>CM055095.1:35405836-36872596 GCA_029204225.1 Diphasiastrum complanatum
TCCCCCTCCACGGCCAGCGCAGGTCTGCTGACCCATGGCCTCTTTTTTTTTTTAACTAAATAAAAAACAAGCGAATCTGGGCAGCAAATCGCGATTCGCTGCATCTGTGGTTCCAATATACCGAAAAGAGTGTTTGAATGACTAACATGACCTCATGCATAGATCACAAGAGTCTTTTTTTCTATATAAAGAGTGATGGTAAGTTCTACAAGGTACCACTCCTTGTTAGGCTTGGCCTTTTATGTTCTATATAAGCCAAGTATTTAGAAATCAAAAGTGGAAGTATGAAATTTTGTGTGGGTGTGAGCAAGCTATATTTCTAAGTAAGCCTGCAAGATTTTATCATTCAATATGAATCCAATTTATATATATTGTTGCTTTGTTTGTTTTCAGGTGGCCGAAAACAGTGATGTACTTATACTTGCAGTTAAGCCACAAGTTGGTAAGTGTAATCTAAGGCTTCCCTTGCCTTGTTCTTTTGAGTAGTAATAATCATTTTGTGTGTTGCAACGTTTGTACATGTGGTTTGAGTCTTATTTGTAGGTCTTTGTATTGTCATTATTCTAAAGTTCGTAGGACTTCTGTCCACATCTAGCATTCATACAAGATAGCCATGAATGAGCATAGTCTGTTGTTTCTTCAGTAGTACATCAGTAGATTGGAAACCTTGGTGCCTTACTTATGAGTTTCATTGGCAGCTGAAAAGGTCCTCTTAGACCTACGGCCAAAGCTCACTAAGGAGCATCTGCTGGTATCTATTGCAGCAGGCATAACTATATCTAATTTGCAGGTAGTCTCTTGCAACAACTTTCAGCATATTCAATGACTGCCCTAAGGAATGATTTGCATAAAAAGTGTTTTTTTTCTCTTTAGGAAATAATGTACGCTGGTTACGCCGCTTATAAATCTTTCCTGTCTGATTGATCCATAAACTTAATTGCTTATGTTGCCTGCAGAAGTGGGCAGGAGATGCTAGAATTGTGAGGGTAATGCCCAATACTCCATGCTTAGTGGGTGAGACTGCAGCTGGTAAGTTTGATATCTGCTTGCTGAAGGGTACAGACTTGATACAAAAGAATTTTTGATGAGCTCAGTTAAATAGTTGCCGAAAGTGCACTTTCTTGTTATCAACATTATCTTTCTCAATAGCATGGTTGGTTCTTGTAGGTTTGAATCTTTCCCAGTAAACTTGAAATCTTTTAGTGTGCCTTCTTGCCTCCAGTAATCACAGAATTCTGAAACATTGATTCATGTAAAAATTCTCAGTAAACTTGAAACCTTTTAGTGAGCGGCCTTGCCTCCAATAACCATGGGATTACTGAAACATCAATTTATTTCAAATTTCCCAACGTACTTACTCCAAGGGAAATCTAAGAGACAGAAACTTTTCAAATTGCAAAGGCTTCTTATGAGGGGTCGTGTTACAGAAACAGTTTGGTCGCTAGTCTTCTGCACTTTGGCTTTGCTCTGATCCATTGATGTCTTTTAACCTATGTCTCTTGTCATAATCTTTCAGCATTCAGCTTAGGTGATGAGGCATCTGAAAAGGATGCAAATGTTGTGAAGACACTTTTTCAAGCTGTTGGAAAAATATTTGTTGTTGAAGAAAAGCTTTTGAATGCTGTTACGGGCCTCAGGTACATTTCCTCGATAGTGGCTCTGAATTAACTAATGTAAGCAATCTTAGGGCAGTTATCGTTGTGAAGACATGACATTCTATTGTCCCCTAGTTGTCATCGCTGGCTGTGAGACAAGACCTTGGCCCAGGTTTTGGTTAGATTTGCTATAATATACTTCATATGAGATGTGGTATGATCTGATGTATGTGTATGCTCACATAGTGCACCACATACATGTAATGTTTTTGACTTCATGCAACTTTCACTCATGCAGAACTAACGACATGACATGTGTACTGGGAAGATAAACCACCATGACTAACATTTTTGCGATGCATCATGTCTATGTTGTCGTGAATTCGTCATAGCTGTCCAAGTCCTGTAAGCAAATTCTCTTTATGTAACCGGGCATGACAATAATGCAGCAACATCAGTTTGTCTAGGCTGAGCAAGGGAGCATAGTTATATGGCTAAGGAGAACCTTTGTACAATTAAGACTAAATTAACTGGCCTGTGTGGTCTCTGTCGTGCCAAGCAATCACTTGTATGTGGTGAAAATGGCGTCGGTGGAAGATCGGCAAGCTTGGGACCAGCGTGTTCCTCAGTTGCTGCTCAAGATTCAAGATTATGTCGAACCGCTTGATTTTCATATTAGGAATTTAGATAGCATAGACATTATCTTAGGAAAGGAGTGGTTGTACTCCAAAAATGAGTCCTTAAGAAAGGACTATGTAACCCATTGTATAACCTTTTTGCATAATGGCTCATTTGTTGAACTTAAAGGCAATGTGAATAGGCCTTTTGATCCTGTTGTATCTGCTTTAGAAGTTGTTGAATATTTGAAAGACTATGGAAATAAGGTTTATCTTTGCTTTTTCAAAGATGAAGTCTATGTGGGTGATCATATTGTTCAGAGTCTAAATATTGATTTATCGCATATGCCTTTGAATGTGTCTATAAATAATTCCTTAAGTGTTAACTCATCCGAAGGTAGGGTATCTAACAAACTTAGGCAAGAATATAGCGTTATTTTTCCTGAAAATCTTCATGATGGCCTACCTCCCCAAAGGAGTGTCGACCATCAAATAGCAAACAATTCGTGATGTGAAGTCCTTTTTGGGCTTTACAGGATTCTTTCACAGGTTCATTATGGATTATGCCTTAATAGCATTTTCCCTAACGAACGTTCTTAAGGGGGTGAAGAAAAAATGTAGCCGCAGAAAAAGTCCATTGATAACATGGAATGATGAAATGAATGAGAGTATTGAGACTCTCAAGCACTGTGTTTCTACGGCTCCAATTTTACACATTGTCGATCCTAATCGGGTTGTGGTGGATATAGATGCTAGCGACTTTGCTGCAGGAGCGGTCTTTTACCAGGATGGTAGACCAGTTGCGTTTGAAAGCAAAAAACTGGATCCTGCTCAGACAAGGTATTCTACCTATGAGAAGGAGCTATTTGCAGTCATTCACGCTTTAAAAATCTGGAGGCACTATCTTTATGGTGCCAAATTTACGGTGATGACTAATCAATCATCACCAATCCCTTAAGTATATATGTTATGCTAAGGACATTCGTGGCTGTAAGGCTAGATGGTCGGAACTCATTCAAGAGTTTGTGTTCGACATTAAGTATCGTAAAGGTACGTTGAACAATGTTGCCGATGCCTTGAGCCGGATTGGAGAGGTTAATCAGTTATGCTTTGCTGAAATCCAATCTGATTTGTATCTTTCACTTCTGGATCTTTGTCGAACCGATGGATTTTTCGGTCGCATTTGGCTAGACGGGAAATTCTAGATCTAGTGATGACCTTGGGAAGCAGGATCCCAAGCAAAATTACAAGATACTTGAAGACTATTCCATAAGAAGTGGCCTGCTTTTCCGTAAGGGAAAGGTTTGTGTGCCAGATGGGGAGGACTTGCGGGCCCAAATCTTGTAGCGGTGTTATGACAACCCTTGTGCTGGTCACACAGGCACACAAAGGACAGTTGACCTTGTTAGACAATTTCTTCTGGCCAAAGATGAAAGGTCATGTCAAGGCAATACATTCAAGGTTGTGAACAATGCCAACAGAATAAAGCAGAAAGACTCAAAGTAGCGGGACTTCTACATCCTTTGGAAATTCCCAACAAGAAATGGGAAAGCATTTCAATGGATTTTGTGAGTGGACTCCCTAAAACCGAGAAGGGTCATGATGCTATTTGGCTGGTAGTTGATAGGCTAACCAAGATGGCGCAATTTATACCAACTAATTCAATTGGGCATCTGAAACTAGTCCAGCTTCTCGTTGAAAAGTTGTTATAGATCGTATGGCTTGCCGAATGATATTGTTAGTGACCGTGACTCCAAATTCACTGGCAAGTTCTGGTAGTCAGGTTTTGATAAACTTGAAACAACCCTTAGTCTTAGTTCTTCAGATCACCCAGAATCTGATGGGTAGACAAAACGTATCAACTAGACGTTGGAAGATATGCTTAGAGCATATGTCTCTCACCGACAGTCTGATTGAGAAAAGTATCTCCCAAAGGTTGAGTTCAAGCACACTAGTGCGAAGCATTTTGCTAGCAGATTTAGTCCTTTCATGCTGATGTATGGCTTTCAGCCACGTTCGCCAGTTTCTGTTGGACTCAAAGGTCTCAAGGTGCAAGTTGCAATGGATTTCCTGCAAGATATTCAAGAAATGCTGCAAGTGGCCAAAGAAAGCATTACAACCGCTCAGGATAGAGCTCATTTTTATGCTAACCGCAGGCGCTCACCTCGAGAATTTGAGGTCGGAGCTTGGGTGTATCTTAAAATCCCTAAGGATTCTAAGCTACTGAGGATGGGGAAATGTCATAAGCTATCTCCACGGTATAGCGGTCCTTACAAGGTTGTAAACAAAATCGACCGGGTCGCTTATCAGTTAGATCTTCCGATGGGGGTTGGAGCTCATTCTGTTTTCCATGTAAGTCGTTTGAAAGAGCAACTTAGTCGGAAGGATTCCCTAGTTCCGGAAGGTGAACTAGTTGAGTTGAAGGATCTGACTACCTTTGTACCTAATATGCCAGAAAAGGTGGTTGACGTACGTTGGCATCAATCGAGAAACCGTTTGGTTTCTAAGTTTCTAGTATGTTGGAAAGGCAAGTCAGATGAGAACACTTGGGAGAGGGAAGACTACTTAAGACTGAACTTCCCTGGCTTGCTCCCTTTAGGAGGAGGCTCTTCAAGGGGGAGGGAATGTTACGTACCCATAAGGGCACGCAACAGGTTACTGGAGGTGACGGTCTAATTTATGGGACAAAACGTTGGTCAATGTCCTATTGGCGCGAGGCGACTCTTTGTTATGGACCCGCGTCCGTGTGCACAACTGGCACGTGTCGTTGGTCATGCATGACTCCTATGGTTGGAGATGACCCCACCTGGACTATGTATATAGAGGTGGATCTCCACGAGCTCGACATTCATTCTCTTCTGGAGAATGGAGAGCTCTTCCACTGGTGGTTAGGTTAGGACGATTATTTAGGCCTCAGGATGTAGGTAGGCAAGGGTCAAGGGTAAGGTATGGTGGTATGGGACACCATGGCTTGTTGGAGATCCGAGCTTGCTTGATGGTGGTCTATAGCTCCATTGCACGGGGGAGAGGTGGCAGTACCTCTATGGATGGGTGGTAACATAGTGTTCGTCACCTGATTGTGTCTTAGCAATGACCAAATTGATGATGGGGAATCTAACAATTAAAGTAGTATAGACCAATGCATAACAAAGAGTTTCTCCCTGATTTTTGTCTACAAAATGGTTAAAATAGCTTTAGAGATTTATTCTGGTTAACTTGCTGACGTAAGAAGCTTGTGTCTGGAAAAACAACGTAAGAAGGTCCGTTTATTCTATGCTCACGATGATGCCGAAAGTGTACCTTCTTCTGCCATTTTTTATTGGAACTTAGTCTTGGATTGTGGTCTCCTGATGTATAAATAAGAATGAGACTTTCTTGTCTTGAAAAATCTGAAAGGTTTTCATCACATCCAACTTTGGTGTTTCCCTCTCTTCATTAGGGCGATTTGCATGAGCCCTTGTGCCATGGTTTAATTTTGCAAAAAGAAAGAATCAAAATTTCTGAAGAGTAGAACTCTCCCCAGTGGAGCAATATCATCATTTGGTCCGGATGTCCGATGGGATTGGGATTCTTCCAGAAGCTTCTACATGACAGTCTTAACATCATGCCACAAACACACGTATACAGCTTTCAGAAAAATGATGACAGATCATTAGCTCATTGCAATTTACTTTCTTAAAAATACAACGTTACAAAAACATTGTGTCCCCTGTCCTTCAGAACTGAAATATCTCTTATAAGTCGGTTTATCTTAAGTTCTGCAAAGCATCTCTTCTCTTGCCTGTGTCCTTAGTACTCTAGTATTTTCTTGTTTCCTTATTTTTTGTTCTCTTTAATGTCAATCAAAACAGAATGCGCAAACCCTTTCAAAAAATGCGCAGTTATCCATTGAGGGCCTATAACCTGCAGTCTCATGTAGCTTCCCTCTTGGTAATGTGACCAATTGTTTAAAATATTCAGAAAATGGTCAAACGGGTCTGTTCATGCTTACAAATGTTTCAGTTATATCTGTTTTGTTCAGTCATCAGCCTTAAACCTAGAAAGCACAACGCAGAGACTTAAGAAGAGTGAAACACAAGTAACAGAATCTCAACATTCTTTTATACTCTTTTCCTCTTGAATGGTATTTTATCTATTTCTATATATATCTGTTAGCCTGTGGAAAATTCAATCGAGATCTTTTCTCCAGATTATGGTTGTACACAGCTACTGGTCACAACTTTCTAATGTACTCTACATTGGGAGCTTTGATGGGCATCAATTATATCACGACCCTTAATACATCTTATTTCCATGCGAATTGCTATTAGCTGTCACCTCTGCCTTACAGATGGGTATCTTGAATACCTAACGAATATGGTCACATTGTACTTGCTTTTCTTTGAATTAGGCTTTTAAAGCTTGTTATTATGTGCTAACTTTTTTAGGCTTGCGATATAAGCACTTTTTCTTAGTGTTTTTACTCACCGTGTGCGCGCGCGCGCGTGCAACCCATGTGTTTGAACTGTTTATCTTAATAGAATTTGCCCGTAGACTTTAGCTCAAGGCGGGGCCCAGATAGTTGCCACCACCTCTTGTTCCATTCATACATAATTCTTGGACCATTATTTGGTGTTTACGAACATTCACTCTGCTCATCAGTAAAACTCAGTCATAAATTCTGAATTCCACTGGTTGCAATAGGGACTTCTGGTGAAAAGTGCAGATCGGCAGTATGACTGCAAGAAGCAATGCTGGTTAACCTTACTGTGTGGTGGAATATTTCATCAGCTAATGGATTTTAAGGTTTGCCTTTGTTAGGTAATGTACACAGTTGTACTAGGTTGGCCTTTCAGCTTAAGTATGAACAAAATTCTTGCTAAGTGCTTTATATCCACCTAGTTTAGAATTGGTTGCTAGCATGGGGCAATTTGTTTTACCCCTTCTGCACTCCAAGATGCACTCTGAAGTGTGTTGTGAACTTGGCTTTTATGTGCACCACTGAAGTCGTGGAACTTTAAATGTGGCAGGCAAATCATAACATGATGTGAAATTTTTGGTATAGAGCTCATTCATATCCTTGTTGGCATTCATGTGTTCAAATACCTTTTGAAAGCTGTACTGATCCAGTGGCAATCTAAAACCGCTCTATTGCAATATCCTCTTTTGGGCCCTAGGAGGCCTTAGAGTTGAAATTTTCCTGTCTGCAACTAAACCCTCCTATTTGAAAAGAAGAAACAGGTGAAAAAAATGAATTTTTTCTTCAAATTTACGTATTATGAACTTCTAATTGATATTAGTCTCGACTGAGTGAGGGCTTTAAATTTTCTCAGGACCACCTTGTATAAATGCATCAGTGCAGGTATTGACAGTTCATATATGAAATTTTCAACCTTCAGTCTGAGCTATTTTCTTGTGCAATGAGATCACGTTAGAAGCTCCAATAAGGCCCTGAGAAACTCCATTGCTTATTCACTCGAATAGCAATGGTTTGATAGGATTTGAAGTTCTTGATTGGCAACACATACATTGTAATGGTAAATCATATTTATGGGTTCTTCAATCTGTTGTAGCACGGATAGATTTGATAAGTATTGGTTGAGCCTTTTTAACTTGAAGCAGTTTCCATGTCACTTTGTAGATTATGTTATTCACCACTGTTTCTCACTTGGATAACATTTCTCTTCAACACACTTTCTGATGTTTCGTTTCTTCTGCACCAGAGGAATGTTGTTCACCTCATCCTTTACGCGTTCTGCATGTAATGACAATGATCCTTTTGCTGTCTTGCAGTGGTAGTGGACCTGCTTATATTTACCTAGCAATCGAAGCACTTGCAGATGGTGGTGTTGCTGCTGGTCTTCCAAGAGCTATCGCCCTTTCGCTGGCAGCACAAACAGTAAGTTACAGTATTGAACGAGTGATGTATCCATGGTTGAAAGATGATGTAATTTGAGGTGAACATCAAGTTCCTTAGTTTCTATGATATCTTTATGCTTGGCAACAGTTGCAGGCACATTTTCTTTAGAGATTTTGTATTTTTATATATCTGACCAACATCCGACTTCCGTCAAGTTCATCTTCAAAAGTTGGCCTTTTGGATGAACTGAAGTTTTAAGTAGTTATTAACCTGTTCTTCATAAAAAAGTATGCGAGCCTAAATGTTGCATTGTTGCTTTTCCTTTTTGGCTGATATCAAAGCCTAGATCAAAAACTCACTTTGATTCTACACAACATGAGAGCTATTTATCAGGTCAGTGAATGAGCAACAAACTGCAAGAAAGGGGGACTGGGGTATGTCCTCTTTAAGGAAGTGATAAGCACAAGGTTTGGAGACTAGATTATTCTCTGGTTGACAGTAACAACTGATGATTGATCTGGGTTTTTGACATCGGAAGTTGTAACAGCACAAGTCAGTCTCTCTGACCATCTAATTTATCTGGCTATGTAGAGAAACAAAATATGATGTGATAGGGGCTGTGGCTATGCTGCTGATGCTACTAATGATGATGTGCGACTTTTATGGTGTGAAGCCCATCGATGAATTTGAGGATAGAACTCTCTGGCGTCGATCCTAATAGTCACGAACGGATCCACGAGTAGTCTAGAAAGTAGCATAAAAGCGAGACTTAATCCTAGAAAGCAAGAAAAGGAGAGACTAAGGAGGCTAAAGGAGAGAGATCCATATCATAAGCTGAGAAATGAAAGTGACACTGGAGCCCTACTTATACCCAAGAGGAAGCCCTAAAAAGGGGTCCAGAGGATGATAGTCAACTGGGAGGGAAAATAGTGAGCCCTCCAAGAGGGCCCCCCTCCAAGGTAATCTGTCAATAAATAATAATAGGGCCCAAGGCCAACCATATAGTCTAAATGTCAGTAAACAATAAAATAGAGGGCCCAAGGCCTACTTATGCATAAAAAGTAAAGGTAAAGTAGGTGCGACTGGACATGGCGAATGTAAAGAGCCAAGTCCATAACTCTAATACCTGTAAGGAATAAGGGAATCATCATTTAAATATGTTCTCCATTCTCCTTTTGGCTGTCTCGATAGACAGCAAAACGTCCTGATGCTTTAGCCTCTTGAAATTTTTTCTTATGTTCTTGAACTTGGATATAGGTAAGATCCTCATCCAAGAAAATCCGTGTACCTTTAGGTTTAGGCTTACGTCTTAGTATTTTGGTACTTTCCTCTTTTGATTTGAAAGTGATAATGAGAGTAGAATTCTCATTCTTGGTTCGCCATGCCTTATCCAATCCATCAGTATTGGAACTCAACGTAGTATCTAAAAAGGATTTTGCCTCTTTCATCGCATCTTGAGTGTCAAGAACACCACGAACTCAGACATTAAGAGCTTTGAAATCACGTAATTTTTCCTCAGAAATGGTAGCTGAGATAACAGTAGACATATGAGCAGCATTACCTTCTTCTTTTTGAAACAGCGAATCCCAGGATTTCGTGGCCTCGGGTTCGCTCAAATGTCGCTCCAAGTCATTAATTTTGTTTATCACTGGGGATGGCGTTCCCTCCAAGGTCTGAATTTTCTGCTTGAGAACCCTGTTATCCCAAATATAAGCAGGACAACAAGTTACCAAAAACCTGCTATTTACATTTTTACAAAACACCAGGCCAGTGTGAGCCATTGTAATATTTACAATTTACAATTTACAATTTACAAGTCGGATGTGTTCACACTGAGGCAGGAATTTAAGTACATAACATCTCCGCAAGAAACATCGTCTGCGATGGTAAAAGAAGGGTACTATGCATTCAAAGCATGCGCGGTCTCCCAGGTAGCATCAGTGAGAGGTCTAACGTGCCACGCAACCAAGTACTCACAGATCAAACGGCTTCTTAGCCGTCTCTCCCTCCGGTCCAATACTCTGTCAGGTCCATGCATCACCTCTCCATGCTCCTGAAACAATACAAGTCCATCAGTTAGCAAGTTATCACCCTCATGTAAAACCCTCTTTAAGCGTGGAATATGAAAAACAGGATGAACTTTACAATCCTGAGGCAACGCTAGTTTATAAGCAACATCATTAAGCTTTTTAACTATTTTCCAGGGTCCATAATAACGCGGAGATAACTTGTAACACTTCCCTGTTCTAAGAGAAGTTGAGTCCTTTGGAATCAGGAGAAACACCATGTTTCCTTCCTTGAACTCTCCTGGTGTGCAATCCCGATCAACAAATGTCTGCGTGATCCATCGCCTGTTTCACATTTTTCTTGGCTAACTCAAGGATCTGTACCATGTGAGTTAGAAAGTCAACAACACTGGGCTCTTTATGAGGTATCCCTATAGTAATTGGACTAGCTGACCTAAAACCATAGTTCAACTCGAAAGGACTCATCTTAGTAGAAACATTCTTTTTATCATTGTAAGCAAACTTTAACAATGGCAAATATTTCTCCCATTGCGTTTGCTTAACACTTACGTATGCCCTAAGCATGTCCTCCATGGTTTGGTTAACTCTCTTTGTTTGACCATCCGTTTCAGGGTGATCAGTACTGCTCATTCTCAACTGCACCTCAAGCTTATCCATTACGGCAATCCAAAAATGACCCGTAAAGATCGAGCTGGTCCTTATGATCGCCCCAGTGCTGGCCGTGGAGGTCGCTCATCTTATGATCGCAACTAATTGTCGTCAAATAGCTAGTAACTTCAAATTTGTTTCTGCTTGAATTGTACTTTTTCCAGCGTTTCTGATATATAGCGTTCCTCAATGTATTATCAGGATGGATGCAGCGGAACGTTGCGTTTTTTAAACCCGGCCTTGGAAATTTCATCGAGAATGTATTCTGGAAGAAAAATCAATTAAAATGAGCAGAAAGACCATGATGCTGTTAGTTGCTGGGTTTTGGAATATTGGTTCCTTGCACTTTCATTTCTCGCTTCCTGCAGTATGCAATTAGGCTACTTTTTTTTGTAAGACACCTGAAAAAGTTTTCAAAAAAAAATTAAATGTTCCGAAATGAGTGTTCCTGAACATGATCAGAACTCTATGTTTTGGAACACAATGCATCTATGATTGCAAAAATACTTGAGGGGCTAGTGATCAAGATACACTATAAACTTACTACTATACAGATAGTGTCTCCAAGTTTTAAGTGCATTAATCACTACAAATAATTCCTTCTCTTGAGTTGTATAACACAACTGAGGTTTAATGTATTTGTTGCTTTCAAACAATGTCTGCCTATCATTTTACAATAGTAGTATCACTTGCATCGCTTATCACAATGAAAGGTTGATGTGGATTTGCAATTTGTAATAGGGGGACTAAGATAATCCAATTTTTGTTTCTCAATCTAATTTTTCGTTCCCATGCGATAGTTGGACTAGGTTTTCACTTCTTACCAACCCTTTGATAAGTGCCGCAATCATAGCATAGCACTCCATAAATCAGTGAAGATCCTAAAAAAGATTTCACTGTTTGACTGTTATCGACATTGGCCATTCCTTAACTACTTGGATTTTAACTTCATTAATTTTTGCCTCTTTAAGGGTGATTTTATGACCAAGATAAACTACTTCATGCTTAAAGTGTTCACATTTGGATTCTCTAGTGTAAAGTTTCTCTCGTTTGAGAATTAGCAAATTAGTTCTAATATGAACTATGTGTTCATTAAGAGTTTTATTGTAGATGAGTATATTATCTAAGAATAAGACTGCAAGGCAATGGAAGCCCCTTGTTACGAGGTATATGTGAGCTACTGTGTGTAGCAAAGTATTGCATGCAAGGGAGGTTGTTTGAATGAATCAGGGCTCATCTTTGCTATGAGGAATAGAAAATAAAGGCCTGCTTCTTGTGTCATTGAGCGTTTTACAGGAATGCTATCCAAGGAAGGTGCTTTTTCTGCTACGGGCTTAGAAAATCGGACCACAACTAAGAAGGGTTGATTTGGCCAAAGTCAGGTGCTATTGTGCTCCCCCATCTGGAGGTATGTCAGGACAACCTTTGCTCACAATCGCAGGTGTAATACAAGAACAAATCACATAAAGACGCCTAAATTTCAGGCCGTAGGAGTGGGATTGCAGCCCACATACAAGGCTAAGACAGGCATGGACCAGCAATGGACATGTATAAAAGCAGTTGCAAGGTAAATGGATTTTCACCTCTGAAAACACTGGGGAAATCTGATGGAAAACCATTTTATCGAGAGTGTCGAAGTTGTGCAAATCCTGTGCAGACAGTACGTAAATACATCCAATCGTAAAATCTATCAGGAAAAATTGACACATGAGAGCCAAAAGGTGTGACAATTGGTACCATAGGTTTTTTTGTCATAGACAACGGAAGGAGAATGTTGTGCTGTAACTTGAGATAGTTGTATGCCTGAAGGAACCAGCTATAGTAGGCCAAGCAGTGAGTATACAATCAAATGTCTTCTTCTATGTGCTTTGAGACACGATCATGTGCTTCATACTGGCTATGAACTAGCATTGAGATATGAGAGTCCGGCCAATGATATGTGAGTCATGAGTGATTGCAGCAGCAGCATGGATTAATGTATAGGAGCCATGCAATAGCATGCTGTTATTGTGAGGATCTGCATTGATGGTGTAGATGAATGCAGTGATTCAATGATTGCTTTGCATACTGCATGCGACTGAGAGTGAGCTATCAAATACTAATTATGCATCATGAGTATTATAACAGTTGTACATGATCAAATAAGTTGGCTGTACATGTTTATGTGAACGGTATATGAAAGATAATGAGCATGAAAAAGTATAAGCTATGAGATTTCCTGTACAAAGGCATATATGCATGAATGGATTGTTAAGATTGTGCAGTGAGTGTTGATTGTGAAGTTTATAAGTTGCGGACCTAATAATCATAAATCTGATCTTTGAGTGCTTAAAGTCTCCTCCCATAAAGTGCCTTGCAAAGGTGTTTATTGAGACATAGGACTGTTAAGCTTGTAACATGTAGCTTTGTATGTTGTTAATGCGTGGTAAATTTTGTTTTTATAAGCAATTTAGTCATTGAATGTTGATGTTTTACCTTGTAAGTTTCTGAAGGAAACGACCAGTCTCAAATAATAGGAAACCCTTTTCATGTGTGCTGGCCAAATTTATTGGGTAAGAAAATAGGAAATCATTCAATGCTATGGAGTCTGGACTGATCCATGTGGTACAGAAGCTATGTCTGGTGAAATCTCACCTAATTTTTTTCAGCAAAATTATCTTAACCTAATCAAGAAGGTATCCCTGACGCATGTGATTAACCCAAGTGAGCTAGAATATGAAACATCATGCTGGGACTATCTATATGACACGGTTGATTGTTCAGAGATTTCTGGCAGTTTTGGTCCTTAATCTTTTATGCCCCCCCCCCCATTTTGAAAGGAGCAACCAGCCTTCATTTTGGCTTGATTATAATTGTTGAATGGTGTGTAGTGCAAGAAATGCCAGCAGCTACACAATTGCTATTTCGAGCTCCTTATTTGGTAAAGCTTAACTTCTCATAATGCTTTGAGCAGTTTTCACTTGTAAAAAGGCGTCTTTACAATCATGAATTACAACTTGAAAACGACATATCTAGTCCGTACTCCCAAGTCCTTATGTCAAGGAGTTCTAAGAAAACATTTAGTATGTTTTCTCCTCTTGGGTTCTGTCCAATTTCTATCTGCCAATGACTTATTGCTATCCGTTGCTTTATAAGGGATTGAACTTTGTCGGTGTTTTAGATTGGCTTGAGTTTTCATTTCTCTGGAGACTAAGTTTTTGTTATTGATAGGGATGTCTATGTTGTACATCAATCTTTCAAGCCCAGAGAGATGGCTACCTGAATGCTTTCATTGGTCTTCAGGTCTTGGGATCAGCAAAGATGGTCCAAGAAACACAGAAGCACCCAGCACAGCTCAAGGATGAAGTGGCATCACCAGCAGGTATTGTTTGTTGGAGAGTTTGCCAATTGTGCTTATGTTGGAAACTTTGTATTCTGTAGATGATTGATATTACCCAGTTGCCAGAGTTTCTTCTTCCTTCAGTAAACAGTTATTCAAAGGAAACCAGTAAATTTCTCCTGTGTACTCTACAAAGTGTAACACCCCAGACTATTTGAAGTATATAAGTTCATTTGGGAATAAAGTAAATACAGTAATTGATTAAGTTTCCAATGGCAGTAATACAGATGGATAAATCTGGGTGTGCTATGCGCATTTTTGTAAAACACACGATGAATGCTAACCAACCCAGCTGAAAGTATTAATTTGCTTCCGTTATATCGCTTTACTTTTTTCTTCCACAACTTGAATACCAATTTGGTTCACAAGTTTCACCAGCCTTGGACGTAGTGATGAGTGCAGATGGTTGCTAGCTTGAAAATATTGGAAGCTTTTACTTCCAAATTTATGATCGTGTTTTGAATTGAACCCTTTTTTTAGGGACAACAATTGCTGGCTTGCATGAGTTGGAAAAAGCTGGATTTCGGGCAGCATTAATAAATGCTGTTGTAGCAGCTTCGAAACGAAGTGAGGCACTTTCCAAGTAGACGTGCATACACTTGATCGGCAATGTTCAGCTATACTGTTTCATTAAAAGTTATGAGAACAGCCTGTTTACTGCAACTTGCAAGGGCTCTTAAGGCCATATTATTTTGAACTGAGATGGTTAATTTATATTCTTCAAATGATTGATAAGGGTAAGAAAACTGAAGACATGTGCTTTGTAATCTCAATAGTGAGTCAGTCATTTTATAGTGGTATCTTCAAAGCTGTTGAGTGGTGAGCAATCAGTCCAAGGGAAAAAACTTAATATTTTGCTACAAGATAGTTTGAACACCAGAATTGCATCACTTATTTGTCTGAATGACCCGATATTGAGGGTCTCTTACCAAAAATATAGATCAAGACTTTTATGGTATCCAGTGCAGATAGCCTTGCAATTGATAACGATGGAGCTTGAGCTCTTCAATTCTCATAAGCAATGCAAGAGTTTATCTCATTGACAGCATTCAGCATGGTTTGAATTTGCCTCATGCGTCTGAACAGATGATAGATATTGTCACATTGCTTGGTATTAAAGTACGAAAATTAATTGTTGAGAAATTACATTAGCTTAGATCCTACTTTTCGGGCCTCATCGAGTTTTCGTTTTTTCACGTTTAATATGGAGTTTACTATTCAACAACATATAGTCAAGCCAGATAGGTTCTTTGACATTAGATCCAAAAGTTGATTTTGCACATATCTAAAAGCATCAAACATTCATATGAAGAAGAGGTTTTCATGCCAAAAAACTTGTGACAAACCATAGAAAACAGTCATAAACAATATTTCTTAAAGGAAAAAAATAAAGAAATGGAAGCATTTCATAAAAACTAAAAAGAGAATTTAAAAGAATAGGAAATTAAATGCCAGGGCCCACCATCCACACACCGAGTTTACCGAGAGTGTCATGTGCCCATCCAACGTACCAGGTCTGTCACTAAACTGGTGCTTTGGATGGGCACATGACACTCTCTTGCCGAACTTGGTGCATTGGATGGGCACCTGGCATTAAATGCCTGTGCAAGACCTAGTGCGAGGCGTTAATGCTAGTTGGAGTGGATATAAGAGTAACTACAACAAAAGTCAAATTCAAGGTGGGTTTTTTTGCTACTTTATAATGTATATTATGCTAGAGTCATCAAGTGTTTGAGTCTCATCTTCCACCCGTTTCACGCACCATGATGTGAAGGTAGAGAAGAAAAACAAAGCTTCAAATGGAATACAGGTGGAGTTGTCAAACATAAATGATATTTGGAGGCACAAGCACTTGGAGTTGGATATGAGATTTATTTGAAAGAGGGCAGTACGGCGAAGAGTTCAAGGTATATGTGTACATAAGTTGTAAGCGTATTGGATAACTAAATAAATTCAAGATAACATTTGGTACAAACAGATATGTATATAAAAGTTCAGCCATATCATGTATAGTCTTTCCTGGATAACAACCAAATCGATTGAAATTTCATTTGAGAGGATGTTAGCTACCTTTGATGATGTTTAATACCTTCAATAGTTTGGCAAAAATCTCATGTCAATAGGCTTGCTTGACCTTTTTTTGGGGTAGTTTTGCTTTTTGTTTAAAAAAGGCATTTTGAGTAGGATTTTCTAAATATTATGAAAGAATCATGGTTATAGGATGATAACATGGATGCTTCAAGTGAGAATTATGTGATTACCAAGTTTTTCTAAGTACTATAAAAGAACATCGGTTGTAGCAAGACAAAATTGATTCTGCAAGTGAGATGTAATTGATCCTTTGAGAGTCTTTGAAATTGTGTCATTGTTATTGTAGTCAAAGTGGAGCAATATTAAAATCTTTAAAACACCAAGAAGTAAATATTCATGGTTTGGTACAATCCTCTTTGGCATTTTTATTTTTGAGTGGAAGGTAACAACACTCTTTTATAATTTCCTATCTTGCCCTTTTCAATGTTTGAAGTTTCATAAATTACAAACGACATATTTTATATTACGCTTTCTAATCAAAATTGTGCATGATTGTGTAGGTGAGAATGACAAGAACCATGTCAAGTGCATTGATAATGAAGCAAAATACATACTTCCAAAAATCAGAGCCCACTTGCATTAAAACACAATCACAAAAATAAGAATCAAGAAATCATTTAGTTACAAGAAAAGTAGGAAAATCTAATTGTAACTTAAATGAATAATATTAAAACCCATAAAGCACTTACAAGTATCACAAAATGTTTAAAAAATTTCCAAAAAATTATTTTGTTTGACTCAAAGCTATGATTGTGTATTCATCCGTTGTTGTCATTTATATTATATTGTAGACCATTAGAGAAAATTTGAGCACAAAAGAGACCTTTAAAAAAGATACTTTTTATTTTATTTTCTCAGAAGTTTCTTTCACATGGACCAATCAAAACACTCAAATTTGAAACCTACGTAACACAGCTCTTTCAAATTAATTTTCTTTTCTTTTTAAAAGAATTGTGATTTTGCGTCGGGGCAGCCTGTAAATAAGCCATTTTATCTATAGTATAATATGCAGCTCATAAAAAAAAAATGTAACTTTTGAACGCAACTGAGAGTCAGAAGGGTTGAATTGGAGAGGAACAACGGTGGGAACGAGAGTAATGGAGGATGCGATAGTAGAAAGTGGAACAGAGGTAGAAGTATTGTCAACAGAGGAGACGAGAATAGACACAGAAGTAGTCGATGTGGGTGGAATAGAAAGAAGAGGAGCGGTAATAGAAACAGGAGGTGGGGGCTGTACAGAAGAGGAAGTGGCGGTGGTAGATGCTGGAGCTGTTACTGGTGTGGTGGTGGTACGGCGGGAATGGACACAGAGGAGACGAGAATGGACACAGAAGCAGCCAATGTGGGTGGAACAGAAAGAAGAGGAGCGGTAATAGAAACATGAGGAGGGGGCTATACACAAGAGAAGTGGCGGTGGTAGATGTTGGAGCTGTTACTGGTGTGGTGGTGGTACGGCATCTGGTGGTAGGTGGAGATGAGGAGGAAGGGGCACGCCATGCATTCTTTTGCTGGCCATCATGTCAGTAACTGCAGGTTGGGCAAATGTGGAAGTTGAAGATGGAGGATAGAGGTTAGTATGTGGCACTACGAAAGATAGAAGGCTGGAGTGGCTAAAACGACACACTTTCACCTCGAGAAGTGCAGAGGCAAAGTTACACAACAGGGGGGGCCTGCTGCGATACGCTCACGGATGTTGCGTTTGATGGAGATTGTTAGTTCATGGATGAGGAAGGAATGCCAGTCGTGTGGCACAACCGTGGGGCCAGGGAATCCCAGGAAGGACTCCACTATCTGACTCAGCAGTGTGGACTGGATCTATCCTTGCGAAATGTTGAGACAACCAGAAAGTTGTTCAACAGATGCGTAGCCGCCTGTATGACTGGTTCCGTGATAGCCTCTATCAGGTAACCGTTGTTAGTTTGGATCAGAATCTTTGGTGTGGTCTGGGCGATGAAAGGATTGATCAGGGCTTTTGCCTGACGATGGGAGATGGGCTGGATGGAAATGCGACTTCTTCGCGTCCCACGTGGCGTAAGCATGAAGGGCGAGGCCCATGTTAATGTCAGAGTTAAAAAGCGTCGGGTACAGACCCATTGCTTTTCAGGGCTTCAGAAGACAAGGGCAAAAGCTGGGTGGACGATGGTATTTCTCGCTGGATCACCTATTTGGTGCCAGAGTCTTCAGAAGATGAGGAGGCCATGTTAGCAGTGATAGTTAAAGTGCGAAAAAGTAGAAAAAATGGTGGAAAAGGTAAAAAGTGGTGGAAACAAGAAAAATAGTGAATAACAAGTGTTGGATGGTAAAAACAATAGTTCAGAGTGCAGATCTGGGTTCATAGTATGTAGATGATGGCTTGTATGAAGTTTGGTCGCATTCAAAGAACCTGGAAAATTCGGTCGAAAATTGAGCAGAGCTTCGCCAGGAAAGGTGACAAATGACTCGAATTCAACCCTTATATAGCGGAAATTAGAGTGCGTAATAGGTGAAATCCACTTTCCCTTGCTTAGTTCCACCCAAATTTTGACAGGGACCTTCTTTACAATATTCTAAGAGCTCAAAGAAGTCTACAAGAGTTCAGAAGATGACTTGACTACCCTACGAAGGTTTTGCAAGGGTTCAGACAGTCTGCGAGAGTTGAATCCTCGCAGGGAATAAATGCTC
Source organism: Diphasiastrum complanatum (assembly GCA_029204225.1). Lineage (NCBI taxonomy): Eukaryota > Viridiplantae > Streptophyta > Lycopodiopsida > Lycopodiales > Lycopodiaceae > Diphasiastrum > Diphasiastrum complanatum. The sequence goes on from CM055095.1 coordinate 35,424,694, forward strand.
TCACAACTTGCTCCTATGGTTGGATTTTCAAGATCAGTTCATTTAGACAGGCTAATTTCACTACTCTGATTCCATTTATGCCCCGTGCAAAGGTTGGTTTGATGATCTTGATGCTCTACGAAGGTTCTAAAGATTCTGCTTTCTGAAACCCTCGCATACACTGAAAAATGATGTTTTCTCCATCAGTAAATCTTGCAAGATTTTTATGGATGATCTGGATCAGATCTAGTGAATGTCCAAGTTTCAAGAGCTATATCCCAGGGGATCTCCAAAAATCATGAAAAAAGTGCTCTTTTAAAGTGTTTTTTGACGAGATCTTGAGATTTTCTAATTTTTAATTTTTGCAAACTAGTATTCTGCTTCATCCATGTTAGAACTGACTGTTGGTAGCTCTCTAGAAGTTCTGATAGATATTTGGTAGCAGATCCATCAGTTTTGGGTGAATTTTGCCCTTATTTTGTCATAGTTACTGAGATCGAGGTCTTTGATCTGCAAATTGAGCCTTATTGATGATCTGCTTTTCTGTTGATCCTATCTGGATCTGGATATCTCTTGGATCCTGATGGATTTTTCCTGATCTAGCCAGATCTAGCTAGATCTAGTTGTAATGGCCGAGCAGAATAATTTTTCGTAACATGCCACCACCAACCTGGATCTGCCTCACTACGATGGCCAGTACTTGTGCAACCGGCTACCGTTGATGGGTGTGTCTAACGGTGTCCCATCTAGCTTCTCTAGATTCGCGGCTCCATGATTAAGAATTTCTTTTATCCGATAAGGACCTTTGTTTGTGAATTTTAATTCTCCCTTGATCGCCTTGGTTTTATACATCAGGACTAGATCTCTGGAACGATAACCTGCGATTGTGCCATGTTTTGCGTCTTTTCTTTTCAGCTGCCAGTGCATGCACAACTAGTAAGCCTGTTTCACAGAGCTTATGCAGAGCTTCGTGGCATAATTGTAAAGATTTGGATTCATCAAGGCGTTGCGTTGTGGCAATCCTTAATGAAGGGACTAAAAACTCTACTGGCATTATGACATCATGACCATATACCAGTTGGAATGGCATTTGGTCAGTGCTTCCCTTGTATGCTGTCCTGAATGCCCACAGAGCAGCATGCAACTTGTGTTTCCAATCTGATCTGTTAGCTTCAATTGTTTTCGTGAGCATGCTACACAAGATCTTATTGGATGATTCTGCTTGCCCATTACCATGAAGATGATAAGGCATACTGGTTCTATAGATCACGAAGAATTCCTCCAACAGGACCTTAATGGTCTCATTGATGAAATGACTTCCGCGATCGCTGACTATCTCCACCGGGCATCCAAAGAGCACAATGATATTTTCATAGAGAAATTTGGCAGTGGTCCTGGCATCAGCTACTCTTACTGCCTTGGCTTCAACCCACTTGGTGAGATAGTCGGTGGCCACAATTATGTATCAAACCTGGGTGCTTCTTGTTGCAGGGTGAATTGGACCAATGTAATCCAATCCCCACTTTTTGAATTATACGGATCGTAGTAAGGGGTATTCAGGGGTGTTTGTGATACTTCTTGTGACACTCTTGCGAAATGCATAGACGTAGCGTTGATTAGTTTCCACGACCCGTCTGGCCTAAACTCATATATGTCTAGGTAACTATAATCCTCGTGGTGTCGTACTCTAAATAAGATGTCCCAAGGTTGCAGGTTGTGGTGAAATTCAGGTGTATACTAATCATATCTTGCAATTCCTCGTCTGAACGGTTGGCATATGTCGCCCGATAGGGGTAGGAACTGATATCCTAGGTCTGTCATATGAACCCTAAGGCTGCTCAGGGGATCCCGTCTAGTAGGGCAACTTGAACTGAGAAGGAAAACCAGTGCTGACCTATACGTAGGTATAAAGTGGCTTGTATTTGGGTTCCATTGGTGTTTAGTTCTAAAGCGAGGTCGCCGGTGGTCACCCGTCCCAAAGTATTATCTAATGATATAATGGTTGCAGTCTGGATCCGTATTACTAGACAAAACCTTCTTGGATTACCAAACTATGCCATGATATACTATCGGACACGAAAATCATTTTGAATAGATTTTGGTTGTACTTCCAAGGTATTGGGTGAAGTTCCATAACGGTCTGGCAATATACTTTGGGGGTTTGATCTGACTTCTGATATGCAAGTTCAGTAGACCCTTCTTAAATATTCCTTCTGCATTAAAGTCGTTGTTAACATCTTCAAAATGACCTTGAAGAATATTCCTAATTCTAGGATACCCTATCCTTTCATTTTCAAAACGTTGTTGATCCCATAGCATCTCGGAGGTAGGAATTTTATTGATTCTAACGACTTTTGTAGTTTTCTACCTTGAGTAGTTCAGCATGTGATATGGTTTTGGTATCGTGCTAGTCAGTCACAATAAGCATCTCTTTCTTACTGAGGATAAATTTTTGAACAAGTGATGGCCTTGATGTGGATGATTTCTGCTAAGCACTCATTCCCACTGGTATGTTTCTTTTTCTATACTGCTATTGATATGCATCATTACGTCGGTGATGTGTGTGGTGTTGATATTGGGAATGTGTCCCCCTTCCAACCCGGTCCTAGTTAATGGTGTGTACCCTAGGAGTCCTCTCTTGGTAAATATTGTTAATACTCCTTTTTCAGTATGGAGTAATGGTTTTTGAGGGGCATACGTACCCGAATCCCTTACTTGTGTAGTTTTTTTCTTTTTTCCATGGTCAATTATTACTTCCCATTGTACTCATCCTTCCCATTACATCCCACCACTACATTATGCATGTAAAATTTATTGTACAATGGGTGTTGATGGTAATGTCAAACATAGATTTAAGTCATATTGTATGGGGGGGGTGACTCCAAAACTCACGGAGTAATCCTCACAGTCTAGTCGGTTGAAATTCTCACCTACATCTCATTACTAAACCCAACATATCAGAAATTCAATAAGATTTTCATTTCGTTCTATCTAAAGTGAATCTTTGTATTGTTAACGGTGAGTCCGATATCTGAATTACCTACCATTTAAACCATTTACATTGGCTTTTACACTTTTGCGATGTTTTCTCAGCCTTTTCGTGCTCATGGGTTCGACCCATCTTGGGAGTTAGGCGGTCGAGTGTACACCTCCCAAGGCCCGTGTATTTCAACGGGTAGCTTGGGCAGGGTGGTTCTAAATGCAGAACACTAACTGTAAAAGTTTGTTCTTTCCTAGCCCGGGAGGTATGTTTCACCCTCGCCAGGTATAAAAACCGCCTCTATGTTTCAAAAGGGTCGGTTAATTCCGTTTTTTATAACGCAGCACATAACTTTATTTACGCAATTCTTACTCAAGCAGTTTACTTCACTTCAGCAATCGTGAAATTGTCAAACAGCCACAAAGAATACCATGTAAAGTGTGCACTTATAATATTGACTTGGTATCTATCCATAGCACCGATACGTTAATCATTCGGATCACTGATACATCATACTAAAGCAGTTTGAAAAAAATAGCATAACCACTGGTAGCTATCTCCTTCTACCAATCATTCCATCTATAGTACCACATACAAGCCATGTAGCCTTTTCTACTAAAATTCATACTGTCATACCCTTCTTATTACTTCATACAATCATGGCAAGGATTAGTAACAACGTATTGATAATCATATCTAGTCAGACCAAGTAGCAGGCTTTATATTTCATTCCCAAATGACCAAGTCAGTGACATCATAAGTAATAGCAGCAACTGACAATAACATTTTCAAGAAATTCAATCGATCGAGCAGTCGTAACACATTTGAAAGACACCATACATCCCATCAACAACTTCCTAAACTCATAATGGATATAAGAAGGATATCTCAGTGCTTATAGGAAACGACCGATTCTCCTCAAGAATGCTCTCTGTCTGTCACTTCTTCATAGGTCTTCTGCCAGTCTAATATCTGCACCTCAGCTCCTTACTTCTTTTCACAAGTCATGGATCTCTTCTACTGACAGTATCTCAGATTGGATGTGTTAGAATTTAGCAATTTTCACATGGTTTTTGATGAATATTAGACATCTATGTGGATCCACACGTGTGAGGACCTGTGCACACGTGTGAAATGACACTTTTAATATTCAGATCTATTTTGATTAGCTTTCATTTGAGTCTAATATGACATCTCCTAAATTATAGGAGTTAGGTCCTAGATTGTAAGAATCTAGAAGGTCAACACAAACCACCAATGGATGATGTGGCAAACTTGATAGATCTTATCCAAAGTGGATATGGATAAGTACAATGAGCTCTCCTACACGTGCTGGATGTAGCTTAGAGAGAGATTATGGTGAATTTGTACTTGAGCCATGATGGATCCATTATTGAGCTAATGATGAGAAATCTTGGTTTGTAAAGCTATCATTGTTTTTTGACTCTCTTAAGCACTTTCTTTGTGGATGAATGCTGTGTAAATGATAAGTAAACTATTTCTCTGTTATCAGGCCGTACAATAGCTGTACTTCACACATGTGAAGCCGTGGATCATCTTTTTTTATTGTTCTTGCTTGTAAACACAAAGATTGTCAAGTAGAAGCTAGATTTGGAAGCTAGTCTTGATATAGATCAAGATCCCAAGCTACCAATCACTCTTTGTGATCATTTGTAGATCAATTTCAGTCCATAAACTCTGAAATTTGACAAGATGCTCACTCTATTGCATGCACACAGGACTTTGTGGCCTGGCTACACCTCTGATCAACATACCACCAGAATTTCAACCGAGTACATAGTTCAACCGAACTCCAGTTGACTCGTCCAAAACTTGGTCAGTCAATTCATTATCAGGAAATTGCACAGTAGTGGATGAAGATGCTACAACAACTCGCTTGAATGTAGGATGATAGCAGCATCAAGGCATCTTTCACGATGTCATGAACTGTTTCGCGAACTGATCATTTTCGCGAACTAATTTTTTTCGAGTTCGTTTAGTTTTCTTTTGCGGAAGCTTTCAAGATCCTAGGCATGAGACTACACATCACAAAACATAAATCATTCTAGCAATCAAGATGACGAACAACAGTGAGATGGCAAAGAGAGCAATTCTATTATCAGTTTTTGAGTTTGGAGTGAGATGATCAATGTCTCGCTCATTGGCGGCATGACACTCAGCTCAATTGTTGTTTTCTGCTCGTTGGCAGACTTTTATGCACAACTATTTTAGTCTCTCTATATTCTTCTATTCTACACTTTCTTTTGATATGATTCGTGTTGATCCAAAATTGTTTATATGTTTCCAATGTGTGGAGTTTACATGATAACTAAACAGAGAATTACAAGACAAGTAAACGCTAATCAACTAGTTAGTTATTCTCTGTTATGGCTAATTCTTTCAGTTGAGCATGGAGTACAATATGCCACAATCGTCAAGCTGCCAGTTGGTAGCGCGAATTGTTTTCCTTTGTGTTGTTTTGTGATGTAGGGTTTCCGAGGTATGTTCGCCATTCACTTCGCTTCGTTTCAAAGTTGCAGGAGTTCAAAATTTTTTGTCTTTGAATGGAAGACATGATCCTGAGACAAAGATATGGCACTTTGAGAATCCATCATCATCGTGCATGGTTCTCCTTGTGATATGCCAATTGCCTCCAACATCATCTGCAACCAAACTACCTTCTTCACCATCTTTGAAGTTGCGACATATTCAGCGACATGGTATCAAAGCACCTAGGTTATCACTATTGATATCTGAATAGTGATTTTCTAGGCAACACAATATGGCTTGACGATCCTGACAAGAATAACGATCAGCCTTGATGGCAAAAATTATAGGAGTATGGAAATTCAAAATCAAAACGCTTTTGAAGGGTGAATGCATCTGGTCGATGATTGAACTCACAAAGGTGCAACCTTCAGAAGGAGACTCGAGGAGAGCTGAGTGGATTAGAAAGGATGAGCGTGGAATGGTGATCATCGTTTCATCCATCAATGAGGAACTACTGATGTAGATTGAAGACTGTGAAAGCAGCCATGCAGCATGGGAAAGACTAAAGAAGAAGTACAAAAAATCTCTACCGAGCCAAGATAAATAGCAATTTTGATAGCATATTAAATGCATCAGGAAGTCAAGATCGGCTCTGGCACAGAAGAATGTATCATCTGAACATGAGGAGCCCTGTATGACATGTGCAAGAAAGACATAGTCACAGGTCTGAAGATATCCAGATCCGATACTGAGTTCTGTGAAGCCTGTCAGAAAGGTAAACAACATCGGAATCCATTCACACATGAGGAAAGAAGAGCCAAAGAAGTTCTTGAGCTCTTCCACTCAGATGTCTGTGAACCGATGAAAGTGGATTCGCTCTCACGATCAAGGTATATTCTGACGTTCATTGATGATTACAGCCAGATGACAACGATTTGCTACTTGAAGAAAAACTCTAAAGTGTTTGACTCTTTCAAGAAGTTCGTGGCATTTGCAGAGTGACACACCTCAAAGAAGATTCAGATCATCTTACTGATAATGGAGGTGAGTACAAGAGTACAGAATTTTTTAGATTCTGCCAGGAACAGGGGATAGAGCATCAACTCACTCCTGCGTACACCCCCGAATATAATGGTGTCGCAGAAAGAAGAAACATGATGCTAGTTGAAGGAGCCAGATGCATGACGGCACAGGCTTGATTGCCAAGTCAATTTTGGACTGAGATAATAGCTGCAGTAGTACACCTCCAGAACAGATCAATAATGATAGCTCTGGAGAACAAGACGCCGTACGAAATGTGGACATGTAGAAAGCCTGATCTGTCTTACGTGCGTGTATTCGGATGTGCAACATACAAACACATTCCAAAAGAAAAAAAAAAGTAAGCTCGATGAAAAATCAGAATAAACAGACAACGAAGGAAAAGGATTCGAGCTGCACCACTACAGTGATGCAAGCTGGGCGAGCTGCAAAGATGACAACAAGTCCATGATAGGAGGATGTTCAATAGCGTGCGGAGTAGCAATCAACTGGATATGCAAAAAGCAAGCCTTGGTAGCCCAATCCTCATGTGAAGCTGACTATGTCGCAGCTTTAAAGATGGCGAACGAGGTAGTTTGGTTGCAGATGATGTTGGAGGCAATTGACATATCACAAAGAGAACCATGCACGATGATGATGAATTTTCAAAGTGCCATATATCTGTCCCAGGATCCTGTCTTCCATTCAAAGACAAAACATATACCTCTGAAGTACCATAATATTCGAGATTTGATCTCGAAATGAGAGCTCAAGGTCCAGTACATAAAGTCTGAAGACATGATTGCAGATATGCTCACGAAGCCGCTCGACAAACCACTCTTCGCAAAGCAAAGAAAGACAATTGGATTAAACATACAAAGTTGCAAGTTTCAAGAAATGAAGCGAAGCAAATGGCGATGATAATGGAGGTGAGTACAAGAGCACAAAATTTTCTATATTCTGCCAGGAACAGGGAATAGAACATCAATTCACTCCTGTGTACACCCTGAATATAATAGTGTCGCAGAAAGAAGAAATAAGATGCTAGTTGAAGGAGCCAGATGCATGATGGCACAGGCTCGATTGCCAAGTCAATTCTGGGCTAAGGCAATAGCTACAGTAGTACACCTGCAAAATAGATCAATAACGACAGCTCTGGAGAACAAGACACCATACAAAATGTAGACAAGTAGAAAGTCTGATCTGTCTTACGTGCATGTATTCGGATGTGCAACATACAAGCACATTCCAAAAGAAAAAAAAAACAAGCTCGATGAAAAATCAGAGCAAACAATCATGGTCGGATACTCGAACGGATCACAAGTGTACAAACTCTACAATCCACCACGAAGAAAGTCGTTTCGAGTATAGATGTGAAGTGCGATGAGTCCACATTTCCTGGACTGAAGGATGAAAAAGGCCATGAGATCTTCACACTACTGCCAATTCAAGAGGGAGATCGAGGACAGACATCAAATCAGAATATTGAGCCCTAGACTCCAGAGCAACAGAAAGCCTAAAATCAACCCCACGAATAAGAAACATTCGAACAACGATGAATCAAACCCAGAAGGTCAACAAGACAAAGAAAACCTCCAGATCGATACACTAACAATCTTCAGTGAAATGAAGATACATAATTTGAGTACTGTAGCTTCACTGAAGATCCAACAACATATCTAGAAGCTGTCCAGAGTCCAGAGGGAGAATTCTGGAAGCAGGCGATGTTAGAGGAGATCAAATCAATGAGGCGAAATGAGGTATGGACACTGGAGCCACTGTCCGAAAATAAAAAGATCGTCGACTACAAGTGGGTATACAAAAAAAAAAAAGAAATCAGATGACACTGTTGGACGCTACAAAGCAAGGCTTGTTGCAAAGGACTACACACAAAGGTACGGAGTCGACTATTTTAACACGTATTTGTCAATGGTCAAGATGACAAGCATTCGACTGCTCCTTGCATACGCTACACAACACAGTCTGGAAATTCACCAGATTGATGTAAAGACAGTCTTTCTCCACAATGATCTAGAGGAAGAAATCTTCATGAAGCAGCCTGAAGGATTTGAAGACCCCGACAATCGACAATATGTTTGTCGGTTGTAGCAATATCGAATGATGGACTATAAAAAAAAAAAAACCACACCAATGATAGCTGGAGCCAAATTGACGAAGCAGGATTGCCCGAAAATAGAGAAAGAAAAACAGAAGATGGAAGGTATACCCTACCAAAACTTAATCGGTAGTCTGATGTACCTTACAATTTGTACCAGACCCGATTTGGCTTTCTTTGTCTATGCTTTTGGCCAATTCTCTTCCAATCCTGGCATGACGCATTGGCAAATGACAAAACAAATCTTGCAATATCTGAAAGGTACCCAAAATATGGGATTAACCTACAAAGCAGACAATGACGGAAAAGGATTCAAGCTGCACCACTACAGTGATGCAAGCTGGGCGAACTGCAAAGATGACAACAAGTCCGTGACATGAGGACGTTCAATAGCGTGTGGAGCAGCAATCAGCTGGATATGCAAAAAAGCAAATCTTGGTAGCTCAATCCTCATGCGAAGCTGAATATGTCGCAGCTTCAAAGATGGCAAACGAGGTAGTTTAGTTGCAGATGATGTTGGAGGCAATTGGCATATCACAAGAAGAATCATGCATGATAATGATGGATTCTCAAAGTGCCATATATCTGTCCCAGGATCCTGTCTTCCATTCAAAGACAAAACATATACCTCTGAAGTACTATAATATTCGATATTTGATCTCGAAAGGAGAGCCCAAGGTCCAGTACATAAAGTCTGAAGACATAATTGCAGATATGCTCACGAAGCCGCTCAACAAACCACTCTTTGCAAAGCAAAGAAAGACAACTGGATTAAACATACAAAGTTGCAAGGTTCAAGAGGGAGTGTCATAAATTGTGAGCTCCTGCAACTTTGAAACGAAGCGAAGCAAAGCGAATGGCGAACATACCTCGAAAACCCTAAAACATGAAACGACACGAAGGAAAACAATTCGCACTGCCAACTGGTAGCTCGACGAGCATTGCGTATTGTACTCCACGCTCAGCTGAAAGAGTTAGCCATGACAGAGAATAACTAACTAGTTGATTAGCATTTACTTGTCTTGTAATTCTCTATTTAGTTATCTTGTAAACTCCACACAATGGAGACATATAAACAATTTTGGATCAACACGAATCATATCAGAAAAAATGTAGAATAGAAGAATATAGAGAGACTAAAATAGCTGTGCATAAAAGTCTACCAACGAGCAGAACACAATAATTGAGCTAAGTGTCAGGCCACCAGCGAGTGAGATACTGATCATCTCACTCCAAACTCAAAAACTGATAATACAATTCCTCTCTTCTCCATCTCACTGTTCTTCATCGTCTTGATTGCTATAATGATTTATGTTCTGTGATCTATAGTTGCATGCCTAAGATCTTGAAAGCTTCCACAAAAGAAAACTAAACGAACTTAAAAAGAATCAGTTTGCGAAAATGATCAGTTCGCGAAACAGTTCGCGACAAGCAGCATCAATTCATTTCATCAATATCGACACTACACAGGATATGACACTGGCATAGAATCGTTGAACTGTCAGAATCAAACATTCCATTAAGTGATAACAACAGACAAGCAGACAATAGCTTCAGCCTTCACAAATCATGATTCAGATTACTCTCAATAGGGTGGGTGGTCGCGCCTCTGATCAACGTAGGCACTCCTCATTACATTCTGGAGCAGCGATGGACTGATAAAATTCATTAAATACTAGCTGCGCTCATCTGCAGGTCTGACTTCTTTGATTCTGCTGCTCTCTTCAGCACTTAAGACATGTGATAGTTAGAATGTAGTGCTCTGAAATCAGCGTTCAGGTAGCAGTCACAGCAGGGCAGTGCTCAACATCAACGTGGCCCTCTGTGTGGGGTGCAATCAGAATGATGATAAATCTATATTCATGTGACTCGGTTAGTCTTAGGCTGTAGAAGACTCATAGAGAAGATGATGTAGACGCCTCACTCATTATATGAGAATCAATAGTGTTGCTTGAAGGGCCAGACTCCTATAATTCTACGGTGCTCAAGTTGTGGCTACAACAAATATACCTGTAGAAGAAGACTCTTCGAAGACGTCATAGAGGATCATACTTCAGGCGAAAGCAATTCAGTGTGGATCACTATTTAAGAGTAGTACTCAAAGCATTTGAAGCCATTGCTCAACACCACTCAGTACTCTCTCTAATAGATTCTTCTACAGCAGCATATTAAGGTACTCAGAGACTCTCTCAGTTGTGATTCACATAACATCACAAGGTGAAATAACTCAGGTCCATCAGCAACTGGGGTAGGTGCAGGCCCATCAGTATAGCTGCATAACCCATCACCACAGCAGAGTAGCAGAATATCAGAACTAATCCAAGAATGAAATTCAGGATGATCTCAGTATTGCAGCAAATCAGGACAGTAGAACCACCTATGAGCAGCACTCTTCACTCTTCTAAAATTCATCCTTTTGCTCAACGTTTTTGGGCCTTCTTGTAGATGGTGGTGGAGGGCCACCCTTCACCATGCCATTTGATCACTTTTCAGGTATTTTTCTCCTTTTTGACATGTGGAAAATGTGGTGGAGCCCATCACATCAGCCACTTGTAAGAGATTTTTTTAGAACTTTCTTTTTCAAGATGATGTAGACATGTTGCTTTTCCTTCTGACATGTGGCCAAGGTGTGACGTCACCTAATGTGATGTCACTCTCCAAAAAAACACATTAAGCCTTAACCTTCACTTTTACAATGGCCATAATTTTTCGTTAAACTGCTTAGACTGGTTGGCCTCCTGGCATTATGTGCCTTGTCAATTTTTGAGGTTTCGACACCGTAAATTGTCATGCCTTATGTTTTCGAAGCCCACCATGTTCACATTTTCGATACCCAGTATGCCCACATTTTTGAAACTCCATTGTCCAGTTTTTCGATACCCACTTTGTTTGTATTTTTGATACTCACTTTGTCGACATTTTGAAACCCACTGTGTCTATATTTTTCGAAACCATTTTTGTTGATTTTTCTCTTGGTAGTGCCTCTAACCGGTTTCGATTCTGCAAGTTCTGACGTGGTTACAAGTGACAGACAGAGCAATCTTGAGAAGAAACCGACTGTTCCTGAAAAACAAAAAGACTTTTGGTATTAGTAATATTTCTGTGTACATCAAAATTTTGCTCAGCATTGTCGGCACTTTTACTATCGGGCCAATTTTGAGGCCGTAAAACTTCTGGCTAGCGCGGGCTGGGACCTATTTCTACTTGGACCGGCATTTTTCTTTGGTCTTACAAAATTTGACCTATGTTTAATATTTTCGACGGTTCCTCAGACCGTTTGTACAAATATATTATCTACTACTAATTAACGTGTCTTGCCACTTTAAGGACGGGTGTGACCCCTCTTGTCCAACATTTTGCTTCAACTTTTGTCGTATTCACAGTGTTTTGGTGCTCGTCGAATATCCTGTAATTGCTTTGCTCCAAATTAGCCCGATTTTTGGTGTCAAAAATTCGGCTAACACTAAATTAGTTGACATTTTTCACAGGACGCACTTTGAGAAAAATGTGATGACCCATCCGACGACATTAGGTATCGATGTAGCTACCTTTAATAAAAGAGACATTCCTTAAAAAATGGGCAATAGCACACTACAAAAATACTGTATATCAAACCACCTTAAAGAATAACAAGTTGTGGATAGAAAGACACCTCCATATAAAAAAGACAGCGATTACTATAGGACATTTCAAATGCACAAAGAAACGATACAATAGTAGGACTAAAAATTTGCACTCTGATTAATATCAAAACAATGAGTACAATGTTTGAAGTGGTAACTTTAGCTTACAGTTGTTGAGAGTGATAAGTCTGGTTACAGAAACTCTAGTAATCAAAAGAAGTTTTCTGATGAAGATTCTAGGATTGATATCCTACAAAATATCTACAACTACCTTTTGTTGCAGTTATTACAACCGCCTCATTACAGTTAATGCATGTACAAAGTGGGTGGACTGTCAGCGCGAAGTTGTTGGGTCGGATTTTCGACTGACAGTATCGAAATTTACAAATATTGAAAAATGTACAATGACTCAAAAAATATTGACTCAAAAAATATAGAATTTTTTGAGTCCATCTGGTATTGAAGAATTGTAAAAAAATTAGATCTTGGATCAATTTTTAGTCTTGTCTTTCGCGAACAATTCGCGACTAATTATCAGTCGAGCACAGTCTAGCTCTTTTGCATCTGCACACCTGTAATATTATGTATATATATTGGATACCATCCGAGTATTCGATGATGATGATGATGATTAGATGATCAAGTGAGTGAAGAAGAGACTAAGAGAAGAGGTTTCGTTCCTAATTACAGACAGAAATAAGCTTTGTAGGGCACGTGGTTTCGTCCGCTACAGTCTTGTGCTTTACCGCATAATTGACTTGTATACTTGATATACTTAATCTGACACAGTTCATTTGTTCTGCGTTTTAGATCTGTCAATATTGCTATGCTTATTCTTCATTCTGTCTGATCTTTCTTGTTGCTCTTTCTGGTAATAGACGATTAACTTTTAGTCTTGTCTTTCGCGACTAATTATCAGTCGAGCACAGTCTAGCTCTTCGCGAATCATTCGCGACAGATAATTTGTCTTGCAATTCGTGACAAATTATTCATCTAGCGCTTCATCCATATAAATGTTTGGCTACGTAATCTAGAATGACTATGATTTCTATCACTAAAATTTTGTTCATTCTGATAGGCGTAGTCATGCTTATGGAGAGAGTCATTTAACTCATTCCGCTACGCACGAACATTTTCTGTTTGAGTTTGCTTCTCGTTTGTTTCTTGTTCGAGTTCGTTTCTCGTTCAGGTTCATCATTTATTCTTCCTCCCTCTCTCCCAACATGGTATCAGAGCAATCTTTATAACTCGATTAGCTCCCACAGTACAAGACTCTACTAGCCGATAGAGTAATTATTTTTTTGAAGCGATAGTAAAAAGCCTCTATGGGAATGTAACCTTCAAGTGTACATGTTTTGAAGGGTTTAAAAGTCTTGACACATTTCTTTTAAAAGGTAAAACAAACAGCCAATATTTTAAGTTGAATGTTATTTGAGAATTATACATGTCATCGTGAAACCTTCAAAATCCAAATGTGCCATTGTACAAGTGCAACCCAACAAGGTTGGCTTGAGTTGGTTAACTTGACATCCAAAGTTTCTTTGGTCATAGGTTCATGCCTCTCCTTGGACACCAAGAAGCATATTACACACACAATGAAATTGGGATATCTTTTAGCTTGCAATTTTAGGATTACTTATGAGTAAGTCAATCAAAGAATTTGAAGTAGAAGTCTACTTTAACAAGAACTCAAGAGCCACAATAAAGCCATGCGTGGTGTGGTGGTATATCGTTTTTAGTGTGGGCTCCACCCAAGCTCAAATTCCTACATACACATGGGGGTACTTGAGATGATACATGGTTACAATCCAAAATGAACAAATATGGTGCAAATTGATTTAAATAACATAGATTGTGCATGAAGATTCTAAGGCAATTAATTCGACGTAATTCAATCAAATGGCATTAAAGATTTCTCTCCTTTTTTTTGCACTAAACTAGAAATCCATTACTTGGAGTCACAGTCTCTTGCAACTAGTTTCACATGTCACAAAGGATTTCAAGAACCTCAAATTCTCACAAGAAGTTTGGCCTATTCATCAGCACCTTTTTTACTATCTAAGTTGGAAGCCTAAACCTTGAAATTGGCCTTCATGTGACATGTAATAAACGTAGTGTCCATGCATTTCACCCGTTCTTACTTACTATACAAGTCTGCCAACAACAGCCTTGAACCTGCTGTGATGGGTGTATTACCAAAGATCTGCTCCATAGACAATGTGTTGCTTGTTGAGCAGGTTGAGAGGTCGAGAGAGGCGAGGACAGGTTGGGACTCGATCTCGCCAGACCCGTGTGTGCAACGGGTCCATGCAAGAAAAGGGCCTTTTCACATGCCCAGCCCGACCCTCTTGCATGATGTAGAGGAGAGGCCAGGACCCGTGGAGCCCGTTATTGACGTCAAAAACAGGCCGCCGCCGGGCGATGCTTCATGTAATAATAGGATATATATATTTGGAGCCCAGGCCAAGCCCGTTCTTGACCGGGGTTGCTTCATTTAAAACGAAGGAGCAGCAGGAGGAGCGCGGAGGAGTAGCTGACATGCAGCGATGTGATGAGATGCTAGGGTAGATCCACCTCTCTTTTAGTTATGTTCGCAGCACTCTCCGTTCTCATTTGATCCATTATTTATCTGTTTTTTTGCGTTTTAGGTTTTCCGTCCTTTTGCAGCGTTGGCAATCACCATCGCTGAAACTTCTAAGATTAGATATGTGACAGGTTACGGTGAGCAACTGCATCAGGAAATCAGCGTTGCTACTCTTTGTGTTCTGCTATTCGGCAGACGGCGATTATGTAGAAGACATTTTCGAGGCGGTATTGAGTTTTGCGTCAGAGTTTCAACCTGAATCGCGGGTGTTTTGTAAGGGTTAAAGTGCTGTTTGCACTTTGATTTTTGGCTTGCTGATTTCGGCCGAGAGGAGTTTGTGATAGTATTGATCACTTGTTTCCGTGTGAGAAACCCTAGTCTTTTGGTAGAGGATGGGGTCAGGAAGAAGGCTGAATAATCCCGTGCAAGCCCTGATATGGTGGTTCAAGAAGCAGCCTCCAAAGGTGAAGACTTTGTTGGGAGTGTTGGCAGGGTTTGCAACGCTAGTGCTGCTGAGGTTTGTGGTGGTGGATCATGACAATCTCTTCGTAGCAGCGGAGGCTATCCATGCACTGGGCATTCTTCTTCTTATTTTCAAACTTCAAAGACAGAAGACCTGTACAGGTTTCATATTTAACACCAATTTCTTGGTCTGCTTTTGCTGCCTCATCCTTTTGCAAAAATGAAATCTTGAAAATTTCATGCTTAAGATTTTTAACCAGGCTATTTTCACTTGCCCCAAAGTATAGATGTCTCTGATCTCATTGCAATTGTGCTGCTTTGTCTATTTTCTTTTTAAGCACCTTCATATGGTCACCACTTTTCAGTCCACTTGTTGATTGATTAACTAGATGCTATGTATTTGTTTTTTCCCTACTGCTATGCTAGGGAATAAGATTATTTCCTTGAATCAATGGTGAGATCAGTAGCTATGTACCTTGCTCAATTTCTTTGGGTTAAGCCCATTTATTAGGATTTTTGCCTTAAAGCTAGGAGAGGTTTGTGTTAAACAAAGACTAAAGAGAGAGATCAATATCAGCAGCTAAGTAATGAATAACAATGTGTCCTACTTATACTCACAAAGAACCCCTAAAGGAAGCTTCTAGAGGATAGGATTACAGAACCTAACCTATCCTGGATAAGGTTACTGAACCTAAGCTATCATGGGTCCCATAAGGGCATGCCCTCAATGGTAGTGGCCCAATAACTAAGGGTATATGAGTTAGGGGCTATATACCTAGTATATAACTATTCACTCATCAAAGGTCATGCATATTGTGTATCCATTGTGCATTTGGACAGCCAGACTCATATCATCCACACCCAAGAGAAGGTGCAAGTCAAATTGGAATGCTCAAACAATCAGTTATACGCCATAGCAAACGCTTAGTGGACTGATAAAGTGATCATTTGTGTAAAACTTCCATACATTGTAATTGGTTCCATCCAATCTACTTGACTCATTGAGTAGACACTCACTTAGGCTAGCGATGATTGATTCTTCAATCAAGGTTTGGGTATTGAAGTTTGGAGGTCAAAGGAAAATCTTTTGATATCACAAGTAAAGTATGCAAGAGAGTTACTCAAGAGGTTTAACATGCTTGATTGTAAGTCCATTTCTACACCTTATGATCCATGCGTAAAGCTTACAAAAGAGGAAAATTCTGAAAGTGTGAATGAAATACTTTATAGGCAGCTTGTTAGTCTTATTTATCTAACGACTACTCGACCAGACATTTCATATGCAGTGGGTATGTTGAGTCAGTCAATTCATGTCTTTACAAAAAGTTTGTCATTGGAAAGCGGCCAAGAGGATTTTGTGTTATGTCAAAGGGACACTCATGTATGGCATTTATTATGGTAAAGGAACCAACATAAAACTTGAGGGTTTTGTTGATGCTGACTGGGCAGGAAATGCACAAGATAGAAGATCAACTACATGATATACATTTAATCTTGGAGCAGGATCTATATCTTGGAAAAAAGCAACTAACAATTGCTTTATCTTCTACAGAGGCAGAGTATAGGGCTACTACATCAGCAACTTGTGAAGCAATCTGGTTACGAAGGATTCTAAAAGATATTCATATAGAACAAGTTGAACCTACAGTACTTTGGTGTGACAATCAGAGTTGCATTCAGCTTGCAAAGAATTCGGTGTTTCATAGCAGGTCAAAGCATATTGAAGTTCAGTAGCATTTCATACGAGAGAAGTTGCAAAGTGGTGAAGTAGAGTTGATCTACTGTGACACCAATGATCAAGTTGTTATAATTATGCTAACATAGATTGCTATTCTTGAGACTTAGTAATTAACATAACTGCTTTTACCACATGGTGTAGTAGGCAAATAGTTTTTGCCTTAAAGCATGTCCAGTCTCTATAAGAGTAGATGGGCGCCCTCCTTCAAGTTGAATCAATTCAGATCAATTCAGCTCATTGTTCTTGTGATTCCTCTTCTTCCTCTTGAGTTTGGTTATTTTGTGAGTACTAATAAGATTAGCCTACTCCAAGTTTGAGAATCACTGAGATTCTATCATATTTTACCCCTTTGGCGGCACTTTGGCTAGGCACTAATGTTGTTGTATGTTGTACATTACTCATGGGGCATGTTATTAATTAAATACATTGGACCCTCTATTTTTAACTCAAATAAATTAGTGCAAGGGGCCCACTTGGCCAAATTGCTCACTCATATGGTTTGACACCTAGACATTCCATGCATGTACTTGAGGTGCTTGCCTCACAAGGGACTTGAAGGACCCACGCCCCCCTCTTTCTCTAGCAATTTATTTTCTCTTCTAACTTTTGGTGTTGTGAGATGCTTATGCAATTCTCCTTGTATTTGATGTTTTCCATAGCTAAGGTTCTCAAGCTTTCTTGGTTGTTCTAGTATTGCAGTTAAGATACTCCGTAGCTAGGTCTTGCAATTCATCATGAAAGTTGTCTAGCCTGTGAGTATGAGAGTGAGAAACTTCGTGCTTAGATTCTTGAGAAGATTCTCATCTTCCACAAGCACCTCAATCTTGTAGGAGGGCGCTTTTGATCTATAGGAGTCAAATCAGGTTGAGTCTCGTACAGTTGGAGAGCTGTTGGCAAGGGGAGTGGGATGATCCAAAAACTTTCTCATTCTGGTTGAGTTTTGGGAAGACTTTTTGGAGGAGCTTACACAAAAGTAGGACGCACTTTCTATAGGGGCTTTTGGTTTCTGATCCAGTGGGGTCTATTGCTTGTGCTAGCAAGGCCATATGAAGTGGCAAAGTCAAAAGCAGGAGCTGTAGGGTTGCCTTAAAGTGGCTACATATCCTAGTTTGGGGTGATACCCTAGTTCCTGGAAGTTGTTTCTTTTCCAACTCCTTTCAGGTTGAGCTTTTGTTCGAGCAAAGATTTTAGCATGGCTAGTCTTGGAGAGAGTCTACTGGGTGAATCAAGCAGACTTGATGGCACAAACTACAGAGTGTGGAAGTTCAAGATGGCTAACATCTTGATGGACAAGTATCAAGTCGAGAGTTTGTACCTACATCTGAACTTGAATTGAAGGACTACATTAGCAAGAGACAGGAGGCTTATAGGGTGATCAATCTTTCTGTCAAAGAATTATTCCTCATATTTGCAATGCAAAGGATGCAGTGGAAGCTTGGGGCATTCTGAAGTCTATGTCAATGATCATAGAGTCTTTAAAGTTTAGAGTGCATAAAGCTAAAAGGATAGTTGTATGTACTGGGCCCATGCCTTCCTGAGAGGCTCTAGCTTCTGGTCAACAGAAGCCCGCTCATCAAGAAGTCCCTTCGTCCTCAGATGCTCACAAGATGGCCCCGGCCACACCTGCCCAATCGCACTCACTGCACTCATCGCCCTCCTCCATGCAGGGGTCCTAGCCAGATGAAATGGCAGATCGCAGGTGTAGGACAATTGTCGAATTGCAACCTCTGCCTCTGCCATGGCTCTGGGAGCGAAGGTGGCACATAGCAGTCCCTACCCCCCAGCTGTGTAGTGCGACCCCGTCTACCTCTCCCTCTCTCAGGTGGATGATGTGGTGCCGGTATGGTCACGGCTGGAGGTGGTGTCTAGGATCCCGCTGTTGGAATGGCAAAGTGGAGCCACAACCCACGCTCAAAGAAATCCCATAAGTAGAAGTGGGACTTTGTTCAAAGTGGATATAAGTGGTAAGTGGTATATGTCTAAGTGTTTAATGTCCCCTGATACCAGCCCCTTTGTGGGTAAGGGGGAGCACTTGGATTCGTGGGCGACTAGGCATCCGGGGACGGGATCCCGGAACACGGCTCACGGAAGGGGCAAAAGGCTTCGTGATTTTGGTGCAACCTCTGAACCAAAAAGGTTAAGTTGCATCACGGTGCAACCTCTGAACCAGAAAGGTTAAGTCGTATCCGTTGAAGGCCCACCGAATTCCTACACCCGCACCAGAAGGCGGGTCAGGCTGGGTACTAGGCCATGCCTCATCTGCAGCTCTGTCCTTCGAGCCATGGGAAGTGAGGGGTGAGCGGATGGCAACTAGGGGGCGTGATGTGGTGGCCTCAGGCTGTGTCGCCGTGACTGCATCTTGATCTGCCAAAAAAGACAAATTACAATACAATTTAGAAATCAGATGATCAATGATTGTTGAACTTGAAACTTGACGTGAGTTAAAACTTGATCAATGTTTGAACTTTGAAGTGTAAGAGTTCAATGTTCACCTCTCTGTCTGGGCCCCATTCTCGAAGGGCCAACCTCCTCCGATGCAACAGGAGTGAGTATCGTGTCAGGAGCATGCATGCAAGGGGCAATCTCGTACCCCCTCAAACGTGACAAATGTGCCCTGATGCGTCTGGGCCCTCCAGTGTAAGACTGGTGACAGTATCTGCAAGTCCATCTCTTCGTGCCCGATGTGCCATAGGCTGCAGCGATGGTGACGTGATCCCACAAGGGATCTCTATCCCTCGGCATGGTGGCTCTCTCTCTCTCTCTCTCTCTCTATCGCGATTAGTCTCTAATATCTAGATTGTAATATCTATGTCCTAATCTAGTTTCTAACCCTAACCGCTAACTTCTAAGAGTCACGAGTCACACTCACATGACACACACACACACACAATCCCCGTTTGTTGAGCATAGCCTTTGGCAACAAGCCCCGTTTGTTGAGCATAGCCTTTGGCAACAAGCCTTGCCTTGTACCTTTCAACGGTACCAGCTGCCTTGTACTTGATTATTTAGAACCAATTGCCTTCTTCCCATAAGGAAGATCAACAAGAACCCAAATCTGGTTCTTCATGAGTGAATCATACTCATCTTGCATCGCATCTTCCCAACATTTTACTCCCTTGGCCTGCACATAAAAATCAGGTTTTTCCGCAACATCTCCATGAGATGTAAGAGCAAAATCTGAAAAATGAGCATAGTCCATAATTTTGTAGAGGCACGTGTCTTTCCATGATAAAACGAACTTACTTTGTTGTCCCGCAAAGTCGCCAACAGCCACTGTGGGACTGTTTTGGGTTGTCCAACAGCCATGTCTCTTCTTGCAAATTGTTGTCCAAGATTTTCCGAAACTGCTCTTTGCTGTCCAAGATTTTCCGGCACTACTCTTGGCTGTCCAAGATTTTCCAAAACTGGTCCTTGCTATCCAACTGTTCCTGCAGGTTGATTTTGAGCAACAATGGGCGATTCTTGATGAACATTAGGCTCTAAACTTGATGAGGTGTTGGGCAGTTCAAAACTGGTTGATTGCTACCCCTTATCTCCAGAAATAGAAGATGGTACCAAATCTGGAAAAACTTCAACATTCACACTATGTGGGCTGTCCCCCTTTAAGATATGACTTGGGGCCACATCTAATGAATTCTTTTCATCAAAATGCACATCACGAGTAATAATCTTGTTAGTCTCAAATTGAACAGCCTATAGCCTTTGCTTTCACTACTATAGCCAACAAAAATGCATTTAACTCCTTTATCCTCAAGCTTTGTACGAAGTTTATCCGGAATAAAAGCATAAGCCGTACAACCAAAAATGCGAAAGTGAGAGATTGTGGGCTTCTTCCCATACCAAACTTCAGACGAAGTTAATACTTTCAATGCTTTAGTAGGGCTACAATTGCTTATGTATGCCACAGTTATAATCGTTGCAGCTCAAAACTTGTGAGGCAGCTCCTTTGCTTTGAGCATGCAACGGGCCATCTCCATAAGTGTGCGATTCTTTCGCTCGGCAACACCATTTTGCTGAGGCGTCTAAGGAGTTGTCATTTGATGTAGAATTCCCTTCTCTCGAAGAAATGCATCGAACGTACTCTTGATGTATTCCCCTCGCTCGGTGCGTAGGGTCTTCAAAGAATGCCCAAACTGATTTTCCACCATTGCTAGAAAGTCTTTGAAGTGCTGAAAAACTTCTGATTTAGCCTTCATAGGATAGATCCATGTAAAACGAGAAAAGTCATCAATAAAAGTCACAAAATAGATGCACCATCAATTGGAAAAGGTTTTCTTTGAAACTTTCCAAGTATGCACCCCTCGCATACATGCCCTTCCGGCTACTCAATAGTAGGAATGTCTTCTACCATATTAAATGTCTTCAACTTCTTCAAACTTGCAAAGTTGAGAGGCCCAAATCTTGCATGCCACAATTCAGCCAACTCCAATGATTGTGATGTAGAAGCAACAAGACATGTAGAGGGAATTCATCGCTCATAGGTATCCATCATGAATAAGCCATCATGCATTGTTCCCGAAACAATAATCAAGAGAGATCTTTTAGGATCCTTGACAATACACTTATCTTCTCTGAACTCAACAACTAGTCCTTGCTTCAACATAGTTGAAATCGAAACAAGACTCTTCTCGATTCCCGGAACATAAAACACATTATTGATGTACTTTTCTTCACCATTAGGCAGAATGAAGGCTACAATTCTAATTCCATGAATATGATAAGATGCATTATCCGCACATTGTACTTTGCTTCCATTTTACATTGTCACTAATTTAGTGAATGCATCATTGCGAAAAGTCATATGACGAGTAGCACCATTATCAATCACCCATTCAATGGCCTGAAAATCAGCAACTTGCAAAACAGAACCTGAATTCCTCATAGATGTAGAAGTAATAGTAGAAGCAATATTAGATACAAAAGCGTAGTCTTGGTTGAAGAGATCATCACTAGCTTCAAGCTCTTGCTCCAAAGTAGCAAGTGAAGCACTAGTATCAATTCCTTTACTCTCCTCTTTCGCAAGCTTCTTCTTACAATCCTTGATGAAGTGCCCATACTTCTTGCAATAATGGCACTTCCCTTCTTTTGAGTGTTGACATTTTGACCTCCAATGGGCTTTTGCTCATCCTTGGAAGGTGCCTTTGCCCTTGCCTTTCATGAAGAAAGCTTGATCTTGTTGAGTGTCGCCCGCAAAGTTTTGCCTCGTTTGCTCCTCTTAAAGAAGCAGCCCAACAAGTTCATCAAAGGAGAGTTGATGTCCCCTAAGAGAGATACTCAAAGATGAAACAAATGGAAGATAAGAGGAAGGTAATGAGTTGAGAGTAATGGAAACAAATTGAGCATCCTCAATTATCTCATCAATATTGAGAAGCTCCTCACGAAGATCCTTGATCTTCGTCAAGAGTTCCCTTTCTTGCATCTTCAACATAGAAAGTTGATTTCGGAGATACACCACTCTTGTTGGATTTTTGACCCTATACATCGTATTAAGTGTTTCCCACACACTTTTAGATGTCTTACAAGATCTAATATGAGGTAAGATAGATCTTTTCACTACAAGAGCAACCATAGAATGTGCTTGTGCATCCCTTCTATCCCACTTCTTTTGTTCTTCCGAAGATGTAGAAAATGATGATGATGATGATCCACGAGGTGTAGTAGGAGACAAAGAAGGAGGCCTTTCCTCATCACCAATGACCAAATCCCATAGCCCTTGCTATGAGAAGATTCTTCATGATGTAACTCCACAAGGAGTAGTTTGTGCCATCCAACCGATCTTCACTAAACAAAGAACCGATAGCTTCTGATTCTTTAGGCATTATCTCCAACAGAATTTCAGCTTGTAGTAGATAGGAAAGAGAGCCTTTCCAAAGCCAAATCTACTCAAAAATTTGCAGCAAACAATGAGCTGAAAATAAGAGCACAAGATGTTTACCAATCTGCAACCAAAGTGCCCAAAAGATAATGGATAGATGGCTGTTTTTTTGCACAAAAAAACCAGCTTCTTGAAAATTAGGTTAGCTTCGATTGAAGCCTACACCAAAACCTAATTAGGAAGCCAAATAGTGTGATCAACACACACTTCAATAGGGCTGTTGAAAGCGCCCTACTGCTTGCTGAAAATTTGCATTTTTCCAGCCACAAATTTGCCCTAACCCAAAATAGAGTTTGCTGTATTTTGGGCAACCTTCTCACAACTGCAAACCTGACAAATCAGCAAAGTAAGATTTCCAAAACCCGAATTAGACGCAGATTTTTGGGCGCCCTCCTCAAGACAAGACTTGTTGAAAACTGGCTGCAAAAAATCAAATTTGAGATGCTGATTTTGGGCGCCAAAAATTGCTCCTCCAAGATCCATGATGGGCGCCCAACCTGAAAAGAGACAAAAAAGGCTGATCCAAACTCCACTTGGAAAAATCAGTAGGAAACATTCAGATGACAAAGTAGAGTAGCTCCTCTTTTGGTAGGGCGCCAACATACAAGCTTGCTGCTGATCCGGTTGCTCTGATACCATGTAGGAAAACAAGAGGCAAGGCACCAAGATCTAACTATCAAACAATCTCCAAGACAAATGAGGGAGGAGGATAGGTGCCCTCAAAAACCGTGAGGGTAGTAACCTCTTTGGCTGCCCATTTTGGTTGGCGTTTGCAGCAACTTGACATAAAAACAGCATTCCTCAATGGTGATCTTAATGAGGAAGTGTACCTTCAACAACCTGTTGGTTTTTTGGTTGAAGGCCAAGAAGATAAAGTTTGTCTTCTCAAGAAGGCACTTTATGGACTAAAGCAAGCCCCAAGGATGTGGTATCAAAAGATACATGCCTACTTTTGTGATCGTGGGTTTACTAATAGTCCTAGCGAATCTACTCTTTATGTCAAACATACTTCAGATTTTATCATCATTATTTTGCTTTATCCTGATGATATTATTCTTACGGGAAGTAATGAGCAGTAGATTGATGCCTTAATACTTGATCTTGGTACGGTTTTTGATACCTCAGATTTAGGCCTATTGCACTTTTATCTTGGTCTTGAATTTGTACAAGAAGGGGCTGGAATTTTCATCTCTCAAGAATGCTACATTGGGCAGATTTTGAAGTGGTTCAAGATGGAAGATTGCAAGCCGATTGCTACACCTATGGAGACAGGCCTGAAATTAAGTAGTCAAGGTGATGGTAAACCATTTGATACTACTTTATGTTGTCAAGCTATTGGCTGTCTCATTTACCTGTGTAATTCAAGACCGGACATTTCTTATAGTGTCTCACTCATGAGTCAATTCATGCATGCCCCGATGACATCACATTGGAAAGTGTTGAAGAGGATCTTTCGATATCTTCAAGGAACAAGAAGTCATGGACTGGTTTTTCCTGCTTGTGATGATGCATGTTTGGTTGGTTTTAGTGACTCGGATTGGGGTGGAGATCAAGACACTAGACGCTCTACAAGTGGACATTGCTTTTTCTATAAAAATTTTGCAATTTCTTGGTCAAGTAAAAAGCAGCCCACTGTTGCTACTTCTTCTAGTGAGGCAAAATATAGAGCGATATTTTCAGTCACAACGGAGTGTTTATGGCTGAGAAGACTACTTGTTGACATGAAGTTTGGCGAGCCCTCAGCCACTCTTATCTTGAGTGATAGTTGCTTTGTTACATAGTGAAGATTTCATTTTATGCATTGTCATTCAAGGAGGGTGTTAGAAATAAATGATTATGCTAAAGTTAATCCATAGGTTACTTTGACCCGAAAGGTCAAGATTTGTGTAACCATGGGTATTTAGTTATTTACGCCATCTTAAGTTTGTCTTAAGTTCAGTTGGACCCAAGTTTGGTCATGTATTGACTCGTGGGTCCTTAGGGGTCTAATTTTGTTTAGGGGCCTTATCTTGACTTTTGGGGGTGCCCTACATTTAGTAAGTGGTTAAGCTTAGGGTTTGTTGGCATTTGGCCACATCCAGGTAGAGTACTTAGATGTTCATTGTGTATTCCAATTTTTACATTTGCTAAGCATTTTTCCTGCCTTGCTTTTTCTGCTTTCTCTCTCTCCTTGAGGGCGCCTATCCTCCTCCCTCGTGGAGATTGTTTGATAGTTAGATCCTGGTGCCTTGCCTCTTGTTTTCCTATAGGATCTCCACAGACTATTCTATGATTTGTGATTCCGATGACTATGATGAGTATCATTGTAGGATGTAGTTAATAGTGTGCCTTTGTAGGAAGATCTGCACACCAGTGTCATGTTGGGGGGTCGTCTGGTGTTCTTGGTAGGAGAATTTTATTAGATCAATATTATCCTGTGTATTATTCTTAATATGATGTCATATTTGTATAGTATGGTAATGACTATTATTAGCACACTAAAAGGAAAGACAAGGGGTGCATCGAGCGTACTTTGAAACAAAAAGAATAGATGAGAATTTTCATCCTTTAAGCGGAAAAATTGTTCTTTAGTTGTGGTCTCAAATTGTCTTTAGACTCATTTTAGAGTTGGCAAATCGTCATCTTCATAAGTATCGATAAAAATGTATTTTGGTTGACATTACTCACCATTGAATATAAGCTAGCCATGGATGTTATCATCTTTGTTTTCTTATCTTGACCATGCTTGTAATTGTGTCATTGTATAGGTCTGTCACTAAAGACACAGGAGCTGACCGCAATCTTCTTAGCAGTAAGACTGTATTGTAGTGTCATGATGGAGCAAGATATACATACAGTTCTTGATTCTGCAACCTTGATCACAACTGTCTGGGTCATATTTATGATACGTTTCAAGCTGAAAAGTTCATACAGGAGCGAACTTGATGATCTCCCGAGCTACTATGTGGTAAGCTGTGACTTTGTACTCTTTCAAAATTTCTATAGAAATGTCTTCTAAGGTCAAGTTTTCATGCATGCCTTCCAAATTGAGTTTTTGAAGCTTTTAAACTCATTTTCAGCTTTTACATCATACATCATACCCCTCTTCCGCTTATAGATTGGACATATTTCAAACGTTATGCTTTTTCAAAGAAATAGTAGAACAATGTAAAGGGAGATGAAACAAGTCACTGTCTTGATTCTCATGCTTTGTTGTATGCAGGTACTTCCTTGTGTAGTCTTAGCTCTAGCTGTCCATCCTTCGACAACACATTTTTTTGTTAATAGGATACTCTGGGCTTTCTGTGTTTACTTGGAGGCTGTTTCAGTGTTGCCACAGCTCAGAGTCATGCAGAATGCAAAGGTTTATTGATGCTCTGTGTTCCCCTCACATAGTTGTGTCTTGAAATTGAAGCACGATGCTACAAATATTGAAAATTATATTTTGCTTCAAATCTGTGTTGAAATTCATGGTCACTGACGATACAACAATATCATCACCAGGACGTGGAGCCATTCACAGCACACTATGTTTTTGCACTAGGAGTTGCAAGATTTTTGAGCTGTGCACATTGGATACTTCAGGTATTGCGTTTCTATCTGTTATGGGTATCACTCAAGAAGCTCACATCTTACGTAGGTCATTGTGTACTGTTTAAATCATCTGGGACTATATATTTATTATATTCATATGCAGTGATCAGTCTAAATATGAAGCCTTAAAAATTCAAATTATTTGGGATTGGAATCTTTTGGCAGCCCAACTGACTTTGCAGACCCACCTGACTAAATATCTTTGGGATTTGAATTTTATGTTAGCCTAACATTCAACTTACCTGCGTAAACTCTCGTTGGTTCTTCTTGGATTGAGTATCTACTTAACTCAGATGCAATGACTGCTTCAAGATGAACCCTAATTGATTCAGATTCATTGGGATTTGAATTTGAACCTTCCAACAGTTCAACTTACTGTAAACTAGTGCAATTTTTTCAGTATTTGAATGTTCTCGCAGTCTATTAGTTACTATGTGAACCTTATTTTTTTGGATTTTTTGGAATCAAGTATCTACTCAACTCATGTGCAATTGAACACTAACTGGGTTGAATCTTCTGGCAGTATAATGCATGTATTATATAGATCAGCGTAAGTATAGATTTTACTTGTCTACGATCAAACATTCTGAAACTTAAAAATGTCGATTTTGTTTCCATTTTTTATTTTTCAAAAATATATCATCCAAAATTATATACAGAATAAAATTATTCTGGCAAATATCTGTTTACCCATGCTCTTTTTACAAATATCAACTTATGAGCATTTGTGGTGATGCAATCATCAATGGACAACTTAGAACTGTTCTTTTGAACTTTGAATACCAGATTTATTTTCTATTTTAAGTCGAACAATCACATTGTAATTGATAATTTTGTTACATGCTTGTCTTGTTCCTTGTTCAAGAAAGCATCTCTGGACTTTCGTTGGTATTGTGCTCACCATATGGTCTATGTTTGACTTCAATCACTAAAATGTATGTTATTGTTTTTCTGGTATCATCTTTCGGAGTATCTTGGCTGCTGATTGCACTGTATGAAGTGGGGACTATGACTGATCATATCCTGTTCCATTGTTCAGGAATTGTTGCAATGTTTAGTTTTCTGCTCTTTGTTTTCAGCTTGTGGATGGACGCAGCTATCTACTCACTGCTCTAGGATATGGTTTGTGGCCTGCAATGGTGCTCCTTTCTGAGATTGTGCAGACAATAATATTGGCTGATTTCTGCTACTACTATGTGAAGAGGTAATAGATGACTTGCAGTCACTTAGTTTTATCCTTATTGCATATTTACTCACGAAGATATCATAACCTCTGCAATGCTCTACTATTTTATTATGGTATGTTTTCTACTGAGCATGACTTGATGTGGAGTATTTGACAGTGTTGTGGAAGGTCATGCAATGCTGAGACTCCCTTCAGGCGTGGTGTAACTGTTCAACAAGCATTCCATACCTTCGAAGAATATCAAAAAAGCTTTGTCATTTGCTTTATGACAGGGATTGTAGAACAGTTTTTCAAGTTTTTGAATTGATCAAGTAAGGATGCTTCCTGAAGGATAATATTAGGTTCTCAGAAGCCTCCATCCGCAACACTAATTGGCTAACTTCTGGATTGTTTTTTTGATTACCTGCCCACTGTCTGATCGCTATTGGGTGAGTCATTGTAAGATGTTTGTCAGGCTTTGCTTTTTCAACTTTTTTGTCTCTTAGGAACATGCTATCTGTTTAGATTGCAGGAGCGGTTGAATACACTTTGGAAAGAGACAATGAAGAGACCAAAAGCACATCATTTGCATGCAGAAGAATAGATATCAAAATGTCCCCAAGCTCACACCCTTGACCACCATCCTGGCCAATGAGCCTCTCAAGTTCACGGATGTAAAGATCGAAGAATGCAAGTGCGAGCTCGGAGCGAGCTTGACCCAAATAATGCTTATTGACAAATTCAAAGGCCTAGCTATGGAGTATCATAACAGCATAGTAAGCACACTATGAAAGCTTCAGAAAACCAGCTATGGAGTAGAACACAAAAGCAAGAGAGAGAGGACTTCAAAGCTCACACAACATGAATGAATATTCAAAGTGTAGTAGGGCGTGGAAACCCCTCCAAAGTTTGGGCTACATATAGCATGTTATGTATAGAGGTGGTGTCTTGCTAATTCTAGCTCTAGAACCCACATGGGTCCTTAACCTACTTGATTTACTTGCCTAATTAGCACAAGTGGGGTGTACTTTGTACATAAATGTTTTACCCCCATGTCTTATGCACAACTTACAAGTTACAAGTATACAAGCCTTAAAATAGGCATTTATTTCAACACCCCCCCTCAATGGCTATTTTGTTCATACCAACACCCAGCATTCTACGAAACTTTTCAAATTTTTCTCTACTAAGTGCCTTAGTAAAGATATCTGCCGCTTGTTCGTTGGTATCACAGTACTCGAGCTGAATTTCTCCGCTTTGTATCTTCTCTCGTAAGAAGTGTTGATCCACCTCAATATGCTTCGTACGAGCATGGTACACAGGATTTTTGGCAAGCTGGATGCAACTCTGGCTGTCACATTGAAGAATAGTAGGACCATCCTGTGGAATCTGCACCTCCTCAAGAAGTCTCCTGAGCCATATTGCCTCGCAGGTAGCTTTTGTCGCTGCCCTGTACTCAGCCTCTGTCAATGATAAGGTAACTGTGGGCTGTTTCTTGCTACACCAAGAAATGGCCCCTGAACCAAGGTTGAAAGTGTAGCCTGTGGTCGACTTTCGATCATCCCTATCACCTGCCCAATCCGAATCGGTAAAGCCTCCAAGCTGAAGCTTTCCGTCATCTGTGTACTCAATCCCATAGCAGGTTGTCCCTTTGACATACGTCAAAACCCTCTTGGCTGCTCTCCAATGTGCTTCAGTTGGAGAACTCATGAATTGACTTGCCACACCAACCGCATAGGAAATGTCTAGTCTCGTAGTGGTGAGATAAATCAGGCTACCCACAAGCTGCCTATAAAGAGTCTCGTCCACAAAAGGAGTGCCATCATCTCTGGATGGCTTACTGCTGGTATCAATGGGCGTGGAAACGGGTTTGCAATCCTGCATGTTGAACCTGTTCAAGACTTTACATGCATAGTTAGCTTGGGAAATAAACACACAGTTTTCCTTTTTCCAAACCTCCAAGCCAAGACAATAGTGGATTAAGCCCAAATCCTTCATCTCGAACTCATTTGATAAATGAGCCTTCACCTTTTCAATAAGCTGCCCATTGTTACCCGTGATCATCCACATAGAGAACTATCAAAACTATGTTCCCATCTTCCTCCTTCACGAACAGGTTGCAATCCGACTGACTCTTTATGAATTGCTCCTTGGCAAAATAGTCGTCAATACGACTATACCAGGCCCTGGGTGCCTGCTTCAAACCATATAGGGCCTTCTTAAGCCTGCATACCATACTTTCCTTGCCCTTAGCCTCAAAACCTTGTGGCTGTTCCATGTAGACTTCTTCAGCCAACTGTCCATTAAGTAAAGCACTCTTCACATCCATTTGATGGACCTCCCAACCAAAAAATGCAGCCAATGCTAAAACCAACCTGATAGACGTCATCTTAGCTACCGGTGCAAACGTCTCATATAGACCAAGCCCTCCTTTTGTGCATAGCCTTAAGCAACCAGCCTTGCCTTATGCTTTTCGATGCTCCCATCCGATTTGTATTTGGTCCTGTAGACCCACTTACAGCCAATAGGACGCTTCCCTTTTGGTAACTTCACCAAATCCCATGTATCATTCTTGAGAATGGAGTCGTACTCCTCTTACATAGCATGTTGCCATACCTTCTCATCTGCTGCCTCAACGAATGTATGTGGATCTTGTGAATCCAAAATAGTAGTCATAAGTGCATAGTTTGTCTCCTGGTGTTCATGTTGCTGGGCTTGCCTTTGAGACCTCCTAGCCCCTGGATTGCTGCTTTCTCCCTCATCCAATATCAAACCATCCTGCACAGTTTGCCAATACCACTTGGGAAACTTCTTCCTTGCAGTTGGTGATGAAGACGGTGAATAGGACTCAACAGATTTGCTCCTTTCCTTTCGCTTCCTAGCCTCCTCGGATTCTTCCTCTTGATCACTCATATGAGCATCCTGAGGCTCCCCAATATATGGATGTGGGTCATCAAGTATTGGCACAAATTCACTTGTACCATCCTCCATCTCAAGTTCCTCTATAGGAGGCGTTTGATCTTCTTCAAAGATCACATCTTGACTTATGATCCTCTTCTTGCTAGTAAGATCGTAAAGCCTGTAAGCTTTGCTTTCTTCACTGTATCCGAAGAAAATACACTTTGCTGATTTTGCATCCAACTTCTTCCTGTTATCCTTGGGAATATGGGCATAGGCCGTACAACCAAACACTCGCAAAGCGCCCACCTTGGGCTTAATGCCGCTAAATGCCTCTTTTGGAGTCTTGCCTTTCACAACTTTTGTTGGACTTCTATTCAACAGAAACACTGCTGTGTGCATTGCCTCGCCCCAAAAAGAGTTGGGCAACCCCTTTGCCTTGAGCATGCACCTTGCACACTCCACAATAGTTCGGTTCTTTCTCTCTGCTATGCCATTTTGCTGAGGGGTATGAGGAGCTGTAAGCTGCCTTTTGATCCCATTGGCCTTGCAAAATTCCACAAATTCTGTTTTAATGAACTCCACCACCACCGTCTGACCTGAGCATCTTTATCTTCTTTCCTGAATGTTCTTCTACCAAAGCTTTGAAATGCAGGAAGTACGTGAATGCTTCAGATTTTAACTTCAAGAAATAAATCCAAATCTTGTGTGAGAAGTCGTCAATAAAGGTCATAAAGTAGTATGCCCCCCCTGTAGATTTTGTTTCAGTTGGCCCCCACAAATCTGAATGTATCAAGTCAAGTATGCCTGTTGCCTTGGTGGTGCTTTCCTTGGGAAACTTATGTCTTTGCTGTTTTCCCATAGCGCAAGCCTCGCAAATTGAAGAGCTTGGCTTAACAACTGGAAGCCTCTCCACCATATGATGCTAGTTCAACACCTGCATGCTTTGGTAGCCAAGATGTCCATACCTCTCATGCCACAACCTATCCACATCACTTCCTTTTGCTGTATAAGCATGCTGACTAGGGATAGAAGAGTATAACCTGTATAGATTATCTTCCTGCAATCCTTTGGCCATCACTCAAGTCCAACACAAGACAAGAAGTAGCATCAAATTCTACTTTCATATTTTGTTGAGTGATAGCTCCTACTGAAAGAAGATTTTTAGCAAGCCCTGGTACATATAAGACATTCTTAATGACTTTGACTTCTCCTGATGGAAGCTTTACAGGTATTGTACCCTTTCTCTTGACCTTGTGTGTTGAGTTGTCACCTAGGCACACCTCTTGTCCATCACTAATCCCCACAAAGGTTTCAAACCAATCCCTATGAGGGGTCATGTGCTTTGAAGCACCTGAGTCAATGTACCAACCACCTGTTGTAGCTTGTGAAGCCAATGCAACAAAGAATAACTCAGCTTGCCTTATGTCACTCTGCTCCTCTCTTGCAACACTCTCAACAACATTTCCTCCTTGCTTCTTTGTGCCCTTCTTTTGGTCTGCAAGCTTCTTCCTGCACTCAAAAGCAAAGTGTCCATATTTACCACAATAATTGCAATTCCCCTTCCTTCGAGGTGTGGAAGAAGTATTCGAGGAGGATTGTGTTTCTGACATTTGCAAGTTCTCCATTCCTTGCTCAAGTGTTTGTGGTGCTCCTTTGTTCTTGCCTTTACCTTTCTTCTTATCCTTAGCTGGATTTTGCTTCTTCTTAGAAGCAAAGGCATGCTCTTGGAAATCTTCCCTCTTGGAGAGATTAACTCTCCTCATCTCCTCCTGTAACAAGAGACCATAGACTTCTTCATAGGTAGGGATCTTCTCTCTCACTGATATCGTCATCACAAAGTTCTGATAAGCATATGACAAGCTATTCAGAACTATTGGCACCAAGTCTTTGTCAGCAATAGACTCTCCAAGTACAGAAAGCTGATATCTAATATCCTGAATCTTAGTAAGATGATCAGTAACTGTCTCCCCTGTCTCCATTTTGAGAGTATACAACTTGTTCTTCAAGTAGAGAAACCTGGTTGTACTTGTTGTCTCATACAATGCACAGTAAATGTGCCATGCATCCACAGGCCCTTTGGCTGACCTGATTAGAGGAATCACATTATCCCTCACTGACATGTTGATGATTCTGTGTGCCTTTTCCCCTCTCTTGATATAGTCCTTAAGTTCAAGTTCAGATGTTGGAACAGGCTCCTCACCTGTCACAAGCTTCCAACATTCTTTGTCTTCAAGAATGTTCTTGATCTTGAATTTCCATATGCTAAAGTTAGTGCCATCAAGCCGGCTGGCTTCACTCAGCATGCTCTCTGCAAGACTAGACATAGCTGGATAGAAGTAAAACACAAAAGGCAAACTGGGGTTTTCACCCAACTAGGGTATGCAGCCACTTGCTCAATAACCCTCAGCTTCTGGATTTGAAACTATCCCCCTGTATGGCTGTCCTAGCCCTTGTCCAAGATCCACTCAAAACTTTCACTGAAGTCCCCACTGTAGAAAGCGCCCTCCTACAGTCCTGGCTGTCCAAAAAGACTCAAAAATTTGTCCCAAATTAGAAACTTTTTGGCTCCCTGTACTTCTCTTGCCAACAGTACTCCAACCATGCAGATAGCACATAGATCAGATGCCCCTACAAAAAGTGCTCCCTCCTCAAAGGTAAGCTGCTCTCCAGGAATGGCAGGAATCTGATCAAAAACAGGTCCAAGCTTTCACCACACCACAGGCAACATAACCTGCTCTGATACCATGACAAATTCAATGGCCTAGCTATGGAGTATCATAACAGCATAGTAAGCACACTATGAAAGTTTCAGAAAACCAGCTATGGAGTAGAACACAAAAGCAAGAGAGAGAGGACTTCAAAGCTCACACAACATGAATGAATATTCAAAGTGTAGTAGGGCGTGGAAACCCCTCCAAAGTTTGGGCTACATATAGCATGTTATGTATAGAGGTGGTGTCTTGCTAATTCTAGCTCTAGAGCCCACATGGGTCCTTAACCTACTTGATTTACTTGCCTAATTAGCACAAGTGGGGTGTACTTTGTACATAAATGTTTAACCCCCATGTCTTATGCACAACTTACAAGTTACAAGTGTACAAGCCTTAAGGGGCAAAATAGGCATTTATTTCAACACTTATGACATGCTCAGACTGTGGAAGTATGGAAACAACCGATCACCGTCTCATAAAGTATCATGATAGCTAATATAGTATCCTTTGATTTTCTCCTGAGCCTCGGCAGACTGTTTGTAAGGACCAAGAAACCTACCCCCATCAAGGTGATTTCAATGTTGAAAGTAGATTCAGCGGAAAGTAAAAAACAGCCAACCTCAATCAACAATGCCAAGACTAGGAGCCAACACGAGTAAAAAATGGAGCCCTTGATCAGATTAGTACTAGCGATGGGGAGAGAGAGAGAGAGAGAGAGAGAGAGAGAGAGAGAGAGAGAGAGACGTTATTAATGTCTATTGAGTACTCTAAAGTACATAAGACTGAAAAGGAGTACATTTCAAATATGTATAGCAACAAGGGAGCGTATATAATGTCTCCAAGCTGAATCACTCAAGCTAATTTGACTAAATTATATGATTGGCTACTTGCTAAGATAAAATGGATACAATATCCAGAAACATAACCAAGCACATGTAAGGAAGTTGGTTAAGCATCGTACCTGAATGCGTGGTGAGGAAATGTCCTGGGAACTAGACATATGCCACTTAGTAAAGAGCACATCCGTCTAGTAGTAGTGATGCAGGTGAAAAATGCAGTGTTAGGAAGGATAACCACTCGTGCGCATACACATTCAAAATGAAATAACCATTAAACCCTAATTCCATACGGCTTTACCACATGCTATGCTTGGTTTGAACAGTTTTGCAAACTTTCTAGGGCGGGCAACAAGTTTAGGTGTAAACGTGTACGAACAGTGAATCTATTTCAACGTGATTCCTCAATAAAAAGCGATAATGCTACAACCAAATAGATGTTCAAGTACACATTACAGGAATCTTAACATAACGCTATCAAAAGTCAGCAAATAACCCCAAAAAAACATGGTAGTAGGACGCATTTCCAGTCTATTAGACCAGCGACTGCCTACAACAAAGTACGGTTCATAAAAGCGATGATAATGCCTTCAAAATAGGTGCAAAAGTATTGATTATAGCTAGTGACCAATAGCTCTTGTAATAAGTCTGCAATTTGTCTTAGAAAATCACGTTAAAAGTTGCCAGTAATGTATCGATTTTTGTCATAAGCAATTCAGCAATTATTTTATAGAGGTAGATCACTAGACAACAAGTCAAAATGTACTTGTATTTAGCCTCCCAATTGTGGAACGAATGCTATAGTAAGCTGGGCACTAGCTTTCTTCAATATAGCATTGAAAATTCAAGCAAGAAGACAACAAATTGTAGTAAAGAGAGAGAGAGAGAGGTAAAGAGAAAGCATAAGTTATCGCAAGAGGAAGAGGAGAAAATGCGTTGCCTTAGTGATGCTTTGTAGCTTTCTCCTGGCATAAGAAAGCTCAATACTCATTTCACTACCGAATCGTAATCGATTGAGAAAAGCTAGTGAGAACATTTCACATTATTCTGTTAGTCATTTTTATTTTCGAATGGGATTCCTCCAACAATACATTGTCGATGATCGACAAATTGGATGGAAGTAACTACCACGTGGAGATTCAAAATGAGAATCATCTTATTGGCTAAAGAGTTATGGGAAGTCATAGAAGAAATGGAGAAAAAATCTCTAACAGATAGGTAGCACTTATTAAGTGGAAAGTAAAATGATGGAAAAGCCTTTGCCTTACATATTTAAACGTTCAAGATTCATTGCTTGCTCATGTAATCAAAGCCCAAACTTCAAAAAAAGTATGGGGGGATATTCTAAACACTGTTTATGATGTTAGAGATGTGTTTGCTAAATTGTTTTTACGTATAAGATTTTTTTTACTACAAATGTCAGAAAATCGATTGATGATTGATCATCTCAACAACTTAAAAAATCTACATGAACAAATAGCTACAATAGAATTTTCAGTTCAAGACTTAGATGCAACAATACCTTCATTGTCAAGCTTGCTTGCTTCATATGAAAGTTAGGTAGTGATTGTGTTTACACAAGCAAAAATAGCACCTTTACCAACATATGAATGAGTAAGCATCATCCAAAGAGACCAAAAAGTTCTATAAGCACTATAAGTAAACCAACCATGATTGCAAAATTTTGAAACATGAAGCAGCAGCAGTAGCATATTAATAGGAAGTGGATGTCGTAGAGGCAACATAAGCAACAAGGATCGAGGATGATCAATTTGCCTTCATGGCAAAGTTAGACGAACTAATGGAGACAACTAATGGTACATGGACTTTGGAACTACACGACATATGACCTTTCACAAGAAGTGGTTTCAACAATATTAGCCTAATATCACCAACAAATACATTTAGGCGATGACGATGCTCATTGTATAATTAGTGAAGCTACTGAATGGAAAAGTGAAGTCCATTCCTAATGTACTTTACTTTCTTAATCTGCAACTCTTTTTAAGTAGACTTAGGACATAAAGTTATATTTGAGTTTGATTGTTGTAAAATCTATGATAATAAGGTTCTTGCACTCAGGAGGAGGCAAATTTACCTATATAAGCTGATTCATATCTTTTGTTTTAATGGCCAACCTTTGGACACTTCCACCTCAATCAATAAAGATCTACTTTGGCATTACAAACTAGGTCACATTAATCACAATAGTATATTGGATGATCTTGTTCCTCATGTGAAGAATGTTTGGGATCATCTAGTGGTTGCTTGGAAATATGTTCAAACTAAAAGACAAAAAGCCTTTAATTACGTCGATATTCGTTAGAATTTAAAAAAAAAAAGTTGTCGATCCTTAAGAGCCCTTGTTCTTGTGATCACTCCCCTCCTTTTTGGCCCTGCCTTGCTTTGCAAGGAGGACTTAGCATTCATGTCAAAGATTGACCTGCTTGTGTTGTGATTTCCATTTAAAAGACATAAATATATATTTTGAATTTGTATTTTAAGTTTTCTTGAGCACGACATGTGGCAATTATCAATAAATTAAATACTTTTTAGATTTTTTTTGACCTATTGCTGTGGGTGTGGCCTGATGTGGCCTTCCAGTCCCAGTTCCTCTTTCGCCATCACGTTTCACGTTTCTTTCCATTTCAGAGTATTCGGTGTTTCGCCGTCACGTTTCACATTTGTTGCCATTTTCATGGTCTTCGCTGTCACTACATGCAAATGCAAAGGTCTGTGGGTGATAAGCTCTAAACGCTCCAACCGTTTAGTCTCAAATCTATGATCACATCTGTTAAAGATCTCACCTCAGCTACAGCTTCCTCATCTTTAACTTTTTGTTTAGCTGAGCTATGCTCGCAGACTCTGTCTTGAGCCGTTTCGTCTTGCTTTCGTGAGATCTGGAATTGCAGTTGGAGCGATTAAACCTCCTGAAGCTGAAGCTGAAGCTGAAGCTGAAGCTGAAGCTCTTTCAAGTAATCGATTAAACCTGAAGCTGAAGCTCTAGCTCTTTCAAGTAATCGATAGCCTCATTGAGCATGGAAGCTTTATCTGTCTGTTCCATACAGACTAAATTTAGATCCTGATAATACCTAGTATTTCACGTTTGCAGTCACCTTCAAAACAGTCAAAATGTGCAAAAAATCAGTTAAATCCAAAAGGAAATAAGTCAGGAAAATACGAACTTTAATATCTATATATTTAAGAAAGTTCTCCTCATAAATAAAATCTATATTCCGGAGCAAACTCTACGAAATCTCTTCCAAAACTGCACTACTCAACATAAACGAACTCACTTCAGATTGACAATCTGCAGATTCTTCAATCTCGGAAGTCTCAGTCAGCTCAGGTGTGTGTAAAGTATCTGAACGATCCTGTACACTTTTCTTCAGCCCAGCCTGTTCCCTTTCTTTGGCGTCCGCGATGTGATTCGGATAAATGTACGGAGATTTTGCTTCAAAACTGCAGTCATCTGCTACAGATGTACTCTGAAATTGCTCCTCAAAAGAAGAAATTTCTGGCGAAGGCTTACTCGACTGCGAGATGACATAGATAAGGAAACTCTCTATAAACTGCAAATCATAAAGTAAAACACAAGAAAGATATTTTGAGCTGTGTGCAAATGTTGATGCATTGAGCGTAAACAAAAAAAATTCAAAAACCTGAATCGCTCATCTCCCCACATAATATACACGTATCATTCCAATAAGTAACAACTATATATGGCACACAATTGGATCATGTATGGACAAACTTACAAAAAATAAAGGAATTCATGTGGATCTACATAGGCTCTCATTTCTTTTATATGACAAGTTAAAAAAAACTTTAATAAAGTGCAATTTAGCACATACTACAAAGGCGGGGCCCTGTGGCTTGCCACAATGCACTTGTTTGTATAAGTAGAAAACCAGTCAAAAAAAGAATAGGACAATGGTAGAATATGCCAAAGCAATGCTAGCACATGCATCTCTCTCCAGAATGTTTTGGATATTGCAAGAGCAACATAGATGCACTACCAAGAGTCTAAACAATAAGATTCCTACTAAAGTTTGGAACAAATAGAAGCCTTTTTTAAAAGCTTAAATTGTTTTGGCTGTATCACTAGATTCCAGAGGAGTTAATAGAAAAGCTAGATAATTATAGTGTTAAATCTATCTTTGTTGGTTATTTCTCAGTTAACAAAGCTTATAAGCTCTATAACCCTACAATAGAAAAGATTTGTGAGCAGGGATGTATACTTGAAGACCAATTTCTGAACCTTAAAGGTAAAGACAAGATGTTAGCAAACCTTTCAAATTCTATTGATGTAGAGGCTTTAAGAGTTCACTTGAACGATAATGAATCCAAGTAAAAAGAACAAAATAGCAAGAGTAACCACCAACAACGATAACATGTCATTCCAAAAAAGATCCACAAGAATCAGAACTCTTCCAACTAGATTCATAGATGAATCAATATGCTACTTCACTTAAGAGTTTGTAACTTATCAGGAAGCAAGGTAGCAGTTAGATTTAGACCTTTAGAAAGAGGCTATGGACAAGGAATATCAATCTTTGATCAAGAACCAAACTTGGACATTCATGTTACTGTCACCTAAAGAACTTGATATGACAGATCTAGTAGATGCACAATTCTTCCTTGTCATCCAAATCCATAGAGAATAGAGTAATAGATTGTTTTTTAGAAATCAGCAAATATATCTTGATAATCTATTACATGATTATGATTTTTAGAACTGTAAACTTGTAAACTTTCCAATGGATCCAAGCATATAATTGTCTAAAGAACATTGCCCTCAAGCAAATGTTAAAAGAGAGCACATGAAGGAGTATCCATTTCACTCACTCAAAAAATCGAATGCAGAGGACAATCATGTTTTGCATGACTAAACATACGTACATTGGATATGAAACATGGATACAAGAAGTCAACATTAGGCTATGTATTCCGACTCAACATTGGATAGGAAACATGGATACAATATAGTCAACAATTGGCTATGTATTCTGACTCAACAATGCTCCTATTTCATGGAATAATGTAAAGTAGGCTTCAATACTCAGAATAATCCAACTCAATTGTTTTGTGACAATCAAGGCGCTATTGCATTGTCACTAAATCCTAGGTTTCATTCCAAGAGTAAACATATTGAGATAAAATATTATTAGGTTAGAGAGAAGTTATAATAGAGAAGGTTGTCTAATTTTCTGTAGAACAAAGTTAATGGCTATAGACAAAAAACTAGCATTGTTTTCAGATTTTGATTCACCCTCATTACTTAATCATACGTCTCTCCAACTTCTTGCTTACTAAGCTTTCCCTAATTTTTGCATTTCTGATACGATCCATATTAGTTCATACTAGTTCATTCAGTTCACCTTTGCAGTTCATTCACGATCTTTGTTTGTTGTATCTAGGTTTGTATATTCTTTATTTTACACTGCTAACTGACTGATCGAACTAACCAGCTATCTATAAGAACTACCATGAATGTCTATGACATCTGAAATAGTTCTAAATAGCAAGTTATATTGATCGTTTGATACCATCATCAACATGATAGCAAATAACACAACTATTATACTTTATAGCACATATACAATAAGTTAAGTTTTTTTCTTTTCAAACAACTCACATTGCTCTTTTTTTAGGTTGTTGCATCGAATACTTCCGAAAGAAAATGTGATACCTAAAACACGAAAAGAAGCACGAAAGATGATGACCGTGCTTGGAATGGATTACGACACATTACATGCATGTCCAGAAGACTATGTTCTATATAGAGCTGAGCATTTAGAAAAGCTTCACGTTTTCAAGATGATGTACAAGGGGATAAAATGCCACGAAAAGTGTTATGACATTTTCCAATTATCCCACGATTGCAACGTTTATTTTGATGTAAATCTTTGGCACAACTAATGGATTGCATGTCAAAAATTGATCTACGGATGATGTGATGCGAGTACCAAGTGATTCACCTGCATGGAAACATATTGAAGACCAATGGCCCGAGTTTAAAAATGAACATCGTAATTTGAGATTTGGCCTCGCTATGGATGGCGTAAATCCTTTTAGCGTTCAAGCGTCAACTTGGTCCACATGGCTAGTTGTGCTCGTTAATTACAACATACCTCCATGGTTGAGTATTAAAATGGGACACTTGTTATTGGCTTTATTGATTCCAGGAAAGTACAAGGCCAATAACATGGATGTGTATCTTGCACCTTTGATCGATGAATTGTGCATTCTTTGGAATGATATTCACGCTTATGACATCTTGAGACCTTTACAACAAAGAAACTTCGTTGTTCGTGGAATTCTAATGTGGACGATGCATGACTACCCCAGTTTAAGCGAATGTTCAAGAATCTATATAATGAATCTAATCCGTTTTAGAGTTTGACGTTTGAGTATATTTAACTAAGCTTATGTTTAATTTGGTTTATGAATTATGCAGGTTTAACCACATCGGGTTACAATGCATGTTATATTTGTGGACCACTTTTGGAGGCTCGACATAGCACAAATATGTTAAAAAAAATGGTGTACGAAAATCATCGCAAATACTTTCGCCTGATCATCCTTTTCGAAGGTTGAATAGGCGAGGGCGAGGAGATAATCCTACACCACCACCCCTATGCATGGGAGTAGCGGAATGGCATGGTGAATGTCTTAAACATCACGACATTAACTCTTCATGGAATGAATCCATTGATGGTATGAAACGGTTGTCTATTTTTCATAAATTACCCTATTGGAGGAATTTATTGATAAACCATCTATTGGATCCTATGCACATATTCAAAAACGTTGGTGAATCCTTATGGAACCACATCATTGGCATAAAAGACAACTCCGCAGCTCAAAAAGATCTACAAGCGGCCGATGTGAAAAGACCCAAGATTATATTCTTTGGCAGATTATATTCCATCCAGATTGAATAGACCCAAGATGGTGGTATGTGATCCAACTTAATGCAAGAAAACGACGCGTGTTTGAAGGAAAAGATATTGTTGAATTGGATACACACGACGAAGCACCACCCAATTTTGGTGACGTTTCGGAAGAACCTGAACCACTCATCCAAACTCGAAATGATGTCAAAATGATGGGAGAAGAAAGTACAAATGAAAATGATGAGATTCCTACGATCGTACAAGACCAAATTGGAGGTAATTTGAAGCCCCCACGTTTGGATGAGATAGAATTAGGAAGAGGAGATTGAATATGAGGGTAACTCACATCATGAAAGAGACACGATAAAAAATTTACGATTATACCTAGACCTAGATTCAGATGAGTGTCAAGACTTGTGTGATGACGAAAATGATGTAAATGGTGAAAATGATCGATGATTATCTACCATTCTTTTTTTTATATTCATCGCAATATTTTTTAGGTATATTGTTATAGATAGAGTTGAATGTGATAATTATAATACCCGAACCTTGCGGTTATGTCCTATTTCAGAATGTCACCACATATTCCCTCCCTGCGGCATGTAGGTTTTTCCATGCAAGTTGGAAAGATTAGAACCTCGCCTTTAACGAGAGAAAAGTAAGGGCTACACACTTTCCTAGGATTGGAGATTTTAATTATCTACATTTCACCTTTGCATATTAATTAATTGCTAGTGTATGCAATAAAATATGATATTGCTTTGAACAAAATGAAAATTATGAATTACATTTAATTTCTTACTATGTTAGATAACGTATTCTAATAATAAAACAAATTGAAACAACACAAACTCACCAGTAAACTCACTCGAAGCTTAAGTGCAAACGTGCAATTGCTCGCTCTTTAAACGCTTGCTCTCCTAGATCTATTTGTCTATTAACTTAAATTATAGATCAATGCAAATTTCAAAACACATACACATCCTCTCAAACACACATACACTATCTTAAATAATTCTAACAATCTATTAATAACAATTTTTATAATTTTATATCAAACACTATTTATTTGTCTATCACTTTTAAATACCCTAAACTAATGCATAATAAAACACACACACACACACACACACACACACACACACACACACACACACACATTCTCTCTCTCTCTCTCTCTCTCTCTCTATATATATATATATATATATATATATATATATATATATATATATATATATATATATATATATATATATATATATATATATATATATATATATATATATATATCTCATATCTTAAATTTTAAATCAATGCAAAATGTTGAAAACACACACACACACACACACACACACACACACACACACACACACACACACACACACACACACACAATCTA
Organism: Diphasiastrum complanatum; assembly: GCA_029204225.1. NCBI lineage: Eukaryota > Viridiplantae > Streptophyta > Lycopodiopsida > Lycopodiales > Lycopodiaceae > Diphasiastrum > Diphasiastrum complanatum. Next base: position 35,467,048 of record CM055095.1, read on the forward strand.
TTCATCTACTACTCTAAATCTTAATCAAATCACACACACACACTCTCTTTTTTTTCATTATCTCAAATTCAAAATGCAAGACACAATACATACACACTTCTCTCTCTCTCTCTCTCTCTCTCTCTCTCTCTCTCTCTCTCTCTCTCTCTCTCTCTCTCTCTCTCTCTCTCTCTCTCTCTCTCTCTCTCACACACACACACACACACACACACACACACACACACACACACACACACACACACACACACACACACACACATCTATCTTTCTTAGTCTTAAACAAATAAAAATCTAACAATCTACTACTACCATAGATTATGTATTTATCTATAATCTTAAATTCTACGTCAATGCAAAATGTTAAACATTATCTCAAATAATTCTAACAATCTATTATAAACACTATAAAAAATTAATCTATTATAAACTTGTGCTAGGAAGAATCATGATGTCCATTAATCTATTAATCTATTATAAACAAAATCTATTATAGAAAACTCTCTCTCTCTCTCTCTCTCTCTCTCTCTCTCTCTCTCTCTCTCTCTCTCTCTCAAAACTTTATTTTAAAAAAAAAGACTCCAAAATCTTTCAATATCTTCAACCATACATGTACACTTCACCTCTTCTCTCTCTTTCTCTCTCACAAATTACAAATAGAATAATCATAAATCTACTATCCTAAATAATACTAATAATCTATTACAAGACCATTCAAAACCATTTTAAATCAATGCAAAATTTAAAAACTCTCTCTCTCTCTCTCTCTCTCTCTCTCTCTCTCTCTCTCTCTCTCTCTCTCTCTCTCTCTCTCTCTCTCTCTCTCTCTCTTCATCTCTTTTTATCATTCACACTCTCTATCTCCTCTTCAAACAAACAAACAAACATCAACCTCAAACAAACAAACACAAAACAAACACCAACCTCAAACAATTATCTTCAAGCACTTTCAAGCACTGATTTTCAAGCCCTCAAGCATTGATCGCCCTCAATCGCTCCAAAGACGCTCAAATCTGCAAAAAGTGAAAGAGAAGGCGCTGGATCACGTAAATTGGAAGATTGAAACAGACGTCGGAATCCGATGGCCTCCAAACACGTCGGAAGCTGACGTCTGTGCCCATTCAGGCCTGGACAAACGTGCTAGATGCCGTGGACAGGCTTTTTGGCATGCTGACATGGAAGTTGGAATTCGACACACGTTGGATTTCAACGTCCACGTCGGATGACACGTATTTTTGTTTAAACAAATTCTGTGACAGGTCATTTCCATGTCTGCAAGTCGGAATCCGACATGTCAGACTCCGACGTGCCTTTGTAAAATTGGTTGCCGCCCAGATTTCTCGATCACTGGACTGTGATTTTTGGATTTTTTACTGAGACGTCGGAACTGGACGTGTTGGATTGCGACGGATTATGAAAATTTTGAGCATACGTCGGACGCGGGTCCACTGAGTGACCATACTTGTGCTAGGAAGAATCATGATGTCCATTGCAGATGGGACATCACGATGGATAGTATAGCGCAGAGACTGGGAAATATCGGTAGAAGACATGATGATCCGAAAGAAATTATAAACGAGTGAAAGTGTATCAGAAGGCAATGCAGAAAATTTGGAAGACTTTGGTTGCAAGAAAAATTCGCAAGAGCTTCGCTGGCACAAGTGAGGAATGAATCGAATTCAGCCAACTTATAGGTGAATTTGGTGGATCGATTACACTGAATAGTAGTTTGGTTGATCAGTTCTGAACAAAAATTTGCAGGCATGTGCAGTACTGTAAAAATAGACTATAAAAATCTCGACGAAGGTTTCTAGGGATCTGAACCTATTAGGTGAACGTTTTTTAGGGTTGGCGAAGGATGAACCTTCACCCAAGAGGGTCCTTCGCCTAGGTACTGTCATGAATGTATTTTTTCACAATCTGAACCTATGGACAACCTAATTTTGACATTTTAAATCATCTAGCAGGTTGACGAAGGTTCATAATGAGGTTATGATGCTCGACAAAGGTTCCCAAAATGACATATCGCTGAACATTTGCCTGTCTCAAAAATTGATTTTTCTCTTGTCAGGAACCTTCGCCCACCTCAATTTAGATAAATCAAGGGTGGATGTACAGTTTGAGAGCTCAGCGAAGGTTTCTGATACTGTATTGGCCAAATCTGTCCAAATCAGTAATTTTCTAAGTCATTTTCCATAAAAAAATACTGTACTTCCTTTTCCTTACGCTGGTGACTTCTTGACTTTTGCTCATGAGTCTTTCCTTATTTATTTATTTTTTTAACTATCTTTTTCCAAAAAACTCAGCAAATTAAATACTGAAAACAAAAAATTGAAAAACGAATAAAATTAAAAAATATATTGAGATCAAGCTTGCTGAATAGGCAGAGCAGGTTGCCAAAACTTGCGTAATCAGTTGTCATTTACCGGAGTATCGAATCGTTTTCCATCCAAGTGCTCAAGAATTACTGCGCCATAGTTCAGGATTTCCTTCACTTTATACGAGCCTTCACCGGTTAACTTCAACTTACCCTTGATCAGCTTGGTTTTGTACATCAATGCAAGATCTCCTGCTTTCAGATCTTTCTTGTGCAATCGATGATCGTGCCATGCCTTGCGACGATCTTTCTATGCTGATAAGGCATGAACTGCCATCAATCGGGTTTCACATAATTTGTGCAACACTTCACGACGGAGTTGTAAAGACATATCATCATTTAATCGTTCCGTTGCTGCTATGCGTAAAGATGAGATTAAAAATTCAATTGGCATAACAACATCTTGACCATAAACCTGTTGAAAAGTTGTTTGATTTGTACTATTTTTGTAAGCGATTCTGAATGCCCATAATGCTGCATACAGTTTATGTTCCCAATCGGATTGACTCGCTTCAACTGTCTTTGTCATAATGGTGCAGAGAATCTTATTGGAAGATTCAGCTTGGTCATTCCCTCTGGGATAATAGGGAGTACTAAATCTGTGTATAACGAAAAAATATTTTAGTAAACACTTTATTGTTTGATTAACAAAGTGTGTACCCCGGTCACTAACAATTTCGATCGGACATCCAAATCTGACTATAATATTTTCATATAGAAACTTGGCCGTAGATTTTGCATCAGCCACTTTGACAGCTTTGGCTTCAACTCACTTGGTCATATAATCAGTTGCGATGCTAATGTATCGGTTCTGAGATCCTTACGCGATAGGATGAATAGGACCAACATAATCCAGTCCCCATTTTTCAAATGGTGCTTGAGATAAAACCGGAGGTAAGGGTTCATAATTTTGTCAAGTAGGCCGTCGTGCTCGCTGGCAAACATCACATGTCTGAATAAAATTTTCTGTGCCCTTATGAAGCATAGGCCACCAACAACCGGATTGTAAAAGTTTGCGAACAGTAATATCTGTAGAGAAGTGTCTTCCACCCATGCCATCATGTGAAAACATGATTAAATCTGGTACTTCATGCGATAAAACACATCTTCGTAAAATATTATCTGATCCACGATGGTACAATTGTCTTGTAATTAATTGATAAGGTTGAGCCTTATAGAATCAATTGTCTTTTCTGTACTTTTGTCAAGGAGTCATTCGGTTGTCCTAGCATCAGGTACTCAACAATATCTGCCGCCCACTCAGGTACTGCTTCAACATAGAACAACCTAGCATATGGCAGTTCATCATCCACTTTAGTATTAACTGGTGCGAATTCAATTCGCGAAACGTGATCGGCTAGATAATGTTGCTTTCCCTTTCTAAACACAATTTGAAAGTAAAATTCAGTCAATAATAATAACCATCTTGCAATATGTCCAGTATTACATGTCTTGTTTACCAAGTAAAGTAACGATTGATGATCCGTATAAAATGCAAAGTGCGTTTGCATGAGGTAGTGACGAAATTTTCGAACAGAAAAAATCATGGCTAACGCTTCAAGTTTTGTTGTTGAATAATTCTTCTCTGGATCTGTAAGCTGTCTGCTTGCAAATCGTATGGGATAATCCTTCTTATAGTCACCTGGCTGCATCAAAACTGATCCAATGGCGTATTTTGAGGTATCCGTATGAACATGAAACTCTAATGTCCAATCTGGAGAATGCAGTGTTGGTGCTGAAGTTAATGCTTTTTTTAACTTTTCAAAGGCTTCTAACGCCTCTATTATCTAAGTAGGAACAATAATTAGTTTGTATATAGGTCGTGCTAAATCCGCAAAGAAGATAATAAAAATTTGATAGTAGTTCGCATGACCCATAAACATATAAACTCCTCGAATTGTTGCTGGCGGTGGCAATTCCACAATAACTTTGATCTTAGAATAATCGGTGGCAATACCATGTCTTGATATCACATGTCCAAGCACAACTCCGTGCGAAACCCATATCTGGCATTTTTCTGGATTTAAAAAAATCTGATATTTGCGGCATCCTTCAAATACTTTCTCCAATCGATCCAGGTGGTCTGTATTTGTACTATGAACTCCCAAGTCGTCCAAGTAAATTTCAAGAAATTTCTGCAGATAATCTTTAAAAGCAAATTGCATTACTCTTTGGAATGAACTTGGTGCATTCCAGAGTCCAAACGACATTACTTTGTAAGCATAGGTGTCCCATTCTGTTGCATAAGCAATTTTGTGGCAATCGACAGGTGCAATCTTAATCTGGTAGTAACCACTAAATCCATCCAGGAAACTATAAGCTTCTGCTCCAGCAAGGCGATCCAAAATCCTTTCAGTAAAAGGTAACGAAAAGTGATCCTTCCGTGTCACTTTATTCAATGCTTTGAGATTCACACAGATTCGCAATTTCTCATTTTTCTTAAGAACAATGACAATCAGTGAAATCCATTCTGTATGTTCGATCTCATAAATGAAATCGACGTCAAGTAATCTTTGAAGTTCTTTCTTTATCAGATCTGCCACATTAGGATTACAACGATAGAACTTTGTAACCTTTGGAACTGCATCATGTACTAAAGGTATGGTATGTTCAATCACTGATGTCAGAATACCCTTCAAATCTTGATAAGTCCATGCAAAGCAATCTTGATACTTAATAAGTAACAAACGGAGTGCTTGATACTATTTAGGAGTAAGTTGTGATCCCACTTGTACAATCTTTTCCGGTTCTCTAGGTTCAGCAAGATTCATTGGCTGCGTCCTAGCTGGGCCATCGTAAACCTCTCTAGATTCCGGCATGCATTCTTTAGGTTCACGATGTGCTTTAGGTAACATGATAACCACATCATCTAGTGTATAACGTTTAAAATGCTCTGGCATATCATGTTGGACTACATTTGCTTTTTCTTTTTTGAAAGGACTTGTCTTGGATCTTCATTTAGCCTTCTTAGCAGAAATTGATCGTGGAGGTGATGACTTTCGGGATGATAAATCTTTCTTCAAAGGTGAAGACTTCCTAGACGATGATGTCTTGCTGGAAATCTGACTTGAAGGATCATTCTTGACTTTTCCTTTGCCTTTATCCAATAAGGGTGGCACTTTCTTTGAATCGATCTTTTGAGGGGGATTTTTCCATTTCAGGACCGTATTATAATGTTGCTTAGCTTGTTTCTTCGTTATCAAACCTGTGATCCTACCTCCCTTCAATATAACTGCTTTAGGCGGTTTGATTGTTGGTTTATCAGGTATATTACGCACTCCAAATCTGGTCGGATCCATATGATGTAGAATCTGTTCATCCGTAAGTTCTGCATTGCCATCATAAGTTAAGGCATGGCTCACTGGTATGAGATCATCCTCAATTGGATCTGGTATAGGTTCTGTTGATATCCAGGCTACATTCAGCACATTTAGTGGAAACGTGATTGGTGTATCCAAAGTTTGATCTAATAAGAAAATCTCGCTCAACTCTGATTGAATATCTTGTTGACACATATATCCTGCTGTACAATCAATTGTTGCAAGAGCTTCATTACAATTGACAATATCCATTTGAGAATCGAAGTGAACTCCCAATTTTTTCTCTGGTTGATCACAAGTGTGATCCGTTGTTGATGAATCGTCATCCACTTTTTGAACCACTGGTTTGATAGTTCAAGTCGTAGGATCAACTTTAACTACACGTTCACGATTTTCAAAAGTAATTTTTCCAGTACCATAGTTATAAATTACTTGCGCAGCTCACAACCATGGACGTCCTAATAGAACTCGGTACACATTTAGTGCTTCTGGTAAGTCCATCACGATGAAAGTAATGACGAACTATACTCCTACAATATTGACAAATATATCTTCCACCATTCCTCGTGGACGAACTGTCATTTGATCCGCTAGCTTAATAGCAAAAGTAGCAGGCTTAATCTTTGTAAGGCCCCATTTTGTACATAGCTTTGTAGAAATCAGGTTAACTCCTGAACCGCCATCTATCACGGCTGCTTCTTTAGAAAATTGTCTATGTTGTATCCGCAGAGTGATATTCTTTTGTTCAATTTTCCAAGCGGCTCCAACATGGAGTACATCGTTAGATTCTTCAAATCTAGCATAAAAAAGGCTCCTGGTGGACTTCTAGTTCTTCTTGAGCTAACTTTTGCGCTAAGACTTCTTTAGCTTTTGGCACCAACTTTAGGAACTCTCCCAATGAAATATTGATCTTGCTAGACAAAATGTTCATGAGTAATTATGTATGTGGTGCTTCCGGTTCAGTCATCTTGAAGGGTTCTTCGTGATGATGTAATTGATCATTCATATCCGTACGTAAATTTCTTGGAGGCTGCAATGGTGAAGACCGAACTTCAGTTGTTACTTTAGCAGCTTCAAGTTCCTCTTCTTCTTGCAGATGTTTAATCCACTGTCTCATATCCTGATATCTTCGCTTTTCTGCATTAAGATTTGGAAAAGACTCCCGATGCTGTTGGTGTTCGTTCAATGGAATAGAATCAGTAGGTACTGGATCCACTACTGGTTCTTTTTGCTTTTGTGCTCTGGTGACCACCATCAAGGGTGCACTTGGTTTATTTTGAGCTATTGATCCTTGCTTGATGGTTATCAAATTTGCAGATGCTGTAGCTGGTGGTGGCTTCGAGCTTGCTAGATAGTCTTTATAGCAATGTCCATATCCACAATCACGACAGAATGGTACAAATTTTTCTTTATTTGGGCATTCTGCAACTCTATGATTTTCTCCACATGCAAAGCATCCAAGTGGTGCTCTGGTCTAGTTTCTCGCGTTTCAGCTCATGTATGATCCGTTTAGGTAGTCTTGACAAAAATCACATAATCATGGCATTTTCATTAATCAGCTCAGGTTCGCATTCAGATCTAAGACGTTTCACCCTTTCGATGTAATCTCAAACCATTTCCCGCTTTCCCATTTTAATTTTACTTAAAAGTAGGAAAGGGTCTTCCATAAACTTCCGTGGTTTGAACCGTGTGATAAGGGCTCATTTAACAACCTCCCAATCTGTACGCTCAGTTTCATCTTGGTTATAGTACCAATCTTGTGATACGTCTGTTAAGGCCATAGGAAACAGCTTAAGTTTATCTTGAGGATAAATCTCACCGTAGACCTCACAGGATTCAGCATAGATATGAAGAAATCTAACTAGATCTGTTAATCCATTATATTTGGGTAGATCCAATCGGGGTGCTCTTCTAACAATAATTGGATTGACCTCCTGTGGAGCACCTCCAGGAGCAGCTCCAAGGGCAGCCATCTTTATAAATTTAGATCAAATAGATAATGAGATTGAATCTAGATTTTTTCAGAAAACTATCTCAGATTAGATCTGCTAGATCTATTTCACTTTTCAAGAATTTGACTCTATATGATGAAAAACTTTTCGAAATTTGATCAATCGATACTTCTCAAAAATGATAAATCGCTCAGAATCCAATTCAGAATATATCAGATTTGATCAAAATTTTGACAGAGACTTGATCTGAAAAATCAAAAACTAAAAATAGGACTAGCGAAGGTTCGCTAGGCGAAGTTTGGCTCGACGAAGTTTAAACAGTGCTATGTTGGGAAAAAAAACTCTCTGAACACTTTTCTGGCAATTTCTTGGAAAATAGCCTTCGTCGACTTCTCAGATGAAGATCTGACACAGATAAAACTATGAAAAACTGAACGAAGGTTTATGACACAAGGAAATATAGTTTCTATAATCTGGCGAGAGTAAAAATCAAGATTTTTTGTGATCTGATCAAGAAGAATCTTCGTCGAACTCAAAAATAGTATTTTTTTATAAATAGAATGTTTTGAAAACTCGGCGAAGGTTCTGGCGAAGGATCAAGAGTAATATTGATAATTTTGCAAAAAAGCGACTTTTTTGACAAAAATATGACAATATGACAACTGATCCTCTAAAACTCTTTCTACTTTTGGTATTATTCTTCGTCGACCTGGCAGTAGATAGATCTGAATCACATCTTAGCATAGTAAATTGGGCGAACGTTCTTTTTTTGTATTTTTTAGGGTTTTGATAATTTTTAGTATTTTTTGGCGATTTTTCTGATGTTTCTGAAAATTTGCTGGGAATTAATCTTCGCTCTTCAAACTGAAGGTTCTGTAAACAAAACCGAAGGTGTCTGCAACTCGGCGAAGGTTTCTTGGAAGAGGATAAAAAGTTCTGAGCTCTGATGACGCTTTTTGTCTCTTTTTGACCAAATCTGACAGATTTGAAAGATTTTTGTTATTTTCTCTGATATCTAAGATCCAAATGGATCTTAAGATTGGTGATCTGAATAGCTATCCCTGTTTCATAATTAGATTAGATTTCAAACAAGCAAATCCACTCAAATCAGGCAAAATCAATTCCAAACTAACCCTAAATTGCAGATCTAACACTATTCATGCCACGACAAGATGCCTAATGCAAGCTAACCATCAACCAAACATGCTACAGACTAAAAAATTGGTGTAGCTCCCCGGCAACGACGCCAAAATTGTAGTGGGTTTCTTTCCTTGCCTAACCTGAATCCAAGATCTAGTCAATCTAGCATCAAAGAGACGAAGTTAGTTGTCACGTAGAGGTTCGTTCCCATGAGGGCGATAGTATAGTTCAGATTTCAACATGAATGGAGGATCTAACACTAACATCCATTAACACTACATCCATTAACCCTAAATCCACAACAATGATAGAAACTTACTCTTCTCCTTTTCTCTCTCACAAAAAGCATAAGAAATAGCAATCCCAATAATGATCAAATCCAATAATAAACAAATACAAAGGAAGCATGAGAAATGGAGGAAAAGAGAGGAAGAGCAAGGACATTCATCAATGTGCTTGTATGCTGCACATCCAAACACTCGTACGTATGACAGATCAGGCTTTCTGCCTATCCACATTTCATATGGCGTTTTGTTCTCCAGCGTTGTCGTTGTAGATCTGTTCTACAAGTGTACAACTACAGCTATTGCCTCGGCCCAGAATTCACCTAGCAATTGAGCATGTGCCATCATGCATCTGGCTCTTTCGACTAGCATTCTATTTTTTCTTTCTGTCACACCGTTGTATTCTGGTGTGTATGTAGGAGTGAACTGGTGTTCAATCCCCTGTTCTTCGTAGAATCTTGAGAATTCTGTGCTTTTGTATTCACCTCCATTGTCAGATCTAAGGATCTGTATCCTTTTCGAGGTGTGTCGCTATGCAAATGCCATGAACTTCTTGAAAGAATCAAATACTTCTGATTTCTTCTTCAAGTAGTAGATCATGGTCATCCAGCTGCAATCATCTATGAACGTTAGAAAATATCTCGAACCTGAGAGTGAATCTGTTTTCATTGGTCCACACACATCAGAGTGGACGAGCTCAAAAACTTCTTTGGATCTTCTTCCCTCGTGTGTGAATGGATTCCGATGTTGCTTGCCTTTCTGACAAGCTTTGTAGAACTCAGCCTCGGGCCTTGAAATCTTGAGACCTGTGACAATTTATTTTCTGCTCATGTCATACAGGCTCCGCATGTTCAGATGATATATTCTTCTATGCCAGAGCTGATCTTCATTTTTTGAAACATTCAATATGCTTTCAGAGTTGCTGATTATTTTGGCCTGGTAGAGGTTTCCTTCTCTGCATCCAACCGTCAGCAACTTGTTTGTTGTCTTCTCGATTATACGATGAGTAGTGTCGTCGAACAAAACTCGAATGCCTAGATCTACCATCTTGGAGACAAATAGCAGATTTTCTTTGAGTGTGGACACATAAAGTGCTCCTAGCAGCTCTGCTTGGCCTGACAGTGTGCTATAGAGAGCCGATGCCCTTGACATCGTGTTTGCTTCAATTGCCTAGAATCACCGCTCTGTCATTTTCGAGTTTGCAAAAGTTGATTAAGATCTTCTTATTGCAGATTATGTGAGATGTTGCTCCTGAATCGATGACCACATCGTAGTCATGTTCGGAGTATCTTGTCAAAGCTTCATCGAGTATCGTGAAAGCTTCGTCACCTCTTTCAGCATCCTTTGATGACTCTGCAACGTTTGTCTTTTCAGCTTTGTTTTTCGTTTTTGGGTTGAATCTGCAGTCGTATGCAGAATGTCCTTTCTTCTTGCAGTGCATGCAAGGTATTGCTAGATTGAACCAGCATTTGTTGGCCGTATGGCATGGTTTGTGACAGTGATTGCATGAAGAAGATTGTTGATTTGAGGACTTCGTCTTCTCGAATCTTGGCTTGTTTTTGTTATTCTTCTTTCCTTTCGTGAAGAGAGCCTTCTCTTGATGACTGCTTGCCTCTCCTTCGTCTCTCATTAGTCTCTCATCAGCGACAAGACTGACTGCTTTGTCGCATGTCATATCTGGTAGACTCAATATGAGCATTCTCAGTGGCTGATAGGATGTCAGTAGCTGCTGTGGTGCTGGGACCTGGTGCTCCTATCCTGATGTGGCGAGTTGAGCAAAGATCATTCTGATCTTCTCAACGTGCTGATCCAACTGGTTGCCATCCTACCGTATTGATTGCAGCTGATTGTGAAGGTGCATGACTGAAGCTGCAGTCCTCACTTCATACTTCTGCTTTAATCTTTTCCACGCTGCATGGCTACTTTCGTAGTCTTCAATCTGCATGAGTAGATCTTCATTTATGGACAAAATGATGATCGCCATTGCGTGCTCATCCTTTCTGATCCATTCAGCTCTCCTTGGGTCTCCCTCTAGAGGCTGCACCTCTGAGAGCTCGATCACCGACCAGATGCCTTCGCCCTTCAAGAGTGTTTTGATTTTGAATTTCCAGGTTCTATAATTTGCACCATCAACACTGATTGCTACTCTAGTCTGGATTGTCACAGCCATATTGTGTTGTCTGGAGGAATCACTACTGGAATATCAGTAATGATGACCTGTATGCTCTGATACCATGTTGTGGAAGGTTTTTTGTTTCATGTTCGTCTTCTTCTTCTTATTCGCGAACAATTTTTTGTCTTTGAATTGAATTTTCATGTGAAAGCTCTTACAGGATCCCAGACACTCGACTATGCATCACAGAACATATTTTATTCTAGCAATCAAGAGACACAGCACAAGGCCAAGAGATACACAAAATAGAGTGACTATATTGTCAATTTGGTTTTAGAGCGAGATCGTCAGTGTCTCGGTCGTTAGCGGATTAACTCTTTGCTCTTTCGATGTGTTCTGCTCGTTGGCAGACTTTCATTCACAACTATGGTATTTTTGCTTTCTTACTCTATTTGATACGTCTCTCTCTGTTTCTTACAGATATTTGTCAAATTCTCATCACTTTTTCTCTTATCGTAATGATCCAGTGAGGATCGTTTATACTTCCACTGTGTGGAGTTTACAAGATAGCTAAATGTAGAATCACAAGACTAGTTAATGCTAAACAACTAGTTAGTTAGTCTACGTCGTTGCTATTCATTTCAGTTGGGCGTGAAGCCCGTTGAGCTACCAACTGGCAACACAAAAGATTTCTCTTTGTTTGTTTTGTTCTTTTCGTTTCTTTTCGTAGTCTTCGTTCTGCGCCCCTTTTGCGATTTGCGGTCCTGGAGGTGTGTTTGTGATTTGCAAATGATTCACGAATCGTTCATGCTTCGAGTCAAAGACACATTTACTATCGCGAATTGTTCTCGTTCGACCTTCGTGTCTTGTTCGTGCCACAACAAAGTTGTAGGAGTTCACCATTTCTGACAAGGTTTGACAGATGACCAACTTGTAAGCTAGAATAGTCGATGTGGCCAAATAGAAAATGTTCAAGGTGGCAGATAGTCGACGTGGTAGAATGGTTTGCTTGAAAGTCAAAGTCATCGAATGTTCAATGTGGCGAATGCCAAATGGCTAAGGTGGTTGAATACTTTTCTGTCATCAGGACTCTATCACGAATTTCTTTGTATTTTTGTAGACTGTATGTAAACAAGTGTAGTTCTGTAGAGCATACAAATTTTTACAACAGTTAGAGAATGGATCTAGATTAGAAGAGAGATAGGGATGGAGAGGATAGGAATCCAAGACTGTTGCATCATGGGACCGTCAGACTTCAATTGAGTCTTTCTCATTGAGGAGTAATCATCAACCTTAGTCTTTTTCTTGTCATTGCACTTCCAATTTGAAGGCTACATGATTGAGCTATTTGATGGATCCTGTGTTGAACTGCCTTCAAGTCAACCTATTGATACTGGTTTTCTTAAAGGTGGATCACCAAGAAATATTTGCATTGTTTGCACCAAGAGATTCGGTAGAATCCACCAGACTTCTCAACTATCATTGGCTAGGTTGATTCTACCAGCTCTGTCTTCTATGATGGTGCAACTTGTTTACTCGAGGATATCTCTACATACTTTGGGACTTTTGTCAGAGTGTCTTCTTCCTCACTAGTTTCATAACCTGGTGGCACTAGGATTTTTCATTTATATTGCATTCTGTCATTAGTCATTACTAGTGCATATCGGTCTATATACGCCACATGCCTCCTATCTATGTCTGGGTTTTGTAGTGGACAATCCAAGCATAAAAGTATTGACTTAACATTGTGAACACCAAGAGTCAAATGTTCATGGATTACCTCGATTACCTCGATGTGGGCATTTGGCTCGATGATGTTTTCCTCCACATCCATAGCATCTTACCGTGTGTATTATGGCATCTCCTCAGAGCGGATATGCATACATAGGCAACGGATTTCCCTTAGGATCTTCCACATAATAGATTGGTAGGCTATTATGGTCCTCTATTGAGTTCGGTGACATGCAAGATGATATGACCAAGACTTCCACCTTGCCACTATTTGTTGAAGAATTTAGATGGATCAATCTGACATCCATTTTTTGGATGAGCTCCTTGTCGGCTTGATTCTGCTTCTGACCACTAAATCCTTGGATCTAGCTATCATAACTTATGCTCTGCATTTTGTCCTTGGAATAAGCGCGGATACTTGATTGGACATCTTGTATTCGAATGATCTCCAAAGCAGTATGCACATTCGTCTTTCTCAAGAAACTTGACTGTGTGAGCATAAGTTTGAGGACAGCCTAAACTTGAAGTGCAAGATTCTTGGTCTTCTGCTTGACTCTGCTGCACTTAGTTGTGTTCCATGGGGTCTCCTTCTTGCTTGATTATCTTTCGATGATGGTCCTTGTTCCTTTGATTTCCCATCTGATGATTTAGCAATGTGATAGGAAAAATCCACCATCTCATTGAAGATCTATAGTTCCATCTTGGCAGCATCCTTACAGAGATGTACAAATGAAACATATGATACTAGATCTACCATGTCAGATCTGATCTTATTGGTTAGTCTAGCATAGTATTTTGCCATGATGATCTGTTCAGGAATCAGTGTATTAGAGAATTTTTGTAGTTTAGACAATTCTACAAGGGTGGTCTCCATGGATCAGCACTATAATGTAGCAAAGTAGCTGGCTTCTGGATTGCTTCAAGGATCATGGTGTCTTCTCTCTCTCTCTCTCTCTCTCTCTCTCTCTCTCTCTCTCTCTCTCTCTCTCTCTCTCTCTCTCTCTCTCTCTCTCTCTCTCTCTCTCTCTCTCTCTCTCTCTCTCTCTCTCTCTCTCTCTCTCTCTCTCTCTCTCTCTCTGGATACAAGAGAAGAAAAGAAATGAATCACATAGTGAGGGATGAAGAATTAGAGAACAATTGAAAAAATAAAAAGTGAAATGTTTGAATGAACAGCAACAAATGGATGTAACTTCGAGTATGATGAGGATCTTGAAAAAACTCAATTTTTTGGCACTTTTCGACACTTTTTCTTAGATATTTCTAAATCTAACCATTGGATCTCCACAAATAATCCACAGTAGCCAGATCTAGGTAGATCTATCTATAAAGCCCTTTGCGAAGGTTACTTTCCAGCAAGTCTCAAAAAATCATCGAAAAAGTGCAATTTTTGGGGGTTTTCTTGCAAAATTTTGAGATTTTCTTGAAAAAAAAAATCTTTGCAAACTGGTATGAACTTGCATCTGAGTTAGATTCACCTGCTCACCAAGATGTGAGGGTTACTTCCCAAGGAAACTCAAAAAATCTTGAAAAAAGTGCATTTTTTGGGGGTTTTTTTTAATAAAATTTTAGGATTTTCTAGGAACAAACCCATGCAGACTAGTATTCACTTGCATCTGAGTCAGATTCGCCTGCTCACCAAGCTGCAAGAGTTACTTCCCAAGGAAACTCAAAAAATCTTTAAAAAAGTGCAGTTTTTGGGGGTTTACTTTTCAAAATTTTAGGATTTTCTAGGAACAAACCCTTGAAGACAAGTATAAACTTGCATCTAAGTCAGATTCACCTACTCACCAAGCTGCAAGAGTTACTTCCCAAGGAAACTCAAAAAATCTTGAAAAAGGTGCATTTTTTTGGGGTTTTTTTTTAAAATTTTTTTAACATTTTTTGGGACAAAACCCTCATAGACTGGTATGCACCTAAATTTCGATTTTTTTGATGAAAAAAATGATGAGAGAGAGAGAGAGAGAGAGAGAGAGAGAGAGAGAGAGAGAGAGAGAGAGAGAGAGAGAGAGAGAGAGAGAGACCAGCACATCTGCAATGCGAAAAAACGCGTGTGTGGCGCTCCCCGACAAGGGCGCCACTGTTATGTCGTTGATGTAGCATAGGGGTCCATCGCTAGGAGCGGCAACCTAACCTTCACCTGCATAGCAAGAAGAGAGAGGGAGAGGAGAGAGAGGAGAAAGAGAGTGGAGAGAGAGAATGCCTAGGTTGAAAAAGGCTTTGGGGGCTCGAGCGCCTACCCAAAGCTATTCTATCCCAACGTAGAGAGAGAGAGAGAGAGAGAGAGAGAGAGAGAGAGAGAGAGAGAGAGAGAGAGAGAGAGAGAGAGAGAGAGAGAGAGAGAGAGAGAGAGAGAGAGAGAGAGAGAGAGAGAGAGAGAGAGAGAGAGAGAGAGAGAGAGAGAGAGAGAGAGAGAGAGAGAGAGAGAGAGAGAGAGAGAGAGAGAGAGATGAAGGTGGAGAAACCAAGAGAGTTTTAATAAGAAAAGATGGAAGATGATACAATACAAAGAAAATGGCTCTCTCTAATAGATTTTAGAGGTGAGCCTCCTTCACTCTCATTGGCCACTTCATTGGGACAAGGATTCTAATCCAAGCCCTTAAAATAAACACAAATCAAATCTATTGGTACTAAGAAAGCACAAGGGCACTCACATGATTCATGTGAGTTTGAAGTTGGGCCCTTTTAGCTTTTTTATTTGCAACTTGACTTAGGACCTCTAATGTCATTTTAGAGTTTTATGCCCCTAGTCTCTTATTCCTAGGAATTACAACTTGCTACTTGTGCTCATTGGGTTGGGCTTACACACGCAGGATGCCAGTGCCCTCACACTTATTACCCTACTTACAATGTACTATGGCGGGGCCCACTAGGTAAGGCTTGGCCAACAGTATTTTAAGTGGTGGGACCCACTTGTTTATTAATGTTCAAGAAATACCCACAACAGTGAGAAAGTATCAGCGTAGTTGATCCCATACTTCTATGAAAATCCTTTAGCAACCAAGCTTGTTTTGTATCTGATGTTTTCTCCATCGGGACCTATTTTGATCTTGTAGATCCACTTGCACTTGACTGGTTTTCTGCCATCAAGTATTGGTGCAAGTGTCCATACACTATTCTTATACGTGGATGACATTTCGTCCTCCATTGCTTGAATCCAGCGATCTTTATCTAGTCCATCAATAGCTTTCTGGAATGTTTGAGATTCATCAGAGAAACCACAAAATTTGATGGCTGTATTAAAAACATCCTGACCATACCTTTCTAGTGGTTTTCGTCGTCTATCAGATCTTCTCACAGGTGATTTCGAGTTCGATTTTGTAGGTTTCGAGTTCGATTCTGATTTGACCTTGTTTGCTGGAATTCGAGCTGGTGATTCGAGTCTGTCAGGTACTCGATCTTGACCTCTCTCTGAATCTGGTAATTCTCTTTCATCTTCTTCTTGTTTTACTTTTGTCGTCGTTGGTAGCTCATAATAGTTTCTGAGGATTTCATAGTCGACTAGATCACTGTCTGCTATATATTTCGACTCATCAAATTTGACATCTCGAACAACTTATATTCTGTCAGTTTTTGGTACATAGACACAATAATATGACAAATGTAACTCGAATCCTACTAGAAAACCTTGTTTTATCTTTTCATCGAGTTTCTTTCTTAGCTTCTCTGGTATGTGCATATACATTGCGCATCCGAATGTCCGAACATGTGCAAGATTTGGCTTCGACTTCCACCATATCTCATGAGGAGTTTTATCTGATATTTGAGATTTCAGAATACGATTCTGAAGATAATTTGATGTAGCCACTGCTTTTGTCCACAACCGTTTTGGTGCTTTCGCATAAGCCATCATACACCTAGCAGCTTCCATTAGTGTACGATTCCTTCGTTCAACTATTCCATTGTGCTGAGGTGTGTATGATGGGGTCTTCATATGCATAATACCTCGATCAGTACAATAAGCCTTGAATTCATTGGAAATGTACTCACCTCCATGATCTGTGCGAATTTGCTTCAACTTATTGCCTGTCTGCTTCTCAGCCCAATTCGTATACTCAACAAATTTCTCGAAAGCTTCAGATTTAGTACGTATAAAGTATACTACAACGAACTTGCTGAAGTCATCAATAAACATAATGAAGTACTTTGCATCACCCAATGATAATACTCTGAATGGTCCACAAGAATCTGAATGCACAATTTCAAATACCTTAATTTGCTTTATAAACATACTTACTGAAAGGTGTTCTAGTCATCTTGCCTTTAAGACATGATTCGTAGGTAGTTCAAATATCTCTACTTTTGATTTCGACTCCAATTCTCTGACTTTTGTTGGCTTGGTACAAGGCTTCCATGTTCATGTGACATAGCCTCTTGTGCCACAAAATATCTGTTGATTCTTGAGTTTGATTAGCTTGTTCGAATGTTCAAGTGATACAAATTTCCTTCTCTGTTGCCTTTAGCAACTAGGTTATCAAAATCTTCCTCGAACAGTTTACAAGAGTTCTTTGTGAAGGTTACTAACATGCCTGTATCGACTATCTTAGCTACGGATAGAAGATCTTTATCAAGAGTAGGGACATAGAGAACTTCCTCCAGTTTCTTGTCACCCTGATTTGTGTCCAGCCATAGTACACCAGTTCCATCAACCACGTTCTTAGAACCATCTCCAAGTATAATGAATCTTGAATAGTTCGTCTTCTTGTACTCGGACAATATTTGTTTCAAGGAAACAAAATGTGAGGTGGCTTCCAAATCAAGTACTACTTCTCGAACATAAGCTGCTGAGTTCCTTGTCGTCTTGTCTTCTGCTGCTCTGGAGCATTCTGCTTTGTCTTCGACATAGTTTGAATCTGAAGGTTCGCTTTGATTCTGCTCCTTTTTGTTTCTGAAATTTTGATAATAGTCTACTGCTGCATGACCCCGTTTATGACGATGAATGCATTCAATCTTTGGAGCTAACCAACACTTATCTTCTATGTGAATTCAAGTATTCCAACCCTCTTTGATAGGTGGAAGGGCTATTGAATATAGATTTTTGGTGAGCGTGAAAAAGCGAGCAAGTATCCATTCGAGCGAGCATGGAAAAGTGAGCACTATGTTAGATAATCCAAGTGTGAGTGAGCACTACGTTGGATAATCCAAATGTGAGCGAGTACTATACAAAACTACCAGAATACTGAACATGATATTTTGTTAACATTGACACACCAAAAAAGATGATAGATACCTGTAGGGTCGAAGATCTCACGTAGTATAGCCCTCCCGCCTGTCAACAAGGGTTAGATCACTGGATAGGTACCTAACTATGCATAGATGCTACTTTTAGTTAGTTTTCTACTTTTTCCCTTAACTCTACTCACCACTAACACTATTCTCCTTTAACTCTACTCCTCTACACTAACATTCATCATGATTTGGGTGAAGGGAAGGGATAGAAAAGAAGAGGTTGAGAAGAGAAGAGAGAACGAGAGAGAGATAGAGAGTGAGGGTGGAGGTTAGCTCAAATGCTCCTTATGCTTGCTAATGGAAAAGCATTCACTATGGCAAACAATAAACGTGAAAATAGAAAGCAATGGAAAACACAATCAAGAGCATTAGCAAGTAGTGAATAGCAAATGAGGATGCTTCTCTTCCAAAAATGGTAGAGTTTCCTCCTTCTCATTAAGCATGCAAAATAGTGTACAAATGGTACCTTTTTATAAAATGGGAAAGGCCCTTGCCCCTCAATCCTATTGGCTAATATTCACAATGATCCTATCCATTCATCTTGGACCCAACTTGATCCAAGGGTCCACAAAAAGTACAATAGAAATCACAAGATTCATGTGAGTCCCAATTTGGACCCAACTCTAAAAAGTGATCTCTAAGTTTAAAAATGACATTGGGCCTCTAGTTTTATTTTAATTCCAAGGCCCAAGTCATGTTTATTTTATTTACAACTTTATTTGCGTGCTCATTGGGCCATGGGCTTATACACGTAGGATGCCATGCCCTCGCAACACATTTTATTGGATGATTTTATTTATTTACACTTTCTTGGGAATACCCCCAACGAGACCCATGGCCTGAAGTAGTGCCGGTCCCTCGGCACTCTGCCGGTTTGGTATAGCATCCTCTTTGCCCACCTCTGGTGGATCAGGTAACCCGTAACGTCTTCCATGAAGTTGAGATGGTCCAGTTTCTTGGAGTCCTTGGGCGTGTGGAAGGACTTGTGGACTCCTGTTAGCCATTCTTGATCGATCCAAGCTTGGAATCAGCGCGTCCAGGGTTCTCCAAGGAATGTAGCTTGGTAATATACACGAGCGACTGGCAGCTGATATTCAACTTTGTCGGAAGCTAGCGCCTTATTAGGATCAAAGAATATTGCGGGAAGAAAATCATCCCATTTAGTTTCGATCCCCATCAAGTGTTCTAAGTCTCGGGCGTAAGTGGCTACCGCGCGGACTGTGGGATCAGGGCAATTGATATACTGGTTTTCGAACGTGGTGAGAGCCCTTCTGGCAATGTACATCTGTCGTCCACCCATATTGCGATGGTATGATCGGCCAATTAAAATTATGAAGTGTGATCTTGTCCAGAGGGGTGCCGCATTCCGCTCATTTGGATTTTCGTGTACATGACAGGAAGTGCGCATTCACCTGTAATTGTTGTGGACTTGTCACGTAGGCCCTAATGGCTTTAGGGTCTCTTTCAAATAACTGCTAACGCCACTCTGGTTATGGTTGGAGGGCGAGTAATACCTGCAGTTCTTTGTCCTTGATTGTCTGAGCAGAAAACGATATCTGCCAGCCGCCTCTTGATGATTCGTGGGGATACTTTGATAAAAATTCATTGATTTTCTCCTCCATGGACTTCGGTCTTCGAAAGGCCCAACTGGCAGATATCGTACGCGAACCTCTAGATGATGTTGCTTGGCTTTGGCTGGTGGTTGCACCTTGGCCCTGGTCTCGTGTCTCAGCAACCGCATCCATCTGCCCTTGGTCTTGGCCTTCGGACCCTTGATCTGGTTGAGATCCCCCTGCTGCCTGTTGGCTTTGATCTTGGCTTTTACCAGCGTCAAAATTAGGTGGCAGTGGAATTACCACGGGGGTGAGCTGGGCCTTCGTGTCCATGAATTTCTGGCACGCCTTGAGGACTTGCTTGGCCTGGGCGCAAGCTCATGTATTACGCTTGTCTCATACTTGTTGAACTCTGCCTGGTAGCTATTTAAGGTTTGGCTATAAACCTACACCTGACGTCGTAGAAGATTCATCTCTGATTGAGAAAGCAGTCTTGAGTCCGGTGCAGGTTGAGCTAACCAGACAAGCTTTTCGTCTTGTAGGGCTTTGACCTTCGTCCCCAGGCACGTATTTTCTGCTTCCAAAAGGGTAAGTTGTGCTTGGATGGGGGCAAGCCATTGGGACGCTTCAGCTTGAAGCTCTCGCACCTTCGTGGAGGCCTCAGTCAGCACGTTGGAGAGGCTTTGGATATATTTGTTGAGGCCCTCCTCCTTCTTCTGTAGCTTGGCAATCTCCTGGTGTCCTGCTTGTTCATGTTGCTGAGCCAAAATCAGCTCTTGCTGCAGCTATGTATTATTTGTCGCCAAGCGTAGTACCCTGCTTTGGCGTAGCAATGGGAGATGGGTTGACGATCATCGGACATAATGCCAACGGTGACCATCGAGTCGGCGTTAATCCTAACCTTGTACGTGGTACCTTGGTACAGGAAGTAGAAACAAGCCTTGTCCTCATCCCAGGTGGCATAAGCGTGAAGGGCGAGGCCCATGCTAATCTCAGAATGGAAGAGCGCCAGGTAAAAACCCATTGCCGCTAGAAGTGGGCTGGCTGTGTGGCCATGGTTGGATCAGAGTGTCAGAGGGTAGAGGCCAAATCTGTGTGGCCTCGGGGATGTTACGCTGGGTCACCTGTTTGGTGCCAGAGTCTTCAAAGGATGAGGAGGCCATGTTAGCAGTGATGATTAGTAATCGAAAAAATAAAAAAAATGGTGGAAAATGGAAAAGGGTGTGGAAACGATAGAAAACTGTGAATAACAAGTGTTGGATGATAAGGAGTGTAGTTCAGAGCGCAGAACGGTATTCAGTAATATCAGATGATAGCTGGTAGGAAGTTTGGTTGCAAACGGAGAACTTGGTAATTTCAGAGTAAAATTTTGGCAGAGCTTCGCTAGCAAAGCTGACAAATGACTCGAATTCAGCCCTTATATAGCGGAATTTAGAGTGCATACTAGGTGAAATCCACTTCCCCTTGCTCAGTTTCACCCAAATTTTGGCAGAAACCTTTTTCACAAAATTCTAAGACCTCAGAGAAGTCTACGAGAGTTCAGAAGGTGATTTAACTGCTATGCAAAGGTTTTGCGAGGGTTCAGGCTATCTACGAGGGTTCAACTCTAGCAGGAAGTGATCTCTCGCACAACTTGTTCATGTGATTGGATTTTCAAGATCAGACCATGTAGACAGGCTAATTTTACTGTTCTGATTCCATTTAGGCACCTTGTGAGTGTTGGTAAGATGATCTTGATGCTCTGCGAGGTATCTGAAAATTCAGCTTCTAGAAACTCTCGCATACACTAAAAAATGATGGTTCCTCCATCAGAAACTCTCGCAGATATTTTAATGGATGCATCTAGGTCAGATCTGGTGACTGTCCAATTTTCAAGAGCTATCTCCCAGGGGATCTCAAAAAATCATAAAAAAAGTGCTCTTTCAGAGTGTTTTTTGACGAGATTTCAAGATTTTCTGATTTTTAACTGTTGTTAACTGGTAATCAGCTTCATCCAGGCTTGATCTGACTGTTGGTAGTTCTTTGAAAGTTCTGATAGATTCTTGGTAGTAGATCCATCAGTCAATCTGATGATCTACTTCCTTTTTAATCCTATCTAGATCTGGATCCTCCTTGGATTCTACTGGATTTTCCTGATCTTGCCAGATCTGGCTGAATCTTGATGGATTTAGCTTGATTTGGCTTGATCTCCTTAGATCTAGCGGTGATGGCTTAGCAGACTAGCTTTTTGTAACGTGCCACCCCCAATCTAGATCTGTCTTACTGTGGTGGCCAGTACTTGTGCAACTGGCTACCATTGATGGGTGTGTCGAATGGCATCCCATCTAGATTTTCTAAGTTCACGGCTCCATGATTAAGAATCTCCTTGATCCTATAAGGACCTTCGCCAGTGAATTTTAACTTTTTCTTGATCACCTTGGTTTTATACATCAGGACTAGATCTCTTGAACAAAGATCCTTCTTTTGTAATCTGCGATCATGCCAAGCTTTGCGTCTTTCCTTTTCAGCTGCCAGTGCATGCACAACTAGTAAGCGTGTTTCACAGAGTTTATGCAAAGCTTCGTGATGTAGTTGTAGAGATTTGGACTCATTAAGACGTTGCGCGGTGGCAATCCTTAATGAAGGAACTAAAAACTCTACTGGCATCACAACATCCTGACCATATACCAATTGAAGGGTGTTTGATCAGTGCTTTCTTTATATGCTGTCCTGAATGCCCACAGGACAGCATGCAACTTGTGTTCCCAATCTGATCTGCTAGCTTCAACTATTTTCGTGAGCACGCTACACAGGATCTTATTGGATGATTCTGCTTGCCCATTACCATGAGGATAATAAGGCATACTGGTTCTGTGGATCATGAAGAATTCCTCCAACAGAACCTTGATGGTCTCGTTGATGAAATGGCTTCCGCGATCACTGACTAGCTCCACCGGGCATCCGAAGCGCGCCAATCCTCATATTTCGAACAGTGCTCGGGCTAAGACTGGGTGCAGTAGGTCATAATTCAATCTCGTTGGTCTCCTTGCCCTTTGGAACACATCGTACTTTTTCAAGTATTTTGTCCAAAAATTTTGAGAATATCTATCAAATCCAACTCGCTACCCAAAATTTGATTAGTTTCCAAAAAACTACTAATTTTGGCTTGATTTGGATTAACCCTATCAATTTCAACAAAACCTCTTGTACTAGGCTCTGATACCATGTGCAAAAAGTACAAAAAGGACCAAGAGTGGATCCTAATATGATCCTCAAGAGGGATTGGATGTTAGATTTACTTGATCTATCAATCTACATAAGATTAAGATCAATCTAGATCAATTCTAGACATAAAATCCAAACAAGAACAATCATTTATTGAAGGTAAATGTAGTTGCTGGTTTCACACGTGTGAAACCTTGTCAGGGTATGGACTCCAACCTGAAAATCAAGTACACATTGATAGAACCTCAAAACAATCAAAGCAAATGTAGACAAATGGAGAGAATCACTCAAAATTGCTTCCAAAACCAAGATTGGTGTCTCACATTGATTATGGCCAAATGTGGTTCTATATATACAATAAGTGGGAGCTCGTGGTACTGATCATCCCTATGATCCCACATGTGTGAAGGTGCTTTGTCATATGATGATTCATCATGCAAAACTGACACTTGGACAAAACCTTCTATTTTGAGCACTTTTGGTCCATTTTCCTTCTATATGGAGATCTACTTGGAAATCTTCTAGAAGTCAAAATTCGCCTACTTCAGCTTATTCCACACATGTGAGCTGTCCTCTACACATGTGATATGACACCTTCGCAAAATGTTCATGACAGTTTTATAAAAGTTCAAGAGTTCAAATATTTTTAACACCTTGAACTTTGTTCGCGAAATGTTCACCAAGAGAGAGAAAATTTCTAAAGGTCATCTATTTTTTATGTTGAACTGTTTTAAAGACACCTTCGTCCTTTTAAGGGCACCTTTGTCTTTTTAAGGACACCTTCGGCTTTTTAGGGCACCTTCGCCTTTCTCGCAAAATTCCGAAGAGAGAGAAAAATGTCGAAGGTCTCTACTTTGAACGAGGAACGTTCCCAGCCACTTCCCAAATTTGAGAAGTGAGAGAAACCACTTTCCTGATAAAACAAAGTGAGAGAATTTGCAACGCCCTCGTCCACGTCATCATTCCGTATGTGTTGACAATATACACTATGTATAGTTGTCACAGAAGCCATATACTTCCACGTACAAGCAGCTTACCTAATTAGGTGACAATCATTTATTGTAATTAATACATGGATGTAATCTACAAATAGATCATCCAAGCACAGATTGTTAGTTGCTCCGTCCATGAGATGCATTATTTGGGCCTCCCAATTACGCCGTCAATTTTTGGTTGTAATTGCTATTTGTATTATGCTTCAGTGTAATATAATAGCAGCTTGTTTTTATCTGTGTACTATGTAGATGAATACATGTTGTGATTGAATGCACTTTCATTGTTGTTTGATTGCGCTTGTATACTCACTCTGATCAGAACACAGACATCTATGACTCCTCAGTTTCTGATCAGACGATGACCGTCTTTGATGCTTGAGGAACTCGCGACATCATACTGCTCTTCCAGTTATTTCAGAACTATACTTCACGATTGAATTTGATTTCAATAGTATCACATACAAACCATCTTCAATCTCTTCAAAAGAGGCTTGGGATTCATTAAAGAACATTTATGAATCCAATAACACTTCAAGAGTGCATATGCTAAGAAATTTGATCTTGCAAAGCATGAGGGGAAGTGGAGAAAATGGACAAGAGTATGTCCTAAGGATAAAATCTTTGAACAAAGAATTGGGATCTATAGGAGAGAAGATCCAAGACAATAAAATATACAAGTAATTTTGAATGGATTAGGGGATGAGTTCTCTAATCTAGTTCAATCTTTTGCTATTCAAGACCAACTTCCATCAATTAAAAAATTGCATAATGTTCTTGTGGCCGAGGAGAGTAGGCTTCTACACCTCAAAACAAGAATGGGGCCCTTATCACTACATCATGGTGATGAGAAAGCAAACTTCACATCTAAAGGAAAAAAGAAGACTCATCCTTTCAAGAAGATCCAAGGCAAGGAGGCCGAGACAAAGGATGGAGGATCTGCCTCCAAAGGGAAGCAAAAGGACAAAGCCAAGCTAAAGTGTTTATTTTGTGGGAAGAAAGGACACTTTGCTTCCGAATGTTATAAGGAGAAGAATGCTCTTGAAAGGTGATGAAGAAAAACTGGACACCATAAGTGATCCTTCTCTATCACTTGCAACAGAATCTTCTTCAATCTCTTTGGAGAGATTAGCTTGCTTGAGTTGGTTTTTCTTCTTAAAGCAATTAGAGGCATAGTGCCCCTTTTTGCCACAGAAGAAGCACTTTACTTTTTTCTTCTTGGTTTTTGAATTAGAGGGATGAGATGTATCATCCTCTTCACCATCTTGATCTCAATCTTTGGCTTTGTCTTTGTTGTATGCTTGAGAGAATTGGTTCTTACTCTTTCCTTTCTGCTTTCCTTTGACAAAGAGGGCTTTGTCACTTCCACCATGTTCAAGTTTGTTCATCCTGGAGAGTTTATAGCTTTGTCTAGATTCTTCAAAAATAAGAATTCCTTGGAGAGTTTCTAGATTAGGTAACTCCTCCTTGATAGCAATAGACTGAACAAGATTATCATAGTCATCTCTCAAGCCATTCAGTATGACTTGAACTAGCTCAACTTGGTTAATGGTAACACCAACACAGGAAAGCTTTTTATGTAAATCTTTAACTCTCAGAACATAGTTAGATGCACTCTCTTCACTTCTTTGGAAACTTTGGAAAATCTGATTCCTAAGAGTGAGTATTCTAGAAGTATTCTTTGCTTCATAGATGGTCTTTAGTGCATCCCAAACTTCTTTGGCTGTAGTGCAAGATCCTATCTCTCTCAAAATTTCATTAGATACATTCATCTTAATGAAATGTAGAGCCATTCTAGCTCTCTTCTTATATTTAGGAATTTCAACCTGTGCTTGAGGCTCCTCCTTAACACCAAGCACAATATCCATAACATCCTGGAGAGTCAAAACAGACTCCATTCTTAACTTCCAAATTGAGTAATTAGAAGTGTTTAGTCTTTCACTGGCTTCTAGAAGATATCCTCCCTGAGATGCCATTATAATGAAGACTTCTTAGTTATTGGATTGAAATATGTTTGAGCTTGTTCCTATCAGACTTAGAGTTGCTGCTTTCTTCCACTATAGGTATTTTAAAGGTTGAACTACCTTCCTATGTGAAACACTTGCAACTATATATGAGATGAGTCTCAAATATTCAACAAGACAAGTTATATAGATCAGACACAAAAAGTGGTTTGTGACACTTTGGCTGGTTTGAATCCTACTTTTGACACGTGTGAAATGCTTCAAAAGAAAACACTATTGACACTCAGAATGCTCAAAGGGTGTTCAAATACTTCAAACTCAATTTTGATCTACAGTTTCTTGTGTTGGATGCTCAAAACAATGGATTCTAAACAAAGTATAATTGAATCAAATCAAAATGCTGTCACTCGGATTTTGGACCTATTCCTATCCTCTTTAAGAGCTTATAAATCTTGCTAGACACATCAGATTGATTTGGTTTCAATTTCTATGGAAAGTACAGATCAAATGCTTTCCATGAAGCTATAAGACTGCTATCTTTGGATCTATAAGCTGATTTTCACACGTGTGGAATTCCAGAATTCCGTACTTCCTCAATTTAGGTCTAAAAATTTCAGTTCAAGTCCGATTTGATCCAAATACACTTCAGAGAAAGGTTAGAAAAAGTGCAAAACTGTTTTTTTGCTCGATTTAGCTCTCAGTTTCTTGTACAATCAGAGTTGCTAGCATGCAAAGCTTAATGTGGCTCTGATACCATAACAAAATTTCCAGAATTCACACGTGTGGGGAATGTCCACAAGAGTGACTGATCTTAATTAAGCTTTGTGATTGGCACTATAACCTGATTCTAGATTGATCAACAAAATCTAGTCCAGAAGAAATGGCTAATCCACAATCTAGCATGCTAATCAACAGAATATAATAGCAATGATCAAAGAATGAAAAAATACAAGATTTCAATGTATGAGCATTAGCCTCAACATGAGTTAGAGAGAGAGAGAGAGCTAGAGAGATAACAAGCAATATTTGTTTAGATCCAAAATGACATGAGATAGCTACAAAACTTTGGTTCTTCATTATCAATTGTGTGGAGAGCTACACATATTTATGGAGATTGAGGTAGCTCAAGGTAGAACCATATCTATCCATTCCAAAATGACATCTAAGGTGACATCTAGAGTCTATGTGACATTTGTCACTTGTCATGCATGAAAATCTACCAACTTTTCACAAGTGTACTAGTTCTAACTAGAAATGTCCAAATCATCATGCATGTGTCCAATAAACTTTGTGCATGCCTTGCATGTCACTATGGATCACTTACAATTAATGCATGTGAGTTGCCACGAGTTTCTACAAGCATAATCATGCTAATTCTATGTCTACAAACTATATGCAAGTTGCATTTATCAAACTAGACAATACATAACCATGTAGCTCGAGTTCTATGTAGGCCAAACTTGGCATTTTGCATTAATGAGCTACATACTTGCATGGTACAATATTTGTAGCAAGCCCAGAAATCAATATGGATTGTTTTTCAATTTTAATAGTAACTTGTGCTAATTACTTATATAATAGGCTTCCTAGTAATGTTATTGGTGGGATCTCACCATTTCAAGCTTTGTTTGGCAATAAGCCCAATGTAAAAGATTTTAAAGTGTATGGATGTATATGTTATGTCCACATTCCTTTGGAAACAAGAAGGAAAGAAGATGCAACTTCCTTCAAAGAAATATTTGTAGGCTCAAGTGAAAATAGCAAAGGATATAGGATATTTGATCCTATTTCAAGAAAAGTAAAATTTATCCAGGATGTCTTATTTGATGAATCTCAAAGTTACAAGTTGTCTCCAAATGCATCTAATCTCTTAGGTGATGAAGATCTTGCAACGCCTGAGGAGGAGCCTCTTGAAAATGATCTTTTGGAAGATCAAAATCAAGTTCCAAAGGAGCCGAGAAGATCCACAAGGAGCAAGGCTGAGCCTTCAACACTCATATACTTTGAGAAAGGGAAGCAAAGGGAAGACACAACTCCTTCTACCTCTTACTCTTTTCTAACCACAACGCTTGAAGAGCCATCATGTTATGAAGATGCCAGTAGATCACAAGTTTGGAAACATGCAATGCAAGTAGAGTTTTATGCTTTTAAAGATAATCAAACTTGGAATCTTGTACATCTTCCATACGAGAAGAAGCCACTTGCATGTAAGTGGATCTATAGATTAAAGTACAATCAAGATGGATCCATAAGTAAGTACAAAGCTAGATTGGTAGCTAAGGGGTTTCTTCAAACTAAAGGCATAGATTATGAAGAAACATTTGTGGATCAATCTTAATAGCAGAATCGTGATTCTATAGGACAATACAATTCTGTCCCCAGTCACCGAATGGTTTCACACTAGATTGGTCAGCTAGTCGGATTGTAAAAGGAAAACTTACCATATGGGTAAGTCCCCATTCGTGGTATAGCTTGGAGGAGATGATATTCACTCCTGATCCTCCATCGACCATGAACATTGTATCAATTAATTTTGGACTTTGGCAAAACAATTGGACTTCTTTTAGGATTTTGCCATCCTCCTCCTCCTCCTCTCTCTCTCTCTCTCTCTCTCTCTCTCTCTCTCTCTCTCTCTCTCTCTCTCTCTCTCTCTCTCTCTCTCTCTCTCTCTCTCTCTCTCTCTCTCTCTCTCTCTCTCTCTCTCTCTCTCTCTCATGGGATAGAACATGGAAATGAAATTTGATTCCACATTGACCACATATTTAAATACACTCGTTTTAATATTTCAATTCTTATTTTATATTCTTATATATAAAATTGGTGTATCGCTTATAGAAATTACATTCACTACCTACAATTATGACATCTCAAGAGACATATAACATTGGGATCTTCAAATTAGTTGCGTAGACAAAGGTTCATGAAATGAGAGAAAGAAACTAATTTGAGATGTTATTGTAAGAATCAATATGTTGCAACATCATCCAAATTCAGCTACTAGACTATGCACTATTAGAATAAACATCATTCCGTAAGAGCATCATGATCATTTTGAATTTGCATACTAGTTTAAAAACACAAAACTGCAGTTAATGGATTCGAAAACTGAAATTGCAAAATATTATTTTTATTGAAAAGTATGTGCAAATGTACATAGGTGAAGGTTGCTTTCTAGTTGTTGAATGACTATTACAAAATGTGCACCTCTTTGGTGCAATTTTAGAGCTTGAACCAAAATGTACAATCATATTGCACATCGTGCATTTGCCAAGACCAAAGAGTAGAATATGCACAAGTTTAACCTTTTAGACTAAATTATTCTATTCTAAAGGTTGCAAATTTAAATCAACTATTTCGATCCTTTAGAATCCTAAAAGTCGTTAAACTTTCCACATTACAACTTCCTCATGGTCTTATGATACACATGCCATGGAATAGAATTAACTTGGGGTGACATGCCCACACCCTAACATACAAAAAATTGGCTTTTTACTCAGGCTAGAATTGCAACTGTCAACAAATTTACAACTTAAACCTAGTACTCATCAACATCAACTGCACATGCATCAATCAATTTGTACAAATACTCTTTGATGTGTGCTCGAGAGATTTCTGGAATAGATATTGATCTTTCGACATCATATCCATGTTTCTTTACCATCTTTTTTGCCTTGGTTTTCCATGCATAAATCACAGCATCAATATCTACATCTTCTACACCGTCATTGTTTGGAACCTAGTCTTTTGAAAGACAGTCTTCGTATAATTCTTTGTTGTGAATTGGATTGTTTCCACGTCTCCAAGTGGATTTAGGTTCATACCATAATGCTTTGAGTGAAGTGACCATACCATCAGCATCGGTCCCTACTCCTACAACATTTGCCATCCAAAATGAGGCTCTCGCTGCAACATCTTCATCTGGAGGTTGTATTGCAACAAATTTGTTCATTGCAATCTCTCTACTGGGTATGAATTCTGATAATGGTGCATCTCCTTTCCATCTGCAATAATGACAAGGTAAGAGTTCTATTTTATCTATTTCGACTTCAGTGTTCACATTAGAAGGCATGCATCCTGAAGGTTGAAAAGCAATCGTAAAAGATTGTGGCCAAAAAGTTGTTTGGTTGTATGTCGATAGTGGCAAATTCTTTTGTTTGTGAGGTACTCAAGAATTTTTGTGATTTCATCCACACATGAGAAATTTTGATCTTTGTATTCTGGATACTTCTCGCACATATATTGTCCATATTTATGAAAGGATATCAATCCTTTCATCTCATCATTGTCCAGTTCATTTGTGGGTGCCAAATAGATTGCTTTCTCTTTTGAAGGCAAAGAGTGCAATAATCTGAAAG
This sequence comes from Diphasiastrum complanatum, assembly GCA_029204225.1. Classification (NCBI taxonomy): domain Eukaryota; kingdom Viridiplantae; phylum Streptophyta; class Lycopodiopsida; order Lycopodiales; family Lycopodiaceae; genus Diphasiastrum; species Diphasiastrum complanatum. The sequence continues at coordinate 35,497,256 of CM055095.1, forward strand.
ATTCACTCCATGTATCGTCTCCATCAGTGCAATAATACTTCCACTACATGGTTGGTTCGCCATTCAACATTTGAATATAAAAGTAGTGAGGATTGGTGTGTCCTTCTAGACCATCATTTTCACGAACAATAAATGGCTCTATGAATCCTTTCCAGTCCACGATTCATTCTAACAACTCTACTTCAGTACTTTCAGTATGACCACCACCTATCTTTTGGCCAATTCGTCCTAACATATCAGGCATAATAAGAACGGATTTACATTTCAATGCCCTAGAGATTACACTAAAAACTTGATCGATGTCTTCATGCATGTGTCTGACCATCAAAGACCCCATTTCAATAGTCTGAAATATGTTATGTGCCACAAGCATAGAACAAAGACCAGAGATGAATCTATTTTTATTTTCCCTCCAACAGTTGTCAACTTGAATACGTAAGATGGGAGAGAGATTGTCGCGTGCGAGTTGCACCATTTGTATTGCTCACATAATGGATGTGACCACCTGATTGCTGTCATGCAGATGCAAGGTGTCTATCCACACATCACAAAGCAATTTGAATCCGTGAACTAGCACTCCACAAACATGCATTTTCAAAAAACGGTTACCCTCCAATCTTGGAGGAGTCTTTTTGAGATGGGACAATGTTGTTGTATTTTGATCCATGCCATCAATAATAAGGCACAACGATTGCTCTGGATGTGATCTTGATTCTTCTTTCCAATATGTGTATAGCTTTCTCGAGTCAAAAACATGCAATAAGTGTCGATTACTCATTGCAATATGGCGATCTCGCACCTTAATATCAGTAGAAGTTTCGATCATCACAAATCTTGCATTTGAACATTCTTTGTTTTGTTGGAATCTTGACATATTGAAACTCATGTCTCCACAACCGATACAATGTATTTATGGAGATTGTGGACATGCTAGTTTCTTGAAGTTCTTTGTTGATGGAATTGAAGACATCACCTTTAGACATGCCAAGAGGGAGATGATGTTCACAATGAACTACTCCATCTTTTGATTTCTTTTGAAGATGCAGTTGGGGTAGAGCATGCTTTTCTAAGATTCCACGCATAATAGCAAGTCCCCATCTTGAATGTGCGTGCTGTTTTAATGTACTCGTGTTCCCATGAAATTTACAATATTGTTGCATGCCTTTGAGATTATCTACCAAAACAATCCATGAGAAACTTCCAATAGATCTTAAAATGCCTTTGAGCATATGGTTTTACCTGAAACTATAGGTTTAAGTCTTAAACAGGGTTCTTCCTACATATTGCACACAAGGTTCGAATTATCTCGTGCCTTCAAAAAACATCCGATTATTTGTAAAAGGTAATTATGTCTATCCGATCCTCGCTTTCTGCATACACTTAGTCTCAAGTCTTCACATTCTTTGTAAGTGATTTTGCGTATACATAATTTCTTACAACAAGGCTGCATTAAAATTTCTTTTATATGTTCTGGAGATAAAATAGAATCTGCCTTTTTCAGAGTGACGAATGCAAGCACACGCTTTCTTTTGCAGTTTTGAGAAGCTCCAAAAGATTTGAAATTTGGATCATGTTGCATTGGACTCTCAAAACTTTTCTCGTGTGATTGACCAACTCTTGATACAAATTCTTTTAACATTTCATTCCAATTACCTATCTCGTCGTCTTCATCAAAATCAAACATAGAAAAATCTGAATCATGTTGTCTAGAAGCAGTAGAAAGCAATGTTGCAGAGGATGCACATGTTGTCTTCTTGGATTGTCCTGCCATTTCAGATTTTTTCAGTGTTGCATGCTTTCTACTTTTTGTCTGACTCTCTAATTCACTTGTCTGACTATCTGCTCTTCCTCTTCCGCAATCAAACTCTATTTCATGTTCACTTGCTGTTGTAGTAGTGCATGCACCGAGGAAATCAGCCAACCACTACTTCTACGTAGTAGTAGGATCGTTCCGATCCGATTGTTCGACCCGTCCGTCCTTTTTATGGACCTCAATTTTTCTTAACATGGTCTATGACCATGAGTGTCGGTGATAGCATTCGCTTGAGATAGATTGCAGTGTCCATTTTCCACATTAACGTTTCTCATATGCATTAATAAATTTTTGCTAGACTCATTTCGCCGAGATACATTATTGTTAACCACATCATCTATCCCAATTAGGATGTATGAGTTGTATGTCAATCGTGTCAGATCATAACCAATTACATCGTCTATGCCTGTCAAAACATCAGAGTTGTATAGAGCTGGTCTTGTAGCATTGCTATCAGTCACATCATGAGCATTGATATCATCCACACCGGTGAGAACATCTGAACTATACCTAATCCGTTTGAAGTTTGCACTATTATTATGATTGACATCTTCCACGCCAGTGAGGATTATATGTTATTTTTGTTGATGTTTTCTTGTCGTGATTGAAGGTAGTCGTACATTGCATACGTGTTGATGATCTGTTGTAATTGCGATCACAATAAGTGTAACACTCATTCATTGTCTCATCGAACGATACGTGCCTAGCATTCGTAGCATTCAAAGAAAGTTTCAATACACACCATATCATCTATTTATTGGGTGAGTAAAATGGGACTCCGTCATCTGCCATGGCATTTTGAATGGTTCCTTCATTTGTTACCGATATTAACTTTACAGTGGCAAACAACTGATTTTTGTCAAAACTGCAATGACCTTTGAAGCTAGCCGAACAAACTATATTTCCATCATCCATACAATCAACAATATCATTGTTGTTATAAATATGACATGCCAAGACTATGTTGGAAAAATTGGAGGGTGATATGCTCTGATACCACTGTTGAGAAATTGAAGCAGTCGCGAAGCTTTCGCGAATCAACTACGACTTTCTTGCAATTCAGATGGAGTTCAAATGCGATCGCTGGACACTGCCAGCAGAATCACTCCTACAGTCCTCCAGAATGTAGTCAAGCACTGCTAATATACATTTATAAAAATTAATGCAGCATTCAACATAGTTTCAACCAAGGTGCAGAATTTAAATGAACAAGAAAAACTCCGACACACGATTTAATAGTAGACACATTTGCATTCGAAATCAGATACAACAAGAAAATCATCTATATTGATCTTTCTCTAATTTCTTCAAGCACTGCATGAAAATCCACACAGTGCATTGGCGTGGGAGAAACACGGTTCTCTCATGAGTAATCGTCTCGCTTTACTAGCGAACAATTGGATCTTTTGATCCTAGACAAAATTGTCTTTGCACGCAGGCAGACATGTATTCTGTAATTTCATCTTGATTGCTTACTAGCGTCAGACTACCTCATTACATTGTATGTGTGTTCTGTTGATTTATATGTCAAGTATCATCTAGTAAGTATAGTCGCTCTATGTAAATCTAAGATTAGAGTGATTAAGCATCTACAACTAATAAGGGAATTACAAGAGTGGCAGATTAGCCATGACCTAGGGAGTATCTGCTGACGTCATGCCATCAATGATCTGGGTGGTCTCATGAGAAAGAATACACCGCCGAAGAATCTCATCTAGTCCTCTTCGGTACAATTGGCCGGCAATCAGCTGATAAGGTCTAGCTTTCAAGATCAATTTCCGCTGATTTGCCTTTGGTAGTGATTTGTCTGGTTGGCCCCGCATTAGATATTTAACTATGTCAGTAGCCCACTCCGGTATTGTGTCTACATAAAATAAGACAGCATCGGCCAACTCATCGTCAGGTTGGATTGCAACCTCCTTTCCCTTGATTCGCAACACATGATCTGCCATGTAGTGTTGTTTTCCATTGCGGACTACTATCCGAAAATCAAATTCCAACAACAGAAGTAGCCATCTAGTGATTCTCCCTGTGTTGCAAGTTTTGTTAACAAGATAGAGCAAAGGTTAATGGTCCGTATAAAAAGCGAAGTGTGTGGCCATCAGGTAGTGCCGAAACTTTTTAACTATATAGATCATTGCTAGTGCTTTTCGCTCTGTGGTTGAATAATTCATTTCTGTATCACTGAGCTGTCGGCTTGGAAATCGGATCAAAAAATTCTTTTTGTATTCTCCTGGCTGGGTTAAGACTACTCCAACTGCATACTTTGATGCGTCCGTATGCACATGAAACTCAATGAACCAATTGGGTGGATGTAGGATTGGTGCTGAAACCAATGTATCTTTAAGCTATTGGAGGGCCTTTAGAGCTTCCTCGTTCCAATGTGGATCCGTTGTGAGTTTGTAAATTGGTCGTGCTAACTCTGTAAAATCTAGAATGAAGATCCTATGATAGTTAGCATGACCCATAAAAATGTAGACTTCGCGGATCATTCCTGGCGGTGGTAGATCAACAATGATCATGATCTTTGATAGGTCTGTGGCGATCCCGTGTCTAAATACAATATGGTCGAGAATCAAGCCATGTGTAACCCAAAAGTGACATTTTTTTGAATTCAAGAAGATTTGAGAAATGCGACATTTTTGTAGCATCTTCTCAAAATTGCATAAGTGTTCTGAGTCTGGTCCATGCACGCACAGGTTGTCCAAAAAAATTTCCAAATTTTTTTGTAAATACTCTTTGAATGCCACCTGCATGACTCATTGGAAAGTGCCTGGGGCATTGCAAAGTTCGAATGGCATCACCTTATAGGCATAGGTTCTCCATTCTGTGGCGAATGTTGTCTTATGCTGGACTTGGAGTGTTATTTTCACCTGGTTGTAATCGCTGAAGCCATCTAAAAAATTGTAGGCTTCGGCCTTAGCTACTCTGTCAAGGACACTTTCCGTAAAGGGTAAAGGAAAATGATTCTTTTTGGTGACTGCATTTAGCACCTTCAGATTCACATAGATTCGCATTTTGCCATTCTTCTTGGGTACTATAACTATCGGCGATACCCATTCTGTGTGTTCGATTTCATAAATGAAATCCACATCTAACAGCTTCTGCAATTCTTGCTTGATCAGCTCCGTGTAGTTCGGGTTGCAGCGGTAGTATCGACTCACCTTGGGGACTGCTCCATCCACCAAGGGTATGGTGTGTTGGACTACTATTGGTGGAATGCCCTTCAGATCATTGTAACTCCAGGCAAAACAGTTCTTGTACTCCACCAACAATGATCGTAGCCTTTTGAATTGTGTGGGTGTTAACTGCTCTCCCACATGCACTATCTTTTCTTCTTCACATGGCTCGACAAGGTTCATTGGTTGTATTCACGCATGTCCCTCGAAGACTTGTTCCGTTGGTGCCTGACTTTGATCAGGTTCTCGCTAAGTTTTTGCGGCATCATAATTACCACGTCGTCCAAGGTATAAATCTTGAAGGTTTCAGGCATCTCGTGAATTGGTGCTCGTTGAGATTCCTCCTTCAGCATATTGATTTTAGCTCGACTGGTCATCTTTTGGTTCTCCTTCATCTGAATAGAGGATGACACTGTATCCGAGTTCATCTTGATTGACTTCAAGGAATCCAGCACCTTCTTTTTGTCTTTTTTTGTCATATTGGTGGATTCATCCTTGTTGTCTTTCATCAAAACTGGTGTGACATTCGCTTCATGGTTACGAATATCAACATCCACTGTAGCTATAGCCTCTTCGGGTAGATCACTCCATCGGATCACCTAGTTGTAGCGTTGCTTCAACTGATTCTTCTTGTTCGCAGGTGTCCTTGGTGGATCTATCCTTGAGACTTTTGCCATAGTAGGCTTTTGCGGCGGTTGAGCTAGTACTTTCTTGATTCCGTAACGATCTATGTCCATGTGTTGTAGGACATTTTCATCGGTCAGCTCAATTTCCTTATTATAAGTTAGAGCATGTTGCCAAGGAACTAGATGATCGTCCATTGGGTTCTCAATAGGTTCCGTTGACAGCCATGCAACGTTAATCATATTCATCCCAAATGTGATTGGTGTGTCCATAGTGTAACACTTGGGTGAAGATGTGCTGGGTTCAGGATTTGATTCATATTGACATGCTCGGCAGTCAATAATTGCTAATGCATCCGTCCATCTCATGGCATCCATCCATCTCACGACAACCGTCTCTGAATCATAGTGACCACCCTTGGCTGGCCTTGGGCAATCAATCGTGTGATCTGTCGTGGATGATCCGTCATCAGCCTTGGGTGCAATAGGTTTCACCGCCCACGTGGTTGGATCAACCTTTACAGCCTGCTCTCTGTTCTCAAAGGTGAGTTTTCCCATACCCTAGTTGTGTACTACTTGTGCAGTCCTCAACCATGGTCTTCCCAGTAAAACATGGTATGCAATTGGAGATTCAGGTATATCCATTACTACAAAGGTGATCACGAACTGCATGCCTGCTATTTTTATAGGGACCTCAATAACCACACCCTTTGATTTTACACAGGATTGATCCGCTACTTGATGGCAAATCTTGCTGGCTTCAACCCATGTAAATCCCACTTTTCATATGAAGTAGTGGAGATCAAATTGACACCTGATCCTCCATCTACTATTGTTGCCTCGCCCTCGAATCTCTTGTGTTTGATTGGCAGGGTGATGTTGTGTTCCTCACTTTTCCACGCTGCCCCAATGTGGAGGATGTTACTTGTCTCTTCATATCCCATACAATATATGGGCTCAGACGCTACTGGCTCCACGTTCGCTTTGGCCCATTCAGCTAAAAGGCTTTTAGCTTGTGGTGCAATCCATAGTAATTTTCCGAGGGGTAAACTAACATGGCTCGCAAATAAGATTGTGAGCCTTTCAGTGCGTGGTTCCTCGGGCTCCACCATGTGAAAAGGTGGTCCATAACGATGCAACAGATCGTTCTGATTAGGGCAATGGTAAGCCCGTTTGTGGTTCTCATTCACCCTCAACTGGAGGTTCCGTAGGGTTGTCCCTTTCTTGCTCTTTTTCCTCTGCTTGAGCTCTCTGTACCCAGTGTCATATTTTCTGGTACTGTCTTCTTCCTTCCCTCACATTCAGATATGGCACTGAGGTTGAGGGTTGTTCATCAATGACCGATGGTGGGGGAGCCACTTCTTTCCTCTTCTGTGCTCGCGTAATGGCTAACACAAGAACATGGAAATGTTGCCCTTCCGGTGGCATCCCCACTGGAAATGTTGCCTGTTGTATTGCAATGAAGTTTAGTGGTGCACTGGTTCCAGGTCTCAATGGACAATTCTTGAAGCAGTGTCCATAACCACATTCTCGATAGAAGGATGTATATTGTCCTTTGTAAGGACATTTCACAATTCTATGTCCTTCGCCAAATGGTGTCACATCCCTCCTTATAGACAAGGCTAGGGTAAGGGTTTTTGGTTCACCCAAAAACCATGTGCCATAAGAACTTGACTTTCTAAAAAGTTTTAAGCCAAATTGCATTCTAAACTATTTGGGTCCTTTTTCATTTGAGGCCCATTCGAACATAGATCTACTTTTATTTCTCGTGCCATAGGAGTGCACCTTCTACGAGTGTCTGACGTTACATTATAAACAGATCTAGGTCGTTATCCCAACTCAGTTATGCTTTTATTCCCATCGTCATAAAATATGCTGGTGAGGCGTTGGGCTTTGTTTTTGCTCATTGACTTGTCGACTTCTTTGGCATTAGCGTTCCCGGTACATATGGATTCTGGAACTCCTTCTCGGTGATTTGTCGATGCTATTTAACGTAGTTTGACAGCTCAACTCCTTCGTTAGATATTTGTTAGGATCTTTTAGCAACTGGAATCCATTAGAAGAATCTTCACCATAATCTTCTAACACATAACAAGTATCTTCTCTAGTTTGCTCATTCTAAGGACATAACTTGTTTAAGGAGGAAAGAATGTTACGTCCATGTCCAGTATGTGGTATTCAGAATAATTTTTGACATGGATAGCCAGTTACTCCAGTGTATAAGGTTATTAGTTATGCCTATAATGTAATTAATAATCTTACGAGGGCCCAGACCTATAATTGGACATAGGAGCACTTGCATGGTGTTTGACTACCATAATGCAAGAATAGGAGGTCAATAGCTTGTATTTGGGTTGCATGGGATCGTAAGAGGAATATTCTTTCCTCAATGGAGATCATATATACTATGGAAACTCGCCCAGATACCTATTGGAATTTTTTATTCTTGAAGCCAGGATTCCCTCCTCTCTTGCATTCATTCACCATGGCTTGGGGGTGAAGTGTTTAGGATATTGACTAGTCATTTCCTGTTGGTTGGGTGGTTTTGCTCCACAGGTGTCCTTTTGGTTGCATGCAACAAGGTCTAGTCGGATCTTCACTTGGCGATTCTTACATTGTGGTCATGATATTTTTGTGATACATAAATTTCTTTGTTCACTTGTGTATATGGTATTGTTGATAGAAAATGGAATTCAATGTGTTGATAAACAACAATTTTCAAAAGTGCTATCCATTTACATTCTATTTCATTCTGTGGTTTATACCGAGGGCCTTTTTTTCATCAGTCACGGTATTACCCTCGGTGAGCAGAGTATTCTAAAATGCCTCTTGGCCTACTTAACCCTCCTTATAACCCTCTCTATAACCCTTATGATAACCCTCCCTATAAACCTCCCTATAACCCTCCCTATAATTTTCTGAAAAAGACGTTCAAATTTGCAAGGCTTCTACGGAGGCCAAACTGTAGACCCGACGCTCGAGCTTTCCGCTCCCCCCACGCCTAATTTTAGATTCTATCTTTAAAAAAACGCTCAAAAAAAGTACTGAAAATTGCACGTCTTGTTGTGATGATTTTTTTATTTTAATGATATCACATTAACATAAATAATATTAGACAAGAAAAGACAGTAAGACAGGTCTGAAATGTATTGCATTGAATGATATTCTATAAAGCAAATCAAAATGAGCAATTGGCAGCTAGGACAACTTACTAAGCTAGGAAACTTTCGTTTGAAACTCATCCAATGTATTCTAGAAAACAAATTGCAATAGATTTTTTATGTCTATTTTGTGCTATGCATGATCTATTGAAAACACTTCGCTACTCTTGCCGACCTCCAATCAATCAACCAACAACTTGCCAACATTGCTCACTCGTTCTTATTACATTTATATACAAGTGCAAAATGTCTACAAAAACTTATTAAATCTCTAAGCAAGATTAGCAGGCCAAACGGTTGTTTAAAATACAAGCATATTTGCAATCGAGTAGTGAGAAAAAAAATGCTAGCAAAATGAGCCCTTTCGAGCTAAACTATGGTTTTAGGCAATCCTAGGAATACAATGTCATTGTGCTAAGAGCAACTATCACACAAAGACGTTTATGTTGTATCGTCCAACAACATTTATATTTTATGGTCGTTGGACGACATTACAGTGTCACATAGTGATGATTACTAGCAAAGAAGAAAAACATCCAATAGCATCGCTATTGAATGCCGCACAACGAAGATTGTCATCGAAATAAATGCCCCAAACATGTGTAGATAATTTAAAAGCCATTTTTTGTAGTAATTTAAAAGCCATTTTTTGTAGTAGTGATGCCTCTATAGCTGAAAGCAAGAAACAAGTAGCTTGCAAATGTTGCTGTTTTGAAGACAAATGAAGGGCTAAAAGTGAGTGCTGTGTTTGCAGCTAAGTGTTGCTCTCAATAGAGCTTAAGAAAATACTTTGCATAGCAGCAGCCAATTTCTTGTACTCTCATGAGCTTCATCAGCATTCAGGAAGATCCTTGGGAGGAGGAGGGAGCGTTTGGTGTTTCCCCTTGCCATTTGTGACAAGAAATGCCATTTCCATCCCCCAAGATGCGTGAGCTTCTAGGTGGCAGTGCATAAACCAGACCCCTGGAAGCAATCATACACAACCTAAGAAATCAGATTCGTGGTTCAATGCAACTAAGCTCATTCCAGGTATCATCATACATAAAAGCACATCATCAGGATCTGCTGATAAATTTGCTGGTAAATACAGTTGTTGAGGATGAGAGAATTCGGATGACCGACCTGGGTTATCGGCTTTCCACCTAATAGCCACCCATCCACCTCTGGGAACTGGAACTGTGTTTCGGTACGGCGGATCGATGAGGTTAAAATTGGCAGGATCTTTGGAGCGATTAAAGTTTCCCACTCCTTGTCCAACGACGTAGAAGCTGTAGCCATGCAGATGGACGGGGTGGCCGTCCAGGCTCAAAATGTTAGTATCCTGCAGCACGAGCTGGACGTTTGATCCAAAGTGGATGACGTCCACCTTGGTGCCTACTTTAGGCTGAGGGTTTGGCATCACGGGTCCAGTGTAATTGAATGGACGAGGAGGGTTGTCTGGAAAATCAGGTGAGAAAACGCCTTTGATGTTGTAATAGTAGGATTGCAAGAGGGAAATAGATGGGAAGATGAAGCTGATATTGTTCGTGGAGGCTGAAAACTTGGTTAACGTTGGACCAGAGCAAAGCTGCCCAGGAGGGCAAGCTCTGAGATTGAAGCTCACTGTGAAGAAAAGATCCCTGTCTACTGTCTGCGGCACATAGACTGGATACTCCTTTGAATTCAAGCTTCGGATGCTCTGAAAGAAATTCTCTCCATAAGCTGTGTCGTTGTTTGCAGGGAGAGACGGAAAAACTGGAGGCTGAAAGAGCTCAGCGTAGGTGGTGGGTTCATACTCGATGATGGCTGTGGTGGGAATGGGGACAAAGGGAACAGCATCTGAGACGTAGGGCTTCGCTGCCATGAAGTAGCGGCCACGGTGCTGGTTGGCTGTGACCAGAACGTCTGCTGTCTGGCCTGGTGACAGGACTAGAACAGGTACTGTCAATGGCTTGGTGTACTCGCCATCAACCCCCACAATTGTGAGGGAATGGTTAGCAATTCCAAAAAAGAGGTCTTGATTCAGTGCCGCATTCACCATGCGAAGCATGTATGTCTTGCCGGCTTTAAATTTGAGCATATACACACCTGCTTATCACAAAGATCCACCAATCAGAATCAAATCATAATAACGAAAATGAAGTCGTGGTTACTGTAAAGTAACCACGTACGTAGTCAAGAGAGGATGCATCATATAGCTTGTATAAAAGCTTGTGCATTCCGAAAAAGGAGGATTTTTGTTGGATGTGTAGCTGCCCATGGCCATTTACCTGCTGTGGAGCAATCGTACAAGGGTCCTGGCTGTCCATTGATTGTGAATGCATTAGAAATGTTTGGAATTCCACCAGTCCTCAAAGCATCCATCTCAATCTGTTCAACATCTCCATTCCACCATTCTCCTAAAAATGCAATACATCAACAATAGAGTCAATAGTACTTACTACATGACTGTTCCAGAAATTTGCAGCTGTGAAAATTTGAGTATAAAAGCTAGCTCACCCAATAGAACTGGGAACTCGTTGTCAGGCTTCGGAAATGGCAGAGGTAAACCTTTGCGAGGATAGATAATGATGGCACCATAGAGAGTTGCCCTTAACCAAGAGATGTGTGCATGCCAAAAAAGAGTGCCTCTGTGGCTATTGACTCTGAAATCATGGGTGAAGCTCTGTCCTGTTTTGATGGGGCACTGGGTGATGTAGGCAGTTCCATCCGACCATGGACTCAGCCATTGGCGGATTCCATGCCTGTGCAACAGTCATAAATGATCTTTTAAGTTGAATTTTGTCACTATAGCGTGAAAGAATCAAGAAAGCTACGATGCTGCAAAACCTCATTCATTACAAACTTCATGATATTTCGTAAGCGTTCTTATATCATCTTCAAAAGTATGGTAGGATCAAACTGCATGCCAATTTAATCTCAGTTATACTAATTTTCTCATAAAGCGATTCAATGTCATTTCATTCAATTCAACGCATTCTGTGAGGGGACCTTTATGTCTTATGAACATACATCTACCTCAGAGGGGTGAATTGCTTAAAATCTACAAATAGAATATACAGCTAGTTAGAGGTTGCATCTTTAGTTGAGCTCATTGATACTTGTATATTTTCATTGGATGTTTGATTGAAGAATGGGAGGATGAGTTCTTACCAGTGAATGGTGACATTGGAGTGCACATGGTTGGTAACTTTCACTAGTAAACGATCTCCTTGTTCTGCATAAACGGTGGGGCCAGGGAACTCGCCATTCACTGACACCAAAACTTTTGAATGACAGATTCTGGACACATTTGCATACTCTATCTGTCAATCCATCCTTAGCCCCAGGGACAATAGGATCAAAAACAGTGCTCACAAAAAATTGACAAATACAAACAGCCCAATTGTTGAAATTCATTTTCGCTTTATTTGAGAGTGATGTCTATTTTATATGACTCAAAATCAGCTGGTTTTAGTTATAAATCTTAGTTTTTATGGTTTTATTTGAAACTTTTTTATGAGCACTGATCAGAAAATCGCGCGCGCTCGCTCGCTAGCGCGCGTTCTCTCTCTCTCTCTCTCAACACCCACAAAAGCAATACTTCATTTACCTTGAAGTCATAATATCTGACTTTGTGTGCAGCTGCATTATGATTGAAGATCATAACACACGAAAGCACGAAAACAACCCAAAACATAGTGGCTGTTTGGAAATGATCCATCACCAGAATTTCAGATGGAAACAAATTGAAACTAGGAGAAGCTTATGCGTTTGGATGTGAGAGTGTCCAGTCTCCACCACACCAATGCCTGAAGCTTGTTTGTCCACTCTTTCCCACCACAAGCACCACTATTTATGCATGCAGTAGATTGAATGAAGGAATCAATGAGATCCCAATATCCAGCCCTTCCCTTCAAAATCCAAACCTGATGATTCCTTACTCCCTTCGGATCTAATGTAAAATAAGCAGAAATGGAATATTGAGAATCAGCGTGTTGCCTTTAGTGATTTGTTTGTTTTCATGAGGGCATTTTACACAATTTCATAAATTTGAGGTTCATTGTTGCATTTAGTGTTTTGTTTGTTTTTATGACCTCATCATAATGTTCATGTCAATATAGAACCATAATTTTTTGTGAGCAATTTTGTCACGATTTTCAAGTGGACATCGCTATGATGGACTTTTAGTTTAACATGTTTAATGTTATATTCTAAGTAAAGAATTTACTAAATTGTATCTACCGACATTTCTATATCAAAAAATAAATTCCAAGTGAGGCATTGAAAATTATAAGGTCGGCAGTAGCTTAGCCTAGAGTAATGCTTTTTCTTATTATCAACCAAATTATAAGGTCGGAGTAGCTTAGCCTAGAATGATGCTTTTGGGAATAGATGGATCATGGAGGGGCTTTGAAGTTGGGCCCATACAAATTTTTTCAACTTCCACAAAAGTAAAACACCTCAAAACATGGAAGGCGAAGGGGGCATTCCATTGTTCAAGTTGTTGCCCTTGAACATGTACAGAGTGGAAGGCCCGAGGAATGCACAAATGAACTTATTTGTTGCAAGATTCTCAAACCTTTTATTTTATAACTTTTGTGATATATATAGAAAGCAAGACATTTAAATGGATGAAAAATAACAATACAAAGATCTCATCTTAGATAAATTTTAAAACTTTTAGAAATGCTCCAACTCACCTAAGAGTGACATCTCATTTGTTAGCAAATTGTCACAATAGCTTACCATTGTTGTGACAAAAGCTAAACAACAAACCTTATAATTTCATGGCAAGCCACAAGGCACGTCTCATTCGATGTTTGTTTATTAAAATTTGTGGGGTTTATGTTTATGGAATTTGGTATATGAATCTTTTTTTCATGGGGGGTCCCTTTCAATTTGTTTATAAGGCAAAGCTTCAAACCTCACTGGATGGAGTTTTAGCAAGTGGATAAGCAAAACAATTTCACAATGTGCAAACCCAAAGAATAGCTTACTCGACTATGCGACATCTTGTCCACACCTCTTACACACATGGCAAGAACAATCACTTCTCGTACTAGTCGTTGACCCCACAACCAACCCAAGATTTTGGTGTGAAAGATCCTGAAATATTGAGGATTTTTTGGTCTGCAATTTGTTCTCCAATTATATTCATTATGGTCCTTCACGATTTTGGAAACATTCAAAAACTCATAGGAGCCCTACCACAATTTCGCGGAACCACCAATGAAGATGCTCACAATCATATCAGAGTTTTTTGAAATGCTAATGTTCATTAGCAGAAGTATGAACCCTGCTCATAGAATGAACTACAACCTTGATAGGGGTGGCTAAAAAATGGTACTACAGCTTACCAAGGGCATCCATCACGACTTTGGATGAACTATACCAATTATTCTTGAAATAATTTGGGACAACATACAACATTAATAGCCAAACATTAGCTTTGACGTTTACATCACATACCCCAACCATTAGACTCATGATTACACTACTAGAAAAGACAACGTTGAGCGACCTTATCATACTTCGAGTTGATATATAAATTTGTCAATCAAGCACTTTAGCACATAGAAATAACCATCATATGAGACTAAATACATAATAGAAGAGGAAGTTATCCCCTTAGATTTATGTGAACCATGTATAACTTGGAGCAATAATGTAAAAAACAACTCTTACTGAGAGATTAGGCCCAACCAACGAAAAACCGACAAAGAAGATAGCATACGAATGTATCCTAAGAAAATTTGTAAAGAAAAAAAATCATCAAAGGTGAGCTATTGCACACAAGGTGATGTGTTAGATCTACATAATTATGTCATGAGATTCAAAATCAAGATATCGTAGATATATTGTTGAGGATTCTAGCACAACCCCTCATAATAGATGAGCTGAGATCAACCACAAGAGACGCCCAACCCGCCCAATAGGAACATCAACCCGGAAGGGGCTAGGGTGAGCAGACTAATGATAACCCAAAGTGAGTAGTAAGGAGTGCATGGACAGGTGCCATTGGCAGGTGAGTCTTGGGAATGCCACTAGATTTGAGGGGGCAACATCTCTTACATCTAGAAAACAATATGACTACATTGTAGCTCCTTACAAGGGCTATGAAAACAATTCAAACTATGTGGAAGTGCAATAGATATTATGGGCATCCCCACTCCCTTCAAAGCAAACTCATGCATCCTTGTTTGATGAACCATACAAATGAGAAAAACACTGAAACCTATACACATTATGACTTTGATCAAAATTCATTTGTTATGCAAGCCTTTTTGAAGAACACAATAAAACACCATGTGATCCATTACTTTCAGATAGGGAAATGCTTGAATATATCAGTGGTGACGAATTTGAGCATGAGAAATCATAGGAACATGATATCCCCCTGGCTCAAGTAGGATAAGCCTTCAACCAACTATGGGAATAGATATAACTAATGACGATGAGTCTTATGACATAGAAGATTTATTTAGAAGCATAGAAGAACACCATTCACTTTTACCACAAGATCTAGATAAACCCTAGAACCCTCAAGTTCCACATCAATCAACTCGAAAGGACAACCTAGAATTCCCATTTACCTATTATCAATATACAAAAATAAAAGTAAGAGAGCTACAACATTTGATGAGTATCCCAATGATAAAGTTGATACCAGGTGAATGATATTGTGATAGATGAAACCGCCTTGTCTTGTCCTTGAGCACTCAAAATATTTTCACGTGCTAACTACAACATTTCTTGCATATTAGGTAGAAATTCAGCTGCTTTTTAACATCAAAAAAGTTTCTAGTTCAATATTGACATGTGAACATGGTTGGAATCCATACATAAGCATAGATGGGCTATATCCAATCATTGAATGCTTATTACTGTTATGAGCAAACTCAATCGATGGAATGTACATTTTTCTTTGAGATTTCTTATGCGAGACATATGCTCTCAGAATATCCTCCATCATCTAATTAGTCCTCTCCATTTGACAATCTAATCCTAATGGTCCAAAGAACTCAAACTAAGGGATAGCTCAAGTTTATGGAGTATGGCCGAACAAAAGCATGCAACAAATTTGGAATCCCATAGCTAACAATATTTAAGGCAAACATCGAAAATTCTAAACAAATGTTTTAAAAAGATCTGGGCTAAACAAAAAACCTTTATAATCATTTTCATAGGAATGAAAGGAGCTATCTTGGATGGAATTTCCAACGGAAATAATAATCCTCTGGCTTTTAGCCAATAAAGTTAATCCACCTAGTACTATTTACACTTGGTAGCATAATATTTTTTGAAAGGTTTCATCTCTAGCCAAAAAACATTTATGCACATCAAATCTTATATTCGACGTATACTTGGGTCACCACAAGGTGCGTCATGACATTCAAATAAAATTTTATTTTGAATGACAACATCACTTGGTACGCACACTTTCCCTTCATGGAGTAACAATCTGTTATGGATAACAAAAATGATCTTCTCCATTTTTGTCTTTCACTCTAGCTTGAACACCTTACAAATTAGATCACTAGCACTACATACTTTGGTTAATACTTTCAGCTACATAGGACAAAAATATGGAACTTATTCATTATAATGCTTCAAAAAAAGACAAAAGTCCATAGAAATCCTTGTGAAGGAAAGTTTATTAACTTCACAAATACAGCTTAAAGCATTTGCAACTTTATTTTTAGCTCCTTTGAAATAATGGATTTCAAATTCAAATTTTTGCATCCGACAAAATGAGAATCAGTTTCACACTTTTCTCTCAATGAAAGATATAGATCTATAGGAATTTGGGTAAATGAAAATCCATTTCATTCACCAACCAAACTAAGAGCATCTGCAACTTGGTTAGAGCTACCTTTCACATATTGGATCTCATGATCAATTCTTGCATAAGCTCAGCCCATCGAGCTTAACAACCTCATGTTGATTGCAAAAGTGTTTTTTAGACTCCTTCTCTTGGGTTGTATAATGCAACTGAGGTCCAATGAGATTCTTGCTCTCATGTGCTATTCATTCTATAAGAGAATTGCTCCAATCGTTGAATCTCTTGTGTCGGTCCTAACAACATATAATACAACTGGGTCTATGATCTGTAAGACAGAAGCTAAAACAACCAGGCTTTTGAGCTTCTCAAAACATTGCTTGTTGGCCATTTATAGTACATTCCCAACACACGGGACTAATGACATGGAGGGCTCTACAGCCTCCATTTTGTAAAGTCATGTATTCAAATAAAAGTTAGACACCAATGGTTCACTTGTATTGCGCAAAGTGCAAACTATTATAAATTATACGCCTTGAAGCATAAATGGAATAAACTGATAATTTTTTGTTAAGTGCCTCGAAGCACAGTAGGAAATTTTGTGGCGTCGCTTGATAGTTTTATTTACCAAAAGCATTGAAAAGTCAAGTTACTTGTCGAACAAAGAAAAAGCAAGTTAACTTAGACTATTAAGTTTAGAAATGAGCTAATAAGAAAGTGTCACTTCAACTCTTTTGGACCCAACTATATAAGAGCCAAACCCCTTGTATTTTATGTTCTCAAAATTCATTTGTGTAATCAAAGAGTTGAGTTCCCTTCTTTTTTGTGTTTATGTGAATGCTTTGAGAGAGAGAGAGAGAGAGAGAGAGAGAGAGAGAGAGAGAGAGAGAGAGAGAGAGAGAGAGAGAGAGAGAGAGAGAGAGAGAGAGAGAGAGAGAGAGAGAGAGAGAGAGAGAGAGAGATGTGAGATGAGTGCTTTTACTTCATGTTCGATGCTTGCCTCTCTACTATGTATGCTTTTTGATGCCTAGATCGCTATAGAAATGCTTAGTATCTCCTCTTGTCGTAGATTTGTTGTGTAGGTTTTTAGTGCTGAGCTACAAATTTGTGCTCAGGAAGAATGGCTTCTAGGCTCTTTCAAAGTCTATCTCTCTTCTTTTCCTTCTCTCATGGCTGGAGCCCACAAAATAGGTGTTAGATCCATATCACGGGCCTCAAACCACCATAGGTAGGATTTCCAGTTTGTTGAAGCCTTGGAACCCAAAGAGGCCAAGAACATTGAAAGGTATGGTGCCCACAGACAGCCATGACATAATAGGTTCAGATTTAATTTAGTTTTCCTTGAGTTTTCTAGAATTCTTTGATAGTTTTAATCCTTCGAAAGAGTGTAGCATGGAGGCAGCTTGACAAGCTACCACTCTCTCATTTGTAGAGACATAGTTTTGCCTTTAGATCACATTTTTTCCGTTCGATCGATTCTCAACCTCCCTATACTACAACAGAGTTTATCCTTCCTTTTACTTGCCCGTTGCACTCTAACAGAGATGGAATCTATAGGATAGGTGGCAAAATTAAGGTTAACATAAAATTTTGGCACCATTGCCGGGGAATAGGATGATGAGTAGGAAAACTTGTTACGTTTGAGGACTTTTTACTATTTTTGGTTAGTAGTTTTTATAGTAGGTGTAGTTTGTTTGTGTGTGCCTTGCATTTTGTTTATAATTGGTCAAGATCCAGTTTTTATTGATTTTTTGCAAGGGTCGCACTTAGTGCGAGCCTTTTTCCTAGTAGGAGAGCCTTTCCTTCAACAGATGAGCATTTAACTAGTCCAATGGATAGCCCTTGTCAAGAGCTCTCTATAGAGGTCTAGGCGAATATTTTCCCTAGAAACTACAAACACTCGCCCCACATGTGTGAAGGCGAGCATTTTTAGTTCTTCATAGAGACATTGGCCAACTTTTGAGCAAGTTCCTGGCAGAGTTTCCAACCACTTGAAAACTCAGCGAGTATTTTTCTAAGGTCTACAACCTCATGGACTAGCTTTTCTATTGTTATTTTTTTCTTGCAAGTATTGTTTAAGGACAACAACTACAATTTGTTTGTTTTTAAATTGCCCAGCTACTTGATTGAGTGAAATAGAACTCCAAATTAGGTGGACAACCATTTCTCACCCAGTGGTTCAAGGAAAATTCAAATCAATTTGGAAGACTTATACCACTTTCTTGAACCAGGACTAGTTCCACTTTACTCATGCCACACGTGTGAGTGGAGGAAAATATTCGCCAATAGGCTCATTAGTTAGCCCTTGTTCTAAGCTATCTGTAGAGTGTATAACGAATGTTTTTACCTAGGTATGCAAACACTCGCCTTACACGTGTGGAGGCAAGCATTCACATCTTTGTGTAGAAACATTCGTCGACTCAACTTCTGACAGTCTAGCTAGTCTATTGAGAACTCGATGAATATTTCATTGAGGTTTGAGGTAGGAAACAACAATCAGGAAGTGAAGAGACCTTCCTTTGGGTAATATGAAACTTTATGTTTTCCTTTTAATTGTTTTATCCAGTGATCAAGACTTAAGTTTACCTTAATTTGAAGGATTCAATCAGTGACATTTGCAAGGGTTTTCTAGTGACTGAACTTTCTAATTTAAGTTAACTTGAGACCTTTAGCTAGAACCTATTCTAATGTGACTAAAATAGACAAAACTAGACCATTGACCATGTGGGGGCTAGGCGGTGACCTTCTTTTCTCTTTAGTTTCTTAGAATATGACATTGTTTTGTACCCATTGTTACTTGTTCTTGTAGGATAGTGGATGTACTGTAGTAATGTGTAAGGAGTAGCATCATGTTGGTTTGAATTGTATACTGAAAACAAAAAATGCTAGTAGTACCACGAATTTAGACTCTCCTATATATGTACATATTGTTCTCATTCATTTCAAATGATGAATCAAGATTTGGTAAGGTCATAATTGTGAAGGATTTCAGATCATTCAAGATCAAATCCATGTCCCTGATCTTTGGTTACAATAAGGAGCAAACCAACCATCCTGCCAATGTAGAAAAAACAGCATCTACATACAAAATGAGATGCAAACTCTAAGAGATACTGATCAAACATGAACCAAAACATAAAATATGTTTGTTGTCCGTACAATTACAGTACCCTACTGTATTTCATGCGTGTGGAACCAAAAATAACAAAATATGATCATTCTACACATAGAATTGCAAGATAACACCAAGATAGTGCACCAATGAGTAGTAGAACCCAAAGAGAACCATGTATAATGATGAAATGAGAGATAGAAGAGAGAAGATGTGTCTCTCCACGAGTTACATCCTTTTCTAGAGTTTCTAAACCCTATTTGGCCACTTGGCTTTCGCTCCAAAATGTAAACCCTACTATTTTTGGGTCTAGATTCAATGTACCCAAAGTTCAAATTTGAATCTCTCTTAAACTCGACTACCAACTTTCCCACACTTTCAAAAAATGTTTATTGAATGTATTTTAAGCTAATATAACTTCAAAAAGTTTATATCTAATCTAAAATGAGTTTTGGCCTCTTATTGACAATTTACCAAAATGTGACTAAACTAGACTAAACTAGTTGAAATCTCTCACACTCCCTCTTCAACTAGTTTTGGCTTAGTTTTGACAATAGAACTTTGATCCAACTTTAGAATGATCTCCATCCTAAGTATAGATCTCCTTTCTAAGGTTCTAAAGCATCTTTCATAATTGATATAGAGAATAGTGTCCAAATTGGATGCTTCACTATGTCGTACATCAATTTTACACATCAAGATATAACTAGAACATGAAGAACCAAATAGAATGTCAATGAAATGATTCCTCCATGCTTCAGACTTTGAACTCTCTGGAAAATTACAGCAACCAAACAATAAATGTGAGTGATGACCATTTGCTTGCTTGTCTCCTCCAACTTTGTCCTTTCTTGATATGTCTCCACCATAAAACTCCATGAATGAGCCTCCATCTCCATCTTGCCACAAGATATCATCAAACCTTGGAAATCCATGAGTAGGTGAGTACGTTTATGATGCAAATCCAGCACCACATGACTCCATAATCCAAGTAGGTTGCACTAGTCCATCTTCAAGATCTACTTGACACAAGAAAATGACCATGAATTCACCAAAAAATGACAATCTCCAAACATTGGCATCAAGTAACTCAAAACTTGAGAACTTGATCATGGATGAGTGACATAATGAGCCTCCAATAACTTCATTTCCATCAGCAAAACTAGCCAAGAATGCTGGTACAACTCCAACAATAAGATATTGCAAGACAATGTAGCTAGTTTGTCCATATCTTGACAATTTGCACACATCCACATGAAATAGCTCAAACATGAGATAGAACAAGTAAAGTAAACTTGAACGACACTTACTTCCTTCTCCTTTGACCTTACTTGAGTCTTCAATAGCTTGTAAAAATAGATCCATAACATATTTGCCAAATAACCTTCCTTTGATGCTCTTGACTAGCTCCAAATTGCCACCTTTCCTTTTGTGTTGTTGAAGCCCTTTGAGACCAACCTCTTGATCTTCCTCTTGACCATCAAAGTCATTGAACAAAATTTGTTTTCCAGATCCATTACTTGCTTTTCCAGTATGAAAACCATGAGAACCAATATCCACTTGCATAGCATCATCTACACAAGAAAATTGTCCAAAACATGTGAGTAAAGCAAAGTGAGTTGCTTCCACTTGCTTACCTTTCTCTTGAACATCAAATATATCAAAGATATGAATATATTCAGAACTAAAACTCTAGAAATATTCTCTCAAACATATTATCTAGATCCAACAAGAACTCATCAATGCTTGATCTCAAATTTCCACAAAGGTTAGTGAAAACAATGTCACCAATGTCACCATCATAAATCAAAAGATAGATTCCAAACTTTCCATCCAACATGGAGTAGAGTAGGTGAATATGAGTATCAAACCTGATAAATCCAACCTTCTTGAGTCCATAACAAACCTCAATAAGCTCGCCAATGAAATCTCACTTGCCTTGAAAAAATTTCCTCTCGATTTGTTCCATGTAGTCTTCTCCAACCAACCTTTTTCCATCTCGATCATGAGTGATCAATTCATAATCATAGAATCCTTTGAGTTGATGAAGAGATGTGAGATCCATGTCTTGGATCTTCCCAAGAACCAATCTTCTATTGCTCTTTCCTTCATAAGACTCCCTCTTAATGATTGCATCATAAGAAGTAGAAACCTCAAAAACATTAGAAGCCATGAAAAAAATGATTGGTACCTTCAACATAAGGATGATTGAAGTACTCTCTTTTTTCAAACAAGAACTTCTATTCAATGTTTTAGGTAATGACTCATTTCATAATGATTCTCCCTCACTATCATTCACAATGACATCATTCAAAGTACCTCCTACTTTGAACTCTTCACATACTTCTCTTCTTCTTGACTTGTGACTATCCCCCTCACCAAGTCTCTTGATAGAGCCATTTGATCTACTCTCTTTATAAAGACATGTAACTCCACTTGCTGGAAAACTGACTTTCTTGGACTCATCACAAAATAATGTAGAAGAACCACCTCCTTCATGAATGCATTTAGCAACATCTTTTGGCATATGATCAAAGAAATCATTAACAACAATCTTTTCCAAGGAAGAACCTTCACCACCATTGATGAACTGGTTAAGTAGTGCATCTGCTAGGCAGAGAGAACAAATGGATGCTATTCTCCAGCAGTATAGGTCCATGTTAAACTCTCCAGCGACCTCACAACAGGGTAGTCCTCAAGGGCTCCCCACTAGTGCACATTCACAACAGGGTAGTCCTCAGAGGCTCCCCACTAGTGCACATTCACATGTACCATCATAGAGGCCCTCATCACATAGGTCCACTCCTCAAACCTCCACACCTCACATTGCTAGGTCAGCACCACGTAAGAGTCATTTAGGTGGTTGTTTTTTTGCTTGTGGAGGTGACAATGATTTCGAGGAGCCTAGATATAGAAATGACTCACTTGTGCGTGATGCACACCACCTGGTTACAACGCCCCACCTGCTAGAGCCAATCCGATATTATACTATGACATTGATACGTTAGAGGCTATAGTTGAGGATGTTAAGGGTAAGGAGGCCCTAGGTTATATGAGAGAGCTCTGTCATGGGGCGTTTGATAGGAATATGTTTAGAGACTGGAGGGCTGTCCCTATCACTGAGAAGCGCCGGGTCATAGATGATTTAAAGAGACGATTCCCTAATCCCCTTAAGCACACCTTCAACGATAAAGTAATGATAGATAAGATGTGCATGCTCATATTGATGAAGGCCAAGTTGAATCTACATTATCCAACAATTAGAGATGTACCAAAGGTGCAAATCGAGGCAATTCGTCAAGCATTGCTAGTACTACTCTACTTTTATTTGAATCTTATATAGATCATGTGTGTGTGTGTGTGTGTGTGTGTGTGTGTGTGTGTGTGTGTGTGTGAGAGAGAGAGAGAGAGAGAGAGAGAGAGAGAGAGAGAGAGAGAGAGAGAGAGAGAGAGAGAGAGAGAGAGAGAGAGAGAGAGAGAGAGAGAGAGAGAGAGTTTGATGAGTTTTATTTCATATCACAAGCAGAATATGATTGCTAGTTTTCATCACAGTACTTCAAGGACAAATTGTCGTCCAGTTTTTGTTCATTAAGACAAAGACTCAAGAACGACATTGATAAACTAGAGGCAGAAAATTTAACGCCAAAATGTCCTGAGTGGATGGAAGAGGAGAGATGGCAGCTTCTACGTCAATACTTAAAAAGCAAAACTTTCCAAATTGTATTCCACTTTTTTGTTTTATCTATGTATTTTGAAACCAAAATTTGACTTGAATGCTTGGTCATCTCTAGTTAGTGCACGATTGCTTGATGTGTGTATAATAATTTGCTTAGAAATTGAGTCAACAAAATAAAATCCACATATCAAAACAACAAAAGATATTGAATGTTGGTCGAGCTGGATATGCGGGCATCAATATGAGACTGGTATGTGTGTATACAACAAGACTTGCATTTGTATACTCCGATATGCAAAATCTCTTTTTTCATGATGCCATTTATTTTGTCTATTGTTGAGTGCCAAATTTTAGGCACAAGAAAAGAATAGGGCTCCAACTGTTGCCGACATCCATGTGAATGCTCATACTAGTAAAGGTTTTGGCAAACTAAAAGCAGACGAGTTGGATCCTGACCTATGGCTGAGACTTTGAAGGTAACACCCAACATGAGATATAATAACATATATTTTTTGAAATTATGGTTTAAATACATTTAATTTTTATAAAATGTAATGATGAACATATACATGATTTTGCATGTAAATTTGATTAGCTATGTTTTTTTTTGGTAGAATGAAGATTTTAATTAATTATATGTCAGGAACAAACCCCGATGACAAAGTAATGAAGATTTTAGAAGAAAATAGTTGGGGACGAAAGAGAGTAAGAGACCTAAGTGTCTATAGAAAAGAGATGCAGTATTCTTCCCAAGTAGATGAAATGAGGAAGGAGATAGAGAGACAAAGTGAAGAAATGGAAGAACTCCGAAAGACTATACAGATATAGATGAAGATGATGAAAAGTTTATCCCAGGTTAGTTCACTTTCTCATTTCTTCTTTCTCTCTCTCCATCTCTTTCTTTTGAAACTTGGTACGGTCCTAGCTATCTACGTAAAGAGAGAGAGAGAGGGAGAGAGACAAAGAGAGAGAATGAGAGAATGAGAAAGAGAGAGAGAATGAGATATATTCCTTATTTCAGTTTTGATCATGCATCATGTTGCTGTAGAGGAGGATCCAATGCTACAACAGTTGGGTTTTCTCAGCGCTTATCTACAGTTAAAGAGATTTAACCTCACTTCTTTCTAAGAGTCTAATTATTGCACATGTACTTTGAGACATAAGACAATGCATGGGATGTCATACTCTAAATTGTGAAAGCCTTATAAAAAGTATGGACCTCATTAGAGAGATAGAGATAAGTTTTTTACAATTTCATAATCTTTTTTGTATGTCATGTAGCGTGCAACTATAGAGAAGGATCCGACGCCACGGCAGTCATGTTTAGCTCAGCCGTTATCTGAGGTAAAGAACTTGCTATCGAGGTTTAGGGTTTAGGGTTGGTGATATTTTTGCAATTTTAGCCAATAAATTGTAGGTATTTATTCGCAATTTTTTTGGCAAAAATTGTCAAAACAATTGCAAATTTTTTTTCAAAATAGTGTATAAAAATTGCGGAAAATAAATTCGCAATTTATATTCTATTGAGAATTTATTTTCCACAAATTTTTGACACTATTTTGAAAAAATTACGAAAATGAATTTCTGTAATATTTTTTTGCAATTGCTGCACAAAAATTGCGGAAAAATATCTGCAATTTTTGTCACAACAATTGCGGAAATGAATTTCCGCAATTCTTTTGACAATTTTTGCCCAAAAAATCTGGCAAAAACTATCAGCCAAACAAATTGCGAAAATAAATTGTGGAAATAGATCCGCAATTATTATGCCAAAAAATTGCGGGTGGGTTTTCGCAATTTTTTTATTGTTAATTTAGCCATAAAAATTACAGAAAATTAGCCAAAAAAATTACGGGTCCGAAATTGCGAATGTGTAAAAAAAAATTTGCGAAAACCGTTTTCGCAATTTTTTTGGCAAAAAAATGGCAAAAATTGCGGAAACTTTCGCAATTTTTGCCATTTTTTTCCGCAATTTTTGCCACATTTTCTTGTAGTGGATCAATCTAGCATGCTCTAGCATTGGTAACTCCTCCAAATCCTTGCTAAAGATGGCTGATCCTTATATAATCTAAAACACAATAGCTGTGATACCATGTGAAGGATTTCAGATCATTCAAGATCCAATCCATGTCCCTAATCTTTGGTTACAATAAGGAGCACACCAACAATCCTGCCAATGTAGAAAAAATAGCATCTACATACAAAATGAGATGCAAACTCTAAGAGATATTGATCAAACATGAACCAAAACATAAAATATGTTTGTTGTCCATACAATTACAATACCCTACTATATTTCACACGTGTGGAACCAAAAATAGCAAAATATGATCATTCTACACATAGAATTGCAAGATAACACCAAGATAGTGCACCAACGAGTAGTAGAACCCAAAGAGAACCATGTATAATGATGAAATGAGAGATAGAAGAGAGAAGATGTGTCTCTCAATGAGTTACATCCTTTTATAGAGTTTCCAAACCCTATTTGGCCACTTGGCTTTCCCTCCAAAATGTAAACCCTACTATTTTTGGGTCTAGATTGAATGTACCCAAAGTTCAAATTTGAATCTCTCTCAAACTTGACTACCAACTTTCCCACACTTTCAAAAAGTGTTTATTGAATGTATTTTAAACTAATATAACTTCGAAAAGTTTATCTCTAAGTCTAAAATGAGTTTTGGCCTCTTATTGACAATTTACCAAAATATGACTAAACTAGACTAAACTAGTTGAAATCTCTCACAATAATGTCAAAATTGGATCTCATTCTATTTTGCTTGTGATTGTATTCTCTCTCTAACTCGAGATTGGTGTCTTCTCCATACATTATTTTACTTATGTATTTGTTCTATTTGTGAGGAATTAATGTACCTTTGATCTATAGCATTCTAGATTGTGCTCTAGTCTCAAATCTGTTGGTAGATTGTAGTATTACTCTACAGGTGATCTGTGTGCCACCATAAAGCATGGTAAAGATCATTCACACTTTTGATGTGGTTCTCCACGTGTGTGAAGTTTATGGATTTTTCACATGGTATCAGAGCCATACCATGTTTTGAATGTTACCAACATCAGGTGTATGAAGAATTTTCTAACAATTCAAGCTAGGAAGCTGTTTACGACTTTTCTGCTGTCTAGTATTGAACAGTTTTTGGATCAATGAGATTAGAATTGGTATTTTTAGGTCTGGATATAGGTTGTATGGAATTTTGAATTTTCACATATGTGAAAATCAGAGTACTTCATTTCATTGTATTTCCTTGATGTTAGATCCAAAGTAATGACATTATACCTTGTTGGAAACTAGAAGAGTTTACTTTCCATTGCAATTAGTTTCAAATCAATCTGATGATCCTAGTAGGAGTTATAAGCTCTTAAAGGAGGATAGGGAGTGACCCAAAACCCGAGTGGACACTTTTTGGTTTGATCATTTTGATTGCATATTTCATCATTCACGGTTTGTGTAGTCAATCAAAAGTAAAATTGGATAAGTCAAGATTCTGTTGTCATAGTCACATCATTTCACACAAAGGGTTGTGTTTGAGTTGCATGTGTGTTTCTAGAGTGTTTTTCATTCATTTGTTCTATAAGTACATAGATCAGATACAGACCCGATTGAAGACATTGATATTTGTTTAATTTATTCATACTTTCATCGTGTTCTCTTTGGAAGAATTATTACTATGTTTTCTACAAGATATGCTTCTCCTTCACTTGCATGTGAGTCTTCTATGATAAAATTGGCTTGATCTTCTTGAGTCTTCTTCTTGAAGATAGAAGAATGAGTTGAATCATCCTCTACTCCTCCTTGGTCTTGGTCCTTTGCTTTGTCCTTTGATTTGTCCTTGGTGAAGGCTTGAGAAAATTTGTTCTTTCTCCTCCCTCTTGACTTGTCCTTGGCAAAGTGAGCTTTGTTATAACCACCATCCTTCTTTGAAAGTGTGTTGATCTTCAGTAGCTTTCAGTCTAGGGATGTTGGATCTTGATGGATAATGTGACTGCAACCTAGATTTGACAAGATCTGATCAGTTTCAGTTGGCTAATAGTGTGATTTTAGCCCTTTTCTTGGGTTTTTTTGATTTTTTTTTTTTTTTGAGATTTCTTCAGATCTGAGTGAATCAAACCTTCAACCTTCCTACAAGAATTGTATCTGGACCATTTCTAGACAATGTGAGTTCTGCAAGAGTTCTTGATGGACAGTTTGTCAGGATCTGGAAAAACCTCAATTTTTTTGGCACTTTTTCTTAAATATTTAAAAATCTAACCATTGGATCTTCACAAAAATTATACAGTAGCTAGATCTAGGTTAGATCTATGTGTAAAACTCTTTGCGAAGGTTACTTTCTAGCAGATTTTAAAAAATTATGAAAAAAGTGCAATTTTTTGGGTTTTTTTGCAACATTTTTGGATTTTCTGAGAAAAAACCCTCACAGACTGGCATACACTTGTATCTACGTTAGATTCACCTACTCACAAAGCTGAAAGAGTTACTTCGCAAGGAAACTCAAAAAATCATGGAAAAAGTGTATTTTTTTGGGATTTTCTTGCAAAATTTCTAGATTTTCTTCGAACAAACCCTCGCAGACTGGTATGCACTTGTATCTAAATTAGATTCACCTGATCACAAAGCTGAGAGAGATACCTTCCAAGGAAACTCAAAAAATCTTGAAAAAAGTGCATTATTTTGGGGCTTTTTGCAAAAATTTTAGATTTTCTGAGAAAAAACCCTCGAAGACTGGTATGAACTTGTATCTTAGTTAGAGTCACCTGCTCACAAAGCTGTGAGAGTTACTTCCCAAGGAAACTAAAAAAAGCTTGAAAAAAGTGTGCATTTTTTTGGGGTTTTTTTGCAAAATTTTAAGATTTTCTGGGAAAAAACCCTCGCAGACTAGTATGCACTTGTATCTAGGTTAAATTCACCTGCTTACATAGCTGTAAGAGTTACTTCACAAGGAAACTCAAAATTTTTTGAAAAAAGTGCATTTTTTGGGGGCTTTTTGGCCAAATTTTGAGATTTTCCAGGAACTAATCTTCGCAGGCTGGTATGTGCTTGTATCTTAGTCAGATCCACTTGTTACCAAACTGTGAGAGTTACTTCCCAAGGAAACTCAAAAATTTGCTGTCTGAGAAGGTTCTAGACGACTTTTTGCTCTTGGGAACCTTCACAAGGGGACTTTTTTTGGGATCTAACTCTTGCAGACTTCACTGTGTTCTTGTCTCAGTGAGGTGGCCCAGAGAGCTCTGCAAAGGTTACTTCCCAAGGAAACTCAAAAATTTGTTGTCTAAGAAGGTTCTAGGCCACTTTTTGCTCTTGGGAACCTTCAAAGGGGCACTTTTTTTTGGGATCTAACTCTCGCAGACTTATCTGTGTCCTTGTCTCAGTGAGATGGAACTTCAGATAGCTCTGCGAAGGTTAGTTTTTAAGTTTGAAATGTTTTTGATTTTTACAAGGGATTTTTGAATTTTTTTGGGTTTTTCTCTGTTTTTTCAAAATCTAATGGGAACTAACCCTCGCAGGCTTCTATGCAGGTCTGGGACAGTACCCTAGAGCTGCTGCCAGTCATGCGAAGGTTCATGCCCACTGGTTTTTGAGAAATTAAAATTTGATGAGATTTTGCCTCTCTTTTTTCCTCCAAAAACAGATTTTGAGCTTTTTTCTGATTTTTATGGATTAACGGATTGGGTGCTTAGATCTAATCATCCCACCTCACAATCTCTCCCTACAACACTTCCAAACAAAAAATCAACACAAAAATGACAAAACCTCAAAAAAAACAGCAAAACTAACATTAACTCACACTATTCTACCCTTAAAATTCGATTTTTTTTGGTGAAAAAGAATGGATTAATGAAGGGATTGGGTGCTTGGATCTGACCCTCCCACCCCACAATCTCTCCCTACAGTGCAAACAAACAAAAAAATCACGAAAACATGGCAAAAACTAACACTACTCACACTATTCTACCCTTAAAATTCGATTTTTTTGATGAAAAAGAATGATGAGAGAGAAGAAAGAGAGAGATAGAGAAAAAGAAGAAGAGAGTGAGAAAGCTAAGCGGTGAAATGAGTGTGTGGCGCTCCCCAACAACGGCGCCACTGTTGTGTCGTCGATGTAACATAGGGGTCCTCGCTGGGAGCGGCAACCTCGCCTTCACCTGCATAGCAAGAAGAGAGAGGGAGAGGAGAGAGAGGACAAAGAGAGTGGAGAGAGGGAGAGAGAGAATGCCTAGGTTGAGAAAGGCTTTGGGGGCTCGATTGCCTACCCAAAGCTATTCTATCCCAACGTAGGGAGAGAGGGTGAAGAGAGAGCCAGGTGTATGAACTGGAAAAAGAGAAACGATAGTTCCTTTCTTCTGTCAAAATTTTTCATATAAAAAACGCCCTGACTCAGAATCAAAGGTAGTAGTAATATTCAAATAGTTTACTGTATTGTCATTAGACTCCTCATGTTTTATGGTCAAGTACTCCAGGAGGATAAATCCATTTAGCATTATCAAGGGTACGAGATTGTTCTTTATTTAGAAATAAAAGCGCAACCGGATTATTAATAAAACGTATGTCATCTATATACCGAAAGGTATTTTTGAATGCCCGTAAGTACTCAATTTTTCCAAGTTTGGCAAGTCTTTTCATAAAATGTCATCCATAAAATGATAGGTTCCAGTTACACCAAGTAGGGGAACATGCAAAGCCCATATGTATACCACAAACTTGTCTCCAAACTTTGTTTCCTAGTATCACAATGCAATGGTCAACAATCAGTACATCATTGCATTGGCAAAGTAGTAATTTGTCCATATGAGTCCATTTTTCAGTTCGTTTGTTTACCCACTTCCATTTACATTCCTCATGGTTGGTTTCCATTTATAGGCAATACAAGATCATCTTACGTATAATAGTCTTAAGTCCATCCGAGCCATTAAGAGGGATGTATGTTTTCATAACATTTAGAGATGTCAGCGGACCACATAGAAGTGATTTTATTTGGCACATTAAGATAGAATTCAGTGGATGAATTGCATTGCCAGAGTAGGTTGGTATCCACATTTAGGTAGCTCCGGTATGAATATGCTCTTAAGGCCTGCCCCTTCCATGAGGAGCGGAGACAGAATACCAAGAGCTCTAGAAAGAAATGTGGCTACCATTGAAAAGTAACAGTCATGTGCCGATTTAAACCAACCATGGTAAAGTTCCAATGCGACCTCATTAGTATTAGATTGACGTAAAGGAATATGACTAAGCCCTTTGTTCAGGTCGTTCCTTAAAGTTTTAATATCGATAATTCCAGTATTCATATGGAGGATCTGTGATGTGATGCAGCCTTTCCTGAGGTTGCCAATCATCAGGAAGTTGTTCAGTAGCTGGGTAGCAGCGTGGATTGAAGGCTCAAAATTGAAAAAACATATGGTTCGTCATGTCAAATTTATAAAGACTTGTTGGATTTATTGGTGGACGAACTCTGATTTGAGCCATTTTAAGAAATATAAAAATCAAGAAGTAAGAATATTAGTTAACCACTCTTTGTCACTTAAAAAACAACCAGATATAATGTGTGCAACTAGGAGGATTGTATTCATGTAATCTTGTTGACATGAAGTATTGTTTAATCTCGATTCAAACTATAGACTTTGTAAATTCATCACAATTGATTTTGTATGATTCATCGCATTAGTATGTGATGTCAAACTACCAAAGAAATAATCATATGGCAATTTGTGTTCATGTCGTCAGCAAGGTTGTCGGTATTCACACATGTCAGCTTGGGCCAATAAATATTATTTTTCGCCTTTGTGTCAGAAAACGGTTCTCGAAGCGACCAAATAGTAATATGGATTGGTGCGCATATAAGTTGGTGCGTCAAGATTCCGTGCCATGGAGGTATTGCTTTGCAAAAAGAGCTGATGGCGCCAAGTTGGTTGTGGATCAAGGAGTTTGACTGCTTCTTCATGAGTTTTGCATCAATCGAGGTCTGAAAGAATCCGCCTTGCTCCTTGGTTTGAAACTTCTTGGCGAACTCTTGAGATATTAGTAGTCCCTTGATAGGTGCATTCAGAGTGATCCTATGCCTTATTGAGGGTGCTTCTGCTGCCAAGGCATATTCCTCTTGTGGATCGGGTTGAGGGGAGAGAGGTGGTGAATGATTAGATTTAGCAATGCGTTGAGATTCAGGAGAAAATTGGGGTTGGATGAAGGAAAAGTTAGTTGTGTCAAGGGGGTTAGAAGCGAAAAAGTGAAAGAGATGTTGGGAGGAAGTATCACCAGTATCCTACAAGTTGGTTGGTGGAGGAGCTGTCAACACTTGAGCTGGGCCTTGAAATGTGAACCTCTGATGGCTGCTGAAAACCTGCCCCATCACCACCATCTGATCCATCGTAGTGATCTCCTGATTGGTGAAATTGGGCATGCTCCGCATGGACACAAGGTACCGATTGAGTGGCCGCCTTTAACTTTTCTTCCAAGGTGGCAATATGTTAGTTTAGGGCCTCGACTGAGGTAGTATATGATTTTTGCATTTTGCTATGTTGATCGATCATGGCCTTTAACTTTTGTGCCAACTGTTGATATGCCACCATTGGTATCTAGGTTCTCTCGAAAATAGCTGGAGGTGCAAAATCTGTGAAGTTGACCTATTCCAACTGATCCTTCATAGTTGAACGTGCTGCCGTTGTGGCTACTAAGGCTGTTTGCTGAAGCCGAAAAGAAGTTGGCCCAGCAACAAGCTGATCGCTTGGAAGACTACGTCAGCTCTCTGCAAAATGCCCTGAAAACCGCACAGGATCAAGTGGATAAGGTCGTGCAGGGTGCAAAGCAACAAGTACAGCTGCTGAAGGGTCAATTACAGATGGCCGAACAAGATCGCACGCGGCTTCAAGGTGAATTGGATGCGACCACCCTTGAACGTGATGCGTATCTTCAAACGCAAATACCAGAGTCACACCGACGAAAATTGCGTATTTGTTCAAGAAAGTGGAGACATACAAAGTGGCCCTTCCATGGCCGCTTTGATAGGTTCAAAGGAGCAGCTTCAACCGAGTTGGCATACGCTAAAGAGACTATCAACGCCTATGAAAAAGACGTCGCTCAAGTGTTGGAAGCCGGACCACAAATCCCCGTACCGGTCATGCCGCAATTCTCCCCTTCGCGCCAAGAAGCTGTACCAATGGATACAGGGGTAGATTCGAGCATGGACCAGGAGAAGCTCCAGATATAGCAGAACAATCGCCAATCCTACCAGTAGTACAAGTAGGTCCAACCTCATCAAGGACCACACCTCTATTCAGAAGGCCCATCAGCGTCGAGGACCAGATCCAGACCTTCTTAAAGCAACACCCACATGAGTCCTCACGTGGTGGATGGGTTCTAAAGTTTAAGACCTCTGAGATCGAGGCCGGCAAAGAATTGGACAAAATACCTGCATTGGGAGAGCAACCGCAATGGAGAATCACTGTTTTTGAAAAAACTTCGGAATCAATTAGGAATTATGTCGCTAGCCCTCGCCAATTGCAGGTAGATCCCTATTATGTGCCAATGCCGCAAAGGGATAAATGAAAAGATTTGGGATTGGCTATGGACAAGATCACCATCCATACGCCCAATTGGCCAATCATCCATCAGTCCTACAGCTGAACAATCTCAGTGGATTTCCACCATGCCTTACAGGCTTATCAGAGAGAATATGTCCACTCTCCAGATCCAACAGTGCGACAATCGGCAATGTTTGCTAAAGATCTAACTCTGTTGACGTCAGTGGCAACCAGATGGGACGATTGCCTCCCTCCTCTGGCATTCGATCCAAATAAGCCGATGGCCTCAGAGCAAATCAAAGATCAGTTGTCGGTTGCTCGTTTATATTTTTGTGCAGCAATGATGGGAGGCTCCCAGGAATCACGCTTCACATCATGGACAATCTCAAAGTGGATTGCCGGAGCCCACCGTTGTTTTATGCCACACAATTTGGATTTTAATACTGCACGTCTCGATTTTATGGAGAAGGTGCAACACCATTTAATCAAGATTCGGCGCGAAGCCAATAAAAGTCCCCCATAACTGCATATTGCAGGTGTCGTGGGACCGCCACCAGTTTTGGTGGGAGATACTATTGGAGGGTTTGCGGATCTCAAGGCAACCCTAACCCTAGCTAATAAGTGAAAGGGAATTGGCACCCTGCTTGTGTGAGTCCAACCCAATGATCACATAGTTATTTGATTGATTACTTAAAAGTCAATAAAAGGACTTTAGGCCTTTTTGCGGGACTTTTAATGTCGCACGGCCTAAATGTCAAGTTAGTGAATGAAGTTGGGTTTCCCTCCAATTTTGATGGTTCCCACACTTTTTTAAATTTGAATAAAAAGAGAGGCAAGAATGGACCAATAGGATTCAGAGGCCAGGGTCCTCCTCTCTACTATAAGAAGGGACCAACTCGAGTTGCTCCTCATGTTCATTTCCTCGTTTCAATAAAGCAGATTGGTTCTCTTCAGAAATGGGTTGATGAATGTCCTTGTTCTTCTTCTTTCCTTCTCCATCTCCCATGCTTTCTTTGGATTTTTGCTAATTGTTGGATCTGATTGCTATTGGAATTGCATGTTATTATACTTTTTATGAGAGAGAAAGAGAGAGAGAGAGAGAGAGAGAGAGAGAGAGAGAGAGAGAGAGAGAGAGAGAGAGAGAGAGAGAGAGAGAGAGAGAGAGAGAGAGGAAGTGTAAGCTATCTTTGTTGTGGATCGTAGAGTTAATGGATCGTAGTGTTAACAAATAGGGTTAATGGATGTAGAGTTAGAGTTTGGATCTTCCATTCATGCTGAAATTTGAACTAAAACTATCGCTCTCATGGGAACGAACCTACGCGTGACAACTAACTCCGTCTCTATGATGCTAGATTGACTAGATCTTGGATTCAGGTTAGGCAAGGAAAGAAACCCACTACACCACCCCATGAGTAGGACCTAGAGGCATTGGCTAATGGCACTACCTCTTGGGTTGATATCATAGAATTTTCAATTTCTAGCTCCCTAGTGATTGCTTCTTCAATAGTTTTTGGAGCTGATTTCCTCACATCTACTTGAATAGCGTAATTCAATCCTTTTAAGTAAAGTGACAGAATCCAATCTTTAGGAGGGGCATTGGTTCCAAATTGTCTCACCAATTCCTTAGTTTTCCAATTGTACTGAGACACTGTCTCTCACTCTTTCTGTCTACAACCCGTAAGAGCATAGATCAGATGGTCTCTAGATTTCAGTACTTGAAATTCTCCTAGGAATTTAGTAATAAAGGCACCCATACTCAGTATGGAGTACGGTTCCAAACGGTAATACCAATCACTGGCTCCCCCAAACAATGTCTCAGTGAATAACAACATTTGGTGATCTTCGTCCGTTATCCTATTAATCCAATAGGACCGGTAAAAGTCATTTACATGTTTCTCGGGATCTTCTTGAGAGGTAGCCCAATAAGAAGGCATAGCTTGGGTTAATGATTCAGGTTTGGTCACATTCGGACCAATGGGTATGGCCTGAGCACCTCTTACGACTTGGTTCGCCATTTGGTTTGGATTCAAATTCTCCCCATTACTTTCGGAAAAATCTTCCTTGGAATCAGGAACAACGTCTATAGTCTTGGCTGATAAATCAGAAATTTCTTCCAAAGGTAATTCTACCTCGGTATTTTCAGGGTCTCTAAATGTACTACTTATGTCCGCCAACTCTGGTTCTAGGGGAAGGGATATAGAAGTTTGTCCTAATCTCTCTAGGATAGTATGACTTCTTGTGCGATATGCAATGCCCTCACCGAGACTAGGGGTTTTTTGTTTCTCAATCAGTGACTTCAAGTATGAACTGAGTGAATCTTCATCAGACATCCAACAATAGGATTTGGGAACTAATTATTCAGTTGGCACCTCACTATACCTCCAAATACAATAGAGCCAGAATCGGAAGGAACTCGTGCTCCTCCCGGCAGACGCACCAATGATGGGTTATAAAATGGACCCTAAACAAGTTATCGATGCGAAGAAAATGGTAAAGGAGTCGGTCTATATCTCGATTACAGTTCAAGCTATTATCAATTCTTGAGACTGATTGATCGTAGAGACCGAGCCAATCAATTGTTCGAAGGCTTTCTGGTCCTCTTCAGTCCAAGTAAAAGGTTCATCCTCCTTCAAGAATCTCACTAGTGGAGAGATGAGGGAAGAGTAGTTGCTAAGAAACTTCCTATAATAACCCGCTCTTCCTAGGAAATATCGTAACTCATTTGCAGTGGTGGGGGGTAGCATCACTTCCGGTCAGTCAAGGTCGTATGGGTTGGGCAATGGCCGCTAGGGTTTCTTAGAATCAATCGGCTTATACCTTGCTTATTAGTGATCCTCAATAACCGAAGCAAATGTTTACAAAGTTCGTTCTTATTCAGCTATTAGATAGCACTATAGTTTTTCAGTCAAAGCAGCGTGATTTTTATAGTTCACAAACAACACTTTGCTTTAATGTGTGTTCATAAACAAAACCTTCAAGTATTAATCAGCAAATCAAACGAGATGTAAGTTCAGTGTTTTCCTTAGTGCGGCTAGATAGGCCTTACAAATGCCAAGCGTTCAGCTTACCAAGTCTATACCAAACCTTCGGCTAACGTTTAGTTTCCAGAGGCTTTAGAAAAATAGCTCATTAGTCAACCAATGAGATTGTTGTGAATACACTAAAACTCTTAAGCAACCGAGGTCTAAACACAGTCGATAATTTTCCAAAACAATCGTTAGCTATTAGAGTTGTAGATTTCAATCTGGCAATCTTCAAGGATAGCAAAAAAAATTTAAAGATTAATCATAAGGGGGCCACCAAGTAGTAGGCAGCAAATGTGCCACAATAAGGAAAATGGCCTGCAAACCAGCACGTTACCAGGGTAGCAAATGAAATAGGGTGGCCGTAGTGAGCAAGTTAGGGCCCCTGGCCTCAGATTGGAAGTCGGCTGAGTTGCCACAGGCAGGGCAGATGGGCAAACCCACGCAAACAGGGTCGCAGGTCTGGAAGATGGGATGGGCCGCAGGTGGAAATCGTAGGGTAGAGATGAACAGCCTCAGGTTGGAGGGATAGGTCACAGGTGGAAGGAGCGGATCAAAAGGCAGGGTCGTAGAAGTAATCGTTGATGAGGGAGCGATGGATCACAGGAGGAAGAGTGGGCCGCAGACTGTGGTGGAGGGTTAGAAGAGTGCAAATCAGCCTCAACGAGCAGATGGACGACGGGCTAACAGCAGGGAGCAGCAGGCGTTGGTTAGGGAGCGTGTCAGGTGGGAAGATGGTCCGACACAACTTTTTCTACCACGCAGGCAGGAAAAAGAGGGAGCCACAGGGCTGCGTTTAGAATGCTGATGTACAAACTCACAGGCATAGGTAGGGCGTGGGACAGGCAGTATGATGGTCACTAATCAGGTTGTGAGATGGCTGCAGATCCAAGGCTGCAAATAAGTAGGAGGAAGGCCTACAAACCAGTGATCTATAAGTCTCAAAAATCAGTCTTCTGACAGGCTGGTTAATTGCTCACAAATCAATGACTTTTGAACTACAATTAACTCATAAATTAATGAGACTCCACCCCACAGATCTGTAATGAAAATTCAATCCAAAACAGTATTTACAAGAAACAGTAGACAGGCAAGAATTTTGCTCCTGCATCAACAAATTTTAGACAAGAATAACTGGATTAGGGACTCCTGAACCACAAACACAAGAAATCTTCACATTCATATGCCTGCAAAAAGAAATGTCAGCAAAGTTCCCCACACTTTCAACACCTGCAACCATAGGGTTAGAGGCAGCAGCGACAAAAAATGAATCTGTTAATGGACAACAAGGGATCTCCTAATTCCCACAATCTGCAAACAAATGTCACAGACAGCACAGAGATACAAAATGAAGTCCCACAATACCAGGGTCTGCAATCACAAGATAAGAGACTGCAAAAGTAAACAACACCAAATTTGATTCCACAAATGAAATGGTGAAAACACAATGCTAAAGATCAAACCAGTGAATCAATAGTAGTGAAATGAAATACACAGCAAGCTGGAAGAGGCTGAGAGTGGAGGCACCAAGCACAACAGCTTCTTCTCCTTCCTTCTCTCTTCACCTTCTCACCAAGAGCTCTTTGCACACAAGTTTCTCTCTACAAGCTTTTCTCTCTCTTTCTCCAAGAAGGTGAATGAATAATGAACAATGGTTAAATGCTACGTAGAGGCTGGCCCCTTCTAATGCTAGAGAGACTGCGGCCCAAAGAGGTGCACCTCTTCATGAATGGGCATCAATAAGGGCTTTTTGGCAGTTGGGCCCAAACTTAAGGGCAGAGCCCCCATTTTTGTTTTAAATCACTAAAGTGGCCTACGATAAATAAAACTGCCATTTAACTGGTTTTCAAGATGAACTGGCACCTCCTAGCCCCGACAAACCCGGGAACTAGGGGCATAGGCCTCTTGAATAAATTTAAGTCCAGCGTAAATTAATTAATAGACAAAGTTTCAACAAAAGTGCAACCGGCCATAATGGGTCATTTACGTGTCATTTTTAAATAGTTTCACATCGGCGTAATAGCGTGTGACGATGATTTTTCGTCAAAAATAACTTGAAAAATGGGTCTTTTTTCCCGCAAACAAAAAATTTGGTTTTTCATTTTTGCTTTGGATTAAGACAAAGGTAGCTGTTGTTGTTGTTCTCTTAAAGCTTGGATTGAGCTTGCAAATAGTAGGCATGGATTGCGCTTATAAACAATAAGATTGAATGAGTAGAAGTAAAATGTTTTTTATTTGCATTGGATGTAAGAATTAAAGCATTTCTATCATTCTAATTTGAGCACTTGTTGTTATATTTGCATAATAGGAAAGCACACAAGCAACACCAATGGATCAAAACCCAACTTTTGATTTATCAAACCCATCCAATGTGGCACAAGCTCTTGAACTTTTATACCTACAAATTCAATCCACTAATAAATAGCTTCTTGAAACTAATCAAAAGAACCAAGACTTGGAGTCTAGGTTAGCCAACCAGAAGAAGCATGTAGTTTCACCTCCTGTAAAACTGTTTAAGGGGGAGAAGAAAGATAGGAACTTACAAGTGGTAAGTTCATGGCTTAATGTTTGGAACAAATACTTTGGCATGAACCAATTCCCTTAATGTGAAAAGTTATTTACTGTTACTATGTTCCTTGAAGGAAGAGCCTTAGTATGGTGGGATGACCTAGTTGCAAAAGGCAATCAACCTTGTACATGGGATGATTTTTGTATAGTTTTTAGGGAATACTTTCTACCACTATTAGATGACTATGAACACTTTCAAAAGTTGAGTCAGATAACAATGAATAAAGGTTTGGAACAGTTTATTCAAGACTTTTATGAGTACTTGAATCCACTTTATAGTGACATTCCACCTAAGGTACAAATGTTAATGTTTATTGATGGGTTACCAAAAGATTATCAAGTGAATGCTCGTAGGAACCATCCAAAAACCCTTGAGGATGCTATTAGAACTGCAAAGTTTTTTGATGACACACATAGCCACCTAGGAGTCAACAGCCTAATGAGTAGAAAAAAGTTTTTCAATCTAAGAGAAAGGATAGGGAAACTGTTAGTGAAACACATCCCAATTCCAATAATCCTATGAAAGCCAAGAAAAACTTTAAAAACTATCGGGGTGGCATTGATAAGACTGAAGCTCGTAAGAAGAACCTGTGCTTCAAGTGCAATGGCGAGGGTCACCTTGCACGAGATTGTGTCAAAAAACCAGCTTCTACCTCAGGTAATCTATCTTGAAGTAATGAGATGGATGTTTGTTTTCTTAGTTCTTTAGTTTTTGGTCCTAATGACCTTATTTGCATTAAAGGTAAAGTTAAAGATCAAGTTGTTAATGTCTTTTTTGACACAGAATCCACTCATAACTTTATTAATGTAAATTTGGTGCAGACGCTAAACCTTCCCACCAGAAAAAATGAGAAAAAATATTGTGTGACAATGGCATCAGGAATAAATTCTGCGTTTATAGATTATGTTGTTCCTGATTTAGAATTGCACATACAAGACTACTTTGAAAAACTAGAAGTTGCATTAGCAAAGGTGGATATTTTTCTCGGGCAACAATGGCATTTTGATAAGAATAAGTCATTGAAAATTGATTTTGTTGAAAAATCTTTATCTTTTATGCATGAGAATTCTTTGATTAAGATCATGGCTAGTTTAAATGTTAGCACTGAAAATGTTAGCCCTTATTCTAAACAGGAACTTAATTCTATCATAAAGAATTTTGATTTTAAAGTTTATTTATGTGTTCATAATGATATCATTTGCTGCAATGATGAAGAACTTATCATAAATGCCATGAAGATACCCAGTGAGAACACTACAAAATTTGAAGCCTATAATGAACTTAGGCAAGAATTCAATGATGTTTTTTTAGACCTTCATGTAGGTTTACCCCCAGAAAGGATAGTTGATCATAAAATTGACCTAATACCTACTTGGAGCAATTCCAATTGCACAGCGTCCTTATAGGATGAGTGCATCGGAAGAGACTGAGGTAAACAGACAATTACATGATTTTCTGAAAAAGGGGTGGGTACAACCTAGTAAATCTCCTTGGACATCACGAGTGGTTCTGGTTGCCAAGAAGGATGGGACTATAAGGTTTTGCGTCGACTATAAGAAATTGAACAAGGTAACCGTTAAGAATAAATATTCACTATCACGGATGGATGATCTAATAGACTATCTTGGTGGTGGTGTTGGGTACTTTTCCAAGATAGATCTAAGATCGGACCACCATCAGATTCGCATTAAGACAGAAGATATACCAAAAACCAGGTTTCGAACTCGCTTTGGTCACTACGAATTTTTGGTGTTATCTTTTGGTTTGACCAATGCACCGGCAACTTTCCAACAGATGATGAACGATTTGTTCAGGCCATATTTGGGAAGATTTGTAGTGGTATTCTTAGGTGATATCCTAGTGTTCAGGCAACTTAGAATTGTCTTGGACATCCTAAGATGGGAAAAACTCTTTGCCAAGGAGTCTAAGTGTGACTTTTTTGCTAAGGAATTGTCCTACTTGGGACATAAGATTTTCGAACAAGGAGTGGAGATGGGTACTTGATTTTCAGGTTGGAGTCTGTACTCAGACAATGTTTCACACGTGTACAACCATAAAGTACACTTACCTTCAATTTATGATTGTTCTTGTTAAGATTTTGTGTCTAGAATTGATCTAGATTGATCTTAATCTGAAGTAGATTGATAGATCAAGTAATCTGGCAACCAATCTCTCTTGAGGATCAGATTAGGATCCACTCTTGGTCCTTTTTGTACTTTTTGCAGATGGTATCAAAGCCTAGTACAAGAGGTTTTGTTGAAATTGATAGGGTTAATCCAAATCAAAGCCAAAATTAGCAGTTTTTTGAAAACTAGTCAAGTTTTGTGTGGTGAGTTGGATTGCTATCCTCAAAATTTTTGGTCCAGATCTTGTTGTGGGCTATAGGAACTCTTTTCACACGTGTGAGGCCGTACAGCTCCGATTTTGACTGAGAAATTTCAAAAATTTGTAAAATTTGACTCACATACCCAATTTGAGTGATTTTTGTTGCAAAATCAAGCATTTTCTATAGTGAATCTAATCCCTTGATTAGTTCTTGGATTAGATCAGCCAAGAAATTAAATTTGAAGCTTGAATTAGGTACATTAATTGATTATCTTTGATTTTTTGAGTGCATGTTGAAGTTGAGAGAGATTTTGCTAAAAATCATAGATTAAGGAGTAATATGTGAGGTGAGAGGTTGAAATCCATTGTACCATCACTCTAGATTTCTTTAAGAGTGATAGGTCAAGTTTAGAAGCATCAATTTGCTAGAAAACATCCTTGGATCTGTCCTCCAAGTGAAACCTTTGAGAGTTTCTAGTGCATATAGAGCATCTATGCAAATCTTTTATAGAATTTGACATAGATTGGCTTCAATTGAGAGTTCTAGAAAAGAGATTGAGATCCAAGTCACATTGATCAACCCTACTCAATTTGTTTGAGTGATTGTAAGGTTTGAAAAGAGTCATTAAGGTGTCTATGACAAATGTGTAGAGAGAGATCTAATTTTCTAAGAGTTCCTTCCTTTGTAGAGGGCAAGATCTAGAAGCTCAATATGTGTTGTTATTGGTGAAGAATTTGGCTTCTCCTATGTGATCAAATCTTTCTAAGTGGCATTAGCTCTTTGAAGCACAATATCTCAGTGAGAAAAATCACAACTTTTGATTTTGAATTTCATTCCAAGTCTTAAAAGGTAGAGCAATTGGTGGAATCCAATAGGAGTGATTGAATTCAATTTGTTGAGCAAAAATTGACATAGTATGTATGAAACTCAAATTAGTTCTATCCAACTTTCTTTGTGAGAGTGTGAGGGTCAATTTGTGATCCCATTGGATGTCTAGAATGAGGAGGAGTCCATATTTGAATATTCATGCATGGGTGAGATCTTTGTGAATCTCTAGTTGTCTAAATTTTTAAGCTTTGTGAAAAATTGGTGGTAGAGTTTGTTTTCAAATCAAATCAAATTCATTCTAAATCTCAAGAGTGAGATTATTTGGTTCAAGAGTGAGTCCAAAGAAGTGATTAAGCTTGATTTTCATGTGTTTGAAACAAAACCCATCTTCTGTTCAAGAATCTCAAGTGTTGAGAGAACTAGTCAAGTGAAAAGGAAAATCTAGGTGTCAAATCTTTT
Source organism: Diphasiastrum complanatum (assembly GCA_029204225.1). Lineage (NCBI taxonomy): Eukaryota > Viridiplantae > Streptophyta > Lycopodiopsida > Lycopodiales > Lycopodiaceae > Diphasiastrum > Diphasiastrum complanatum. The sequence goes on from CM055095.1 coordinate 35,539,294, forward strand.
CATATCCATTTCAACTTTCAAAAAAGAGAGTCATTGGTATTTGATGAGTCCAATAGGAGATTGGATCTAATTTCTTTTGTGATTTGATTCAAAGATTGTGTGCTTTTGTCTTAGTGATCAAAGCAAAGTTTCCAAGTGACTAGTCATTAGTTTGAAGATTGATTCTTAGGTTTGTGCTAGATCTTTTGTAGATCATTCTAGATTATTGAAGATGTTCAAATCTAGTCTCTTGAAAGTCACAAATTACATTCGTAGAATCATATCACAGGTTTTTATTCACATGGCATCAATAGGTGGCATCCTACTGAAGGAAAGAAAGGATCCTAAGTGCAACCTTTGTGGCAAGGAAGGATATTTTTCCTCAAGATGCTACAAAAAGAAGACCAATCCATCCAAGAAGGACCAAAGCAAGGGGGCCGAGGTGAAGGATGGAGCTTCAAGTTCGAAATGCAAATACAAGAAGGACAAGTCCAAGGAAAGGTGTTTCCTTTGTGGAAAGGTGAATGAGGCTTGGAGTCTCACAAGGACTTGCAAGATTTGTCTTCAAGAGACCATCACAACACATGTCAAATCTTTTGAAATTTTTCATTTGGAAGTGCATTGTTTGGTTCAAGATGCAAAGATAGATGTCACTTTCATGAAAGTAACTTGGATTTATTTTATGTCCTTGGAAAGTATTTTGCTTGGAACTTTAGATAAGTTCAAACTTATTGTTATGATCCAAGAGAAATCAATCAAGAATAAGAAGCAGCAATCACAAAATGAAAATAGTTTCATTTATGCTATCATGTCAACTTATGAAGAACCATTTTGCTTTGAAGAGATGTTTGTATCTCAAAGGTGGATTAAGGCAATACTAGTTGGATGTGATGCCTTAAAAGATAGCAAAATATGTTTTCCTTGTAAGCTTACATTAGTTATGACATCAAGGAAATGGAAATATCTTCAGAATGTAGGATCTTTTGGTTTCAATAAGATCATGAATGATGTGTTCATTCATAAAGATGAAAATTGTAAGTTTTCAATCTTAAAGACAAGTTGTAAACTTCTTATGAGAATAGGTGAAGCATCCAAAGTGGACACTTATATCCATAAGCAAGTAGTTAGCCTTATTGAGATGGAGATACCTTTTGATTTCAATATTGGAAAAATCATGCCAAGTTGTGGTGATTTTTGGACTTATGTTTCTAGCATAACTAATCTTGATAATCATAGGAAGTGCATATTTTATGGTCATGGATGTTGTGATCATTATGAGACATGGAGGTCTCGGATCTCCATAAAAAAGGAGCACCATGAAGAGGATCTTAAGGAGTCATCTCAAGGTTCAAATGTGCCAAGGATTGAAGAGGAGAATCCTTCTCAAGGTTCAAGTGTGTCAAGGATTGAGGAGGACAGACCTTCTCAAATTGCGATTCCAAAAAGAAACTCAAGAAATATGGTTGAGTCTATGTGGCTCACATTTCAAGGGAAAAATGAGCATATCTCATTTGGTATACATCACATACTTACTTCTCTTATGTCATTTGGATAAATCAATTTGCTTTAAATCAATTTGCTTTAGTGAGATCATTGCATCTCAAAATTGGAGTAAAGCCATACTAGTTGAGTATGAATGCTCTCTTGAGAACATAGATGATGTTCTTAAAAGGTTGAAATTGATTTTAAATCAATTAGAAAGAAAATGGTTATTTCATCAAATGTATGCTCTTAAGTCATGTAAGAGCAAAAGTGATTTGTTCACTCATAGTTTGAAAATTTGTACTGAGGCAAGTTGTAAACTCTTTATGAAAGTAAGTGAATCATCTACTAAAGACACTTATCTCCATAATGAAGTATTTAGCCTCATTGGATCTGAGATTAGCATGGTAAACAAGCATCAAGATATATTGCAAACACTTTGTTATTATAGCATGCATAGTCTTGCCAATTTGGATGAGACTAATTCTCTAGATCGTGGTAACATGATGTTAGATCTTTGTGATCCTAATAAATAAATAAATAAAATTTTTATGTTCTCATGGAGGAGCTTGCACATGAAGAAGGAGCAAGCCTCAAAGTCAAGCATCTACATGAAATTTGGAAGGAATCAATTTTGGAGGTGCTAGGATGGTGCAAAGCTCTCAAGTTCATCAAAGATGTCAACATCAAAGAAGCACTATCATGGATATGGTGATTTCAGATCAACATCAAGCTCATTGGTTGATCTTCACACCTTTTAGACTAGCAAAGACCAATTCAGCCCATGGAGTCAAGTTCAAGATCATTATGTTTTTCATCAAGCTAGATTTACCAAGCTAGATTTTTGAGGAGTGTGAAAAATGCAAAAATAAGCTTGGTAGAGGCCAAAAATCTTGTATATAGATGAACACACATGTGTGGAGCCTGTTCCCACGTGTGAAACTAGTGTAGTTGTCATGTACCATAATCATATATGTTCTACATATGATTTAATTCAAGTTCTAGTGGCTAAAAAGGCCAAAAACTAGTTTTCTAGACATATGACACATGGCATCAATCTATTGATTACATGAGCCACATCCTTTGGTTAGGTGTCATATCCCATGTGTAGAGGACAGCTCACACATGTGGAATAAGCTAAAGTAGACAAATTTTGAGTTCTAGAAGATTTACAAGTAAATCTCCATATAGAAGGAAAATAGACCAAAAGTGCTCAAAATAGAAGGTTTTGTCCAAGTGTCAATTTTGCATGATGAATCATCATATGACAAAGCACCTTCACACATGTGGGATCAAAGGGATGATCAATACCACGAGCTCGATAAAATGCTAGGGGACAATGTAGGAGGTGGGTCCATTCAGTACTGGATGGAGTTCTTCCAGACCCCATTGTTTATAGATGTTGCATTGTTTCCCCTTCAATTCATAGCAGCATTTGACTTCCCTGATTTCAAAAGTCTGCACGATGATATGCTCCAATACGTCAGACCGGGGACTCCAATTCTCGTGCTGCCATACATAACAAAGTAAGTGACTATTTTTCAGATTTTATTTTATTGAATTTTTCATATGAATTTTGATTTCACATTGATTCTCATAAATTTTTTGTTTTCTGATTTCAGTGATCATTGGAGCTTATATATGTTGTCCCTGTACGTCAATGATGAGGGTGTGTGTAATCCAGTTTGTTTGAAGATGAACTCTATTACACACACACACACACAAAATTGCCAGGACCCATATACAGAAAATACTAGAACTATTTCCAGTACCAAATGCAAAAGCATACTCGAAGCTGAAAATGGTTGATGCAGAGGTATAAATTTTTCAATATCGGTTCGACGCACCCTTGTAGTTATTGATTGGTTTATTTTTCCAACGTGCGAGTTGATCCGATATTCAATCAAAAAAATTTGATATCGGATCGACGCGCGCTTGTTTCCATTGTAGAATTTATTCTTACATCCTGCGCGTTGATCCGATATCTCATAATGTTCAAATTTGGATTTTGCAGTCCTCCCAATAGGTTCATTCTGTCAGTTGTGGCTGGTATACCGTATGCAATGCCAAACACTTTTTTAATTGGCTTGCATTACAAGATGGACTTCCAAATCTGGAAGAGGTAATATTCAATTAATTACTTTTAATTGTGTTTTTATTTTTTTCATATACAAACTCCTATTAACTAATCTTTGATTAAATACATTTAATTGTGTTTATGTTTTTTTTTTCAGTTTAAATGCCCGAAGGTCTCCCCAATGGAGATAATGCACTTCAGGCTAGAGACCATAAATTCATATTTAATTGCAGTGGCCGAGTGTTCTCCACCCAAGCTACTTCCAACTGGAGAAATGGATTTAGAGATCATAGATAGTTGATTATGTTTAAATATTCGTCTCACTTTATGTGGATGAGATACATGTACAAAAATTTTTAATAGAAATATACTTACAGTCTCTCTATGGTTGTTCTTACATGTTTTTTTTCCTCTTATCAATTCAGATTATGATTCATTCATCTTCAATTTCTACTGTTTTTTGACATGTTTGTATTTCATAGCCTTAATCTGCCTTGCCTTTACCATGGTCTTTTTTTGGATAAGTTCAGAAGGATGATCTGATCGAACCTTTGCCACAACCAATCCAAACATGCGACATTAGTTCACTTAGATTTGTCGCAACAAAGCTTTGATCAGAGCATCATCTAAATATATCCAAATATTCCAAGACAAGGACAATACAGACCAAGGCAATGAAGACCAAAAATACAACCAATATATATGAGACTTCAACAAGTTGGGGGTATTCCCAACACAGAGAAATAAATAAAGTTAGTTAATAAAAGTGTTGCGAGGGCATGGCTTCCTGTGCGTATAAGCCCATGGCCCAATGAGCACACAAGTCAAATGTAAATAGAAAAAATAGACTTGGGTCCTTTGTAATTAAAATAAAAACTTGAGGCCCAAAGTCAAGTTCGAACTTAGAGTTTAACTTTTTAAAAGTTGGGTCCAATCTTGGACTCACATGAATTTTGTGATCTCTAATGTACTTTTTGTGGACCCTTGGATCAAGTTGGGTCCAAGATGAATGGATGGGATCATTGTGAATATTAGCCAATAGGATTTTGGGGCAAGGGCCTTCCCCATTTATAAAAAGACACCATTTGTACTCTATTTTCATGCTTAATGAGAAGGAGAAAACTGTAGGGAAAGATAAAGCCAAAATAGTGTTCTTAACCCTCGCAATGAGTTTTTTACTTATTGCGAGAGTTAACCCTCGTAGAGAGTTCCAGAGTCAGATTTAGGAACACTATCTCTTGCCGAGTGCAAGGATCTTTTTACTACTATCAATAATTTTGCATTGATCAGATTCAAATTCTACCTTATGATCTAAATCTGTAATTCTACTCATTGATAACAGATTTGTAGAGAGTTTAGAAACATATAAGACCTTTGATAGTAATTTGAAGTGATCATGCTGGAACTGCAATCTTACAATACCTTCACCTTCAATAGTGAGAGTACTATTGTCACCAAGATGAACAAATTTCTTAGTGTTGTAAGGAGTGTAGAAGTTGAAGATATCACGTTGATTGATCATATGTTGAGTTGCTCCAAAATCCAGAAACCATGAATCATCCAAAAATGTGTTTTGATCTTTGACCATGAATGCGCCTTCGTCCACTTCGATCTGGGGAGATGATGAAACTGTGTTTGCTTGTTGATCAGGTTGCTTGGCTACATTTTTTGCTTGGAGAATTCGACAATCCTTGATCTCATGGTTATTGTGCTTGCAATACCTACAAAACCTCTTCTTCTTCGATTGTGAATCTGATGATTGTGCTTGACTTTGAGTCTGTTTCTGATTCGTTGTAGCCTTCTTGGAGCTTTTCTGCTTCTGTCGCTTAGAGCCTTTGTTGACATATAGATCCTGAGAGGAGGAAGTAGACTATGTGTCTTGACTTCTTCTATTGTCTTCTTGCAGCAACATAGTGATAACTCTAGTAAGAGTTAAATCTGTGTATGTCGATATGATCATTACCCAGTTATCATATGTAGAGGCAAGCTTGAAAGCAATGTTATAATTGCATCTTGATCGTCTACGACTGATTCGACAGCGGCCATCTGTTGCAAGAGATTCTTAAACTGGTTAATGTGACTTTGAGAAAAATCACCAGTAGACATTTTGAATGTGAAAAATTTCCTTCGTAGATGTAGCTTAGTAGCTACATCCCTCACGTCATATAGTGAGTTCAAAATGTCCCAAACGTCTCTTGACGTTTTAGCTTCAGCTACGTGTCCAATCTGTGTATCTGATATATTGAGAATAATAAGCACGGAAGCTTTACCGTCCTTCGATTTTCACTTTGAGTCATCGTCTTTAGGTTTTACTTATGTGCCTGTAACAACATCCCATAACTCATTGGCGATTAGCAAGGTCTTCATCTTATTTTTCCATTAGTGATTATTGGATCCATTCAGCTTGTCTGTGATAAGACTAGCTTTACTTTGAGAATCCATCTGGAACTTAGTCTATCGATTGTATCGATGACGCTAAGATGTAGTAATGCCAACAATAGAAAATCAATTCTCTGATACTGAAAGGTTGAAAAGAACTAAAGAGTATGATATCAATTTGATATCGCGAAAGATATCAAGTATTAGAGCTTTCACTCTGATATCGAAATAGTATTAGGTCTTGAAAAAGAATCAACACTTTGATATCATATAGGTATATTCTAATACCATGATATAATGCTCTGATACCATGTTGGAAATAAGTAGATAATAGCAGTGTGAAAATTTCCTAATTCCAATGCATGACTACGCCTATCAAAAATTGAACAAAGCAGTAGTGATGGAAATCACGTTCAATCTTTAGCAACTAACTTTGAAATTGCTAGATACCAAGTGATTACGTAGCCAAATATGAAGTATTGAATTCTTAGATAATTTCTATCAATTACAAAATCAATACAGAGATGCATGCATTCTGGCATATACTGAGCACAATAAGAAGATAGTATTGATTAAGAAAACAAAATCAGATGCTAATGAGTGCAAGACAATAGCGGATAGAAATCGTGCACTCTAAGTTGTCTTTGAGTAACTGAGAATAAGTTTGATAATAAGCAACTATGCTGATAAGCAAGTCCAAATGGCTGAACACCTGGAACATGGCAAGAACATGCCTCTTTCTGGTGACAAAACTCACGAGAAAGAGGGCCTCATGGATGATGGCTCTAACCCAGGGAAGTGCACCTATGTCCCCCATCAGAAGGCCTATGTCGGGCGCTTCACAGGGGGTATGAACGATGTGAGAGAACTCAGCCTCTAGCAGGACACCCATTAGAATGCAGTTGGTGGCATTGTCCATCACCACCGTAACGACATGTTGGGGGCCTATGGACAGGATGGAAGACCTGATGACATCAAACATGAACTCTATAGATATCACGATCCCCCCTCTGCTGTAATCCACGGCCCTCAAAAATTGTGTGCCCATGCAGCTGGAGACCAAGATGTTAAGGATCGGCCTCCTTCTGACATTAGTCCAGCCATCGGACATGATGCTACAATCGTATGTGGCCTAGTGGCAGCGTAGAGGCTCCATCTCTCTAGACAAGGACTTGACCCTATCTCTCAGCATGTGTGTGCAGACACTGAACTAGGGACTCTCCAGCTAGGGCTGACAGACTGTGCAAGGCAGAATGCCCTTCTAAAGGGCTCAGAGTCAATGATGGCAAATGGAAGGTTCGGCTCATAAATCAAACTGGCCACCGTCTGTGTGGCCTCTCTGTCCATGTGTGGCTAATCCGCGTCGCGAATGGTCTACTGCACAAGGGGTCTCCCTGCTGGGCGACGAGTAGCCGTGCACCAACCGTGATGGGAATGGATGATGACGCGACAAACTGGGCACTAGTGCATGCATCAGCTGTAGATGTGGAATGGGGAGAGTGGGATGCACTAGTAGGGATGGGTACAGCAGCATAAGTGGGATGCACTAGAGGAAAAACATCTGGTATGGGACACAAAAATTGCTGGCTAGGGAGGTCATCCGGACGGGAAGGGAGGGAGGAAGGGATCTCTTCAACATCCTCAAAGGCCTCGTCACTAGCATCCTGAGCCTACTCGGGTGGCGGAGAGTCCATGAAAAAATTGTAAACTGGGGACGTGCGAGCAACAGGACGTGGTGGTGGAATCGCAGTGGCAACTGGCGGACCCGAGAGGACGGGTTCCACCGGAATGGGTGCAGATGGGAGTGCGTGTGGCGGAACTGTCTGAGAGGGATGAGGAGCAGTGGGACGGGACGAAGATGCACTCCCTCTTCTCATGCACGCCAGCCAAGTAGGCAGCAACTCGGAGTTAGCCTCATAAGAAGCGGTGCAAAAACCAGAGAACACCCTCCGAAATGGTGTTCTCCCCTGCCACAAGATGTGGCCCGTAGGTGTCCAGTAGTCGCTGCCTGATGGGGATAATGGACATGCTGCCACAAGGGACAACATTTATGGTGGCACCATTTTTGGCATGTGCACCGAGCAGATAGCCTTTAAGACGAGTGAGGGACGCAACGAATTCGACTGGGCAATACCGGCAACGCACAACCTTTTGACCGGTCTTGTTGGTCTTGTCGGCAACCCGCCTCTGACAACGTCCACCTCGTCCCACAGATCGGAAAGGTCAGACTGCATTATTGTGATGGAAAAGACTAGGGAAAAAATACAGATGAAGCTAAAGCTGGAAGAATGGAAAGCTGAAAAAAAAACAAAAAGGTTCAATGTTGGAGAGACGCTGAAAATGGGCGAAGGCAACGAAGGCAGGGCGAGGCAAATCAGATGTAAGGCAGGGCGTTGCGTGGGCGAAGGGGCGATGTAAATCAGACGCAAGGCAGAGAAGGCAGGGTAGCGAGTGCGTAAAAAAATCTGGGAGAGAAACCGTGAGGGGGCGGGTAGATTTAGGTTAAAAAAAAATTCAAAAAATATTAAATATTAAATATATTAAAACATTGTGGTACCACGGGACCATATTAAGATCCGCGGGACCTATGAGACACACACACACACACACACACACACACACACACTATATATATATATATATATATATATATATATATATATATATATATATATATATATATATATATATATATATATATATATATTTAAACTTATGTACAGTTTTGCGCATGTGTATGGGTGCACGATGTATGCTCCTCCTCTCACCCATGCATGAGCTTTTTCTAAGTAAAAAGCTTGGGGAGGAGGATGCATGTATGGGGTAAAAGATGCATGGCCCTCCTCCTAAATGGTTTATCTGGTCCGTACCGCTACTGCTGCTTAGGTTGAAGTGGCATTTGCATTTCTTGTTCCGCTGCTGTTAGGTTTACATGGGCCACTTATTGATTGGCTGGCCCTAGTGGAGCAGGTAAGGCCATGCGTTGTGGTTGATTGGGTGCGTCGTACCTTGGTGCCGCGTTAGATGCCCCTTGATGATAAGGATAAGAAGTCTGATAAGGACTTCTCTTACATTGAACAACCTTGGGGTTAAACGGACAAAAGTCGTATGGTGCGATGTTGCATTGCACAGATGGCAAAATCTATGTGTCAGTTTCAAATTTTGTTTTAGGATTGGAATTTCGTTCGCTGTATGGTTTTGCGTGCATACTGAACACCATACATTTTCTTGTCGAGGATACTGCAGCTGATTTGATTCCGGTTGATGTGGAGTTACTACTACAGTTCCCTGTAAGGCCTTCAGTTTCTGGTCAAACTGTGTCCTAAGTTGCTCCATCTGCTGTTTGTGTAATTTTGTCATTTGCTACAACAACAGTTCTGTAAATAGAGCGGATGCGTTTGATGATGATGATGCGATTGAGGGAGTAGGAGTGTGGGTGGAAGGATACTCGTCTTCAAATCCCTCATCCTCTTCCTTGATGGCATCTTTCATAGCTTCTTGCAGAGTAGCGTACTACTTCCATCGTTTCAGTTCTCTTCTGATGCTTCATAGTAATCCGGCTAGGAACCACATGATCACCACATGATCGGGAGTCAGGGCCGCACTGCACTCGGATCGTAGGTGTTTGACCCATTCAATATAGTCCTGGACCCTTTCTTGTTTTCCCATCTTGACTTTGCTCATCAGGAGAAACGGTCTTCCAAGAACTTCTTTGGCTTAAAGCGCGTAATGAGAGCCGCTTTAACCGCTTCGCAAGTGGATTTCTCTTCCTCTGATAGGTTGAAAAACCAATCTTGAGCCACTGCAAGTAAGGACATAGGGAATAGCATCAGTTTCTCCACAGGTGTCCGATTTCACAAGCTTGCTCATAGATCTGGAGGAATCGGATGGGATCTGATGATCCATCGTATTTTGGTATCTCCATCCGCGGTGCTCTCTGAACTGCATGCAAGGGTGCGACAGGTCGGGTTGGCCCATTGGATCCATTGGTGCTGGTTCCGGTTCTGCCTCTTGTTGCACAGCTTCTAATCTAGGAAGGTGTGGTGCCTAATTTGCTATCCTTCGTGCTATTGATCATCCGGATCTCAGATTCATCCGATGGTGGGTTCCAAAGTAATTGGATCTTGCTTATACAATAGGATGCAGTTTGGATCTTCAAGGATCTGATCGATCTGATCGACCGAAATGAATTTTAGGCCTTTTAAGGTGGTTTTTCCTTGATAACTTTTTACTCCTTGTACTGATTGACCTGAGATTTTGACAGTAACTGGATCTGATGTAGATCTTTCCACTGATCTGGTCTGCGAGGGTTATCTTGTGCAAAGGTTGGCTGTGCGAGGGGTTTTTAGCTATTTTTGCAAGTAGAAAACTTGATTTCTTTCAGATCTATGGGAAGTAACTCTCGCAAGCTTTACAATAGCTGGATCTGGGTCAGATCTCACTATAGAATTCTCTGCGAGAGTTGACTCTTGCAAGAAGTGAAAATTTCACAGTCTGCAAGTGTTCAAAATCACTTTTTGTGCTTGATCTTCACCAAATCTTCATACAAACTCTTGCAAGCTTCATCACTAGTGATGTAATTTGACATTTTGAATCGATTGAGAGGGTCTGCGAGAGTTCTTACTGGAAGGATTTGCTAGATCTTTACTTTTTAGTGATTTTTTAGCACTTAAATCCAATTTTCTACTCACTGAAATCAAACTAACTCTCGCAAGCTCTTCTGTGTCCTGGTCTCACTGAGATGGAACTTCAGAATCCTCTACGAGAGTTCTTGATCACTAGAACTAAAAATTTCACTGTCTGCGAGGGTTCATTGGTACTTTCCTGTCTTTTTTTCACTGGGAACTCTTGCACAAGCACTTATACATCAAACTAACTCTCACAAGCTTCTTTGTGTCCTAGTCTCACTGAGATGGAACTTCAGAGGGCTCTACGAGAGTTCTTATGAAGATTTGAATTTTTTTGGATTTTTTCAAGGGTTTTTTGAATTTTTTATGATTTTTCTCTGATTTTTACAATCTGCTTAGAACTAACTCTCACAAGCTTCCCTGGAGCTGCCGCCAGTCATGCAAGGGTTAATTTCCACTGATTCTGAAGATATAAAAATCTGATGAGTTTTTTGGCTCTTTTTCCCTCCAAAATGCAGATTGGTGTGTTTTTTGAGTTTTTTGGATGATTGGTTTGGGTTTCAAGCCCTTAGAGGTTGTTCAGAGCCTCCTCTACCCTCTCATACCTCCTTCGCTAGCTGTGAATAGTCCAAACACAAAAACATATAGAAAACTAACTCTTAACTCCCAAAAAATCTACCTAAACTACTCTAAAAAGCAAGAAAATAGCTAAAATGCAGCTAAACTAGTTAGTGGAAACCTATCCCCGGCAACGGCGCCACTGTGGGGTTGAGGATCTCTCGTAGTATAGCCCTTCCACCTATCAACAAAGGTTAGATCACTGGATAGGTACCTAACTATGCATAGATGCTACTTTTAGTTAATTTCCTACTTTCTCCCTTAACTCTACTCACCACTATAGTACTCCTCTTTAACTCTACTCCTCTACACTAACATTCATCATGGTTTTGGTTGAAGAGAAGGAATGGAGAAGAAGAGATTGAGAAGGGAAGAGAAAGAGAGAGATGGAGAGTGAGGGTGGAGGTTAGCTCAAATGCTCCTTATGCTTGCTAATGGAAAAGCATTCACTATGGCAAACAATAAACATGGAAATAGAAAGCAATGGAAAACACAATCAAGAGCAATAACAAGTAGTGATTAGCAAATGAGGATGCTTCTCTTCCAAAAATGGTAGAGTTTCCTCCTTCTCATTAAGCATGAAAATAGTGTACAAATGGTGCCTTTTTATAAAATGGGGAAGGCCCTTGCCCCTCAATCTTATTGGCTAATATTCACAATGATCCTATCCATTCATCTTGGACCCAACTTGATCCAAGGGTCCACAAAAAGTACATTAGAAATCACAAGATTCAAGTGAGTCCCAATTTGGACCCGACTCTAAAAAGTAATCTCTAAGTTTAAAAATGACATTGGGCCTCTAGTTTTATTTTAATTCCAAGGCCCAAGTCAAGTTTATTTTATTTACAACTCTAATTGCGTGCTCATTGGGCCATGGGCTTATACACGCAGGATGTCATGCCCTCGCAACATATTTTATTGGAAGATTTTATTTATTTACACTTTGTTGGGAATACCCCCAACAACTTTCCATGGGAAAGGTTGAAATAAAAATGCATTTCTATGAAGATTTGCCTCCATTGCTCGTCAACGACGGGCACTCTTTACTAGTATATATATATTTAAACTTATACACTTTTGTATGCATGGGTGAGGGGACCCATGCATCCTCCTCCCCTCACCCATGCATACACATTTTTTGAACTAAAAATTAAGGATGTATGGGGTGCCCACCCCATACATCTTCTTTTGACACATTTTTTGAACTAAAAATTGAGGATGTATGGAGTGCCCACCCCATACATCTTCTTTTGACACATTTTTTAGTTATGACTTTTGTTTATTTATGGGAAAAGTGCATCTCCCCACACATATATACATTCATGTGCATTGAGGGTAGGGCCCATAAAAGAATGGATTCAATGTGGAACTTTTAAAACTTTAACTCTAAGTTTAAGTCTTTGTGAGCTTTGAAGTGATTTTAGAACTTCAACTTTGCACTTCTTTGAAGTTTAACTTTTTGTGAACTATGAAGTTTAAAAAAGATGCAAATGGACACAAGAATCTATGTAATGTGAACCTTTAAGTAAATGGACACAAGAATCTATGTAATTGTGAAAGTTTAAGTAAATGGACGCATAATCTAAATAATCTATTTAAGGTGAAAGTATTAAAATTTCAACTTTAAATTAGAGTCTTTTGTGAACTTTGAATTTCACAAGCCATTTAAATGGACAAGGAATCTATGTAACCTCATAGAGCCTAATTAATGTGAAAGCTATAAGGCTTCAACTTGAAGTAATTCTAAAACTTCCACTTTGGAGTTTAACTCTTTTGTGAACTTTGAATTGAAGTTTAAAAAAAAGATGTAGTGGACAAGGAATCTATGTCATCTCATAGAATCTAATTAGAATCTATGTAATCTCATAAAACCTAATTAATGCAAAGTTTTAAAACTTCAACTTTGAAGTTGAAGTCTTTGAAAAGTTTGAAGTTTCAAAGAGATGGAAAATGAAATACTATAACTATGAACTTTCAACTTGAAGCTATTTGAGAATATTGTAACATGCATTACTTCATAATTAACCTTTAACTTAAATATTCTCAAAACTTTAAATGCATTGTGAAGTTTCATTACCCATGACATGACACAACACGACATGACACGGCACGAAATCAGTCGTGCTCCACGAACTGCCAAGAAGATCAGTCAAGTACCAAGGGGTACAAACATTTGATCAGATATTATGACATCAGCAGAAGTGTTCTAGATCGTGGGTAATCTGCCACTCTTGTAATTCACGAATTAGTTGTAGATGTTTAATCTTTCTAATCTATAAGTTACAAGACGCGACACGAAATTGTTCGCAAACTATATACTTTCTGATTGATGCATAATACAGTAAGTCTAATGCTAGTAAGCAAGACAAGAGTCAGAAGACGAATTATTCAGAATACGAGTTCGTCTGCATGCGAGAAAATTTTGCATAGGATTTGTAGATCCAAAAGTCCGCTAGTAAGCAAGACACGAATTCGTGAACATTTCACAGAAAGGCCTCTGTCACCGGTTACTAAGGTTCTTGGGTTTCACGTAAGCGATAGGTCCTGATGGCCGCAGGGTCCTGTTCAAATAGCTGTTGTCGGCACTCAAGTTGTGGTTGGAGGGGAAGGAGTGCTTGCAGCTCGTTGTCTTTTAGAATATATGCCGAAAATGATATCTGCCACCCGCCTCTTGAAGACTCATGGGGATACTTGGCTAGAAACTCATTGATTTTCTCCTCCATGGACTTTGGACGTCGAAAAGCATGGCTGGAAGATATGGATCTCGAGCCGCAAGATGTAGAGGCTTGGCCCTCCCCCTGGTTCTGATCTTGATCTTGATTGTCCATTCCTGTATCGGGGGGCCTTGATCCTGTACAGTTGGTCTCTCGGCATGTGCGTCTTGCTCTTGATTGGAACTGGTGCTGGCCGGGTCTTTCAAGGGTGGCAGTGGAATCACCACTACGATTGATTGTGGTTGCTGCTCCATACTCTTCTAGCAAGCCTTCAGATCATTCTTTGCTTGTGCCAACTCTTGCAATTCCCCTCGCCGATAGTTGTCGAAATCCGCCTGGTACTTGGCAAATGTATCGGTATAGACCTGCACCTGTTTTCTGAGGAGATCCACCTCAGCTTGGCTGAGGGGTCTGTTGACGGGTGCAGGTTGTGCCAGCCATGCCATCTTCTCTGCTTGTAGGGCCGTCACCTCTACTCCTAGGCATTGGTTTTTTGTTTCCAATACTGAAATTTGGGCCTAGAGCGGAATGAGACATTGTTGTAGTTGTTGTTGGATCTCCTGGACCTTGGTCTGGGCATCCGTGGTAGATTTGGATAGGGCTGTGACATATCCTTGGAGATCTGCTTCATACTTCTTAATCTTTCCACCTTAGCTTTTTCTGATTGTTCATGTTGTTGGGCGATCAGCAGGACTTGTTGTGACTGACTGATCTTAGCCAGCAGCTGAGTGTTGCTCATTGCTAACTCCAATACACGACCATCCAACTTTGTTTTGGCAACTACCGCTTCCTAGACATAAGCTCCCAAGATCTGGTAGGTCGTCGTGATATGTATAGGACCGGTCGGTACACTGGTGCTAGCAAGGGCTTGTTGTGAGGAGGTCACAACGACCTGTATTGTGTCATCGTCGTCTTTGATAAGTTTCTCTGGAGATTTTATGCCATCAGGTGCGGTTGGGGTCAGCACAATCTGGCGAAGGTATGAACGTTGTCTGCACAAATGCGTCATCAGGCAACCATTTGGTTGCCCCCAACAGCCTTTACTAGAGTGATGGGTGGTGTGGGAAGAGTGAAAGTGGCAATGAGGGTGGCAGTTGGAATAGAAACTATGGTGGTGGCAGTAGCAAGGGGAATGGAAGAAGCGATGGTAATGGAAGTTGGAGACCAAACAAGGATGACGAGGAAGGTGTGGAAGAGGAAGAAACATCTACAGATGTGGTTTGTACAGATGAAAGAAGAACGGAAGCAGAAGCAGCAGTGGAGGGGTGAACTGAAGAAGATGTGGTGGTGGTAGAAACGGAAGTGGTGGTGGTGGTGGTGCGGCATTTGGTAGCAGGTAATGTAGATGAAGAGCGGGCAGCGCCACGCATTCTCTTGTTGGCCGTCATGTCAATAACTACAGGTTGATGGGAGGTGGAGGCATCAAAAGGTGGGTACAATGAAGTGTGTGGGACGGAGGTGGACAAAACAGAGGATCGGTGAAACCCACACACCTTCTCTTCGAGAAGCGCACAAGCAAAGTTACATAGTTGGGGACTTGTTGTGATGCGATCACGCGTGTTAGGTTTGATGGCAATGGAAAGCTCGTGGAGCAGGAAGGTATGCCAATCGTATGGCATTACCGAGGGGCTCGGGAATTCTATAAAAGATTCCATGATCTGGCTGAGCAGCTTAAATTGGATGCGATCCTTGCAAAATGTTGAAACAACTAGAAAGTTGTCCGCAAAGGCGCATAGCAAATGCGCAGCGGCCTATATTGTTGGGTACATGATAGCCTCTATTAGGTACTCGTTGTTAGTCTAGATCAAGATTTCAGGGACAGTCTGGGTTATGAAGGGCTTGATCAGGCTTTTGGCTTGGCGGTGGGAGATAGGTTGACGATCACTGGACACAATGTTGACAGTGACCATGGCGTTAGCATTTATGCATACCTTGTACGTGGTACCTTGGTATAGGATGTGGAAATGCGACTTTGGCACGTCCCATGTTGCGTAGGCATGGAGAGCTAGTCCCATGTTGATGTCAGAGGAGAATAGCTCCGGGAAAAATCCCATTGCTTGAAGAAGAGGGCCAGCAGTCTGAAGCCAAGGTAGGATTAAGAAAACAGACGGTAGGGGCCAAATCTGGGTGACAGAGGACACTTTGCGGGTTATGACTTGCTTGGTGCCAGTATCGTCAGAGGAGGAAGAGGAGGCCATATAAGCGGTGTGAGGTTAAGTCTATTAACAGAGAAAAGTTGGAAAAAGTGATAAAAATGGTAGAAACAGTAAAAAGATTAAAAAGTAAAAAACTATGGAAATCGTAAGATGGATGGTGGCAATGATGGTTCTGAGCGCAGATCTAAGATTGGTGAGTGCAGATGATGGCCGGTAGAAAGTTTGGTAGCAAACGGAAAACTTGAGAATTTTGCACGAAAATTCGGTAGAGCTTCGCTGGATGAAGTGACAAATGACTCAAATTCTGCCCTTATATAATGGAATTTAGAATGCGTATTAAGTGAAATGCATTCCCAACTTAGTTCCAATCAAATTTTTGCAGGGACCTTCTTCACACAATTCTAAGACCTCATAGAGGTCTGCAAAGGTCCAGAAGCTGATTTGACTGCCCTACGAAGAATCTGCTAGGGTTCAGGCTGTCTGCGAGAGTTCAACTCTCACATGAGGTCATCTCTCGCACAACTTGTTCCAGATGTTGGATTTTCAAGATCAGACCCTGTAGGCAGGCTAATTTCACTACTTCGATTCCAGTTATGTCCTTTGCGAAGGTTGGTTTGCTGATCTTGATGCTTTGCGAAGATTTTGAAGATATTGCCCTTTTGAACTCTCACAAACACTCAAATTTGATAGTTTTTTTGTCAGTAACTCTCGCAAAGATTTTCATAGATGCATTTGAGTCAGATCTAGTGACTATCAAAGTTTCAAAAGTTAACTCCCAAGGGATCTCAAAAAATCATGGAAAAAGTGCTCTTTTTGAGTGTTTTTTGACGAGATCGCGAGATTTTTTTATCCTTAACTCTGGCATACTAGTATGCCATTGCATCTAGGTCAAATGCGACTATGGAGAGTTTTCTTGAAATTTTGATGGACATTTGACAGCTGATCCATTAGTTTAAATGAATTCTGTCTATATTTTGCCACATTTTCTTGAGATCGATGTCTCTGATTTGCAAAAATGGAGGCTGAGTGATGTAATCTGATGATCTGCTTTTCGATTGATCCTATCTGAATCTAGATTTCACTTGGATCTTGTCAGATGATGTTGGATCTACTCAAATCTTGTTGGATCTTGATGGATTTGGCTTGATCTGATTAGATTTCCCTAGATCTGGGTGTGATGACCTTGAAGATGGACTTTTTGTGACTTGTCATCACCATCCCTGATCTGTTTCACTGTGGTGACCAATACTTGTGCAATCGGCTACCATTGACGGGCGTGTCAAAAGGCGTCCCATCTAACTTCTCGAGGTCCACGGCTCCATGGCTGAGGATTTCCTTTACTCGGAACGTGCATTTGCCAGTGAACTTCAACTTGTCTTTCATCGCCTTGGTCTTATACATGAGGACCAGATCTCCAGATCAAAGATCTTTCTTGTGCAACCGGCAATCATGCCATGCTTTGTGTCGTTCTTTCTCAGCTGCCAATGCATGTACAGCTAGTAAGCGCATCTTACAAAGTTTATGCAGTGCATCATGGCGTAATTGTAGAGATTTGGATTTATCAAAGTGTTGCGTTGTGGCAATTCTCAATGAGGGTACCAAAAATTCTACTGGCATTACTTCATCCTGACCACAGATTAACTGAAATGGCGTTCAATCAGTGCTTCCTTTGTAAGCTGTCCTGAATGCCCATAGAGCAGCATGTAACTTGTGTTCCCAATCAAATCTGCTAGTTTCGACTGTTTTTGTGAGTACTCTACACATGATCTTATTGGATGATTCGGCTTGTCCATTATCGCGAGGATAATAAGGCGTGCTGAATTGATGGATCATGAAGAATTCCTCCAATAGGACTTTAATGGTCTCATTGACGAAATGATTTCTGCGATTGCTTACTATCTCCATCAAGCATCCGAAGTGCACAATGATATTCTCATACAACAACTTGGCAGTTGCTCGAGCGTCAACTGTTCGCACTGCCTTGGCTTCGACCCACTTGGTGAGGTAATTTGTGGCCATGATAATATATCGAGATTGTGAACTTTTTGCGGTAGGGTGAATTGGACTGATATAGTCCAATCTCCACTTTTCGAATGTAGACTCTATAGTACGACGAATTGTTGTCATATCCTACCAGAAATCCATGTTCAGCTTTCTCATCAAGCTTCTTTTGAAGCTTATCAGGGATATGTGCATAAGCTGCACAACCAAAGATTCTAACATGAGACAGGTTGGGCTTTCTTTCCCACCATAATTCGTGTGGTGTCATGTGAGGGACACCAGACTTCCCTGTCTTGTTTTGGATGTATGCAACTATATCTACTGCTTCAGCCCACATTACTCTTGGAGCTTTTGAGTAGGCCATCATACATCTGGCAGCTTCCATCAGGGTCCTATTCTTTCATTCTGCAACACCATTGTATTGTGGTGTGAAGTTGCAGTTCTTCTGTGAATGATGCCACGATCATTGCAGAAGTCAGTGAAGCGATTCGAGATGTATTCACCACTTCGATCTGTTCTTATCTGCTTTACTTTGTTGCATGTGCATCTCTCTGCCCAAATCACATACTCTGTGAATTTATCAAATGCTTCTGACTTATTCTGAATGAAGTACACTCTAGTGAGCCGATGATGGATTGAAATGGGTAGTGCTTCATCTCCTCCTTTTATGTCTCGGTTTGAGGAGACTGTTCATTTGATAGCTTTAGTCCAGAGTCGAGTGAAAAGTGACTTGGTTTGTAGTTGGCCATTCCATACTTTTCTAGTACGTTGTTGAGATATCATTGCTAATTGGTAAAGATCAGTCTGTTGGGTCGATTTCATTGGATTTGAATTCCGCGACAATAGTGGGCCAGTCATCTTGTATTCCTGAGCCAGCACGCATTTTGTATCCTTCATTAGATTCAGATTGTTACTGAATAAGAGTGTATCATCTACGTAGAGAGTGATGATGTTGAAGTAATCTGATACAGACTTGAAGTAGACATTCGAGTCTACTAAGTTTGGAATAAAACCATTTTCTATCAGAAATACGTTGATCTTCTGGAACCAGGCTCTGGGTGACTGTTTCAACCCATAGAGCGCCTTGTGGATTTTGCATACAAGGTGTTGTTGCTTGTCGTTGAGTTTGTATCCCTCTGGCTACGTCATATAGATCTCCTCTTCGATGGTTCCATTGAGAAAAGCGGTCTAGACATCCATCTGGTGGACTTCAAGATCTGTTGCGGCTGCAAAGGAGAGGAGTAGGTGGATCAACACATGTTTGATGACTGGGCTAAAGGTTTTTGAATAATCCAGGTCTGGAATCTAAGAAAAGCCTTTGGCGACTAGCCTGGCCTTGTAACGATTTAGCCTTTCTTCAACGTCGTACTTTGCCTTAAATATCCATTTGCATGGAATCGGTTTTCGGTCCTTTGGCAGCTTAGTGAGTGTACATGTTTGATTTTCCATAAGAGAATCAAATTTAGTGTCCATTTCTGCTTTCCGTTGGTCAAATCAGGAGTAGACATCGCCTCAACAATTGTGTTTGGTTCTTGCACGAAGTAACAGATTGGATCATCCATAAATCTGGATGGGGGTTGTCTGGATCTGTTCGACCTTCTAGGTTGAACTTCGATCCTCTGATGTGGGTTGACTCGTTGAGGTTCTAACTTATTGTCTGAGCCATCGTCGTTATTCAGCAGTTGAATCCCTAGATCGAAATTGTCTGGTTGTCCGATCCTTGGGTCGGAATTATCAGCAGCTTTTCCTTTGTGGTCGATGAACTAGTCTTCCACAGAAATTACATCTCTATTGGTGAATGCCTTCTCGGTATCCGAATTGTAGAGCTTGTATGCCTTGTAATTTGGGAAATAGCCGATGAAGATCGTCTTCCTACTCTTATCATCCAGCTCCCTGCGAAAGCGATGCATCCAAACACTCGAATATGTTTGAGTGATGGTTCTGATCATGTCCACACCTCATATGGTGTCTTGGAATTCAAGATTTTGGTGATGGATCGATTCTACAAATAGGCAGCTGTAGTAACAGCTTCTGTCCAAAATTTCTTTGGAAGAGAGGCATGGGCCATCATGCTCTTGGCACTCTCGATGAGTGTCCGATTCTTCCGCTCATCTACACCATTGGATTGAGGTGAGTAGCTGGTTGTATATTGTTGATGTATCCCATTGGCCTTCTAGTACTCCTTGAATTCTATGGAGAGGTACTCTCCCCCTCCATCTGTGCATAGCACCTTAATCTTCCTCTGGGTCTGGTTCTCTGTAGATGCCTTGAACTGCATGAAGAACTTGAATGCTTCGGATTTGTTCTTCAGATAGTAGGTTGCAGTCCTTCAAGAGAAGTCATCGATGAAGGTTAGAAAATAGAGAGCTCCCCCTGTAGAAGCAGTCTGCATCGGGCCACAAATGTTGTTGTGTACAAGGTTGAGCAAGCCCTTGGATGTATGAATTGAGTTTGAACTGAAGGGACTCCTAGCATGCTTGCTAATAATACAGCTTTCGCATGGAGAAGTATGCTTGCTAATTGAAGGCAGATCTTGTACTAGACTCTGAGTTGACATTTGCTGAATACTATTGAATTTAAGATGGGCCAAGTCTGAAATGCCACAGCATATCAGTTGATTCAGAAGTGGTTGTGTGAAAAGCTTGACTATTAGAAGAATAGCAATGGCTGAGTTTGTATAGATAGCTTCGTCTGTTTCTGTTACCAAAGCCTTGCTAGCTTTCAGCCCTCTGCCTAACGAAAGAAAGTCAAAAGACACAAAGCGGAAATGTTCACGAACATCATGACAAAAAGACACGAACAAGAAAAATTTGTGAGAGAGAATTTTTTGCGGTACGGCTAAAAAAAGTCAAACGACATGACACGAAAATAGTCGTGACACCTTTTCTGCCCTCACGCTCCAAAACGGACCAGCAAGATCATGCAGCGAGTGGAGGGAGAATAATGACAAGGCAGTAGCCTTGCTATCATCTTCCATCGAAGATAGTCTCACACTTAACCTGGAAACACTCTCCAAAGGTAAGGAGATGTGGGATGCACTACTCATGAGATTTCAAACGAAATCAAGAAGTCAAATAATGATGCTGGAAGATCAACTAACAAATCTACAGTGGGATGGGAAAGACCTCATTTCTTTTGTAAGGAAGATGTGAAGGATCTATTTCTATCACTACATAACTTTGGAGCAGAGAATGTAGTGTCAGTTGAGAAGTAGCTCACTTACCTGTTGAAAGCCTTACCTAGATCTTTCTAGACAACCAGAACACTACTCGTGAAAGATCCTACAATAAACCTCGAAAAGGCAATTGTCCAGATTTGAGAGGAAGTCGAGGCGAGAGAACACCTTGATTACAAGGATGGTTCTAACCAGGCCCTCTACGGCAACAAAGAAAAGTCCAAGGAGCAATTTAAGCCTAAGAGGGAGTCAAACCAAAGGCAAGATCATGATCAGCAAGCAGAGAGGACCAGCAAAGGCAACTGGAAGAGCAAAGGGAGTTCAAAACAGCAAGGTGGAGAGAAGAAGGCTTGCGTGAGATGCAGAAGAGATGGACACATAGTTGATACATGTTGGCTCAATCCAAAGATTGAGTGTATCCACTGCCACAAGAAGGATCATGCAGCCATCGATTGTCGTCTGAACCCAAGAAACAAATCAGCGCAGAACAAACAGGAGAACAACAACAGTTCATCCTATGTCGTGGAGCCTGAGAGCTCAAAAATGGGCAGAGAGAGATCGAACAGAAATTGTTCGACCACCTACATTTGTGAAGACGTGTGTGTAGCATCAACATCTGACACACACGATGTGATCCTAGATTCAGGAGCCACCTCAACTTCATGACATCAAGACGAATCATGTCTGATTTCAGAAGTGCTGATCCATCAAAATTCATAGTTCTTGGAGATGGATCCAAATATCAAGTGAACGGTGTTGGTTCACTGTGGCTCAACACCAATGGGAGAGACAGACAACTCGAAGACATTCTGTTCGTGCCTACACTGCAGCAAGACTTGCTCTCTGTGGCAAGAATAGCAGATGCAGGGATGCGTGTGACATATTCTGACGAAGCATACAAAGTGATTGATGCCAATACCAGTACCATGATCACTCAAGGCAGAAGAAAAGTGAATCTATATCACCTGAAGGTATGCTTGCCTGCAGATCAGGTGCATCATACTCATGATGATTCGCCAGACACTCTGTGGCACAGGAGACTATGCCACATGAACTCAATGGCACTTTACCAAGCAAGCCATCATGGAGCGATAACAGGGTCAACATCTCGAATGCAACCAGCTCAACCACCTGTGATGCATGTTTGAAGGGTAAGATGTCGCACACTCCATTCGTCAAAGACTCCTACAGAACGACCCAGATTCTGGAGTTATTGCATTCTGACATCTGTGGGCCTTTCAATGTGATCTCAGTAGGAGGCTCAAAATATTATATAACCTTCATTGATGATTATAGTAAATTTGCCAGAGTGTAATTTAGTCAGAATAAATCTGAAGCACTTGATAAATTCACAGAATACGTGAATTGGACTGAGAGATGTACAGGCAACAAATTGAAGCAGATCAGGACAAATCGAGGTGGCAAATACATCTTGAATCACTTCACTGAATTCTGCAATGATCGTGGCATCATTACAGAAGGACTGCAGCCTACACATCATTGCACAACGGTGTTGCAGAGAGAAAGAATAGGACCCTGATGGAAGCTGCCAGATGCATGATGGCCTACTCGAAGGCTCCAAGGGTACTGTGGGCTGAAGCAGTAGCTATGGCCGCATACATCCAAAACAGGACAGGTAAGTCTGGTGTCTCTCACACAACACCACACGAGTTATGGTGGGGTAGAAAGCCCAACCTGTGTCACATCGGAATCTTTGGTTGTGCAGCTTATGCACATATTCTTGATAAGCTTCGAAAGAAGCTTGATGAGAACAGGGTTATGACAACAACTCGTCATACTACAGAGTCTACATGCCAGACATGAGCATTGTGAAAACAGTTTGAGATGTCAGATTTGATGAGAGTAGGACAATGGCCAATGATGATCTTGTCAGCTATGAGGTCTTGGAGAGATAGTACTATAACCTATCGCCAGTGACAGAGAGAGCAGAAGACGAACACGAAGATGAAGAGTTTCGAGTCGCTTCCCATTCGAGTGATGAATCTGAAGACAAAAGATTCGAGAGACAGCCTACTGCTACGGTACCTGTAAACCAAGATGGTTCTGGACCTAGCAGAGCAGACAAAGACAAAGACATTGTTGTCCCAGGAGGATCTCCTAGAAGGTACATGCCAGACAACTCTGTTTCTACATCAGAAGAGTTCTATGAATTCAGTGGCGAACCACAGACTTTCAAGGAAGAGATTGAATGTCCAGAGAAGGACAAGTGGATCCAATCCATGAACCAAGAGATGGAATCCATGAGGAAGAACCAGGTATGGACGTTGCAACCATTACCACATAAGCGCAAGACTGTCAAATGCAAATGGGTTTTCAAGCTTAAGTATGGACCGGATGAAAATGTCTCGAAATACAAGGCAAGACTGGTAGGGAAGGGATTTTCTCATAGATATGGTATTGACTAATCCGAAACCTTCTCTCCCATCATCAAACATTTGTCCCTATGTTTGTTGTTTGCATATGCAATTTCTTATGACCTCAGGATCCACATTGTGAATGAGAAGAGCCTTCTTGCATGGCGAGTTAGACGAAGAGGTCTATATGGATCAACCCCCAGGATATGTCTTGAATTCACTTCCTGATTATGCATGCAAAATGCATAGAAGTATCTACGGTCTGAAACAGTCAGTTTGACAATGGTACAAGAAGAAGGATCAAGCTCTGAGATCATTAGGATTCAAGCCATTGATGGCTGATTCCAATGTGTATGTCGGAGTTACAGCTGGACAATACCATCAGGGTCTCCTGCTGCTGCCACCTCCACGACCGTTGATTCTGGTGATGCTCTAGGATTAGTTTCCAGCCTTGGGCAAGTGATCCAGTCTATGCTGGATGAGAAGAAGGAAATGGAACAGAGGATCTCTGATCTAGGATCCGAAAACACTCTGATCATCCAGAAAATTGTCCAGCTGGATCGAGAGGTGAAGATAGCCAAGCAACATGAAGAAAAGACTGAAAGCGAAAAGATATTGGCCCAGCAACAAGCTGATCGCTTGGAAACCTACATCAGCTTCCTGCAAAATGCCCTGACAACCGCACAGGATCAAGTAGATAAGGTAGTGCAAGATGCCAACCAACAGGTGTAGCTGCTAAAGAGGCAATTACAGATGGCCGAACAAGATCGCACACGGCTTCAATGTGAATTGGATGCGACCACCCTTGAGCGTGATGCCTATCTGCAAACACAAATACCCGATCATCCGGTCACACCGACGGAGATTGCATATTTGCTCAAGAAAGTGGAAACATACAAAGTGGCCCTTCAGGGATTCCAAGGCCGCTTTGATAGGTTCAAAGGAGCAGCTTCAACCGAGTTGGCAAAGGCAAAAGAGACCATCAACGCCTATGAAAAAGCCGCCGCTCAAGTGTTGGAAGCCGGACCACAAATCCCCGTCCCAGTTTCCTGCCGCATAATTTGGATTTCAATACTGCACGCCTTGACTTTATGGAGAAGGTGCAGTATCATTTAATTAAGATTCGACGCGAAGCCAATAAAAGTTCCCAATAACTGCATATTGCAGGTGTCGTGGGACCGCTACCAGTTTATTGGAGTCATGTGGTTCTGGATTTGCATCATTTATGTACTCACCTACTCATGGATTTCCAAGGTTTGATGGCTTCTTGTGGCAAGATGGAGATGGAGGCTCATTCATGGAGTTTTATGGTGGAGACATAGCAAGAAAGGACAAAGTTGGAGGAGACAAGCAAGCAAATGGTCATCACTCACATTTATTGTTTAGTTTCTATAATTTTCCAGAGAGTTCAAAGTTTAAAGCATGGAGGAATCATTTCATTCACATTCTATTTGGTTCTTCATGTTCTAGTTATATCTTGATGTGTAAAATTGATGTAAGAAATAGTGAAGCATCCAATTTGGACACTATTCTCTATATCAATTATGAAAGATACATAGAACCTTAGAAAGGAGATCCATACTTAGGATGGACATCATTCTAAAGTTGTATCAAAGTTCTATTGTCAAAACTATGCCAAAACTAGTTGAAGAGGGAGTGTGAGAGATTTCAACTACTTTAGTCTAGTTTAGTCATATTTTGGTAAATTGTCAATAAGAGGCCAAAACTCATTTTAGACTTAGAGATAAACTTTTTGAAGTTATATTAGTTTATAATACATTCAATAAACACTTTTTGAAAGTGTGGGAAAGTTGGTAGTCGAGTTTGAGAGAGATTCAAATTTGAACTTTGGGTACATTGAATCTAGACCCAAAAATAGTAGGGTTTACATTTTGGAGGGAAAGCCAAGTGGCCAAATAGGATTTGGAAACTCTATAAAAGGTTGTAACTCGTGGAGAGAATTATCTTCTCTCTTCTCTCTCTCATTTCATCATTATACATGGTTCTCTTTGGGTTCTACTACTCATTGGTGCACTAGCTTGGTGTTATCTTGCAATCTTGTGTGTAGAATGCTCATATTTTGCTATTTTTGGTTTCACACGTGTGAAATACAGTAGGGAATTGTAATTGTATGAACAGCAAACATATTTTATATTCTGGTTCATGTTTGATCAATATCTCTTAGAGTTTACATCTCATTTTGTATGTAGATGCTGATTTTTCTACATTGACAGGATTGTTGGTTTGCTCCTCATTGTAATCAAAGATCAGGGACATGGATTGGATCTTGAATGATTTGAAATTCTTCACATCTTCTACACACCACTTTCCGACATACTGAACATGCCTGCAAATTTTTTTCCAAAACTAAGCAGCCAAACCAGCACTTTGTCTAATTGACCCTCCACTTCACGCCCAACTGAAACGAGTGGCAACGACGAAGAGTAACTGATTACTCGATAAGCGTTAACTAGTCTTGCGATTTTGCGTTTAGCTATCTTGTAAACTCCACACAATGGAGATATAAACTATCCTTTTTGGATCATAAAAATAAGAGAACAAGAGAATAGACAGAATTTCTGTAAGAGAGATAGAAAGAGACGTAGCGAGTAGAGTAGAAAAGAAAAATACTAGAAACAAAAGAGATGTGCATGAAAGTTTGCCAATGAGGAGAACACAATGAAAGAGCAGAGTGTCATTCCGCCAACGAGCGAGACACTGATGATCTCGCTTTAAAATTAAATTGATAATACATTTGCTCTATTCTCGTGCATCTCCCTATCTTGTGTCGTTTGTCTTGATTGCTAGAATAGAATCTGTTTTGTGATGTGTAGTCGCGTGTCTAGGATCCTATGAAGCTTCCGCTCAAAAGAAAATTCAAAGACACAAAATCGTTCGTGAATACGAAAACAAAAACAAAAAAGAAACAGTTTCGCTTTCTCGACATGGTATCAGAGCTCACAGGTTATCACTACTGATATTCTAGTAGTGATTCTTCTAGACAACACAATATGGCTACAACAATCTAGACAAGAGTGGCAATTAGTCTTGATGCCGCAATTTACAGAATCTGGAAATTCAAAATAAAAATACTTCTGAAGGGTGAAGGCATCTGGTCGGTGACCGAACTCTCAGAGGTGCAGCCTCTAGAGAGAGACCCGAGGAGAGCTGAATGGATCAGAAAAGATGAGCGCACAATGGCGATCATCGTTTCGTCCATAAATGAAGATCTACTCATGCCGATTGAAGACTACGAAAGCAGCCATGCAGCATGGAAAAGATTAAAGCAGAAGTATGAAGTGAGGACTGCAGCTTCAGTCATGCACCTTCACAATCAGCTGCAATCCATACGATGGGATGGGGACCAATTGGATCAGCACGTTGAGAAGATCATAACGATCTTTGCTCAGCTTGTTGCATCAGGACAGGAGCACTAGGTCCCAGCACCACAGCAGTTGATGTACTTCATGAAATCTCTACCGACGTCCTATCAGCCGCTGAGAATGCTCATACTGAGTCTGTCAGATATGACATTCGACAAAGCAGTTAGTCTTGTCGCTGATGAGAGACTGATGAGAGATGAAGGAGAGGGAAGCAGTGATCAAGAGAAGGCTCTCTTCATGAAAGGAAAGAAGAAAAACAAGAACAAGCCAAGATTTGAGAAGATGAAGTTCTCGAATCAACAATCTTCTTCCTGCAATCACTGCCACAAACCAGGCCATATGGCCAACAAATACTGGTTCAATCCAGCAATACCTTGCATGCACTGCGAGAAGAAAGGGCATTATGCATACGATTGCAGATTCAACCCAAAAAGAAAGAACAAAACTGAAAAAGCCATTGTTGCAAAGTCATCAAAGGATGCTGATAGAGGTGGCGAAGCTTTCACGACACTTGATGAAGCTTCAACGAGCTACATTGAACACGACTACGATGTAGTCATTGATTCAGGAGCAACATCACACATCACCTACAACAAGAAGATCTTGATCGACTTCAGAGAGCTCGAAAATAACAGAGCAGTGATTCTAGGTGATGGGAGCAGACATGATGTCAAAGGCATCGGCACTCTACAGCTATGAACAACTGAAATTCTGATAGGATCTAGTGCAGTATGCAGATCACATCACACAATCACCATAGCCACTCCTCACAAGCTCTCAAAGATGGCACAACAAAAGTTAAGTCTATTATGAAGAAACATTGTACATATAACAAAGCCCCAAACTGCATGGGCATTAACCTACAGAGCTGAAAACGAAGAAAAATGATTCGAGCTGCACCACTACAGTGATGCGAGCTGGGCGAACTGCAAAGATGACAGCAAGTCCGTAACTGGAGGATGTACCATAGCATGCGGAGCTGCAATCAGCTGGATATGCAAAAAGCAAACCTTGGTGGCTCAATCCTCTTGCGAAGCTGAATATGTCGCAGCTTTAAAGGTGGCAAATGAGGTAGTGTGGTTGTAGATGATGCTGGAGGCAATCGGGATACCACAAGAAGGGCCAAGCACGATGTTGATAGACTCTCAAAGTGCCATCTATCTATCCCAGGATCTTGTCTTCCATTCAAAGACAAAACACATACCTCTGAAGTACCATCACATTCGAGATTTGATCTCGAAAGGAGAGCTTTAGGTCTATAAAATCAGAAGACATGATTGCAAATCTGCTCACGAAGCCGCTCGACAAGCTACTCTTTGCCAAGCAAAGAAAGACAATTGGATTAAACGTGCAAAGCTGCAAGGTTCAAGAGGGAGTGTCAGAAATGGTGAACTCCTGCAACTTTGCTGCAACACGAATACGAAGTGAAGGTCGAAGAAGAACAATTTGCGAAAGTCAATGTCCCTTGACTCGAAGCACGAACGATTCGCAAATCATTCACGAATCATAAGCATACCTCCAGGACCGCAAACCGCAAAGGGACGCAAAACGCAAAGATACGAAAGAAACGAAAAGAATGAAAGCAAACGAAGGAAACGAAACAAACGAAGGGAAATCTTTTGCGCTGCCAATTGGCAGCTCAACGGGCTTGGAGTCGTAGTCGTAGACTTCACTCCCAGCTGAAACGAGTGGCAACGACGAAGAGTAACTGATTACTTGATTAGCGTTAACTAGTCTTGTGATTATGCGTTTAGCTATCTTGTAAACTCCACACAGTGGATAATGTGGTCCAACTTCAGTCACTGTAGCAGCTACTATTTCTAGCAATGTGGGCTCGTTTTTTCCAAGATTTTGTTGTATGATTTTTTTGCAATTTTTATAGAACTTTAGGAGACTGATCTTGGAAAAAAATTTCAAACAAGTGTTGAATCGTGCTAGTTTTGTAATTGTTTGTAGATGGTTGCAAAATGAGAGTGTTATTTGAGCTTTCTCCCTCACCCTTTGAATTTTTGTCAACCATCGCAAAATTTCTAATTGAAATACAATAAAAAATTTCCAAGTTTATATATTTGTGAAAATAATTTTCGTCAATAGAGAGTGTGATTGTGTCGTCATTGCTTTCATCAGTCAAATGAAATTTCAAATATTTTTCGTACATGGTTGTATTGTTCCAATTCCCATACTTCGTCCAAATTTGACCCACAAATAAACCATCTCTAGTATTGGGATGCACGTCATATACTTGAATTGCTTGACCTCGAAATGAATGTGTTGAACTTGTTGATTTTCTAATTTCTTGACTATTATCAATCATTTGGTGGGAGGCTTTAGATTGTATCAAACTCAGTTTGTTAATTTCATCGCACCTTTTGGAAAACTTATTCTTTTGCTTTGGACTTGTTGAAGAACAAGACGTTTTTAAATTCTTACTAATTGTGGTATTCAAAATTTTCTTGTTGTCACTTGCCAAATCATTGTCTTCATTCAAATTCTGTCGTCTAAACTTGGTCCTGCTTGATACAAATCACCGCATGTAATTACATTTAATCTTTCAAAGTGTTGAGAAGGGACATGTTTGATTGAATTGGACATTTTGACTATACGGAATACTTTGACAAGTCGTCGTATAGTTTAGGCTTTTACTTTATCCGTAATGGCTTAAGTTATTTAGTTCTAAGTTTAAATTGTCATGGGCACTGCACATAGATATGTAATTTCAAGTTATGTAAAAGTTAGTCACAAAGGCCTATTGGGGTTTGTCCCATGGCACCGATGTGATTCAAAGTTAATTTAGTCCCATAATGCCTTTTTGTAAGTGACCACCACTCCAAGTATATATAGGAGTGGAAGAGTCCATTTTCAAGAAGAACCTCATTTGCAATATATGCCTATCTTTTCTCTCTGAGTGTTCTCCCTTGTGTGGTTTCATGTATTGTGTTACTTCACATTTTATTGTACAGTATTGATCTTGCAACAAGTTAAGTTAATCCAGGCCCTCCATTCTCTAGTAGGGTAAGCCTTAGAGGAGGAGATTTTAGGTTAAGCCGTCCTTTCCAAGTAGGTTAAGTCGTCGTTGTTAGTTGCTAAGGAGAGAAAAGAGGGAAGAGTGGATCTTACCCATCAAAATACTCACCACCATGCTCATGACTATCTTTTTGCATCCATCTCCATGCTAGCTAGAAATAACCTCAGTGAGGGTCAGTTGGGAGAAGCCATAACTCATACTAGTTGGAGCCATAGCTGGAAGGATGCTAAAGATCCAACAATATTGGGCAAAAATGTCACGTTGTTACGAATTGGTTGAAACAATGAGACAAAAGGATCATGATTTCATATCCATACTTAATAGAATACAACAATGCGATCAAACGACTTCTGGCATAGATTTTTTAAACGAATAGTGTCATCGCAAACTCCATGGATACAATTCTCCGACACAAATATAGAAGCCAAAACAAGATACGAAAATATTCATATTTACAAACAAGAAATTAACAAAACATGGACACCTATACGACGGCTTGTCAAAGAAATACAAATTGGAAACAATCATCTTAACATCATCACTAGAAAACAATTTCCAATCCAACCATGAACAAACTCGCATTCAATCCAAAAGGGATCAAAGCACATAGTCTAACTTATACAACACTGTCACAAATCAAGGACACTGATAATCTATACCTCCTACAATCATTGCAGGCAGAAAACTTCATTGTTGACAAAAAAGTAAAGAAATGCAAAGACTATAGCTGCTTGGAAGCTCACTGTTCCCGACATTAACGATTATGTAAGCACACACTTCATCATATAGTCTTTGAACACGATGTCCTTCGAAAAATACTACAATGACCTAAAATCTAGCGACCACTAAGACTTAATGAATTTCGATATACTTTCCTTACAAGAAACACATCAGAAACAGCAAAGCTGCAACTTTTCATTTGCTGGAAATGCAATATTTTACAAACCGACACAAATACTCCAAAAAGCCACAACATTCAACACCAATGACATTGAAATAACACATGTGATCTTCAACAAAGACACACGATTCCACATGCACATAATCGCTACGTACAAACATCCAAAGGCAAACATCAAGTCATTGCTGCAAATTATCCACAACATATGCAAACAATACCCACAAATGCTCCTACGATAGTAGTAGGTGACTTAAACATTGATATTCCAAAGCACAACCCACTTGCACAATTACTTTATAATTTCATGGCCAACCATGGACTACAAACACTTTTCAAAGAAGTAACAACTCTCAACTTGACCACATATGGACAAATTGCAACAACCATGAATGCCAATCTAGTTCGACTTATGCATATTGGTCTGATCGCACTCCAATTTAGTTCTATTACAAAATGAAAAGCCACCACCAAGAAGCATTCGTTGCTCATGAATGAAGAATATATATTTGAAGTCTATGTTGTAACTCTAACTATCTTTGACAAAATATATAGAATCAAATATAGGGTAATCCTAGTAAAACTAAATCTCAAGTATACATTAAAACTTCAACTATGCTTCACATTTACTAGCACTTACCATCCTTTCAGTTAATATAAAAATAATTTGATAGAATTTGCATTTTCTAATATTCTACATCCTTCCATCTAATATAAAAAGAATTTGTTGATTTGAGCAACCAGCTAACATAATAATCTTCTCAGGTCACTAAGTCAATCTCAAACTCAATAATCTCACCTATAATCCATCATGGATTATGTTATCCAACATGTGAAAATTCACACATGTGGGAATGTCCTAATGTGTGAAATTGATCTCCTAGGCTTGGCTCATGCACTATATACCATCTATTGATTGAAATCCAAGATCAATGACAAGATCTAAGGCAAAAAGACCATTATACATGCATTCATTCATTACCAAAAGGTGTTTCACACATGTGGAAGACTTCATGAAATAAACTAAGTCTCAACAAGCTCCTCTCCTCGGGTAGAGAGATAAAATACCACTTCTAAGCTCATCTAGAGAGAGAAGGCAATACAAGCAAAATTGGCAGATCGCCAAATTGACTCAAAAAAATCATAGATCTCTCATACATTAATGAAGGGAATGAAAGTAACATATAGAAACTCATGGAGATCCAAGCTTAATTCCTATTGGACCCCTTAAACATAGCCTCTCTAATCCTATTGGATGTGTGATGCAACATCCCTTACTTTTGATTGGACCCTTCCAACACATCTCTCTCGTATGATTTGACCCTTTGACTTTTGCCACCACATAGGGTGCATCACTCATCAAACCTAAACTTGACATGTGTAAGCAACCTAACTAGCTTGAGTTACATCACAATTGAATTTTGGCCTAATCATGAAAAAACATGTGTACTTGACCATTTGACCTCTAAAGCCAAAATTGGCACTATCAAAGTTCTACACCAAGATGCTTGATATAAAATCTTTATGATACTCCTAAAGTCAACATGACTAAACTATTTTTACTTTTTCTACATGTGGAAACATGCTCCACGCATGTGATATTTTTTCACAAACTAGAAACACAAAAAATATCCAAGATAGGTTTTGACATTTTTTTCACACTCCTCAAAAACTAGCTTGGTAAGATCAAGGAGTTTGTGAAACTTTTTGGGTGGATCCTTTTGTATGCATATGAAGCAAAAAACCAACAAAAGGATCCATCATAGCAGCACCCTCACCATATCCATGATAAGATTTCTTTGGTAGAAATCATTTGCCAACATCTTTGAAGAGCATTCCACCAATTTGCCACTATACCAATGTGGTTCTTCCATGCTTGATGTTGATTTTTTATTTGAAAGTACCATTTACTTGAAGATGGCTGCACCATGATGAAAATCAAAGGCTTCCGTGCCTCATAAAGATCACAAAGATCATAGAGATCAAGATCATAAGATGAGCAAAAGTGTTGATTATCAAGATTAAGCAAACTAGCTTGACTAGTCCACATACTATGAACTTTATCCATAATGGATCTAATCTTGAAATCAAATACAATCTTGATCTTATTGTGTCGAGAAAACGAAACTGTTTCTTTTTCATTTTCGTTTTCGTGTTCGCGAACGATTTTGTGTCTTTGAATTTTCTTTTGCGCGAAAGCTTCACAGGATCCTAGACACGCAACTACACATCATAGAACAGATTCTAATCTAGCAATAAAGACAAACGATGCAAGACAGGGAGATGCACGAAAATAGAGCAACTGTATTATCAGTTTAATTTTAGAGCAAGATTGTCAGTGTCTCACTCGTTGGCAAATGACACTCTGCTCTTTCACTGTGTTCCGCTCGTTGGCAAACTTTCATGCACAGCTCTTTTCTTTCT
This sequence comes from Diphasiastrum complanatum, assembly GCA_029204225.1. Lineage (NCBI taxonomy): Eukaryota > Viridiplantae > Streptophyta > Lycopodiopsida > Lycopodiales > Lycopodiaceae > Diphasiastrum > Diphasiastrum complanatum. Next base: position 35,572,608 of record CM055095.1, read on the forward strand.
AGTATTTTTCTTTTCTGCTCTACTCGCTACGTCTCTTTCTGTCTCTCTTATAGAAATTTTGTCTATTCTCTTGTTCTCTTATTTTTATGATCCAGAAAGGATAGTTTATATACTTCATAGCAAAGAACTATGTGTTTTTTTTCTTCTTCAGATAACATTTTGATCATCTCGTAGAGCTTATTATAAAAATATTTTTGACGTATTTCATGAGAAAGGAAAAACAATTTATTGCTTAAGAAATTTGGGCATTTGGAAAATGCCAAATCCACCACAATTGTGCTTGTTAGACCAAACAATCATTTGGGATGCTCCAAAGGGACCAATCACTGAATAATTGAAAGTCTTCAAAACACATGCTAAGACAAAGGCAATCGGCAATGAGGTACTTTTAAGATTCTCTTTTTTTTTTCCGTAGTAAATATCGTTGTCTATGACACAAAGAACAAACAAATTCACAATTGAATTTTGGATTAAACTTTTAGGTTGAAAGAACATTGGTGGTGACTGAAATCAATCAAAGTTTATACTAGACTGTCTGTTCGATATGCAAAATTTCAAAATTTGTAAACAAAGAAAGCGCAACATATTGTTGCCTCTATAAAAAAGAAACAACCGCTACAAAAATTGGGAATTTACAAGTAAAGGTTGTCAAATTAGATGGATCTTCAATTGACGTCATTCTAAAAAATACGTGAATTGATTCAACTTTGGAACTAGGAATGCCATTGATATAGTATTTAGAAGGAGATAGAAAAGGACTATTCAAAACTTATGCAAGTGAACGTGAAAGAAAAATTTTGCACGAATGCTAAGCAGTATATCATTGGTTTTGATATATTGAAGTTAATAACAAAATAGAAGAGACGATATCAATTAGTTTTAATAGATCAAAGCAAGTATGACATTAGACAAGGTTATCATTACAGTCGATTCAATTTTTAAGATTTTGTTACTTCTTCTTAGCTGGAGAAGCATAAATCCATTTCCCCCATAAGCTTGGCTCCTATCTCAAAGCTCATCCTCTCATCCATGTGCCTCTTTGCACATTTGAAAAATTAAATAAAGAAATATAAATTTCACTTGTCTATTCTAAGATCTATACATGGATAAACTGCATGTGCTCACCAACATATCAAATGCTTGACTTTACGTAATTATGTATTCCCTCTTATCTTAATTTCAAATCCTGGCTATCATTGTATGGGGTTGGCCTTCGATTCTAGTTTTATAATTTCTATGACAATATATTTTATTATTTCTAATATTGTCTTCGTTTGTAAGATGTATACAAAATGTCTTCCATGTATTGGATGAAGAATTGATCGAATTTTCAAAGAAAGACTACGTGATTGATGGTTGATGACGATTATCTAAAATTGTGAATACTAAAAAGAAAATATCTTGAATATTGATCGTGATTATTGTGAATAAAGATCGTGAATAGTGTGAATACTGATCATGAATATTGTGAGTACTCGTGAATACTAATCGTGATTATTGTGAACATCGATTGTGATTATTGTGAATACTAATCGTGAATACCCATGAATACTCATGAATACTGATCATAAATACCAAGATATTTTGAATTTTATTAGTGATTATTGTGAATATTGATTGTGAATATTTTTGAATCCTTGTCAACTTCAAAATTCCAAAATTATTGATATATTTCGTGATCATAATATTAAACCCATTGTAAGAAACTGTCATCAAATGAAGATCACCTATTTATCGATAAAATCATTTCATACAAAATTCTTAATCTTTTCAAATCTCAATATGCAGTCTTAGTTGTGCTATAAAAACTTTAACTACATTTGTGGTAGTGATTGTGATAGTGTAAGCTCTTGCAATATAATTTTTTTTTTTAAAAATGAATTGTCATGATAACTCAATTTACCGGTACTTATAACTCTTTAGTAGAAAAGCTAATAAATGCATTTATTTGAACCTCAAAGAAAATACCACAAATCTATAGGAAAATTCTTGCTTTATGCAACTTCAAACATTAAAGCAAACTAAAATCAAATTTTTTATTATCAAATACAAACTTATCAAAAACATAGATATATTTTAGATTCAAAATATACGACAATATGCAAATTAGATATAATCATCTAAAAAGTGCATTAAATCCTATTTATCTTATTGTAATCTCATGCTACTTAGCTTTCATAGCAACATATTAATGCTAGAACATGCAAAATCAAATAATTGATCATCCATGTACTCATCTTCTTATTATTTTCACGACGACTTTGTTACATATTACCAAGCTAAATACTTACCCTATAGCCTTCATTGACCTCGAAGATCTGCAACAATTTTTCGTCTAATTGGTATTAGTTTAGAAAGTAGAGGCGAGCAAGCACCTTCTTTAGGACGACTTTGTTTGGTTAATTGTGTTGTTTAATACAACAAGATAATAATCAACAAGAAATCTTATCATGTCAATTCTCTTCGTGTGAACTCAATAACAAGATGGCATTTAGCAATTTCAATAAGTCCGAACTCGTCTTCTAAAAGACAAAAAGACAAAAGTAGTATCATAACAGATGATTGTACCTAATTTTGTTATTATCTATTAAAGTTTTAAATGTGTGTATTTGAGTTATTATTTCGGCATTATGTCATGAAGGCCTTGCCATATCCTGAATAAAATATTGTCACAATTCGTAAAACATTTGCCTATTAAAATCAAGAACAACCATCAAAATTTTGTTAAGCTATTCTTTTACATTCTTTTAATCTTCACAAAAAATCAAAATACGACAATATGACATTGAAAGACCTATGTGATACAATACCAAATCTGTTTTGTAAGCTAAGTGTGTATCTATTATTACCTTCTAAATGAAGGTGAGCACTTGACAAAAATATGCCCAATACACACGCAATCTTCTACAATTTTGACTCAGGTCATAATCCACTCTAAAATCGTCTAGCCTTTGCATAACCCAAAACTTAAATCCAACATTCGTAGTAGTATTATTAAAGACTAGTTGGAACCCCAAAATTCTGATTCAGAATGTGTGACGTAGAAATGCCAACTCATGCAAGCAACAACTGACTCTAGATTATTGTAGGGTGCTCTAGTGAGCATCTTCGTAGGAAAGACTTTGGCAGTGTTCTTTTGTAAGAAGGCCTACGTCTCAATACTTTGTTGATTCTACAATGACCCTAGCTAGATATAGCTACATGATCAAGTTTTTGCTCATTGTGGTATTATGCGGGCTTCTATATGTTGATTATGTTCGTAACATCACCATAGTAAACGTTCGTTGTGCTTTTATGATTTTTATACCACGAGGATTTTTGAACATGTGATTTCCTTATATTTTCTTGTTATGTTGACTTATTTCAACATTTAAGCATTGGTGATTCCAATGACAAGGTTGAAACTTTGTTGTAAAAAACAAATGAATGATCATGATAGCTTAACTTACAAATACTTCTTTAGCAGAAAAGCTAATAATGCATTTGTCTAAACCTCTAAACCTCAAAAAACATCAAAAAAAAATTAAATAATTTATTTTTTTCAATCCAGCAATTTTGCCATTACGACAAGGCCTTTGTGGTATGAGACCATAATGTTCTTGTTTAAAACTTGTATTTGAATCTATATACTTCTGATGCTACTTTTTTACTGAAAGAAAATCATTTCATTTATTTTGAAAAATACTTCCTTTGGCACAACTACCTCAATATGTTATGAACTATGTATGAATGACTTCAAATATGACAACATGGATGAGTATTTTTGTATTCCAATGATTAAATAAGGGTTTCAATAAAATATTTCTCTGATAGCCAATGTTTGTTTTTTTGTCTAAAAAAGCAAACATGATTCAAGAAATACCTTTGAATTTGTTTACTCTGTCCATAAATATTTATATGCTCGTAGCATATATGTTTTTTGCATTTTATATAATACATTATGTAAGTCTGATAACCAGCTACTACATGTTTGAGTAACATGAAAGAAAAAACACAACAAGAAAATAGACGAATTTCAAAACAGTGTGGCCGTTCAATTGTGTGTATGCTTTATTTGAGTCTGTTACATATTCGAATAACATGAAGGAAAACACAAAGAGAATATAGACGAATCTCAAAGCAGTGTGTGACCGTTCAAATGTTTGTATGCTTCATTTCTGAGTCTGTTACATGTTCGAGTAACACAAAACAAAACACAAAGAGAAGTTACAGTAATCTCAAAACAATGCGTGTCCATTCAAATGTTTGTATGCTTCATTTTTGAGTCTATTACATGTTCGAATAACATGAAAGAAAAAAACACAACGAAAAGATAGATGAATCTCAAAACAATGTGGCCGTAATGTGAAACAGTGCATACAATAATGCAATAGTAAAGTCTACTAAATTGTAGCATATCACCTGCCATCAATACTATTAAGAGTCATCAATTTTGAAGATGCATGTTTGCAAAATTGTAGCACACCGCATGCCATCGTTTTTGTGAAGTTTGGTGAGAGAAAATCTCGAAAACAAGTCCCGTTATACTACTAGACACATACTAGTAACAAAAGTGCATAATTGTTGAATAATACGTAAGACGAAAAACAATGGTGTGAATTAAAATTTGCGAATGTTCAAATGATGCATCACATTAACTTTAACAATATAGGTTGTACTATAACAATGGTTTACTAATACATAAAGTAGAACAAAACTGATTTGTGTGGACATTCCAACCATTTGCAATTTTGTGATCGTCAAAGATTTGGTGAAAGTTTCAAGCAAAAATTTCCCTTTTGATTGATGGGAAACAAAATCCACTTGTAGAAGTTTCACTTGCATTTATGAGATCAAGCTGGCATCAATGTTTTCAAAAAGCTTAGAAGACAAGCTCTCTCGACAAGGTCCTGGCTCAAGCTAACATTGAATATATTTGTGTGCATCTTCCAGTCTTACAACTTAAAAAAATGACAATTCTGAGTTGTGAGTACTATGCATTGATATTTGCTACATCTTCTAACTACAACCCTAGGTCAGATGCAAACTAAAACATAATTAGTCAAGGACGCAACACATGTATTGCCTTACTATACAAGCATTCCTTTCTAAAATTTGAATTATAATTTATTTATCCTCAAATTACATCATAGATGAACATTACGAAAGTAATTGGCACAACAGTTAGCCCAAAGATAATTCGTTGTAACTAAACATTTCAAGTTTTTTTATACTTATAACACCTTTTGACTAAGTCATAACCTACTTACCCCTTGATCACCAAACAAGCACCTCCTAAAAATTAAAACGTGCTCATCACAGGAATGAAGATTTCTTCAATTGGCATCTAGCAATACAGTATTACTAGTTAGTTGGCGGATGCTGCCTGGGAGAAGAAAAAAAAGTTGCAATTAGAAGTCAATTTGCCTAATAGTTGTTTTTTTGGGGGGGGGACAAGACATGCGGCCATCAGTCATAGCCAACTCATATATAAAGAATCTTGAGCTATTCAATGGTTTGTCGCTATTCTACTAAAATTAGACATAATTTTAGACAAATCAATGGGAGTAAAGCAAACAACAAGAGTAGCAAAATGATCGATCTTTATTTCTAATCTGATGAGACTATTTATGTCTGATCATATTAGATTGTACTCAGGTTAGCTCTGGGTGAATGAAGAATTTGAACAAATGCTTCGACACCAAGTTGAGCATTAGTGGTGCCACATTAGTTAGGACGCATCAAAAGAAATACAGCCGAGGGACGTTAGACAATGTATCAGGATGAACCACTTTTCATTCTCTCAGCAATGAAACACAGCTAGGACACATCAAAAGAAATACAACCGAGGGATGTTAGAAAACATATCAGGATGAATCAATTTCCATGCTTCTCTGTCGTGATACACAGCTAGATTTTGGATAGAGAACATGAAACATATGTTCAAAAATGACTTACGATTAGCATTAGTAGATCTCCTATTTAGCGCTGAAAGAGGGGTTTCCATTGGAGCAGACTGGATTCATAACTGCCAATTGACTATTTGGGTCATTCAATTCCTCTTTTTTTTTCCACCATCTTCTGCCTGACTTGCACTCAAAACTTCACGCCTTGCTTGTAAAGCTTCTAGTTCAATCCTTTGCTTTTCTATGAGAAATCCTTGCGCAGTTGAGGTAATGATGGATCCCAAGAATCCAGCTAACATGAACAAAACAAGTGTGTTCCATGCAAATGCAATTGAAAATTTTCCAGGCTGCAAAAGAAAACAGACACTGTCAAAAACATGTTGAGAGAGAGAGAGAGAGAGAGAGAGAGAGAGAGAGAGAGAGAGAGAGAGAGAGAGAGAGAGAGAGAGAGAGAGAGAGAGAGAGAGAGAGAGAGAGAGAGAGAGATTAGTTTATTGGTACTTGATGAGTCACCTAATGTGCATACAGTAAATTCTCAGACATCTAAGCAAACAGTTATCTCACTCAAGGTATCAATGGTAATGATCAATACACTCCTGGCCAAAACACAAATCAATTTGAAGATACAGCCTTTGAAACTCTTTAGTGAATGAAACATCTCCTAACTTGAGAGCTTGAAAATTTTCCATGTTCTGCTAAAAAGAAATATGCTAGATAAAGTTGTGTAACCAGTACAATATAGAAATTTCTTAACCCCAGGTGTGTGAGTGTGTGTGTGTGTGTGTGTGTGTGTGTGTGTGTGTGAGAGAGAGAGAGAGAGAGAGAGAGAGAGAGAACCTTTTTCTCAACATGCTTCCCGTGACGAAACTTATCCTTCGCATTATTTAGCACCAACATAATCTGAGGCAGGACATGAGCAAAACCAGGAATTCGTTGAAGCAGCCAACCCAAACCAGCTTCAATGAGGTCCAATGCATGGGCATTGCAAACCAAAATGATGATGACCGTCTGAAAGGCCAGGTGATATTTGGAGAAATGTCAGCCATTATACCAAATTGAAATGCTAAAAATAGCATTCAGTGGCATTTATTCAGGATAAACTGGTTCACTAGGAAGAAAGAAGGCATGAACTTAATACATCAAAATTTCCTGATTTTCTTACGTAAATATATCACTTTTATGTCAGAATTGAACATAGAAAAGTGGACAAAATTTGGAGTATAGGAAAAGAAAAAAACCAGGATAAAACCATTCAATATGGGATAAAGGAGGACAAGACCTCATGTACTATCTACTCATGAGGAAGTAATTAACTGTGTCATACATTTCTTGGATGAACACCATAGCTCTATACAACTCATACGAAATACAAAATTTCCAGACTGCACAAGTATAAAATTATACAGCTCATTGGGCATGCCAAACTCCACGTGAGTATAAAATGGGAAAACACAAGAAATAAAATAATTGGGAATAAGGAGCTCATACAATAAACTAGCAAAATTGGCCAATTCAAAACATTCAAAATTGAGATGAAACACTATGTTCTTGATTCCAGATCCAATACGTATGAAACAAAATAAAATTTTAAGATGTTCAGCTACCATTTAGAGAAATGTACTGGTTATGCGAGGTCTCATTTCTTAATGAAAGTTTTCTCACAGCCAATGTTGACATATGGCTCACGTCCCAAGCCAACCATTTTAGATGATCGTTAGGGTATCCATCACCTACTGAACAGGTGTGGTCTGAGGGCAAAAAACGGCTACAGAGGTGGCACAATTTCAAAATAGGCAGAGTTTTATGGCAAAAAGCACCTGATGTAGAGGCACATTTTTAGGGCAAAAAATGGCTGTGGAACAGGCACATTCTAAAAGCAAAAAATGGCTATGGAACAGGCAATGTGTAGGACATAAAATGGCTACAAAACAGGTGCATTTTCAGGACATAAAATAAAGAAAAGCACTTTTAGGTCATAAAACGGCTACAGAACAGGCACAGTTTTGGGGCAAGAAACAACTATGGAACAGGTACATTTTTAAGGCAAGAAACAGCTACGGATCAAGAAACAACATTGGATCCTAACAGTGGTAGGATTGATGCAACTTAAGAGTTCGCAAACACTAGTGCCTGAGACAGCATACTGTCCACTAGTTTCTGAGGCAAATTGAAGTATCTGAAGCTTTAAAAAAGGGAAATACATATCTAGGGTTGAAAAGAAAAACTTTGTACGGAACTGCCCATATCATAAGCTACAGAACTATGGCCTTAATAAAGGCTAGAATGCATAGACATAAACATTATTAAATTACTTTGATTTCCACTGTACCAATGGAGAATTAAATTTCATACAAATATACACAGATTGTTACTGTTTGTATCTGCCAGGACACGGACAATCCCTAGACAAAATGAATTTGGGAAATGACATTATAAGTGGAGTTTGTAAGTATAGTGTTTGTACCGCTTTTCTTATCGTCCTTTTCTAATTTCCTCATTAGTCAAAAGCTGCTCAGAAGTGAGACAGAGGATAGTCGCAATTGACCTAAAGATGAGTACCTGAATATGAGTCTTGATCAGGGTCTTGCCAATAAGAGTTGCAGAAAAGAATTTCCAGAAAGGAACTAAAAACTGACCGCACATAATGCCTGCGAGGTCAAACAATGGGTTTGGTACCTGCAATGTGCATCAAAAATCATTGATTAGACTCCTGATGTCTCAAGCATCAACATTAATATAAAAAGTCAAGGACCTCCATTATTGAAGATTATTAAATACAAAGACAGGTATGGGGAGCTGAGACAAATCCATTTGAGAACATATGCAGCCAAATAAACATACTGATGATTCTATTTATTATAGGCAAGCATATTATTGAAGATAAACTCCTTATTGGTACGAAGCTATTTTCTCATTGCACTTGAAGTTGCACTTGAGACTTGCAGATTGCCACATTAAGTAGAAATACCCCATCCCCTGCTTTCCCGCACATCACAATATACACAGAACTGAAGTAGCAGGTAGTTTTTTTCATTCCTAATCAACTTACAGATGCAAAAACAAGAATGGCAAAGAATCCAAGTTGTTCACTGTGCGCGACCAACCAACGTTTTAAGTTTTCCATGTGATCAGAATTGTTGTTGTCAAAAGTATCTTCCTCTTTTGCACTGTCCTCCAAGTCTTTTAACCTTCTCCTGGACAGTCTTGCTGAATCGCAATTTAAACAAGCAAGTAAGATTTTAAACTATCCAACACTCTACATTAGAAAAGAAAACCCCTGTTTCCTTCTTCAGGAAATCACAATGTCTTAAGATCAATATTCAGCATACCACAAACCCAAATTAAGCTGGTGTAATAGTCACACAAACATCTGTGGCAAATATGCAACTTGAAGTCCTACAACTATTAACAGCAATCATTGAAGAACTTTCTTGGAAGTAACATACTCACACAAACTACTAAGAAGCACATATGCACTTTTGAAAGCAAGCTATTACCTTACAACACATAAACATGGCAGTTTTAACGCACAAGCATGACAGGTATTCAGAACTTCCGAGACATTAACTTGCATTAGGGGCTGATGATTCTCACTGAGGTGATTAAGTTAACTTATTCTTGCATTTACTTCAAATTCTACATCAAGGCATTGAAAAACTCACAAAAAGATGATAGATTATTTATTCAAAAACACAATATGTGAACGTCAGAGACACACAAACATGCACTTCACTATGCATGCCTTTTTTATGAATCTACAAGATTACATTAACCAATGTAATAGTTGAGTAAAAAGGAATGAACGGCAATGCCAGTGTCAAGACAGTATTCACACAAGAATAGATCACTGAAATCACCCCCAATAAGAAGATACAGCCTTATGCAATCATCATACTAAATCTTTAATCAGCCTACGCAAAAGTACATATCTGCACAGTTTGACATGCCACTAAAACAACTGGATCCATTCGATGGTAAAGAAACCTTCATAAATAAAAAATGTGTGTGTGTTTGTGTGTGTGTGTGTGTGTGTGTGTGTGTGTGTGTGTGTGAGAGAGAGAGAGAGAGAGAGAGAGAGAGAGAGAGAGAGAGAGAGAGAGAGAGAAAAGAAGAAGAAGAAGAAGCTTTATTAATGTCTTTTCCATGCCAAAAAGCCATATAAGATAAAAGTACATGTCAAGTATGTGGTAACCATAGAGAGAGAGAGAGAGAGAGAGAGAGAGAACCTGCTCTTGATACGAAGTATGGTGGAAGCTCCCCAAGTGCGGTTCCAATACCCCATAAAATTGCCTCTGGTTGCACTTGTAGCAGAATTTTGTGCAAAGGAACCATGTAACACTCATATTCAGAGGCCAAAGGGGGATACTTAGGTGGGCCTATGTCTGCACAATCTCTGTCAGCCCATGTAGAGCGAATGCCATATTGAGGAGTATCATATGGTGCCCTTTTAAAATCCTCTCTTCCGCACAATGTAGCTTTTAATGTGAACATTGCAATGTGAGGGCCTAAATAAAGAACAAATGTATGTAACCCAGAACCTGAAAGCAGAACTGATTTAGTTGATGTTCTATGAGAGTAATGAAAATATTTCCTCGACTCTTGATTTCGGAAAAAAAGGATGTTAAACATAAAAGTTTCAGTAAATAACCATGGTTATAGCAACTACATGAAGGAGCGTACCAAGTCCTATAGAGGAAGCAACACCAAGCCCTACCCACCACAGCGTGAATCGGAAATAAGCTAGAGATTCTTCCAAGAACTGCCACATTAAAGACTACATAAATAACGAACTATATTTGCCACTATGTACTAAGCTCATCATTTCGCTTAAGAAAAAAGTTGGCAATTGGCATCCCATGACATTCTCAGCCTAAAATTGCAAGTGTATACATATACAACAAACACATTGATTAAGGTACAAAATATTCAAGAGCAAAGGTGATACAAAGTGCAAAGTTAAGTACCTTTTCATGAGGTCCATCAAGAGTAAAGAGGGTTAGCCAAGAAAAAAGACATAAGAGAACAAGCAAACCAAACGCCAATCTATGAACAGCAGCATAGGCCCAGAAGAATCCTATGTGTTTTATCGTTGCCAGTGTGAAGAACTTCAAAGTTGTAACTGGACGCTTAGTCAAGACAAGGTGCTCCCTCTGTGTTACATGTGTCTTCTTTAGTTGATCTGCAATTTACCAAGTTAAATGCAAAGCAATGGTGTTAGGCTTGAAATTCTAATATCATATTACTAGGATTGGCTTGATATTATTTACAGTAATGCCTACAAAAATCAGGTCTTCACCAGGTCAAGTCACTAACTTAACCCTTAGGTGTATGGGTAGTGATACTGGGACAAGTCCCTAAGGAAAAATAAACAACATAATATGTTTATCAAATAAAATGAAAACCATGTGTAATGCTAGATTTTGTGAATGATAAATGTATGCACGTGGTATGCACAGAGGAGGATCCAACACTTGCGTAGCTACATGGGATTAAGGGCCAAGAAGAGTCAATTATAGTTATTTCCAAAAAGGCCCACCATCCATGGAGGCAGCCATGTAGGGCATGCAGAAGGTGTTAGAGCAATGGAGAAAGCACGCAAGTTGACAATTATTATGAACTATACATTATCATCTACTGCCCCAAGGCAACTGAAGGCATGCCATGGAAGGTGTAACATATATAAGAAGGCTAAGTGCAGAAGGAATTCAATTCCCAATTGGCTACTGGAAGTGTATGGAGAGTGAGAGGGAAGCATGTCGGAAGGCAGCCAGAAGAAAAAGTGTAATAGAGAGTTTTCATGAGCATCTATTGCCTGCCACAAGTTCTTTGCATATGCCGTTTACTTTGTACTTTTTAGCTGCCACAAAATCTTAGACATCCTATTACTCGTGCTTGTATACGAAGCTTACTCTTTGTTGCCCCAAATTACTTGGTATAAGAGGATAGACAGTAATGTTTCTTCATTGATAGAAGAAAAGTCTGCATAAGAAGTAACATCAACCACTAACCAGCTGTATGAAATTTCTATTAACTGACTTTTTAGGTACTAAAAGGATCTTGCGACAGATGATGATTACATGGAACAGAGACAATGCAAAATTCCCTTTGTAAAGATTGCTTGATAAATATTGATAAATACAAATTTGAGAACAAGAAACTGTAAGGGTTCCTGCATCCATGGCCACCATTAGTATCTCCTCTCATCTTGCTCAGAAAAGTGGTTTCATCACATTATTCAAAAAAAGCTGCAGATGCTCCAGCTGCACTTGACTAATTACCCACATTTGTCTGTTGCATGCTACGTATGTGAAGTGATGCTTTTTAGTGAAGAACTTAAAATTTTGGTAGCAGCACAAATAAAAACCTTTGTGCTTATCACAATAGAGTACATCTGCTTTCTTTGTAAAGTAGGGCCGACAATATGCATCTAACTACTAGCTAATAAAAACCTCCGTGCTTATTCACCATAGAGTAGATCAGCTGACTTTGCAAAGTAGGGCTGCTTTAACATAACAAAAGGGCACAACCAACAATATGCATCTAGCTACTATTATATAACAGATAGTTACACATTTCACCTAGCTAGTCCCATTCAAGTTTCACCAGGAGAAATAAGATACAGATACAATCATGATAGATGACCCAATTTCCTCTAATTCCTCTCATCATATCTGCTTCCTCCCTGCCAAAAACAGCATGCGCAATTCCTAATTAAGCAGGATTAAGCCTGATGAAAGCACACTTCAAAATCTAATTCAATTGTTATGGCATATCTCTCTTGAATCCTGAAGAATGCAAGACATGGTCTGGTTTTGGGATGACCACAAAGCCCTGGCAATGTTGCTATATATTTAACTCCAGAAGAGTAAACTGCAACAATCATGTATTGATGAGGCTACCTTAGGAGGATGTTGGCCGCACATCTGTGATGATCTGATCGATAATAAGATCAGGGAGAAGATGTTTGTTTAGAACAATATGGTGGAGTATCAATCTCTGTTGTTGAACCTTCTTCTACTTTGGATGCACAACTCGGATGGAAGTTCTACCATCAGAGTAGATCGATCTACATTGTTCTCCTACCTTCAATATTTGTAGTGGCATTGATAAGATGACCAAGCGGTTCACTGAAATTGTTGATGGGTGCTGATGTTGTTGTTGTTGTTGCTGCTGCTTGAAGGGAGGAACTAAAGGAGTAGGGGTTTGAAGCCTCACTTGATTTGACCACCGTGTTTGATGTCTGAAGCTGAGGTTGACCTCATATATTAAAAAATTTGTGCATCTGTAAGCTCTATTTGAGTGGATGTTGTTGTAAAGAATATTACTTCTAAAGTGTGAAACTTGGGAACTTATGGAGATTCCAAAGTCCATGAAGGCAAAATTGGGTTTTGTTAGCTGGTTGGTCAATGGATTTGAGACGAACTACCTATAGTTACCTGACGGTTTTATTATAGAGGAAGAACGGGATCCTATGTGGTCTAAGCAAGTACCCTGGGCACGACAGACTGAAGACAATTTTCTTGGTTGGTGTTTTTTGGAGTACTACAGTTTCTTCCCTATGCTTCGAAAAAGTATTAATTCTTTATGGATTGAGAGATTCTAACTAGCAGTTGAGCATAGATCTCTTGCTGCTTGGGAATCTATTTTTTGGAGCTATGACAAACTCATTGAAAGTTAGAAAAAGTCACTAGGTGTAGAGTTTGTCTCGAAGACTTACACTACTACCTGGGAATTGAGGTCTGGAAACAAAACAAGAACCTTTGATGGGGATAAAGCAAAATTAAATTTGTCATTAAGGGAAAGTGTTAGAAGTCACTATTTGTCCTTTAATGGAGATTCCTCTGTTGAGGCTCTGACTGCGAAGTCGAGGTACCAGAAGGTACACCTGAACGGCTTTTTGTGGTCATCAGAGTTTAATTTCTCCTTGAATGGAATCTTCTCCAGAAATAGTATGGCGAGTACAGAGCTTTCTCCAAGCTTGGATTGCATGACTTCATAGGGTTAATGCCATATTTAATGAAGTTGGGGCAATGTATATGGTTTTGAGGACCCAAGGAGCATTTTTTCACTTTTGGTCCATGTACTCAAATTTGGAGGGGCCCAACTCATAGGGGGGAGCATTTTTTTAACATTTGGTCCATGCACTCAAGTTTGGAGGGGCCCAACTCATAATGGGGTCCATGGGGCAAGTGACCTCCTTCTCCAATTAGCACTTGGCTGTCCAATGCCAAGGCTTTTCATTTGCTTTTGTAACTCCTATGTAACATATGGCTGTTGGCTGTTGGCTTTTGGATATTCCACATTGGGAACCATTGGCCTTTGGATTTCTTTATCTCTACTAGTATGAATAGGCGCCCTCTTTCTGCTGAAGAGGGGAGGAAGAGCCTGAAGAGGCTGGAGAGACTAGAGAGAGCGGTAATGCTTGTGTACATACATTCTTTGTGTCCATTGATAATAGATATCCTACTTTGCTTCCACAAATACATAATTTGTGATTGTTCATAGAACGTTAATCACTTAATTCATTGTGAATGTTTCCGCTTCTAGTTCACCTTAAATTCCGACAACTTTCCTACTCATGTTGTCAATGCCCTTGCACAAACAGTATGATTCTAATAGCAAAAGATAGCAAAAACATCGCTATAGGAGTAACCAACAACAATGTCCCATTTAAAGAAATACCATGTAATAAATAATGGCTCTGGACACATTAAGATACTCCAAGCCATATCTAAATAGCAAATATGACCTAGTGCATGGGTTTAGAACGAACAAATAGTGGCGAAGGTAATTAATCAAGAGTGTCATCTAAAGGCACTAAGAGATGGCTTGATATACATAACTAGACTCAAAACCAGCCATATAGCGCATAATGGCACGTCATAACGATAGTTAACATTGTAGTGCGCACACTACTAGTGAGTTGCAAGGTGCTATTCGATTGGCATTGTACTTCAAGAATGGCAAGAACCAATCATGGGGTAAGACTGGCTACTGGAATAAGAAGACAAAATTTTAACGTCAATCAAGACAAGGGCATGGTCAAGGTGAGAAAACCAAAGGGGTTGTGGGAGGGCCCCAGATTGTATGGGCAGCCTAATGTGGTCAACATTTTTTCTTGTTGTCACCCCAAGGCTAGGAGCGAGCAAATAGAAAACTTGTGCTTTAACAACACAAGTAGAGTGAATGTCCAAAAAACAAAATGAGGACCACGTACAATCTTTAGATTCATCAAAGCAACCAAGGGCATGCATCTAGTCAACATGTGGTGAGTGCATATTGATACTAGAAATAGTTTGGATCAAAGGAATAGGAGAGCATTTGTAGTCTATGGGTCACCTAGTCCCATTTATTATTGCAAGGACACATTTACTGTTTCATGGGCCTTACTATTCAACTGCTTTTTTGACCCTTCTAAATAGTTGCAAACTAAGGACTGGGAACCAGCAAGCTACATGGGTCTTTGTGCCAGACTATGTAACTCTAATTTGTAGAGTATATATCATAGTTGCACTGCGTTTCTGAAACGCGTTTCGGAAATATGGAATTTTTTTTCAGAAACGTTTTTTTTTATTTTATTTTATTTTTGGTTTTTTTTGTGCAATATGGATATTAGGTAAAAGCTCTAATTAAGAGCATAATTAATGTGTAATTTACCGACTGTTTCGGGTGCAGGATGGTCCAATTCAGGTGCATTAATCCATGTTGGGTTCTGTCAAGGATAAAAATTTAAAACTAACCTCTAGCCTGTCTGTTACGATCACAAGATGGTCTCAGTAAGTGTGTTTTCGCTCAGGGAGTTGGAAGGCCAAGTCATAAAGAGGCCTTACCCGGGCCGGGGTCTACCGGCAGCCCCCGGACCCTGCCGTTGGGGGGCGTTGCCCCCAAACCCCCCACCGGGGGGCTACCGCCCCCCGAACCCCTTGAGCATTTATTGAAAACCAGAACAAATAACAACCAAATAGCTATTGAAAATAAGATCTATTTGTGACCCATCTACTGCACTTCTGAGAGGCAAAACGCTCGTTTGACCATTGATCCCCTAAAAAAATTTCAGCCATAAGCTATTTTTCCAAAAAAAAAATTTTTTTTTTTTTTTGCGATTCTTGGAGGAGAAACGCAGTTTCTGAAACGTCTCCTCCCAGAAACGCAATTTTGTGCAACTATGGTATATATTGGTGCAATAACACTCAATTAATAGCTTCCTTTGTGTTCTTTGTAACAGACTCACTAGCTCTTCCTTTTAAAACTTCAGGTACAGATTAGATTTAAATATTTATTGTGAATAACATACATTCACAGTGCAAGCAATTGATGATGATAAAAAAAACACAAGAGCCAAAAGGTAGACTTGAGAAACGCCATAAATTCATACACAACGTCAAAATAAGCCTTGGATTTTCCAACTGGCATTGTTGTAGCTGTAAAATAAATGACTATATGAACGAGGGGGGACCATCAAAGAGTATTAATAGTTCTCTGATTTATAAGTCATGTTCATGTTTGTGTCAAAAAAGTTATTGAATGCCACTTCAACAAATGACTAAGGTTATCATGGTGTCGTAACCAAGGTTGCAGTCCGCATTCCGGAACGCGATCAGGATTTCCCATTAGGGTTTCCCGGAACGCAAATTTCTTTTTTTTTTTGTATAGTTGCCAATATGGGTATCATGTGAAAGGATATCAAAAAAGCAATCGTTATGCAGATCTGTTGCTTGGTTTCAGATGGCTGCAGGCTACATTGATCAAAAATCTGGACATCAGTAGATGGTTTAAGAAAACTGGCTGCATTTTCATATGGTTTCAGAAATTTGGACATCAGTAGATGGTTTCAGCCATAGATGCACCGCGATTCTGATGGTTTGCCGACTGTTTCGGGTGCAAAACATCAAAAAGTGTGTTTTCACTTAGGGAGTTGGAAGGCCAAATCATGAAGAGGCCTTACCGTCGGGGCCGGGGTCTACCGGCAGCCCCCAGAACCCACCGTTGGGGGGCGTTGCCCCCAAAAACCCCCACCGGAGCCCCCGGACCCCCTGTTTCTCGGGGGGCGCCCCCCGAACCCCCTGTTTCAGCTATTCCAAAAGAAGTATACAATTCCCGCCAGTCTAAGGAAGGCTCCTTCTAACTCTTTCTATCATTTTCTAACAGAAAACGGAATCAGTAGATCTGCAAACCATTGGCATCAGAACACCATTCAAAACTGATTTCTGATATCTATTGGAAAAGCATGTCCACCATTCAATTATGGTTTAGTTAGTATTAAACTCAAAAAAAAAAAAAAATTGGCCATTACTCCTTTTTCCACAAAAAAAAAAAAAAAATTGAAAAAAAAAAAAAATTTGCGATCCGGGTCGCGCGGATCGCTGACGTTCCGGATCGCACGATCCGGAACGTTTTTGCAGCGGATCACGATCCGCTGCAACACAGTTTTCAATCTTTTCATTGAAGTAGCATGCTTTAACTAAAGTTTCATTTCCAGCATGTGCATTAAGTAGACTGAAATCTAGTTAACCAGGAAAAAATCGATCCAGAAGTTTCTAATAGCAAACGTTCTTTCAAGTTTCAAAGCTCTGATGCATTTAAACCTGAAAATCCTGTAAAACATGGAGATCTAAGCAAGGAAAGATGTACCTAGATCCAATGAGAGAGGCTCCTCGAAAGCGGAACTTGACGCAGAAATAGATGGATCTGAAAAGGCCATTGCTGCTTCTTTCTGCCTGCTTCAAATTGATGAACTCGGAAGTAGGGAAAATCTTTCGAAGGATACAAATAATTGAAACTGAGAGTTCCACCTCTGACAGCACGCAACAATCCGCAACATGACAAACCCTACTATTGGTAGAATACTGCGAGTCCTCAGCCCGCCAAACCCTACTACTGCTAAAATAACACTAGTCCTCAACCTGGCAAACCCTACTACTAATACGTTACAAGCAAAATGCCCGACTCGTCCCTGCTAT
This sequence comes from Diphasiastrum complanatum, assembly GCA_029204225.1. NCBI lineage: Eukaryota > Viridiplantae > Streptophyta > Lycopodiopsida > Lycopodiales > Lycopodiaceae > Diphasiastrum > Diphasiastrum complanatum. The sequence continues at coordinate 35,590,453 of CM055095.1, forward strand.
GGCGCAAACAACAAGACATGCTACCTTCTCCAAAAATAGAGATGGAAATTTGTACTTGGAAGCCCTAAGCTGGCAAGAACATAGAAAAAGGGAACGTCATAATCATATAGTAGATGCCTTAACAGTTCAGAGGAGGGTAAGAGAGGGACGGGAGGGGGAAAGTTAACCCAGCAGAAGTAGATGCAGTTCAATAGAGTGTGAACTAATAAATGCAGGGCCGCTCTAAAGCGACGAACAATTGGATCGCAAAAAAATCATCAATCCGCTACGTGCATCAAACTAAAAGATGAAGATGGCAAGAGATTGCGATCTTCAAACCACAATTATGGAGATCTGCATGCTTATCAGAGAATAAAGATAATGGATCAAATCTAATAGGAGAGCAGTGAATGCTGCATCTACGATCGATAGACGAGAGCAGCTTTGCCCCGCCATCGCTCCCTCGCATTTTACTTCGCGTGCTAAAAGCTGAATAAGAACGACGCTGACATGAATTACTTATAAGATTTTAAGCAAATGGTAGCTTGACACGTGTCATTGGGCTTGTGATCAAATGCGACCTTTTTCCGGCCTCTGCCCCCTTTCAGACCTTTCAGGCCCCTGGACACGCCTAAACCCTGACCCCACCATGGGGCATTTACCCTGCTTAAAATATCAATAGTTGAGTGAGTAGAACACAAGTTTGCTGATAATCCAGTGACCACATTTATTAATAAAAGTATCCAATTGTCATTTAGCATCAGCTAATTCCCACGCTAGTATCGTGTTGATGATCTACCTTTGGCTTGATGATAATCGCCAAAGAACCTTGTGTAAAATATTGATACTTGCATGAGTATAACACAAGTTTCCTTATAATTGATGTTTATCAATAAGAGTATGCTCAATGGGCAGAACCAATCATGAGAACCACGAATATAACGTCATTTAATAGCTGTGTTAGTACCATGTTGATAGTCGGCCTTATGCCTGATGATAATTGCCAAAGAATCATTGGGTATCAAGATTTTTTTGGGTACTCAAAACCCAAGGCGTAGATTAGCTTAGGAAGCTTTCACATACTTGGAACTGACAACTATACTTGACTTAAAAATATTAATGATTAAGCAGAATCATTGGGTATTTAATGAATATTTTACTCAATCACCATTGGTATATAATGCTTTAATTTTTTTTTTCTTGTCATTGACTCAATCCTAGCATTTAAGAGTACAATACAAACATGACATATGTCCATTAGCTTCATGAAGCCCTTTTTGCCAATTCCACAAATTCTTGACTAGACCCTTATTTATTTCAAGTTGCAAATATTGGTAAATGGAGATTGCCATATGTTATCATGCCCTGACCAAAGTTGGAGAACAACAGGATATCGATTCCTAGTATCTAGACTCTGAAGCAACTCAACATATGACTCACCATCGTGACTGGTTCAAGGACTACAAGTCATTCACCCACACTCGAGTTGTGCAACTTGGAGACAACTCATCTCATTCAATTGAAAGTGAAGGAACAGTCAGAGTCAAATTTCATAAAGGTGAAGTCAAGTTGTTGTCCAACGTTCTCCATGTTCCAAATTTGACCAAGAATATGCTCTTAGTTAGCAGAATCACTGATTCAGGTCGGAGAGTCGAATTCGATACAGACGGCTACACCATTCTTGACAAATCTCGAATAATTCTAGCCTTCGGAAGGAGAAGCGGCTATCTGTACAAACTCAGCCATTGCTACTCTCCTAACAGTCAAGCTCTTCACACAGGCACTTCTGAATCATTTGATATGCTTTGGCATTTCAAACTTGGCCATCTCAACTTTAGTAGTATTCATCAAATGTCAGCTCAGAGTCTAGTACAAAATATGTCGTCTGTCAGCAAGCCAACTTCTCCATGCGAAAGCTGTATTATAGGCAAGGATGCTAGAAGCCCTTTCATTTCAGACTCAATTCATACTTCCAAGGGCATGCTAGACCTTGTACATAGCGACATTTGCGGACTAATGCAGACTGCTTCAACAGGGGAAGCTCTCTATTTCCTAACCTTCATCGACGACTTCTCACGAAGGACTGCTACGTACATTCTGAAGAACAAATCCGAAGCATTCAAGTTCTTCAAGCAGTTCAAGGCGTTTGCTGAAAATCAAACTCAGAGGAAGATCAAAGCTCTACGCACAGATGGAGGGGGAGAGTATATCTCCATAGAATTCAAGGAGTTCTGCAAGGCCAACGGAATATATCAACAATATAAAACAAGCTAATCACCTCAGTCCAATGGTGTAGTTGGAAGGAAGAATGGACACTCATCGAAAGTGCCAAGATCATGCTGGCCCATGCCTCTCTTCCAAAGAAGTTCTGGGCAGAAGCTGTTACTACAACAGCCTATCTTCAAAATCAATCCATGACAAAGGTTTCGAATGACCAAACACCTTATGAGGTATGGACAAGATCAAAACCATCACTCAAACATATTCGAGAGTTTGGATGCATAGCTTACGCCCACATCCTTGAAGATCTAAGAAAGAAACTGGTCGACAAAAGCAGAAAGACAATTTTCATCGATTATTCCCCCGATCACAAGGCATACAAGCTCTACAATCTGGATATTGAGAAGGCATTCACCAGTAGAGATGTCATTTTTGTGGAAGACCAGTTCATCAACCACAAGGGGAAGGCTGTTGAAAAATACTTTGTGCAGGAACCAACCATACACTCTTTAGAAGTTAGTAACATCACCTTCATGTAAAAAATGTACATGAAATACTGGGTGAAGTATTTCCTAACTTAAGAGATTAAATTTAAAGAAAATTAACAATTACAATCTGAAATCATCCACAACTCTGGCAGACAATTCATAAAGCTTCCAAGTACAAATATCCTCAAAATCCACAATTCTATGATATAAGAGTTCATTCAATTAGAATCTCCAGAAAAATCGTTAAGATATAGAATGATTAAAACTCAATTCTGAGTATCCTAGATACTCTCTTCCTCTTCACACTGATCGTTTTACCAATTAACTTCATTCCAGAGTAATCAACTACTAAAGTATAATTCAGAAATCCCTTGGAAAGTGAGGATAGAATCCATTCTTGTACTTCAAGATCTAATAGATGTAGTGAATGGGAATGAGGAGGAGCCTACTAATCCTCAAGAAATTTTCAAATTCAAGAAAAGAGCATGTGTTGCTCTTCATGTTTTAAAGTTAAATGTCTCTAATGAAGTTCTAAGAGAGATTAGCTCTTGTGTCAATGCTCAAGAAGCATGGAGTACTCTTCAATCTATTTATGAGTCTAAAAACACTTCAAGAGTCCTTACTCTAAGAAATATGTTTTTTCAAAGTTTTCAAAGAAAGGATGAAAGTGCTCCATCCTATGTTTCTAGAGTCAAGGATCTCCATAAAGATCTTTGTTGCATAGATGATTCTATCAAATCCAAAGAAATTGTTCAAGTTATTTTGAATGGATTAACTGAGGATTTTGATACCATTGTTCAATCTTATGCAATTAAAGAGGACTTACCCTCTTTAGAAGCCTTACAAGAGTCTTGATAGTCGAGGAGTATAGGCATCAAACTCGAGTAGCAAGATTTGAGAGATTGTCTCTCAAGGATGGAGGAAGTGATCAAGCACTCTTCACCAAATCCAAGGAGAAGAGAAAAGACAAGAAGAATGGCAAGAGCTCCAAGGACAACACAAAAGCAATGGAAAAGACATCCGAGGAGGAACCAAGCTCATCCAATGTGAAGAAGAACAAGTACAAGGTTACTTGTTTCTCATGTGGCAAGAAGGGGCATTTTGCCTCCCAATGCTACAAAAGAAAAAAGCAAGCCAACATCACTTGTGAAGATGAATCTCCTTGTGACAAAGAAGATTCACTTATGATGTCTAACTTTTCATCTTCCTCTTTCAAGCATTCTAATGTATGGTGGCTAGATAGTGGTGCCTCATCCCACATGAGTAGTGATAAAAACTCTTTTTGTAATTTTGTACTATACAAAGGATCTAGAAGTTGTATCTAAATAGCAAACGATGAGGAATGTATGATAGAAGGCATAGGAAGCATATCTCTAGATAAGCTTGATCTCAATGATGTGTTCTATGTTCCTAGTTTGACTGAAAGTCTAATAAATGTAGGCCAACTCAATGATGATGGTCTACAAGTAGATTTTAAAGATGGTACTTGCTTGATCACAAAAGATGATGATATAATAGCATCATGTTCTCGTTTTAGAAGGTTATTCAAGCTTGATGGAAATGGAAATGCTAATCTTTGCTCAGATATTGTGCTACAAGGGAAGCTTTCAAATGAAGATCTATGGCATAGGAGGTTGGGCCATCCCAACTCCAAGGCCATGCAATCTATGTGCAAGTTGGAGCTAGCTCATGGTTTGCCTAAGTCCATGATCAAGGAGCCAAGTCCTTGTGATGCATGTGCATTGGCCAAATCACATGCAAGGCCACATCAAAGATCAACCATCAAGTCCAAAGCACCTTAGGAACTCATCCATAGTGACATCCATTTCTCATCCACCAAGAGCAAGGGTGGAGCTACATGTTTTATAACATTTATTGATGATTACTCATGTTTTTTTTGGGTTTACCTCTTATCTTCTAAAGCACTTGCATATGAAACTTTTGTGAAGTTCAAAGCTTTTGTTGAGAAACAACTATCTTGTAAAATTAAAGCTTTGAGAAGTGATAATGGAGGTGAATACATCTCCACAAAGTTCATAAACTTTTGTAACGATTTTGGCATTAGAAGAAATTTCACTTGTTCCTACTCTCCTCAATCTAATGGAGTGGCAGAAAGAAAAAATAGAACTCTATGTGAATGTGCAAAGGCACTTAGACTAGGAGCCTCTCTTTCTAAAGATTTTTGGGGAGAAGCAATAGGATGTGCTAACTATCTTTGCAATTTTTTTCCAAATCATGCTATAGAAGATATTTCACCTTATGAAAAGTTGTATGGAAGGAAACTCGAGGTCAATCATCTTAGAACATTTGGATGTGTATGCTTTGTACATGTACCTCTTGAAACAAGAAAAAAAGAGGATGTTAATGCTCTAAAAGGCATTATGATAGGCTACTCAAGTAAAGCCTATAGAATTTTTGTTCCATCTACTAATCAAACTATGATAAGTAGAGATGTGATCTTCCATGAAGATTGAATGTACATGAAGGACAATGTGCAGGAATCTCAAGAGTTTATTCATCAAGGAGGAGTCTCTTCATCAAGTATTGATCAAGATGAAGACTTGTTGGGGCCAAGAAGCCGAGTCTACCAATGACTCCAAAAAGATCAACCCGAGAGAGATCCGAGCCTAGAAGACTCGCCTACTTGGAAAAAGGCAAACAAGTGGAGGATTCAAGTTCTCTACATGTTCTTCACACTTCCATTGAAGAACCATCAAGTGTGGAGGAAGCTCTTCAATCAAAGGATTGGATCAAAGCTATGGAGGCCGAGTATGAAGCTTTGATGCAAAATGAGACTTGGCAACTTGTAGATCCACCTAATGATAAGCATGTCATTGGATGCAAGTGAGTCTATAAGAATCAAGCTCAATAATGTTTGATTTCAACCTTTCACTATAGTTAGTGAAAACAATGTCACCATCATAAACCAAAAGATAGAATTCTACAATTCTATCCAACATGAAGTAGAGTAGATGAAGTTGAGTATCAAACCTAATCAAACCAGCCCATTTGAGCTCAAACCAAACCTCAATGAGCTCACCTGTAAAAATTACAGCAAATAAGGATCCTAAAACACTTGAAATGATGAGGAAAACAATAGATTATGATTTCATAAGATTAGCACAAGTTGAACCATCAAAATCCATCAAAAATCTATGTTTGAACCTCACTAAATGGCCCAAATCCTTGAAGAAGGCTTCACACATGTGAAAGTACGGCCTCCCACAGTCTGAGTACTGTACACCAGACCTACATTCAATCCTATAATCATTAGTAATCACAAGTACTCAAACAATTATGAACATAGAGAGCAATTGCACCATTATGAGAGAAAAAACATGAAATTGCTTGATTGATTTTGGTGAGATATCATCACCTATATATACATGATCCATCACGGTTTTGGGCAGGTATGAGTAGCCCTAAACCTATCCCTAATGCTAATTTTGGTGGATCTTTCATCCCTACCAAGTTAGGGTTGAAATCTTGGAGATCCCTCAACAATGCAAAAATTACCAAAAATAGCTCCTATTTTTTTTCCCTTGTATCTAAGCATAATTTGGACTCATTCCAAAGGTTCTAATACTTAGGTCTACTTGAGAACATCCTTATGAATGGAATCCTATGCTATTTGGCACGTGTGACAAGCCACATCATGACCATCTGACTATTTACAAGTCATATGACCAAAACTAGTCAAGCTAGAATTGTGAATTTTTAACACTCCTCCTCACTATCTAGCTTGGTTCAATCATTGCTTTACTAATCACTCCAAGTGATGATCTGAACTTCATAAAAGGTGTCTTTTGAAGTGGTTTAGTAAGTAGATCAGCTACACATTCATTGCTTGGAACATGCTCCAAAGCAATCTCCTTGGCTTGCACCATTTCTCTCACAAAGTGATAGCATATCTCAATGTGCTTAGATCTTGCATGGAAGATTGGGTTAGATGCAAGGTGTTGGGCTGATATATTGTCATTGTAGATGATTGGTGCCTCCTCTGAATCCATGATCTTTAGTTCCACCAATAATCTCTTGATCCAAAGTACCTCCTTTGTAGTGGTTGTCAAAGCTTTGTACTCGGCCTCAGTTGAAGATAGAGATATAGTTTCTTGTTTTTTTTGAAAGCCATGAAACCACACCTTCTCCTATGAAAGTTGAATAGACACTTGTTGATTTCCTATCCCTCTTGTCCCCTGCAAAATCTGAATCACTAAATGCATGAAGGTTAATCACATCTCCTCTATATAGAATCCCAAAATCTAATGTACCCGAGATGTATCTTAGAATCCTCTTAGCCTTTTTCCAATGGATATGCAATGGCTTTTGCATGGATTGGCTCAACCTACATACACTAAAGCTAAGATCTGGTCTAGTTATAGTGATCCACATTAAGGAACCTATAAGTTGCCTAAACAAAGTGATGTCCATGAAGGATCTTTCATCATCTTCATTTGGCACTTTTACATCTTGCTCCATTGGTGTGTCAACACTTTTGCATACTTCCATCTTAAACTTCTTCAAAAGACTTTGAGCATAGTTTACTTGACTTATAAAGATAAAATCAGACCCTCTAAGTACTTCTATGCCTAAGATGAAGTGAAGACACCCTAGATCTACCATCTTGAATTCTAAGAATAGATCTATCTTGATTTTTTCAATACCATCAACACTATTTCCACTAATGATGATGTCATCTACATAAATGAGTAAAAATACAATACCAACATCATCAAACTTAATGTAAAGAGTGGGATCATATTCACTTTGAACAAAAAAAAAGTGAAATAAGATAGCAATGTAGTCTTGAATTCCAAGATCTCGAGGCTTGCTTCAAGCCATAGATGCTTCTTTGGAGATGGCATACTTTGTTCTCCATTCCATGCTTGATGAACCCTTGTGGCTGTTCCATATAGATATCCTCTTCCAAAAAAGCATTCAAGAAAGCATTAGAGACATCCATTTGACATAGAATCCATCCAAAATGTGATGCAAGTGCAATGATTAGCCTTATTGTGACCATCTTGGCCACGGGTGCAAAAGTTTCCTCATAGTCTATCCCTCTCTCTTGAGCATAACCTTTTGCAACTAATCTTGCTTTATGTTTGTTAACAATCCCATTTGCATTCAACTTAAGCTTGAAAACCCACTTGCATCCTATTACATTCCTTTGAGGTCTCTCAACAAGCAACCAAGTTTCATTCTCAATCAAGGCATCATACTCATCCAACATAGCTTTATACCATTCTTTGGAGTTCAATGCATCTTCAACATTAGATGGTTCTTCAAAACTAGATAAAGCATAAGAAGTGGATGAGATACCCTCAACTTGTTGTCCTTTGCCTTGATATGTGAGCCTTGATGGCTCCACTTTTGCCCTTGAAGATCTCCTTGGTGTGATAGGTGGGTTTGGTGCTTGCTCCTCCATGAGCTCCTCCTCAAAACCAAGATCTTGCTCCTTGGCCATCTTCTTCTTGATTGTTGGAGCACTTGAGCCTTCTTCAAGCATATGCATATGATGTTCATCAAAGATGACATCCCTTGAAACAACAAATTTGTTCAAGGATGGGAGATAGACTTTGTAGCCCTTGCTTGAGCTTGCATATCCAAGCATGATCCCTCTTGTGGAAGATGGATCCTCCTTGGTTCTTGTTTCCAATGGCACATGCACATAACATATACATCCAAAAACTTTCAAGTGATTAAGATTGGGCTTCTTTCCATACAACATCTCATAAGGAGTTTTGCCTTCAATTGCTTTGCAAGACACCCTATTCATCAAGTAGTTTGCACATACAAGAGACTCACCCCAAAAGGATTTGGGCAAACAAACATCTAATCTTAAAGCCTTAGAACATTCACATAATGTTCTATTCCTTCTTTCAACAACTCCATTTTGTTGAGGAGTGTAAGGACAAGAAGTCTCTTTCTTGATCCCTTCCTCCTCACAAAAGGCCTTGAACTCATTGGAGATGAATTCTCCACCATTGTCACTTCTAAGAATCTTGATGCTATGATTATGATGCTTTTCCACAAACCACTTGAACTTTACAAAAGTATCAAATACTTGAGACTTGAAGGAAAGTAAGAACACCCAACAATATCTTGAGTAGTCATCAATGAAGGTTAAAAACATGGATGAGCCTCCATTAGATTTGGTGCTAGCAATGTGCACATCCGAGTGTATGAGTTCAAGAGGATGAGATGACTTTGTGATGGAGTTAGGAAACACCTTCTTATGTGCCTTGGATAAGGCACAAGCTTCACAAACCTTGTCTTCCTTCCCAATAGACCTTGGTAGGCCTAAAGCATACTCCTCCTTGATCATAGCCTCCATGGAACCCGAGTTGACATGTCCAAGTCTTTTGTGCCATAAAGTAAAGGTAGATATCTTGCTCTTCTCGGCCAACATGACAACATTAGTATCCACAAATGCATCCAACTTATAAAGTTTGCCAAGTCTAGTGCCCTTAGCCACTATCTTACCCTTCTTCTTGATGAAACATTCATTTGAAGCAAAGTCAACATTGAAACCATTGTCTACCATTTGGCCAACACTTAGTAGATTCTTTGTTATTGTAGGAATGTACAAAACACCTTCTATGTTGATCTTTTTGGAAGATCCTAAGCAAAGGAGAATGCTACCAATTCCTTCAATCTTACAAGCTTCATCATTTGCTGTATAGATAGACTTTATAGGTCCATCATAAGATAAGAGAGAAGAGAAAAACTCTCTTTTACTAGTCATGTGTGAACTAGCACCCGAGTCAATCCACCAAGGATCTTCTCCTTTGAAGCTTGTTGAAGAAAATATGGACATCATGAGAGAGTCCTCATGTGAACTCTCCTCCTCCTCCTCTTTGCTCATGTTGGCTTGGCTTTGATCTTGCTTCCTCTTGAAGCATTCCGAGGCATAATGCCCCATCTTGCTACAGTAGTAGCACTTCACCTTTGATTTGTCCTTCTTGACTTTGGTGGTTGATGGAGATGCCTTTGAGGGTCCTTCTTGATCCTCAAGCTTTGTAGACTTCTTGAATGTTGATCATTTGCCTTTGGACTTGCCTTTGCCTTTGGTGAAGAGAGCTTGGTCATCTCCACCTTGGATGGAAAGCCTATCCATCCTCTCTTGCATTTGGCTCCTTCTTGATTTCTCGGCCATGAGTGTGCCTTGGAGTTCTTCAAGTATGGGTAGCTTACCCATAATTGCATATCCCTGAACCAAATTGTCAAATTCAAAGCTTAGTCCATTCAATATGAGTTGAACAAGCTCTTCATCCTTGATAGGGTCACCTATAAAGGCTAGCTCTTTGTTCAATTCCTTTACTCTTAGGACAAAAGTATGTGCACTCTCTCCTTTCTTTTGATAGCTTCTATAGATTTGATTCTTCAAAGCTGACATTCTAGTTTGGTTCTTGGATTCATAGACCTTTTGCAAAGTCTCCCAAGCATCTTGAGCCGAAGTGCAATCTCCTACCTCTCTTAAGAGTTCATTTGCAACATTCATTTTTATGCAATGTAGTGCAACATTGCACCTCTTGATGTATTTGGCTTTTTCTTGAGGATGAATAGGTTCACCCTCCTTACCATTTACAATTTCCATCAGATCTTGCATGATCATGATAGATTCCATTCTAACTTTCCATATGGAATAGTTAGTTTTGTTGAGCCTTTCATTAGTATCCAAAAGATATGCATTTATACATGTCATCTAGTCTCCCAATCAAGGACTTGACACAAATGAAGGTTACTTCTATTGATTTGATTGAAGATCTACCTTATCCCACTTCTTAGGGACCTGAAAATATCAGTAATAGACTTCCTATAAAGATCTAAGAATGATCTCTAACAAAATCATATCATAGAATACTAGAAACAATGCGTTTGCTTGATTGAAGTAGACAATACTAGTAGAATTGCCCCTCTTTCTATAAAGAACATTAAAGCTTCCAAATGATCTGATCAAGAGTGAATTTCAGCAACCTAATATACTTTCAAAATCACTTGTAAAATATCTAAATGGAACTTAATGAGGATGCAACACAATCTACTATCCAATCACAAGCAAAAAATGATCAAAATTGATGAAAAATTGATCTAATTTGGTGCATAAGTCAAGCAATGGTTGGACTGAACCTAAATCACTTTAGGAGGTGTCTACTACACCTTAGAACAGCCTTGAAGAGTCTCCAAAACTCTGATCTTCCCTCTCCTTGAATGCTAGAAAGCCTCCTCTATGAAATCACCTCCAAAACTCGCTTAGAAATCAATGCTTGGAGCAAGCAAAACTTGCTATCTTGGTAATGTGAATTGAATTCAACTTTGCATCTGGTTTTAGACACCTAAACACCTGCAAAAATGAAGTCACACAACACCAATCTCCAATGTATTTGACTCACTTTGAGTTCTAGAATCAATACTAGATGCTAAGATCCAATCTACACAAGATTTAGATCAAAAATTGTGATCAAATTGAATGAAAACCAAGGATTTAGCTCATTTCAGCCTTTAGGCTCTGATACCATGTAAAAATTACAGCAAATAAGGATCCTAAAACACTTGAAATGATGAGAAAAACAATAGATTATGATTTCATAAGATTAGCACAAGTTGAACCATCAAAATCCATCAAAAATCTATGCTTGAACCTCACTAAATGGCCCAAATCCTTGAAGAAGGCTTCACACATGTGAAAGTACGGCCTCCCACAGTCTGAGTACTGTGCACCAAACCTACATTCAATCCTATAATCATTAGTAATCACAAGTACTCAAACAATTATGAACATAGAGAGCAATTGCACCATTATGAGAGAAAAAACATGAAATTGCTTGATTGATTTTGGTGAGATATCATCACCTATATATACATGATCCATCACGGTTTTGGGCAGGTATGAGTATCCCTAAACCTATCCCTAATGCTAATTTTGGTGGATCTTTCATCCCTACTAAGTTAGGGTTGGAATCTTGGAGATCCCTCAACAATGCAAAAATTACCAAAAATAGGTCCTACTTTTTCTCCCTTGTATCTAAGCATAATTTGGACTCATTCCAAAGGTTCTAATACTTAGGTCTACTTGAGAACATCCTTATGAATGGAATCCTATGCTATTTGGCACGTGTGACAAGACACATCATGACCATCTAACTATTTACAAGTCATATGACCAAAACTAGTCAAGCTAGAATTGTGAATTTTTAACATCACCAATGAGATCTTCCTTGCCTTGGAGAAATTGCCACTTGAGTTGCTCCATGTAGTCTTCTTCATCCAACCTTTTGCCATCTTGATCATGCATGAACACTCCACCACAATCATAGCAACCTTTGAGTTGATGAAGAGATGTAAGATCCATGCCTTGAATCTTCCCAAGAGTCACTCTTCCTTTGCTTTTTCCTTCACAAGACTCCCTCTTAATGATCACACCACAAAAGTTAGCAATCTCCCTCTTGATAGTTGCATCATAAGAAATGGAAGAATCTCGAACATCAGAAGCCATGAAAAGAATACATAGTTCCTTCAACATAAGAATGATTAAAGTACTTTTTCTTGTCAAACCTGGACTTCTAATCAATGATATAGGTAATGATAATGAACCCTCACTATCATTCACAAAAGCATCATTCAAAGTACATCCTACTTTGAACACTTCACATTCATCTCTCCCTTTTGACTTGAGATCTTCCTCACCAAGTCTCACGATAGAACCTTTTGATCTACTTTCTTTATGAATACGTGTGACACCACTTGTTTCACAAATGACTTTTTTGGACTCATCACATAAAGATACAAAAGAAACTTTTTCTTCAATCATGCTCAAAGCAACATCTCTTTCCAAATGAGTAAATAAGTCATTAGCAACAACCATTTCCAAAGAAGAGTTTTCATCACCTCCATTGATGAAGTTAGCTCTCTTCTTACCTTTTTCATTTTTGCACTTTCCATGTAGTTCCATTGAAGAGCCACCAAGACTTGGAAATCTATGAGTAGAAGAGTTTAAACATGATACTAATTTAGCACCACATGACTCCATTTGACTAGTAGGTAGCACTAGTCCATCTTCAAGATCCAATGGATCCAAAACATTGATCATAGATTCACCAAATTTTGCCAAGTTAGCACAACAATAACTATCTCCAAGAAGCTCATTAGATCTCAACCTAGATCTAGCATAAGGAAGTTCTTTAGACTTTGCATAAGATCTACCAATCTTATTGATGCTAGGGATTGACTTTTGAAAGTTGAGAGAACCACCAACATCCATTTCATTCCTCTTGTTAGACATAACAAATGCATCAAGCTTGTAAAGTCTACCTTGTCTATTGCCCCTAGCAATCAAGACATCTCCCTTGGTAATGAAGCAAACATCCCCAACAAACTTTGTCTTGTACCCTTTTTTTAACATTTGACCAACACTTAGCAAATTCCTTGAAAGTGAAGGAATGTAAAGAACACCATCAAGCCTTGCATTCCTATTAGTAGAAAGACAAATAGGAATTGAGCCAATACCTTTGATCATACACTCACCACCATTTGGCATGTGAACCACTTTCTTGGTTTCAACATAAGAGATCAAAGAAGTAAAGAACTTACCTTTACCTTTGCCTTTGACTTTATCTTTTGTGAAAAAATCCTCTTCACCTCCACCTTGCAAGGATGCACCATCAAGCTTTGATTGCAACCTATGTTCTTCAGCCAATAAGATTTCTTGCAAGTCAACCACACTTGGCAAGACTCTTTGAATAGAAAAACTTTGCACAAGGTTAGCATGTTCATCTAGCAAACCATTCAACATAACATGGACTATTTCACCATCTTTTATGTTTTCATCAATACATGCTAGATCATCACTTAAGGACTTAATCCTCAAGACAAATGCATGAGCACTTTCACCCTCTTTTTGCCTACTAGAAAATATTTGCCTCCTTAGAGTCAATACCCTAGATGTGGACTTTGATTCAAAGAGCTTCTTCAAGGCATTCCATGCCTCACTTGCACTTTGACACTTACTAACTTCCTTGAGAAGTTCATTGTAACATTCATTTTAATGATATGAAGAGCCCTGTTGGCCTTCTTATCAAACATTTGTTGCTCTTGAACTGTGGGTGGTCTCTCTTCAGTTCCTGCAACTATGTCCATGAGTTCATTCAACTCAAGTAAGGATTTCATCCTCACTTTCCAAGTAGAGTAGTTTGATGAACTCAACCTATAATTAGTTTCTAACATGATCCCACCATTGGAAGCCATGAATATAATAATTCTTCAACTTTTAGGCTCTGTCCTAATACACCTAACACTCACTTTCCTCTCAACAAATGATGGATAAGAGATCTCAGAAGATCTAGGAACCTAAAACACTTCTATCTTGAACCTGGCTGGTTTCCAAGCATAGAAAGGAAGATTGAAAACACATGCAATACTTTGCACACAATAAGAATGGATTACAAACTCAAACCAACCTGAACACACTCTTGCTTAAGCTCTCAAACTTTCCAGCAAGTGACCAAATCAAGTTATGGTGTGAAGAGTTACTTGCATTCTTAGAAAATACAAAAGACTAGGCTGCCAAGAATACCTAGAATTGAACAAACTTGATCAACATATGATCAACACACTAAGATATTGATTCAACCTGTAAAACCACATGTAAACCACACTTCTAAAAGTTTATAAACTCCAGCAAGTGATAAATACAAGCTTTAGAGGTGAATGAAAGAGCACACTTAGTGAATCACAAGACTAGCTTCACTAGCTTGTCAAATCTTGGTGTTTAGATGTAGATCTAAGATCACTTCACATGAGAATGTTCCTCAACCTGTTAAGAACCTGAAAACACATTTACATAATGGTTAAAACCTTCCAGCAAATTCTCCAATCAAATTACATTAGGAGAGTTACGTACATGCTCAACAAAGTACACCAAAATTTATGCAAAAGATTGTTGACAATCTGTTAACCCAAAAGGGGATCTTTCATCCAAGTGGGAGCTTTGCTCAGCCTTTTGGAGAAATACAAAATCACTCAAAGAGTATTTGTCATCCACTTAAGGAGAGTGTTCATCCACAAAGGAGAGTGTTCATCCACAGAAGTGGAGATTGTCAACAATACATTGAACAGAACATTGTTAGTATTGAATAGGCACAAGCCTCACAATCAACAAATGATTAGGTGTTATGATCCAATCCAAAATAGCTTCTTCTCAGCCTCTGATCTTCAATAGACCTGAAATATGCCTTTGATCCACAAGTTCAACTCACAAAACAAAGGTTAGTAAGATTTAATCAACAATGCAATGCATAATCATGCTAGAACTTGATCAAACATCCAAATATCACCATAGATGGAAACCTTACTAAAAATAACAGCCAACATGGCTCTGATACTATGTGAAAAAAGTGGATCTTGAATTGATCCAAACTCCCAAAATACTTGGCTAAGATCTTTGCACAACAAGCTACAAAAGCTAGAAATGGCAAAGCATCCTAATGCTACCTTTGATACACATGAACTTGACAAAGCATTCAAGAGACAAAAGAAACTAATAAAAGGTACTAATGGTAGCCAAAAACAACAGCATACCAGCCCTACAATAGCACCCTACCACTTTTGAAAACCTCTTAAGACCATACACAAAAACTTGAAGACAATACACAAAGCA
The DNA here is from genome assembly GCA_029204225.1 of Diphasiastrum complanatum. Taxonomy (NCBI): domain Eukaryota; kingdom Viridiplantae; phylum Streptophyta; class Lycopodiopsida; order Lycopodiales; family Lycopodiaceae; genus Diphasiastrum; species Diphasiastrum complanatum. Next base: position 35,605,798 of record CM055095.1, read on the forward strand.
ATGCTCTCAATGGAGGAAGAAACTGTGACAATGATCTATTGATCTCTCTCAACAATACAATAAGTTTCTCCAACCTGTTCTCCACGAACTTCAGCCTAATATAGGTGAGAGAGATGACTCTTTCTCCTCTCTCTAGAACTTAGGACCCAAATTTAGGACACCAATAGCCTAAAATAGCCAATTTTGGCCTATATGTCTAAATAACATGATTTTGGTGTCATTTCGAAGGTCCTGAAGTTTGAGACTTCTTCAACATAAAATATATACTAAAATAAAAGTATCTAGGCCTCTTTTACATGTGTGAAATGTTAGATGCCTCATGTGTTTTTATATAATTTATGATGTATAAATTATCCATCCTTTGCAATAAATACATATGCATGCCACTTTGATATTCAAAACATCAAACTTTATGCATAGCAAAATAAACATTCGTAGTGGTGACTATTTTTCCTTGCAATTTTCACAAGTCCTACAAACAGCATTTTCTTTTCTTATTTCACTAGAAATTTGGATAAGACTAGAATTGTAGAAAAGATGATTTTTCATACTTTAAGACGAGGTTCTCTTTTTTAAACAGAAGGGTGGGTTTGATTTCTAGTTTTCGAATGAAAATTATAGTGCTTTTGCCCAACTTCATGCTCTACACAAATAAATAAATTCAATTCAATTATATATAGATATAAACGCATACTCAAACTAGACAATTTCTAATGTTGGATCCAAATGGCTACAATTTAAGTGATTGTCGTGAAATAAACAAATAAGCCATGGCATGGCTACTACCCCTTTCTGTTGGATTTTGATGGTCAACCTCAAATCCATTCAATAATTAGCATCCTGAAAAATCTGTCGAAGTTCGACTTCATCGACTTCGAAGTCGTCGAAGATATCGAAGACATCAACTTCATCGACTTCGACTTCTCTCATGTAGATATATACATATGTTCAAATTCGACATCGACGTTTTCACTAACTCCATCAAATCCGACTTTGTCGACTTTCACAATATCGACCCAGGAGCATCTCACTCTTCCAAGAGTAATTTCGATGCTTCTACAAGAGGAGATCAGAAGAACTGCATCCTCCTCAAGCTCAGGATCTATATTCAAACAAAAATCAGAAGTTTAGATCCAAGAAATCTCCTAAGTCAGCTTATCCTGACAAAAAGAGCAACGTGCAGTTTGGATCGAATTTTGGTTCTGAATCGAATTCAAAGTCTTTATCATTCCAACCAGTGCAGAAATTATTCTGTATAGATGCGGATTGGGCAGGAGATATCGATACCAAAAGATCAATTTTTGGATTTGTATTTTTATACAATCAAGGCCCAATATCTTGGAACAGCCGAATGCAGACCTTAGTAGTATAATCATCAACCGAATCAGAATACATAGTTGCCACGAATGCTACCAAGGAGGCAATTTGGCTAAGACACCTACTTGCAGATATCGACCTTGCTCAGTCACATCCAACAACTATTCATTGTGACAATCAAAGCACAATAGCACTATGTCTAAATCTGAGATTTCATTCTCAAAGCAAACATATTCAAATCAAGTATCACTACCTTAGAGAAAAAGTGCAAGGCAAGGAAGTGTCACTGGTTTACTGTAGGGCAGATCTTATGGCAGCAGATTACTTCACAAAAGCTCTATCAAAGTAAGACACATGAAGAAGTATTGCAAGAATTCTTGTGTTGTTGTTCTCTGTCCGGATAATACTTTGTGGATCACCAGCGGTTTCAAGGTCATTTGAGCTGAAAATCAGACTCACTATCATGTCTCTTGGAAAAAAAAGGATTCAGATGGTGAGCCCGTAAGATTCGAAGTCAACTTGACAATTTCCTGCAAGGCATGTTCTGCTTGCTCTACGTTACCGTGAGCTTTGCAGGCACTAAGGTATGTCATCCATAGTACCACTGAGGGTTGAACTGGCATGTCCTGAATGAAGCCCAATGCCTCACCCAGTTCACCTGCCCGGCAGAAAAGGTCGACCATACACCCATAATGCTCCATGGTCGGTGTAATTCCATAATCTTGGCACATAGAACCAAAGTACTTATAGCCTTTCTCCACCAATCCTGCACGGCTGCAAGCAGAAAGAACACTAACAAACGTGATTTCTTCTGGGTTGACACCTTTCTGCTCCATCTCTTCGAAGAGTTTAAGAGAATCCTTGACCATTCCATGCATAGCATAACCTGCAATCATCGCATTCCAGGAGACCACATTTTTTTCAGGCATTGTGTCAAAGACTTTTCTTGCATTTACCAGACTCCCACACTTAGCATACATATCGATAAGGGCACTACATAAAAATACTTCCGAATGAAGTCCATGGATGAAAATCTTTGAATGTACTATCTTCGCCTCGTCTAAAGAGGACAAATTCCCACATGCATGTATAACACCCAAAAATGTTACATCATCTGATTTTAGACCTTCCTTTTCCATTTGCCGAAACAACTGAAGAGCTTTTTCTGCATGTCCATGTCTTGCATACCCCATTATCATTGCATTCCATGAAATGACATCTCGTACATGCATCTGATTGAACACTTTGGAAGCATCATTAATGCTACCACATTTAAAGTACATGTCAATAAGACAGTTTCCTACTTGAAGGTTTGACTCATATCCAATCTTCATAATTTGCCAATGAACCAGCTTACCCTGTTCCAAAAACAAAGGACTACAAAAAGCTTTCAGAAGGCCAACAAAGGTGACAGCATCTGGCTTAGGTCCTTCTCGCTGCATTTGCTGAAAGAGTAAAAGTGCCTTCCCACTGTGACCCTGCCTGGCATACCCCGCGATCATTGCATTCCATGACACTAAATCTCGTCTGGGCATCTTCTCAAACACTTGTGATGCATCTTCTATGCTATCACATTTGGCATACATGTTAACAAGTGTGTTTCCCAGATGTACATTCAAGTGAAACCTGCGCTCAGAAATCATTGAATGCACCCATCTGCCACAGTTCAAGGCTCCTAGGCTGGCACATGCATTTAACATCCCTACAAAAGTAACTTCAGTGGGTTGCAGTCCCTCATTCTGCAATTGATAGAAAAAATCAAGTGCCTTCTCACCTTGCCCGTGCTTCGAATACCCGACAATCATTGCATTCCATGCAACAATATTACGATTGGCTAGTTCGTCAAATACTTCACGAGCATCTTCTATACTACAGCATTTGGCATACATGTCAATGAGGGCACTCCCCACAAAGACATTCATATTTATTCTTCTTTCAATGAGCTGTGAATGGAGCCATTTTCCCTGTTCTAGGGCTGACAAACTAGCACACGCACTAAAGAGGGCCACAAAGGTGAACTCATTCGGTTCTATGCCCTCATTTAGCATTTGATGAAATAGTTCAAGCACCTGCTTTCCATGTCCATACTTGGCATATCCAACAAGTATTGTGTTCCATGATACCACATCTCTTTTCAGCATTTTGCTGAAAACTAGCCATCCATCTTCTATGAGCCCACACTTGGCATAAAAGTCAATTAGACTGTTGGCTATGTAAAGGTTTGATTCAAGTCCAGCTTTGATTATTTGTCTATGGAGTTGCTTGCCTCTTTTCAGGGCTGATAAACTAGCGCATGCATTAAGCACACCAACAAATGTGAACTCATTTGGAATTACATCTTTTATTTTCATTTCATTGAAAAGTTTAAGCGCCTTCTCAGCAAGTCCGCTCTTGCTGTAGGCTACAATCATCGCAGTCCATGAGAAAACATCAGGATCAGAAATTTTTTCAAAAGCATTCTGTGCATCAGTAATACTTCCACACCTACCATACATGTTGACAAGGTGGGAACCAACAAAGGCATCTTGCTCTAGCCCACTTTTCATTATTTGGGTGTGGAGCAGCTTGCCCTCTGAAAGCATCTCCAATCTGCCACATGCCTGCAAGGCATAAATGTATATGCTTGATGGTATCCAATTTTGCCGTATTTCCATGATGTGCAATGCTTCTTTGACTCTTCCCTCATTGCAAAGAGTTCTAACGCACCAAACAAAGTTAGGATTCTCATGCTCAACAACCCTGCAGTTTCGACAAAAACCCTCTTATAGGATTTATATTCTGCAAACAGAAATAAAAGCTCACAGTCCAAATGTTTCAAGATCGAAATGTAAAGAAGAAATTTTTTCCAAAGCAAAAGGTTGATTTGATCCCTACAGTCTTTTTTTACACTTGAGAAGATTTTCAGGTTTTATCCACTACATAGAGCTAGGCAGATGATTTGATCTGACAAAAAACGTGTGGCTGCGTCGTAGCAGATGCCATCACTTTTATGTGAAACAACCCATGCAGCATTCAGCATGCTACTAATTACGAGCACAAACACAGATAATCATGAAAAACTAATTGAAGGCTCCTGGAGACTCCACCTAAAACCAGGGGTGGGGGGTTCGGTGTGAGCTGGGTCTGGCCCTTTTGGTCCATATTGATGAATAGCATATTGGCATGTGTCCCTTTGGACTTGCCGGGCAACAAGTCCAAAATTACCCTCACTTCGCACGATCTGTTTGCTTCGCTTTTAGAATTAAGGTCCAATTATTATCCGCATAAATCAGGATCAATAGGCATGATGCAGTTGAGCCAACCATAAATGTAGGCAATCTGGCAAAATTGAATGATTTTGTATGCAACCCTACCAGATTCCAAAGGTAGTAGTTTTGCGGTAAGGAAAATAGATCTTCCACAGAGAATGTGGGCATTGCTCTGGATGCTGATTGGTCTACATCGTTCAACATTAGGGTGTATCTTTAACCCTAAAGTTGAGAGACTGGAAAGTGCTGGGGTTGAGCCAGTTACTGACTCAAAATTGACATATGGGCTTTGCATTTGTCCCGTAAGGGAACCTCAAAAGAGACCCAATGCCTTCATGAAGCTGGCTGCAACAAGTGGTTGAGGTTCTCAAGATACTACAAGACTACAAGTGCTCTAAAGCGAACATGTGGTTGAGGTAGTCAAAATAGTGAGAAACCCTGAAGCGAAACTTTGGTGGGTTTCTGAGCTGAAAAAATGAATGGCAAATTCCCTAAAGAAAAGCAGCGACAAAGGTAGTATGCACATTCGTCTGGGTGGGTTTCTGAGCTGAAAAAATGAATGCCAGAAACCCTAAAGTGTTGGAAAAGCAGCGACAAAAGTAGTTGCACATTCATTCATTCAGTCTTACAGGAATCTCACCTCCTTAAGCCTTTTTGGGTTCCGCCGAACTCAGCGGCTGATGAAGACACTCTACTATTCAAGAGCTTTGCATGTGGTCCTGGCATGTCCTGAATTTATTTCAGAAAACCGAAAATATCAGCGACATCCAGACACAATATTTGTGAGAGATGGAGGCATACCTAAAACGAAGAATTGATGATGGAAAGCAAAACAAAGAAGTAACCGTTTTTTGCTTGTTGGCCTTGTCTTGCAAAGGCATGTGATGAAGCAGGTCTCACTCAAGTTATTTAGACAAGTCAAAAGTAAAGGAAAATGCTTCCAATCTTGAAGGTCTTCCCGGAAAATCAGACATGTCTTTAAGTTTGTTGGCCTTGCCTTGCAAAGGCAATACTGTGTGTTAAGGTCGGTCAGTCGGTCCATGCCTTGCAAAGGCAATATTGTGTGTTGAGGTCGGTCGGTCCATGCAGTTTAGAAGAAACTCAACGTTTGGGGTGGCGGCCCAAACTTTTTAAGGTCTGAACCTTGGTCAAGGGTGCTACAAGAATTCGACTTTCAAGTAGAAGTTCGCCAAGGCAAGTACCATACAAATGCAAATTATCTATCACGGATAAATATTGAAACTCCAATCGACATTTTTTCAAGTTACGATATTGAATAAAAAACATTATTTCAATACAAATTTGGACCATATATCATCCAAGATGTTTTATACAAGATGGGACCAAATGAAGAATTGTGCAGATGCTTAGAAACATTCGAGATTTGCAATGTAATCCAAGCTCTTTATTTTGAAGATGCAGGAGGACACTATGAAATAGTATATACAATCAAGAAAATTCCAAATGCCAAATACTGGTGACCAACTATGTACAAAGATGTAGCTAATTTTATTAAAACATGTGGTCTTTGTCAAAGAGTTGATAAGCCCACAATTTCTATGACTAGCCTCTGACTCCTATGTTACCCTAGAGCTTGTTACCAGGTATACATCACTCAATTGTCGCCTACGTAATACATAGAATAATTATTTTTTCAAGTCATCGAAGGCTTTTTGCTGGTATGTCGACCATATATATTCGACTTCTTTCTTCATCAAGTGAGTTAAAGGTGAAGCCAGACTTGCATGATCATAGATGAACCTTCGAAAATAGCCAACATGGCCTAAGAACCCACATAATTCTCATATACGACGGTCATACCTCGGATTAGGAGTTGTGAATCTCCCATAGTTCGGTTCTTTCGAATTTTTGATCACTTCAATCTTGTCTCTGTCGACTTCTATGCCTCGAACAGAAATCCTATGCCCTAGTAGAATTCCTTCCGACATTTTGAAATAACATTTCTCTGGATGGAGATGTAAAGATGTCTCTCTGCAACATTGAAATGTTTTTCGAAGCTTCGATAGATGACTACTTTTCGTACTATAAACACAGAAATCTCGATAAAAATTTTAAAATATATTTATAGATAGTCCCGGAATATTACAGTCATCATTCGTTGAAAAGTAGTTGGTGCATTACTTAGTCTGAACGACATCTATTTGTGGGTATAAGTGTCTCCATCAATGCTAGAAACCATTTTGGATTGGTATTCCTCTCGAATTGACACTTGGCAATAACACAAGCATCTAGTTTGAACAATTTCCCTTTTCTTTTACCTTTTGCAATCAAGATATCCTTCCTTTTGATCATGCAAGCATCTCCATCAAACTCAACTTTGAAACCTTGAAACCTTTACTTAGCAATTGACTCACACTAAGTAAATTCTTGGTAATAGAAGCTATGAACAAAACATCTTTCAAATGAACATTCCTATTTGTAGAGAGAGAAATATGAATTGTGTCAATCCCTTTGATTGCACACTCACCATCATTGGCCGTGTAGATCACCTTCTTGTCATCTCCATATGCCCATCTATGAAAATTCAAATGAGAACCGTGCTAAGGAGTTATGGGATATTTTCATGGGCGTCGAAGTCAAACCTGATGTTGATGACACAACCATCTCCAAGTGGAAGTTAAAGGACGGTAAAACATTCACTTTAATCATCTTAATATATTTTATACTTAGATCAGTCATGTAACTTAGGCTCAAACTCTGGATCATGGAATATACCTAGCATGCTATATGACATGAGAGAACGTAACTTGTAAGTTTTTAGAAGGAACTTCTTCTAACTTGAAATGTCTAATGGTGATTCCTTGTAGAATCACATTAACTAGTTCAAGACTATATTGTAGCAAATGGCGGCTATCAGATCATCAAGATGTAATCATGACATTATTATCTAGCCTACCACCTATATACAAGAACTGGGTGATGATCATTTCAATGCACTTAGATCTAGCTCTTCCTAGAGTTCTCACTATGCTATTGCAAGAAAGTATTTGAAGAACCGGAGTTTCCACATCTCCAAATGTTGATTCACATGCCTATATTCAAACAAAGATTCAAAAAATCAGAAGAAAAAATGTTAGAAACAAACCAAATCAGAATCAAAAGGTAGCTCAAAATCAAGATCAGCACACAAATACATAGCTAAAGAAAAAGAAAATTATCTATACGTACTAAATATGCACTAATCATGAGATTCACACTACAGAATATTGAAGTTAAACAACAACAACAACAAAAGCAGTCAAGTAAACAAGCAAATGTAGTTGTAGAGACATCTCAAGCCCCTATTTCATATGTAGATGATAATGCATTCAATGGCTAATCACCACGATACACACAATGATGGAGTATGACTTTTTGATTCTGGTGCCACTCAACACATGACGAGTCACCTCGAATGTTCTAGTCATGTACATATTTCAGTATCCAGAAGTTCCGTCACCTTGGGGACAATAGTTCACATATAATCGAAGGTGAAGGCATTGTAAGATCGAACTTCCATACTGGTCAATTCAAGCTATTCTCTAAAGTTTTGCATATACCTATTCTTTCTATGAACCTACTATCTATCAACAGAATTACAGATCTATGACATATAGTAGAATTCGAATATAATCAATGTAAGATTGTTGATAGGACAAATAGAGCCTTTGCACTCAGAAACACATAAATCTATATAGACTTAGTCATTATTATTCCAATACAAATTAGACTTCAAATAGTTTGAAACATGTTCATAACGAGTTATTTGGCATTAAGGCTTGGGCACTTAAATCATGCATCTATTTCAAATATGTCTTGACAATCTTTAATATTTGATGTTGAATATCCAAATAAAAAAGTTGATTTACCAACTTGTCAAAGTTGTATCTAGGTAAACAGACTAGAATACCATTCAGATCGAACCATGAGCATATGTCTAAAGGTTTGTTAGTTGCTATACATTCTAATATATGTGGCCCAATGCAAATGTTATCTATAATAGGTGCAAAATTCTTTAATACATTCATTGATGAATTTTGCTTGCTCATGCATCACTTCCCAAATATTTATGGGCTAAAGTTGTATCCACAATAGATTATATTCAAAACATATCTTTAACTAAAGGCCTCTCATGCCAAACACCTGATGAATTTTGGACAAGTTCCAAACCATCATTAAAGAATCTCAAAGTTTTTGGATATATTGCCTATGCGCCAATCCTAAAAGAAACAAAACAAAAAAAAAAAAAAAAAACCTGGACTTAAACAATATTAAATCAATTTTTATTGGTTAAATTTTTTAGACAAAACTTATAAGCTGTATAATCCTACTACTACAAAGACTTTTAATAGCAAATATATTGTATTTCTCGAAAATTAGTTTATTGACCGAAAGGCAAAGTTATGATTCAAGAAGAAGAATCACAGATTAATCATGTTGCTGACACACTAAAATTAAAAATTCTAGATTCAAATACTTCAATAAATGAACAACTTGTAGACATGACTCATAAGAAGACATTGCTCTCCAGCAACAATAACAACAAATCATAATATACAGCCTTCATTGCCTCTCACAAGATCAACGAGAATTTGTACATAGCCTATCAAGCATATCGATGATTTGTTTTTTATCTTATTCAAGAACTAGCTACTGTTAATGATGCCTCACACAACTTGACTTGAATATTTGGATGGAAGCAATGGACAAAGAATATAATTCTTTAATCAAGAAAAAGACCTAATCTATTGTCAAATTGCCTATAGACAGAAATATAGTTGTTTGCAAGTGGATTTTCAAAAATCAAGTACAAAGTAGATGGAAGTATAGATCAAAGAAAAGCTCACCTGGTGGCTAGGGGATTTTCAAAAATTCCAATATTGATTATTTGGAGACTTTCGGTCCTATAGTTAACCATTCTTCGATTAACTTATTACTATCTTATGTTGTTGTAACCAGTCTTGAAGGTTATCAATTAGATGTACAAACAGCTTATCTCAATGGAATTATTGAAGAAGATACATACATGATGCAACCATAAGGTTATGTAATCAATGGCAAAGAAGATCACATATGCAAACTCAGAAAGCACTTTATGGCTTGAAGCAATATGAGTAAATCATTTTCTCATTCAACATGGATTCAAATGAGGCTTTGTAGATTTGAATGTCTACTTCAAGATCGTGCAATGATATTTTATAATTATCACACTATATGTTGATGATAAATTAATGTTCAATAATAATATTTATCTTATACCAAGAAGATGTTGTCTTTAGAATTTGATATGACCAGACCTAGGCAAGGCTATATGAATGCCTCAAGATCCAAATTCACATAGACAAAGAGAAGAGATTATTATATATCACTCAATAGAGTTATATTTTTTATATGCTTACTAAATACAATATGATAGATTGTAAGGTCGTAAACTCACCTTTGGATCCAGGTTAAAAGTTATCCAATAATCAGTGTCCTCAGTTAATATACAAGAAAGAGTAGGTCAGAGATTATCCATACCATTTCATTATCAAATCTCTCATGTATGTGATGGTCTGCTCTAGACCAAACATTGCATTTGTTGTTGACTCATTAAGCCAATTTATGGCTAACACTAGTGTGATTCATTGGAAGATTTTTAATAGAGTCATGAGATATGTTCAACCAACTATGGATATGTGCATCTATTATGGAGGAGTCGATGCAGATTAACTCCACATATTAAGTGGATATATAGATGCTTGTTCCATTTCTTCTACATCTTTTTTGTGATGAGTCTAAGAAAGTCATTTTTGCAGCAAGTGAAGTCACATGTCTTCATAAAGAGAGTAGATCAAATGGTTCTATCATGAGACTTGGTGAGGGAGATAATCACAAGTCAAGAAGAAGAGAAGTATGTGAAGAGTACAGAGTAGGATGTAGTTTGAATGATGTCATTGACATGCATAAATCCACATCTGAATTTACCTTCTTGTTGTTTAATCTTCATCCAACTCATTATTCAGACCTGCAATTTTCTTCATGTTTTTACACAGTCTACAAAACTACTCGAGAATGGTTCACAGGTGTCTATTGTCACTTTGAAGACTTCAAAGACTTTGGACACTTCGATTTTTGCATTTTTTTTTGTTTGTCCCATTTTTTCGGCTGTTGCATTTTTTGGCTATGCGAAAAACAATTCATTTTTGCATAGTGACAATTAATGTTCCGTTTGGAATTAAAGCCACCAACTTGCATTAACTGTTAGCAAGTGAATTTCTGGGAAGTCCTAACCATATGAATGCCAGCACATCACGTCCAACTGGATGTCGCAATGTACAACCTAATTTCTTAGTATAAATAGCTGATCATATTTCTACATTATCATCATCAATAAGCATCTAAGATCGTTTTTGAATGATCAAGTATTGAAGCATAGTTAGCATCTCTCTCAAGCTTTCAAGCTTGAACACTCTTGAGCATTCTAGCTCAGCTCTTTAGAGTTGATTTAGAGTTTGCTACTGCGCTTACTGCTTATTAGCGGAAGTGCTTAATTCAGAAAAAGTTACAGTTACTCAGAGATAGCTTAGAGTACGTGGCTTTGATCCGCAATTCTTTTGTGCTCATTTCCATTCTGATTTGTTGGTTTCACTAAATCAATCTATCATTTATTGCATTCAGTATCATATCAGTATGTATGCATCTCTGTAATTCTTTGGTAACTGATAATCTCTTATTGTTTGTCTAATAATTCAATGCTTTATGTTTGGATACGTAATCACTTAGTTGCTAGCGATTTCAAAGTTAGTTGCTACAGATTGAACGTGATTTCTATCACTACTTTTTGTTCAAAATTGATAGGCGTAGTCATGCACAAGAAAGAAGGTTTCTTCCGTCGCACTCGATGAATTGTTTATCTAATTATTTTTCTTTCATCTTATCACCTCTTTCCAACAGGTTGATAAAGCAATGGCACTTTGTCCACATACAAAGTGATAATGATAAAGAAATGTTGCACCGACTTGAAGTAGACATTCGAATTTGAAGAGCTTGGTGTGTAGCCGTGATCAATAAGGAAAGTATTGATCCTCTGAAACCATGCTCAAGTAGATTGCTTCAAGCCATAAAGTGCTTTATAGAGTTTAGAGACATGATTGTGTTTACCTTCGATATTGTAACCTTCAAGTTGCACCATGTAAATGTCTTCTTCGATAACTCCATTAAGATATGTTGTATGTACATCCATTTGATGTATTTCCAAATCTGTAGCAACACCAAATGACAATAGAAGTTTGATAGAAGAATGTTTAGCTACTGGATTGAAGGTCTCAGTGTAGTCGATGTTCTGTACCTGAGAGAATCCTCTGGCTACAAGTCAAGCCTTTCTTTGATCGATACTTCCATCTGCCTTGTACTTGATTTTGAACAACCATTTGCAATCAACTACATTTCTGTTGGCAGGTAATTGGACGATTGTCCAAGTTTGGTTCTTGATAAGAGATGAATACTCTTTATTTATAGCTTCTTTTCAGAGATCGGAATCGGGCTGACTGAGTGCCTCTTCGACAGCCGTCGGCTCTTGAACAAGGTAAGTTGCAGACTCTCGATATACTTGTTACGTGGTTTACTGACTCTTGTCAATCTTCTAGGTGATGATCGAAGTTGATCTTCATCATGTCGTAGTTGATGAACTGCAACATCATCATCTTCAGCTTCGTCGTTGATCGAGAGTAGACAAGTTTGGAACTTCAATAGGAATAGCCGAATTTGGAACTTGAGAGTTCGATGTTCTAAAAGAGTCTGGTAGTTCAACTATATGAGCTTTTCCTTTTCTTTTGAGGTCAATAAACTGATCTTCAATGAAGATGACATCCCGACTAGTGAATATCTTCAACTCAATAGGATCATACAACTTATAAGTTTTATCTAAAGTACTATAGTTGATGAAAATAGACTTGATACTCTGGAAGTCGAGCATTTTCCTAAAATCATGCGAAATTTGTGCATAAGTGAGACATCCAGAAACTTGTAAGTTCAATAAAGAAGGTTTGGAGCCTGTCCAAACTTCGTATGGTATTTTGTCTGAGAGACCTTTGGTAGGACATCTGTTTTGAATATAAGCTGCAGTGGAAACACAAAATTAATGTACATAGAGAGTAGAAACTTGAGATTGCCAATGAGCTCCAAAAATCAATGTACATAGAGAGTAGAAACTCGAGATTGCCAATGAGCTCCAAAAATAATCTATCTTCTCACTATGGGAGCTTGGAATACATAGCAAAACTCACTTCCTTTGTAAAGTTAGGTGAATTTCCAGCATGTAATAAGGAAGTTAACTCACCATTTTTGCCCTAAAATGAAACCCTAGTCTATTTCCTAGAATCCTGCTTGGTAGGTGCATGGTTGGTCAAAATCTCATATCAAATCAAGGTCTAGATCCTATAAAGTAGGGAGCTCACCCACCTCTTCTTGAGTCAAGGTAACCCACTTCAGGAGTGGATTGCCACATGGCATTTTGGCCATACATGTGTGAAAATGACTATACACAAAAATGTACAATATTCTATATGCCGAGATTTGCCAATGTTGGCAAGTTTTCACATTTTTCACAGGTAGTTCATGCACTAGCAGCAGAGAAAGCTCGTTACAAAGCATGGCATGATCATCGTTTACATAAGAAAAAAAAAGAAGGAGATCTTGCCTTGATGTACAAAATGAAATGGATCAAGGGAAAATTAAAATTTACAGGTGAATGACCATATAGAGTTAATGAAATTTTATCTTATGGAGCAGTGGTCTTGGAATACCTTGATGGACGAAGATTTGATACCCATGTGAATGGTAGCCGATTACATGATTTTTGGCAAATTGATCCCCCATTTTGATTGAAGATCTGATCTTTTTATCTTTATTTGATTTTGCAATTTTGTTGTTTTTTATTATCTAATTTTTACCTTTTTGGAAAACGACAGTAACAACAGAAAAAAAAAAAAATGAGAGCAAAAGTCAGAAAAAGAGAAAGGAAAGTATTCCCAAGAATGAATTTTTAAAAAAAAAATGATTCAAAAATCACTATCAAGGCCAAATCTTGATTTGAAAAGTCATATAAATCTTCATTGAGTTTCCAGATGATAAATCCAACTTAGATCTATCTATATTGAGTTGGGCAAAGGTTAGTTGAAGCAGAAGTACCTATTTTTTAGCTAGCTCTATGTCACTTTTGTAATCTTCACCTATGAACCTTCACAGACTTGACAAATGGACTCAAAACATTAAAATTAGGTTGGGTGAAGGCTGAAATCCTAAAAAAAATGTCATTAAATGTAGTACCTAGGCAAAGATTGCACTTAGACAAAGGTTGAACCTTCGTCGGAGCTTTAGAACCTTTGTCGAGCTACCCTATGGGTGAGCAACCTTCGTCGAGAATTTTGGAAGCTTTTTTCATAGTACCGAACATGCTTGCAACTTTTTGTCCAAAACTAAGCAGCCATACCAGCACTTTGTCTAATAGACCCTCTGAGTTTGCTTATAAAAAGGCCCAAAAAAAAACCATCAAAAATCCATAAATTTCCATCATCTTGTGTGGAAAAAATCCACAATCATGATTAATAGGCTGAAAGCAAACCAAAATAAGAGAAGCCACTTACTTGGAGGTCAATTCCACAACAAGTAAAAAGCAAAAGCTAGGAAAAAGCAAAAGGCAACTACACCTTCTGATTGATGCAAAGCCTTGTTCTGATACCATTGTAATGCTCATCGCCAAGTGAAGATCTACCTAGATCATGTTACATGCAATCAAATGACACATGTGGAGCCAAGCCACCCAACCAACAGAAATAGATAGTCAAACCCTTAACTGCTTCACCCCCGAGCCATGGTGACTAAATGCAAGAGAGGAGAAGATCATAGCTCTTGGAAATAGGAAATTAGAATGAGTAGGGCGAGTTTCTACAAGATATATCAGCCTCAAAAGCTATGGAATATTCCCTGTAGAATCCCCTACTCCAAGCCAACAACATCTGATTTTCTATTCTTGCACCAAAGGCAGTCAATCACCATGCAAAAGCTCCATAGATCCATTAGAGCACCTGGCCCCTCACAAGGTTATTAGATACATTTTTGGCCTAGTCTGAAATGAAGTGTCGTAACTAATAATCTCGTACACTACCGGATATCCAAGTTTAGGATTATGCAGAATCCTATATGTGAATTTTCTAAAAAAAAGGACAATGATTGATTGTACTAATCAATCTACAGGAGGCGTTGACTGCCAAAACAAAGGATCTAACAAATTCTATTTTCTTGATCTACACAAAGATCATCAACTATTTAGCAAGATCAACTAATGTAAAAATCAATAATCAAGGGTGGCCTCACACGTGTGTAAAATAGCCATTGTACGGACTGTGACTAGAGAGCAAAATATTATAATATTTGATAGCATTCCAAGCATAAAATCACAAGACAAATGTGTAGATTACAAGCAAATTGCTAGATTGTAAATCTCTCATCAACTTTCTATTGCATTGGTTCATCTCTTTATAGATCAAGTACATCCACGAGTTGAGTACTGTCCAGCAAGCCTTCACACGTGTGAAGAGTGCCTAGTCATCTAGATCCACCAATAGGAGCCAAATATGCTCCACAAAAATAGGAATATTTTCTATAGAATAGGATCTAGTGGAATATCTAAATCTTATTTTCAACAACCTAATCTACACGTGTGAACAACAACTTGACATGTGGGAGCATTTACTCATTCACATGGAAGTGCAAGCTAATTACATGGAAATTGGTCAAAGTGACTTTTCCTTAGATTCTAGCCACAAATCAAGTTCACACTTGTGTAGATTGAACCAAAATGAATCTAACTATGTACAAGTACATTTTGTACATCCTTTCATGCGTGGGAACAGGCTCCACATGTGTGAGATCCTATCATGAACATAGATCTCATGATTGACCAATTTCATCAAGTTGGAAGTGACAATTTTAGCACTATATACATGACATGGATGTAACATAGTCATAATACTACAAAGAATTTTGTTTGAAGATTTTGCTTGTCCATTACCTTGTAGATTATATGGAGTGCTAAAACGATAAATAGCAAAAAGTTTCTCCAGTAAACGCTTGATTGTTTCATTAAAAGAATGAGTTCCGCGATTGCTCATGATCTCAATTGGACATCCAAATCAAACAATAATATTCTCATTTAGAAACAATGGTAGTCTTTACATCATCAACATGAACTGCTCTTGCTTCAACTCATTTGGTCATATAGTTTGTTGCTACGAAAATATATCTAGCTTGAGTACCTCATGCCACAGGATGAATAAGACCAACATAATCAAGTCCCCATTTTCAAACGGTACTTGTGTTAAAACTGGATGTAAAGGCTCTATATTGATTTTTTTTTATTTCTTCAGGGCACTGCATGTGAATCCACGCAGTGCATTGGCGTGAGAGAAGCGCGGTTCTCTCACAAATAGTAGTCTCGCTTCACTAGCAGACAATTGGATATTCTGATCCTAGACAAAATTATCTTCTCACACGCAGGTGGAGCTTCTATCTGTGTTCGTCTTGATTGCTTACTAGCATCAGACTTCTTCAGTGTCTCTTCTCTTTGTTATACTCTGTGTATCATGTTCTGATATATGTCAAGTATTATCCAGTAAGTACGGTCTCTCTATGTAAACCTAATATTAGAGTGATTATACATCTACAACTAATCAGGGAATTACAAGAGTGACAAATTAGCCACGACCTAGGAAGTATCTGTTGACGTCATGCAATCGGGTCAGATCTTTGTACTTCTGGGTACTTGCGTGATCTCTGGTGGTGAGCGTGAGGACAGAATGGGTTTCGTTTCCACCATTGGTTTTGTTTACTTCGTCTGCCTTTCTCTCTTGCTGGACTACAAAGGAATCTCGTTCGTGGATCCTTCGTGTTTGCGAACCATTCGTCTTTGTCTCCGTTGACTTTTGTATTCACGAAACTCTTCGTGTTTTGTGTCTCTAGATGTTCGATTTTGCGAACATCTTCGTCAGGTGAAGGGCTGAAAGCTAGCAAGGCTTTGTAATCAGAAACACTTTGTTTCTTCAGCTCCCTCTAAAAGCATGGTAGCTTTATGATTCCGAAATTGCTCCTTTGCCTCTCAAAGAGCCCTTTGTCTAGAGCTTTAGTAAAGATGTCAGCAACCATATCTTTCGTTCCTACGAAGGTGGTTTGCATCATCTTCCTTTCAATCAGATCCCTGATCAAGTGATACTTGATCGCAATGTGCTTCGTTCTTGCGTGGAACACAGGATCTTTCGTCAGGTGTATCGCAAAGGTGTTGTCCATCTGCAAGACCAATGGCTCGTTCCTTTTTTGCCCAATTTGTCCAGGAACTGTCTTAGCCAAATTATTTTGTTGGCCATCTTTGCTGCTGCCACGTACTCTGCTTCGAAAGGACGATTGGGCTACAATGGTTTGCTTCTTGCTGACCCAGAGAACTGCTGCTCCTGATGCGATGGTGCATCCTCCTGAGACGCTTTTACAGTCATCCCTGAGAGATGCCCAACTAGCATCACTGTAGGAAAGTATCCTGAGACCTGCACAACGACAATAACACAACCATAATCCCTCGTTAATTGAAGATATTGCAAATTTTGTTTTGCAATCTTTTACTGTGTCGAACCTGGATTCGTGCAGAATTGGCTCATCTTGAATATTGCATAAGCAATATCAGGATGTGTGTTGTCTGCAAGGTACATCAGTGAATCTATCAGCCTTTTGTGGGGTGTGAGCTTCATCTGTTCTCTTTCTTCCTCATTCTTTGGACAGTCGTCATTTGTTAGCACCGTCCCTGCTAGCATTGGAGTGTTCGCTCCTTTGCAGTTCAGCATCCCAAATTCCTCTAGGAACTTCTGAGTGTATCTGGATTGGTGAAGGTATAACTTGTCTCCCTCATAGTCCCTTTCAATTTGTAAGCCTAGGTAACACCTGGCTTCTCCCATATCCACTATCTCAAAATGCTTCGAGATGTCCGTCTTTACTTCAGCAATTAGCTGTTTACTCCTACAAAGTATCAGAGTGTCATCCACATAAATAGCCACTATGATGATTTGCCCATCTGTAACTCTGACATACACATTGGCGTCAACCAACAAAGGCAATGGGAGACGACTCAAAAATCTTAATTTTCGTGTTCGTCCACTGCTCCCTCTGACGTTGGCGGCAGGTCATAGTACTATCTTTCCAGAATTTCATAGCTAACAGGGTCTTTGTTGGCCATTGTCCTGCTCTCACTGAATTTGACATCCCTCACTATTTTCACAGTGTTCATGCATGCCATGTAGATTCTGTAGTATGACGAATTATTGTCATAACCTACCAGAAATCCTTGCTCGGCTTTCTCATCAAGCTTCTTGCGAAGCTTATCAGGAATATGTGCATATGCTGCACAGCCAAATATTCTGACATGAGATAGGTTGGGTTTTCTACCCCACCATAGCTCGTGTGGTGTCGTATGAGGAACACCAGATTTACCTATCATGTTCTGGATGTATGCGGCTATAGCTACTACTTTAGCCCACAGTGCCCTTGGAACTTTCGAGTATGCCATCATGCATCTGGCTGCTTCCATCAGGGTCCTGTTCTTTCATTCAGCAACACCATTGTGTTGTTGTGTGTAGGCTGCAGTTCTTCTGTGAATGATGCCACGATCATTGCAGAAGTCAGTGAAGCAATTTGAGATATATTCGCCACCTCAATCTGTTCTGATCTGTTTCACCTTGCTGTCTGAACATCTCTCAGTCCAATTCACATATTCTGTGAATTTATCGAGTGCTTTAGATTTATTCTAAATAAAATACACTCTGACAAACTTGCTATAATCATCAATGAAGGTTATATAATATTTTGGACCTCCTAATGAGATCACGTTGAATGGATCGCAGATGTCAGAGTGCACCAGCCCCGGAATTTTTCTCGTTCTGTAGGAGTCTTTGACGAATGGTGTGTGTGACATCTTGCCTTTCAAACATGCATCACAGGTGGTCGAACTGGTGCATTCGAGATGCGGACCCCTGTTATTGCTCCATGGTGACTTGCCTGGTAGAGTGCCATTGAGTTCATTGTGGGGTCGAAGATCTCTCGTAGTATAGCCCTTCCGCCTGTCAACTAAGGTTAGATCACTGGATAGGTACCTAACTAAACATAGATGCTACTTTTAGTTAGTTTCCTACTTTCTCCCTTAGCTCTATACTACTCCTCTTTAACTCTACTCCTCTACACTAACATTCATCATGGTTTTGATTGAAGAGAAGGAATGGAGAAGAAGAGATTGAGAAGGGAAGAGAAAGAGAGAGATAGAGAGTGAGGGTGGAGGTTAGCTCAAATGCATATTGTACTTGCTAAAGGAAAAACTTAAACTATTGAAACCAACAAGCATGAAGTTGAAAGCAAATGAAAACAACAAGAGCAATAGCAAGCATTGAATTGCAAATGAGGATGCTTCTCTTCCAAAATTGATAGAGTTTCCTCCTTCTCATTAAGCATGAAAATAGTGTACAAATGGTGTCTTTTTATAAAATGGGGAAGGCCCTTGCCACTCAATCTTATTGGCTAATATTCACAATGATCCTATCCATTCATCTTGGACCCAACTTGATCCAAGGGTCCACAAAAAGTACATATGAAATCACAAGATTCATCTGAGTCCCAATTTGGACTCAATTCTAAAAAGTAATCTCTAAGTTTAAAAATGACATTGGGCCTCTAGTTTTATTTTAATTCCAAGACCCAAGTCAAGTTTATTTTATTTACAACTTTAATTGCGTGCTCATTAGGCCATGGGCTTATACACGCAGGATGCCATGCTCTCGCAACACATTTTATTGGAGGATTTTATTTATTCACACTGTTGGGAATATCCCCAACAGGACCCACGGCTTGAAGTAGTGCCGGTCTCTCGGCACTTTGCCGGTTTAGTATAGCGTTCTCTTGAATCGCCTCTGGTGGATCAGATAGCCCGTAACGTCTTCCATGAAGTTGAGACGGTCCAGTTTCTTCGAGTCCTTTGGCGTGTGGAAGGACTTGTGGACTCCTGTCAGCCATTCTTGATCCACCCATGCTTGGAATCATTTCGTCCAAGGATCTCCAAGGAATGCAGCTCAGTAATATACACGAGCGCTTGGATCAAAAAATATGGAGAGAAAGAAATCATCCCATTTTGTTTCAATGCCCATTAATAATTCTAAGTCCCGGGCGTAAGTGGCTATCGCGCGGACTGTGGAATCGGGAAAATTGATGTAGTGACTGGCGAATGCGAAGAGAGCCCTTTTGGCGTCTACATCTGTAGTCCACCCATATTCGGATTTGATGATTGGCCAGTTGAAATTGTGCAGTGTGATCTAGTCTAGAGGAGTGTCACATTCTGCCCATTTGGATCTTCTTGGACATGGCAGAAAATGTGCATTCACCCGTAACTATTGCGGACTCGTCACGTAAGCCCTGATGGCCATAGGATCTCTCTCAAATAGCTATTGTCGCCACTCCGGTTGTGGTTGGAGGGCGGGTAAGGCTTGTAGTTCTTTTCCCTTGATGGTCTGAGCTGAGAATGATATCTGTCAGCCGCCTCTTGATGACTCGTGGGAATATTTGGATAAAAATTCATTCATGTTCTCCTCCACGTACTTCGGTCTTTGGAAGGCCCGGCTGGCAGTTATCATACGCAAACCTCTGGATGATGTTGTTTGGCCTTGGCTGGTGGTTACGCCTTGGCTCTGGTCTCGCGTCATAGTAGCCGCATCTGTCTGCCCTTGGTCTTGGCCTTCGGACCCTTGATCTAGTTGAAATCCCCCTGCTACCTGCTGGTTCTGATCTTGGCTGGTACTAGCCTGTGCAGCGTCAAAATTAGGTGGCAGTGGAATTACCACGGGGGTGGGCTGGGATTTGTTTCCATGTATTGTTGGCATGCCTTGAGGGCTTGCTTGGCCTGGGCGAGCTCTTGTGTTGCGCTTGTCCGATACTTATTGAACTCCGCTTGCTAGTTGTTGAGGGTTTGGCTATAAATCTGCACCTGACGTCGTAGAAGATTCATCTCTGATTGGGAAAGCGGCCTTGTGTCCGGTGTAGATTGAGCTAACCAGACGAGATTTTTGTCTTGTAAGGCTTTGACCTCCATCCCCAGGTGCGTGTTCTCTGCTTCCAAAAGTGTAAGTTGCACCTGGATGGGGGCAAGTCGTTAGGATGCTTCAACTTGAAGCTCCCGCACCTTTGTGGAGGCCTCAGTCAGCGCTTTGGAGAGGCTTTGAATATATTTGTTTAGGCCCTCCTCCTTCTGCTGCAGCTTGGCAATCTCCTGGTGCCCTGCTTGTTCGTGTTGTTGAGCCAGAATCAGTTCTTGCTGCAACTGCGTATTACTCATTGCAAAATGTAGTACCCTACTTTCCAGAATAGCTTTGGCCACTACTGCATGCAGAATGTATTTTCCTAGATTTTGGTACGCCGTCATTAGATCCGTGGGAGCAGCTGGTACACTGGCACTGGCAGGGGCTTGTGTTGTATCGGCCCCGACGACTTGTGGAATTCCGTCGTCATTGTCTTCGATCAGGTTTTCATTTGTCCTGATGCCATCTGGGGCGGTAGGGTCAGGCCGATCTGGTGATGATACAAAAAGTGTTTGTACAAATGCGTCATTAGGCAGCGGTTGGCTGCCCTCGGCAACCTTTGTTGGCGAAGCGGGTGGGGTGTGAGAAACAATTGTGGAAACAGGGGTGAGGACGGTTTGTCCAAACGAGAGGATGGGAAGAACAGTGGGGAACTGAAGGGTGGTGTGGAGTATGGAAGAAGGTGAGGATGGAGCAAAAAGTGTCTGGCGTGGGGGTGAAAAATTGATAACTTGCATCCATGCCAGAGCGTCGGAGGACAATTGTGAATTAGAAGGATTGAATGTGAGAGGAGCAACGGTGGTGGCAGGAGTGATGGAGGATGCGATGGTGATGGATGGAGTAGTGGACACTGGAAGAGAAGTAGGAGTGGTATCAACATAAGAAATGGGGATGGAGACAGAAACAGATGTGGATGGAACAGGAAGAGAGGTAGCAACAACAGAAATCGGAGTGGGGGTTGCACGGAAGAAGAAGTGGCGGTGGTTGATGGAGTAGTTAGTGCGGTAGTGGAGACACGTCTTCGGGTAACAGGTGGAGATGTGGATGTAGAGGCAACGCCACGCATTCGTTTGCTGGCCGTTGTGTTAATGATTGTAGGTTGGGAGGAGGTAGATGCTTGAGATGGTGGATAAAGGTTAGTATGTGGCACAAGGGTAGACAGGAGGGATGAGCGTTGGAAACCGCACACTTTCGTCTCGAGAAGTGCGCAGGCAAAGTTACACAACAGGGGGCCTACTGCGATTCGCTCACGGTTGTTGGGTTTGATGGAGTTTGTTAGTTCTCAAATGAAGAAGCTATGCCAGTCGTATGGCACAACAAAGGAGTTAGGAAATTCCAGAAAGGATTCCACTATCTGACTCAGCAGCGTAGACTGGATTCTGTCCTTGCGAAATGTTGAAATAACCAAAAAGTTATTCAACAGATGCACAGCTGTCTGAATGACGGGTTCTGTGATAGCTTCTATCAGATAACCATTGTTAGTTTGGATGAGAATTTTTGGTGTGGTTTGGGTGACGAATGGTTCGATTAGAGCTTTGGCGTGGCGATGGGAGATGGGTTGACGATCACCAGACATAATGCCAATGGTGACCATCGAGTTGGCATTAATCCTGACCTTGTACATGGTACCTTGGTACAGGAAGTGGAAACGAGCCTTGTCCTCGTCCCAGGTGGCGAAAGCGTGAAGGGCGAGGCCCATGTTAATCTCAGAATGGAAGAGCGCCGAATAAAAACCCATTGCCGCTAGAAGTGGGTTGGTTGTCTATAGCCATGGTTGGATCAGAGTGTCAGAGGGTAGAGGCCTAATCTGTGTGGCCTCGGAGATGTCACGCTGGATCACCTGTTTGGCGCCAGAGTCTTTAGATGATGAGGAGGCCATGAGCAGTGATGATCAGAGGTCGAAAAAGTAAGAAAAATGGTGGAGAATGGAAAAAGATGTGGAAACGGTAGAAAACTGAGAATAACGAGTGTTGGAAGACAAGGAGTGTAGTCCAGAGCGCAGATTGGTGTTCAGCAATATCAGATGACAGCTGGTAGAAAGTTTGGTTGCAAACAAAGAACTTGGTAATTTCAGGTAAATTTTGGCAGAGTTCGCTAACAAAGGTGACAAATGATTCAAATTCAGCCCTTATATTGCGGAATTTAGAGTGCATATTAGGTGAAATTCACTTTCTCTTGTTCAATTTCACCCAAATTTTGGCAGGCACCTTCTTCACAAAATTCTCAGACCTCAGGGAAGTCTATGAGAGTTCAGAAGGTGATTTGACTGCTATGCAAAGGTTCTGCGAGGATTCAGGCTGTCTGCGAGAGTTCAGCTCTCGCAGGAAGTTGTTCCTGTAATTGGATTTTGAAGATCAGACCCTGTAGGCAGGCTAATTTCACTGCTCTTATTCCATTTAGGCACCTTGCAAGGGTTGGTAAGATGATCTTGATGCTCTGCGAGGGTTCTATAAATTTTGCTTTTGGAAACTCTCGCATACACTAAAAAATGATGATTCTTCCATCAGAAACTCTCGTAGAGATTTTCATGGATGCATCTAGGTTAGATCTGGTGACTGTCCCATTTTCAAGAGCTATCTCCTAGGGGATCTCAATAAATCATGAAAAAAGTGCTCTTTCAAAGTGTTTTTTGACGAGATCTCGAGATTTTCTGATTTTTAACTTTTGTAAACTGGTAATCAACTTCATCCAGGCTTGATCTGACTGTTGGTAGTTCTCTGGAAGTTCTGATGGATTCTTCGTAGTAGATCCATTAGTCAATCTGATGATCTGCTTTTTTTTTTTATCCTATCAAGATCTGGATCCTCCTTGGATTCTGATGGATTTTTCCGATCTTGCCAGATCTGGCTGAATCTTGATGGATTTAGCTTGATTTGGCTTGATCTCCTTAGGTCTAGAGGTGATGGCTGAGTAGATTAGCTTTTTGTAACGTGCCACCCCCAATCTGGATCTGTCTCACTGTGGTGGCCAGTACTTGTGCAACCGGCTACCGTTGATGGGTGTGTCATATGGCGTCCCATCTAGCTTTTCTAAGTTCACGGCTCCATGATTAAGAATTTTCTTGATCCTATAAGGACCTTCGCCAGTGAATTTTAAATTCTCCTTGATCGCCTTGGTTTTATACATCAGGACCAGATCACCTGAACGAAGATCCTTCTTTTGTAATCTGCGATCGTGCCAAGCTTTGCGTGTGTCTTTTTTAGCTGCTAGTGCATGCACAGCTAGTAAGCGTGTTTCACAGAGTTTATGCAGAGCTTTGTGGCATAGCTATAGAGATTTGGACTCATTAAGACATTGTGCGG
The DNA here is from genome assembly GCA_029204225.1 of Diphasiastrum complanatum. Classification (NCBI taxonomy): domain Eukaryota; kingdom Viridiplantae; phylum Streptophyta; class Lycopodiopsida; order Lycopodiales; family Lycopodiaceae; genus Diphasiastrum; species Diphasiastrum complanatum. The sequence goes on from CM055095.1 coordinate 35,629,801, forward strand.
TGGCAATCCTTAATGAAGGAACTAAAAACTCTATCTGCATCATAGAATCCTGACCATATACCAATTGGAAGGGTGTTTGATCAGTGCTCCCTTTATATGTTGTCCTGAATGCCCACAGTACGGCATGCAACTTGTGTTCCCAATATGATCTGCTAGCTTCAGCTGTTCGTGAACATGCTACACAAGATCTTATTGGATGATTCTGCTTGCCCATTACCACGAGGATAATAAGGCGTACTGGTTCTGTGGATCACAAAGAATTCTTCCAACAGGACCTTGATGGTCTTATTGATGAAATGGCTTCCGCGATCATTGACTAGTTCCACCGGGCATCCGAAGCGCACAATGATATTTTCATAAAGGAACTTGGCAGTGGTCCTAGCATCAGCTACTCTTACTGCCTTGGCTTCGACCCATTTGGTGAGGTAGTCTGTGGCTACAATTATGTATCGAGCCTAGGAACTCCTTGCTGCAGGGTGAATTGGACCAATATAATTCAATCCCCATTTTTCGAATGGTGCTTGGGCTAAGACTGGGTGCAGTAGATCATAGTTCAATCTCATTGGTCTCCTTGCCCTTTGGCACACATCGCACTTTTTTAAGTATTCCTCCGTATCCTTATGAATGGATGGCCACCAACCTAATTGTAGGATCTTGCAAACTGTAATGTCAGATGCAAAATGACCTCCATCCATGCCTTCATGTGAAAGCAAAATGATCTGGGTGGCCTCATGAGGAAGAATACACCGCCGAAGAATTCCGTCTGGACCTCTTCGGTACAACTGGCCGGCAATCAGCTAATAAGGTCTAGCCTTCAAGATCAATTTCTATTGTTTCGCCTTTGGTAGTGATTTGTCTGGTTGGCCCCGCATTAGATATTCAACAATGTCAGCAGCCCATTCTAGTATTGTGTCCATGTAAGATAAGGCAACATCTGTCAGCTCATCGTCGAGTTGGGTTGCAATCTCCTTTCCCTTGATTCGTGACACATGATCTGCCATAAAGTGTTGTTTTCCCTTGTGAACTACTATCCGAAAATCAAATTCCAACAACAGAAGGAGCCATCTGGTGATTCTCCCGGTATTGCAAGTTTTATTAACAAGATATAGCAAGGGTTGATGGTCCGTATAAAAAGTAAAATGTGTGGCCATCAAATAGTGTCGAAACTTCTTAACCGCGTAGTTCATTGCCAGTGCTTCCCGCTCTGTGGTTGAATAGTTCATTTTGGTATCACTGAGCTGTCGGCTTGCGAATCAGATTGGAAAATCTTTTTTGTGTTCACCTGGCTGGGTTAAGACTGCTCCAACTGCATACTTCGATGCGTCCATATGCACGTGAAACTCAATGGACCAATTGGGTGGTCGTAAGATTGGTGCTGAAACCACGAATCTTTCGAGTTTCAACAAGAAAGCCACGAGCTTCTACAAGAAACTGTTTTGCGAATCTTAGGAGTTGACAGCAAGACAAATTTCATGAATCCTTCACGAATCTTTCAAGTTGTCTACAAGACAAATTTTGTGAATCCTTCGCAAATTTTTCGAGTTGGTCACGAATAGAAATGTTTCAAGTTCACGTTCATTTCTTTCTCATCCTTTGTCAAGTAAACTGCGCGCTTTGTTAGTAGAATAAAGATCTGTTTGATCAGTTGTTCTACAGCTCCCTCTCAAAGTGGCAGTTGGATGAACCCCAATCTTCTTCACTGCTTCTCGAACAAAGCTTTACTTAGTGGCTTTGTAAAGATATGAGTTGTCATTTCCTCTCTGGGTATGAAGATTGTCTTCGGTATCTTCTTCTCGACTAAGTCCCGAGTCACATGATACTTGATATCTACGTGTTTCGTTTTCGAGTGAAATACAGGATCTTTCGTAAGATAGATTGTTGAAGTGTTATCCATTAACACGACACAAGGTTCAAAACTAGATTCATCAAATCCTTCCAATATCTGTTTAATCCAGATCAACTCGTTTGCCATCTTGGCTGCTGCTCCATATTTCGCTTCACAGAAAGATTGAGCTACTGTTGTTTGCTTCATGCTAATCTAGAGTATAGCTGCGCCAGATGCTAGAGTACAACCTCCTGAAATACTTTTGCTATCATTCTTCATGGATGCCCAGCTTGGGTCACTGTAAGATTCGATGTGAAATCCAACTTCCTTCGAATGACACAGTCCATAGTCTTTCGTTTCCTGGAAATATTGTAGTACTCTCTTTGCCAACTTCCAATGCAACGATCCTGGGTTCTGATTATATTGGCTCAACCTGTATACTGCAAACGCTATATCAGGTCTGGTGTTGTCTACTAGATATATCAATGATCCAATCAGCCTACGATAGGGTGTTTTGGCCATTCGTTCATCTTTCTCGAGAGTCTGCGGACAATCTGCTTGTTCAGTATTGTTCCAGGTATCATGGGAGTATGCACACCTTTGTATTCGAGCATGTTGAAGTCTTCAATGATCTTTGGAGTGTACTTTTGTTGGTGAAGATACAACTTACCACCTTCAAAGTTTCTCACGATCTGCAAGCCTAGATAGATTTTAGCTTCTCCTAGGTCAGTGATCTCAAATATTTTAGAAATGTCTCTTTTGACATCTGAAACTAACTTATCTCTTCTTGAGAAGATAAGCGTGTCATCAACATAAATAGCTAGAATGATTATTTCATTTTGGACATGCTTGATATAGACATTTGATTCAGCAAATAGAGGTTTGAAGCCCATGGAACGTAGTGCTTCGTCCTTCTTTCTATACCATTGTCTCGCTGCTTGTTTCAGACCAAAAATGCTTTTATTCATGTGACGTATGTATTCTGGATCTTCTTGGCTTACAAAACCAAGTTGTTGGTCCATAAATAAGTCTTCTTCCAATTCTATGTGTAGGAAAGCAGTTTTCTCATCCACAATATGGATTTTTAGATCATGAGCCATTGCATACGCAAATAACAAGCGAATTGATGTACGTTTGCTACCGATGAAAAAGTATCAGTGTAATCGATCCCATATTTCTGTGAGAAACTTTAGCAACTAACCTTGCCTTATATCTGATGTTTTCTTCATCAGGACCTGTTTTGATCTTGTAGATCCACTTGCACTTGACTGGTTTTTTGCCTTTAGCTATAGGTGCAAGTGTCCAGTAAATAGATGCCATTTTGTCCTCCATTGCCTGAATCTAGCAATCTTTATCTGGTCCATCTACAGCTTCCTCGAATGTTTGAGAATCCACAAAATTTGATGGTTGTATTAAAAACATCATGACCATACCTTTCTGGTGGTTTTCATTGTCTATCAGATCTTCTCACATGTGGTATCGAGTTCGATTCTGCAGGTTTTGAGTTCGATTCTGATTTGAGCTTTTTTGCTAGAATCTGAACTGGCGATTTGAGTCTGTCAGGCACTCGATCTTGACCTTCCTCTGAATCTGGTAAATCTCTTTCATCTTCTGCTTGTTTTTCTTCTGTTGTTGTTGGTAGCTAATAATAATTTTTGAGAATTTCATAGCAGACTAGATCACTGTCTGCTATGTATTTCGTCTCATCAAATTTAACATCTCGAACATCTCCTATCTTGCCAGTTTCGGGTACATAAACACGATAATATGACGAATGTAACTCGAATCTTACCAGAAAACCTTGTTCTGTCTTTTCATCGAGTTTCTTTCTCAACTTATCTGGTATGTGCATATACATTGCGCATCCAAATGTCCAAACATGTGCAAGATTTGGGTTCGACTTCCACCATATCTCATGAGGAGTTTTATCCGGTATTTGAGATTTCAAAATACGATTCTGAAGATAATTTGATGTAGCCAGTGCTTCTACCCACAATTGCTTTGGTGCCTTCGCATGAGCCATCATACACTTTGCAGCTTCCATCAGAGTACAATTTCTTCGTTCAGCTATTCCATTGTGCTGAGGTGTGTAAGATGCAGTCTTCATGTGCATAATACCTTGATTAGTACAGTAAGCTTTGAATTCATTGAAAATGTACTCACCTCCACGATCTGTGCAAATTTGTTTCAGCTTATTGTAGGACCAAGGCCAAGACACGGATCCCAGCCAGAGCCAAGGAGAAGGACAAGTCTCCTCATCAAGAGGCTTGCACACTATGTCTGTTAGCCGGGCCTTTAGACGTCCCAAATCCGTGGAGGAAAAGGTCAATGAATTCCTATCCAGATGTCCCCACGAGTCTTCAAGAGGCGATTGGTAGATATCTTTTTCGGCACAAACCATAAAAGACAACGAGCTGCAAGCATTACTCGCCCTCCAACCACAACTTGAGTGGTGCTAGCAGCTATTTGAACAGGACCCTGTGGCCATCAGGGCCAATGTGACCAGTCCACAATAGCTAAGGGTGAATGCACATTTTCTGCCATGCACATGACGATCCACATGGACGGAATGCGGCACTCCTTTGGACAAGATCACCATCCAGAACTGTAATTGGCCGAGAATTTCTTCAGATCACGGTTGGGATACAGATGTAGATGTCCGAAGGGCTCTCACCCAATTTTCTAATAAGTATTTCAACTGCCCTAACCCAACAGTCCGCGCGACAGCCACTTACGCCCGACCACTTAGAGCATGTAATGGAAATCGAAATGAAATGGGACAATTTTCTCCCCCCAATATTCTTTAATCCAAATAAGATGTTAGCCTCAAAAAAAGTGGAAAATTAGCTTCCAGTAGCTCGAGTTTACTACCAAGCCGCATTCCTTGGCGATCCCTGGATGCGCAGATTCCAAGCGTGGGTCGACCAAAGATGGCTAACAGGAATTCACAAGTCCCTTCACACGCCCAAGGACTTAAAGAATCTGGACCGAATAAACTTCATGGAAGATGTCACTAGCTACCTGATCCACTAGAGGCGGGCCAAGAAGACTTTGTACTAAATCGGCAGAGTGCAGAGGGACCGACACTACTTCAGGCTGTTGTTGGCTGATTCTGACGAATGCCCAAGATACTCGGTCAGAGCTACCCAAGATCACCTCTCACCTTAGACCAAGGAGGTCTCCATCTGGATGCAGAGATATGTGGAATTGATCCAAAGGTATGAAGCCCATGTTAGATTATTCTCCTGATAATTGACTAATCATTTTTAATCTTCATCCACTACATTACCCAACTTTGCAATTTTATGCATGTTTCTACAAAGTCTGCAGAAGTACATGCTCACAGCTGGATTCCACAAATAAACTTGCAGGAAGTACTAACTGGATGGATGCCAACTCACTATGGCCAATTGACCATTATGATCTACAACCTAATTAGATGTCCTACTGGACACCTGTTTTTGCTTAGTATAAATAGCTGATCATACGTCTATTATTTCATTCATTCATGCAATGTATTGAAGTAGAATTTAGCAGCTCTCTCAAGCTTTCAAGCTTGAACACTCTTGAGAATTCTAGCTTAGTTCTTTATAGTTCTTTTAGAGTTTGTTATTAACGCTTTCAGTATTATGTCAGAATCTCTGTGATCTCATATTGCTTTTGTCTAATAGTTCAATTCTTCATTGTTTGGCTATGCAATCACTTTAGCTCTGATGATTTCAAAGTTAGTTGTTTAAAGATTGAACGTGACTCTTGTCATTATGTTTTGTTCAATATTGATAGGCGTAATCATGCATTCCACTGCACTCAATAAGTCTTCACAAGTTTTGACTTGTCGTTATTGCATTATCACCTCTTTCCAACATGGTATCAGAGCTTGTTATTTAATATGCTATTACCTTCATGATATCAGAGCTCTAATACTTGATATCTTTCGCGATATCAAATCAATACCATTAGATACTTTTCACAGTATCATATTCTTCAATTTGTGTTATCAAATTTCAGTATCAGATAGTTGATTTCCTAAAGCAAAGAATATCAGCAAGCAAGTAGATCAATAGCTGAATGCAGTCACAACATCTCCCAATCTCGACCTGGATGAAGGAGCATTAATGGTCAAAGACCAAAAGACACCATTGGATAATTCTTGGATTCTGGATTTTCGAGCTACTCAACATATGACTAATCATCGTGAGCATTTTCACTCCTATACACCTTACAGTACAATAAGATAAATTCATCTTGGTGACGATAGCACTACACTATCGAAGGTGAAGGTACTATGAGATTGAAATTCCAACATGATCAATTCAAACTACTATCAAATGTTTTTCATGTTTCCAAACTTTTTACAAATCTGCTATCAGTAAGTAGAATCACTGATTTAGATCATAAAGTAGAGTTCGATTCTGATCAATGCCGAATTATCGACAAGGCAAGTAAGATTCTTGGACTCAGCAAGAGGCATGGAAACTTATATAGATTGGCACAATGTTATTTTTTTGATATTAGTCAAGCCTTCAAAACCTCTGTTCTTGTCAATAAAGCATTACTATGACATCATCGATTAGGACACTTGAATCATACATATGTTTCATACATGTCTAAACGATCCCTACAACTTGATCTCGACTATCCATCTGACAAAGTCGACCTCCCTATCTGTCATAGTTGCATCCTTGGAAAGCAGACTAGGATTCCATTTTGATCGAGTCATAGGCATGCAACAAAAGATTTGTTAGACATTGCTCATTCATATATATGTGGTCCAATGCAAACTTTGTCATTGCTAGATTCAAAGTATTTTATTATCTTTATTGATGAATATTCAAGAAGAACAATTGTTTATTTTATTAGACAGAAATCAGAGTCTTTCAGCAAGTTTCAACAATTCAAAGAGCATGCAAAAAATCAATCTGATAAAAGAATCAAAGCACTGAGGTCACAATGGGAGAGAATATATCTCTACCGAATTCAAGGAGTACTGTATTAACAATGGCATCGAGCAACAATACATTACCTCCTATTCGCCTCAGTCAAATGGTCAATAGTGCATCGGTCCTAGATCACTCATGTCAAAAGCATTGGAAAGATCTGATTTTATTTCATCAATTAAGCTCTCATTACTTCCGGTAATAATCAAATCATCCACGTACAACACAATGAACAATATATTTGAATCTTGCCTTAGAATGTAAAGATTAGGATCAACATCACTCTTTACCATTCCCCTCCGCTTGAAGTGTTCATCAATGCAAGAGTACCATGCCCGTGGTGCTTGCTTCAATCCATAAATGGCTTTATTGAGCTTACAAATGAGATGCTCTCTCTCTGGTTCAACAAATCCTTGAGGTTGTACACTTAACAGCTTTTGCATCCAGCTTCTTTCGTTTTTCATCCAGCTTCTTTCGTTTTTCATCGGGTACATGAGCGTAAGCATCACAACCAAATATTCGTAAATGACAAACATTAGGTTTCTTTCTAGTAAAAGCTTCGTAAGGTGTCTTACCCTCCACGGACTTTGTAGGACACCGATTCAAGATATGAGTAGCTGTGTTGCATGCTTCTGCCCAAAAAGTATTTGGCAAACCCTTGCTCTTAAGCATTGCTCTAGCCATCTCCACAATGGATCTGTTTTTCCGTTCTGCAACTCCGTTTGGTTGTGGTGAATAGGGTGTAGTGGTTTGTCTCTTGATCCCCTGATCTTTGCAAAAATTTATAAACTCTGTTGAAAAATACTCACCGTCACCATCTGATTTGAGGGTCTTAATATAACAATCTGTTTGTTTTTCAACTAGAGCCTTGAACTCTCTAAACTTGGCAAAAGCATCAGATTTCTTGCTTATGAAATAAATCCAGATATGTCTACTATAGTCATCAATGAATGTGATGAAATAGTAACAACCACTAATGGACCTAGTTTGTATTGGTCCACACATACACTATGAACAAGATCAAGAATGCCATTGGCTCTTCTTGCTCCATCTTTGGGAAATCTCTCTCTCTATGTTGTTTTCCCAAAATGCAACCCTCACAAATTTTTCCTTCAAAAGAGATATCAGGTAATCCAACAACTAGATTACCTCACTTAAGGATTTGCAAGCTTTGAGCACTAATATGACCAAACCTTTGATGCCAAAGGTCATGTCGACTATCAATAGTGCTTACCATAGTTTGAGTGAAAGATCTCGCATTCAATTTGTAGAGTCGATTCTCCTTGACTCTAACTCCTTTAGCAATCACTTTGTAGTGATTCTTGACGTCTTTAACAAGACATTTGTCGTTGTCAAACTCAACCTTGAGTTGTTGATCAGCCATCATCCCAACAGATAGTAGATTGTTAGCTAAACCAGGTACATATTGCACATTGCTTATCTGCTTTATCTTCCCGCTGGCTAACTTCATTGGTACCACTCCAACTCCTTTAACAGATAGAAATTTTCCAGCGGCTTGTCCAACTCCATCACCATTGTGAATTTCCTTGAGTTCTGAAAACCACTCTTTCCTTGAAGTTGTGTGTTTGGATGCACCACTATCAATGTTCTAGGCATCATCACTTGTCATTGATGTTGTAATGAACAATTTTGAGCTCTCACCTGTATCATCTTCATATTGATCATCATCGTATTGATGTTGATCAGTATAATTGTCTTCATAATAATAATTATCAAATTGATGTTGATCAGCATATTTTTTTTATTGCCCTTTGTCTTTTCTTTGTTCCATCTCCTTCCGTTTCTCGAAGCATTCACGCTCCCAGTGGCCAAGTTTGTTGCAATACCTACAATTTCTAGGTTTATTTTGTCTGGAAAAGTCGCGTCCTTGTCCTCGGCGTTGATTTCAATTTCCTCGATTCGGGCCATCATTGGATTGTTTTTGAAATTGTGGAATGATCCACGATTTGAGTTTTCACCTCTTGATTGGTGTCTTCCACGACCAAATCTACCACCGCATCCTCTGATTGCAAGAGCTTGATCAAATCCCCTGTTGCGATGACTCAAATTCTCTTGACGTTGTTCTTCCTACAAAAGCAATCCACCTAGCTCTTCATAGGTTGGAAGATTCTGTGTGGCTATACTTGTCACAAACATCTGATGTGACTCACTCAAACTATTCAATGTCAACTCATGGTCTCACGATCCTATACTCGCTCTCCAACTGCTGCTGATTGGTCATGAATCTCTTTGATCTTCAGTAGGTGATCAGCAAGAGTTGCACCATCATCCATCCACAATGTGTGCAGCTTCGTCTTCAGGAATAGCACTCGAGATGTGTTTTAGCAGATACTTCCTAGGTCATGGCTAATCTGCCACTCTTGTAATTTCCTGTTTAGTTGTAGATGTATAATTACTCTAATCTTAGGTTTACATAGAGAGACCGTACTTACTGAATAATACTTGACATATATCAGAACAGGATACACAGAGTGTAACAAAGAGAAGAGACACTGAAGAAGCCTGATGCTAGTAAGCAATCAAGACGAACACGGACGGAAGCTCCGCCTACGTGCGAGAAGATAATTTTGTCTAGGATCAGAAGATCCAATTGTCCGCTAGTGAAGCGAGACTACTACTCATGAGAGAACCGTGCTTCTCTCACGCCAACACACTGCATGGATTTTCATGCAGTGCCTTGAAGAAATCAGAGAAAATCAATATAGATTATTTTTTAGTTGTGTCTGATCTTGGATGTTGAATGCTTATGTTATTTATTTCATATGTTTGAGTTTTCTTGTTCCCTTTGAATTTCGCACCTTGGTTGAAATTAAGTCGAATGTTGTATTAATTCTATGAACGTAGATCAGTAGTAATTGACTACTCTCTGGAGGATTGTAGGAGTGTTTCAGCTGGCAGTGCCTAGCGAACGCATCTGAACTCCATCCGAATCTTGAAAGAGAGTCGCGACTGTTTTGTGAACTTTCTCTCCTAGATTCATTACACGTATCAGAGCATCTCACGATTCTCATTAGTGGTATCAGACCCACCCTGCCATATTCTGACATAGCCAAGAAGCTAGCAGATCTAGGAGGCCAAGCATTCAGACAACCAACCATAAACAAGAAAACAGACTTCAAGAAGCAATGGATTCAATCAGCAGCAAGATCTGCACTATACTTAATTCTTCATGATCTAATTTTCTGGCCTGAAAAGTTAAGACATCTTTGATACTCAAGGGTGAAGGACTCTTTCCCTGGGTAGATGGCACAGAAGAAATGCCTACGACAACAGGCAAGGAGCTACATGAATGGGGGGAGAAAAATGACAAGGCAGTAGCCTTGCTATCATCTTCCATCGAAGATAGCCTTACACTTGACCTGGCTACACTCTCCAAAGCTAAGGAGATGTGGGATGCACTGCTCACAAGATTTCAGATGAAATCAAGAAATCAGATTATGATGCTAGAAGATCAGCTGACGAATCTACAGTGGGATGGAAAACACCTCACCTCTTTCGTGAAAAAGATGAAGGATCTGTTTCTATCACTACACAACTCAGGAGCAAAGAATGCAGTATCAGCTGAGAAGCAACTCACATATCTGTTGAGAGCCTTATCTAGATCTTTCTAGATGACATGAACCCTGCTCGCGAAAGATCCTACCATGAACCTCAAAAAGGTGATTGTCGAGATTTGAGAGGAAGTCGAGGCCAGAGAGCATTTTGATCACAAAGATGGTTCTGACCAGGCACTCTACGGCAACAGAGAAAAATAAAAAAAACAGTTCAAGCCTAAGAGGGAGTCGAATCAGAGGCATGATCGTGACCAGCAAGCAGAGGGGACCAACAAAAGCAACTGGAAGACCAAAGGGAGGTCGAAACGACAAGATACAGATAAGAAGTTCTGCACGAGATGTAGAAGAGACGGGCATACAGTAGATACCTACTGGCTCAATCCCAAGATTGAGTGTATCCATTGTCATAAGAAGGTCATGTAGCCATCGATTGCCGCCAGAAACCAAGAAACAGATCAGCACAGAACAGACAGGAGAACAATAATAGTTCTTCCTATGTCGAGGAGCCCGAGAGCTCGAAGATGGGCGAAGAAAGAACAAACAAAAATTGTTCACCCACATACATCTGTGAAGATGTGTGTGCAGCATCAACGTCTGACACACATGAGGTGATCCTGGATTCCGGAGCCACCTCGCATTTCGTGACATCAAGACGAATCATGTCTGATTTCAGAAGTGCAGATCTCTCAAGATTCATAGTTCTTGGGGATGGATCCAGACGTCAAGTGAACGGTATTGGTTCACTCTGGCTCAACACCAACGGTAGAGACAAATGACTCGAAGACATTCTGTTCATGCCAACTCTGCAACAATCATATTAGAAGAGTTCTAAATCCAAAAAAAAGATTCTTTTTATGTTTTTTTCTCAATTTTTTCTTACACATGGACCAATCAAAACACCCAAATTTGAAATCTACGTAATGTAACTTTTTGAGTCCACATTTTGATTCCACACTAAAAATGGCATAACTTTTTAGTGGTAAGTCTGAATTTAGCGAAGTTTGGTGCATTGGAAAGCGCTTGACAAGGGCTTTCCAATGATATGTTAGATGACACTTTTGAGCTACGATTAGAAAGTTATGATAGGTCAAAAGTATTAGTGTTATAATATTTTAATAATATAAACTACATCTTGCACAAATTCTTAAAGGGTCTTTTTGGAACTCAAAACTCCTCTAATTGATGCGTGTGACGTTTTCTAACGAAGCATGCAACTTGATTGATGCCAGCACCAGCACTCTCATTGCTCAAGGTAGAAGGAAGGGTAACCTATATCGCCTACTTGAAGATCAGATGCATCAGACCCATGACGACTCGCCAGACACTCTGTGGCACAAAAGACTCTGCCACATGAATGTTGGGGTATTCCCAACAAAGTGTAAATAAATAAAATCCTCCAATAAAATGTGTTGCGAGGGCATGACATCCTGCGTGTATAAGCCCATGGCCCAATGAGCGCGCAATTAAAGTTGTAAATAAAATAAACTTGACTTGGGCCTTGGAATTAAAATAAAACTAGAGGCCCAATGTCATTTTTAAACTTAGAGATTACTTTTTAGAGTTGGGTCCAAATTGGGACTCACGTGAATCTTGTGATTTCTATTGTACTTTTTGTGGACCCTTGGATCAAGTTGGGTCCAAGATGAATGGATAGGATCATTGTGAATATTAGCCAATAAGATTGAGTGGCAAGGGCCTTTTCCATTTTATAAAAAGGCACCATTTGTACACTATTTTCATGCTTAATGAGAAGGAGAAAACTCTACCAATTTTGGAAGAGAAGCATCCTCATTTGCAATTCAATGCTTGCTATTGCTCTTGTTGTTTCCATTTGCTTTCAAGTTCATGCTTGTTGGTTTCAATAGTTTAAGTTTCTCCTTTAGCAAGTACAATGTGCATCTAACCTCCACCCTCACTCTCTATCTCTCTCTTTCTCTTCCCTTCTCAATCTCTTCTTCTCCATTTCTTCTCTTCGATCAAAACCATGATGAATGTTAGTGTAGAGGAGTAGAGTTAAAGAGGAGTAGTATAGTGGTGAGTAGAGCTAAGGGAAAAAGTAGGAAGCTAACTAAAAATAGCATCTATGCTTAGTTAGGTACCTATCCAGTGATCTAACCTTTGTTGACAGGCGGAAGGGCTATACTACGAGAGATCTTCGACCCCACAGTGGCGCCGTTGCCGGGGATAGGTTTCCACTAACTAGTTTAGCTGCATTTTAGCTATTTTCTTGCTTTTTAGAGTAGTTTAAGTAGATTTGTGGGAGTTAGAGTTAGTTTTCTGTAGTTTTTTTTGTGTTTGGACTGTTCACAGCTAGCGAAGGAAGTGTGAGAGGGTAGAGGAGGCCCGGAACAACCTCTAAGGGCTTGAAACCGAAACCAACCATCCAAAAAACTCAAAAAATACACCAATCTGCATTTTGGAGGGAAAAAGAGCCAAAAAAAAATTTTATATCACCTTAAATAAGTGGGAATTAACACTTGCACGACTGGCAGCAGCTCCAGGGTACTGTCCCAGACCTGCATAGAAGTCTGCGAGAGTTAGTTCCAAGCAGATTGTAAAAATCAGAGAAAAATCATAAAAAGTTCAAAAAACCCTTGAAAAAATCCAAAAAAATTCAACTTTTCATAAGAACTCTCGTAGAGCCTTCTAAAGTTCCATCTCAGTGAGACCAGAACACAGAGAAGCTTGCAAGAGTTAGTTTCAGATCTAAGTGCCTGTGCGAGAGTTCTCAGTGAAAAAAGACGAGAAAATATCAGTGAACCCTCGCAGACAGCAAAATTTTCAATTCTAGTGGTCAAGAACTCTCGCAGAGGATTTCGAAGTTCCATCTCAGTGAGACCAGGACAAAGAAGAGCTTGCGAGAGTTAGTCTGATTCCAGTGAGCAGAAAATTGGATTTAAGTGCTAAAAGATCACTAAAAAGTGAAGATCCAGCAAATCTTTCTAGTAAGAACTCTCGCAGACCCTCTCAATTGATTTAGAATGGCAATTTACATCAGTGATGAAGCCTGCGAGAGTTAGTGTGAAGATCTGGTGAAGATCAAGCTAAAAAATGGTTTTGAACCCTCATAGACAGTGAAATTTTCACTTCTTGCGACAGTTAACTCTTGTAGAGAATTTTGTAGTGAGATTTGTCCCAGATCTAGCTACTGTGAACCTTGCGATAGTTAGTTCTCAGAGATATGAAAGATATCAAGTTTTTTAGTTGATATCAAGACCCTAAACCCTAAACTGTCAGAGGAAGAAAAATCCACTTGGAAAGCAGTTAAAGCATCTCTCATTACGCGCTTTAAACCACGAAAGTCCGTAGAAGACCCGTTTCTCCTGCTAAACAAAGTCAAGATGGGAAAACAAGAAAGGGTCCGTGACTATATTGAATGGGTCAAACATCTACGATCTGAGTGCAGTGCAGTCCTAACTCCCGATCATGCGGCGATCATGTGGTTCCTAGCCGGATTACTACGAAGCATCAGAAGAGAACTAAAACGACAGGAGTAGTATGCTACTCTGCAAGAAGCGATGGAAGATGCCATCAGAGAAGAGGATGAGGGATCTGACGATGAATATCCTTCCACCCACACTCCTACTTTCTCGATCGCATCATAATCATCAAACGCATCCGCTCTATCCACATAACTGTTGTTGGAGCAAATGACAAAATTACACAAATAGCAGATGGAGCAACTTACGGCGCAGGTTGACCAGAAATTGAAGGCCTTACAAGAAATTGTAGTGGTAACTCCACATCAACCGGAACCAAACCAGCTGCAGTATCCTCGACGAGAAAATGTATGGTGTTCAGTATGCATGCAAAACCATACAGCGAACGAGTGTCCAGTCCTAAAGCAAAATCTGAGACTGACACATAGATTCTGCCATCTGTGCAATGAACATCGCACAATATGACATTTTGCTCGTTTAACCCCAGGATTGTTCAATAGAAGAGAAGTCCTTATCAGACTTCTTATCCTTATCATCAAGGGGCACCTAACATGGGACCAAGGTACGGCGCACCCAATCAACCACAATGCATGGCCTTACTTGCTCCACCAGGGCCAGCCAATCAACAAGTGGCCCATATAAACCTGACAGTAGCGGAACAAGAAATGCAAATGCCACCTCAACCTGAGCAGCAACAGTGGTACGGACCAGATGAATCATTTATGGATCCTGCCAAGGTGGAAGAAATTACGGCTGCTACGGATGCGGCGAAGGACACAGAATTGCAGAATGTCCCTACAAGGGACAATATACAACCTCCTACCAAGATTGCGGTTATGGACACTATTTCAAGAATTGTCCATTTAAACTTGAAACTCGGCACCTCTTAGCCTCATTGCCATATAGCAACCAACAGTTCTAGTAGGGATGCCATTGAAAGGTCGACAAGACCATGCTCCTGTGTTAGCTGTTACGCGAGCACAGAAGAGGAAGGACGTGGCTCCCTCACCACCACCATCGGTCACTGACGACCAACCCTCAACTTCAGCGCCATATCCAAATGTGAGGGAAGAGAGAAGACAGTACCAGAAGATAAGACACTGGGTACAAAAAGCACAAGAGGAGGAAAAAGAGCAAGAACGAGACAATCCCACAAAACCTCCAGTCAGGCACCAGCGGAACAAGTCTTCGAGGGACCTACGCGAACACAGCCGATGAATCTTGCGGAACCAGGAGAAGAAGAAAGGATAGTGCATGTGGGAGAGCAGTTAACACCCACGCAATTCAAGAGACTACGATCCTTGTTGGTGGAATATAAAGACTGTTTTTCCTGAAGCTATAGTGATCTAAAGGGCATTCCGCCAACAGTAGTCCAACATACCATACCCTTGGTGGACGGAGCAGTCCCCAAGGTGAGCCGTTACTACCACTGCAACCCGAATTATATAGAACTGATCAAGCAAGAGTTGCAGAAGCTGATGGACGCAGATTTTATTTATAAAATCGAGCACACGGAATGGGTATCACCAATAGTTATAGTACCCAAGAAGAATGGCAAAATGCGGATCTGTGTGAATCTGAAGGCGCTTAATACAGTCACCAAAAAAGATTCCTTTACCATTTACGGAAAGTGTCCTCGATAGAGTAGCTGGCAACGAAGCCTACAGTTTTTTGGACGGCTTCAGCGGCTACAACCAGGTGAAAATAGCCTCCCCAAGACCAGCACAAGACAACATTTGCCACGAAATGGGGAACTTATGCCTATAAAGTGATGCCATTCGGACTTTGCAATGCCCCAAGCACTTTCCAGCGAGTCATGTAGGCAACATTCAAAGATTATTTGCAAAAATTTCTGGAGATTTTCTTGGATGATCTGTGCATGCATGGACCAGATTCAGAACACTTATCCAATTTGGAAAAGGTGCTACAAAAGTGCCGTGAATACCAGATCTCCCTGAATCCAGAAAAATGTCAATTCTGGGTGACATATACTCGGCCATATAGTGTCAAGACACGGGATCGCCACAGATCTATCAAAGATCGAAATCATTATTGATCTACCACCACCGGGGACGATCCACGAGGTCTACATTTTCATGGGTCATGCTAACTATCTTGTCGCGAAATATTATGTTTCTTGTTCAAGCCTTAGATGTCGCGAACAATTTGCGAAATCTTTTGACCTGTTCTTCAAACTCACCCGTCGCGAAACTATCTCGAACAGTTCACGAAATATTCTAGATTTCTTCTTCAAGCTCAAGAATTGTCATCTGTCGCGAACAATTCGTGAAAGACAAAAATGTCGTGAAGAGACAAGTGTCGTGAACAATTCGTGAAACACGAAGCTGAGACGAAGAGATGGACTGTCGCGAATAATTCGGGAACAGATTTTATTCGAGCCTGAAAACAGAGCATCTATATGGATATCAATCATCGCAAACGATTAGATATCTACTGTTACAACATTGAAAGGTCAAAAGACCTGTAAATAAAAGGCCAAAAGACCTATAACAGTAGATATCTAACCATTTACAACGGTTGATATTCAAATAGACGCTCTGTTTGTAGGTTCAAATAAAATTTATTCGCGAACTATTCGCGACAGTCCATCTCTTCGTCTCAACTTTGTGTTTCGCGAATTGTTCGCAACACTTGTTTCTTCACGACATTTTCATCTTTTGCGAATTGTTCACGACAGATGACAATTCTTGAGCTTGAAGAAGAAATCTAGAATATTTCGCGAACTGTTCAAGATAATTTCACGATAGGTGAGCTTGAAGAACAGTCCAAAAGATTTTGTGAATTGTTCGCAACAATTTCTTGACATTTGAGGCTTGAACAAGAAACATAATATTTTGTGACAAGATTTTGTTCGCGAATCTTTTGAGCTTCAACAAGAAAGCCACAAGCTTCTACAAGAAACTGTTTTGTGAATCTTTCGAGTTGACAGCAAGACAAATTTTGCAAATCCTTTGCGAATCTTTTGAGTTGACAGCAAGACAAAATTCGCGAATCCTTCGCAAATTTTTCGAGTTGGTCACGAATAGAAATATTTCGAGTTCGCGTTCGTTTCTTTCTCATCCTTCGTCAAGTAAAATACGCACTTTGTTAGTAGAATCAAGATCTGTCTGATTAGTTGTTCTACAATACTAAATTCAAAGAGCTGTTTGAGCTTCTTTGATTGTCTTTTTGCAACAACATAGCGATTACTTTTGAGAGAGTTAAATATGAGTGTGTCGTCATCACCCAGTTTTTGTATATAGGTGGCAGGTTCATAATGTCATAATTGTGTCTTGATCGTTGATAATTGATCCAACAGTTGCCACCTACTACAAGAGATTCTTAAACTAGTTAACGTGATTCTAAAGCAAATCACCATTAGACATCTTGAGTGAGAAGAATTTCTTCTGAGATGCAACTTTGAAGTCACGTCTCTCACATCATATAGTGCGCTCAAGATATCACATCATACATCAATGTGTTATACCTCTTTCGAAGTTTGAGCTTCAGATACATGGCCAATTTGGGTACCTGATATTACATCAGTGAAGCCTTGCAGAACAGACTATAATTCTACATTTGTATTTCCATTGCAAATACACAGGGTCTTTTGTTACCTACAAATATCTCAGTACGTTGATCAATGTCTTCCAATGGATAAGTTGAAGATTGGATATATATTGGCCCAAAGTACTGATTGAATATGCAATCTCAGATTTTGTACAAAAGATCATTACATACATTAAAGAATCAAGAAAGAAATGGAAAGGATCTCTCTTCATTTATTCTTTTTCTTCATCGGTTTGTGGGCACTACTGCTTTGAAAGTTTCAATCTAGAGTCCATTAATGAGCTTGTTTGTTTGGAATTCAAGAAATCATGCTTTGTCGATAAATTATAGATATATCTTTGACTGACATAAGTCAATCTTTTCAACCTATCTCTGTGGATCTGTATCTCAAAACAATATTCGGCCTCCCCTATATCTATCATTTCAAATTCTTAATTTTTTGGCATCTTTAATTTGATAATTTTGATGTCATTATCAAAATTATAATAATTACATCATCATATAATATAATAATTACAAATGAAGTGTCAACGACCTCATAATAAAGATTAGAATATGTAGAGCTAGGTACAAAATTATTTTCAACAAAGAAAGTATTGATTCTCTGGAACTAAATGGAAAAATATGATAAGACAAAAAAGACTTATTTTGATTTTGAAATTGTCAAAATCAAAACAAAAAGCATCTGACTAAAGAGGCAATGAACAAGACGAAGAGGAGGAACCAAAATTAGATTTGATGGGATCAGACCTGAATGCCCTACAACATATAGAAGCATGAGCAAGTTATAAAAAAAATCTCATGGCAACTCCCTCTATTGTCCCTAAAATGTAGCATTCAAAGCAAGACTACCCACTTCATGGTGAATTTGGTAGCATCGCACAACTATCTGTCACAAAGTTTGGCAGAGGAATTGGGCATATATTGCCAAGAAAGTGCGACCCTCCTCGATGTGGAAATGAAAAAAAGTACGATGACAACTTGTAGATTGTCAACCAACCTGCTGATCTCACTGGGACCCTGAAAGAATCGACCACATTCACATTCCTCAAGATAAATGCTTTCGATGCCATTTTAGGGCTGAGTTAGTTTAACAAACACATGGTTTCTTTCTTGGCAAAAGGAATCAATCTTGCGTTGTTATATAATGGCAAGAAACCTTGCATTGTTAGGGCTATACCAGGAGATCGATTAGAGTTGGACAACATATTTGAACATGAGGTAGCTATTTCAAATTTCATTCATCTCTTTAATGAAGGAAAACCAACAAAGACAAGTCACAGAACCAACATTGCCCACGACTTCAAAATCAGAGATGGATCTGAGTGTAGATCTTGAGCTCAAAAAGCTCAACTTGTCTTACAGACAAAAGCTTTAGAATCCAAGGGGCTAGCTTTTGACATTTTGCAATCCAACAAAATGGTAGCACATGGTGTGCTACTCTTTTTATGCCACTACATAATTGTTTAAGAACAAGAATGGTGGTTTGATGCATACATAAAACTTTGACTATCCATCAAATTTTAAATAGGTCCATCACAAAATACTTTGTAACTTTATAAATACAGGTTTACTTTTGTAAAAAAAAAACTGTTATTTAAGTTGTAAAAGCTACCATGCCGAGTGCTAGCCTGCAAATTTTTTATTTCAAAAAAAATCATGGTTTTTTGAAAAAATAAATTTCTTTTGGAGCTGATTTGACTAGCATGTCGGTGTGGTAACTGAGTAAATTATAAAATAGAAAAACTATTTTGACACATTTGAGAATCAAATTTTGAGTAAAAAAATTTATTTTACAACATTTTTTTCAAACTCCAAACATAGTAAGCCAACGTGCTAAGTAAAATAGCTGATTTTTTTTTTTTGCAACTTTTAAAGATAGCACACCCCCGTGTTATATGAAATGAGAAATTTTTTTTGGTAGGCTCGCGTTTTTTATGAAAGCTTGTAAGGGGAAAAAAATGAAAATAAATAACCTTACAAATTTTTTACTAGGCTACTAGCGGCAGGACTTGAGCAAACTTAACAAACAAACCTCCATAATGCAAACGAATTAAGATTCAAGCTAAACAGCGGATTCTAAATCAACGTAGAAAACAAAAACTGGGCATTGATTTTGATCCAAATTCCTCACTATCTCCATGGAATGGTGCAGGGAATTTACTCCTAATATGAGTAAGTATAAGACAGGTGCCTTTCAAGGACCAACTGTCTAAAATATATTGCTCAGTTTCTCATTGCCATTCAAACAAGAATGGTATCTCAAAAACACAGCAAAATTGTTCAAAATTTCGACAAGTTCTGTTTCTGCCTTTGTCCTTGCTATATAAATGATAGATACTTGTTCCTAACCTTTCAGTTTGGTAAGTTCCGCTCGGTCAATATGCAATATAAAGTATTGTAAAAAATGACCCGAATGTTTATATTGAAAAATAAGATTTCCGACAAAAATTTAAGATCAATTGAAGCTGACTTCAAATGGCTCTATTGGAGCTATTTGGAATGCAAGCAACCCAATAAAACGTGAGCAGGCTACATCACTTTGGCATTAGGCAGGCTACAAAGGTAGAAACTATGGTATACCATTTCTTTTATTTGAGCAAATGCAAGTCAGATCAAAAACAATTGTCATGCCCACTGTAGCATGGACATTTTATGTCTGTAAAGGTATGAAACTACCTAGTAGACATTTGAATTATATCAATTCCTAGATAATTTATTTAGGGCAACCCAAAGTCATCCACTGTTTAAAACTAATTTTTTGCGCAAATTTAAATAAGTACTCAGAAACAACAAACAAACCTGGATCACCAGGCAAAGATGTTATATTTGCGAGCTTAAGATAAGAAAATCTTCCTTGACATGATAGCTTGTACACAGCCTTGCTAAAAACATCTTGAAAGCAACATAAAAAATGATATTATATTTTGAGGCTGTGAAAGCACCGTCCTTCAATGATTGTGAGCCTACAATATGCATTACGATACTAAACATTTCTTAGCCTGTTGAAACACAAAGGGAACTATTTTGGAACCTTCAAAGTTGACAATATAAATAAATGGCATCAGAAAATCATGCAAACCACAGTTTTCTTCAGAGAACCACTTGAAGTTCTTGTTCTTTGACAATGATGGGCCTTGCAGCAGCAAACTCTTCCTCCTCCTTAGGTGTATGAATGGTGACCATATCTGGGAGCGGTGTCGTTGGGCCCTGCTTGCCCTTGGGGTCCCAATCCAACATTATTTTCACCTTGATACCCAAAACCCCCTGCAAGTCAAGTAAAACATGTTAAAAACCGTTTCCTTAAAGGGTGTGCGTTATGAAAGGAAAATGTCTAAATCCCAAGCATTTACGGACAGAAAATGCGATCTCAAGCAGACAATATGTATAGCCTGATTTCAATACCTGTCTCAAAAGGACATGTCGAACAGCACTGTCAATGTATTCATTTACGGGACTTCCAGATGAAATCATATATCCATCTTTGAATTTCATTGATTTTGCACGTTGTGCCCTTAGCTTTCCACTCACAATGACCTACAGAAACAATAAGGTATGAGAAACTCAAGTATCTATCT
This sequence comes from Diphasiastrum complanatum, assembly GCA_029204225.1. Lineage (NCBI taxonomy): Eukaryota > Viridiplantae > Streptophyta > Lycopodiopsida > Lycopodiales > Lycopodiaceae > Diphasiastrum > Diphasiastrum complanatum. The sequence goes on from CM055095.1 coordinate 35,650,726, forward strand.
TGTAGGACTAGGATTCTGAACTGACAAGAGAGCTCCAAGGACATGCTAACGGAAGTAAATAAGGCTACCTCACAACCCTTAGCACCACTTTCCATGATGAACCTTAGAACACCATAGCACGCCCTGCATACAGACAGCCATATCATTCATCAAAACTATAAAAAAGTACTTCAAAAAAGGACCAGCCAAAACATTTCTGCCGCACTGCTGCACGTTTGAATAAACTTAAGAGTTAACCACTCAAAAAAATGAAACATCAACATCGTTACCTGACAAGATGACTTCAAAACTCATAAAGGAAACACCATAAGCAAGGTGCTTAGAGAACAACACTACTAAATGCAATCATGACTCAACATAGACGACTGCAAAGCCCAATAATAGCAGGCGCGTCCTGAGCTCAGTAGATAATCCTTGTCTTGGACAACACATCTCCGCAGGCTATAGTGGTATGGAGAGCATAGCTACAGTCTAAGAGATCCATCTCAGAAGCCGGTGTAAAATCCCATGACTTGAGGGTGAGCAATGAGCATGGACGGTAAGGAAGTGAGTCTTGTGTCCTGATCACTGTTGTTGCTCACTCGGGTCCGTGTCAAGTTAGGATCTAGGAGCATAGTCTTAGCTAATCTCGATTCTTCAAATATAGAATTTACTCAAATAATTTCTAACTAATTTTTGTTGAGAAATTGAATTCCAAGAAAATATTCAAAATTCTGAAAAGTTTAATTTCAAATTATTTGGCAGGTTCTTGATTCCAAGAGTAAATTGATCAAATCTACGCAATCAGAATCATCTGGGAAGTATGTCTAGGAAGCCGTGATAAGGTTCTCTTTCCAAACATAAGATGAAGCTAATAAGCTGTCAGTATCTTAGTTGTCAAATTTCAACATGACAGACTATCCTCATAATGAAGGAAACAATTTTCTCGAGTAAACAACTTATTGAAGGTGAAATGGCACATCTAAATAAATGTATAATGGGATACCTGCGGACTGCGAGCCCACCAAGCAGCTTGTAGCGCAAAGACTCAGCCTGGGCAATGGCACACAGACCACGATTGTTGACCTTTTCAGCATACAGTTCGACTGTGTTTTCTGGAAAATTGAACCTCTTTTGGACAAGTGATGTCAATTCCCTGATTCTGCGGCCCTTCTCACCTGGGTAAAATCACAAGAGATACAACCATGACAATGCTACACTTAAACAGCTTCCATTGTCGTTGGTATTCTCTAAGGAAATCGGATATCACAAAGTATCATAACCTTGAAAAGAGTACATGCCAAGAGAGTAATATAAGATAAAACCTTGCCCATCTTAAACAATTGAATGGCAGGAAAAAATTTGACATTGGTGGAGCAAATAGACAGTGAAATACGCAATAACTGGGACTAGAATAAACAAAATTATGATCCCTTTCAAGACCATTAAGTGCCCAGAAAGATTGGGTGCGGTTTTGCATATTCCAATATTGCACAAGTAGGACACACAAAACTACGCAACTGTTGTGAAGGTTTGAGGTGCTCAAAAGAATCATTGAAATGCAGTTTATACTAACCAAGAACATTCTGAGTTCGTGTGGCACGAATAATAATCTCAGTGCGCATGGGGGTGACACGGACTTCAACTCCAGAATATCCATCTTCTGCAAGCTCTCTTGTAAGCACCTCGTTCAGCTCTGCAAAAAATACTCCATCTGCAACAAACTGCATAATAAAGGAACCTGTTAAACCAGAGACACATATTTTCAAAGTATCAAGTGTTTCGAAGGCCTTTAAACAAGTTCAAAAGACCTCTAAATAACAACCCTAAAATAGTTACTAAGCCATATTCATGTTTCTATACTCAAAAGCTGGGCACAAATATTAAAATGCGAAAACTCAGATAGTCTAACTATGATCAATTCTCTATGTTTACGTTCACAATTAGTCATAAAAACCTAATAGCTCTAATGATCCGAAGTTCCAAACAAAATCGGTCACGAACATTGCTGTAACAAAATAATAAATAACAACAAAAAATATGGTTGCAAGCCATATTCTACTCAGAAAACACATATTCCAACATGTGTGAGCGACTCCAATGTGTACACAAAAGAGAGATACTTCAATTATTAAATGATATAATTTCAATACTGCCCCTTGCGTATGAGAGTCATAAATCAGGCTTAATAGAGACATGATTACAGCAGCCCTTCGTATTTAGGACAAAAGTGTAACTCTGTCCGGTTGAAGACTTGAAATTTGGGCAAGAACAAATTAAATTTTATATGCATCAGAGAGATTCTCAAAAAATATGTCATCACCCAGTAGAGTGTAAGATGACCGTAATCTTTTTTCGCAACATCTGCATTTGTGACAATATCTCATAACATCATTACACAAAAGTTATGCGTTACAAAGATTAAAAGGTGCATGCCACTATCAGTATCCTTCCCAAAGAATCAATGTACTCAATTATGCCCGGATTAATCAAATGCATATACACAAATGTGTGTTTTGGAACGATATGGGAGTCACAAGTTGATGTCCACATAAAATAAGTGATTTATTGACCTTTGCATTTAGTATCCAAGAGAAACAGCACAGCTATGTTCAATCAAAAGTGAGTCCAAGACACAAAATCAAGTTTATATGCATCAGAGAGATTCCCAAAAAATATGTCATCCATCACCCACTAGAATGTAAGACGTCCCTATTCTTTTGTCACATCATCTGCGCCTATCTCACAAAATCTCATCATCTAATTACAAAAATCTTACGGATCTGCAAACAATTTGAAATAGTATTATGCAACCTCCAGAACTGTTTGGCTTTGGCAACTGTGTACCAGCAAAGGGAACAAAAAGGACTACAATGTCAAGTTCAGGACCAAATCAGAATATAACGTGAACGTAAATCACATTTCAATGCAAGATGTATGCAAAAGAAGGTATGATTCTTGAATCTATAAAGTTGAACTATATACTATAAACATATCATCACAATATATCTACCCTAAAAAGACGGTAGCATAGATACCCATTCCGAGCATTCTGCTTCGGTACGTTCCGTTCCGTTCCATACGTTCGGAACGGAAGGCGTTCCGTACGTACTGAACGAGCTACCCTCTTCTTTTGTTTTTTTCCCTTTGAGCCTGCTATGCACTTCTGTAGAAAACTCATGAAAACTGAGATGCAAATCCAGAATCTCTCTGCGATCCCACCTCTCAGAACTTGCCTGTGAATTTGTGAATCTGTGAAATCTTACAATTTTAAGGAATCATTTGCCTCACTGATCTGAGAATGTGAAAAGGAAGGCATCAAACCAAGACGGAAAGGAACCTGAGAACGGCATCAAACCAAACAGGCTTGTTGATGATCTTAGATTTCACTGCCTTCATGAACTTAGATGCCGTTCTCAGGTCCCTTTCCGTCACATTAGCGATGACTGAATCAGGAAAATTTTTTCTCATTGGTGAACCCACCTGACAACGAGGCTGCAACGTGTTGGAGAACCCATTTCAACTGCAAACTTGTTGTGATCCCACATTTCAATCACCATGCAAAAGCCATTGCCTTTGTGTTCTGCTTCATTCATCACTAATTTTTAATAAAATTTGAAAAAAAAAACAGATGTATGGTTCCGTTTCGAAACGCGTTGAGAAACGGAACGGGCGGGCATCTATGACTGGCAGATGTTCATATAAGCTGCAATGAGTTTTCCATGGTTTCAAATCCCTCAAAAATTCAGGCTGAAAAAGAGCTTCAGTGTCAGTTTCTTAGAGCATCCATAGCCCATACAAATCCAATATGTTGAGAAGAACATAAACTAGACACAACCAAATGAAAACTAAAAAATAAGTTGAATCTAAACTAACCAGACAAACAATCAAAACTAACGCACCTTGCGCTTTTTGCTGATCTGAGTCGCCATTTTTCGTGGACTAGAAACAAACTTCAAGAAAATAACTGGATCAGGGCAGAACAAGCACAAGCCAAATCCTGAGTAAACAAAACCAGGACTATTCAAAATGCTTTGCACAAAACTTCAACGGGTGGCAAAACCAATCCAGAACACGATGCCAAGACCTGAGAGGTAGATCAAATGCAGCAAGGAAACTAGTACTGTAAAAGCCCTCTTTTCTTTCTTTCAGCCACCAGACAAGACTTCACCTTTTGTTTACAAACCCTTCAAAGAACACAGATAACCCTCTCAACATGCCTCGTGCTAACCCTGGTTAGTCCTCTCAACATGCCTCGTGCTAACCCTGGTTAGTGAGACCTAAAGAAAAAAACTACTAGCACCTCCTCTCTCTAGCCCTCCACCATCATTGGATTTTTTTAGTCTCTCTCTCCAACCCTTCACCACCCTTGGATGAGACCACAATCATATTACCTAAAAATCATGTAGTATTTCCTTGAAAATACTACATTCCTAAAACATTATTTTGTTCCTCAGAGGAGGTGTAGAATCATAGGGAAATCATTAGGAGGGACATGCACCCAAAACTTGTGATCTAGACTAGTTTTAAGATCAACACCAACTCTATTAATTCCCCTTACCAACATGAGTCAATGTTGTAAAGCTAGCTTGGGAGCACCCAAAATACTCCCAAAAGACTCAAATGTGTGACACTCCTAATCCCATAACAACTCTAAACAAATTGTATTAGGTTCCAACAATGAGCTAGTACTTTTCATTTGGGCTAATTGAGCCTCCGACTTATGCATAAGCTAGTCACTTAGTTGTATGAGTCAAGGTTTTAGGACCCCTCACATGTTGTAGTGTATAGGCACATCAAAGAGAACCGAGATCCACAACTTAGCTTTCCGACTTTCAGCACTTGCCCATCCAACCCACTTGGTATACAAGCAGTCTTGCACAAAAAAGGTGTAGATCCAATTCACTTACATAAAATTTGTGTGAAGTTGTAACATTTGCTAAATTGTTTAGGCCCTAATGTAAGTTAGCAGTCTTTCTTTTAGGCACTAGATAATATATAGATTAGAAATGTCTCCTAACATGCAACCAACACTAGAAAATGAATGTAACAAAACATGCAAAGACAAATAGAACAAATAGACAAAATTCCACAAGAATAAAGACCAAGGCAAGCTTGTAGTTGAAAAAAAAAAAAGCAAACATTTGCTTACCATGGCTAAAAAGCCAAAATGAGAGACATTCTATAGAATTTCCATTTGCAATGTTGGATTTATCTCCTCTACTCTCCTAAATCCTGTTTTTATTCATGCTGCATTTTTACTCATGTTGTCGCACAGTCTGCATATTTACATGTAAAATAAGACAGGCGAAAAATGCGACTATCTGCATAAATACAAGTAAAATTCCACAGGCGAAAAAGGCGAAAAACGTGACACTGTATTTTTACACGTGATATGTGACAGGCGAAAAAGATGACACTGCCTTACAAAATGCTGAAGGTGCCCTTACAAAAAAGCAAACGCACCCTGTAAATCAAATCTTAAGGCATCTGTCAGAGTGTCGCATTTTTCGCATCTTCACCAACGTTCATTTTAGCAAAGGCTGACGTCGCGGCCTTTTCACGCTCATCCCATGCAACTGAACAAACAGATTTGACAACGACAGCGGCCACCCACGATCTCCTACAGACAGCACATCCACTTTGTACTTTCTTCATTTGCACACCTATAAAATTATGTATATATATATTGAATACCATTTGCTTATTCTGTAAAGAGAAAAACAAGCAACGAGCATAATAACATCAGAAGTAGTTGCTAATGCATTCGTCCATCTCTCGACATCCATCTCTGAATCATAGTGACCACCCTTGGCTGGCCTTGGGCAATCAATCGTGTCATCTGTCGTGGATGATTCGTCATCAGCCTTGGATGCAATAGGTTTCACCGCCCATGTAGTTGGATCAACCTTTACAGCCTGCTCTCTATTCTCATAGGTGAGTTTCCCTGTACCCCAGTTGTGTACTACTTGCGCAGTCCTCAACCATGGTCTTCCCAGTAAAACACGATATGTAGTTGGAGATTCAAGTATATCCATGACTATAAAAGTAATCACAAACTACATGCCTGCTATTTTTACATGGATGTCGGCAACCACACCCTTTGGTTTTACACAGGATTGGTCCGCTAACTTGATGGTGAATCTTGCTGGCTTCAGCCCTTGTAAACCCCACTTTTCATATAAAGTAGTGGAGATCAAATTGACACCTGATTCTCCATCTACTACTGTTGCCTCGTCCTCGTATCTCTTGTGTTTGATTGTGGTTTCTCACTTTCCCATGATGCCCCGATGTGGAGGACGTTACTTGTTTCTTATAGCCCGTACAATATATGGGCTTAGGCGCAACCGACTCCTCATCTGTTTTGGCCCATTCAGCCAAAAGGCTTTTAGCTTGTGGCGCAATCCGCAGTAATTCCCCGAGAGGTAAACTAACACGGCTTGCAAATAAGATCGTGAGCCTTTCAGTGCGTGGTTCCTCAGGCTCCACCATGTGAAAACATGGTTCATGACGATGCAACCGATCATTCTGATTAGTGCGCAATGGTGAGCCCGTTTGCGGTTCTCGTTCGCCGTCAACTGGAGGTTCCGTTAGATTGTCCCTTTCTTGCTCTTTCTCTTCCGCTTGTGCTCTCTGTACCCAGTGTCGTATTTTCTGGTACTGTCTTCTTTCTTCCCTCACATTTGGATATAGCGTTTAAGTTGAAGATTGGTCGTTAGTGACCGAGGGTGGTGGTGAGGGAGCCACTTCCTTCCTCTTTTGTGCTCGCGTAACGGCTAACACAGGAGCATGGAATTGTTGCCCTTCGAATGGCATCCCCGCTGGAACTGTTGGCTGTTGTATTGCAATGAAGTTTAGTGGTGCACTGGTTCTAGGTCTCAATGGACAATTCTTAAAGCAGTGTCCATAACCGCATTCTTGGCAGAAGGATGTATATTGTCCCTTGTAAGGACATTCTACAATCATGTATCCTTCGTCGCATCCATAGTAGTCGTAATTTCTTCTGCCTTGATGCTGAGTTTGAGCTGCATAGGCCACAAAATACTCATTTATGACAGGATCCATAAATGGTTCATTCGGTCCATACCATTGTTGTTGCTCAGGTTGAGGTAGTACTTGCATCTCTGGTTCTGCTGCTGTCAGGTTTACATGGGTCACTTGTTGATTGATTGGCCCTGGTAGTGCAGGTAAGGCCATACGTTGTTGCTGATTCGGTGCCGCGTTAGGTGCCCCTTGATGATATGGATAAGAAGTCTGATTCTCTTTTTTTGAACAATCTGGGTGTTAAATGGGCAAAATGTCGTATCGTGCAATGTTGCATTGCACAGATGGCAAAATCTATGTGTCAGTCTCAGATTTTGCTTTAGGATTGGACACTCATTTGCTGTATGGTTTTGTGCGCATACTGAATACCATACATTCTCCTGTCGTGGATACTCTATCTGGTTTGGTTTCGGTTGATGTGGCGTTGCTGCTACAGCTCTTTGTAAGGCCTTCAGTTTATGATCAAACTGCGCCGTAAGTTGCTCCATTTGTTGTTTGTGTAATTTTGTCATTTGATCCAATAGCAGATCTATGGATAGAGCGGATGTGTTTGATGATGATGATGCTATCAAGAGGAGTAGGAGTGTGGGTGGATGGATATTCGTCATCAGATCCCTCATTCTCTTCCTTGATGGCATTTTTCATAGCTTCTTGTAGAGTAGCGTACTGCTCCCATCGTTTCAGTTCTCTTCTGATACTTCGTGGTAGTCCGACTAGGGAACCACATGATCACCGCATGATTGGGAGTTAGGCCTGCACTGCACTCGGATTGTAGATGCTTGACCCGTTCAATATAGTCCTGACCCTTTCTCGTTTTCCCATCTTGACTTTGCTCAGCAGGAGAAACGGGTCTTCTAGGAATTTCCTTGGTTTAAAACGCGTGATGAGAACTGCTTTAGCCGCTTCCCAGGTAGATTTTTCTTCCTCTGACAGATTGAAAAACCAATCTTGAGCCACTGCTAATAAGGACATGGGAACCAACATCAACTTTTTTGCAGGTGTCTGTTCGCCATAGATTTCACAAGCTTGCTCATAGATCTGGAGGAAGCGAATGGGACTTGATGATCCATCATATTTTGGTATTTCCATCTGTGGTGCTCTCCGGACTGCTTGCAAGTAAGCGACAAGTACGGGAGCGACAGGTACGGGTTGGCCCATTGGTTCCATTGGCGCTGGTTCCGGTTCTGCCTCTTGTTGCGCAGCTGCTAATCTGGGAAGGTGTGGTGCTTGATTTGCTATCCTTCTTGTTACTGATCGTCCAGATCTCAGATTCATCCGATGGTGGGTTCCAAGTAGAAGAGAGAAGGAGAGAAGAGGAAGAGAGAGATAGAGTTGAGAGGGAGGTTAGCTCAAAAGCTCAAGATGCATGCTAATGGAAAAACCATAACTATTAACCCAACATCGAAATGGAAACAATTAGAAAAATACAACAAAAAGCATTAGCATGAGTGCTTAGCAAATGAGGATGCTTGGCTCTCCAAATTGGTAGAGTTTCCTCCTTCTCATTAAGCATGGAAATAGAGTACAAATGGTGCCTTTTTATAAAATGGGAAAGTCCCTTGCCCCAAAATCCTATTGGCTAATATTTACATTGATCCTATCCATTCATCTTGGACCCAACTTGATCCAAGGGTCCACAAAAAGTACATTAAAATTCACAAGATTCATGTGAGTCCCAAATTGGACCCAACTCTAAAAAAGTAATCTCTAAGTTTTAAATTGACTTTGGGCCTCAAGTTTTATTTTACTTACAAAGGTCCCAAGCCTATTATTTTATTTACAACTTAGCTTGCGTGCTCATTGGGCCATGGGCTTATACGTGCAGGATGCCATGCCCTTGCAACACATTTTATTGGACAATTTTATTTGTTTACACTTCGTCGGGAATACCCCCAACAAGACTATATTCGGTCGTCTCGCTTACTAGCGAACTTTTTAAACCTCTATATGATGCTTAATATATCTATATAATGCTCAACCTATTCTCTCGTTCTCAATCTGTTTATATAGATGGGTAGAGAGAACACGTTTAAGTTGATCAGGGATTAAAAGAATGGTTGATTAAGCACATCCTAACGGTATCCAGGTGGCCATGGGGAGAAGTCACGTCCTCCTTGTACTTTCTTTGATTTGCTCCATACTTTCCTTGTACCTTGAGACGTGAAGATCCGCCGCCTTTGGTACATGTGAAGTCTTTGGCACCTAATGGGCCCTATATACAAATGCTTCGGCAAATCCATGCTATTCAAGCTGACTTGGGCAAACCCATGCCATTCAGACCAACCAAAAACTGCACCGATTCATCATTTTAAGATGTCACTTAATAATTTGCTATAGTCCATTATTGTGTTTTAATGTAACAAGTAAAGTGTGTAAGTTCTTGTAAGTATTAGGGTACCTCCGTACCATCCTGACCTCGAAGACTAGTATCTTAGTCTTCTACAAGTGTGGTAGGTACTGAGCAGATCCATGCTTTCCAGTTCCACTATACAAACACTTTAACTCGTGAATACGTATGAGCAAAGATTTTATCAATTACGTGGCTATAGTTACTTTCATAGGGTTTTTCTTTTGTCATGTGTCTTGATGGTACTTTTAAACAACTACAAGTAACGTTTATTCGTACTTCATTAGTTACATCAAGCTTTTGAGGAATGTCATAAAATGTATTACCTAGGATTTCATAGTCTTAAACAATTGGGACATAAAGAATTTTACCATTCTACACCATCATTCACAAAATTCCGTCTAAGTAATTGGGATTATTTCTGAAGTCATACCTGAATGTGTGTAGTGAATTCCTCTTGAGAGCTTGACATGATCGTTTCTTCCACTTGGTTTCAGCACAAGTCCTGATAGCATTATGATAATCAAGCCACATGTTTCAAGTCATTATCATACACCTTTCTAGACATATAGTGTTATTACATATCCCCCCTCTCAAATGTGAACCGTTCTTACGAACAATCGAAATCAGCAACACATCAAAGAAAAGATATTTTCTCAACGCATTCCATAATGGATCTCGAACAATCAAGAAAGATAAAAAGTCTCTACTTCAATATATATACATGATGTATACATTACTCTGGAGCATTTTGTAGTCTCAAAGATAGTCTTTTATCAAGTCATATTTGTTTTTCAATTTTTCTTTTCTTGGCCTCATGAAATTGACCAACAACATGGTTGCCCAAATCAGCAAAACATGTTCTCAAAAAAGTTTTGTTATACACATAAGCTGCAACAACAGGATCTTCAGACATGTCCATACTTGGTATAACATTCTTCAACAACTCAGCACTTATTCGGACGAAAGAACCATGCAAATAGAGACTCTGCATCGCTGTCAAGACATGGCCGATAAGAGTGTCAAAGTGAGTTACTGAATAGGTAACAAACTTTGCTGAGCTTTATGGGCTCTTCTTTCTTGGATGGAGCAGGCAACATTCTTGTAGTGAACATGATAGTCAACTTCCCAATCTGAATACAGCACCCACAGCTCCGGATAGGTGACATCAATATCGTGCAATAAGTTCTCTCTGTCGAACCATGCAAAATCTGATACCTCCTTTGGCCGATACAGGTTGAATTGACAATGCCTTCTCCAATAATCAATTTGTCCTAAATAATACTCAAAGAAGTCCATTTATTTATGTTTTAAATCATCTAATGCATATAGTAATGTACATCCTACATATAATTCTACGCTACCAAAAGGTACTACAACAATTTTTTTCCTACAAAATTGCCCAACAAAGGCATCCTTTTTGTTCCATGCTAAGGCTATTCCAAAGATTTAAGAAATCTGATTTCTCCTAGGGGGCTTCCTAGCCAGCCCAAGTATAGCTTATTAGACTTGGCCAAAATGAATAGTCCACACGCCATTGCAACTCACAGTTAAATTGCAGCGACAGCCAAACACGAACTTTATCAATAAAATTTTTGAATTCGTGCGCAAGTACCTTATCCGTCTGCCTAGACTTGGTCGCACGGGTTCATTTGGGCTTCTGTGTGTCAGCAGGGTTTGCCTCTGCTTCGAGCTCCCTCGCATATGTTGCATCTTTGATTTGGGTTTGTAGCGACTCCAGTTCTCTCTTTAGTCTGTCATTCTCAGCTACCGCATTGAGAAACTTTTCATGGACTTCCACACTAGTGCAGCTGAAAACTTGGAAACTGTCGAGGTTACCTGAATCTACCTGCTTCCCCTTGCGATAGGTCAACACCTCTACCATTAGACTATCAATATTCTTTAAGGCTTGGGTGTGTTCCTCGTGTGAATTCACACCCGAACATCTAGCCTCTGACAGCTCCTTTAAGTGAATGAGCTCCTCCTCGAGCTTGTTCTTCTCATCATATAGAGGTTGGAGGAGTTCGGTCTTGAAAGTGTCTTGCAATGTCATATGCACTTGCTTCCATTTGGCTGCATTAACCTTGATTGTGCCTCCATCTGAACAACACCGCAGTGTATTGTCAGCACTTATTCTTGCCAACTTCTCAGCATCTAGCTGCTGCTGCAGATCTTCTGCCTTCTTTTGGTAGAAATCTACCTTATTGTTAAGAGCAATGCGCTCTGAATCAAATGAAACGATTTGCTTCTATGCTTGCTTCTGCAACAGATAACTCGTCCTTATTCTTGTCCAATTCGGACTGAAGAGATAAAGAATAGTCATTTGATTTTCTTAATGTGACCTTGAACTTCTTATTGCTCTACTCCATAGTATTAAGCTGAGCCAAGAGCTTTGTCATTTTTTTCTTCAAATCTCCATTCTCCCTACATTTTGGCTATCTTCAGCTCATATCCTCTTTGGATAGCATTCGTGTTTCGCAGATACAAGATCATCTACTTCACCTCTGGGTTCACATCCGCCAACCAAGAGTATCTGGTTCCAGCGTTAGGTCCTTTTGCTCTGCTTGATCGATAAATCTTCCATATCGGCAGTAGCAGTGGTGGTGGTGGTATCATCAGCAACATCAAAAACTTGGACAACATCATCCTGGACCTGCTCGACTCTGAAACTCGCAGTAGCCTAGTTGTCGTCCTCCCCGGTCTCTGCATCTGCCATGGTGGTGTCAGCAACAGTATCTGAAGTAGCAGGCAAAGAGTCATGTGCAGCTTGACTTGTTCCTGCATCGACATTGACAACCTCAATGGTCGTAAGATCCACTTGTTGTGGAGTTGCAAGTGCTGTCTTCCTCTTTTCCAACAACGCCAACTCCTTTGACATGAGAATAATGTAGTGTAGGCATAGATGGGAGATGTGGGCTACGCATGCTGCATACTTGTCATGCTTCATTGACTTGTGGAAGGCTTTGAAGGTGATGGCAACGAAGTTGATATGCTCTCCCTTGATGGTCGAGAGCAGATATCCAATATTTGTTTCTGCAATGGTTGCATCCGCGTCCGTTGCAGAAAGGACTTGGTTGCGATGCTTGTAGAAGTCCTCAGTGCTGCGTCTCTGATCATGAAAATCTTATATCCCTTGCTTGGCATATAAACGTTTCCATGAAATAGATTGGCTTCATCAATATCCTCCCTAGATAAAGCTGGAGGTACAGTTCCTTCAGTTGGTAAATGGAGAGCAGCAGCAAAAGTCGCCTCCAAGATGTCCATCTTCACTCCTCAGACCTGTGATGAAACTATCGCATGTGTGACCTCAATCAATCCCTGAACGAACTCGTTGCTATCTTCGATCAGGATTGAGGATGGATCGACTATCAAGGTATAGCCGAGACCGCATCAATCAGCTAACATATGGAATTCTTCCAAGTTCAGCTTGCTGCGTACTTTCCAATTGACGTTAGTTGGCATAACAACCGGAGTGGCAGCCATTGCACTAGATGGTAAAGAGTTCAGCTTAGTTGATCGCAAGATAGTAGTACTTTCCAATTGATTGCAACTGATAATAGCATGCAATGGTAGCACGCAATGAGCAAGAAAGCAAGCATAGATCTTGAAAACTTGATTGCGAACATTGATGAGGTAGTTGAAAAATGACGAGGAACTTTGAGTAAATACCAAAACGGTAAGAAAATCAGCAATAAATGTGGCACATGGTTTTAAGTATACACGTGTCAATAGAAAAGACGTTTGCCGTCAAGCAATAACTAAAAGTCCGACGTATAATCAGAGAAATAATTATAGTATGAATAGGCTGGCTATTCGGTACTATGGAATATTCCCCTATAATACCGAATGCTCGAGATAAAAAAGACAATCAGATTTAACTTATCCGATCTATCGGTCAACATTATGAACGAACAATCAGGATGTAGCAAACATTCAACAAATGAGTGGCACGAGAATCATTTACTCTCGTTGGCTGCAAATTCCCTTGTAAATTTGCTAGCTGAAGGGACCCATTATCAAAGATTTCAATTACTTTGTACGGACCCATCCAACAAGTATGTAACTTTCCTGGAAACTTGATATGATGGTTATCATATAGAAGAGCAAAGTCTCCCTCGCGTAAAACAAACTTCTTTATCGTAGTGTCAAAGGCTCTTTTTCGGCTCGATTGGATCTTTGTCGTGTCAATCAATGCTTCTTTATGACTCTCCTCTAGTTTTTCGATCGCTAAGAATCTCTCATCTAGGCTCGATTGCTCGTCAGATCTAGTTTCAACTTATACGCGATATGTCAGTATTTCAAACTCTACTGGCAATATCGGGTGCGTACCATAAACCAAATAAAATGGAGTTTGTTTTGTGGTCACCTTTTCTGCATTCCTATACGCCTATAGGACAGATGGTAATTTATGGTCCCAATCGGATGTGTGCGCTATGTGATCTTATTTAGGATTTTACACATAATGCCATTGACTCGCTCAGTCAAACCATTAGCCTTTGGGTTGTGAGGAGTTATTTTTCGGTGGTTAATCATGAAGTGCTTAGTAAGCAGGCGTAACGTATCATTTAAGAAATGTGTACCTCTATTGCTTACTAACTCCAAATGGATAACCGTAACGGATTATAATGTTCAAACTAGGAGATGTAACTATCAGCATCATCTGAAGAAGTTCCCTTGAAGTAGTCATACTTGATTTTTGAACTGGAATTGAATCGTGGTTGAGGTGAGTCCATTTCTAGTTCGGGATTGGGATCAGGATCAAGATCTTGATTAGGATCTGGATTTGAATTTGAATTGGAATCAGGATTTAGGATCTGACTCAGGATCTGGATATGGATTAGGATTACCAACAGTCTCAAGAAATTCAGGTTCAGGTTCAGTTTCGGGTTTATCGAATAAGTTATTGAAATAAACTTCAGCTTCTTGATAAGTGGTAAAAGGTGCTGAGCCGCGCTGAAAGGATTGTTGAAGACTTTTGAAAAAGTTATTTCAAAGGCTTCCATATCTTTCCAAACGCTCCAGCTCTAGAACTGCTTAAACTGCTTCCTGTAGTTGGCATTCATCTTTAACTGACAAACATCTAAATCCAACAGATTAGCAATCTCTGGCAACGGCGCCAAAAATAAGCATATGTCGTGTTATACTTATCTTAACTGTAAAGATATGTAGCAAAAAAAATTGTCATTCCCCAAAGAGACTGCTTAATGTTGTGATTTTAGATGTTTTTAACTCATTTATTATTCTTGGATTAAAAGCTGGTTGTCAATGGACATTTAGAATAATCGATGACCAGTATCGCCGTTTAGAATGTGGTTTCAAACATACAAAAGCAAAAGATATTGATGCCGACTAGTCTCATATCGAACATATTGCATTTCTGATTAGTGTATTTGACTTATCGGCTAGTCCGATCTATCAGGCTGTGCACCTAATAAAGTTTTTTTGAGACAAGCGAGGTCTATTGCATCAGATAAATCAAGGCAGAGAAACACGCAAATGTCTCAGTACAATCCAAGTGTAGTCTGATAGTCTATCCTCGACAACAAAAAGTGCTCATTCAAAAGAACGACTGACTACTGAGTTAAACTGCAAGAGTATCTATATGTAATTCCCTATGCACAATCATCGTACTTGAGTATTACAATACTTATTGGGCGGAAAATTGCTTACATTCAACGGATTGTGTCAATCCTTGGTGCTGAACATCTAGGGGAGATCCTTAGATCTCGTGAACCGTTTATTTTACCTATCCTTGACTATGAACGAACTAGAGATGTAACCATTTTAGTACTCTTCTGAATCGATACATGTCATGTCTAAAGGTTCAGTCAGTACTTGGTTTCAAGGATGTTTTATATTCTACCGACCTCATGGAATGACGGGAAGCCATTATCTCACTCTACCGCATTGAGAAGAACTTTGAGGACTCAATAGTCGATCTCTTTGCAATCATACTTCTGAGAGCTTGGAAAACTCTCATTGATTGGGGAGTACGGGGTGATTAGGACGACCCCCAGGGTTGGAAGCGGTAATAGATCTTAGTCACTCGCGTAAGGGCAGTGTGGGCCCTTTTACTCGCTGGGGCTTTATAGGGACCAATACCCTGTCGGAAAAATCCCTAACAACGTGGCAGCTTATGATAGCTTGGTAGATAGCAGGCCTATGTGGCCTGCTACACAAGCCTATGATAGGCCTACGTGGCTTGCCACAGGGCAGCTTTTGAGCCCCGCCTCTTTCTCTCTCTAGGTCCACTCAAGCCTACATGGCAAAGCCTGGTTGGCTTGCCACACAAGCCTATGTTAGACCTACATGGTTTGCCATGTGGCAAACCCTAAGCTTGCAGGACTTGCCACGATGGTAGACCTACGTGGCAGCTTGCGACAAGATTGACAGATAGTAGATCTATGACATGCCTATGTGGCCTGCTATACAAGCCTATGGTAGTTCTACGTGGCTTATGATATGAAAAGTACCAACCCTACATGGTTTTCCACTTGGCAGGCCTACGTAGCTTGCCATGTGGTAGCTTGCGAACCCCACCTATTTCTCTCTCTAGGTCCATTCAAGCCTATGTGGCAGATACTGGTTGGCTCGCCACACAAGCCTATGGTAAGCCTATGTGGCATCTGCAACATGCTTGCATGGCAGACATGAGGCCTATGCCATGCCTATGTGGTTTGCGACGCAAGCCTGTGGTACACCTACATGGCTTGCCACATGTGAGCTTTCGAGCCCACCACTCTATCTCTCTCTCTCTTTGGGTCCACTCAGGCCTACATGGTAGAGTTCAGTTGGATTGCTACACAAGCTTATGGTAGGCGTACATGGCTTGCCATGTGGCAAACCCCAAGCTTGCATGATTGGCCATGTGGCAAGCCTATGTGGCTTGACATGTGGCAACCTATTATAGGCTTGGTAGATAGTAGGCCTATGTGGCCTACTACACATGCCTAAGGTAGGCCATGTGGCAAGCCACATGGCCAATCCCAAGCGTACATGGTTTTCCACATGGCAGGCCAACATGGCTTGCCATATGGCAACTTTTGAGTCCCAATTCTCTCTCTCTCTCTCTCTCTCTCTCTCTCTCTCTCTCTCTCTCTCTCTCTCTCTCTCTCTCTCTCTCTCTCTCTCTCTCCACTTAGGCCTATGTGGCAGAGAATGGTTGACTTGTCAGACAAGCCTATGTTAGAACTACGCGGTTTGCCACGTGGCAAACCCCAAGCGTGCATGACTTGCCATGGGGTAGGCCTACATGGCTTGCCACATGGCAACCTATGACAGGCTTGGTAAATAGCAGACTATGACATGCCTATCTAGTTTGCTACACAAGCCTATGGTAGTCCTACTTGGCAAGTCCCAAACCTACATGGTTTTACACATGGCCTATGTGGCTTGCCATGTGGCAACTTTCGAGCCCCATATATATATATATATATATATATATATATATATATATATATATATATATATATATATATATATATTCATAAAAATGGTGATCCCATAATTCCTGGTAATAACCGCACCATCATGATTGGGCATGTTCACAAAGCTCTATGGCACCATACTCCAGTCTGCAGTGGAAATACACAGAACTCCTCTGATATAGAGGCTGAGCTATAAGGTACAAATCTGATAGGTGCTCTTCTTTCTCTCGTGGATCTTCTTGGAGAATCCACAATCAGATCGATGGCCTTGCCTTTATCAAGTTTCTTGTCTTTGCTGATTGCTGAATTGTGGTGAGTAGTAGGTAACCTGGATACAGGATGTGCGCCTTGCTGCTCGTCGTCTGAACAATCACTCTGTCCATCTGGAATTTGAGCATCTTGTTCCGGATGCTCAGGGTCCGCTCCCTTCGTAAATGTTGGCAAGTCATAGTAGTCTCTGGTCAAGATTTCGTAGCCAACTGGATCTCCGTCAGCCATTGTCTTTGACTCATCAAATCTCTGATAGTCTTGATCTGTCTGTTGTCAAGCATGTAGATCCTATAGTATGATGAATGAACATCATATCCTACGAGGAATCCCTGCTCCACCTTTTTATGCAGTTTCTTTCTTTTCTGATCTGGAATGTGGGCGTACGCAACGCATCCAAAAATGCGCACATGTGTCAAACTCGGTTTGTTGCCCCACCAAACTTCGTGTGGCATGGTATGTCAACACTGGATCTACTTGTCCCATTTTGTAGGTAGTTGGCTGTAGCTACTACTTCAGCCCATAAAAAATTTGATGCCTTTTAATAGGCCATCCTAGATCTTGCCGCTTCCATGAGAGCCCGCTTTCTTGGAGGACTCTAGTTCCTCTATGTAGGATGAGCTGTTGTTGCTCTCCCGTCTGCTCTGAGCTTTTTTGTTTCTGGGATTTTGGTTGCAGTCAATGGCTGCATGACCTTTTTTGTGATAGTGGATGCACTCTATCTTTGGATTGAGCCAACACTCATCAACAGTGTGGCCTTCTTGTGTGCACCTTGTGCAGGTCTTCTTCTCACCATTCTACTGTCTCGGTTTATTTCTGCTCTTCCAATTGACTTCTTTGGCTCCCTCTGACTGCTGCCTTTGATATTGTCTTTGGTATGACTCCCTCTTAGGCTTGAAATTTTTCTTCAACTTCTCTTTGTTGCTGTAGAGAGCTTGATCAGAGTTATCCTTGTCATCAAGGTGTTCACGGACTGCCACCTCCTCTCTGATCTCGATTACAGCCTTCTCAAGGGTCATTTGTGGATCTTTAGCAAGTAATGTTCAGGTCGTTTGAAACGATCTTGGTAGAGCTCGCAGCAGGTATGTGAGCTGCTTCTCTGCTGAGACTGGATTCTCTGTTCCGAAATTGTGTAGCGAGAAGAACATGTCCTTCATTTTTTTGATGAAGGAGGTGAGGTCTTTACCATCCCATCTTAAATTGGTCAGCTGATCTTCAAGAAGCATAATCTGGCTTCGTGATTTCGTTTAAAATCTGGTCAACAAAGTATCCCACATTTCCCTTGCTTTGAAGAGTGTGGCTAGATCAAGTGTCAAGTTGTCTTTGATGGAGGAAGATAGGACGACTACTGCCTTGTCATTTCTTTCTCTCCATTCCCGTAGCTCTTTGCCAATGGTTGTGGGCATCTCTTATGTGCCATCAACCCAGGGCCATAGACCTTCTCCTTTCAGTATGAGAGAAGTCTTCACCTTCCATGCTAGGAAGTTTGATCATGAGGAGTCAAAGATCATGCAGATCTTTGATTGAATGCTGCTAATGGATGCCATAGCATGAAGGAATCAGACAGGGCTCTGATACCACTGATGGGAATCAGGCTCTGACTCCTACTCATGAGAATCGTGCTCTGATACCATTGATGGGAGAGAAACAACTCCACTGATGAGAGTATGTGACTACGGTCTAATTCTCTTCCAAGCCCCATATCGCTTCTAGCAATCTGTTGTAAAAATTAGACTTGTAAACATCAGATAATGTTGAGTAAAACAACAACGAAAATTAATCTACTACTAGCATGCATTCCAATACTACATATCATACACATCACAGAACAGATCATTGAGAAAGTCGCTTCTATTATCAGAACAAAATTTACAATATTTTTCTTGAGCGCTGTCCGTTTCCCAGATCAACGCATTTGGATACAGTGTCGCTTTTTCCCAAAAGGCGAAAAAGCCGATAGTAGTAGGCCTAAAAACTTTTCTAAGGCATTTGAAAGAGACTGTCGCCTTTTTTCGCAAAAATGCGAAAAATGTGACAGTGTCGAAAAAAGTTGCCAGAGTTATTTTCTAAGTGTTTTAGACCTAGGGATGAATTTTTCTCATGACCCAAAAATGCTAACTGTGCGACGAAACAGTTCAAAAATGCAAACTATGTGAAGGCTTTGAAAAATGAAAACTCTCAGTTTCTTCACAAAGACTCGAATTTTTCTAAAGATTTGAATTTTTTCTCTAAAGACTCAAATTTTTCCAAAGGATCGGATTTACTCGAATTTATCCAAAGACTCAAATTTTTCCAAAGACTCAAAGTTTTCTCCAGACTCAAATTTTTTCAACCCAACGTTGAGCTTGGCAAAGAAGGATTTTTCGACCTTGGATCGGATCGAGGTAGATTTATTCCGACCCTTTGGATTTTTTCCAACCTAGAGTACAATCCAACCCTTTGTATATTTTTGACTCTTTGTTTTTCCAATGACTCAATTTTTTTTTGAAGACTCGAATTTTTTCGAAGACTCGAGTTTTTTCGAAGACTCGAATTTCTTTTTTCCGAAGGCTTGAATTTTTTCGAAGACTCGAATTTTCCAAAGACTCGAATGTTTCCAAATGATCGAATTTTTTCAAAAACTCGATTTTTTTCAAATACTCGGATTTCTGAACGACAATATCAGATTTCACAACGGGTCATATTTTATACACTAGATCGAAAAGTGACGTAATATTGAAAAATATACAAAGTATCAAAAATTTATACTGGTGTGAAAATATCATGGGCCGGATTTAGCATACCCAATTCGACCCGATCCAGAGTCGAACACGCCCGGATAATTTCCGCCTTAATCCGATCCGATCTAGGGTCAAAAAATTTCTTTTTGACAAGGATGACATTGGTTCGGAAAAAATCCAACACTGGATTTTTCGACCTTCTGAAAAACTCGAGCCTTCTTTTTCTGGGTTTTGTACAACTTTTAGGATGTTCATTGTTGAGGTTGAGCATCGAATTCCAACAAAACACATACATACCACATGCATGAACAACATATTCACTTTGAACTGTGGGCCGCCCGTTAACAGACATTTGCAAACACAAATCCCGGTCAACTTTTTATTAAAATACTCCATGTGCTATTGTTGAGCATGGTTAAATTTTGACCCCTACTATTTTTTTAGATGTGTGAGATATGTTACATATTCAAGATGTGAGGTATGTGCGAGATCGACCATCATCAAAATCATCGGCCGTCACCCAGATCGTTGGCGGCCACTTAAATCGACACCATATTTGTACGATCATTGGCTAGCCACCCAAAATTTTGGCTAATTGTCACTGACAACTTTTGACCCAAACCATTGACCTTTGACCCAAACCCTCGGTCGTAAATTCAAATTGTCGGCCATCGGCCGTCCATTGCCCGTGACTTCAATCGTCAATCGCCTGTTCTGAGCATCATCCACACGTCCATTGCCCGCCGTCAACGACACTCTTTACTAATATATATATATATATATATATATATATATATATATATATATATATATATTGCACATTGTGTGCATTGAGGGGTGGGCCCCAAAAAGATTCCCCACACTCCCTCTTTCCCACTCGCTAAATTCAAATATCTTTCTCAAAATTCAAATATTTGAAGTTTGAAGTTATGATTTTATTTTCTTCACACACTTCAATGTGCTTTAAACTTTAGCCAATAATCTTTATTACATGACTTTCTTATTTATTTTGAATTACCAAAGTTTTACCCATAAATCATGAATATAATTTTTTTTTTGACTACCTTAAACTGCTTTTTTTTTTTTTTTTTTTTTTCAATCCTTCAAATCCCTATCTTGGCATCCCATTTTCAGGAATGTTTAACCATAAGCCCAAACTCACTAGCTTTAACTCCTAAATTGTTACCCACAAGCTTTTATCCATGGGCCAAAAAATGCATAGTTGAAAAAAAAGGAAGGGGATGAGGTGAGGGGAGCAAAAGAGACAATAAAAAGAGAAAAATAGGGAGGGGGGGGGGGGGGGGGGGGGGGGTTGGAACACACGTGCGTGCGCTCGCGCGCACACACACACACACACACACACACACACACACACACAAATCGTTTTTGTGGATGAGATATATTGTTTTTGTCACATGGCAAAACCCAACCGCCCATCTCCCCCGAGCACTTAAACCATCGGCCTCTTGCCCAAACAACTTGCTCTTAACCATTAGGGAGCACACCCACACTCTGCCCACCCCATATGTTCTCCCCACCTTCTCCTGTCAGTCCACCTAAAAAAACATCATCGATGAACAGACCCACACTAAAATTTATTACATGGCTTTCTTATTTATTTTGAATTACCAAAGTCTTACCCATAAATCATGAACATAAAGTTTTACTCAAAGTTCTTTTCTCTGTCTAACATCCATGCAATCTTAGCTAGACGGAGAAAAGAACTTTGGGTAAAACGAAATGAGTCATCTGAGAGCTGTTTCGAATTTAAGATTATCGCATTTAAACATACAATTCATTCTACTCGAAGTCAATAAAAATGAAGTGGATCATCTAAAAGGCGTATCAAATTTCAGATCATCGTCACTTGGTAACTGCATTGGCCCATGTCCTTGCCCAAGCATGCCACCTACATGAGGCCACAATGGCGAATATGAAGGAGGCTAGAACCCTAGCCCGGTGGTAGCGTCGCGAACCTGCATGTGGCTTCGCAGGCTGCTACCACCGGTGGCAGCAGCTGTAATAAAGCTCTTCTACGGCCAAAATGCGGTATCTTATTCATATCTTCTATCGTCATCTTGTTCTTTTGCCTGCTTCCAGGCGCCTAGATCCAACGCGGGCGACCTCGAAGCAGCGATCCGGTGCAGCCTGCCAATCCAGCAACGTCTTTGGGGAATCAAGGCAGCAGCAATAGCTTTACAGCCAGCAACTTTTTTACGTCAGGAAGCTTTGGCAAGTGAGTGGAAGGCTGCTTAGGGTTACCCTGGGCAAGGAAAGCCTAGGGATGCGGAAAGCATTTTGCATTTTGGAGGACTGTGACATGCAATGAGCTGCTCGTGCGGATGTATGGGGTAGGTTTGTGGTGGATTTGGCCGAATGCGGCAAGCCGTGGGAGCTTCGTAATTCTCTTGTGAAAAATTCAACCCTAAACCATGGCGGTGGCTGTTGATGGGAAGATCGTGCAGCATGTGGAGCTGTACCGGTGGAAGAAGCTGCTATGGCAGCTGGACGTGTGGCCGTTTGCTTTGCTGTATGGGGGGTGGTTGGTGGCTCTGGCTCCTTATCTTGATTTTATGGATGCAGCAATAGCTTTAGGCGCTCTTGCAATCTGCCATATCTTGACTTTTCTATTCACAGCTTGGTCGGTCGACTTCCGATGCCTCATACATGCAGACAAGGTAATTGAAGCATTCCGTTCTCCATCGCATTCTTCATAGTAATGAATTGATTTTCAATTTAGGGTTTTTGTTTTATCAATTTTGTTGTCATTGGATCCCTTTTTGTTTTGCTTGCTATTCTGTGACTTATTGATGTAGCTTGTAAACTATGTTCTCAATGTTTATTGAGATTAATCTTGTGGAAGTAGTGAAACTCTCGAATCTTTTGATGTCCTGTGCTTGAAATCTTCTTGCGAACATAGTTTTCAAGATGCTCAACATTGTTGTAAGAAAATGTTGAGCATCTTGAAAACTTTATTTACTACAGACAAATAAACACTTTGCTTTCTTGTTTCGTTTTGTTCTTGTGGGTTACCATTTACTTCTTTGTCCACACGGGTCTGCCTTTTCCAATATTGTAATCCTAATGGTAAAGAAAACTTACATTTTTAACGATTGTGTATTGGTATATCTTACAACTACCAGTAATAAAATATTTTATTATTCCTAACACCCTCCACAATTTGTAGGTTGCTTCTTTCGAACTCTCACAGTATGTCACCATGAGCAAAATCCAGCTGTCCTTTGGGGTATCAAAGAATCCTGTTAGCTGCCTTTTAATGCCATTTGTCAGGATTTCCAAAAAACTTAATTGACTTAATGATGTCGCAATATCAAGGCATGCTACATCCTGTAGGCTTTGTCATTGCATCCTGTAGGAACCTCCTTCAAATCTCTTGTATAGAGTGATAGGATAGCAAACATGAAAGTTCTTACTGAAAATCATTGATTCAAGTTTGCACGTCAACGAATTCCTCCAAGGCTCCTCATAGACCAGTGATGATAGATTGATTTGTATTGCCTCTCAGCCTTGTAGATTCACAATTGCCATGTAGTTTTTTTAAAATGATGTGCGCATTTCTTTGCATGGATTGTCTGCTAGCGATGGACAGCAAGCACAATTCTCCAAATTTGAGCTTGAAGACATCTCAATTTATCTGATCTATCGTTGCCAATAAATTCTAAATTCTAATTGAATTGGGATCAATCAAGAACCAATTTGTCACTTGAATCTCCAATTGCATGTACTTGCATGGACAAATCGGGATCCAATTGACCACCTCTTTGAAATGTATTCTTTCTCCTGTCTCCATGCTTGATCATAACCTACAAGGCTTTGATAACCATGCTGAAAAAATAAGAACCATTACACTCTTTGGAATAACTAGATCTTACTAGCACTCACCAAAGATACAACAAGAGTTAAACACAATGAAGAGAACAATTATCCAATAGAAGTGGCGCGACATAAGCACCGTATTTGTGATGAAGTCAAGGTCTCCCATAGGTGCAAAGTTAGAGCTCTCATGTTCTATTCTAGGAAACATGCTCTAAATCTACTTTAGCATATACTCAAACTAACTTGTAGTTAAACTAGACTTAACTCGCACTAAAATAGTATTTAGTTCTAGGAATAGACTAAACAATAAACTATGACATTAGGGGCTACTAATTAATCATTTTTTTTAACACTTCTGCCAAAAGTGAATGTCTTGAGCAAAAATGATTGAAAGAGGATGACAAAGTCACAAACAAATAAAAATTGTTTCTAGATCGGTGAGAGATGGCCTCTCATTCATACAGAATGGCATATAGAACACACATTTGCCATAAGTTTTGCACTTTACTTCTACTTAAGGATTATGATTACAAAATGTTAACGATTCTATTTAGTTTTAGTCAAATAAGTGAATGTAATTTTTATTTTACAGGTAAAGGACATTCATAGTGGAGATATTTGCAAGGTGGTGCCTACCAAATTTTCTGGTTCCAAGGAAGTGGTTCCATTGCAATGTCGAAAAGTGGTGAGTGTGACTTTCATGCTTTGTGGTGTGATTCAAATTGTGTTTGTGTGTGGGTTGAGGGAATAGGAGCACATAATTTGAAATGTTTGTATTTTTGTCCTAGTACCTATTCTTACTCTATCAGCATTTGATTCAATAAAAAATTAGAAATGCTAGTTTAGTTGTTGTTAATTAAATCACAGATTTTGATATCGCAGGAGGATGTAGAAGACGATCAATTGGCAATTTCCAACTAAGAAAATTTGAGAGTACACCAATTATAGTTCTCCCACAAGAAAGAGTTGTGAGAACTTGAGTATATCAAATCATAAACTACTTAATGAGTGTCTCTATGTTATCTATTTAAATTCTTATGAAAACGCAAGCTATAACCCTCTAGGAACTCAGTCCTCAAATATTAAAAAGAGGACAATCAAATATTCTGGAATGAATATCGACAGAAGAGGATATAAGCAAGGCTGAAATATGTTGTAAAAAGACATAAGTGTATTATATGTTCATAACACTCCCCTGCTAAAGGAAAACATTGCCCTCACTTTGGGGCATGGGCTATAAAAGAGTAGTATAACTGAAATAGATGTGGTCCTCAATGTGGGTGATGATGTGTAACTATTGTGTAAATGTTGCAACCATAGTGTCCCCTGGTACCGCTGGTACCGTAATAGTGGTACCGTCGGTACGGTACCGCTCTGGGACCAGGGCGGTACCATAATAAAAAAAAAATTTAAAATTTTTTCCCGTGCTATTTTTGTTTTTTTTTTGTTTTTTTTTGTTTTTTTTGGTACCGCCGACCGATATGGTACCGCGGTACCAGTATGGTCCCGCGGTATCGGGATCCGCGGTACCCGGTACCGTGGGACCTATGCGTATGAAACTTAAATGTTAGCACAGCTTCTCTGATCAACAAGAAGTACTTGCAATCAAGTGAATAAAAGGTCAACTCAAAGGAGAGTTTTGAGGAATGTAATCGTCACTTCAACTACGGTTGTAACAATTCATCATATTATTAGAAATTTTGTTAATTTTTTTGTGTGGAAATCAATACAACTATATAAATAACCATGATTTTTTTATTTTACCATCCAATCATAGATGTATGTATTTGAAAATTTACTAACAATGACAATTGATACTAATTTATGCACGGGTAGTGATGTATACACCTGCATCACCTTCCAAGCTACATCATGTAGAAATCAAGGCGAGGACATCAATATGCAATACTTATTACTATTCAAGCTAGGAGACATGTTAGACAATCCCTTATTCTTCCCTTCTATGGAAAAGAAAAGCGCTTTAGCATAAATAATCGCATCAAAGTAGCAGACTTTTCTATGCAATTTTGTTTGCATCCCCATCTTGGTCAACTGTAACAACAAATTCATTGCATATGTCCTTCAAAGTGATTGCAACATCAATATACTTTAAACTTTGTTGTTGGTCAGCTCTTCCACATAACATTCTTCATATCCATGTCTTCTTCGTTAGATTAGAACAAATATCTCCAAAATGATTTGAGAATCTCTTCTAGTAGAGAGGCGAGTCTAACGATCAAGAGCACAATGTTGGATAGAGAATTCCTGTGTCAAGAGATAGCAAAGCGATCAATCACTCGGAAAGTTTCGAATATGGCCTTTGTAAATTAAAACCACATAGTTTTAGTGTCATGCGATAACGTGGCAAAAATGACATGGCAAACATCTCGAGCCAATCCAGTATTATGCAATAAAAACATTAGAGAATCATGACATTAACTTCCCTTTAAAGGCAGAGTACGAAGAGGTACAAATCAGGATTGCCGATATGTAAATCGATTCATTGGTATTGTTAACTAATTATTGTTAAGCATATCGATAGGGAGATGTGATCGAGAGTCGCGATAGTATTGACCAATTAAACATCGTCAACAAGCGCTCCCATTATAGGAACCCAGTTGTTGCCAAGTGTTAAGACTTATTCTTAAACATAATAGACTGAGAATATTGTTGCCCAATGATTCCATTCCTACCACTCACCTCGTGAATAGGAATCCTTTGTGGAACAATATAGATCGATTGACTCAGTCCTCCATCACAGTCCTTTGGAAATCAAGGACGTGTTGTCATAGACCTCAACAATCATTCAACCAAATTGCGTTTGCACACTAGTGGCATCTAAGTTTAAGAAATTAAACACTCTGCAACCGCCATCCTGACCACGTACTTGTGGTCACTTGGTGCGGTTGCCAGCTTGAGCTTCTGCACCAATTTCACATCAATAAAATTATGCGTAGAACCATCATCAAAAAGAATACTCACGGCTTGGTTGCCTATGAACCCATTCATATGAATCAAGGTTGCATTCAAACGATTCAAACGTATCAAACGTCCACATTTGAAACGCGTTTGAAACGTTTGAATGAAAGTTTCAAACGTTTGAAACAAAATCCTATATTTTTTTCTGATTTTTTTGCAAGTTTTTAAGCAACTAATGCTAATTTAAGTGTTGGAACCTTAAACATAATATAAAAGTAGTTGAATAAGCATGTTTAACAATTAAAAGCATTCAATGTAGACACTAAACAACAACATGTACAAATTACAATGAAATTTAGTTGGATATATGAAGGAATAACAAGAGTGCACCATCATCAACAAGTGCATAAAAATCATCCATCCTCAAAAAAGTTTTGGCTCAAAATGAAAATCAAGTCAACTGGTTACATTCTATTGGAAAATGGCCACTTGCTAGTGGCTAGCAACTACCAAACTAAGTATGATAACATAATAAAACATGTAGTAAATCAAACGTCGTCAAGTGGTATGACAACATCAATATCCTCAACAATGTCAACATCATCCTGTAAATCAACATCTTCCTCATCCTCATCAAGATCCTCTGGGTCAACAAGAACAAATGACGAAGCATGAGAGGAAGTGGAAGCCATGCCCGTCTCAATATCCCTAGCAGCCTGGGTAATACCCTGTATCTCCAAGCCCTCTTCTATGTCGGCTCTCTCAGCCTCCACCACCAGCAATCTGTCCTCCTCTTGCTCCTCCTCGATTTGTTGCAAAGTTAGATCCATCTTCTCAAACCCTCGTGCCTTAATCTTATCAAGGACACGAAGATTGAAATGCACAAAGACCAACATGTCAAGGGTGGATGGCTTCAACCTATTTCTCCTCTTGGTATGAATCAAGGAGAAGGTACTCCAATTTCTCTCACAAGGAGAGGCCGTACTTCCCTGGCTAAGTATCTTGATTGCCAACCTTTGCAACTCAGGTGTGGAGGCTCCAAAGGACTCCCACCAATGCACACCCGTCTGCCTCTGAGATGCCAAGTATGCCACTGACCGACCAAATGTCCCTTGCCCATTCCTGTACATGTCCATTTGATTTAACAATGTTTCTTCATATGCTGAATTTCCACTCGAGTATCTATCAACAACTAATTTCCATCCCTTGTCAACCTCGACATCGGACTCTTGCCCCATATCCAACCACTACGGATGCAAAGCGAATGCTGCAGCATGTAAAGGAGAATGCATCATGTCCCATCTTTCAAGGCAAAGGCTCTCTATCACACGTATTCGATCGGCATCAAAAGAGGTACATGACCATATTCCCTCAACCATCCGGTCCATCAGCTCATAGACAAATCCCATGGTGGCTCCCTCTCTATCAACAACTCGTAACAACTTAAGGATGGGCTTGCATAGTTTCACAATATTCTCTGCCTCCTCCCAAAATAATGGACCAAGTATTGTATGCTCAATGTCTCTCCGTACCTCAGTTGATGCGGACTTCAAGTTATGCCACTCCTCATGGACCACCAACCGCCTAGGGGCAACTTTTACCCGCAAGAGATTTGCTAGCACAATGTAGATGTAGCCAAAGCGTGTTTGAGCCGGCTTCAAAAGCTCACGTTTGCTCACTTTTCGAAAAACACCTAGCACCCTTTGATGACCTGTGATGAAAGTCACTATTTTCTGTGCCTTTTGCAAAACAGGAGCTACCCAATCTAGTGCTCCAATGTCCTCAAACATCAAATCCAAACAATGGCAAGTGCAACGTGTGAAAAAAATCTTTGGATACTCCTCCTCTAGCATCTCTGTCGCAGAAGCGAGATTGTTTTGTGTTCGTCTTCTCGAATCTCTGTTCGCGAACAATATTTTGTCTTTGAATTTTCTTTTCGTGTGGAAGCCCTTACAGGATCCCGGACACGCGACTATGCATCACAGAAGACATTCTATTCTAGCAATCAAGACACACAGCACAAGACAAAGAGATACACGAAAATAGAGCAACTATATTGTCAGTTTGGTTTTGGAGCGAGATGGTCAGTGTCTCGCTGGTTGGCGGATTGACACTCTGCTCTTACGCTGTGTTTTGCTCGTTGGCAGACTTTCATGCACAGCTATGGTGTTTTTACTTTCTTACTCTATTCACTACGTCTCTCTCTGTCTCTTACAGATCTCTGTATTCTCATCACATAGTTATGATCCAGAGAGGATCGTTTATACCTCCACTATGTGGAGTTTACAAGATAGCTAAACGTAGAATCACAAGACTAGTTAACGCTAATCAACTAGTTAGTTAGTCTCCGTCGTTGCTACTTGTTTCACCTGGGCGTGAAGCCCGTTGAGCTGCCAGCTGGCAGCGCGAAAGATTTTTCTTCGTTTGATTTGTAATCTCCCGTTTGCTTTCGTTCTTTTCGTTTCTTTTTGTAGTTTTCGTTTTGCGTCCCTTTTGCGGTTTGTGGTCCTGGAGGCGTGTTTGCGATTCGTGAATCGTTTGTGCTTCGAGTCAAGGACACGTTGACTGTTGCGAATTGTTCTCGTTCGACCTTCGTGTCTTGTTCGTGCTGCGACAAAGTTGCAGGAGTTCACCATTTCTGACACTCCCTCTTGAACCTTGCAGCTTTGTTTGTTCAATCCAATTGCCTCTCTTTGCTTGGTAAAGAGTGGCTTGTCGAGCGATTTCGTGAGGAGATCTGCAATCATACTTTCTGATTTTATGAACTGGACCTGGAGCTCTCCTTTCGAGATCAAATCTCGAATGTGATGGTTCTTCAGAGGAATGTGCTTCGTCTTTGAATGGAAGACATGATCCTGGGACAGATAGATGGCACTCTGGGAGTCCATCATCATCGTGCTTGGCCCCTCTTGTGGTATCCTGATTGCCTCCAACATCATCCGGAGCCAGACTACCTCATTCGCCACTTTCGAGGCTGCGACATACTCAGCTTCGCAAGAGGATTGAGCTACCAGGGTTTGCTTTTTGCATATCTAGCTGATTGCAGCTCCGCATGCTATTGTACATCCCCCAGTAACGGACTTGCTGTCATCTTTGCAGCTCGCCCAGCTCGCATCACTGTAGTGATGCAGCTCGAATTCTTTCTCTTCGTTTCTAGCTCTGTAGGTTAGTCCAATATTTTGGGTACATTTCAGATACTGTAGGATTCGTTTGGCCATTTGCCAATGTGCTAGACTAGTATTGGAACAGAATTGGCTCAATGCGTAAACAGAGAAGGCCAGATCTGGTTTGGTACAAATTGTCAATTACATCAGACTCCCGTAGGGTATACCTGCCATCTTCTGTTCTTCCTCTTCTGTTTTTGGGCAATCCTGTTTCGTGAGCTTGGCTCCAGCTATCATTGGTGTGGCTTTCTCTTTGCAGTCCATCATCTGGTACTGCTTCAGCACTTTTTTGGCGTATTCTGACTGACTCAAGTGCATTTCGCCATTTATTCGATCTCTTCTGATCTCCAGCCCTAGGCATTTTGTTGCTTCTCCAAGATCTGTGATTTCGTAGCTTTCAGAAATCTGACTCTTCGTGTCTTTGATCAGCATCAAGGAATTTCCTATCATCAGCGAATCATCCATGAAAATGGTCAGTATCACAAAATC
Organism: Diphasiastrum complanatum; assembly: GCA_029204225.1. Lineage (NCBI taxonomy): Eukaryota > Viridiplantae > Streptophyta > Lycopodiopsida > Lycopodiales > Lycopodiaceae > Diphasiastrum > Diphasiastrum complanatum. Next base: position 35,680,919 of record CM055095.1, read on the forward strand.
CTTTCCTACTCTTTTGATATAGACATTACAGTTTGGTTGAGTAGGATTGAAGTCTAGAGACTTCAGAAGACCATCAAGCTTTTTGTACCAGGCTCGTGATGCCTGTTTTAGACCGTAGATGCATCTCTGCAATCGACAGACATATTGTCTGTTGTCGGGGTCTTCATAGCCTTCAGGTTGCTTCATGAAAATTTCCTCCTCTAGATCTCTGTGGAGAAAGGTTGTTTTCACGTCAATCTAGTGAATTTCCAGATTGTACTGTGTGGCATATGCAAGGAGCAGCCTTATGCTTGTCATCTTGACCATGGGCGAATATGTGTCGAAATAGTCGACACCATATCTCTGCGTGTAGCCCTTCGCGACAAGCCTTGCTTTGTAGTGGCCAATGGTGCCATCTGATTTCAGCTTGTTCTTGTACACCCACTTGCAGTCGACTACTTTTCTGTTTTCTGGCAGTGTTTCTAATGTCCATGCCTCGTTTCGCCTCATCGACTTGATCTCTTCTGACATTGCCTATTTCCAGAATTCTCCCTCTGGACTTTGGATAGCTTCTTGGTATGTTGCTGGCTCTTCTGTGAAGCTGCAGTACTCAAACCGCGTGTCTTCGCTCCATTGAAGATTGTCAGAATAGCGGTATGGAGGTCTTCTTTGTCTTGTTGACCTTCGAGGTTCGTTTCGTCGCTGCTTGAACATTTCTTGTTCGTGGGGTCGATCCTCTGTTTCTTGCTGCTCTGGAGTCTGGGGGCCTGCATTCTTATTTGATGTCTGTCCTCGATCTCCCTCTTGAATAGGCAGCAGTGTTAAGATCTCATGGCCTCTTTCATCTTTCAGTCCAGGGAATGTGGACTCGTCGAACTTTACATCTCTGCTCGAAACAACCTTCTTCATGGTTGGATCGTAGAGTTTGTACACATGTGTTCCGTTTGAGTAGCCGACCATGATTGTTTGCTCGGATTTGTCGTCGAGCTTGCTTCTCTTTTCCTTTGGAATGTGCTTGTATGCTGCACATCCAAACACTCGTGCGTATGATAGATCAGGCTTTCTGCATGTCCACATTTCGTATGATGTTTTGTTCTCCAGCGCTGTCGTTGTAGATCTGTTTTGCAGGTGTACAGCTGCAGCTATTGCCTCGGCCCAGAATTGGCCTGGCAATTGAGCCTGTGCTATCATGCATCTGGCTCCTTCGACTAGCGTTCTGTTTTTTCTTTCTACCACACCGTTGTATTCTGGTGTGTATGCAGGAGTGAACTGGTGTTCGATCCCCTGTTCTTCGTAGAATCTTGAAAATTCTGTGCTTTTGAATTCACCTCCATTGTCAGATCTAAGGATCTGTATCCTTTTCGAGGTGTGTCGCTCTGCGAATGCCACGAAGTTCTTGAAAGAATCAAATACTTCGGATTTCTTCTTCAAGTAGTAGATCGTGGTCATTCGGCTGTAATCATCTATGAACGTTAGAAAATATCTCGAACCTGAGAGCGAATCTGTTTTCATTGGTCCACAGACACCAGAGTGGACGAGCTCAAGGCCTTGAAATTTTGAGATCTGTGACAATGTCCTTTGTGCTCATGTCGTACATGCTCCGCACGTTCAGATGATACATTCTCCTATGCCAGAGCTGATCTTCGTTTTTTGAAGCATTTAATATGCTATCAGAGTTGTTGATTATTTTGGCCTGGTAGACGTTTCCTTCTCTGCATCCGACCGTCAGCAACTTGTTTGTCGTCTTCTCGATCATACGGCAAGTGTTGCCGTCGAACATAACTCGAATGCCTAGATCTGCCATCTTGGAGACAGATAGTAGATCCTTTCTGAGTGAGGGCACATAAAGTGCTCCTGGCAGCTCTGCTTGGCCTGACAGTGTTCGTAGCTGTAGAGAGCCGATGCCTTTGACATCGTGTCTGCTTCCATCGCCTAGAATCACTGCTCTATCGTTTTCGAGTTCGCGAAAGTTGATCAAGATCTTCTTGTTGCAGGTTATGTGAGATGTTGCTCCTGAATCTATGACTGCATCGTAGTCGTGTTCAGAGTAACTTGTCGAAGCTTCGTCAAGTATCGTGAAAGCTTCGTCACCTCTTTCTGCATCTTTACATGATTCTGCAACGTTTGCCTTTTCAGCTTTGTTTTTCCTTTTTGGGTTTAATCTGCAGTCGTATGCAGAATGCCCTTTGTTCTTGCAGTGCATGCAAGGTATTGCTGGATTGAACCAGCATTTGTTGGCCGTATGGCCTGGTTTGTGGCAGTGATCGCAGGAAGAAGATTGTTGATTCGAGGACTTCGTCTTCTTGAATCTTTGCTTGTTTTTGTTCTTCTTCTTTTCTTTCGTGAAGAGAGCCTTCTCTTGATCACTGCTTCCCTCTCCTTCGTCTCTCATCAGTCTCTCATCAGTGACAAGATTGACTGCTTTGTCGAATGTCCTATCTGGTAGACTCAGTATGAGCATTCTCAACGGCTGATAGGACGTCGGTAGAGATTTCATGAAATACATCAGCTGCTGTGGTGCTGGGAACTGGTGCTCCTGTCTTGATGCAGCGAGTTGAGCGAAGATCGTTATGATCTTCTCAACGTGCTGATCCAACTGGTTGCCATCCCACCGTATTGATTTCAGCTGATTGTGAAGGTGCATGACTGAAGCTGCAGTCCTCACTTCATACTTCTGCTTCAATCTTTCCCATGCTGCATGGTTGCTTTCGCAGTCTTCAATCTGCATGAGTAGATCTTCATTTATGGACGAAACGATGATCGCCATTGCGCGCTCATCCTTTCTGATCCATTCAGCTCTCCTCGGGTCTCCCTCTGGAGGCTGCACCTCTGAGAGCTCGGTCACCGACTAGATGCCTTCGCCCTTCAGGAGTGTTTTGATTTTGAATTTCCAGATTCTCTAATTTGCGCCATCGAGACTGATTGCTACTCTGGTCTGGATTGTCGTAGCCATATTGTGTTGTCTGGAAGAATCACTGCTCGGATATTAGTAGTGATAACTTGTTGGCTCTGATACCATGTCGCAGAAGCGAGACTGTTTCGTGTTCGTCTTCTCGAATCTCTGTTCGCGAACAATTTTCTGTCTTTGAATTTTCTTTTCGTGTGGAAGCCCTTACAGGATCCCGGACACGCGACTACGCATCACAGAACACATTCTATTCTAGCAATCAAGACACACAACACAAGACAAGAGATACACGAAAATAGAGCGACTATTTTTTCAGTTTGGTTTTGGAGCGAGATGGTCAGTGTCTCGCTCGTTGGCGGATTGACACTCTGCTCTTACGCTGTGTTCTGCTCGTTGGCAGACTTTCATGCACAACTATGGTGTCTTTACTTTCTTACTCTACTCGCTACGTCTCTCTCTGTCTCTTACAGATCTCTGTATTCTCATCACATAGTTATGATCCAGAGAGGATCGTTTATACCTCCACTATGTGGAGTTTACAAGATAGCTAAGCGTAGAATCACAAGACTAGTTAACGCTAATCAACTAGTTAGTTAGTCTCCATCATTGCTACTCGTTTCACCTGGGCGTGAAGCCCGTTGAGCTGCCAGCTGGCAACGCGAAAGATTTTTCTTCGTTTGATTTGTAATCTCCCGTTTGCTTTCGTTCTTTTTGTTTCTTCTCGTAGTTTTCGTTTTGCGTCCCTTTTGCGGTTTGTGGTCCTAGAGGCATGTTTGCGATTCGTGAATCGTTTGTGCTTCGAGTCAAGGACACGTTGACTGTCGCGAATTGTTCTCGTTCGACCTTTGTGTCTTGTTCGTGCTGCGACAAAGTTGCAGGAGTTCACCATTTCTGACAATCTCACCAGCACGCAAACCATTGCTGGCATTATCCATTACAACTTGTACCACATTGTGCTCTTCTACCTTGCCAATGATTTCTTTTAAATGTTCATAGATATACAAGCCTGACTTTTCCAAACCACTAGCATCCACACTGCATAAAAAGATGGAACCATAGATACTAGTAGCAACAAAGTTAATGATAGGTCTACGTGTGTCAGACCAACCATCACACACAATCGTGCACCCATATTTTACCCACTTATCCTTTACCATTTGCAGCTCCCTCGTAAGCAATTTTGTCTCCTCTCGCAGCTCTTTCACCCTAATAGCCTCATAAGAAGGGGCTTTCACCGAACCACCAACCTCTCCTGCAGTTCTCAACATATCTTGAAAATATCTGCTCTTGACTACATTGAAAGGAATTGCATTTGCATAAAAATTTTTCCTGCAAGCAATCCGAAATTTGTTTCTCTGCAGCTGTCAAATCAGCACTATTTGTAGCTCGACCTCTCTTACGTGTAGGCCCTGTAGAAGCATCCACGGATTGACTATTCTCCATCTCATGAACTTGGTCCTCATTGCTACTGGCATCTGGATATTGCAATCTCAATGCTTGCACCACATTGACAGGTGCTTTCTCACATTTATCCCCTCCACATCCCCCTGTCCCAAGCAAATGTGACACAATTCGTTGAGGCCCCCCTTGATAATGATGTTCACAATAACATTTCATCCGTTTCATGCCTCCACCACCCTTCCCTTGCTTAAAAGCTTCCCCAATGATCAGAACATGCTCCCACACATTAGCCTTTGGCTTAGGCATTCTGAAAATTGACAAAATTGTGAGGTTCAGATTTGAAAATAGTGCAAAAAGCACAAAACCTGCAACTACTCTTCACAACAAATCTGGCCAAGCAAATGGTGATGTGAATGGCTAGGATGGGGTGCCCTACAGTCTAGAAGACTGCCTCCAAATTTCAGCTGAATCTGATCAGTAACCAAAGAGAACTGATTGATTCTTTGAAGTGGCCTCAAAACCAATTTTTTTGCACCTGCTGCTTGTATCTCCTCAACCAAGCTTCAAAACTCTGATCTGATGCTCTTAATCACTCCAGCATGGTCCAAAACCCCTGCCTACAAGAAATCTTGGCAAACTATGGAGTGGAGAGCAAGCTTCTATCACTTTTCTGAAATGGAGGAGGGCGCATTTCTTCTCCACGATGGAGGAGCAGTTACTGATGGAGTTATGAGCCATGGTTGAGCTGTCCCAGCCTCGTGGTAGCCTAGAGTAGGTCGTTGTTTTGGTAGATGGGCCCCAGGACCCCATTTGGAGGGGTAGGGCCCAAAATTTTTTTTCCTTTGAAAAGTCCACGTTTCAAATGCGTTCGAGTCAGCATTCAAATCCGTTTGAATGCAACCATGATATGAATGAGGTCGTGAGGTCCAAAGACCGCAATATTAAAGCAACAATTATTATTAATTGTTTCTTTAAAAGATACATCAATATAAAAAATAGAAGAATTACCTGGAGCCTTAAAAGAACAGGCAATCCACCCTCCCCAATTGAGGACGTTTCTCCCCGAGCACCTCACACCCATTCCCTGCAAAAGGGACAAGTGGGCCTCCAAAAGGAGCCCACTCTTTGTAGAACGTTTGACCATGGTGGAGGCCCAAGGGCCTGTCACATGGCTTGTGGAACTCAAACCTTTGTTCAAATCATTTTATGCCCCACTCCACTCCTCTCCCACCTACGTACGACCCTTCTCTCCAAGAGATGTGCGCCTTCACTTGGAAAGGAAGGAGGCATTATGGCCTCATGACAGTGAACCCTAAACCCTAGACCTTTCATAACTTAAGGCTTTCAAGATTGACTTAAGCTTAAGCTTTAATTGGCTTTGTTTAAAAGCTTAGTTTAAATTTGCTTAAATTTTTTTGTTGAAGTTAGGGAGGAGGGCCAGGGAAGTGCACTCCCTCCCTCCCACAAGTCAATCCAGGCCATAAGTTTATGAGGGGGAGAGTACAAAGTACACCCCCCCCCATAATTAGGCAAAAAGAGGCAGCCGTAGGCTGCAGCAAACAGGTGCTGCTGCGCCTGCAAAAGAAGTGAATAGGGGGCTCAACCAAAGTTTTAAGTTGAATAACATTTCTTGAAAAAACTGATGTTTTAAAGAAATCTAAATTTGCACGGAGGGTGGACTTGGATTAGGTCCTACGGCGGGGTGGATCGTGAGTGTTCGGTTTCTTGTGCTAATCGACACCTAGCGGTTTAGGGTTTGTTGGGCATCTAACATGCGATGTGTCTGATGAACATACAAGTCTATCTATGAAGTATCTTAACCTCAATAACAAACACAACAGATGAAAGCTTGAAGGAAACTAGCTTTGGAAGCATTAACAATACAAGGAAAGCTTAAGCACCACAAGAAACCAAAGTTAGGAACTCCAAATACTTGTTGATTGAGAGAGAAGGGTGTGGGCCTCCTTGAGGGTGAATCCTCCCTTACATAAATAGAAACTATTGAGTCACCAACTTGAGTCTTATGCCACATGCACACTTGGCCACTTGGGCCCTACTTGCACTTATTTTAACTTACAAAGAGGGTTACAATGTATTTACAATCCAATCACCCCCACGACAAATGCATGATATAAAACCCTTTAAGTGACTAGAGCCACTAGGGGTAAAATAGGCATTATATCTCAAAAAACAGCGCCCCCCTTCCCCCACAAAAAAAAAGCTTCTAATGGCTATTTGAGTTAATGTAACACCTAAAGAATCTCTAAATTTTTCTTTGCTAATTGGCTTAGTAAAGGTGTCTGCAGTATGATCTTCGGTGCCACATAATTTCCCCATTGTGCACTTTTTCTCATATGAAGTGCTAGTCGACCTCAATGTGTTTTGTCCTAGCATGGTATACATGACTCCTCGCAAGATGAATGCGACTCTGGCTATCGCAATACATCACTTTTAGGACTCACTTGACATATCACCCAGCAAGCGCCTTAACCATGGAGCCTCGTAGGCGGCCCTCGCTTGTACTCAGCTTCTATCAAAGACAATGCTATCCTCGTATCTTGTTTCTTGCTGCACCAAAAAGTTCTCCAAAACCTAGGTGAAATGAATAACCTATTGTTGATCTACGATCATCCTTGTCTCTTGCCCAATCCGCATCAAAATAACCTTTGAATTGAAGGTTTCCATCATATGTGTAACCAATGCCATATGTAGAAGTTCCTTGTACATACCTCAGAATCTGCTTGGCTGATTTCCAATGTGACTGTAGGTTTGCTCATAAACTGTTGCAACGCCAACTGCATGTGCAATGTCTGGTCTGGTATTTGTAAGATATATGAAGCTGCCCACCAATTGACGATAAGGTGTTTCGCCTACAAATGGTGTCCTATCAACCATGGATGACTTATTACTTGTATCACTAGGAGTGGCTATAGGCTTGCAATCCTGCATATTGAATCTTTGAAGAAGCTCATTTGCATTGTCACGGCTTGGCCAGCTACGGTTCCATTCATCCAAATTAGGTTGTGGGGGCCAAAAACTACTGTGATAAAACAACAATGCTCACAAATTGAACTATCAGCAAGGGACAAATCAATGCTAGAAATATTTGAGTTACCCGGCGTCTTAAATGAAGCCCCTTTTTTAAAATTCGTCCTTTTCTTCGAGCATTCCTTTGCGACATGTCCTGGCTCCATGCAATTAAAGCATATTGCTTCTAGCCTTAGCAAAGGTCTCATGGTCCATGGTGGATCGTTTCTTTCTTCCACTAGTTTCAGCAGGGGTATCCTTTGCCTTTTCCTATCGTTTCTTTGAAAAGAAAGCGGACTTTTTACCCTTTGCCTCGAGTTGAATCATTAAGGATGGAGCATTGAAGCTCATTTAGACTAAAAATATTCGATAAATGCAGTCATTTGAAGAGGAATTAAATGTGCATTCTTAGAAAACTTGTCTAGCACAACCAAGCAAGCGTCATCACCATGCTGGGTTGTAGGAAATTCTAGTGTAAAGTCTATGGAGATATCAGTCTATTGTCGATGAGGTGTAGCTACGCCAATGTTAGAGAAGGGTAGGTGACTTCAAGGGTATTTGTGATGGGCACAAAAGGTTCAAGCGTGGAGAAGCTAGACGAGTTATAATTTGAAAGAACACCAAATGCAATCAGCTTATGATTTCCCACCCGGGAGAGCTGTGAGTCTCCTATAAACAAAGAGTATATACTCAAAAGTGTCTCCACTAACTATGTACGGTCTTCAGAAGGAGTCTATCAGAACCTTTCAAGAATTCACAATGCTCAAAATATGAACAAAGAGGGCAACAAACATTATGAGGGAAAATATGTGCCTCTCTACAAGTGCCCTAAATAATGATTGAAGGGGATTGAAATTAGTCCCACATATGCTGTACAAAGGCTTAAATGTATTGTATTTTCATAACAAATACTATTTGTAGTAGGTGCTTTTAAAGCCAAGTATGTTTCTCTACGTAAGCAAAGTTTTTGGCCTGATATCCCAACTAGTTGCAAGGGCACCACCTTAATTGCGGTCTTAAAACTATGTATTGACTATGTTTTTTGAATAGGAATTAATTCATTTGTACTTCATAAATTGTGGCTAATTCTACGCACCATTTTACATATTTCAAAAATTTGATTGCATTTCTTAGCCTATCTTATTCAACTTAGTCTATAAGCTAGCTTACTGGAAGAGTAGCAAGCTGCATCAAGCTAGCTAATAAGGTTTTTCCTCTTTCTACACAAAATTGCCTTTTGGTGGTTTGAAAGCTTCGCCATCAATCTTATTTACTCTTTCATGGATGGTGTTTACTAGCATATTTGGGATGTGTTATCTGCCTAAATCCGTTCTAGCTGTGGTTCTTTGACAAGCCATTAAAGTTTGGTTAGAATATATAGTCCCTATTAATTATTAATTTTTTTTTTCAAAAGGGGTGATGATAAGGACAAGCTCAAAGGAAAGAATCATTTCAGATGTCTTACAAGTGTGGCTGCCTTAGTTTGGGCAAGATGTTTCAAACTATCTCTGTAATATATTTGTTTTCATCTATTCAGTGCTGTGGACATTACTTATCAGGTAATAATAGTTGTAGTTTTGTACAAAAGGCAAGTATTGATGTATTCGATTCTCTTGAAGTTGAAAATGGTATTTGGAATAGAAATATAATATGAAAACCATCATAGTCATTAGAGTTCAATATTGGGAGGAAAGGATTTTACTTTGGTCTTTGACGAAAAGTTTCAGATTTCAAAGAGCTTAGTTTTCGGCAGGATGTTGTAAGACCAAAATCTCCTTTTCAGCCAATAGCAATCGCTGTCTCAAAATTGTTTGCCTGCTGCTTGCACCATTCCGCCATTTTGAAAGTCAAGATTGTACTTCATCGGGAGTAGTCAAGGTCTTGAAGAATGGGAGCTCAAATGAGAAATTTTACTGATATTCCATCTTCTAAAGTTTTGTCTCTATTGTCAAGTTGTTACATGTTTGAAGAAGGCTGCATCATTCTTTTCCATCTTGGTTCATTGGTTGTCTTTGCATTTAACAGGGTCTGAAAGATGGAATTAGAATATTGCTCTAAGAAGATTTCGATCATTGGTCTTGTGCTTTTCCTCATTGCAGGTGGTTGGAGAGAAGCGAAGTTCAACCAAAGATGGTGAACAATTGCTAACAACCAAGCAACTCACATCACCTTCTCCTAATGTGTCTTTGGTTGAGGAGTACAGCTTTGAGTTTCGAAAACAGCGATTCATTTTCTGTGAGGATGAGAATAAGTTTTGCAAACTTGATTATCCTTCAAAAAATACATTTTCCAGCTATACTAGAAACACAGGCTATGGTTCAGAAACTAAGTCAACTGCAGCGATGGAAAAGTGGGGAAGAAATGTGTAAGTTGTTGAGGACTTGAGATCCTTGATTCTTTCTTGATGGCTCCATTCGCATGTATGGTTTGGATCCTGCTTGAAGTTGAAGGCATCTTGAAGTTGGCTGTTATAGCATTGCCTAAAGGGACTGGTGACGCTAAACTTCTATGAGTACTTGTGGTAGTGGCATTGTTTGTGTTAGTCAGTTCACTAACTATTGCTTTGATAAGCTTATTAAAGTTTTTGGTTAGAAGAGATTGCACAAAGCACTACCTTTATCTGGCTGTATGCATGATCAGAGTATTTATCTTGTGCTTTGAAAGGAATACTGTAAAGTAAATTGTCTCAGACGAAACAATGAAGTCACATTCATATTGCAAATTACAGTAAATGGTGAGACGTTGCATCAGTAGATTGCTTCAAATTGGGAACTGATGTGTGCTTAGTTGTTGAAAATCTTAGGTTTGAGTTTCCTCAGCCGACTTTTCAGAAGTTGATGAAGGAGCATTGTATGGAGCCATTTTTTGTCTTCCAGGTTTGTTTTAGTGATCTGAAATCTCTCTTGGATCTCCTTGCAGAGTTGGTAGTTTAATATGAAAATGCCTGGTGCCGATTAGCTAAAGTCTATAGTCACTTTTTTGACAGGTGTTCTGTGTTGGCCTTTGGTGTCTTGACGAATACTGGTATTACAGTATATTTACGCTATTTATGCTGGTACTTTTTGAATCCACCGTGGTTAAATCTCGCTTGAGGACTTTGTCTGAATTGCGACGTGTACGAGTAGATAGCCAGACACTTATGGTACATCGGGGCGGAAAGTAATTCCTCATTTTGAACTCTGTTTCTCTCTCATCCTTGTTTTTTGATGTCTCTCTTCTTTGGTGATAATATGTGCTTCAAGAGGTAGCTCATTCTTATAGCAGTACAAATTGTCTCGCTGCTCTGAAGCAGGTGGGCAAAACTTTCTGGTATAGATCTGCTACCTGGAGATGTTGTATCAATTGGCCGCTCAAGTGGTCCAGGTAGCGATGAAAAAACTGTTCCTGCAGACATGTTATTACTTGCTGGCACTGCGATTGCAAATGAAGCCCTTTTGACTGGAGAGTCCACGCCACAGTGGAAGGTAACAATTTTTCTTGAACTGTTGAAAAGATAATGTTATTTGTCTTTTTGAGGGACACCAATTTCAGTTGTATTTTCGTCGTCGTACAGTTTCGTTCTAATCTAAGCAAACATTCAGAACATTAAAATCCAAACCTTTGAAAGGTTTTTGAAATCTTTGAAGCCCTTTTCTTTGTTCTCTAAGTTCAAATCTGCAAATTTCTAGTGTAGTCTGACAAAACTTTCTTTGAGGGGCCACAAATCAAGGTACTTCAGAGAGGACACAAATTTGAGTAGTCTAGCCGACCACATCCACCAAACAGGCTGATTGCTGCCTGCCGAAGAGGCTAGCAGGCTCTAGGTGGAAGAGAGAGGGAGAAAAAGATTTTATTTATGGTTTTTGGTTACCCAAAGGTACATAAGACTGAAAGAGTACATATGAAGTGTGTTGATGCTATGGGAGTGTACAATTTCTCCGAGACAAGTAAAACTGAACTAAGCTGGAGACCAGCATAAGGTAGTATAATAATATGATAAATATGAGCACATTAAGAAAAATTGACTAAAGCTATGAAGAAAAGGGCAATCTCTGAGTCTATCCATAGGATAGGAGGATAGATGCAGATAAGATATCATCCAGTAACATCCTGCTGTATAGGTTCAAAAAGGGATGTGATAGAAATCAATGCTGCTGATGCTGATGCAGGCTGTGCAGTGCATGGTGTACATCATAAAACGATAGAAGAGGTAAATGTGTGTTGAAGCACAGCTCCCGAAACGTCAGTCTCATGGTTTGACACTGCTGTCCATGATCACGATGCCTAAAAGGAATGAGTATTTCGCCTTTTGACCAAAAGCTACAAAAGATTAAAGATACATCTCAAGTGTGTGTTAACCACACGAGGGGGCCTAAATACGTCTCCAAAAGAAAGTACATAGTCTACATAATCTACGTAAGTTTAAGTGAGAGAAGCATGAACATAAAATAAAATGCTATAACAGTTACGTAGGTATCCGCTACTATCATAGCATGTAGCTGAAGAAAGATGCAATAGTAGAAGCTGAGGATCCTCCTAGTGTTGATGTCAAGGAGGTTGTAGAAGAGGTGCCGCAATTTCGTCGTGGATGAGGTGGATGCGTGTGAGATTGTCTCACATGAAAATGGGTCTCTCATATCTAGTGTATCCATGAATCGCGATTCATTGGCGAACAAATCACGATTCGTAAGTGAATCGTTTAGCTCCGATTTGAGGCAGCCTGTTTCCTTTCCTCTATGTGAGACCATCGTTGCTTGAATATTCATGTGCATTTGAGCTTAGCCCTTTCGTATTCTCTTCTTGGCAACAAGATCAGTTCAAAGCTGATTTCCAGACCATGCAGCTGGAAATTTCACAGTTGCAAGAAATGGTATCAACCCTTATCCTGGAAAGAAGTGTGATGCAGGCCAAGAATACATATCTAAAACAGTCGATCGAGAATAAGCAGGTCTTGTCTTCCAAATCTACTACCACGATAATAAAAGAACTGGAACAAAAGATCGAGAAGCAAAAGGAAGAAACCGTCTCCTGGGCATCGGTTTTGAAAAATGGAACTAAGCCAAGTGCGCCTATATGTTCGGTCATTTCAGCCACCATTCAGGAAGAGAAATTTAGAGAACAGAAAGCTCACATTATTAGGGTCAGAGGGATCCCGGACACACAGGATGCCATAGCTGAAGCGAAGGGCTGGCTCCATAGATTTATTTTCGTTGTCGGCTTTGTCTTTATTTCCAAATTCTTGCTCAGATTCTTCAAATTCATCATCTGAATTCTCATCATCTGCATCGGAATTTTCAGAGTTCGGGTCTGCCGCTTCTGATTCATTCTCATTAGCATCTGCGTTGCAAATCTCAAAGAATTCTTCTTCGCATCCACCCTATCCATAAAAATGGTGACCCCATGGTTCATGGTAACTATCACACTATCATGATTGGCCATGTTCTCGAGAAGCCATATGGCACCGTACTTTAGTCTGCTGTGAGTTCAGAGGCGGAAGCCAGGAGATTACATGCTTTGGCCCAGGCCGGGTTCCGAGCCCATTATTCTACTATTGATCATATCTTCACGCTCCGAGCGTTGATTGAGGAAGCCAAGCATAGGAAAGAGAAGGTTTACTGTTGTTTTATGGACTTCAAGAAAGCCTTTGATTCTGTTCCTCGCTCCTTGCTCATTCAGAGACTTCATGATCTTGGCTTCTCTACTGACATCATTCTGGCTATGATGGCTCTTTATGAGCGAGTTTTGGGATTTTTCCGACACAGTAGTGGTATTTTTGAGCACATCTGGAGCACCATTGTGGTGAAGCAGGGGTGCTCTCTTTCACCTGTTCTCTTTGGACTATATATTGATGAGCTTGAGAGAGCCATCTCACAATCTCAAAGTGCGGGGGTTCCGACTATAGACTTGGCAACATTCTTATTGCCATTCTTTTCTATGCTGATTATGTGGTACTAGTTTCCTCGACTAGAGAGGGATTACAACGGCAGTTGGATTGCTTGCATGACTTTTGTACCAGATTGGGCTTGGGGGTGAACATTGGGAAGACCAGGTCATGGTCTTCAACGCTTTCTGAGCCTTTATGCAGCGACATGAGCTCACCCTTGATGGCCAAGTCCTAGAGGTGGTCTCTTCCTACACATACTTGGGGATACTTTTTTTTGGCCCTACATTCAGTATGCGGCAGACAACCACCACTCGACTTGGGGGGGGACATGCCTCCCTTGTCTAGCTTGAGTGATTTTGCTTCCGGAAGTCCATTCGGGATGCTCGGAGTAAGTGTCGACTCCCATCGTCACTCCCATAGCTTTATATGCAGCAGAGGCATGGTGTACCGGTCTTTCTTCATCACACTGGACCGGCATCTCGAGATTATAGACCACCATGCTAGCTCGTATGATTCGAGCGAAGCCTTCCGTCCCGCATGATATCCTTCTTGCCGAGTTTGCTGTTCCACCTATATAGATAGATGCAGCTTTCCAGCTTATGACATATATTCAGAGAGTCCAGGCACTTCCAGACGCATATAGGAGGTATACGCAGATAACACTTGCTTCCTCACATTGTCTTCATGATTAGGGTTACATGTTGTCATGGTTTTTTCAGGCATCCCACCTCCTTGAGTCCTTTGGTATTTCCATTACAGAGCTTCCCTCAGGCCTCATCAGTATATCAGACGCTTTCTATATCGAGCATATCTTGATCGTATCTGGAGACGACTTTTAGGGGTTAATCCTGACTTCTACCGGATTCACTTCATTGAGCTAGACATAGCAGGGATCTTAGTCTTTGCACATTATTCGGATTCAGGTTTGTCACACAGCCTCAGATTTACATTGGGCCAGCTTCGGGTGTCATCGCATCAGCTAGCTATTGAGACTGGACGGTTCCATAGTATTCTTAGGGAGGAGCAGATTTGCCTATTATGCTCTTTGGGCGAGGTGGAGTCCGAGGAGCACTTTATCTTTAGATGCCCTGCTTAATATGAGATCAGACGGAGATACTATTGTCTATTTCTATATTGTGGCGAGATCTATGTCAGATATCTCAACATACTATTCCTAAACGTCTGATTACTTCCTTCTTTTCTCGGAAGAGACGACGCGACCCAGAGCGTGATGACGATGTTGCTGATGAGGACGACATACCTACTCACAGAGACCAGAGACAACGCACCATTCATAGTCATGTTGCTGCCTGAGCAGTCAGACCTCCTAGACAACGTCAGCGGCCTCTAGAGCTTCCCCATGCTAGAGCTTGCAACACATCCTTTTATAGCATCAGCATCAGCAGGGCTGGATGAGAGGATTATCCTTTATTATGCTCCTACATCACTTATGCAGTTATTTCAGTTCATAGTAGATGTTTCTTTCTTTATTGTTTCGGAGACGTTTCATACGCTCTCACTGTTATTACATACTTGACATGTACTTTTACTAGTCTTATATGCCTTTTGGCATGGAAAAGAAATTAATAAAGCTTTCTTTCTTTCACACACACACACACACACACACTCTCTCTCTCTCTCTCTCATACCATGCCAACATTTGACCCACAAATTCTAGATGGAGTTAACTAATAATTGTATTAGCCCTCACACACACCAAGGGAGATGAAGAGCTTAGATTATGGAAGAGTGAGCAAAGCTCTATAAAATGGAACGATTGTGGTGGGGCACCAACCTCTCTTATATAGATTCTCTAGTCTAGCTAAAACCAAAAGCAATAGCTAAAGGCAAAAAGCTAAATTAATTATTATTCCTCTTGGGCCCAACTTGTGGCTTGTAATTCCAAGTCCAATTTCATGGGTACTAGACTTAGTTAAGTCTAATACTTCTGTTAGGCTCCCTAGCCAATACCCCCTAGGTAATTAGCCATAGCTCTTTAGGTTCCTAACATGGGAATTTTCTTCTCAAAAGGACTCGGCTTCCCAGGTATCATCAGATTTCCCTTTCCATCTGATCAAATATTTTGGAACTTTCTTATTACGAAGTTTCTTATATCGAACATCAACAATCAACTCCGGTTCAAGTGGAATAAACTCAGAAAGGGATGTAAGTTGGTCTATATCTTAGTTGCCCGTTCCGGAACGGAACGCGTTCCGTTCCAGAACTTCACCAATTTTTTTTTTTTTTAAATACGTTCCGTTTTAACAAAGGAATCTAGTTGTTGGGCAGGATGATTGTTTGACTGTCAGAGATGAACACAATCATTTGCTCAAGAGAAAACCCTGCGTGCGAACTATTTTTCAAAGTCTTAGGTGAGAAGTTTTGGAATTCCTGCCCTTCATTACACGCAATAAAAAGATAGTTTGATTCAGTAAAAGAAACAAATCAGAATGGAAATGAGCACAAAGGAATTGCGGATCAGAGCCGTGTGCTCGGAGCTATCTCTGAGTAACTGTAACTCTATCTGAATTAAGCACTTCCGCTAATAAGCAGTAAGTGCAATAGTAATCTCTATTCAACTCTAAAGAACTGAGCTAGAATGCTCGAGTTTTCAAGCGAGAGAGAGAGAAAAGAAGAAAGAAAGATTTTATTAATGTCCTTGAATACCCTAAGGTACATAGGACTAAGAAAAGGTACATGTCAAGTGTGCACATAGGAGCTTAAAGCTCAATCATCTATAAAAACTAAATAACTGCAAATACAATGCATAAAGACAGCTGGCCCAGTCAGGATCCAATAGCCTGGAATCATATATCACGATGCCCATCAACATGAAAGATGGTATGCTGTGAGGGTGTGATTAGATGTGCCTTGGACCTCTGTCGTCGCTGCTGCCGTGGCGCTCTGGGCTGTGATCTAATAACTGACTGTCTCTCTGGCCGTCGACATGGTCTCTGATGCCGGTGTACGAAGGAGTCGGGAATCTCGGCCTCTCCATCTGAGTCGCTGCCTATGGGTACCTCGGATCTCTGTCTCCGACGGGATATGCACTCATCAATGCTCAGCTGTGTAAGGGGAATGTGTACCATCTAGTCTCCTCCTCCTCAGGTCTGACATCTCTCGGATCATAAGTGCGACACATCTAGAGAGAGAGAGAGAGAGAGAGAGAGAGAGAGAGAGAGAGAGAGAGAGAGAGAGAGAGAGAGAGAGAGAGAGAGAGAGAGAGAGAGAGAGAGAGAGAGAGAGAGAGAGAGAGAGCTAACTATTCTTCTTGCTTCAATGCACATGAAAATGTAGAAATATAAGCAGCTATTTATACTAAGCAAAATGCAGCGTCGTCCAATAGTAGGACAACTAATTAGGTCGTAGATCATAATGGATAGTGAGCTGGCATCCATCCAGTTGGTAATTCCTGGAAATTTACTTGCTGTAAGATTAGGGCAAGTCTTTAGCTTCAAGACGAGTGGAACATTAACTGCCAATCAATCGACATGGCCGAAGTCTCCGAAGTGGTCGAAGTAGGTGCAGTGGCCGAAGTCACCGAAGTGCACGAAGTCTTCGAAGTTTGTCAATGTTGTCAATAAACGTCGAAGCCATTTGTGAGCCATTTCCAAGTAGTTCTGCAGATTGTGTAGAAACACAAAGAAAACTGCAGGTCTAGATAAGAATTGGACGAAGATTAAAATGTCGATTAGTCGATTAGTAGGAGAATAATCTTACACTCCCCCTTAATCTGAATCCATGAATGCCTTGACCTTTAGGCTTAGTTCTGCACAGAACTTTCTGTGTGTATCCAAGCTTAATGCTTGGGTAAAAATATATCTTGCGTTCGATAGTACTGCAATCTGACCTCTTTGTCAAGAACTTTGCTTCTGACATATTGATACTTAATTTCAATGTGCTTACTCCTGGAATGAAACCCAGGGTTGGCCGATAAGGCAATGGCATTTTCATTATCACAAAATAAAATTGTCGGAGCATATTGATTCAGACCGATATCTGAGAGTAAGTTTCTCAACCAAATTGCTTCCTTTGCAGCTTGTGAGGCTGCGATGTACTCTGATTCTGTAGAAGATAGAGCTATCGAAGATTGCTTGTGACTGTTCAAGGAATAGGACCATTGTTGAGGAAGAATGTAAATTCAGAAGTGGATTTACGAGTGTCTACATCTCCTGCCCAACTTGCATTTGTGTAACCACTGAGTAAATTGAGTTTGTCGTTGTCGACTGCTCCATAACAAATGCAAAAGTCCATATTAGCTCGAAGATATCTCATAACTTTGATAAGAGCCTCCCAATGTGTTACACCAGGGTTAGTCATAAACTAACTTAGGGAGCTGACTGCAAAAGCTATGTCTGGCAGTACAGATCATTGCATACATAAGAGATCCTATTATTGAATGATGAGGATACTCACGCATCTGCTCCTTCTCTTCGATTGTTCAGGGACATTGGTCCTTTGACAATTTGAGACTTGGTTCCATTGGTGAGAGAGCTAACTTGCAATTAACCAGATTATATCTGACTAACATATTGTAGATGTACCTCTGTTGAGTAATGTAGATCAACTTTCGATTTCTGTCTCTGTGGATTTGAATACCAAGGCAGAAATGAGCGTCGTTCAGATCGGTCATGTCGAATTGAGAAGATAGCATTGTCTTGCCTTCTTTTGTCAGATCGATACTTTTGCCGAAAAGCAATGACAGTCTATGTATAAAGTGATAATGATAAAAGACTGCTGCACTGTCTTGAAGTAAACATTGGAATTTGAAGAGCCTGGTGCGTAGCCGTGATCAGTAAGGAAAGTATTGATCCTTTGAAACCATGCTCGAATTGCTTCAAGCCATAAAGTGCTTTATGGAGTTTGCACACATGATTGTGTTTACTTTCGATAATATAACCTTCGGGTTGCACCATGTTAATGTCTTCTTCGATAACTCCATTGAGATATGCTGTCTGTACATCCATTCAATGTATTTCCAAATTTGTTGCAGCAACAAACGATAATAAAAGTCGAATAGAAGAACGCTTGACTACTGGACTGAAGGTCTCAGTGTTATCGACATTGTATACCTGAGAAAAACCTTTGGCGACAAGTCTGGCTTTTTTTCTGTCGTGCTTCCGTCTGCTTTGTACTTGACTTTGAAAATCCATTTGCAATCAACTACGTTTCTGCTAGCAGGTAATTTGACAATTGTCCATGTCTGGTTCTTGATAAGAGATGAATACTCTTTATCCATAGTTTTTTTCCAGAGATCGGAATGGTAGGCTACAGACTCGTCGACATACCTGATAGGTGGTCTGCTAGTTCTTGATGATCTTCTGGGGAATAGAGGAAGTTGATCATTTTCATCATACTATAGTTGTTGAATTGCAACATCATCATCTTCGGATTCGCTGTTGATATGTTGTTCATCGAAAGTAGATGAGCTTGGACCTTCAATGGAAATAGTCGACTGAGGAACCTCGAAGTTCGGTATGTCGAACGAGTCGGACAAGTCGGCTACATGGGCTTTGCCTTTTCCTTTGAGGTCGATAAATTGATCTTCGATGAAGATGACATCCCGACTAGTGAATATCTTCGACTCGATAGGATCTGAAGTAGTGTAGCTGATGAAAATACATTTGATACTTTGAAAGTCGAGCTTCTTCCTGGAGATCATGAGGAATCTGCGCATAAGCAGTACATCCAAAAGCTTTTAAGTTCGATAAAGAAGGTTTGGTACTTGTCCAAACTTCGAATAGTGTTTTGACTGAGAGACCTTTAGTATGACATGTGTTTTGAATATAGGTTTCTGTTGAAACAACTTCAGCCCAGAAGGACTTCAGAACTGACGCATGTGATAACATGCACTTTGCGGATTTGACTAAGGTTCTGTTCTTTCTTTCAGCAAGACCATTTGACTGAGGCGAGTAGGAGGTAATGTATTGTTTCTCAATGCCGTTGGTAAGGCAATACTCCTTAAATTCGGTGGAGATATATTCTCCCCCGTTGTTGGACCTCAATGCTTTGATTCGTTCACCAGTTTGATTTTTTGCATGCTCTTTGAATTGTCTGAACTTGATGAAAGCATCTGATTTCTGCTTAATGAAGTAAATAGCTGTTCTTCTGGAAAATTCGTCAATAAAAGTAATGAAATGCTTTGCATCTAGCAATGATGGAGTTTGCATAGGTCCACATGTATCATCTAACATAGCATACTATATAGAAATAAACAAACTGAACTAGATATGTTGAGGAATGAATTCACGCCAAAAGGCCCTCGAAGAAGAACTAAAGAGAAGGTTAATAAGCCTTCTCCCCTCTTTGAAATCATAGGCTTTCTTCTTACGGTGGAGTGTATTTCGATAAGTACGATTTATGTCAAATAGTCGAAAGTGAGTTGCTATAAGCATGGTGGCCGCCGCTGTGAGGATGGCAAGTGAAGTCATTGGAACAAGGCCACCTGGCAAGGCCATTAAAAATGGCAAGCTCGTGGGTGTCTCCTAACTATAAAAAGTACTCTCCATAATCTGTGATAGGCCCGTCCTCATCTGCAAAATGTCTCAAAAGCCCAAGCTCGTCACTGTCTAATGCCCTGATAAGTAAAGGATCTTGGTCCACATCATGGAATGAAATCTGACGTGATCCTGTCTTGGCATTAAAGTCTCCCACCAATAAAATATGTCCTCTATCAGCAAACCTGATAATATCTCCAGACAAATCCATATGTGGAGATCCATCCCTGTCTAAGAAAGAAGATGTGTCCGGTGGAAAATAACAAACTGCAATATAAATGTCCCTGTCCAAACCTGTGGGCTCCCCTCTGAGTTTGATCCATATGTATCCGGAATGATCATCTCTGTGAACCACCTCAAGCACTGTCTGAGTAGTATCTCTATATAAACATGCCACACCACCTGAACAACGTCCCCCTGCCGATCTGGTCTCTGCTCTGAAAACCGATTCCCACTGAAAACTAGGAAACAAGGGTAAACCTCACTTTGCACTCTCATGGGTCTCTGTGAATAATATTATATCACCACTATCTATGAAGTCCATCAAATCCCTTGCCGAGGACGAGGTGTGTATCCCATTACAATTCCACACACCAAAACACAATGAAGATGGGTGGGTCTTCAGGCTGCTCCCACGCCCGAAAGACCCAAATCCCTATCGATTAGCACCAATGTATTTCACCTGGCCATCTCTATATGTTACTCATCTTCCGGATGATTGAGCTTCCTCGAACGCCTTCTTCCTCTCTGTTACTTGCATGAATGTGAGGTCATCATCTAAGAATATTTTTGTGTCCTTTAGTTTGTAATATAAGTCTCAAAACTGACCACCTCTCCTCAAGAGTTTTAAAACAAATAATAAATGTGGCATTATCCTTTTTCGTTCTCCAAGCTCTCTCCATTCCTTTTGTAGTGTGTCCTAAGGTTGTCTCCAAAAATCTAGTCGCCTCTTGAATGGCATCTTGCGTGTCAACAATCTTACTTTCACATTGAGGGCTTTTTGATCCCTCAACTTCTCTTCAGAAATGGTGGCTGAAATAAAAGTGGACATATGTGGCTTACCATCTGTATCTTTGAAAAGAGACGCCCAGGTTTGCGATGTTTCCTTGTGCTGGACCAGTTCTTGTTCCAATGCTTGGATCTTCATCACCGTTTCTGATGGTTCGCCATTAGTCTGGATACCTTTTTTATATGCTGCCAAGTCCCGTTTCAATTGTCCATTTTCTTCCCGAATCAGCTTCAGCCCATCCAATCTTCTTCTCCGACTGTTCGAGTGACGAGACTTTGAACTTTAACAAGTTCTTCTCACTAATTAGAAAGGTGACCGATCCTTTCATCTGGAAGATTTCCTGCTTCAGGCTCTGGAAATCTTCTTTAAATTGATCCAACTGCCAAGATGAGAAAAGCTCCGTTGATCTGGAATTGTATATGGGATACTTGCCGTATGTGGTGGTCTGTCGGCAACAACGCTGGGGGCATTGCCTGAATTGGAGGCCTCAGCAGGATGGGAACCAGAACTGGTATTGGCAGCATTGTTGGAGGTATTGCCCACGATAGATTTAGATTGAAGGTACGATCATTGGAGGTACACTCACTCAGTAGTGGCTATTTCTCCAGCAACAATAGATGTATTTGCAACATTAGCAACAATGGATGTGCAAGAAGCAGTAACGATGATAGGAGCAGGGTTCAGTGACAACGATGGAGGTTAAGTTGAGCGCTGCTGCCTCAGGCAGCGATGCCTCAGGTGCCTTGGAATGTAGGGAGCAGGGGGAGCTGGGCCCCTCTCTTTTTGGGGGCCATGATAGTAGGATGGACAGTGCTAGATCAGTGCTATACCACTTCCATGTTAGCCGCGCGAGAGAGAGAGAGAGAGAGAGAGAGAGAGAGAGAGAGAGAGAGAGAGAGAGAGAGAGAATTAGAATTAGGGTGCCTGATGGAAGGTCTGTGATAGAAATCCCAAGTGTATTTAGTATCCGGGAGGCCTGAGAGAACCATGATAGTCGATGCCCATGATCATAAAGGTCTCGCGAGAAGGCAAGTGCCGTCTGTGTGTATCTCTGCTCATCTGTGGGTAACGTCATAATACGCTGAATATATAGAATAAGCTAGAAGATGGCGGATAGCTGAATGGGAGGGACCGCGAACTCTGTTAGGATAATCTGATGTGGGACAGATGGCTTAGCTCGTATCATCCGAGATAGCATGAGAACCTGCAGTCGTGAAATACTGGCCCATCCGAAGATGTAAGACCCGCACACCATACCTCTGCTGCATATAGGGCTGTGGGAGTAACGAGAGTATAAAAAAGCTGACATTTACTCGGGGCATCCCGAATAAACCGTCTAAAACAAAAGCCCTCTAACTGGACAAGGGAGGCGTGACCCTTTTCAAGTCTGGCGGAGGCTACATGTTGCATGCCAAAGATAGGGCCTGTAAAAAGCACGCCAAGGTAATTGTAAGAAGATACGACCTCCAAGGGTTGCCCATCAAAGATGAGTTCCTGGTGCTGCATAAAAGCTCTCGATGTGTTGAAAACCATAACTTTGGTTTTCAATATGTTAACCCCCAATCCCCATCTACTACAAAAGGCATGAAGACTGTCTAGCTGTCGCTGTAATCCCTCTCTGGAAGAAGATAGGAGGACCACGTCATCTTCATATAAAAGTATAGCAATCAAGCTGCTCCCAAGCCTGCAACCTGTGCCACTGCATCCCTCAATAACTCTCTCAAGCTCGTCGATATATAGTCCAAACAGGGTTGGGGATAGAGAACAACCTTGTTTCATGCCAATAGTGCTCTAGATGTGGTTTGAGATGCCGGTATCACTCCAAAAATAGCTAAGGACTCTCTCATATAGTGCCATCACTGCCAAGATCATGTCAGTAGAAAAACCAAGATCACGTAGACGCTGAATGAGAGGGGATCATGGAACAGAGTCGAAGGCTTTCTTGAAGTCAACAAAACAGCAGTAGACCCGTTCTCTTTTGTGTCTAGCCTCCTCAATAATGGCCCGAAGGGTGAAGATATGATCTGTGGTGGAGTAGTGTGCTCTGAAACCTGCCTGGCCCAATGCATGTAATCTCCTAGACTCTGCCTCAGAACTGACTGCTGACTGTAGGATGGTGCCATATAACTTAGCAATGATGTGTCCAATCATAATGGTGCGATAGTTACCAGGGTCCATGTGGTCACCAGTTTTATGAATGGGGTGGATGATGTTGGTGCATCAGGAGGAAGGGAAGCTGGAGACAACTGCTTGATTAAGCAAAGTGGCTAGGATCGGTGAAAGTGTATCTGCAGCATGGATTAATAGTTCGGATTCAAGGTCGTCAATATCACGGGTGCGACCCAGGATCGGGTAAGGCATTTTGCTAATCTGAAAAGATTGCCTTGGGAGTTTCAAGTTGTTTGATGGCGGTCAAAACCATGTCCCGGGTGAAGAAAGTGAAAGTAGTCGGTCGGGGAGAAATGGAGATGGGTGTGTCCATGGGTATAGTATATAAGGTAGTGGCGTATGTAGTCCAGGTATGGAGGTTAGTGAGGGGAGGAGGTGGGGCACGGGGGATGAATTCTCTCCAGAAGGCACCGGAGGAGGAACTGCAAAGGGAATCGACTAAGCTTTTCCCTTTTAGAGTTTCATACGTCCGTTTCTTCCGTCGGAGGGCATAATGGAAAGATCGACGAGCTGCAGGAAGAAGGTGTGTATTATGCAATCTAGCTTGGGTAACTTGGAGATGGAGGATACGACACTCGACGTCAAACCAGGGAGGTCGGATAGGGTGTGACGGAGTGGGTGGGCGTCGATGTGGTTTGGAGGGAAAGGAAAATGATGCAGCGGTATGTAGTGACATGGTAAGGAAGATAGCTTGTGTTTCCAACGACGTTAACTCTTTTTTCTACGAAACGTATTATCCCGTCTTTGTAAATGAGATGTTTCCCCAAATCTTTGCTTTTTGGGGGACCTGTTTCTGTGCTTATACTTGGACGAAAGTTAGGTCTTCATCCAAGAAAATACAAGTATCTTTCAACTTGGCTCGATGACGGAGAACTACGTGTTGATGATGAGAAGCGGATAACTAATGTTTCCACATCTTTCTTGGTGCGCCAGGCCTTGTTCAGGCCAACATGGTTGTGCTGGAGCGTATCCGTCAAAATTTTCGGTGAATGTAGCAGATATGAAGGAAACCGGAGTATGTCCACCTTGACCCTTGAGAACATCAGCCCACGATTTCTTGTGCTGTTCTTCTTGATGGTCTTGATCTCGATCTTCGACTTCTTGGAACTGTTCTATGAGAGCAGCCTGGTCCTTGACTAGGCGTTGAAGTTCGGCCAATATGCGATCCATGTTTCGAATGTGTGGTACCTCGGTGGCGTCCCGATATTGGGTAATGTGTGCGATCTGCCGGTCCTGTTCATCCACTTTCGCTTGTAGCTTTTTGACATGTTCTTGGAGCTGAGCAAACCGTCGTCTGAAGGATCGCTATCTCCCGTAGGCAGAAGCCGTATTCCCATCCTGGAGTTGGGGCAGGTGATCTCAGCAGGGATAGGAGGGGCAGCAGGTTGCTGAGCAACCTGCACCACTGCTCCACCTGCTGCATCATGAGCTGGAGCTGCAGATGTAGAAGCAGGTGCACTCTTTTTTTCTTGGCCATCACCACAGCTTTCCAGCAGGCAAGGGCGCTCCACAGTAGGCACAGGTGCGGGCAATCAGAAGCGAGGAGGAGACCATAGCTGGGAGGTTTTGCCATCGCTGGAGGCAGGTGCGCTGGGCGCTGGATGAGAGAGTTTATCAGATTTCAAGTTTAGAAGGTTCTCTTAGTGAAAGTTTCCAACGACAGCTAGCTTATTCCCTACTTCAAGCTATATTATGTTGAAGATCATTCAACTATTTGAAATGTTGTCACATTCTCCTGTTTCCATTTTTTGCTGCTATTTGTCTTCTTCCGTAATATCAATTTCTGAGGGTAAGCTTGTTAGTATTCCCTTTCAAAGTTAAGGTCTGCCAGACCAGAATGATATGCCTCTAAATCAAGCGTGGTGTGCTCCTCTTCTGGGCCAATGGAGTAGCTTCTCCACTTAATTAGGCCATGTGCATGTATAAATTTTGTCTTGGACTCTTTTTGTGCTATGGGCAGTAAAATGTAGCTTAATTCCTTCTTGCTAGCAAAACTTTTGGGGACGCCTCACTGGTTAATTTCTCAAGTTTTTTTCAGGGTCCAATTACAGGCCGCAATCCAGAGGAAAGATTGTCCGTGAGGCGGGATAAAAATCATGTGCTATTTGGTGGTACAAAAATCCTCCAACACACATCTGATAAGGTAGTGAGTTCTGTTATTTTGACTTGTGAATTGCAACGTTTGTCCAATTCACTGTTACCAAGTTTATATACTTCAGCATGTTGGATTCTGTTACCTGGCCATTTTGGAAAGCTATGTAGTGAGATACCTTTGAAATTAGCTTGTCCTTACTGCTTTAATAGACAAGGGCATATTTTCCATCCTTGTCCTGTGTTTTGCTAGCTTAACTGTGGTCCAGTTAAATGTAGCTTTGGTAGGAAATCAGTAAGTTTTTGTTGTTATTATGTTTAAACATGTGTATTCATTGAGAATGTATTATTGTGCGCTCCTGTAGGCAGCTCATTTGAAGACACCTGATGGAGGGTGTTTGGCAGTTGTATTAAGGACTGGTTTTGAAACTAGTCAGGGAAAGTTGATGAGGACAATTCTTTTTTCAACTGAGCGGGTACTGTCTTTTACCTACTTTGCCATAGTTCTAGATGATAAATTAGATGTCTAGCGAGCTCTGTGTCTGATATGACGTATTCATTAAGAAAAATTTAGTAGGAATAAGTGCCCGAAGTGTTCACATAACTCTTACAAAATAGATTACTATCTATATAAAAAGTAGTGAGGGTAATTGCAATTTTTTCAAATTATGGTTAGTTTGCTTCATGATTGTGCTCTTTTTCTCTCTTCAGGTGACGGCTAATAATTGGGAGAGTGGCCTATTCATATTGTTTCTTGTATTTTTTGCGCTTATTGCTGCTGGCTACGTACTAAAGCAGGTTAGTGTTTGAAATTTGTGTGCAAAGATTGAAATTGCAAGTCCAGTTATGTAGAAATGAAAAAGATCAGTAAGCTAGTTAAGTGTGGTACACCTTTCTGTGATCTGAAGATTTCGATAAGCTTGTACATTGCTTGATTGAGTGCATAGTAATTTGTTACAAAAAGTAGCTGAAAAGCAGTGCAGGGTAAGCTTTCTATTTACTCATTATCCTCTTTTGGATTAGGTTTGGTCATCTCTGTGTTAGTAGAAAGATGATCCAATTTAGCACTTCTACCTTATTTTTGCAATGCCAGACATTCAAATGTATGGGGTTAGTCAGCAGTTGATCGGAGTGGGTAGTCATTCTGCTACCTGGCACGACAGTGCACGGGAGTGGTAACCAGTAGGCTCCAATGGCTGCTATTTAGCATTTTGGGCACTTATGGATCCAAGTGGGCCTGGCCAGCTTTGCATGGATGCCACATGCCCTGGAACTGGAATGGCAGGTAGGAGCTGTAAGGGTTACCTAAGGATGGGAGGAGATTCATTCTACTCTTACTGCTTTTGGACGGTTAGGGAGTGTAACAGTACTGATGAGTTGTGGAAGTGATATAGACACTAGAGAAGAAGATAGTGTTTGTGTGTGAAAGAGAAACTGATACTGAGGGGTGTGGCGGTACTGCTGTAGCTAGAATTTGTTCGACAGGTTCTCAGTGTTGGATTTACCAAGGTGATCTTTGGGCTCAAATTAGAATCAATGACCTCAACTTGGTCAAACACAAGTTTATTAGTTAGTGAAAAAGATTGAACTAGATATCACCAAATTTATTATTCAAGTGAATTGTATTTTAGTAACAGATCAAAAAAGTCTAGATCACTAAATGAGTCAACCATTTAAATCTATAGGGTTACAGAAACTGACAAGCTTCAAGCTTGCTATGTTATGGAACAAGATTGTTCCAATCCAAATAGAGATAATTGATGATTTCATTTCCTTGAAACCACAAACACTTTCTTATTTTCTTTTCTTTGTTCAAACATCACCAGTGTGATCTATCAAAACCATTTGGAACGTCCTATTGAGACTCATCCCCCCATTAAGATGGTTAGTCAATAGCAATGCCTAGAAGCCACAGTCTCCTCAATGTGATAGCTTCAAGTATCAAGATCCACTTAGATCAAGTTGTAACACTTGACTACAACTTAGAAGGGTGAAGACGATTTCAAAACAATATCAGGGCGGCATCTCTTTTCTCAAAGAGAATCCCAACTATCACAAATATCCCAGGTATCAGTATTTGTCGGGAATGGTTTTTGTGGCTGACACACATCCAAGTCTCTATCCAAAATAATCCATTAAAAGGTGCTTCACAACTTTCACCTCTATCTAAGTTAAATCCTATCGAGCATTTTGAAAGCTAGCCGATTGTCAGGCATATAAAAGTTTAGCTCCATGGTGATCCATAGGGATAGTTCATATGAAATCCTTCAGTTATATTTGTGATACCTCCGAAAAGTTTCACTTTCAGTAAAGCCTCAACCTGAAGTTTTGAATGTATGAGGAGGTTGCTTATGCTATTGATGTGTTTGTTGTCATCTATCATATGCTATTGATGTGTTACATAGGATGATCTATAGGTTTTGATATGGTATCAAAGCCTGACTAAATCCTTGACTAAGCACCTCTATTTTGAAAGCTTGGCGACTTACAAGTAGAACAGATCTTTTCTTACTATAGCTTGTTCTATTGGAGAGCTATCATTTTGAGGATGAAAACTATAGCAAAAAATGTGGATCCTAAGTAACTTACCAAAAGTTATGGAGAGCAACTTGTGGAGAATTAGGGCACACTTTTTGTAGGAAGTGAAGATACCAAGTGGATCCCTACTTGGGGTCCAAACCCGAGTTTACCTTCACTTTTTGAATCTAATCATGGCTAATCTTTTTGAAAGTTTGCTTAATGAAGCTAGCAAGCTAGATGGCACTAATTATAGTGTTTGAGAGTTCAAGATGGAAAACATTCTTGAAGAAAGAGAATGTTGGGATATAGTAACAAGTAGAGAACCTGTTCCTACTTCCGAATATGATCTCAAGGACTATATTAAAAGGGGCAAGAGGGCATGCAAAATCATTAATTTCTTAGTGAAGGATAGCATCTTTCCTCGCATGAGAGAGGCAAGAAGGTCAAATCAAGCCTGAGCAATTCTCAAATCCGTGTTTGAGATTGCCAGCACAGCTAGGGTCCATTCTCTCAAGATGGATATAGGGGATTCAATCACTAATCATCTCATGAAGATCCAGGATCTCAAAAACTAGATTGTAGCTGTTGGAGAGGGTATTGCTGACAAGGATTTGGTGCCATTGGTTTTGAATGGCTTGTTGTATGCTTTTCAAAATTATTTGATGATAATTCATGCCAAGGTTAGAATTTCTACAGCCGTGAAATTCAGCTGTGGTTTATTGCGACACTAATGTAGTAGACATCTTCACCAAAGCTCTTAGTGAATTAAAATTTGAGAAATTTCAATGGATGTTAGGTTTATAGCCATGAAGGGGGGATGTTGAAGTACATGATGGCGTGCTTGTTCCATGGGATTAAATACATTGTGAAGCCCTTTTATGCACATTTTAGCAAGTAGATCAAGCAAGACACATGGGCCACTTGTAAGTGACCTCATGGATAACCATCACGCATGTACAACACGTGGCACCCAAGATCTTTTGGATATTGAGGGGTTACCACGCGCTCCCACTAATCAGATTATTCACTTGATGGAATCCATCTCTCTTTTGTCAAGGAGCTTCAAATTTGAGTTTTGTTAACTTTCTTGATTCTCCATGTATTTGAATGATTTATGTTATACTAGTGATGTGTTTATTGTCATCTATCATAGTTATGATGCTACATAGGATGATCTACATGTTTCAACACTTTCATATTAAGAGATAATGATGTTATTGTCCCCCATCCATCTCTTATTCTTAAATTCAAGATTGGATTTAATGCTCAAAACTAAGCACAATCCCTGAAGGACTTTTAGCACAATCTGGTTAGGATCATCATATGCATGTTACAACAAGTTACGCTATATATAGAAGTCAAAAGATAGCCATCTATACACACAATATGCATTACTAGTAGATTCAAGATAGATCATTCACAACAAGAATTTGTTATATTTCAAATCATTAGCTATCTTGAGTTTTTACAATGTATGCCAGACACTAACAATAGTAGTACATATCTCTAGACACCCGAACTCCCGATGCTACCTCTAGTAGCATTTATGGTTTCATTACAAATATGAAAGCATCGTGCCTTTAGCACTCTCAAACTAATGATTAAAATTTTTAAGCACCTAGGTTTGTTTGCATGATAATGCCATTCTAAAATGCATTTCAAAAATGAATTAGTGTTTCCACGAACCATGATCAATTGCAATGTTTAATGGTACCTTTTGAATTGCCTTTTTGAACCGTGTTTGAATCGGGAAAGAATCGACTTCTCCAGGTTCGAACCGGCGAATCGGTTTTAGGGTTTTTGTCCCACCCCTCCCTTAGTTTCTACCCTTCGATTATGTCAAAAAGAAGTGCTTTCTTAGTGTTAATGGGTAACATGTACATTATAATTCGTGATTAATCGATAGTGAAATTTGAATCCTGACGTGCAACTCTTGAGTCTTGTTACCTAACAATACCTGTGATTTAGGGTTCTTGATCCATCTGTTGCTTGTAGTTTTGGCTATGATCTATCTGATATCATTTGTGACATTAGCTAGTAACTACCACTTCCATACATGAGTAGAAAGATTGATCATTGTTACTCGTCCCTCAAAACATTAATGTCACACGGTACACCATACATATTACAATTTACAATGAAACACTTGAAAAAACCCCAAAGTCTCTCTCTCTCTCTCTCTCTCTCTCTCTCTCTCTCTCTCTCTCTCTCTCGGTTCGAACCGTTTTTAAAATAAAAAAAAAAAACGGGTTCGAACCGTTTTTTCTTCAAAAAATAACTTAAGTCCTTTTTTTTTTTTTTTTAGTTCGAACCCAAAAAAACTGTTCGAACCAGGCCGATTCGAACTGGCATGTCGAACCGCGGTTCGACACAACATAGATCAATTTGCTAATGAATCTAGATTTGTCAACAAAAATCAAAGAACAATTTTCTTTGTAGCGGTCTCGGCTACTTGTCACGTGTGGAGTTACGTTCCCATGGGAATGGTGCTTTCCTTGTGAAAATAGGTTGGCACAATGGGTTTCCTAACTAACCACACCTAGATTAACCACAAGCAAATAAGCAAGAATAGGCAAGGGAGGTCTCTTGCACCTTCCCCTCTCTCACCTCTCTAAAACACAAGTAGTAAGCAAAAGCAATTAATTAGAAAGCATACATGAAAAGCAAAAGCAAGAAAAGAGAGAGAACAGAGAGTGAGGCACAAGGATGTCCCGATTATCAAAACAAGCATTATCTCCTCCTGTATGAAGTTTGGACATGGAAAATGGGTACAAGAGGTCCCGTTTTATGCTTGGGGAAGGTCCTGTCCCCCGTGATCATTGATTGGCTATTCCTACTTAGCATAGATTCTAATCCATGCCCTTCATGAATATCCAATGGTTCCAAATTGAGAAGGGTTGCCCTTCCCATGAATCATGTGAGTTCAAGTTGCAGTGAGAGGGTCCTCACATGAATCATGTAAGTTCCTCCAACTTAGAACCATGTGAACCTGACTCTGGTATTCTTAAACATTTTACACCCAAGTCACTTATTTTTAGTCCTACAAGTTCTAGACAACCTATTGCAACTCCTGCAACTCCTGCAAGTTCGAGTAGGTTAAAAGAGTCAAACACATAGTCTACTCTGATATTGTCCTTGTTGGAAGAGCGAGTATAATGGTTTCATGTTGGCCATTTTTGTGGTCTATTGCATATTATGAGGGCATACGAAGTTCCAAGTCTCAACAATTCTTTGCCATAGTGAATGTTGGGGTTGAATGCATCATCGAAGGATACTTTCCCAAATTTTATAGAACCATTTGGTCATTACTGTTCGTGCCATTATTACCTATGAGTATCATTCCACCTTGTTCTTTAAAATCTGGCAATGTTGAGACTAAGCTGCCCAAATCAATGTAAGCATAGAAGTTAGACTTTTGTGGAGCAAAGTAGTATACCTCTTGGAAGATGATCATGTCTTACCAGAAAGTCTGTAGCCATATAAAGTAGTTCTCTGTTTTTTACTTTACGACTTTTACTGCATTATCAAGTGAAGTCTGAATGTAACAAGCGACAGCACCATAACCCATATTCCTTTCGCCTTCAAGGTTCCATGCAAGGTGACGGGTGTAGCCCATAGTGACCATGGAACGTGGCCTTTAGACCTGCCACACGTTCCCAGCGTGCTCGTTGGGAATGTGCTCAGGAATGTGACCAGGAAACACATTCCCAAGAGATGCGAATGTGATTGGGAACGCGTTCCATGGTCAAAGCTTCTGCGAAGAGTCACAACCAAGATAAATGGAGGACGCCTTGGAGACATGATTGGGAACGTGTTCCCTAGTCACAGTTTTTGGTAAGACCTAAAAACAAGATAAATGAAGGAGGACTGTTTATATTATTTCTTATACAAGATTCTATAAATTTCAAATTTTGATGTGTATGTATATGTTTTTATTAAATGGTATTATGTTGACGTGACGTTCCCGTTCCCATTCCCATTTTTGAGGGACGTTCTCGTTCCTGTTCCTTGTTCCTGTTCCCATGCTCGTTCCTGTTCCCTGGTCACTCTGGTGTAGCCATACATGAATGGTGCATGTTCCCATATTTCAGCAAGTGAAATGCTGTCCAATCTCGTTGTTGCAACTTGACTAAGTCCAACTCGTGTATCCCAAGAGAAGCCATTACAAATCCAAAAGAGCCGAGTGTGAGCCAAGAGTCAACATCGCTACTTAGGAAATCAGCAGCGCTGCTGTTGGTTGCAGTGAAGGGCAGTGCAATCACAGTTGTAGTTTCAATATCCATCTTTGCTGTCATAGGCCTGGAATCTATTTTAGGAGTTCATGATCCCAATTCCAGGACTATTTTAAAGCACTCTTAGTCATCCTTAAATCGAACTTCCAGTACATCATTAATGCTTTCTGTGAATTATCGGGGCTCAACTTCCAACTTTTTGAAAATCTCAGTTTTGTGTCTGGTCAGTGGCATCTCAGCTTGCCCTTTTGAGGCCTTATTATCACTCCTGTAATTTTATTTTGCATTTTGAAAGTTCTTAGGTGTTTCAGTAGTTAAGAAGTTATGTGAACGTTAAAGTTGCAGTTTGCAGGACTTGATTTTGTGCTACATTGTGTTTCACAATTGAAATTAATTTGTAACTTTGTAATCAACTGAGATAAGTATACCTGTTTCAAAAATCTTCCAGGGCTTAGATCATCCAACAAGAAGCAAGTACAAGTTATTTCTGAACTGCTCATTGATCATCACCTCTGTCATCCCACCAGAGCTACCAATGGAGTTGTCTATTGCTGTCAATACATCTCTGATTGCACTTGCAAGACGTGGAATCTATTGTACTGAGCCATTTCGCATTCCCTTTGCTGGCAAGGTGCGTTGCTTCTTCTCATTCAAGTAAAGCTTTAAAGCAAGAACCTGTTTTGAATCTTGTTGAGTCTCTATTCACTGGAATCGTAGATGTGATTTGTGAAGCTTAAGAGTGGTACATTCTTTTCAGGTAGATGTCTGCTGCTTTGACAAGACTGGGACCTTAACCAGTGATAGCATGGTAATACTTTTTGAGGTCACGTACCTCATTTCCTGATTAAAAACATTAGTGATCATTCATTTGCATTTCACTGTCAAAGTGCTAGGATGTATGCAAAATTTTGAATTTTAGGTGGGCTTCTGTAGGAACCTAATGTAAAATTGCATATGAGGGGGAATCATGGAAAAACTAATAAGTGCTGTGATTCGTATGAATAGTTTTAATGTGCATAATACATATTCGCCTTTGTGTCTGGATCCAGAGCATTTACATTGAAATGATGTATCTCATCTTTACAATATTCAAATTTCAATTTTTCTTTCATGTGGACAATTTCTCGTCATTGATTCAATTTCTTGTATGATTTGCCATTGTTATAATAACAGATGTGACCCAAAGCATGTAAAGCAACTCAGCATAGCAACTAAAAGGCTTCATTTCAGTAGATTTGACATGAACTCTTTATGTAGGATATGCTACTTTACTAGTGGTAGTGGTCAACATGGAGTCCTTTCAACCAATCATCAACACAGAGCAACTCATTGTGCATTACGCGAACTTGCAATCAAGTTATAACCGTAGTTGTATAGCCTTGTGGAAGATGCTTGGATCGCGTCATTTTGGAACTTTTGTGGAGTTTTAAACAATGTTCTGGACAAAGTCTGGTATCAGGAACATATCTTTTTTTTCCATATTGAAATGAATCACAGGCTGTTGGAAATGAGAGGAGAAAAAAGTGCATGGCAAGGAATACAGGCATTCAAATTTCAATCACTTATGAGTACAAAGGGTTTTAGTGCACATTGCAAACCCAAGTACACCAAAACACTTTTTCAGCTTAACTATCTATATAACATCCATCTAATTTCTCTATAAGAGAATCTAGAATGTGCATGAATGAAGAATGTTCATCAAAGTCTAATTGAAACTTAAAATAGCATAATGATTCAGAGTGTGCTCAAATAAAATTTTCCAGTATTGAGTCGAAAAGCAGAAAAAAAGAATCCAAATTGAACCTGATCAAGGCATGTAGCAATTGCACATTTCCTCCTTAGCCTCCGAGAAAATAGTCATTCCCGACTGTGATTGGGGTTTGCCTCTAGGCCTTCAAATAGTGGTGCTGGCACAATCTATCCCCACATCAAAATCTATGCCCATTTCTGCCTTCACCTCCACATCCTCCTCATCCTTATCCCGAACCTCACCCAACAATTTTCTGTCAGCCTCTGGCTTCTTTAATAAATCTAGTAATATTTTCGGCCTGATAGAAATCGGCCAATTTACCAATTTGGACTGCTTTTGCATCACTTCTCAAAAACTTGAATTGGAAAATTGGTGTTGGGCATTAAGAAAGTGAATTTTTTTATGTTGGATATATGCTACAACAAATGAAAAAGTCTCAGGGTGACATGTGAACGACTTCGAAAGAGCTGACTATGTAAATGCGATGACTTCGAAAGAGCTGGAACTTGGAAGAGGGATTTTGTTTGACATGTAAATCAAGCCCTCTCTATTAAAGTGCTTTGATCTGCCTCAGAGTTTGTTTAGTAAAAGTCTTATTTCATTTGTACTATGTGCCCTTCGGCTCCTGCAATGTTGACTTTGATTGAGAGTCCAGATGCACATTTCACTTGGCACTATCCATGACTTTGATTCCAATTTGAAGTAGTTGGTGAAGCTTGATTTGAAATAACAATGTGCACACTGCAGTCTAACTTGAAGATATATCAAAGCATGTACTGAGTAGGTGGGAATCAAGATGGCGTGGGTGACCTTAAAATAGCTGGAAGAGGGATTTTCTTCAACATGTACATTGACTTTCTATCGGGATCAGCTCATGTGTTACAGACCTTCATTCAATGAGTGTGCAACAATCATAGGAAATGTTTTATTGTAGGATAAATCCATGGGAGTTGCAATTTTGTCAATTTAGTTGAATGGTGCTGTTGGCGTCGTCTGGAAGACTGGCGATCAGATGTGTCTCCTCATGGTAGGTCGGATAGCTCAGACCGCAACGTGAATCTCTCATTCTCAGGCAAAAGCCCTGATAAAGCCTTTCGTAATTCAGACTGCACCTGAAATCTATGTGTGTGTGCAAGTGTATCATCATGATCCTCATCATCATCACCACCGACCTCGGCTGACTCTAGATCTGTCCTAGATCTCCTCCTCGAGAAGAAGGATGTAATCTGGGGCTATGGTGCTGGGTGACTTCACTGATTTGTCAGACATAAGTCCTATGGTACTAAGTGTCAAAATTTGTGATACAAATTCTAGATGGAGTTACTAGTCCTACTAGCACTCACACAACCAAGCATAGAGATTAAAGAGAAATCAGATTATAGGAGAATTGAGCAAAGCTCTAACATATTGGAATTATCTTGTGGTGGGGTGCAAGCCTACATGTATAGTTTATCTAAACTATGTGAAAGGCTAAAAGCCTAAAGCAAATAGCAAAAGAGTAAAAGCTAATTTCTAAAAATACTACCTATATTTGGTAAAGACCAAAGGTGAATCTCTAAGTACTGAATAGATCCTAATCTAGTAGTAGTGCGCCCACCTACATGCATAAGCAATAAAAAACGAATTTACTAAATAGTAATGGCCCCTATAATAGCACGTAGGCATGGCCAAACTATCATTAAGGGATATCAAATAAACATTAATTCCTAACACTACCCCTTAATGTTTACTTTGTCATCTATTACTCCTAGAAGTTTTCTAAACTTCTGAAATTTTTCTTTGCCAAGTCCTTTGGTAAAGATATCCGCAACTTGCTCTTTTGTAGGGCAATAGATAAGCTCCACTTCACCACTTTGAATCTTCTCTCTAATGAAGTGTTGCTGTACTTCAATGTGCTTTGTCCTGCTGTGAAAAACTGGATTTTTCGCCAATTTTATACAACTTTGATTGTCGCACCGAAGTATCGTAGATGAATCTTGTACCATATGTAGATCATGTAGAATTCTTCGTAGCCATATTGCTTCACATGTTGCACTCGTAGTAGCTCGATATTCTACCTTTGTAGATGATAATGCAATAGTATGTTGCTTCTTTGAACTCCATGAGATAGCACCAGAACCAAGACTAAAAACATAACCTGTAGTAGATCTTTGGTTTTCCGCATCTCCAGCCCAATCAGCATCCACATATCCCTGTAACTTCAAATATAGTCTTCTTCCTTCGAGAAGCCACTACCAGAAGATGTCGATGCCAAAAACAACTCATAGTCTTCAAGATCCAAAGCACTCAATTTTGCATTAGATGTTTTTTCTTCTTCAGCAAAATTCCCATCTGGCTTTTTCTTGAACTTGTTATGCGAACACTCCTTTGTATAATGTACTGATTTTTCGCAAATCAAGCAGTTTCCTTTTCAAACCACTTTCTTTCCATCTTCTGATCGATTTGATTGATTCTCTTCCATAGGAATGCCTGTTCCTTGAAATCATCTATGTTGACAATATTTTGTCGTCTCATTTCTTCCTGTAGTATTATGGCATTCTGTTCAGCGAAAGAAGGCCTCGTTTCTCGTAACAATAGCATCATTACAAAGTTCTGATAAGCCCAAAGGTAGACTATTAAGCACAATGGATACTAAGACTGAATCTTTCTCTAACTGCAATAAGTTGCCCTCTCAGATCTTTCACTTGAGTTAAGTAGTTTGTTATTGATTCACCTGTACCCATCTTCAATGTGTGAAGCTTATTAGTCAAGAACAAGATTCGTGATTGATTTACCGTCTCATACAAGTTCTTCAGTGCTTATGCGTATCTTGGATGTTAGGATACTTATGGGCACTGCTTATCATTCTTCTGCGGATGGTCAGTCTGAGGTTATTAACCGGGTGTTGGAGGATGGTGTTTCTCCTTTCCTGCTTGCTCATGGATACTCACCAGTTCTACCCGGTATACCTGCTCCTCCAGATGATGCACCTGTTACTATTCCATCTTATCTTTCGAGTGCTCGGGAGATTATTACTAGAGCTGCTACTCATTTACAGCATATTCAACAGCGGTACAGGACCATTGTTGATCGTCATCGACGCCATGTTGAGTTTGCAGAGGGAGATACTGTTTTTCTCCGGTTACGCTTTGCTCGCCATCGTTTTGTACAGGGTCTTGCTTCTACTGAGAAGCTTGCGCCGCGCTATTATGGGCCTTTTCAGATTCTTGAGCGCCTCAGTCTAGTTACATATCGTCTTGAGTTACCTGCTGCTACTCGGGCTTGTGATTTCTTTCATGTCAGTTTATTACGTGCTGCTATTGAGGATGATGCTCCTCGAGATTCCTCATTTCGTATAGATCCAGAGCTTTTTCCATTCCTGCCAGCTGCTATTTTACAGGTGCGCTTATTGCATAGTCGTCGCCATCGGCAGGTTCAGTTTTTGGTCCAGTGGGATGGTCGTCCTATTGAGGAGGCTACTTGGGAGCCCATTGATGTTTTTTATCATACCCCTATCCTGGCTGATCAGGCTCGATCACTTGCAGCTACCATTGCTTCTTGGGATGCTCCGGCTTCTCTTGATGTTCCTTTCTCAGATGGGATATCTTGATGCAGTATTTTTCTCTGGCATTGGTTCTTATCTTATTTCGCCTACATTGGGGGCAACGTTCTTTATAGCCAGGGAGAGTTACGGACTACAGGATACAGGCCCATTGGGCTACTCTGCATATATTCCGTAGGCCTCTTTACATTTACTGTTGGTTATGTATATTTCTGGTTACGCATTTTATATTAGTCATGTACAGGCCCCAGAGCCTTTTTATATGCTTATGACCCGCACTGGGTCCTTTTTTATGACATTGACTGGCCTTGGGCCCTTATTATATGGTTATATGTGGAGTGGGGGCCCGTAGGAGGGCGCGCTATTTTCCCTCCACATTTTGCCTCCCTTTACTTTTGAATTCCTATTTTAGGGTTCATTGGTAGGGTATTTATAGGGGCATTTGTACACTCATTTTTCAGATTATTGATTGGTATTGCTTAGGCTCTTCGTGGGAGAACCTATTGTCTTGTCTATTGCTTGTAGGGCTTTAGTCTATTGCTGTCTTTTATGCTTCATTGATTCAACACCTGAGATTTTGATCATAACTGATCATATCTCTAACGGACAAGTTAATGATATGATGAGCTTTTCTTCTACGTCTCTGATACTCCCGCAACTCCCTGTCAGTGGTAGGAGGTATCTCAACACCTATGACAATTTCCCAATATTCTCGATCCTGGAGAATATTCTGCATCTTGAACCTCCATATGCTATAGTTTGTTCCATCTAGCTTGCTAGACTCCGGTAACACAACATCATTCAATCCTGCCATAATACTGATCTATAGCAACTTTCAACAACCTGATTTTTGACTATGCAATCTGCTTTGCAAGTCAGTGATCTGATTTTGCTCCAACCAACAATTAGATCTATCAGAAAACTAGTGAATGGGTCTATCAGATGACTAGTGAACAGACCTGTCAGACAACCAGCGAACAGGTTTGTCAGACAACCAGAGATAAGCTTTGTCAGACAACCAAGGAACAACTCTGTTAGATTACCGGCGAACAGCTCTGTTAGACTACCAGCAAACAGCTCTGTTAGACCACCAGCGAACAGATATGTCAGACAACCAGTGAACAGCCGTGTCGGAAAACCATCGAACAGGTTTGTCAGACAATCAGTGAACGGATCCCAGATCTATTTTGCAGTGATCCAAGATTATAGACAGTCAATGATGTGCAGGCAATCAATCTGATTTTTGCAATCAGTAGGCAACAATCCAACATGCAACTAGCTTTATGATCTCATCCTTGGAGCTGATTGGTTTGCTTCACTTGGTGTATTTACATTGGAATCTGGATTTGACTCAACAAACACTTACTTTCGTACATGTGGTACTATCACTGATTCACTTGTTGGCATTGATCCTCAGGGGGATTACCAGCTGGTTAGTGGGAAGCAATTCATGTGCAACTTGCCATAGTCTCATTGTGCTGCTCTTTTATGTGTTAAGAGTACTTCAGTTGCTACTTCTACCACGCCAGCTCCGGCTCTTATACCT
Organism: Diphasiastrum complanatum; assembly: GCA_029204225.1. NCBI lineage: Eukaryota > Viridiplantae > Streptophyta > Lycopodiopsida > Lycopodiales > Lycopodiaceae > Diphasiastrum > Diphasiastrum complanatum. The sequence goes on from CM055095.1 coordinate 35,719,452, forward strand.
CAAGTGATTGATTTATTACGCTAGTATGCTCATGTCTTTTTGGAACCTACATCTCTGCCACCATCACGTGATGTCAACCACCATATTGATTTACGTTCTGGTTCAGCTCCTCCCTGCCGTCCCCCTTACCGTATGTCTAAAGTTGAACGTGATGAGGTCCAATTCCATATTTCCACACTTTTATGTGAGGGCCTTATTGTTCCTAGACATAGTTCTTTTGGTGCCCTTGTTCTTCTTGTTAACAAAAAGATGGTGCTAAGCGCCTTTATATTGACTACCGAGCCTTGAACAAGTTAACTATCCGGAACCAGTATCCCATACCTCACATGGATGACCTTTTTGATCAGCTTGGTACTTCCAAGATCTTTTCTAAGATGGACCTTTTTTCCGGATACCACCAGATTAGGATGCACCCTTTCGATGAACATAAGACTGCTTTTCATACTCACCTTGGTCTTTATGAGTTTCGTGTGCTTCCTTTTGGTGTAACAAATGGTCCACCCCCGTTTCAGAATGTTATGAATAATGTTATGCATCCACTTCTTGGCTGATGTGTTTTAGTTTATTTGGGTATCCTCAATTCCACGTACCCTAATATTGAGAGCTTTGCTTTCTCGAAATTTTTCTTCCAAAAGAGTGGCTAAAATAATCGAGGAAATAGGTGCAATGGACTAACTTCCTTTCTTAAGTACGACTGCCCAAGACAATGCTGTTTCTTTCTACTTCTCGATTTTGTCTTCCAATTCTTTGAATTTGTTCGATGATTCTAGTGTAGTAAGGATAGGCTGGGTTTTGAGATCTTGTCTCATCGTATCCGCCTCCTTTTGTACCTTTTTCTAGCCTCTTTGGGAGAGGACATTTCAAGTTGAACCATATGTAGTTCTGCTTTCATCCCTTAAACGTCCTGTAGTACCACACTCAGGTTAGAAGCAACATATGAGTCAATTGCCTTTGCGGGAGTGTAAGGTTTCTGAGAATAGATGTATGAGATACTAGGAGTTAGGTTATTGAAGGGCAAAGAAGAAGAAGAAGAAGAAGAAGAAGAAGAAGAAGAAACGAACGAGGATGAAGAAGTAGAAGTAGAGGCGCTGGCGGGAGGCAACAACGTGGAGAGGTAGATTCTGACAAGACCTGGATGTCACTTTTTTATGCTTGGTGGGGGTGGATGGATGGATGCATGGAGTTGGCACGAATGAGGGCATGGGAGGAGAGGATAGGCGTGTAAAAAATGTGGTAATGATGCATGAGAAGTCCTCTCTTGCACTCCTCCCACTATGAGTTTGGATGGGACTTGCATGGAAGGAATTTTATATAATGAATCCATGCAAACTCCCAAACTATGGGTTTGCATGGGACATGCATGGATCAATTTTCACATGAACGGAAGATTTTTTTTTGCGAGTGCATGGCTTATCTTGGCATGCATAGTGTGCACCCCCAGTCAATAGTCAAGGGTCCATATCTTTGATAGGAAAATTTCTTGGTTTTGGGGCCAATGAATGAGCAGGTTTATGGAATAATGATAAGGATGGCGCCAATGCTTATCCTTGCTTGGTAGGGGCTAGAATAAGGTATATAGTTTAAGGGGGGTGTCATTGGAATCATGAGCTTTGTCATCCTTGCATAATATGCGTGTTTTCCCTGGCAGTTGATTTCGAGGTTGCCAATTCCTCATCTTGGTGATCTTTGGAAATGCATGTTGAGGTTGCCAACCCCCCGTCATAGTGATGTTAGATCCAACGGTTTAGGGTAAAAAGGTACATTGGTTCATGCGGTTCCTCACAACCAACTCATGTGGTTCATTGCGGTTCGTTAAAACCAATCATAACCAGGCACTCCTTAAAGCACCTGCACACTCACAAATCATGTGATAAATCCTTCCAACCCATGCAGATCAAATATAATCAAAATTTTAAAGAATTCAAAGGCAGGCCTGATTGGGGCTTTTACAACCAACAACAAAATTGGGCAACATTCTTGGACAGCTTTCAGCTATTTGGAACGTCACTGTTTTAGAACACTCAAGGGTCAAGACTCAGAATGACATTCCCATGCAACTTAGGTTTGAACTATGGGTTGTAATTTGGAAGAGTTGAAACACTTTTCTACTATGTCCCAGTTATGCCATGTCACATGTGAATGGTGAGCCTGTAATGTACAGGTCTTCCCAATTTTTTGTTATCATGCTGATTTCTTGTTGTACGTGAGCATGTAAAAGTTCTTTTTAATCTAATATCATTAAAGGTAGCGATTTTATAAGTAGACAGTCAAGAACTATTGATTTTCAAGAGCAGTCTTCTCTCTTATTGGACAAAAACATATGCATTTGACAATGGTGCTAAACTGAGAGTTTTGTTCCATTGTGACGTGTAAAATTTTGAGTTTGCAATATCTTTTTCTGTTAGGAATTTCGTGGTGTTGGGGGTTTGGAGACAAGCTCTGAACTTGAGACTGATGCCAGCAAGCTACCCGAGCGCACGGTGCAAGTTTTAGCTGCTTGCCATGCTCTAGTTTTTGTGGATAACAAATTGGTACATCCTTTTTCTTTTCTTACGAATGCAAATAATCCTCAAGCTCAATAGAATCTTTGAGAAGTTTTTCAGATTTGTTTGTAGTCTATAAATGATGTCAAGATCATTGTGAGGAGCTACTTAAACACTTCAGCTACCAGTTTTCTTTAGCCTATGTCAAGTGGAACTTTTGAGTTTGTGGTAGGTTGCAGTCATGAACATCTGTGTATAATAATAATGACCCTATGCTTCAGATCAAGGATAATGTGGAAAAATATGGATTTTTTGAAAGATAAGCTTTTCAATTTTTAGGATGGCTGGTAGTTGTCAGCTTCTATGAAGTAAGGTTTCCACCTCCACCTGTTTTGGTTAAATACGCTCAAGGAAAAAGAGGTTCTTACATTTGTCATTTGATAGCAGGTTGGAGATCCTCTAGAGAAAGCAGCATTGAAAGGAATAGATTGGGCTTACACCTCCGATGAAAAAGCTGTGCCTCGGAAGTAAGTCATGGCATGCCTGTAGTTTTCATCGTTTTTATTTTTATGCAGAAGTTGGGCTAATTTTCGGATCAAGTCTTTAGTTGACCAACTTTATTTCAGTTAATCACTAACCTTGGTCTATCACTTGAAAACATCACTACATAGCTTGGATTTGCTGATTCGCAGCTGCTTCGTCTTACAGCTACATTTCATTTACAATCGGTCACATTTCATTTTCAAATGTCCTATATACTATGAGATCCGGGGCCGATATTACTTTCTCTACAGAGACACTCCTCTCTCCCTTGGTTCTTTCCTGGCATATGCCAACCCCAGGTGTGTGTGACTCTTATTGCGAGAGATGTTTACGCTACGGGCATCTCTTTTACCTTTGGAGACGGAGTCAGACTCTCATCACACTTTTCTTATAGAAGAGGGATAGAGAGGAGGTATTAGAGGATGAGATTGATATCCCGACACGGCAGAAGGCTTTGAAGACTCCGTGGCCACCTACCAGACCGAGACGTGCAGTCCGTCCATCACATACACCTTAGCAGTTACACATTATGCTGCTGCATTCTTCATATATGGACGAATTGTGTATAGTACTTACAGACACTATCAATGAGTGAATTTGAGCCCTTGATCCGACCGTACACTGCATTGCTACTACTCGTTATCATGCCTTCTACACAACATCTTTCAAGATCAATGAGTGGTGCTCAGTCCCATGAGAGTCAAAGGCATCTATTCATTATGCATCTCAATTAGGTGCAGTCTGAAACTTATGCTTCTACTCATGCAGTATATACCATCGGTAAGTGTGTGCAGAGATGCACGTTCCATTCCGGAACGCGATCTCGTTCCGGATCGCAATCCGGGAATTCCCGTTAGGGTTTCCCTTATCGCAAATATATTTTTTTGGAAAGTTGCCAATATGGGTATCATGTGAAAGGATATCAAAAAAGCAATTGTTATGCAGATCTGTTGCTTGGTTTCAGATGGCTGCATTCATCAGGAAATCTGGACATCAGTAGATGGTTTCAGCTATTCCACAAGAAGCATACAATTCCTGCCAGTCTACGGAAGGCTCCTTCTAACAGAAAACGGAATCAGTAGATCTGCAAACCATTGGCATCAGAACTCCATTTCAAAACTGATTTCTGGTATCTATTGGAAAAGCAAATATTTCAAAAGCAAACTGATTTCTGATACCAAAAGCAATCTGATAGTCTCTTCAGAAATCACTTCACGGAACGTGCATCTTAGAATTTTCGGCTATCAGATATGCGAAAAAAATTTGCAAATTCTTTTGCGATCCGGGACCACGTGTTGATCCGGAACGTGGCGCTGCAACTCTGGACTGTGTGGTAATGGATTGGAAAATGGGTTGGCTAAACTAGAGACCGATTTCAAGACATTTCCCATCAGTGATGTTCAGAAGGTCAATGTGGCAGTTCTTTATCTAGAGGGCACAGCTTATGCTTGGTGGAGAACATGTCAATTAGATGTATCATGTCCCTTTTGGTCTCATTGGAGGGCTCTTCAACTGGATGTCTGTCATGCTATGGGCGATTTTACTTGTCATGGAGATATATTCCACAAATTGCAGTAGATAGCACTACACAAGATGAGATATTTACAACAGATTTACATAGGAGTTAGATAGGTCACTGAACATTGCAGATGAGATACAGGACCAGGATCTATGTCACGAGGCATGTGCATGTGTAGATGAGACATAAAGAGAGACTGATTAGGATTTTTCTTCTGTTTTTGAGATCAGGCTCAATGTCACCCGAGGCGGTATGTTTGGATAGTTCACTCTTCAGTCACCAATTTTTCATTTTTTTTTGTTATTGCAGATAATATAGATTAGCCCTGAGATCATTCTATGCAGATGCATGCACATCCAGAGTGCTCACAGCTTGGCATACAGGAGATACAGACCCAGGGTCAGTGTTATGACACACTTAGATAGCGAACTCCTGTCTTGGCTCTGAGAACACCAAGCCGAGGGCCTAGACCAGGTTCAAACCCCTGCGCACAAGCATGAAGGGGCCGAGAAATGGTATAAGGATTAGGGGGTTAAAAAAAGTCATTCTGCTCATTCTTGCTAGGAGTTAGTGCCTACTAGGAGGAAAGAGAAAGGAGAGAGCCAACAGAGCTTTAGTGCCTAGGAAATCCAGTGGCCTCTTTGCGAGTATGGGAAGGAGATCCAACACCGATTTTCAAGGAGATTCAATACCTTCTTAAAGAAAAATCTGGTCAAGAATAATGAAAGAAGACATATTTTCTAGTCGATGAAGCTATTTCCAGCAAGTTGTGTCAGTGATTAGCTCCTCCAACATCCCACGCTCCAAGATCGTAGTGGTTTGGCGTGCGATCAATGATTAATTCGATAGGAACTTCTTTCAATACATTGTTATACCACACCAATTAAATGGACCAAGTATACCTCATAAAATATCTGTAAGACCCAGTGAAGAAGAATGTGCCAATGGAGCTCTACTGCCAAAGATATACCCTGTTGTGTATAGCCGAAGGGTGCCATGTGAACGTAGAGATGCCAATCATACACGAAACCAACTTGATGCATGTATACAAATTCACACATTTGAGTCAAAAGTTTGAACCTTTACTTGGTTTTTTAGAGGTTTTGATCTATCGACCTTAATTAAGTATTTAGAGGCTAAATGATTCAAGAACTGAACGAGTAGGTAAAATCAGCAATATTATTGAATATATTGTGAATGTATTCCATAATATTATTATTCCTTAATTTTCTTGCAAGGTGCCATAGTTGATGAACATTGTTGAATAAGAAACATTTAGATCAATTATCAAAGTACATGGAAATGCCCGCTGCCCAATTGCATCATACGACAAATGTAATAGAATTGATATACTACATGTATTATGAAAATATAATCATAAATTTTTTGTCCATCTTTTCCAAAAAGTCTTGGACTCAACAAAGATTGGAGAGATAGAAGTTGGCTCAATTTTTTGTTAAGTACGTACTACTTTCTAGGTATTTTTTAGGGCATTTTTTAGGTGTTTTTTGAAAAAAAACATGTTCTGAACCAGCATGGTTGACCCATTTTGGTTGGAACAGGTTTTTGAGTAGTGGGCATATGTGTGTGCATGTGACCTGAACATACTCTAGGGTGATGACGAAGCCACCCAGGTGTACAAAACTCAAGGCAAGGCTTACTTTCTTGATTTGTACAATGATGGCAATTATGTGTGTGGACCATTACCCAAGTATTAACCATAGATGCAGCGAATCGCGATTCGCTGGGTCTGCGATTCGCAACCCAGAATCGCAAAACAAAAAAATTTTGTTTTTGAAAAAATAGCTTATTGCTGAAATTTTTTTAGGGGATCAATGGTCAAACCAACGTTTTGCCTCTCAGAAGTGCAGTAGATGAGGCACAAACAGATCTGATTTTCAGTAGTTGTCATTTGCTCTGGTTTTCAATAAATGTTAATGCTACAGTTTGGACTATCAACTGTATGGATGATGATCACTTTTGCAATCGTTTCACTGGAGATGTGAGTGCAATGTACATACAGTTGGGGGCATAAATATTGGGCCCTTCTCGGCGCGCATTTGGACCCCATTTTTATCTACAGGGGGGCGGTAGCATTTTTATCTACAATGTCTATATAGCAGGAAGCTCTAGGGGGTTCGGGGGGCGGTAGCCCCCCGGTGGGGGGTTTGGGGCGCCCTGACGGTAAGGCCTCTTCATGATTTGGCCTTCCAACTCCTCGAGTGAAAACACACTTTTTGGTGTTTCGCACCCGAAACAGTCGGCAAACTACACAATCATAATCCCCTCGATTAGAGCTTTCATCTGATACCCATATTGCCTAAAAAAATTTCAAAAAAAAAAAAAAAATCAATTCCACACGATTCTGGGAAAATCGCGAATCGGGATCGCGATTCAGAATCGCGTTGCAACTATGGTATTAACCAGTGTTGGGCGGTTCTCACATATTTATGATACCCGCTTTCAGGGAATTGCCCTTTTTTTTGAAACCAAGAACCGCCGGTTCAGGGTATTGGATTACATTTAAAATATTTACACCTGGCGGTTCTCAATAATATCTTATAAGATAAATCTTGGTGGTTCTCAATCTGCCGATTATTACTCTATTAAGAACCGCCAGTTCCTATATCAGGTTCTCAATATATACTATTTTTATAAAAATAAATAGAAAAGCATTTTGAAAATTATTGTTGCATACTATGTTAAAATTCCCTCGCATTATTTATCAAAAGACACGTGGAAGCCACGTAGAAAAAGTGTAAGTGCACAAAATTTGAGCATTCTTCCACTTATCAATTACTCATAAAAATCTCACACTCTTCAATGCCTATGATATTTCAATTGTGCAAAAAAAATCACACTTGACAGCTAAACAAATCAAATAAATAAACACTCTAAAAATATGACTTATATAAAAGCCGCTTAAAAAAAGTCTTGTTGCACAATGTCTTGAGTTTTTAACGTTCCACTTATCAACTAACTACCCATCAACAAAAATGATAGCCTTGAAAAAAGTCTTGTTACAATGTCTATCTTAACATTCTCTTACTCATCCTACTCATGAAAAAATCCATACTCTTCAATGAGGTCTACATTCTCATCTATCATGATGTCCTCACTTGCTAAAAGTCCTACAACTTTGTGGTTGGACTCCATAGGGAGATTGCACGTGTCCTTTGTTATGTGGGGTATTATCTTAGATATAACATCTATATATCTAAGCCAAGCCACTATCAAACATATTTATATCCCAATAGTTCCAAGCCACAATGAGAAGAAATGACACTATTGATACAAGGTATCATGGGTATGCTGGTGGAAATAATAAAATTTAGGGCCTTGTTTATATGGTCCGTCATCAATTCACATAACAATCTATTAATTTAAATATAACCCACCATTGACTGGGACATTGACTTAATGGTAGGGCACAAACTAAGTATCTCCTGAAACTATAATTATAGCTAGCTCCATTCATTCCATAGTTAGAGTACTTTGGTGCTTTGAGTCCTTTGTATGAGGCTCTACAATAACTCTTTTTAGGGAATCTGCTGCTCTTAGCATTCATGGCACTCAGGTTGGCTTGCACTAGCGTCGTTATTTACATTATGTACATCCTAACTGAACCACAAAAAGACATATAGCCAAGTTTGGAGCACGTAGTCTCCCAGGTATCCCTTTTCTGCAGCAGCTGAGACTTGAGCCTCAGTCTTTGTGGGCACAATGAGAACTGTGATACAACTCAACTACTGTGCGGGCCGGGCCAAGCTGACGCTGTCCAGATCGACATCTGTTCAGGATCCATGTTTCAGCCTGTAGTTTTCTTATCTTTCCTCCACAATTATTATAAGCATCGGATATATTCAAAGCATAGTTGCAGCAAATCGCGATTCGCTGGGTCTGCGATTCGCGGGTCGCGATTCTGCGAATCGCGATTCGAGTCCCAGAATCGCAAAAAAAAAAAAAAAAAAAAAATCTGGAAAAATAGCTTATTGCTTAACTTTTTTTTAGGGGATCAATGGTCAAACCAGCGTTTTGCCTCTCAGAAGTGCAGTAGATGAGGCACAAACAGATCTTATTTTCAGTAGCTATCCGGTTGTCATTTGCTCTGGTTTTCAGTAAATGTTAATGTTACAGTTTGGACTATCAACTGTATGGATAATGATCACTTTTGCAATTGGTTCACTGGAGATGTGAGTGCAATGTACATACAGTTGGGGGCATAAATATTGGGCCCTTCTCGGCGCGCATTTGGACCTCATTTTTATCTACAGGGGGGCGGTGGCATTTTTATCTACAGTGTCTATCTAGCAAGAAGCTCTAGGGGGTTCGGGGGACAGTAGTCCCCCGGGAAACGGGGGGTTCGGGGGGCGGTAGCCCCCTGGTGGGGGGTTTGGGGGGCAACGCCCCCCAACGGCGGGGTCCGGGGGCTGCCGATAGACCCCGGCCCCGACGGTAAGGCCTCTTCATGATTTGGCCTTCCAACTCCCCGAGTGAAAACACACTTTTTGGTGTTTCGCACCCGAAACAGTCGGCAAACTACACAATCATAATCCCCTCGATCAGAGCTTTCATCTGATACCCATATTGCCTTAAAAAAATTTAAAAAAAAAAAAAAATCGATTCTACACGATTCTGAGAAAATCCCGAATCGCGAATCAGAATCGCGATCAGAATCGCGATTCTGAATCGCGATTCGGGAATCGCGCTGCAACTATGATTCGAAGTGAAGATTTCTTTATCAAACTAAACTTTACAAAAGTGTTTCCTAATTCTGAAACATACTCCTCCTATAAAATGCTTTTCAGCAAAAAATGAGATATGAACATTGATTCTTGGTGCCACCCTTTTCATACTCGTATCTGACCTCACGATGTTAGTTGCAGATTTGTGAGAATAATGATTAGGCAAGTCTTTGTGAACGAACTGGTAAGGCATATGTTTGATTATTGAATCATACAAAGCTGCCATTTACGTATGCACCTATAAACATTTAATCTATGGCTAGCCCATGGCCTTGTAGCCCCTAGTCAATGTCTATTCCTGTGTCGTACCTAGTGTCCTGGCCCCCGCGCTATTTTTCTATTTCCATAATGTTTGATGAAGAGTTGCAGAGGAACGTCTTTATGTACAAAGAGCATATATCACCTGAGGATCGTTTAAAATGTTTTTTTTTGCATAAAAATTTGAATGGCATCACTCTAGTTCATGGAAATTGCCAGAGCGATTAGATAATCTGGTTTGTAGGATGATAGTTAAGGCTTCGTGCAAAAAAGGCCTGGGATGCTATTACATACTTGCTGATGGGCAAGGGTGCAGTTTTTGGCGTTGCTCTAACCAGTGATTTGATTTGAAATGATCCTTGATCATGCTGGGTTTATAGCAATGAACAGTCCTGCTGTAGCCAATAGCTCATGCAGACTTTTGTGGTTGTTTCTCCACAGGGGTACTGGCCATGCAGTTCAAATTCTTCAGCGGCATCATTTTGCTTCTCATTTGAAACGAATGTCTGTTGTTGTAAGAATAGAAGACCAGTTCTTTGTTTTTGTAAAGGTACCACTCTTCTTTTTTTCGCTTTTCACACACTTACCTTAACCTCTAACAATATCTATTTTCCCACGTTAAAAATTGTTGCAATTTGAACCTCTATTATTTTCACTGATGCTGAAGCATTTAGGTTTTGAACTCCTAATGATCACAAAAGCTAGCTGGGAGCTTGCTCAGGATGTATGCTTGACTCTTGAGATATTATCCTGGATTTAGATTGCTCATACATTGCACAGGGTGCTCCAGAAACCATCCAGGAAAGACTGGTGCAAGTGGATGCTGGTTATGCAGAAACTTACAAGCAGTACACACGGCAGGGCTCTCGAGTTTTGTCGCTTGCTTATAAGCAACTTCCAGATATGTCGGTCTGTGAATGTCTACATGCTTGCATATTTCATAAATTGATCCTCTTTACATCAAAAGATGTGTGCTTTTGTCTTGCCATTCCATGATGTCCTTTATGCTTAAATGAAACATATTGCCTGATGTTGATTTTTCAGGTGGGAGAAGCACGGGGACTTGATAGAGATGTTGTTGAAGGCGGTCTTTCTTTCACTGGGTTTGCGGTTGGTGCTCCAGATTAGAAATTTAACTAGCTACTTTTTATCTTGATGGGCGTTGTTTGCTGAGCTTCACAAGCTAAAGATGGCTTACATTTAAAATATGTTTTGTTTGCACCTGACTATATGCAGGTTTTTGCATGCCCACTTCGGCATGATTCAGCCACTATACTTCAGGAGCTGAAAGATTCTTCGCATGATTTGGTAATGTGTATCTACAAATCACATCTGAAAATTTATGGTGGAACCACTGTGAATTTTGTTGGTTGATATTACCCATTGGCTTCTTCAACACAGGTGATGATTACAGGTGACCAAGCCCTTACAGCCTGTCATGTTGCAGCTCAAGTCAACATAGTCTCACACCCGATGTTAATATTGACCGCACAAAGTGGGGGTGAAAATCAGACAAAATTCTGTTGGCTTTCGCCGGATGAAAAAGTGGAAGTGCCCTACGAGTATTCTCTCTCTCTCTCTCTCTCTCTCTCTCTCATCAATTTCTATTTGCTTCGTAGTCTTTAATTGGCTGCTGATCTTTCATCCATTGGATTTAGCATAGGTATTAGGTGAAATGCTCAAACATGCACTTTCATACAATTAAACATGTACAAGAACTTCCCTTTTACTGTGCACACACTGTCTTGGCTAAATATTCCACGCCAGGGAGATCGGAAATGCTTGTAATTAATCACTTTTACTGACATAAACTTTCTGCGTTATTGGTGCCCATTCAGCGAAGAAGAGATTCCAGCATTGTCCACTGTACACGATCTTTGTGTGTCTGGTGATGGGCTTACCATGCTGCAGCGAACTGATGCTTTGCAACTTGTTCTTCCCTTTGTGAAGGTATATTTGAGTCTGCTTATTTTCATAAATTATTAGTTGTTCTACAAATGTTTACTTTTAGTTTGTTAGCAGGTAAGATTTACTCCTGAGTCCTAGATGTTGTGTCATGTACAGGTCTTTGCTAGAGTTGCACCTGATCAGAAGGAGATGATTTTAGTTACTCTCAAAGATGTGGGACGTGTGACTTTGATGTGTGGAGATGGAACTAATGATGTTGGAGCGCTTAAACAGGTGAGGAAAATTCTCATATAAGTCTGTGAACACACGAGTTGTAGAAGGTACATTTATCTTGTCCTTTAACACTATATCATCCTTTTAGGCTAAGCTCGCTTTTCCAACCACAATGGGAAATTGGCCTTGAGTCTTAACATGAATTTCAGCGATGTTGCTCCACTGAAAAGTAGAATAGAAGCTATCTTAGAACTTTTCTCACCACAACGTACGTTAATTATGATGCTTCATATGATGGCCAGCCTTTTGAAACATTAAAGGGCAATAATTATTGTGCCAATTTTTAGCTAGAATCATCCTATTTGAGGAATACGTTGTCCAATAACTGGACTTTTGAACTGTTAGTTAGTTGCTTCTTTTTCATATTTATTCTTTGTAGCTTAGAAGCCCGTTCGACGCTTTTGGGTCGGGACGTTCCGTACAGTACGTTCCGGAACGAACTGGGTCGGAACGTTTTTTGAAAGAAAAAAAAAACCAGGTATCAAGCTGGCCGTATCTTCCTTCTTGATGATATATTGAGGGACGCTTTATAATGCATTGAGGAACGCTACAGTTCAGAAATCAATTTGAAATCATTGTTTTGAAATCGATGATGTGTAAATTTAAACAAAGAAATCGATTTTAACAAACACGTTGATCCTAGAATCGCTATCTTCTCTGACTGCTGCTCACGGTTTTCCTAGAATCGCTATCTGCCACGTTACATATATTCAAGCTATAGAATTGCTGTCTGAGCCACGCTATGTATCCTGATTCTGTTCCTTAATCTGATTATCTGATTACTACGTTTTTCCGCAGAATCCCAGCAAAATCCGTATATTGACACCTGCCTCGATGCTCAATCTTAAACTGTGATGACACACACTGATCCAGATTTTTTTGCATTTAGTTGCGCGTATTGTCTCTAGTTGCCCGTTGTCTATTAAGTCTCAGGATATGGTTTTTTTTTTTTTTGGGAGTCGCATTCCGGAACGCGTTCCGTTCCGCAACTAAGCTTTGTAGTATCCCCATCAGATGTTGCTTGCCAGTTATACGGGGTGGTTTTGTTGTGTTTCATTGCCAAACCTTTCGGTAATTTGTTATTGCCTGTATGGTTTTGTTCACAAAGTGCATGCCTCTATCTAAAATTAAATCTTGAGGTGTTTCGAACTTGCACACTATCTATTCCATCAAGAATTTCACACCTCTTCAGCTGTTTCTCGTTTACAACGCGACTTTTGGTTAGTCAGAGTTAGTTTCAAAAGCACCCAAAATAGTCAATCTTGTACAACTCGTGTTAAAGGAGGAGAAGGCAATAGTTGCGTATACTTATATTGAACACTATGAATCACCCACTGTTGGCAGGCTCATGTAGGAGTGGCTCTGCTAAATGCGATGCCTGTTGAACAAACTTCTAGCTCAAAGTCAAAATCAGCATCAACTGCGGCAGCCTCCACAAATGCAGAGACATCGGCAGCTTCAGCTGGTCATTTTTCTGTTCGATGACTTGTAACTTAATTAGTTTGTGTTTGTTGTGTTGTTGAATGTACTTGTTCAAAGTGTTGTTTTGTTTTGACTCATTACTAATTTTCAAGGGTAGGTGTGGGCGTCGAATGAAATATTGTTTTTGAAAACTGTAGTTCAAACTTTCCTGTTCAAGGTGGCATCATGATTATGTAACACTGCTCATTGTATTGTTGGGGCTCACCTTCTAAATTCCTTTGTAAATTACCTTTGATTTAGTCATCATCTTTGATATTGTTTGTACTAAGTGTTCACATCCCCTTTCCTATCAGAGATAACTTCGAAAACCAGGCGTATAAAAAGTGGGGTATCTAGTCCTGGTATTTCATCAGCTATCTCCCAGAATCAATCTTCACCAACTGGTACACGAGTGAATCGTGCTAGCAAGGTTGCTGTGTCCTCCAGTTCTCCAGCTGCCGTGAAAGCAACATCATCTGCAGAACTGGTGTCAAGTAATCGCAATCTTTCATTGGCAGAACAACAAAAGCTGAAATTAAAGAAGATGATGGATGAAATGAATGAAGAAGGAGATGGGAGAACACCTCCTGTAGTGAGGCTTGGGGATGCGTCAATGGCAGCTCCATTTACTGCAAAACATGCTTCGGTCCAGCCAACAAGTGATGTTATTCGACAGGGCAGGAGTACCCTAGTTACCACCTTGCAGATGTTTAAAATTCTTGGCTTGAATTGTCTTTCTACTGCTTATGTTTTAAGTGTGATGTATTTGGATGGCGTTAAGCTTGGCGACATGCAAGCTACCATCAGCGGAGTTTTCACTGCAGCGTTTTTCCTTTTCATCTCTCATGCAAGGCCTCTGACGACCCTTTCTGCCCAGCGGCCGCATCCAAACATTTTCTCTGGTTATGTTATTTTGTCTCTGCTGGGGCAGTTTGCTATTCACCTCATATTCCTAGCGACTGCAGTTAAAGCAGCAGAAGCCTATATGCCTGAAGAATGTGTCGATCCTGATTCTGAGTTTTCACCAAACTTGGTCAACACAGTGTCCTACATGGCTAATATGATGATACAGGTTGCGACGTTTGCAGTTAATTATATTGGGCATCCCTTCAATCAAAGCATCAGGGAAAACAAGCCCTTTTTCTATGCTTTAACTGCAGCTGCTATTTTCTTTACAGCAATAACGTCTGATTTATTTCGTGGCTTGAATAATTGGTTAAAGCTTGTTCCTTTGCCAAAGCCTTTTGGCCATAAGCTGCTTCTATGGGCAGCAGCTATGGTGCTTGGATGCTACATCTGGGAACGCTTTCTTCGTTGGTTGTTCCCAGGGAAAATGCCCTCTATCAAAACCAGGCAACGCAGGAGAGTAGATAAGCAGGACAAAAAGGTACTATAAATTCAGTAGAGTATCTGAAGCTCATTCATAGCATTTGCTATGATTCAAAGCGATTGATTTGTTTTTTGCTACATAATTTCATTTATTCTGAGAAATTTTGAGCCAGAACAAAAAATTATATGGAAGAAGACGGCAAGATGCATACTAAATGTCTTGCATTGATGACACTCAACAAACTGCGAAGACATTTTGTGAGGCGGATCAGTTGTTTTAGTAGTCATCCTTGGTCCTTAAAAATCTTAACAACTCCATAATGTCTCAATTTTAGTCCCTATGTCAGATGCTACTGTCAAGTGTGCATTGCTTCATATTGCATGGTTTAACCTATCATTATAGAGTTTATACTAAGATTTAAAAATCATGTATTTCTTGGGTCAGCTACAATGTGGACTTGAAGCCTCTGCAAAGTTCATTTTGTAGTGCCCCAATTTTTGACCAAGTCCTTTCATTATAACCATAGTTGCAGCGAATCCCGCGATTCAAGAACCGAGATTCTGCGAATCGCGATTCGAACCCAGAATCGTGCAAATATTTATTTATTTATTTATTTATATTTGGAACAATAGCTTATGGCTGAATTTTTTTTAGGGGAGCAATGGTCAAACCAGCGTTTTGCCTCCCAGAAGTGTAGTAGATAGGGCACAAACAAATCTTATTTTCAGTAGCTATTTGGTTGTTATTTGCTCTGGTTCTCAATAAATGTTAATGCTACAGTTTGGGCTAAATATTGGGCCCTTGTCGGCGCATATATGGACCCCCATTTTTATGTTGGGAGGGGGGGGAGGGGGGTGCTCCCTTGCTACTGTTGTCGGGGGGGGGGTCGGCGACAGCCACCTAGGCCCCCCCCTGGCGGGGGGGTCGAGGGGCAGCGCCCCCCGAAGGTACAATTGCTCTACAGTTCTCTATCTCTGTCCCACTGGAACCATCTGTGATCGTAACGAATAGGCTAAAGGTTAGTTTTGAATTTTTATCCTTGACAGAATCCAACATGGATCAATGCACCTAAATTGGACCATCCTGCACCCAAAACAATCGGCAAACTACACAGTAATAATGCTCTTAATGAAAGCTTTCATCTGATACCCATATTGCCCAAAAAAAATTAAAAAAAAAACGATTCTAAACGATTTTGGGTTTTGTTCCGAATCGCGATTTTGACCACAATTTTGAATTGCGATTCAGAATCGCAGTGCATCTATGACTAGAACACATGAAATATGATGTTCTCGTCATTATCAACTTATGACTTATTCATAATAATTTCTATTTGGACTAGAATGATATGTAGCTTTTTTAAATGACATAGCGAATGCAATGATGAAATGTTCTTCAATACAACAGTACAAATGTCTTTAAAAAAAGATTGTGGCTTGAAAATAATAGCTAAATTTACAAGGTGCACTTGTAGCAATTTATAGTAAGGTGATTTGGTGTTTTAAGGTATTTCAAGCACCAAAACCCATGCTTATTGCCACTAATTGAAGATCTATGACCAATAAATTACCATTTAAGTTGGCCTAGGGTTCATACATCGAGTTCTTGTTTCATACGCTACACAAACAATAGATTGTTGTCACCATCTTAATATATATTATTAGGTATTAATGTCTCATTTTTAGAATCATATATTGGTAAAATATACTGTCCTGTGTTAATGTCTCATGCGTCAAATCATATAATGGTGTTAGCTTTGTTATCCTTTTGTATAGAGATCAAAGACTCGTGCTATCACTAGATGTATTATTATCAGCCAAAAACAAGTGATGATCATTTTAAACATTCTACCTCTCTATTCCTTTCGTCTCCATTTTCTCTCTCTCTCTCTCTCTCTCTCTCTCTCTCTCTCTCTCTCTCTCTCTCTCTCTCTCTCTCTCTCTCTCTCTCTCTCATGGATGCTCCTTCGTTTATTTCTACCCTGCTTTGCTATCGAACAAGTGGACAACAACTGACGCACTGCTTCTTAAAAAATACAAGGTCCAATTAACCTTCTATACTTGCATAAAAAAGTTTTCTTTGCTTAACTAAGGGGATTTTCCACTTCAAATTTCAAAAAACACTACAAGACTTCTAAACTTTTAATTCCTATTTGCAGGGAATTTTTCCTCCCACTCGTACCTTCCGGGAAACCACACTGCATGACATTATAAAGCATGCAGTTTCGACGATTATTCCACACTACACCGTGAAGAGTTCCCTTCTCTCTCTACTACTGCAAATGCACCTACTAGTTCATCACTTGGCAAAAGATTTCATACGATAAGTGCTTCTTGATTCAACATTTTACTATAGTAGCTCGCTTTCCTCAATATCTTGTCTAGCGATGGACAACAAACTCCTTTTACCTTCTCTCTATTTGCAGACACTCTTTCTACTGTCCATCGTTGGACAGTAGGAGCATTTACTTCTGGTTATATATGATTTAACTTGCTTGCTGTCTAGCGATGGACATCAAGCTAAAACACTCTTTATTCTTTGATGCTTTATATGTACATACCTTCTATTATCCAGCAATGGATAGAAGGTTGTTTTTTGGCTCAACTTTAAAGAAAATGTATACATTCTCTGATCTAGCAATGATTTCATACTCTCAAATATCACCTTATGCTCAATTTACGATACTAAACGCTTATCGGTTTATATGATAATGTAGCATTGTTCCGTTACTACAACCTGTTATCATTTACAGTCTGGTTCATATTAGAACCAAGCATCGTCGTATTCCAAGCAAAGGTATGCTGCCTATCAAGATTTCACAAAGCAAGCAGTTTAGCATACTCCGTACACTTTATCTAAACATTTTTACATAACTCTTAGACATAGCTATGGACTGAAAAGACTATCTTCTTGTCGTTATGATATAAAGAGAAAACCTTTATGAAAAAACAACAATGACAGCCTCCCAAGAAGCCTCGTCTACAAACATTCAGGTATGACTTTTCGTTATCAATTTATATACGAATTCCACACAACACGAACAAGAAAGGAATGTTTTTAAAGAAATCCTTGTCAACAACCTTACAGTGGGGACTCCAACAAAACGGTCTTAGACAACATGGATATGCGTAAGATACGTAGTTTCTACAATGGCACGAATATGCCCTAATATGACATGGTTTTGCGCAGAAACAATCATACAATCATTCATGGTAAATCTTAAACTTACCCTAATAAGTGTTACTTTAGACTTTTGGTGAGATACAACTAGACAACATGGATATGTTAGGAGTATGGACAACAGTGCGTGACATACCTTGCTTTGCAAGGATCACTTGGGTTAGCATGGCATGGATTTGTCCTTATATTAGCACACGAGTCCACACCAAGTCTTTTGGCTAAGCAAACTGAAAACGATTAGAACTTTTCATACTCTCTTTTTTATGATTAAAAATGAACTGATACGGACCAATAGCCCATAAAATGATCAGCATGGTGTGGGATGCGAGAAAATGTATATTATCAACTCTGATACCACATCTGTTGACGTTTTGGATTGATGTCAACTGATGAAACAAAATTCTTATTAACAGGATCGTGGATTACTTAGAGAATGGAGTTTACGAGCTGTTCTTTTGTGTTGAATCAAATTATCAGTGTAGGAGTCTTAGACTGCCGTGAAGGAGAGATTGCAAAAAACGATTAGGCGTCTGAGACAACCATGCAATCTTTCTAATATTGATTCTGATATGAAGAGAATGTAAAATTAATTTAGGCGTCAGAGACAACCATACATTTCTCTTATAATAATGAGGAGTGAGAGTTATTATCATTCAACAAGAATGCGAATCTATATAATAATGTTGTAGACACAACGATCATATCACAATACAATTGCGCTGATAAGCGCGCGATCCTACTTACAGATTCAAAACAATTGCTAACGTTCTGAATATCTCTATCTCTCTTTATAATCACTAACTCTGAGGAGTCAGCTACTGAAAGACCCGTTCTGGTCGTTTGATCTCTATCTGACGACTTATGACTTGTGACTTGTTATATCTTCAATCGCTCATTTACATTTATAGCAACTGAAAGATCTTGCATTATTCTAGCTTTACATTTACAAGATTGCTTGACAATTGATTAACTGCCTAATTAGAATAGTTGTTATTGGAGCGTGAAGACGTAGACAGTCTGTACTTGGAATACTGTGTATTTTTGCAGAGTGTCACCTGTGTAGTATCCTGTGTAAAACTGCAGTGTCGGGTGTTTCGTCTTTTTGTCGCCTGTTAGAAACTGCATGTAAAAATGCAGTGTCGCTTTTTGCCCTAATTGTTGCATGTTAGAAACTGCATGTAAAAATGCAGTGTCACTTTTTGCCCTAATTGTCGCTTGTTAGAAATTGCATGTAAATATGTAGTGTCGCATTTTTCGCAAAAAGTGTCGCTTTTCTGGAAGTGCCTAAATGGCCCAAAAACAACTGTCGCTAACACTTAGTTGCTCAGGAAGGTAAAAAGAAGTGACAGTGTTGGGTGTCGGGTTTTTCGCTTGTGGAAAAACTTGAGTAAAAATGCAGACTGTAGCGACAATTAGTTCAAATATGCAGACTGTTGAAAAACAGTTCATTTTCTGCAGGTTTCATTGAGAGAGTAAAAATCAGAGAAGGAAGAGGGGCTGTTGGGATGAGTAGGAGTTAGATTAAATCTCAACACTCCCCCTTAAGCTAACTGCTACGAATCTGAACTGCAATTGGAGAGGACCCATTTCATGAAACAGTAGAAAGCATAAATGCATTTCGTTGTCCTCTACAGAATCCGAATATGTTACAGCTACATCAGCAGTGAAGGAGACAATTTGGCTAAGGAGACTGCTGTAGGATCTACAATTCCCACAGATCGGTCCAACAATACTCAAGTGCGACAATCAGAGCTGCATAGCTCTATCTCTGAACCCAAGAACTCATAATAGAACTAAGCATATAGAAGTTCAATTCCATTTTCTTAGAGAGAAAATTCAGAATAAAGATGTTGTACTAAGTTATTGTCATACAGACAGTATGTTGGCTGACATTTTGACAAAGCCTGATGTGGATTTTCTGGTATCCACGTTAGGTGGTCAGTGTGAGTGCAGCTTCTGTATTGCCATTATAGCTCAAAGCATAGTGCTTCGTAGCTTGAATGTACTTTAGTACTCTTTGCATAGCTTTCCAGTGTTGTAGGCCTGGATTGGACATGAATTGCGATAGTGTGCTCACAGCATATGCAAGATCAGGTCCTGTGTAGATCATAGAGTACATGATAGAACCTATGACTGATTGATAGGGGTACTTGCACATTTCTTTGTCAACAATTAGATATGCAACATCAAGCATTCACCATAAGCAATCACCACAAGAAGGCGGAAGAAGAACACACACAATCACACTATCACCCTAACTCATACAGAATATGAAATGTACAAATAAACCCTAAACCCCTGATAGAGATAGAAAACCTATGGGTACACTAATAGACTAGCCTACGGCTAATGACAGTTGGTTACAGCTGTCAACATTAATGTACCTCGTAAACAATAATAATGAAGTTTATCATTGATTTCTAACACTCTCTCAATGATAAAATTACATTCTTCTATTCCTAATAGAATACAAAACCTCTCGAATTTACATCTACCTAATGACTTAGTAAAAATATCTACCATTTGATCTTCAAATTTACAAAAAACAAGATCAAGGGCTCCATCAAGAATTTTCTCTCAAACAAAGTGGTAGTGTATTTCGATGTGCTTGGTTCGAGCATGTAAAACTGGATTTTTGGCAAGGTGAATGCAAGTTTGATTATCGCAAGATATAGTAGTCGCATCCACCTGTGGTTGACCTAAATCCACAAGCAATCTTCATAACCATACCGCTTCTTGTGTTGCTTCAATCCGTAAATGGCTTTGTTGAGCTTACAAATGAGATGCTCTCTCCCTGGCTCAACAAATCCTTGAGGTTGTACTAAGTACACCTTTTCATCCAGCACTCCATTAAGAAAAGCAGATTTAATGTCCATTTGCTGGATCTTCCAACCATAGAAAGCAGAAATAGCAATGATAGAACGTATAGTTATCATCTTAGCTACGGGTGTGAAAGTTTTCTCAAAATCAATACCTTCATGTTGCTCAAATCCTCTCGCAACTAACTGTGCTTTGTACTTGTTGAGTTGCCCATCAGCTCCATATTTGATCTTGTGTATCCATGTGCAAGTGATAGGCGTCTTACCATCAGGTAGCTCAACCAAGTTCCACGTCCTATTTTTCGATATAGCTTCCATTTTTGTTTCCATAGCTTCACGCCACTCCTTGTGCTCCTTTGCTTTATCAAAAGTTTTTGGTTCTTGAGACTTGAGCACAAAACCCATTAGGGCTAAATTCATCTCTAATCTTGTAGGAGGTTTTCGATTTCTACTTGCCCTGCTCACTTGATTCGTGAGTATCTCCCTTATTAGCATCACTTGTTACTGACAAGTATCACTTAGGCACTCTCCTGAGAATCTCATTATTAACCTTGTCTTTTTTCATTGGCTCTTCCATATTGACACCAACTTCTTCCTTCACTTGCACTTTAGCTTTATCATCAAAGGGATCAATTGTCAATTTTATTTGGTCATTTTGACCCATCTCATCAAAAGTAGCATCTCTGGAAATCACGATCTTTTGTGCATCTGTGTCATACATCCTGTATATCATATCCAAGGAAAATACACTTAATAACTTTTGCATCTATCTTCTTTCGTTTTCTATCAGGTACATGAGCGTAAGCATCACAACCAAATACTCGTAAATGAGAAACATTAGGTTTCTTTCTAGTAAAAACTTCGTAAGGTGTCTTACCCTCCACGGACTTCGTAGGACACCGATTCAAGATATGAGTAGCTGTGTTGCATGCTTCTGCCCAAAAAGTATTTGGCAAACCCTTGCTCTTAAGCATTGCCCTAGCCATCTCCACAATGGATCTGTTTTTCCATTCTGCAACTCCGTTCTGTTGTGGTGAATAGGGTGTAGTGGTTTGTCTCTTGACCCCATGATCCTTGCAAAAATTTATAAACTTTGTTGAAAAATACTCACCGCCACCATCTGATCCGAGGGTCTTAATATAACAACCTATTTGTTTTTCAACTAGAGCCTTGAACTCTCTAAACTTGGCAAAAGCATCAGATTTCTTGCTTATGAAATAAATCCAGATATGTCTACTATAGTCATCAATGAATGTGATGAAATAGTAACAACCACTATTGGACCTAGTTTGTATTGGTCCACACAGATCACTATAAACAAGATCAAGAATGCCATTGGCTCTTCTCGCTCCATCTTTGGGAAATCTCTCTCTATGCTGTTTTCCCAAAATGCAACCCTCACAAATTTTTTCTTCAAAAGAGATATCAGGCAATCCAACAACTAGATTACCTCTTTTAAGGATTTGCAAGTTTTGAGCACTGATATGACCAAATCTTTGATGCCAAAGATCACTTCGACTATCAACAGTGCTTACCATAGCTTGAGTAAAAGATCTCGCATTCAATTTGTAGAGTCGATTCCCGTTGACTCTAGCTCCTGTAGCAATCACTTTGTAGTGATTCTTGATGTCTTTGACAAGACATTTGTCACTGTAAATATCAACCTTAAGTTGTTGATCAGCCATCGTCCCAACAGATAGTAGATTGTTAGCTAAGTCAGGTACATATTGCACATTGCTTATCTGTTTTATCTTCCCATTGGCTAACTTCAATGGTACCACTCCAACTCCTTTAACAGATAGCACTTCATCACCATTGTCAGTTTCCTTGAGTTCTGAAAACCACTCTTTCCTTAAAGTCATGTGTTTCGATGCACCACTATCAATGTACCAGGTATCCTTGGCTTCATCACTTGTCATTAATGCTGTAATGAACAATTTTGAACTCTCACATGTATCATTTTCATATTGATCATCATCGTATTGATGTTGATCAGTATAATTGTCTTCATAATAATAGTCATCAAATTGATGTTGATCAGTATAATTTCTCGCTTGCCATTTGTCTTTTCTTTGTTCCATCTCCTTCTGTTTCTTGAAGCATTCACGCTCCCAGTAGCCAGGTTTGTTGCAGTATCTACAATTTTCAGGTTTATTTTGTCTTGAATAGCCGCGTCCTTGACCTCGGCCTTGATTCCAATTGCTTCGATTCGGACTATCATTGACTTGCTCATGAAATTGTTGAAATGATCCACGACTTGAGTTTCCTCCTCTTGATTGATACCTTCCACGATCAAATCTTCCACCTCGTCCTCTAACTGCAAGAGCTTGATCATAGCTCCTGTTACGATGATTCAAGTTCTCTTGACGGGGCTCTTCTTGCAAAAGCAATCCACCTAGTTCTTCATAGGTTGGAAGATTTTCTCTTGTGGCTATACTCGTCACAAACATCTGATGTGACTCACTTAGACTATTCAATGTCAATTGCACGATCTCACGATCTTGTACTCGCTCTCCAACTGTTGGTAATTGGTCACGGATCTCCTTGATCTTCAGTATGTGATCGACAATAGTTGCACCATCATCCATCTGCAATGTATGCAACTTCGTCTTTAGAAATAGTATTCGAGATGTATTTGTCGTTTCAAACAATGCCTTCAATGTATCCCATGCTTCTTTTGGTCCTTCTGAATCTGAAATTTAGGGAATAATTACATCGCTAACTGATAAGTTGATGACATTCTGGGCTTTCTATTTTCTCCTATCAAATGCCCACTGATCTTCTTCAATCACTGGCCTTGTCTCTTCACCTGTCATGATCTCCCATAGCTCCTTTTCCATCAAAATGTTCTTCAGTTTGAATTTCCAAGCTGCATAGTTGCCGACACCTTCCAATTTGCTTGACTCATTAAGGACACTCTCATTTAGCATTGCCATTACTGGATAGATGAGTCTGGTTCACAAAATTTATCACACCACAGAACTATAAATTTTTGGTTGGACACCTGATATCGGTACGACGTGCGGGTGCATGACTACTCGAGATTCTCTTTAGCTCGCGCGCATGGATTTGATATTGGTACAGATATGCGATATCGGTATGACGCGCACATGGACGATTGCTTTGGATTTTCTTTACCTCTGGCGCGTCACTCCAATATTGGTATTGATATGTGATATCGGTCTGACGCGCAGATGTACGACTGCTCTTGGTTTTCTTTACCTCTGGCACGTCTATCCGATATTGGTACGGACAAGATGAAAAGTAGAGAGAATATAAGAACTTTCAGAGAGAATATTCTAGATTTCCCATTTTCGGCGCGACGGCTACGCTGCCTCCTCTTTGCAAAGATTTCGAAATGTGTGATCGTTCAAAAGACAGAGATCAGTAATGTGAAAAGTACGAAGCTTCCTAACTTTGAATGACAATACTAGACACTATCTAGTGTGATTTGTGGTACTCCAAATAGACAAATGAGAGATTTCTTGGAAAACCTCTCACACAAATAGCACTTTCCACAACAACTAGGAAGTATTGTAAGAATCTCCCCCACTCGACAGATTTTCAATCTGTCTGATGATGCCCTGGCCTTTTGGATGCCTCCGGGACTGTGCTAGGAAGTACGGTAAAAATCTTCCCATTCAACAGATTTTCAACTTGTTTGATGTTGCCCTGGCCTTTCTGATGCCTCTGGGACTGTGTCTTTGTTCCCCACTGATGATTCTGAGCTCCAAACCTACAAAATACTCCAAAGAAGAATTTCTTCCAGTCGTTTTTATCTCTCCAAGCTTTCACCTCCCGTGAAGGACTTTCTCACTTCGTTGCGGAGCCTGTGACAAGCTGTATTTACTGATCAGGCATGCAGAACTATTGCTGCTCTGATACCATGTCAACAATTAGATATGCAACATCAAGCATTCACCATAAGCAATCACCACAAGAAGACGGAAGAAGAACACACACAATCACACTATCACACTAACTCATACAGAATGTGAAATGTACAAATAAACCCTGAACCCCTGATAGAGAGAGAAAACCTACGAGTAGATTAATAGACTAGCCTACGGCTAATGACAACTGGTTACAGCTTTCAACATTAATGTACCTCGTAAACAATAACAATGAAGTTTATCATTGATTTCTAACATTCTTGTTGATCTGCCTTCGTTCTGGGGCACATGTCTTTGGATAGCTTGCATTCTGGATCCATAGGAGTATCTATGAGTTTGTAGTCCTCCATGCCGTATCTGTTAAGTACATTGATTAGGTAAGATTGTTGGCTTATGGTGATCCTTCTGCTCGCGCGATCTTTGCCGATCTCCATACCGAGAAGGTAATGGACTGGGCCTAAATCAGTCATCTCAAACTTTGATGAAAGCAGAGATCTGGTTTCCTATAATAACTGATTTGAATTGCTGATAATTAAAAAATCATTAACGTATAATGCTATTATAACATAGCTTGACCCTTTATGCCTGAGATATACATTAGAGTCTGCGGAGTAAGAAGTGAAATTGTGCTGCAACAAGAAGTAATTGATTCTTTCATACCAGGCCTTGGGAATTTGCTTAAGACCATATAATGCCTTATGCAATTTGCATACCAAATGCTCCTTGACTTGAAGGACGTAACCTTCTAGTTGATAAATGAATATGTCTTCTTGTATATATCCGCGTAGGAATGTCGTCTGGACGTCCATCTGGTGAATGTCCAGATATTCTGCAGCAGCTATAGCCAATAAGGTACGAATAGACTGATGCTTTACCACTGGACTAAAGGTCTCAGTATAGTCTATCCCATATACTTGTTCAAATCCTTTAACAACTAGTCTAGCTTTCCATTTGGATATTGATCCATCGGGTTTAAGCTTTAGCTGGAAGATCCATTTAGAGTCAATAGGTTTTATACCTAAAGGAGGATTGACAAGACTCCAGGTTTTGTTCTTCATCAAGGAATGGTACTCAACATCCATGACAACTTTCCATTCGTCTGCATTGGGCATTGACAGTGCTTCTACAACAGTGGCAGGTTCATCATGACTGATGAACGCCTTAGGGGTGAAACAATCAGGTTGTTGTCATTGTCTTGCAGACCTTCTAACTACATGTGCATGATCAGACAATTCTCCTTGGTGAATGATTGGGATCTGATACCATGTGAAAGTACTGTACTTTAGGACCATAAATGGATCTACAAAATATCCACAAGAGTGATTGGATGCTTGCTTAACAATCTATCAAAAAACTAGACACAAAAAAGTTGATCTAGATTGGCAATTTGACAAACAACAAGCATTAACAATCAAAAGCATTGATAAACATTGAAATCTGAGCCCACACGTGTGTACTACAGGCTATAGTACGGCCTTCAACCTGAGAAACAAGTAGAAACTGATTTGGTTTCATTTGGATCACAAAAACTCAATGTACATAGTGAACTAGCTTGAGATTGCCAATGAGCTCCAAAAATTTTCTATCTTCTCACTATGGAGAGAGGGAATACATAGCAAATTCGACTTCCTTCTTGAAGTTAGGTGGATTTCCAGCACGTAATAAGGAAGTTAACTCACTCTCCTTGACCTAAAATGAAACCCTAGTCTATCTCCTAGAGTTATGCTTGGTAGGTAGCTAGTTGGTCAAATTTTCACCTTAAACTTAGGTGTAGGTCCTATAAAGTAGGGATGACCACCAAATAGACATGACCAACTCTCTTGACTTGACCTAACCTACATTAGGATGGGTTTCCCATGTGGCATCATGGCCTCACATGTGTGGGACCCACTTGTGTACACAATTTACACTATTCTACATGGTTTTTGATCAAGCTAGATTTTCCAATTTTTGGCAATTCTTCACACTCCTCCTCAAATTTAGCTTGATCTATTTACAACTCTCTTGATAGATCAATGAAATCTTTTAGAAGTGTCTAAAAAATCCAGCTACAAAGAAGGAACTTTTGAGACTCCAATAGAGAATGATGTCCATGAAGGATCTTTCATCACCTCTTAGAGAATCCCTTACAAGATGTTTCATAAATGTGTCTATATACATGTAGCACACTTCAAAACTAAACATCATGCCAAGCCATGGATTCCAAGGCATTTTGTGCACTTGAAGATACATCAATTAAAATATTAAGTGCATAAATAATGTTGCCAAAGACAACTTGTCTTGCTTGATCCATTTGATTGAGCCTAGATGGCTCCATCTTGATACTCAAGGTTCTCCTTGGAGTCCTCGGGTCTTGAGCTTGATCCTCCACTTGACTTGACTCCAAAATATCAATGAATTGAATAATGTGTTGATCCAAAGGTGCTTCTTCAAGTTTACAAATCTTCCACTCTTGAAAGATCACATTTCCACCATTGACAAATTCTTTGGTTTAAAACAAGTAGATTCTACAATCTCTACTTGAAGAGCAAAACACTACCATTATTCCTATCATTGAAATAGGATAATCTTTGGTCCTTACATTGGAATGATCATGCACAAAGCATGTGGACACAAAGATTTCCAAAGCAAATGATGTTTCATCTTTTATGACTCTATTCAAACTATTACAAAAATAGTTATCCAATGAAATTGCATTATCAACAACAAATGTAGATTTCAAAGCATCCCATTTCATTGTCTTGTCATACAAAGTAATAAACACCATGGATCTTAAAGGTAAGAAACAAGTCACCTCATGTCTACTAATACTTTCCAAAAAGTATTCAAAGATAGTAGACTCTCCAATGCTCACCACCCTTGCAAGATGCACACTTGAATGGACAATTTGCATGCAATTTGATGACTCGGACATTGTCATTGAGGACTCCCTTGGAACTCTCATGCTTTGAGGCTGATCCTCAAAATCTTCCTCCTTTTGATGCTCCTCCTCAATGCAAGCAAAATCACACTTTGCCAAGATCTCCTCTTGAGTGATCTCCTCCTTTGCCAAGCTCATTCTTTTAAAAGCAACACTAGCTTCCAACTTAAACAATCTTCCATGTTTAAATCCCTTTGCAATACAAACATCATTCTTCAAGATGAAGCAAACACCATGCTTAAAGTGGACATCCAAACCACTTTCTAAGAGTAGACCAACACTAAGCATATTCTTGGTGATTGATGTTACATAAAGGACATTTTCTGGATCCATGCATTTTGAGGATTCTAGACACAAAGAGACGGTGCCAACACCATCTATCCTACACTCTTCATCATTTGCAGTAAAGACAAACTTTTTAGCATCATTGAATGAGTGTAAGGTTGAGAAAAAGTCCTTTTCACAAGACATGTGGGAGCTAGCCCCACTGTCAATCCACCAATTGTCTCTTGAATTGCTATTGCTTGTTGGTGAGGATGTAGATGCCATCAAGAATACATCTACTTCATCCTCCTCCTCCTCTTTTGCAAGGTTTCCTTGTTTGTCCTCCTCCACTTGTGCTCTTAGCCTCTTGTAGCATTTAGATGCATAATGCCCCTTCTTTCCACAAAAGAAGCATTTTTGCTTTGACTTGTCCTTTGAGCTTGATGCATCATCCTCTTCTTTGGCCTCCTTTGGATGCTTCTTCTTTCCATTGGTCTTCTTTTTGCCCTTGAATGAGAAATTGGCTTTCTCATCACCATCCTGCAACGACAAGGAACTCATCCTAGATTTTGCATGGAGCATCCTACACTCTTCAGCCACTAATACACTATGAAGTTTTTCTATAGTTGGCAAAGTGTCTTGGATGGCAAAACTTTGGACCAAATTTGCAAAGTCATCTCCTAGACCATTAAGGACAATTTGTACAAGCTCTTCATCATGAATCTTCTCTCCAATGGAAGCCAACTCCCTATTTAGAGACTTGATTCTGAGTACATAATCCTGTGCACTCTCCTCACTTCTCCTCATGCTTTGCAAAATTTGATTTCTAAGCATAAGAACTCTAGAAGTGTTGCTAGACTCATAGATTGATTTTAAAGACTCCCAAGCCTCTTTAGCATTAGTACAAGCTGATACTTCTCTCAACAAATCATTGCTCACATTCATCTTCACACAATGAAGTGCAAGCCTAGATCTCTTCTTGTATCTAGCTAACTCCTGTGCACCTAGAGGTTCATCTTCATCTTCAATCAAGAACTCATAAAGGTCTTGGAGCACCAAGAGTGACTCCATTCTAACCTTCCAAATAGCATAATTTGTAGAATTCAACCTCTCACTAGCTTCTAGAAGGTATGCTCCAGCAGATCCCATCTTACTAGTGACTTCTACAAAGAAGAAATAGATTTGATTGACTTGAAACTCACAAAGGTCTCACACTTGCAGTGTTTCACTCAAATTTGATTTCTAATCCAACAAATGGACTTATAATCACAGTTCTATCACTCCCTCACAAAGCTGGAATGAAGATAAGATGAAGTGAAAACTACTTTCAAACAAATCTTGCCAAGAAATGGATTTGATTGTCTCTAGAAACTCACTAAGGTCTCTCTCTTGTAGTTTTTCACTCAAATTAGATTTCTAATCCAACAAATGGACTTATAATCTCAGTTCTAGCACTCCCTCACAAAGTTGGAATGAAGATAAGATGATGTGAAATCTACTTACAATCAAATCTTGCCAATTTTGGCTATTTTTGGACAAAAAAATGGCTTAATCTCTTTCTTCCTTCTTGGTGTACTTTCAAGACCTGTTTTTAACCTTAATAGGACTTGAACTCAGCCTAGATTAATTAGATTCCATGAAACAAATTCAAATCTAATCAATGGCAAATGATCTTGGTAGATTATCCTAGGATCTCCACCAAAAATTACACCAACAGCTCACAAATTGAATTTTTTTGGATCAAATGAATACCATGCATTAAATGCAGGTTCAGAGATGCCCACACATGTGGACAGTACGGATTTGGACCCCTACCAAGTTTGGGATCAAATCTCCTCACCAAAATCAAGATTCTAGCTTGCCCTCTCAATACTAGTTTTTAGCACCAAAACTTGCTAAAAATGGATTTGCATTAGATCAATGGCTTATGCTCTTGTACTTGGATCTGATACCATGTGAAAGTACTGTACTTTAGGACCATAAATGGATCTACAAAAGATCCACGAGAGTGATTGGATGCTTGCTTAACAATCTATCAAAAAACTAGACACAAAAAAGTTGATCTAGATTGGCAATTTGAGAAACAACAAGCATTAACAATCAAAAGCATTGATAAACATTGAAATCTGAGCCCACACGTGTGTACTACAGGCTATAGTACGGCCTTCAACCTGAGAAACAAGTAGAAACTGATTTGGTTTCATTTGGATCACAAAAACTCAATGTACATAGTGAACTAGCTTGAGATTGCCAATGAGCTCCAAAAAGTTTCTATCTTCTCACTATGGAGAGAGGGAATACATAGCAAATTCGACTTCCTTCTTGAAGTTAGGTGGATTTCCAGCACGTAATAAGGAAGTTAACTCACTCTCCTTGACCTAAAATGAAACCCTAGTCTATCTCCTAGAGTTATGCTTGGTAGGTAGCTAGTTGGTCAAATTTTCACCTTAAACTTAGGTGTAGGTCCTATAAAGTAGGGATGACCACCAAATATACATGACCAACTCTCTTGACTTGACCTAACCTACATTAGGATGGGTTTCCCATGTGGCATCATGGCCTCACATGTGTGGGACCCACTTGTGTACACAATTTACACTATTCTACATGGTTTTTGATCAAGCTAGATTTGCCAATTTTTGGCAATTCTTCACAGCATTTGGCGATTGAACAATCGTGGGTCTAGGCCCATCGACGGTAAGTGAAGCCATTGGGACGAACTCCGATGTTTGAACAGTCGTAGGTCGTTGCCTATCGATGGAGGGTGGAGCTACTATGGCATGCTCTTGCATTGGCTGCTTCTGCTTGAAATCGTGATACTTGTATTCAAGAATGACAACGTTGCGAGTGACTGAGATTTGGGCCTGTAACAACATCGTATACATGATATGATTTGTGTGATGTTGAATAGCTGATGAAGATTTTTTTGCAGCTTATTGGGTCCAGCTTTTGCCTCAGATCAAACGACACTTGTGCATAGTAGAGACATTCAAAAACACATAGGTGTTTCAAACTTGGTTGTAGCCGTAGTAGGCTTCAAACGGTGTCTTGGAATCAACTGCTTTAGTGCTAGACTAATTTTGCGGATAGCAGGCCGAGAGATCGCTTCTGCCCAAAAGGTTTGAGACAAATGCGCGTTGACTATCATGGATTGTGCAGCGTGTGCGGTTCTTCCGTTCAGCTATTGCGTTCTATTGTGGAGTGTAGCTCGTAGTAAACTGATGGTGCACACCACATGAAGATAGGTAGTCCTTCATATCATTTAACAAAAAGTCTCCCCCTGAATCAGACCGTAGAGCCTTGATACTCTGACCAGTTTGATTCTCAACATATTGCTTGAAATCTTTGAAGCAACTAAATGCTCCTGACTTGTTCTTTATGAACATAATTCTGATAAATCGGGAGTAGTCATCAATGAATGTAATAAAATATAGAGCTTGACCTAATGAAGGTATGCTCATAGGACCACATAAGTCACTATGTATCAGTGACAAAATGGACTTCGCCCTTTTGGCTTGTCCTCTTGGAAATCTAGTTCCAGGTTGTTTCCCTTAGTAAGCAGTTTTCACAGACAGACTAATTAGCTATAGTAACAACGTTTATATTCATGTCCTTGACCATTTTGTTATGATGCATATACAAGATTGAACGCATGTTTAGATGACCTAATCTTTGATGCCATAAATTAGCATTTGAACCGCTCACAGAGTGCAAAATCGTGACTCAGTATATACAAATTTTCTTCTTTGTAAGCAAAGAGGATTTCTTTTGAATTCTCATCTAAAATAGTACATCGGTTGGCAATGAACAAAGCTCTATAGTCCTGATCTGTGATCTTGCTACTAGACAATAGGTTCTTTGTTAATTTGGGTACATAAAGTAACCATTAAGCTGCCTAGTGATGCCATCAGAGAATTGTAGTCGAATAGAGCCTTGGTCTTCGACTTGACGTGAACTGGAGTCACCAAAGAAGATATACTTTGATTCTGTAGCTGTGAGTGTAGAGAAGAGGTCTTTGCATGGTGTCATCTGCTGAGAAGGACCTGAATCGAGATACCATTGATGGGCATCTCTACTGGGTTGATCTTGTACCATCACGCTTTATCATCATCTTGCGAACCTCTGACTATGTCAGAGTTGCCTTCTTGCTGCTGCTGCATCTTCTTTCCCGTTTCATTGTGCTTGAGGATGCGACAGTCTTTGATGATGTGGTGGTCGCTGACTGAGGTGCCTTCACTCATTCTGAGTGTCAGTACCTTCTTCCTCAAGAAGAGATGAGTGGAAACATCTGAGGTCTCGTAGTTGCTTGTAAGAATGTCCCACGCTTCTTTGGAGGTGGTGATGTTTGATATATGAGCAATCTGAGTGTCCTTCAGATCATGGATACAATGGCAAGTGCTTTGCCATCCTTTGCTTTCCATGCTTGAAGCAATTCAGGTTCTGTCGGTTTGGCTATTGAATCGTTTACGTATCCCCAAAGCTGCTTCTCGATCAAGATCATCCTCATCTTGAACTTCCACATGTGGAAGTCATCTCCGTTGAATTTGTTGATCAAGCGATCTCTGAGGTTGAACCTTCCATTGTAATCGAGTAGCAGAGATAAAACACAAATTGAATAAACCAGCTCTATAGAACTAGAACGTATTAAGTTCTATTATAAGTTCTAGACTCTAGTAGTCCAATAAACATGTGGCTCTGATACCACTTTTGTGGGATGCGAGGAAATGTAAATTATCAGCTTTGATACCACATCCGTTGATGTTTTGAATTGATGTCAATTGATGAAACAAAATTCTTATTAACAGGATCGTGGATTACTTAGAGAATGGAGTTTACGAGCTGTTCTTTTGTGTTGAATCAAATTATCAATGTAGGAGTCTTAGACTGTCATGAAGGAGAGATTGCAAAAAATGATTAGGCGTCTGAGACAGCCATGCAATCTTTCTAATACTGATAATCTGATATGAAGAGAATGTAAAATTAATTTAGGCGTTAGAGACAGCCATACATTTCTCTTATAATAATGTTTGTGTAAGAGGAGTGAGAGTTATTATCATTCAACAAGAATGCGATGTTGTAGAACAATAGTGAATCTGTATAATAATGTTGTAAACACAACGATCAGATCACAATACAATTGCGCTGATAAGCGTGTGATCCTACTTACAGATTCAAAACAATTGCTAACGTTCTCTCTCTCTCTCTCTCTCTAATCACTAACTTTGAGGAGGCAGCTACTGAAAGACCTGTTCTGGTCGTTTGATCTCTGTCTGATGACTTATGACTTGTGACTTGTTATATCTTCAATCGCTCATTTACATTTCTAGCAACTAGAAGATCTTGTATTATTCTAGCTTTACATTTACAAGATTGCTTGACAACTGATTAACTGCCTAATTAGAACGGTTATTATTGGAGCGTGAAGACGTAGACAGTCTGTACTTGGAATACTGTGTATTTCTGAAGAGTGTCGCCTGTGTAGTATCCCATGTAAAACTGTAGTGTCGGATTTTTCATCTTTTTGTCGCCTGTTAGAAACTGCATGTAAAAATGCAATGTCGCTTTTTGCCCTAATTGTCGCCTGTCAAAAACTGCATGTAAAAATGCAGTGTCGCTTTTTGCTCTAATTGTCGCTTGTCAAAAACTGCATGTAAAAATGCAGTGTCGCATTTTTCGCATTTTTCTCAAAAAGTGTCGCTTTTCTTGAAGTGCCTAAATGGCCCAAAAACAACTTACATAAGTGTCGCTAAACACTTAGTTGCTCAGGAAGGTAAAAAGAAATGACAATGTCAAGCATTAGCCTCAACATGAGTTAGAGAGAAAAAGAGAGAGAGACATCAAGCAAAAATGGTGTGGATCCAAAATGGCATGAGATAGCTACAAAGCTTTGACTCTTGCCACTTACTAAGATTTAAACACACTCAAATTAAGTTCGGTAACTTCACTATCTAGAGATCCAATCAAAATTAGGGTTTTAAAAAAATCACAAAAAATTGAATATTTCAAAATCCATATGCAAATGTTGAAACTTTGATATGCTAATCTATTAGCCACCACTTAGGCTAATCCAATGATCCAAAAATTAGCCAAATCCAACATGTGAATTCAAAAATCAAAATTGATCAAGTTTATAAATCTATATAGGGTTTTGATCTACAAAAGCTCCAAACTACAATTGGAAGAAATTCAATTTTGGTGTAGAATCCAATCTAGCATTAATATCTTCTCCAAATCATTGATGAAGAAACATAATGTTTCTAATTACAAAACCTTGCTAGCTTTCAGCCCTTCGCCTGACAAAGATGTTTGCGAACTCGAACATCTGGAGACACGAAACACGAAAAGTTTTGTAAACACGAAAGTCAACGGAGACGAAGACGAACGGTTCGCGAAGACGAAAGATCCACGAACGAGATTCCTTCGCAGTCTAGTACAGAAGAAGGCAGACGAGGTAAATGAAACTCGTTCAGCGTTCACACCCCAAGGAGTACCACCTGTTGAAAATTGTCACTTCTCACTTGACATTGGTTCATGTAAATATTGATCAAACATTAGAATATATTGATGATCTGATTTTACACGTGTGGAGCCTTTTCCCACGTGTGAAAGGATGTATTTTTCATGTTTGTATATATCCAAATTGATTTTGTATCATTCTAGTTAGTGTGAACATGAAATGACTAGTTTTTAGTCAAGTTGACTAGTCACTTACAAATTAGCTTTTCCTTGCATGTGCATGAGTAAATGCTCCCACATGGCAAGTGGATGTTCACACGTGTGTATAGAGTACTAGAAGATAAGAGTTGACCACTTTCCTTAGATCCTATTTTGTAGGGAATATTCCTATATTCTAGGAGACTAGCTTTTTGGATTTTAGTCATATTCTAGAAGGTCAACTATTGGATAAGGATCAAGGATGGATCAAATGGATAGATCTGAGTGATGTGGCACTCTTCACACGTGTGAAGGCCTGCTGGACTGTACCAGACTCATGGATGTACTTGATCCATAAAAGGATCATCATTTTGCTAAGATTGATGAGACTTTTGTACTCTACACTTTTGTGAGATTTCTAGTCATTTGTCTTGTGATTTTTATGTATGATTGCTATCTAGTATCATTGTACTTGTTGTTTCAGGTGCAGGCCGTACAGTGGACAGTACTCCACACGTGTGAGGCCGCTCTCACTAAAAAATAAGATGTGTTGATCCATTGCTCTTGCTTAAATCCAAGTGTAGTGAATCTAGATCAAGATCTAATGTGTAGAACTTGATAGATTCATTGATTAAGCAACCAATAACTCTCTATGATTGTGAAGTACAATCATTGTTGTCCTAAGAACTGTAAAATTTATCATGGTATCAGAGCTAATTAAGAGAGTGATCATTGAATCATAAATCTTGTAAAGATCATTGGCAAAATTTGTTTTTGGCCAATACTAGTGAGGGCGAGTTCTTCTAGAGTGATAGCTTGTAATCATTTGGATCAAAACGACTTGGAGGCTGTGTATGTACTTTTCAGACGTGTGAAACCGTACAGCAACTTTCAATTCAAGTTACTTTGTGTTTGTTGGTCCCAAAATCACAATACTAGTTCATTTTTGGTGCTTTTTGAAGCATAGTATTGATCTAGATTCATTCTAACTAATGCCTATGACCAAATAGTGTTTTGGATCATTGAAGCATTTCTTTTTAGAGTCTAAGATCAGATCTTAGAGGCTGATTTGTTCAGATCCTTAGTTGAAGTGAATTCTCTAAGAAAAGTGTAAAGCAATTTTTTTTGTGAGAGTGAAAGCTAGGAATTTTTGGTAAGATCTTTGAGTATCATTCAAGCTTGTGTGCTAGTTGATAGAGACAAGCCTATAGGCATTCTAGTAAGCTTTAGGCCTTTTCATAGATTTTTTAAAATTCAAAAATCTTTGTGATTTTTTTTTAAAAGAGCATTCATTCTAAAATGTCATCCATGGGTGGATATTTGATGGAATCAAGTGAGAGACTCACTTCCACAAATTATTCCATTTGGAAAGTGAGAATGGAATCACTCCTAGTGATCCATGATCTATATGACATAGTTCAAGGAGTAGAGGAAGAGCCTCAAACTCCCCAAGAACAAGCCAAATACAAGAAGAGAGCAAGATTAGCTCTACATTGCATAAAGTTAAATGTATGCAATGACCTCTTGAAAGAGGTGTCTTCTTGTACCTCATCCACAGAGGCTTGGGATTCATTAAAGAGAATTTATGAATCCAACAATACTTCAAGAATCCTCATGCTAGGAAATCAAGTTTTCCAAAGCATGAAAGGAAGTGGAGAGAGTGGACAAGAGTATGTCCTTAGGATCAAATCTCTTAACAAGGAGTTAAGTGCAATAGGAGAGAAGATCCAAGATCAAGAACTAGTACAAATAATCTTGAATGGTCTAGGTGATGAGTTTACCAACTTAGTCCAATCATTTGCCATTCAAGACTCTCTTCCATCCATTGAAAAGTTGCACAATGTTCTTGTGGCCGAGGAGAGTAGGCTTCTACACCTCAAGACAAGAATGGATAGCATGTCACTTAATGGAGGAGATGACAAAGCTAACTTTACATCTAAAGGCAAGAAGAAGCAAAATCCATTCAAGAAAATTCAAGGCAAGGAGGCCGAGATGAAGAAGGAGGATCTACCTCCAAAGGCAAAGTGAAGAACAAGGAAAAACTAAAGTGTTTCTTTTGTGGAAAGAAAGGACACTTTGCCTCAAAATGCTACTTGAAGAAGAATCAACAAGCCAAAGGAGATCAAGGGAACATTGCTCAAGAGGAAGAAGATGAGGATGGATTCAACACATTCTTAATGGTTGCATCTACACCAACTTCAAGTCAAGACACATGGTGGATAGATAGTGGGGCTAGTTCCCACATGTCCTTTAACAAGCATTATTTTTCTACTCTTCTATCTTGTAATGACTCTAAGAAGTCAATATGCACTGCTAGTGATCAAGCATGCAAGATAGATGGCATAGGATCTATACCTCTTTGCTTAGGCACATCTAAAAGGATAGATCTAGATAATGTTTTGTATGTTCCTACCATTTCAAGAAACTTGCTTAGTGTAGGACAACTAATGGACAATGGACTAGATGTACATTTCAAGAATGGAGTTTGTTCCATCTTGAAAAATGATAAGTGCATAGCTAGTGGCATTAAGCAAGGTAGACTTTTCAAGTTGGATGCTAATGTTGCAAGTAAAAGTGTGAACTTGGCTAGGGTGGAGCTAACTCAAGTGGAGCTTTGGCATAAGAGATTAGGCCATCCTAATCTTCAATCTATGGAGTCAATGGCAAGCAAGGAACTAGCTCTCGGCCTACCAAGAGCTTTCAAGAAGTGTGGAAAAATGTGTGAGGTATGTGGCCTTGCAAAGTCACATAAGTCTTCTTACAAGAGATCTTCATCAAGATCTCTCTCTCCCTTGGATCTCATACATTCTGATGTACATAGTTTTTCACATGCAAGTAATGGAGGTGCCTTGATGTATGTAGCTTTTATAGATGATTGTACTAGATTCACATGGATTGAGTTACTATCAAAGAAAAGTCCTGTTTATGAAGCTTCCATTAAGTTCAAGTCTCTAGTAGAGAAACAACTTAGTACTTCTATCAAAGCACTAAGATGTGATAATGGAGGAGAGTACACCTCCAATAAAATGAAAGACTTTTGTGAGATCAATGGTATTAAGATACAATACACTTCTTCCTACAACAAAATGGGGTGGCCGAGAGGAAAAATAGGAGTCTATGTGAGTGTGCAAAGTCCTTGAGGCTTGATGCATCACTTCCCATCTCATTTTGGGGAGAAGCCATAACATGTGCTAATTATTTGTGTAATAGACTTCCTAGTAGTTTGCTATAGATGGGATCTCACCTTATCAAGCCTTGTTTGATAAGAAACCCATTGTAAAAGATTTGAAGATCTTTGGATGTACTTATTATGTACACATTCCTTTGGAAACTAGAAGGAAAGAAGATGCTACCTCCTTCGAAGGAATCTTTGTTGGCTATGGAGAAAATAGCAAGGGATATAGGATATATGATCCTACATCCAAGAAAGTAAAGGTAAGCAAGGATGTACTTTTTGATGAGTCACAATTTGCTAAGAGCTTGTCAAATGGATCTAACCCATTGTGCATTGAAGATCTTGACAAATCCGAGGAGGATCTTGACAAACCCGAGGAGGATCATGACAAACCCGAGGATGGAGATTTGGATCCGAGTCAAAAGGGGCCGAGAAGATCATCAAGGAGCAAGGTCGAGCCCTCAAGGCTTACCTATGTGGACAAGGGAAAGCAAAAGGAAGGCTCTACATCTTCTACCTCTTACTCTTTTTTAGCTACATTGCTTGAAGAACCATTATCTTTTGAAGAAGCATGTAAATCTAAAGTTTGGAGAGATGCAATGCAAGTAGAGTATGATGCATTAGAAGAGAATCATACTTGGAATCTTGTAAATCTTCCAAGAGGAAAGAATCCACTTGCATGTAAGTGGATTTATAGAATTAAGTACAATCAAGATGGATCTTTTAGTAAGTACAAAGCTAGGCTTGTTGCTAAGGGATTTCTTCAAATAAAAGGATTGGATTATGAAGAAACATTTGCACCTGTAGCTAAGCTTGTAACTATTAGATTAATCATTTGCATTGCTACTTTGTTCAAATGGGATCTCTACCAAATGGATGTGACAAATGTCTTCTTGAATGGCTTCTTAGAAGAGGAAATCTACATGATGCAACCCGAGGGCTTCATCAAGGTTGGTGAGGAGCAAAAGGTGTGCTACTTAAGTAAGAGCCTATATGGCTTGAAGCAAGCACCTAGAGCTTGGTACTCTAGGTTGCATGATTTTCTCTATTCCCTTGGTTTTGTACTAAGTGCTTATGAACCTTCTTTATATTTCAAATGTAATGAAGGAAAGATCATCATTTTGGTTCTTTATGTTGATGACATCATTATGACAGGAAATGATGATGATGGCATAGGCAAAGTAAAAGTTGACTTATCTAGTGAGTTCAAGATGGTAGATCTAGGCTTCCTAAAGTTTATACTTGGGATAGAAGTGTCTAGAAGTAGCAATTGTACTTTCATAAGTCAATCTAAGTATGATACTTCCATTCTTGAAGGATTTGGTATGAAAGATTGTAAGGGGATTGACACCCCTATGGAGCATGTTGTGAAAGCAACTAATGAAGGTGATGAAGCATCCTTTGAGGACATCACTCTCTTTAGGAAGCTTATAGGATCTCTAATCTATTTAACCATCACTAGACCTGACTTAAGTTTTTGTGTAAGCAAGTTGAGTCAAAGTATGCAAGCTCCTTTAGTTCATCATTGGAAAAGTGCCAAGAGAGTACTTAGATATGTTTCTAGTACTAGATTTTTTGGCATACTTTATGAAGGATCTAACTTGCACTTGAGAGCCTACTCGGATTCAGATTTTGTAGGTGACAAGATGGATAGGAAGTCCATTAGTGCATTTGCAACATTTCTTTGTGGAGGAGTGATATCTTGGCTTTCCAAAAAGCAAGATACAATCTCACTATCTTCTTGTGAAGCCGAGTACAAGGCATTGACTTCAACAACCAAAGAGCTCCTATGGCTAAGAAGACTCTTGATGGAACTACATGTGCTAGAGGCCAAGGAGATCCCTTACATATTTTGTGACAATCAAGCTTCTCAACAAATTGCTTCAAATCCTATCTTCCATGCTAGAACAAAGCATATTGAGATAGCTCACCACTTTGTGAGGGAGAAGGTACAATCCAAGGAAGTGCAACTACATCATGTACCATCATCCGAATGCATAGCTGATATCTTAACCAAACCATTGTCCAAAGATCCATTTTTTAAGTTAAGATATGCTCTTGGAATTGTAGATAGATGTACACTAGATTTGCCAAGTTAGAAGTGAGGAGGAGTGTTGAAAATTGTCACTTCTCACTTGACATTGGTTCATGTAAATATTGATCAAACATTAGAATATATTGATGATCTGATTTCACACGTGTGGAGCCTATTCCCACGTGTGAAAGGATGTATTTTTCATGTTTGTATATATCCAAATTGATTTTGTATCATTCTAGTTAGTGTGAACATGAAATGACTAGTTTTTAGTCAAGTTGACTAGTCACCTACAAATTAGCTTTTCCTTGCATGTGCATGAGTAAATGCTCCCACATGGCAAGTGGATGTTCACACGTATGTATAGAGTACTAGAAGATAATAGTTGACCATTTTCCTTAGATCCTATTTTGTAGGAAATATTCCTATATTCTAGGAGACTAGCTTTTTGGATTTTAGTCATATTCTAGAAGGTCGACTATTGGATAAGGATCAAGGA
This sequence comes from Diphasiastrum complanatum, assembly GCA_029204225.1. Taxonomy (NCBI): domain Eukaryota; kingdom Viridiplantae; phylum Streptophyta; class Lycopodiopsida; order Lycopodiales; family Lycopodiaceae; genus Diphasiastrum; species Diphasiastrum complanatum. The sequence goes on from CM055095.1 coordinate 35,759,411, forward strand.
TGGATCAAATGGATAGATCTGAGTGATGTGGCACTCTTCATACGTGTGAAGGCCTGCTGGACTGTACCAAACTCATGGATGTACTTGATCCATAAAAGGATCATCATTTTGCTAAGAAGATTGATGAGACTTTTGTACTCTACACTTTTGTGAGATTTCTAGTCATTTGTCTTGTGATTTTTATGTATGATTGCTATCTAGTATCATTGTACTTGTTGTTTCAGGTGCAGGCCGTACAGTGGACAGTACTCCACACGTGTGAGGCCGCTCTCACTAAAAAATATGATGTGTTGATCCATTGCTCTTGCTTAAATCCAAGTGTAGTGAATCTAGATCAAGATCTAATGTGTAGAACTTGATAGATTCATTAATTAAGCAACCAATAACTCTCTGTGATTGTGAAGTACAATCATTGTTGTCCTAAAAACTGACTTTTGTACTCTACACTTTTGTGAGATTTCTAGTCATTTGTCTTGTGATTTTTATGTATGATTGCTATCTAGTATCATTGTACTTGTTGTTTCAGGTGCAGGCCGTACAGTGGACAGTACTCCACACGTGTGAGGCCTCTCTCACTAAAAAATGATGTGTTGATCCATTGCTCTTGCTTAAATCCAAGTGTAGTGAATCTAGATCAAGATCTAATGTGTAGAACTTGATAGATTCATTGATTAAGCAACCAATAACTCTCTATGATTGTAAAGTACAATCATTATTGTTCTAAAAATTGTAAAAATTGTAAACAAAACTCGTTCAGCGCTCACACCCCAAGGAGTACCACCAAAGATCACGCAAGTACCCAGAAGTACAGTAATCTGATCTGATGGCATGACATCAGCAGATACCCCCTAGGTCGTGGCTAATCTGTCACTCTTGTAATTCTCTGTTAGTTGTAGATGCTTAATCACTCTAATCTTAGATTTACACAGAGAGACCATACTTACTGGATTAAACTTGATATATAGATCAAAATAGAATACATACAGTGTAATGTAATAGTCTAATGCTAGTAAGCAATCAAGACAAAAAATATAGAATACTTGTCCACCTACATGCAAAGAGAATTCTGTCTAGAATCAGAAGATCCAACTGTCCGTTAGTAAAGCGAGATGATTACTCGTGAGAGAACCGCGTTTCTCTCACGCCAATGCACTGCGTGGGTATGCACGTAGTGCTCAAAGAATCAGAGAAAAGAAATCAATAGACGATATCGTAGCCTTTGTGGTCATATCAATTCGTGTTGTGTCTGATCTCGAATGCAAATGTTTCTACTGTTAATCGTGTGTCTGAGTTTTTTCTTGTTCATTTTGATTGCTAGAATAAAATATGTTCTGTGATGCGTAGTCGAGTGTTTGGGATCCTGTAAGGGCTTTCGCTCAAAAAGATAATTCAAAGAAAGAAAATTGTTCGCAAAAAGAGATGGAGAAGACGAACACGAAACAGTCTCGCTTCTGCGACAAATAACTGACCTAATGTAGATTGCTTTGAGATATTGCATGTTGAGGTCTCATGCAATTCCATTGGAGGTATTTTGAATTTTGAGTGAGCAGTTCTACCACCTTTCATTAGCAGTGTAGCAATCCCCGAGGATGCAACTACCAATGCAATCCACCCTTGTGCATGCACATACGACAACATGACATTGAAAATGTGAGTCTTCTCGGTACCCCCTGGACCATCCAAAAGAACACTCTGCATGTTCTTTTCACCACATGCTCATATATTACGCAATCAAATATTGCTCATTTATCCACGTTCAATTTCTCGATTTCTATTTGCACCTGGTGAACGCTCTCATTGAGAAATATCTTTTTGCGAAATATTGGACAGAAACTAACCTCACTCTTAGGAATCCTAAACCAAAATTTACTAAAGACTTTTCTGCTTCCTTCATATGCGTCTCAACATTCAAAATAGCTCAGTCCACCAGAAACTGACTCACAATAACGTTCTTGCATGTTACTATGTGTCCCAACTCATGCGCATAATCCTCAACCATATATGGTAGTACACTCCTCCAAAGATATAGCGGGTCGAAAGAGGCACAGGTCAACAGAAGCACAACAAACATGAGACGGAGCTGGGATGGAGTCCCCCATGAAGCAACCTCCTGCAAGCAATTACTCCACTCCATCACATCATTTATTAGAAGCCTATGTCTACACGCATCTCTAAATGATGGAAACACTTCACCATCAACTCTGCGCAAGTCGAAACTTGTTGCACCTTTGACATGGCCCAAAGTAACTCACAGATAAAAGCACTCTTTTTCAGACGGATGGACAAAATACATGCGTCCGATAACCATCGTTTGTCTACAGCTGGGGAACTGTGGAATCCACATAGGGAGCTATGATTGATATCGCTAATACCAAGATCCACGTTCAAGTCAACATAGATTGTTTTTAGGAGTGGTGAAATTGAAAAATAATTCATCTTGACTTTAGGCTTGCTACACACTTTATACTATGCAAGTATGTTGTTTCTTAAATGTAAATGCCAAATTTGGCCTAGATGGAACTCGAGCTATATGGGTTTCACATATCTAGTTGGTTGAATACAACTTGCATATAGATTGTAGACTTAGAAATAGCAATAATATGCTTGTAGAAACTCATGGCATATCACATGCATTTATTGTAAGTGTTCCATAGTGACATGCAAGGCAAGAACAAAGTGAAATGGACACATGCATGATGATTTGTACAATTCTAGTTAGAACTAGGACACTTGGTAAAAGTAGGTAGAGATTCATGCATGAGATGTAACTCTAGTTTTCACTTTAGATGTCATTGAAAGGTGGATGGATGTGGTTCTACCTCGAGCTACCTCAAACTCCATAAATATGTGTAGCCATTCTCATATTTTTTGATGAAGAACCCACGAAAAAAGAACGACTATATTGTCAGTTTGATTTTGGAGCGAGATCATCAGTGTCTCGCTCGTTGGCGGATTGACACTATGCTCTTACGTTGTGTTCTGCTCGTTGGCAGACTTTCATGCACAGCTGTGGTGTCTTTACTTTCTTACTCTATTCGCTACGTCTCTCTCTGTCTCTTACAGATCTCTGTATTCTCATCACCTACTTATGATCCAGAGAGGATCGTTTATACCTCCACTATGTGGAGTTTACAAGATAGCTAAACGTTGAATCACCAGACTAGTTAACGCTAATCAACTAGTTCTTCGTCGTTGCTACTCGTTTCAGCTGGGCGTGAAGCCCGTTGAGCTGCCAGCTAGCAACGCGAAAGATTTTTCTTCGTTTGATTCGTAATCTCCTGTTTGCTTTCATTCTTTTCGTTGTTTTCATTTTGCGTCCCTTTTGCGGTTTGTGGTCCTGGAGGTGTGTTTGCAATTCGCAAATGATTCACAAATCATTCGTGCTTCGAGTCAAGGACACGTTGACTGTTGCGAATTGTTCTCGTTCGACCTTCGTGTCTTGTTCGTGCTGCGACAAAGTTGCAGGAGTTCACCATTTCTGACACTCCCTCTTGAACCTTGCAGCTTTGTTTGTTCAATCCAATTGCCTCTCTTTGCTTGGTAAAGAGTGGCTTGTCGAGCGATTTCGTGAGGAGATCTGCAATCATACTTTCTGATTTTATGAACTAGACCTTGAGCTCTCCTTTCGAGATCAAATCTCGAATGTGATGGTACTTCAGAGGAATGTGCTTCATCTTTGAATGGAAGACAGGATCCTAGGACAAATAGATGGCACTCTGGGAGTCCATCATCATCATGCTTGGCCCCTCTTGTGGTATCCCGATTGCCTCCAACATCATTTGTAGCCACACTACCTCATTCGCCACTTTCGAGACTGTGACATACTCAGCCTCGCAACAAGATTGAGCTACCAAGGTTTGCTTTTTGCATATCCAGCTGATTGCAGCTCCGCATGCTATTGTACATCTTCCAGTAATGGACTTGCTGTCATCTTTGCAGCTTGCATCACTGTAGTGATGCAGCTCGAATCCTTTCTCTTTGTTTCTAGCTCTATAGGTTAATCCAATATTCTGGGTACCCTTCAAATACTGTAGGATTCGTTTGGCCATTTTCCAATGTGCTAGACCAGGATTGGAACAGAATTGGCTCAATGCGTAAACAGAGAAGGCCAGATCGGGTCTGGTACAAATTGTTAGGTACATCAGACTACTGATTAAGTTTTGGTAGGGTATACCTACCATCCTCTATTCTTCCTCTTCTGTTTTTGGGCAATCCTATTTCGTGAGCTTGGCTCCAGCTATCATTGGTGTGGCTTTCTCTTTACAGTCCATCATGTGGTACTGCTTCAGCACTTTTCTGGCGTATTCTGACTGACTCAAGTGTATTTCGCCATTTGTTCGATCTCTTATGATCTCTAGCCCTAGGCATTTTGTTGCTTCTCCAAGATCTGTGATTGCGTATTTTTCAGAAATCTGACTCTTCGTGTCTTTGATCAACATCAAGGAATTTCCTATCATCAGCGAATCATCCACGAAAATGGTCAGTATCACAAAATCCTTTCCTACTCTTTTGATGTAGACATTACAGTCTGCTTGAGTAGGATTGAAGTCTAGGGACTTCAGAAGACCATCAAGCTTTTTGTACCAGGCTTGTGATGCCTGTTTTAGACCATAGATGCATCTCTGCAATTGATAGACATATTGTTTGTTGCTGCTTCATGAAAATTTCCTCCTCTAGATCTCTGTGGAGAAAGGCTTTCATGTCAATTTGGTGAATTTCCAGATTGTACTGTGTGGCATATGCAAAGAGTAGCCTTATGCTTGTCATCTTGACCATGGGCGAATATGTGTCGAAATAGTCAACACCATATCTCTGCGTGTAGCCCTTCGCGACAAGCCTTGCTTTGTAGTGGCCAATGGTGCCATCTGATTTAAGCTTTTTCTTGAACACCCACTTGCAATCGACTACGTTTATGTTTTCTGGTAGTGGCTCTAATGTCCATGCCTTGTTTCGCCTCATCGACTCGATCTCCTCTGACATTGCCTATTTCCAGAATTCTCCCTCTGGACTCTGGATAGCTTCTTGGTATGTTGTTGGCTCTTTTGTGAAACTGCAGTACTCGAACTGCGTGTCTTTGCTCCACTGAAGATTGTCAGAATAGCGGTCTGGAGGTCTTCTTTGTCTTGTTGACCTTCGAGGTTCGTTTCGTTGCTGCTACTCCGAACATGACTACGATGTGGTCATCGATTCAGGATCAACATCTCACATAACCTGCAACAAGAAGATCTTGATAAACTTTCACGAACTCAAAAACGACAGAGCGGTGACTCTAGGCGATGGAAGCAGACACGATGTCAAGGGCATCATCTCTCTACAGCTACGAACACTGTCAGGCCAAGCAGGGCTGCCAGGAGCACTCTATGTACCCTCACTCAGAAATGATATGCTATTTGTCTCCGAGATGGCAGATCTAGGCATTCGAGTTATGTTCGATGGCAACACCTATCGTATGATCAAGAAGATGACAAACAAGTTGCTGGTCGGATGCATAGAAGAAAACCTCTACCAGACCAAAATAATCAGCAACTCTGATAGCATATGAAATGCTTCAAAAAACGAAGATCAACTCTGACATAGGAGAATGTATCATCTGAACATGCGGAGCCTGTATGACATGAGCACAAAGGACATTGTCACATGTCTCAAAATTTCAAGATCCGAGGCTAAGTTCTGCGAAGCTTGTCAGAAAGGCAAGCAGCATCGGAATCCATTCACACACGAGGGAAGAAGAGCCAAGGAAGTTCTTGAGCTTGTCCACTCTGATGTGTGTGGACCGATGAAAACAGATTCGCTCTCAGGTTCGAGATATTTTCTAACGTTCATAGATGATTACAGCCGAATGACCACGATCTACTACTTGAAGAAGAAATCCGAAGTATTTGATTCTTTCAAGAACTTCGTGGCATTCGCAGAGCGACACACCTCGAAAAAGATACAGATTCTTAGATCTGACAATGGAGGTGAATACAAAAGCACAGAATTTTCAAGATTCTACGAAGAACATGGGATTGAACACGGTTCACTCCTGCATACACACCAGAATACAACGGTGTGGCAGAAAGAAAAAACAAAACGCTAGTCGAAGGATCCAGATGCATGATAGCACAGGCTCAATTGCCAGGCCAATTCTGGACCGAGGCAATAGCTGCAGCTGTACACCTGCAGAACAGATCTACAACGACAACGCTGGAGAACAAACTGCACGGTTTCAGCGGCTACAATCAAGTCAAGATAGCGCCAGAAGATCAGCACAGGACAACGTTCGCGACTGAATGGAGAACCTATGCTTATACTAAGGTAATGCCATTTGGACTTTGCAATGCCCCAAGCACCTTTCAGCAAGTCATGCAAACTACGTTCAAAGAGCACTTGCAAAAGTTTCTGAAGATTTTCTTGGATAATTTGTGCATGCATGGGCCAAACTTAGAATGACGTGAGTGTCAAATCTCCTTGAACCCAGAAAAGTGTCAATTTTGGGTGACACATGGCCTAATATTGGGTCATATTGTATCAAGACACGAAATCACAATAGATTTATCAAAGATAAGGGTCATTGTTGATCTGCCACCACCAGGAACGATTCGCAGAGTCTATGTTTTTATGGGTCACGCTAACTACTATCGGATCTTCATTCTAGATTTTGCGGAGTTAGCAAGACCAATTTACAAGCTCACGAGGGAACCACATTGGACGGAGGAAGCCTTACAGGCTTTCCAAAAGCTTAAAGATGCATTGGTCTCAGCACCAATCTTACGACTACCCAATTGGTCCTTAGAATTTTTTTACAAAGCATAGAACATCACTTGGTGTATTTTCAAAGTCTATGCTAAAACTAGTTGAAGAGGGAGTGTCAGAAGCCCTATCAAGTTTGCAAGTTGTATTTACAGATCAGTACATAGCACTGTTATGATGTAACAAATATGGACCGATATGGCGAATGCCCTGATACGGTAACTACAAGGTTCTCGACCTATCGCCAATTAATATTTATGATGGGAAGATTGGACTAATCGTTTCTAATGATGACTAGTATGCTATTAAGTGGTTAAAGTTGTTTTGTACATAGATAACAACTGATGTCCGACGTTGACGCCCGTCTTTCTTACTGAACTAACCTTTGCGGTTTTGTGTGGTGGGATGGTGGCAAGTACTAGCTAGATGCCTTAACTATGCTTTTTTCTGAGTATTGTATGATCTTTTCAGCTACATTTTTCCTTTTTAGTCTATGAATAAAGGTTTCAAAGGGTTTGGTTTTGACTTGTCAAAAAGAACTATGTGAAATTTTGTAATATCTCTCTCTCTCTCTCTCTCTCTCTCTCACACACACAGACACACACACACACACACACACACACACACACACACACACACAATAAACTAGATTTTGAGACTTTAAAAGATACATCTTGTGAATAAACACAAACATAGAATAAAATGAATGTTAGGATTAGAGGGGTGACAAACCACAACACTATGAACTATTGCAGATGGAGAAGTGTGAGGCATCAACAATGATATCAACAGAAGAACAATGCTAAAGCTGAGGAGCACTGAGCAAAGGAGTAGAGGAGTGTTGCTGGTGAGGAGCAAAGCTAGAGCAAAGGAGTGTTGAAAAGAGGAGCAGAGGAGCGATGCCTTCAAGGTGAGAGAGCAGTGCGTGAGAGATGGTGAGAGAGTGATGGTGGTGGGATGCTTTCTAAGGAGTGTTGAGAGAGTAGCGCTTTGCTTTTGCAAAGCGATGGTGGTGAGCAACACCAGAAGAGTGGCACTTCGTCTTTACAGAGCGATGGTGGTGGTGAGTAGCAATTTGGCGATGAATCTAGGGGAGAAATGGCGCATATTCTTGAGATATATGGTGCAAGAGAGATGGTTGATGGTGGGAGTGCACTAAATAGCCTTTAATGAGACCTCTTGCCAGGGAGGTGGAGTTGCTGGGTAGTTCTCCTTGGCCTAAAAAATAGCCATCACTTGCCCCTACGTGGCATAGTCCATCTACCATATCATCTGCCACATAGGGGCAAGAGACATGTAGTGTGAAAGCCCCAAGAGTCACTTTGGACTACATAGACCAACCAGCTTTTGACACTTCACACTTTCATGTTGCCAGGCACTGTAGTGTGAGACTGCCCTAAAAAAACGTAAGTACTTTTTTGACTCTCAAAAGATAGTAGAAAAAAACTTGACTTTTACGAAAGCAAGACAAAAGACATGTGACTTTTGAATGCATGAGAAAAGAGATTTGACTTTTGAAGGCTTGTTTTAATAATCAAAAAGTATAATCTTAAATGCCTTTTGAATGATTCTCATTGCTCTCATTGTTTTTTCTGGTGTCTTTGTAAGGCAAATTGGCCTTTGACTTGCATATGAGTTGATTTAAAGTCCACGTTCTTAAAGAGGTTTGTTTCCAAGATTTGTTCTCTTTTTCTTTAAATTTTATAGAAAATTATAGGATGCAAAAACCCTAAAATATAGGCCTTAATATGTTAATGTCCAAAAGAGGTAGAGTGGTGTAGCTTGGAACACTAATATTAGTGTTGTAGCTTGGAACACTAATATTCAAGCCCAAGAATGTTATTCATTCTTTGTGCAAAATGGATGGAATAGACAAGACTTGCTCAATGCCCATTGTGTTGGGTTCTAGTTGGGGAGGGAGGAACTTCACCCCTTATTCAAGGCCCCGCCCATTTTGTAATACATTAATCTCAATATGAAATCACCTAAATTTTACCCATGAGTCATATTTGATAAGTCATAATGAAATTATTATTAATTATTGTACAAAAATGTTTACATTGTGGAAAGTCAAAACCCTATAGGCTATAATGTACTATGGAATGAGCCGAGTTTAAAAAGTTTTGGAAAGCCGAACTGGGTAGAATGGCATGTGCCCACGGCGCATTCCATTGCTAATACATTACGTACTATGGAATGGGATGGGCACACGCCAATTTGCCCGGTTTGGCTTTCCAAAAATTTTTAGGCTATGGGCCTCGCCTAAATGTTTTTGGAAAGCCAAATCGGGTAGAATGGCATGTGCCCGGCCCATCCATTGCGTAATGGATACTTCGACTTTTCCACATGTCCTCTATAAAGCATAATCAGCACTTCTACTTTTTTTTAACCGATCAAAAACTGCCATGTGGTAGGATGACGCGTGAGGACTGATGCGCAGGCTGGAATGGGTGTCTTATTTTTTTTGAAAAAAACAATGACATATTTTGCTTTTTAAGGAGCCCAAAAAATGGGCAAAATATGCACAAAGAACCCATTACAATTCCAAAAGGAAGGCGCTGGTCCGCGTAGAACTATAGAATCGTATTTAGGAAGCTGTCAACAAGGTTACCGGCGCCATCGGTCACAATTTAGCCTGCAGTCTACGGTACCGGCTGACTGTCGGTGTTGCAGCTGACGCAACCTGCCGGGTGGCAACCCGCAGGCCTCAGACCGGCTGCAACCGGTCTCCGACCTGGCTCCAAGTGCAGCCGCAATCCAGAAGACACGTGGCAAGATGCGAATCTCACCAATGAAAACGTGCCACGTGCTTGGATATATGTTTCGTTCATTTCTTGTTTTTTGTTTTCCTTCCTCGTCTTCTTTCCTTCTTTCTTTCTTTGGTTGTTGCTTGCTTGATGCTTGGCGTTGGCGATGGTAGCGAGGAATTGGATCGGATCGTGGCGACCTGCTGGGGCTTTCTTCCTCTGCACGCATTAAATCGAAAAACAAAAACGTACAAAAATTTCAAATCATATCTATCAAGTTAGAGCGATCTGAATTGATCCTTCTTTTAGCCTCTGATTTAATAGCGCCATTATGTGTATCTGTGCTGATCGCTTCATCTTGATTTTTAGGGTATGGAATTTTGCTGCTTAATTCTGTGAGTCAGATCGATCTGCCTTGTCGAAATTTGCACTCACAAACAACATTTATTCTGGCAAAGATTCCACACTCTTAGTGGTGCTGCTAAGGAGAGCCGAGCTTTATAATAGCGGGCTTTTGAACAAAAAACCTATTCATATCTTTATCCAGTGGCATATTATATTGAGATTGTTGTATGCGTTTTTGTTTCCGAGGGCAATTGAGCTGTATAATTGTTCGAATTCTATCATTGTCATTTTTAAAATGGTAGATCTTGCTATGAGAGGATGCTAAGCATGTAGAAAATGTTTCGAGCCTAATTTCTGTGTGAGAATTGCCCTAGGAGCAACTGTACCAGAATTGCCCTCTCCATTGAATTTGTCTTTTCCTGAATTTTCCTCTTGCTCTTGGATGGGACCGTTTTAGAGGAGCATGTGAGCAAGATGTGTAAACCGTCTGCTTTTGCAAGATATCGTTTCTTGAGAGTCTATTTTACTTGTTATTACGCGTTTGCAAACAATTGCAGATTGCGGATTGAGAGCTGGGAAAGAAGAAACCGAGAAAGGTAGAGTAGTATAAAATGGGGTGTGTAACCTCAAAAATTGAGAATGAGGAGGTAATTCGATGCAAGAACAGGAAGATTTACATGCAGCAAGCTGTATCAAGCCGCCATAGCTTTGCCGCTGCTCATGCTGCCTATATTTACGCTCTCAAGAACGTCGCCGCTGGTTTCAGAGGATTTGCAGAAACGCAGGAATTTGAGCCTCAAACCCTAGAACCAGCCCCCAAACAGCTTTGGCCTCCACCTCCACCTCCCCTCCCCCCTCCTTATCTACCTCCTCCATCTCCCCCTGGTGAAAATATTATCAGATCTATGAGTATGCCTCCTCTCATGCTTCAAAAGCAGGCATCATCACCTCCAAAAGCCAAGCAGATCAATTTTCCAGATAGTCCCAAACAAGTCACAAAACAGGAAAAAGAGGAATTCGTCTATGGTGAAGTGAAACTTCCTCCCTCTCCTCCTCCTTTGTCTTCACCCCCTTTGCCTGCCAGCAGTATCCCTCCCCCTCCAGTTAATCACTCTACCTGGGATATTGAGTATTTGAACCCTTTTCGTGTTGATCCAATAATGCATGTGCAGGAGCCAAGGAAGATGCATCAGACTCTCGAGACAGTTGGAGAGCAACAGGAATCTACCTATGGGAGGGAAGTTGAATCAGAGGAGTCAGAATCAGAAGAATCAGATGAGCTTGATGTTGAGCAGCAGCAGCAAGAGCAGGAGAAGCAGCATGAAGCAGAGGTGCTGGATCAAGTGATTTATGAACCTAAGAAGACCACTATGCTAGAGGAAGCTCAGCCAAAGGAGAACTTTGTGGACATCCCCAACAAGGAGAGGGCAATTGTCATGACTACTCCAAAAGTAGGAAAGGATCTGGCAGATGTTCTAAGAGAAGTGGATGGGTATTTCTTGACTGCCTATGAAATTGGCAAGGATGTCACTGTCATGCTTGAAGCGCGAAAAATTCACTACCATTCAAACTTCGTTGATACCAAAGGTTTTTCTTTCATACTCATTGCTTTCAAGTTGCCATTCATTTTTGGCTTCCAATAAGAGAAAAAGTTTGGCATATTGAAACTTTTATTGGTGTAAATGTCTACATAGCATTGGCTGTACGCTTAGATTTTTTAAGTTTTTTCTTGTATACCCTCATTTATGAGGCAATTGGAGCCAAATTTCTCACCTCAAGGAGAGGAGAGGAAATCCTTACCAACTCAGCACTTACTGGAGAAATTTGATTTGTTAGCCCTAAAGTGGGTTTCTCCGATTTATATATATTCTTGGTGCCGATGTTTTTGAGTAAAGTTTCCATTACCACATTAGAAGGATGAGCTCAGTGGCCTGCAGGAGTGCTTATTAAGGTGACTTTGATTAATTCTTGTTTTCTTCAATGCCAAATTTTTTTGCTTTTAACAGTAGGTTATGTTGTGTCACTGACTTCAGGTATTTACAATCTTTTGATCTCGTCTTCTTCACTTTGGCAAATATAGACAAAATGTAGGCATTAGGTAATATTCATATTTCACATGCTGAACCTCTTATACACATAACCTCCCCGATTTCTCATTGGCGATCACAACACACACACACACACACACACACACACACACACACACACACACACACACACACACACACACACACACACACACACACAGAAAAACTCATAATGGCCGTACTGGGATCGAAATCCAGTCTTAGGAACATCTTCGTTCCTAATCCTTATCTGATGGTATCCTGATCTAAGGTCAATCTTGGAGAAATACTTAGCTCCATCCATCCTAGGTAGGGATATCTGTTCTTGATGGTTAAATCATTTAAATTTTTAAAGTCACCATACAAACGTGTGCCGCCATCCTTTTTACTAACCAAAAGGATTGGTGCTCCCCAAGGGGACTTACTAGGCCGAATATGGCCCATCCTGAGAAGTTCTTGTAACTCCCTAGAAATTTCATCCTCTTCCTTGATGCTAACCCTGTAAGGAAAAAGAGATATACAGGTTGGCTTCTAGGAAGCAACTCTATCTGATGGTCAACACTCCTTTGGGGAGGTAGGCCATCAGGTAGTTTATCAGGAAAGACATCACTATACTCTTGCCTAAGTTTGTTAAATATTCTTCGTTCAGGTGAATTAACACTTAAGGGATTATATATAGACACATTCAAAGGCAAATGCGATAAATCAATATTTAGACTTTGAACTGCATGGTCATCTACATAGACCCAGAGTCTTTCAAATATTCAACAACTTTTAAAGCAGAAACCATAGGATCAAAAGGCCTATTTACAACGCCTTTTAGTTCAACTAATGAGCCATTATGCAAAAAGGAAATATTATGAGTTACAGAGTCCTTTTTTAAGGACTCATTTTTGGAGTAAAACCACTCCTTTCCTAAGATTATGTCTATGTTATCCAAATTCATAATATGAAAATCCAGCGGTTCAAACATAATCTTGAATTTTGAGCGGTAACCGAGGAACAAGTTGATCCCAAGCTTGCCGATCTTCCCCTGATGCCATTTTCGCCACATACAAGGCCACCCTGAGTTTTTGCACTAGTTTAGCATTTATAAGGTTATGTGTGGAACCATCATCAAAAAGAACAGTCGACAAGAGGATCATCGTAAGGATGGGGATGTACACTTTGATTACATGGCTACACTATTGGAAACCAAGGATCCATCTACTTTCAGGGGAATTGGAGCCTACAGAAGAGCAAGTGACCGATATCTTTACCAAAAGGACTTGGGAAAGAAAAATTTTAGAAGTATAGAGAACTTCCCTTAGTGTGAGTTTGGCCATGCCTGTGTCTATTATAGGGGTCATTACTATTCATAGTAAGTCATTTTTCATTACTCATGCATGTAGATGGGCGCACTACTACCAGATTAGAACTTACATAGAAATACATCTTGGGTCATTACCCAATATAGGTAGTAATATTAGCAATAAGCTTTTTGTCCTTTGCTGTTTGCTTTACGCTTTTAGCTTTTCACATAGATTAGAGAAAATATATATGTAGGCTGGCGCCCCACCACAAGATTATTCCAGTGTTTTAGAGCTATGCTCAATTCTTCTATAATCTGAATTCTCTTTAATCTCTATGTTTGGTTTGTGTGAGTGCTAGTAGGACTAGTAACTCCATCTAGAATTTGTATGACAAATTTTGACAATAACATCCACATATTTCGAGTTGCACAAGATGGCACATTGTAATTGTCACTTGTCACATTTTGAAGAGAAGCTTAACAAGTTAGATATTTACAGTTTATGAAGACCACTTAATACATTTTGATGAAAAAATATTTCAATGGTTTTTTGTAACTCTCTATCGCACCTACATTCTCCCTTTATTGTAGACATCTCATGATTCCCATCTGTTGGAGACATTTGGTATTGAAGAGCTTGGAAGCACGCAAGAGATGTACTAGATCTTGAAGCATAAAGTCCATTTATCTAGAATCATGCACCAATTTAAAAAAATTGATAGGATTCTTCAATGATCTCCTAACCTTTGTAGAACTATTAAGCATGATATAACTATTGTTAAGCGTGCAATGACCCTTATCCTTTTTCTTTGGAACTCTAAGGCAAGTGGTAGTTTGAAAACTAAGTGTCACAATTTTACATTTTTTTTTTGGCTTCTTATAAACACAGGGCTGAAGATTGCATGTCTCCTTTCAACTTTCTTATATCGTGTATTGTCCTAGATAAAACAATCATATATCATTCTAGATGTAAACGCCAACAATATTGCCATTTGTGAATCTCTATACAAGTTGATAAGGTTTTTCGTTAGTCTAGTCTATGCTTGATAAGTTTTTGGCCATCACCTAGCTCTTCGAAAAAGGATGACATGCTTGATGTTATTAAGATCACATATTATATTCAACCTCATATCAATTTTGTTTTGACAATAACTGTCAATCTAGTTATTTCGATCTCTATGAATCAATGAATGAATCTTGTTGTTAATACTCTAGTTCACCATCACTGGTTCTCTTGAATTTTTGCATCGCCAACAGGATGCTTCCATCTTTGAAAACTTTTGCTTTATAAGCTAGAATATGAAAGCCTTTCCTGTTGTATGTTCTCTTGACATGATATTCTTCTTTTGGATGATTTAGACCATATGCTCACCAAATCAATCTTTGTTTTCTAAGAGAGTTTTCTATAAGTTTCATGCCTCAAATGAATTTTATTTTTCAAAAAGAGAACATGGGGAATTTTGCAAATTATCTCAAACCTACCATTTGTAGTAGCCTTGTTTTTGCAAGAACACTATTTTGGCACAAAGTATGTTATAGGTCTTAAATTCATCAACGTCGTATGTGACAATGAGATGAATAATTGAGAACTTATAAGGGCCATTTATGCTTGTTTTTATACAATCTTGGGGTGATTTGTTAAGATGGAGCTTAGTGATCGTTGCTATAGCCCATTTGAAGCTCTTTAGCTACATCATTTGCTTCTTTATGAACTTCAACTTGCATAGGCCACCAAAGTTTGCTCTTTGTTTTGTAGTGCTTGGCATCTGTAGCAATGAAAAATGGCATCATAGCTTTGCGTGATATTTTCTTGTACGATCATTTTTTCCTTCACGTATAGGTTGTGAAGTCAATCCAATCAATGCTATGTATCACAATAGTATGCCTTGAGGTGACGACCTCGGTAAGAGGGGGAACGTTGGCCCAACATTTTCGATGTTATTAGTGCAACATGTCAACACCTCCGATTGCCTCGTGTAATAGATCTAAGCATGGACCGTGCTTGAGGTGGGACCAACTTGTACTATGTATGTAAAGTTGGGAGAGCCCTTTTTCATTCATTTAATCTACCTGGGAGTTGTTGGATGGTTTGAGCACATGCATGGCCAAGATGAATTTGTAGCTATGGAGAGGTGTGCTCGTGAGAGCTAGTGAGAGCCAAGAGTGATGGCTGATGGTATGGAACATCGGATATTATTGGAAGCTTGATCAGGCTGGTTGTTGTTGATAGCTTCAATGCATAGGAGTGAGTCAATGGTCATCTATGGGTGGGTAGTAGCAAAGCATTTGTCACTTGATAGCATGTTATCACCTTATAGAGATCATCCAATTATTTTTGTGTTAGGCAATTCAAGTTCTCTAATTTCAATTGGACTGGGTTGAAACTTAGGTTTTGTGGACTAGTCTACGTTTGACCTTCCAGGATATCCATTTGGCCCTATTCATTGGAATTGAGAAACCATAGAAACCTAGCCTATGGTAGCTTTCCGTACAGAATGAGAAGAAGTCCCATGTTTTGTGTTTAATGTAATTCTTTTTTGCGAAAAAAAACAAAATTGTCCTTATATGTATATTTCGAAATATGTTTTGTACAAAATGGAATGTACCTTAAAATAACACATTCCTAATACGTACAATTTGCGACATTCCTTTAATGTCCTCCTTGTTTATACTATAAAAACTACGTTTAATCATCATTCACTAGTTTCAAGCTTCATTGAGAAGGGATATAAACATGGGCTCCACAACATGTGTTTTAATTTTCATTTGGAAAACCATTATGAAGCTGAAGAGTCTTGGACACCTTGAGGCGGTGTTACGAGCTCATGACCAGTGCCGAACCCTAGAGAACACAGATAGGTTAGATACCACAGTCAGGGTCGTGTCTAGCATACACAATCAATAGGGCAAGACAGTGTGAGTAGTGTGCCCCAGCACGGTCCATAGACATGGCGGGCCTAACACAGTCTGGGGACCCTGTCAGCAGAACAGGGCCCCCAGTTGGGTCCCGACGTGCAGTCGGCCTCGTCAGTGCCACGTGGCCGACACTTGGTAGTTGCATGCTACCAGTCCTCACACTGGGCTAGGAGGGGCTTACTCTATATCAGGGAGTAGGCAAGGTTGGGTGGATCAGTTAGTGTTTGCCCTACTGTGGTGTTAGGATCTATTACAGGCGGTGTGCCTTGCTCCACAATAGTGAAAGCATGGTTATTTCAAGGCTATAAAGCCAAATTCAAGACAAGATATGCATGAGTCCTTCTAGGTGCTTTGCTTAGAAGCAGCTTAAGTAGTCAAACCTCCTCTCTCGATCAAAGTGTTGAATGGCCTTTTTGATCCACTCATCATTTGGAATGTGGACTTAGAAGATAAAGTAGTACTATTTCTAGTATTATGACACTTAGCCTTTTTGATCCACTCATCATTTGGAATGTGGACTTAGAAGATAAAGTAGTACTATTTCTAGTACTATGACACTTCGCCTCAACATTTGAATATCCATCATGTCCTCAAGGTAATCATGCCCATAACTGCTTGTGAGATTCATTCCTTTGATCACTGTAAGTAATCAATCCTTCTACCACTCCGCCATCCATCTAGTAAATAGTTGTTTATCTTTAATACCCATAACAGGTTCCAACCAAAAATGTGAAGCTCCTCAAATTTTATGAAAGTTATTCCATAATATATTAGGCATGGATGCAAACATAGTGGCAACCAAATGGATTTGGAAGTTTTTCGAAACTCAGTTTAAATACTTTTGGAATGTTTGCTTTTAAGAATTGTTTTGGAAGGTTTTGAGACCCTTCCAAACTGTCATTGTTTATTTTGGCAAAAGGATAGGGTGAGGATGAGTGGGGCATGATAGCTTATTAAATACATTGTAAAATCACTAGATATTGATTCACGTAAAAGTCAAAGCAAGTTTATGGTAATTGAATGTATGTTGACTAGAAGTTCATTTTATCAAATCTTTACTGCAATTTATTCTAAATTTGAAGTTTATCATGCTTTTGGACTTCATGTAGGCTATTATGATCATTCTAGCAAAGTGTTGAATGCCATATCCTGGGGTTATGCTGACAACAACAAGCCTCCTCTTGCATCACGGGAGGAAACAGAAGAATATGAGGAGCATCAAACCCAAGAAACTCATGCTTCAACACTTGATAAGCTTTTTGCATGGGAGAAAAAACTATATGATGAAGTGAAGGTAGCACTCGTGTACAGGTTTTATGCAAAGGACAAGGATGATGATCAGGACTGGTTTTATTTGGAGTTTTTAGGTTTTTCGGTTGTCTGCAAATGTTGCATTAACCTTCACCTAATGAAATTATTGACTTCTCAAAGTGTATTTGAATGTAGTTATTTCTCAATCTCACAGATACATGTAGCTCTGGGTTTTTTGTTTTGTATTGTACTTTGGAATGCTAATGATATCTTGAATTTTAGTAGTCGTTAATGCCCTTTTCAGGAGATTGATGGAAAATTTTGAAGACAGATAGAAGATTCATGATAGATTCTAGAAGTACAGGTTCTTAGGATGCCAATTTTGACACTGAAGAGAGAGAGTAGCTATGGCTACGTCTATAAAAAACTGACCTGAGGATTAAAGAGCATAAAATTCAATGAATGTTGATTTGATACTATTATGGATGAGGTCATGTTGCAAATTGGCGAAGTGCAGCACTTGGAATGTTAATTAGAACTCTTCAAAAGCTCCTTCAAGGAAGGATGCACGAGGCTTTACCATTCACAATCAATGAGCAGGACTTGGCCACCAAAGACTATATTCCAAAAGGTAAGGATATCTATAAACTAAAGTGAATGACAAAAAAAGGAATGAGAGATAATGATGCCAGGATTGATGAAGAAGCTTCTGTATAAAAATAACTACCTTGAACCACTGATATGAGGTGCTACAGTCTTTAATCTGAAAACAATCGAGCCCTAAACCTACAGAACTGACTAGAGGAAACTGCAGTGATAAGGAAATGTCAAAGAAGATAGATACCTTGAACCTGAATTGGCAACCTTGGTTAAACATTGTAACGATGTTGTTGTACAATCTTCATGCAGAAGAGATTCAGCTGTGATAAAGTAGGGAAACATGGGAAGAACTCTTCAACCAGTCAGAGGCTTAAAACGAGTTGTTCCATGCTTCTTGAAGAAAGCTGACTTATTCTGAACAAATGAGTGATTTAACCAGGTCAATGATGGATCAATGATTAATTTAAGTTGTCCGCAGATCTGCCCCATTCGTAGCAGCCAAATTGTGGTAATCCGTGCGCCGAACACATTTTAGTGCCACAGAAACCTGAGCCAATTGTACAAAATGGCAGTAAAAATACAAGGACTTATGATGTAAGTTCAAAAGAAAATACCAAATGAGACAAAGAGCTCATACACACCTTGTCTATGACATGTCACATAATGTCTGTTTCTTCCTCAAGAAATAGACAACAATGTGGATGAACCTGAGATATCAACAGCCACACTTTGGAGATATATAGTTTAGTATGAAGATCTATAGAATCAAGTTCAGCCTGATTTCTGGTGCTTCAAGAACAGATCGTTGATGTTGGCATTGTGTCTGTAGAAGAGTTAGAGACTAGTAGTGGATTTCCTAGAACATATCATGTGTCTCATGAATTCTTTGCTTTCTACAGGGAGCAGAATCAATTCAAATTGAGTATGATAGAAAGTATGCTGCACTACAACATCAAGAGAACAAGTCAGATGAGCCTGAGGGACTTGAGAAGTTGAGAGCGACTGTTAAGACTTTGCATACACGTGTTGCAGTTGCGGTGCAGGCTGTAAAAACAGCTTCTTTAGCAATCAACAGATTGAGAGATGAAGAGCTATTTCCGCAGTTGCTTGAGCTCATACGCGGGTGCACTTTCAAATTCATCTAGTTTTCATGCTTGTTCAATTGCCATGTTGTGTCTCATTCACTTGTCAGTTATTTTCACTATGAATTTCTTATCTTAACTCTCTTGTGATGACTTCCAAGAATTTGCTTCTAGTTAGATCTAGATCTAGTTGCTGAATCACACTATAAGAATTTTGCTTTAGGTTTGATACTTTATCATGATTAGAGTTGGAAGCTTCCTTTTAGACAATTGGTCAAATTGCATCAAATATTTGAAGCCAAATAAATAGAATCATAAGTTCCAGGACATGTCGTATGTGGGTAAGCTGTGGTGTTATTGGTAAATATCTTTATGATTTTGACTTTTTAGTTGGAGAAATTTGTAGTCATGGAAAGTAGTGGCCACTGACCACTACCCTTGTGCCCATTGTGCCTCAATGATCACTGGACCACCCCAGCCTGATGCCTTTGGTCTTTGCTTGAGCTACTCAGTATACACTGATATTTTGAACATTCACGTTTTGCCCAGACTTCTCATATCAGTATGAAGACTGATAATGCACTACTGAGATGCTTAGTTCGCTATGTCTCTACTTGTCTGATGGATCCGATACAGTAAAAGGGAAGTTCTTGTACATGTTTAATTGTATGAGTCATGCAGACAGTAGCTGATTATCAGACGACTACTTGACTATTTGTTGATTCATTAGCTCTTGCTTTAATTTTATACATGTATAAATAGAGAGCACAAGTGCTTGGAGATTTATAGTTATGGACTTGGCTCATTACATTCGCCGCGTCCATTCTTTTATTGTTATTATGCATAAGCAGGCCTAAGGGCCCTTTTTATTCATATACTGGCCATGGGCCCTATTTGGTTATATTTTTAGGACTTGGTCACATTTATTTGGAGTGGGGGTCCTCCTATTGGGAGGGCGCACTATTTTCCCTCCAAATCCTTTTCCCTCCCTTTTTTGAATTCTCCATGTGATTCAAGGAGAGGGTATAAGTAGGGCACCATTGTATTTCTTTATTCAGTTTATGATGATTGCTCCTCTTTAGCCTCCTTAAGCATTCTCTTCCTGCTTTCTAGCTTAAGTTCTACTTTCTAGCATAGCTAGTGAATTTTAGCTTGTAACTTGGTATCAGAGCACTTTTCTGCAGATTGGTGGAGGCTGTCCAGCGCCCTACCACCCATCACTTTCATCGATTTTTCTCCGTCAACCTTCTTGCAGATTGGTGGAGGTTGTCCAGCGCCCTACCACCCATCACTTTCATCGATTTTTCTCCGTCATTTTTGCAGATTGGTGGTGGCTGTCCAGCGCCCTACTGCCCATCACTTTCGACGATTTCTTCATCATTTTTTGCAGTTTTGGTGGAGGCTGTCCAGCGCCCTGCTAACCCATCACTTTCGTCGATTTTTTCGGCAGATTTTCATTGTTTTTGCAGATTTGGTAGCTATCGCCCAACACCCTTCTACCTCGTCATTTTCGACACTTTTCGTCACCGATTTGCTTTCCATTTTTTATATTGATTGGAGGCTGTCCAGCGCCCTACTACCGTCTCATTTTCAGCAGTAACCCATCACTTTGGTCGATTTTTTCTTCAGATTTTCATTGTTTTTGCAGATTTGGTAGCTATTGCCCAGCACCCTACTACCTCATCATTTTTGACACTTTTCGTCACCGATTTGCTGTCCATTTTTTATATTTATTGGAGGCTGTCTAGCGCCCTACTACCGTCTCAATTTCAGCGGTAACCCATCACTTTCGTCGATTTTTTCAACAGATTTTCATTGTTTTTGTAGATTTGGTAGCTGTTGCCCAGCCCCCTACTACCTCATCATTTTCGACACTTTCGTCACTGACTTGCTGTCCATTTTTGATATTGATTGGAGGTTGTCCAGCGCCCTACTACCGTCTCATTTTTAGCGGTTTTTTTCACCGACTTGCTGTCCGTTTCTGCTATTGATTGGAGGCTGATTGGCGCCTTACTTCAGCACCCTTTCCAGCCTATTTTTCAGCATATTGTGGATCTTGGTAGTTGCTGCCCAGCGCCCTATTGTCTCACCATTGTCGACGGATTTCTCCATCGACTTACTGCTCATTTTGCTGATTATCTGTCGGCTGCCCTCTTTCAACACTTTTTTCAGCTTATTTGGCACGAGTTGAGGATTTGGATTGGTGGCTGGTTGGCGCATCTATTCTGTCATATCTTCAGCTTTTACCTCTCTTTGTTGGCACTACTGATTGGACAACGGATCAGCACCCACCTAGGTATTGCTTGCGCCCATTTGTACTTCCTTTTTGCACCTACTTGCTCTCTTTTTGTTCACATACTGCTCTTTTTCCAGCCCCCTATTTCCCTCTCATATTTGTTATTTTGCTGCCTCACACCCTCCTCCTTCCTTTTTCCATTTTGTTAGAACCCTTCTACTTATTGGCTTTGCACATTTGTTGTCCATTATTCTGCTTTCTCAGCCCCTTATTTTCTGATTACTATCCATCTTGATTGGCTGTTTCTGTGCCATTTTTGGTGATTTTGGAAGTTAGACTAAGTTGGGGTGACGACAAACGTCCTCTCCCTCAGGTTTTGTCTCTTCCTTAGTCCCTATGGCAACTTCTTCATCAGAAAACCCACCGCAGAGCTCTTTAGATGATCGTTTTACACATATTGATGCCCGCATGGATCATCTTGAGAGTCGTATTGATCGTGTTCTTTCTAGCCTTGAGACTATCCTACCACGAGGGGATACCATCCCCCCAAACATTCTTCATCGTCTTGGTAAAGCACCTTTATTTCCTATTTTGAGTACGCCTACTCCTACTTCATCTTCAGGAGGTTTTTGGTAGTACGTTTGGTCTCCCTTCATATAGTGCTAGTCCTTATGGGTCTCCTTTCGGGTCTTCTGTACCACCACCTGGATTTCCCTACGCACCACCAGGACTTCCTTCTCCTACTTTTTTAGGTAATCCTGAGCCCCATTTTGCTCGTGATTTCCGTGATCGCATCCAGCTTACTACTTATTCTGGTTCGTCTGACGGGAATATCTTGGAAAATTGGTTCTCTAAATTAGAGACCTATTTTCTTATATATCCCAAGAATGAAACCCAGAAAGTGCAGTTGGCCGCATTACATTTAGATGGTAGAGCTCATACTGGTGGCGTGTTTATCGCTTTGAGCCTATTCGTGAGGGGTTACAAATATGGCCCACTTTTCGTCATGATCTTTGTATGGCTATGATTGACCCACAATGGTTGGTTCGCCAACGTGATCTGTTTCGTAGCCTTCGCCATACTAGTGATTTGACTACTTATATTGATCAGTTTATTGAGCTTTCCTACCTTTTTACTGATCTTCATCCTACAGAGCTTATTTCACGTTTTATTGCCGGTCTTAGAGACACCTTACGATATGATGTCTCATCTTTTCGGCCTCTTACTCTCTCAGATCCTATCTCCTTGGCTACTACCTTGCAGCATAAGTATCCTGAGTTATCCACTTCTTCTCATTTTTCTTGCTCTCATTCCACTGCTTCTCCTACTTTGGCTTCTTCTACTACCGTTCCTCCTGGTCCTCCTACCGCTGTTTTTTACCATGAGGCTCTTACTCCTAATGATTTTGATGTTTATATCCAGATTCTTGATACTCTTGACCCACATTCTGTTGATGAGCCGGCTGACCCGCTTCCTGATGATCCTGCTTCCGCCGCTTGCCATGCACAGCTTGCTTATGCTACTTGGGTTGGTGGGCGTCCTGGTCCTCATTCTATTCGGTTACGTGTTCGCATTTTGGGGCGAGAGTATATTGCTTTGGTGGATCCTGGCAGTACACATTCATTTATTAGCAGTTACATTTCCACCAGGATTCGTGCTACACCTATTTCTGCTACACAGTCTCTCAGTGTCGAGGTTGCTCGTTCCCATTCTTTTTCCAGTTCTCAGATGTTTCAGGGCTTGGACTATAGCATTGGTGACTTCTCTGGACAGGCAGATTTCTATATTATTCCTCTGGAGCGCTATGACATTATTTTTGGTGCAGATTGGTTTTCGTCACTTGGTACTGTTGTTGTGGATCTTTCTCAACAGACAGTGTCTTTTACACATGTTGGTCGACATCATTTACTTTCTGGTATTGATTCCCAGAGTGACTATCAGTTGGTTTCCAGGAAGCAGTTTATGCGTAGCCTGCCAAAGGCTCAGGATGCAGCTCTTCTTTCTATTCAGAGTACATTAGTTGCTGCTTCACTTTCACCGTCCGTGGGTCCTCTTGTTGAAGTTTTGCTTGTTGAAGGAGGCCAAAAATGCATTTTTTGCATGATCTGAGCTTATTTTAGTGGACAGTGGATATGCTCATAATATTATTAACTCTGGTCTTTTGCAGAAACTCGGCCTCTGACCGTATACCTTGGTGGTATTTCTACTATTGCTTTTGCACCTACCTCAGATAGCCCTCCTGGTTCGGTGGTTGGTGCAGTAACTTCTCCATTGGTCTCTATATCTCCATCTCTTGAGTCCGTTATGGCCGATGTTCTTGCTGATTTCTATGGGGTCCTTCACAGGTCCACGTTTGCTGGTTCCCTCGCTATTGGTGATCAGGTTGTATCTTCTTTTGCTTTATTCCATGGATCTCTGCTTGAGGTTTGTGATCTGCCTCATGATATTTCTACGGTTCTTGACATGATTCATGAGCCTTTCGCCCTGACAGTTACACATTTTCCATCCGAGGATATTTGCCAGATGGTCACTAATACTTATCTAGGGTATTCATATGTTGGGATCTTTCTAGATGAGTATACGGGGATCCTTCAGTCTCCTTGTGTTTCTACATATAGGTTTCCTGCAGTCCATGCCGATGCTATGGCTATATGGCATTCTTGGTTATTACATATAGCTTGGTTTTCATTTGGACCTGTTGATTGGTGCTGGTTTTTCCATATTACTGATCGCCTATGGTGCGGATATCTCTATGATTATGCATGTGGCTCTCTATGTGTTCCTTGGATTGTTGCTCATTGTCAGGCTTGGCATATCTTGATGGCTTGGGTTATTGCCTCCGTTCTTGCTACTGTTTGTCCGGGTGATCTTCAGGTTCCCCGTCATTTCGGGTTGCTCCATATCGCTTGGTCTCCGATGCTGAGTTGCCACTTTGTTCTGGTGTTCCGAGACCATCAGGGTACCTTGAGAGAGTTCCTTCTCCTCTCTTGGATAGTTTTTGGAGATGTTGCCGCCATATACTTCAGTGTTGCTCATATGTGCTTTGATACTCATTCCCAGATACACGTGGATATTGCTCCGATGCTTGCCACTAATGTTGCGGATCCCGTTCCTCGTTCCAGTGCATTTCTTCTATTCCTCACTTGTGCGCCTGGTGTGTACTTTGGGATTACACTTGCGGCCAGTTCCGATGGGTCATCCGATTCTCCATCCGTTTTTGGTGTATCCTATGATGGATTGGTATGTCCATATGAGGTCTTTCTGGATGAGTTTTCCGGCTACAGTTTTTCAGTTGGGGCCTCTACTACTTCTAGATTTGTTGCTACTGTCTTCATGCATCATGTCTTTTTAGATGATGCATTGATTTCTTGGACCTTCTGGAGCTTTTGGCATGCCGCTCTTCTCGTGATATGTGCCTTGAGGGTACCGTGTGCCATTGCTACTTCTCATTCATGGGCCTTATAAATACCTTGGGCTTTTGACCATGCTGGTACATATTTCTCCATTTTAGCTATCCTTTGTCAAGATGATCTCTTTATGCTCCATGTTTCCTGGCATATCGCTTGCTTTTCCATGCTGTTACAGCGTGCATGTTATCCTGCTTATGTTCCTACTCTTTGGTGCTGGTCTGGTGAAGAGCAGCCTGTTGAAGACATTGGACAGCAAGGTCCAAGTTCGGAATACTTTGGACAGCAAAGTGTTGACAAAGGTAAGGCTGTTGGACAGCCCAAACCAGTCCCTAAATGGTTGCAGACTTTGCAGGACAGCAAAGTGGATCATTTCTATGAAGGGAAGACTCGTGCCTCTACTAAATCAGTAGAATTTGCTGATTTTTCTGATTTTGTTCTAACTTCTATTGAGGATGATGCAGTAGAACCTGTTTTTTATGAGCAGGCGAGAGGAGTAAAATGTTGGGAGGATGCGATGCAAGAGGAGTACAACTCACTCATGAAGAACCACACTTGGGTTCTTGTTGATCTTCCACATGGGGCTGGAATCTTCATCTCTCAACAATGATACATTGAGCAGATGTTGAAACAATCTTCTTTTTTCAATTCACCGCAAATTAATGCATATTATGGATGCATTAGTGAGAAGTTTCATGCGAAACCTTTTCAATTTGATGTTTTAGCAAAGGCTGAAAAATTCAAGCACTCTTTGGAACCTTTCTGTACTAATCGAGGAGGGAGTCAACATGTGTCAATTAGAAATTTTGTTCAAAGTGTTAAGAGTGAGCATTTGTTTGGAGAGAATTTTTCATTATTTGAAGAATCTTCTATGTCATCCCATGCCTCTTCGAGGGACAGCTTTGATGATGCTATCGTTGATGCATCTCTTGATAGTTTGCCAAATTTTTATGATGAAGACGTTGAACAGCAGGGTCAGTCATCTTGTCTTGGTCATTTACAGCCTATTTTATATCATGAGCAGTCCATTATGCTTCGGGAACGGCCTGCGGAAGATTATGGACAACTTGGTCCATGTTGGGAACACTTTGGGCAACAAAGTGTTGAACAGCCCATAACAATTCCTTGTCGGCTATTGGAAACTTTGCAGGACAGCAAAGAAATATCTTACTACGAAAGGAAGGCACATGCCTCTTTAAAATCAGTACCTGTTGCTGATTTTTTTGGTTCTACACTTACTCTTCATCATGATGTTGGTACATTGCCTATTCTATGTGAGCAAGTCGTTGATGGTAAGGTTTGGGAGGATGTGATGTCAAAAGAGTTTGGTACTCTTTTTTATTGTCCTTATGATAAGAAGTATTTTCGAATGATGTGGGAGCCTATGATGGATTACAGGTCCATGTTTCGACTTATTGCCGAGTTTATGTTGGTTCCCTACTTCGGATGGAGCATGCAAATCCTCACCCTTCGACTTGATGCTTCATTATTATGCATTCTTTTCCTTTTATATGTTGGACATGATTGGGGATAAGATTTCGACTACTTCGGTGCGAAGTTTATTTGGCGACATGAAGTTCGGACAGCAAGTTGCATTTTTCTCTTTCGAGAAGTTACCTCATGTTATGTTATGCATTTCCATTCAAGGAGGGTGTTGGAATGTAAATGGAATTGCTTACATTACCATAGGTTACTTTGACCCAAAAGGTCGAGAGTTGTGTAACCATGGTCATTTATTATATTAGGCTTACTAAACTTAGAGCTAGCTAAGTTAGTATGAAATTAATTTGGTAGGGACTCATGGGTCCACTAGGCCTAATTGTGACATTAAGTACCCCAACTTGACATATTGGAGGTACCTTATTCTTTCTATGTAACTTATAGAAAGTTGGATAGTCAATAGTCAAGTAGTTGGACAGCCAATAGTCAAGTAGTTGGAAAGCCAATAGTCATGAAGTTAGATAGTCATCTTGGACTATATATATATGTGTGCATCCCATTTGTATATGACACTTTTGTAAGCAATACTGACTATTCTCCTTGGCTGTCCACGAGTTTCTACAAGAGGGTTTCTAGCCATCTCTCTCTTTCTTTTGAGAATGCTTTGCTGTGGTCATGTGACGGATATCTAGCTTGTGTAGGTGTGATCTTCCTGCTCTCAAAAGCAACAAGTCTCACGTGCTTGCCATTTTCCAAAGGAGTTCACTGCATCTGTTACAAGGCCAAAACTTATGTTTCTCGATTCACTTGCAAAGCCCGCGTACTCTTTGTCAATGTGTTTTCGTGCAAGTGAATCTGAGGGTACTCTCATAATCCCATCTGAAGAACGATGACTAGCATGCCAATTTATAAGTTCTGCAAGGGAGTTGCAACAAAAAACGGAATAATTGAAAACTGTCGCAATACCTTTCGTGGGATAGTGGTCCCTTGTAACTAATCTCTATATCAAGGAGTATCACAAATAGGACAGACACTATACTAGTTTACACCTTAAACCCTAAACTAGCATTGTTTTTTCTACTATAACACATGCCTAGCACAATCAAAGTTCTTTGATTCAACTTTTTGGGGGCCAATTTGAATTTGTCTAAATCGGCTGATTTAAACTGGTCTTAAAACATTGCTTGAAGTCAATCAGCGATTAGACATTTTTCAGTATTATGTTCAGCTACTTTGTGTATATGTACTAAAAGTTCACATCTAGATGATCTCAAATCTCTGTTATTGTTTTTTTGTGAATTCGTTGGTAGAGATATTGCCAATAGATAGGATCTTAAGGAGCATAAGATATGAAATTTCTGATGTGTTTTCAAATTTGTTGTTTTGAGGTATCATCATATACAATTGGTTTCTAGTAAGTCACCTATACTACACTAATCAAGTACATAAATGAAAGAAAATGGAGCCGTTGAGCAACTTCAAGAATATACTAAAGATGCGTCACATGAGGTCTAGTGAGCCTTGTTGCAGTTCGCTAGTGGTTTTTATTAGCAAGATATATGGTGGCCTATGTTTCTAAGTAGATTACAAGAAGCTAAAGAAATGTTGTTGATTTTAGAGGACATAAAGCCGGATGGTCCAAATTGAGGCAAGTTGATTTAAGATCAAGTACTGGAGAGATACGACAAAGTAGTTGATGATTGAATAGGGTTGGAGAGTAAATCTATTATTCTTTGTGGAACTCCAATTTGATGTATATCTTTTTCTTCGAGCTTTTGCCAAACAAATTGTCATCTTGGTCGTTACGGCATAAATTTCCAAAGGTCCAGGCATAAATTTCATTACGTCTAGGCAGAAATATCCAAAGGTGATGATAATCTTGGACAAAGATACTCCAAATTTTGGATTCTACAATTAAGTGGAAATTCAACAATTCAATCTCAAGTTGTGTGTGGAACATGATAAGGGGATAACATTGAATTTGCAACAAGCAATAATTGATTTAAAGTGACGTTCGGGAGAGTGTATTTTTGAGGCATGAGAGTTGTGGGCTATTTATACATAGTGCTTTTGCAATTGGGCTTTTCGCTTATTATTTAGGAGTATTATATGCTTTGGGCACTTGAAGCCCTATTTAAACATCACTTTTGGTCCCTATTTTTACCCATTTGGTCGTGTTAGATCCCTACTAGATAGGAGTTTCGCCAGCCCTAACTTGTGGGCCCTCTAGCAATTGTTGCCTCCCAAGGGAATGGATTTATTGAGAGTAGCTTAGTTTTGGCTTAGACTATAGTCAACTAAATCTCTTATTAACATTTTTATACAGGAATTCATGCCTATGCATTTCCTTCAGTTCATTTACAATTTTTTTGAGTATCGTTGTGTTTACTTAAGTACTTGCGTTGTGTAGTCTATAATACTAAATCGATTTTGGCCCTTATTTTCAAAAGTTTGTCTTTCATGTTATTAGTCTCTATTCCTTATTGAGTTCCTTTGGTAGTGGCATAGTCAACCTCTTGTTGAATGTACCCATGAAAGTAAGGAACTTTTCTACGGTTTTCCTAAGCTTTTGGATTAGGTTGCCCTTTTGGAGCAGCAGTTACTTCTATGGCATTTAGATTCTTCATCGGCATGATATAGTGCTCTCTTCACTATTCCTTTGTCTGATATGTGTAATTGAATCGAGAAGATCCACTTGCAATTGATGATCTTCCTTTTGGCTGGTGGTTTGTCTAGAGTCTAGGTTTGGTTCTTAATTAGTGAATTGTATTCACTATCCATCGCTGCTTTCCACATATTAAAGTCAAAATTCGACAGTACATCTTGAACAATAAGTGGCTCTCCTACTACTGCCCATGTAAGGGAAAGCTCCTCAAGATCTTGCTCACAAGGCAAAACACAAGAGAACACATTGTGGAGTAAACCACCCAACCAAGTGGAAACAACTGACCAATCTCCATAAGCTTCACCCTCGAACCAAGGAATAGGAAGCAAGAGTAAAGTGAGAGGACCTGGCAATGAATCACGAAAAGAATGTAGTAGGGCGAGATTCCAAGGTTCAAATAGGGCCCAAGTCTTTCTGTGCATTGTGTCATGCAAGGCCTAAACTCCCCAATTAAGAAATTCCATTGCTATTGAGCAGCTTTGTTTCAAAGATACCATATTGTACCCAGTTTGTTACTTTTCTTAAAGAATTTCATTGTTTGCCATCCTTGCCATTGTTGTTTTTCTATGTCTTGACTCTTTGGCCATATAATATTTGCTGAATTCTGGTACTTTCTTAAATTGTGTTAGAGATCTTTTCGTTCCCAAGTTAGATTATTTATTATTGATCATTTGTTATGGATGTGTTGGAAATATTGATTATTTTTTGTCTGTTTTGGTCCACTATTGTCACATGGATGAATATAGTGTCAAGGCCCCATCTCATTAAATATGTAGTTACAAAGTGTAGTTACCCAAGTGCAACTTCCTAAAGGTTTAGTTTGAGCTGCCAGTATTTGACTAACTCAAGGTGCATGTTAGTAAACTAGGGCTGTGGACCCATAACTTGAGGGTCCTCTTTGGTTGACATCGGGCCCATTGGAGGCACTATCTTATAAGGATGTGTATGTTGAGTGGACCCCAGTAACTTATGAATGGAGCTCCATGAGTTGATTCGTAACTAAGGTTAGAGACACGTATGTTAAGAGAGTTTCAACATATGGGCCAATTGGGCAGTACACATCCTTAGTGAGGTACAATATGTTGCACGATTTATATATGTTAGTGTGCTATCTTGTCTGAATTTTAGTTGTCATGACAGTTAAGCTTTGTTGAAATTATTTCAAACCCTAGATAGCTTTCATTAGTTCTAGCTTTCTGCACTTTTGCATCAAAGACTATATGGAGGCGTACATGCCTCATTCTATTTGTTTGATTGTTCAAAGAGTAGCTCAAGACTAGCATATCTCAGTGTAGATGAGTACATCCTTCAATTTAGAGCATTCTTGTGGAGCTCTTCATATTATCAGTAGTTTACATTCATCTAATAAGTTTCATATCATCTTGTTAAGTGTGTGACTTTGGTCATAATTGTTATATTCATTTCAACAGTTAAAGTATGGTTATGTTTCCTTGCATATGTATTTGGGGATGATTCTCCTTCATTTAGTGGCTTTACCAACAGGTAGTTTAAATATTCATGCCACCAGGACATGGATACTCATGATTTGTGTTAAACTTTGGTTTCTCTTAACTGAGCAATATATCATGGATTCATATCATGTTCAAAAATCCTAAGATTTTGGTGATAAATTCATTGACTGCATTTTGAATGGCATAATCATGAAAACCAAAGTTTCCAGTTGCAGTTTTTAAGTGCCCAGGAGAGGTTCAAATAAGTCAAGATGTAAGCAGCCATTCATAACCCAATCTGTCTTCTAACCTTCCTGCTTTTGTCTTTAAACCTCGTGTTTTTATTACGTGACTTCAGACATATTTCCAGAGAAATTTCCTTGGAAGCTTCCAGTGTTCCATGAAAGAATTGATTTGGATGTTTGATGCATTTTATGGAGGATTATATCTGCTCTCTGGGAAGCAATTTGAATCAATTTAACTCTACAGCTCTTTTTGAGACTAATTTCCATCTTGTTGTACTTTTTTCACAACTTGTAAGTATTTTCTCAAGTTCGCAAACTATTTTGACCTGTGGTTGACACTGGTGATTTAACTTTGACAGATTAAGACAGATGTGGGAGAAAATGTGCAATTGCCATCAACAGCAAATGAACATTGCCATGCAATTGAAGCGCCTTGACAATCTAAAACATGTTCAAGCAACAACTAGTCTGCAAATGCTGGCAACAGAACAATTGGAATCAACATTATATGCCTGGCAAGACACTCTCAACAAGGTGATAGCTACTCAAAAGATTTATACCCAGAAACTGAATGAATGGCTTGAACTAAGCCGTATTCCACTTGAAATACTCTCGAAGAACAATTTAGATTCACCAACTAACAGGTTGCCTCCTCCTATCTGGACACTTTGCCATGAGTGGCAAAAAGCGCTTGATGGATTACGTGTTGAAGTAGCAGTGGAAGCCATTAATGAGTTTACTTCAACTGTTAGTCAAATGGTCCAAAAACATGTGGAGGAGAAAAAACATAGGAACAGAGCAGAAATCCTTTCAAGGGAATTAAAAAAAAAAGAAAATGCTTTGAGAAACTATGAGATGAAGTACTTGGACTATGCTTGGCCAGACGGCAAGCCAGAGGTAACAGGTAATCTTGTAGTGAGAGACCCCCTTCAGGAAAAGAAAAATGTAATAGAAGATCTTCAGAGGAGGCTGGATGAAGAAAATGGAAAAATTGCAGATGCGATAGAAGATTCTCGAAAGATGACTATAAACATTCTTGCTCCTAGTCTGCCAAGAGTTTTTCAGGCGATGACAACTTTTTCCAGTCTCTGCTTACAGGCTTATCATGGACTGTCAAAACAAGCAACCATTGAAGATTTTCCTCGTTTGACTGAAAATTGAAACTTCTGTTTCAATATTTATTTGGTATTAGTTCGAAAAATCTCAGGATCATTTGAAGATCCTGTCAGCTACTAGAAATCCTTAGATGAGTTTGAGATTTTCTGTGGTTGTAAAGTAGTAGCTTTAATTTGCGTTTCAGGATTGTCCATTCTATGCAATAATTGAGCATCCAAAATCTACGTTCAAAACCTTACGAGCTTTCAGATGATAAATCATTGTGTATTATATGACTGCACTCAACCATCTCGACTGTATTGCCTTGAAAATCTCACGATTGCCTTCTTATACCTTGTTCAAATCTATCAAGCCAATACTTGGTGTTTGTGCACACTCTCAGATTGTCCAGACCATTTTTCCCCTGCCTTTCTGAACAGGAAAGAAGAAGAGATCCTTGCCTCTAATCATAGTAACATTGAAGCTCCTTTGAAACCTGGATGTTTCAAACACGTTTGAAACTTCCAAATCTAAAACGGAACCTTTGTTGGGCCCAAGACACTCCAAATGGGGTCAAAGGGCCCCAAAAAATGTCCAGGGGGCTAAACGTCTACACGGGGACAAAAATACAATAAAACTTGGGACATTTTTAACCATCACACACTCTACACACACACTCTCTCTCTCTTTCTCTCTCTCTCTCTCTTTCTCTCTCTCTCTCTCTCTCTCTCTCTCTCTCTCTCTCTCTCAAGAAGTTATCACATAAGGGAGGTCATGGACTTGCAACCCCCTTGTTGCTATGTTAGAGTTGCAGCGAATCTAGATTCGTGGGGATCAGCGATTCACGATTCGCCCCTGCGAATCACGAATTTAATTTAATTTTTTTCTACGATGTTTTAGAAGGAAAAAACAGCGATTCGGATCACGATTCGCTGTTTTTTTCAAAACGATTCAAGATTCGTTAGTGCAACTATGCTATGTATATTAGTGGCAATTTTGTTGTGTTAACAAAAAACTTTTTTCTCTTATTCTTAGGCTTATCAGATTTTGGTTTCAGGGCCATTTAGTCATGCATGCTCTTCCGTGGAGCCCACTGTGCTATCATAGGCTTTCGCCATCTAGATAACATCTTCCAAAGTATGGAAAACATTATGCTTGCACTCGTTTTGATTATCGATGGGTCGTCCGAACACGAACTGCTCCTCTTTCAAGCATTCTAATGTATGGTGGCTAGATAGTAGTGCCTCATCCCACATGAGTAGTGAAAGAGCGGCACCTTTGTCAAAAAATTGATAAACTTTTGGACATAGGTGTCCAACTCCTGATTGCCCATTTGGCAGTTTATGAATCAAATGTACATCTCCAAGTCGTCTATGGCTATGAGGCCTTTCGAAATTCCTCAAGGAATCTGGCCTAGGTCGCTGGTTTCTAAGTCTGTTCCAGGAAGCTTTACCTTCCAGAAACACCACCACCGATGATATTCGTTTTTCTCCTATACGTTGTGCAAGCTAAAATAGCTCAATTAACGATTTATCCAATCCTCAACAACTTTGGGGTGTTAAATTTTTTTTCCACTGATAAACATGTCTAGTTGATAGCCCAAGTTGTTGGAGTTAATGTAATTGATTAAAAAGATATTGCATTTGATTGTCGTGTTGTTTATTGCTTTGGTGAAGTTCCATATGCTTAATGTGTGAAGCAGTTGGTTAGGGTCGATCGGTCCTCCCACATCGACCCAAGTAGCGTCCCCCCTTTTCCATTCTTTCCACAGTGCAGCTATGAGTGAGAGAGAGAGAGAGAGAGAGAGAGAGAGAGAGAGAGAGAGAGAGAGAGAGAGAGAGAGAGAGAGAGAGAGAGAGAGAGAGAGAGGACAAAGTAGCGTCCCCCTTTGTCATCTCTCTCTCTCTCTCTCTCTCTCTCTCTCTCTCTCTCTCTCTCTCTCTCTCTCAATGCTCACTTTTCATTCTGAAATCTAAAATATGAATGCTCATTGCTGATTTCTGATTCTGATTCTCATTCTCATTCATGAATCATGATAACAGCATTATGGCATGGTCCATCTCTCTCTATCGGTCACAATTGATAGCTGTTACAGCTGACTTTTAGTGACTGTAGTCTACCAGGGCTTGGTTTATTTATTCTCATTCTCGTTTGAACTGATAGCAACTGCCAAGGATTCCGGCGGGCCTGATTTTTTATTATCGTTATGATTAAAAGCAATTGCGAGGGATTATATCAGGGATCTGTATTTGACAACAATCGCTATGCTGATTCAAGAAGAGGGGACAACATGAAAAAGCTTTTGGGGTGCTGCTATAAAAGCACAGGTGCGGGATAGACATAGAAGCTACCAATAATTTAGTGAACATGCTGTTTTTTAGAAAAGATTAATGCTATTTTGTAGGTAATTCCTAATGCATGTGTTTGTGATGTAAATTGTCATGTAATTGACTGTAAAAAGTAAGCTAAGCATGAAATGTGTCTAATGCAACAATATTAAGTATGAACACAACATAAATAAGAGCTTTAGTTTTGAGTTCACTACACAACTTAACATGCTTAGGAGTTTATGTTTTAGAGTCCAGGGTCCAGGGTCCCAAGCTATAGTCTTTCAAAATAGAATCAATTGTTGTTTTCTCGTAAGCAACATCTCTTCTAGATAGTACATGTATGATGATAGAAGATAACACCACCCAAAAAAAATGAACTGAAGATTCAGTTCATGTTTATGTGTTCCTCCAAGTTTCCCTCTTCAAAACATCTCTTGAAAATAATCTAGAGATCACAATTTTTGTTTGATTCATTTTGTATTGCTTGTATTTTGGAAAATAGATTTTTTTTTCCGATTCCCTTTGGTGATAAAGGACTTGTTTGCATGGCTTTAATGTTGTTGAAATTGTTGATTGTTTTTTTGGGGAGAGTTCGGTGTTTATTTACTATGGTTGACTTGTGTATTTGAAGAATTGTACTTGTTTTTGAGGGATGATCATGTGAATAACATTGTTAGTTCCTCTGTTGTTAAAATTATTGATTTTTTTTTTTGTGTAGCTCATTGTGGTGTATGTTTTTATGTTCTCATTTGATAGCCAAGAATTTTCTGAGGCCAATAACATAATTGAAATGATCTACAAGTAAAGATCTATAGCCATATTTGTGTACTTGAAGAAGTGTCTTGTTGGTGTGGGCCGAGCACATTGTGTCTTTGGTTGAACTTTGGAAATAGGTACATTTTATCTTTTCAAATTCATAGTTTTTCACTGTATTTTATAATTTTAGTACTTTAATAAATAGCTTTTGTAGGTGACTTTTTATCTAGGTTTTAATATAACAAACATCATAATTTAGTAGTTCAAATGTAGAACATTCTAAAAATATAAGCCAAAGGGTGTATTCAAAGTTTAAATGTGAAAATGAAAAAAAAAAAAAAAAGAACCTTTCATTCGAAAGGCAAATCAAAATTTAGCAAGTCATGGTTTATGGGTAGAAAAAAGTTGGGCATGTCATATCGAAAGGAGGCGTCTCCTTTCAAATTCCAAGGGTGATGCCAATGGATGTCAGATATTGAAGTAAAAAACTTTGACTCATTCTACTAATAGAGTTTAAAAAAATTGCCATATGTACTAGGGGCATATCACATAAAGTATCACAACCATACTACTTGCTTTATGGGATGTACATGATACTCCCAATCAAGCTTGAAGCACCTACATATCAATATCAAGTTGAAGATCGACTACTAGAGGACCAAAGACTATAACTTTGTTTGAAAGACATTAATAAGTTGGAAAATCAACGTCAAGAGACACTCATTGAGACTCAAAAGGTGTATACCAAACAAAAGAAAGTTTTTGGTGAACCATTGAGTCGCTCACTGGGAAAGAGACTATGCTTTAAGGTGTGATGATTGTCATATGAAATTTTCAAGCCAATAACATATGAGATGGATGAGTCCATATCAAGTTGTGAAAGTATTTCATAACATATTTTGCAACTCATCGATCTCCAAAAGAAATTTGTTGGACCCTTAAACAAATAATTCAGAAGTGAAGAAGTATTATTGTTGAGAGTAGTATAAGATGATTATTCTTATCTTATTTTATTTTTATTATTGATTTTGTTATAGACTATATTTCAAAAATTTCACGAGCTTGTTGAATTTTTTTCTTGAATTTGTTTAGAACTTACTTAAATTTATTTTTCTCTTTTTTTATTTAGAAAATTGTCCTAGATTGTCTCGAATAAATTTTAAATTGTTTAAAAGATTCAAAACTATTGTGAAAACAAATTTTTCTAAGAATATTCGCTTCTAATTTGTTTTTGAATAAATCATGAATTCTTATAACACCCATATCGATTGTTTTAAAAAAAATCTTATCTAAAAGAAAATTCCTTTTCAAAGTTTTCTTGATTACTCAAATATTCTTTTATAACCAAACTATTGCTATTTATTATTATCAACATATCACTAATCTTAATTGATATCTTACCAAAATCACTGATTATGAAAGACTTACTTTTTTGTGTGCTCTGTATGGGAACAATAAATCCTATAACCTTCATGTTTAGCATGATGCGACATATGCAAATCTTTGGCACTATTGGAGAGAAAATATGTCCCTAGAGTGTCACGCAATCATGATATATGTTGAACGCATAAACTCAAACGATTGAATGGTATAAGAAAAGGCCACAAAAAATTTAGAGAGATAGAATAGTAAACAACCTATTATTATCCTCTACTTCCCATACTCTAACCTCTACAATATTTGACTTTCGAATTTTTTTTCCATCGATGGCAACACCTAATCCACCACCAAGAATGTCTCGGGCACCAAGATCAAGTATGATTATTTCAAATGATCTTCTTCCAAATATGCAAATAACTGTATGTCAAAATTTTAATCAGCTACAAATTTCAACAATGAAAAAACTAAAGTTGGCAAATTATGAATGGTTTCACGATTATTGTGAAAGCAAACTAGAATCTACTTACATTCATTTGAATCCAATAATTTTGAGTTTGAGGTCACACTTAGTTTTACTTGAGTTAAAAAACAAATTCTTTAGATTTGTCAACTAATTATATCAATTTTTTGAAATAGGTAATTAATAATGACCGACGAAATTTAAAATCTGAGTGGAGTGGAGTCGCTACAATGCTGACCTATCTCCATAGCAGTTGTGAGGAGTGATATCGGACACATGGCATCATCCGGTTGGCTAGGAAGAGGCAGATTCTGAGCCATAACATAGCTTTTTAAACGTTTTTAATCTCCACCGTAGATTTGGACTTGCTATGTCTGGTATTCGTTTCAATGGTGGGCTACGTGCTGTAGCCACCCTCACCGCTCTGAACACCTAGCATGACGTAGCACGTAGCCCACCTCTGCATGACGAATACGTAGTCCGTAATCTGCCACCCTCGCCGCTCTAAACACCTAGCATGACGTAGCACGTAGCTCACCTCTCCATGACGAATGCCTAGTCCTAGTCTGTAATTAACATTACATGTGGAGAAAATATGCTTACGTGGCAAAATTTCATTGGCTCTGAACACACCGGTTCAAAACCGTATTATTATACTACCTTTCAAATTTGGAAGTACCTACCTACCATTTCTGGAACTACCTACTCTAGTACCCACCAATTCCGTCTCTGAAAACATTTCCTACCATATACGAGATCTTCGTGTCATCCTTCTTCCATGACGTTTCAAAGAACAATGTGTTATTTTTTGAAGATCAAAAAATTGAGCAGATCAGAATGGATTGTAGCATAGACTGTATACAATGACAGATCTTTGCGGAGTAGCCCAATTTGTTCTTCTTTTGGTTCTGCCTTTCTCAGAAGAAAGTGGTGAAGGATCTCAGAACGTGTACCTATCGCAAAGCATACTTTCGAGGTGGGATTATTCTGATTGTGAGGGATACATCAATTTCGACGTTGAGGCGGCATGTTCAATTCTCATAATAACCTCTGCAAACTCCCTGAAACTGCTAACTGCTAGCAACATCCTGTCCCAGAACATACAGAGTACAGTCCGCAGAGAATGATGTGCCTGGAAATCCCTATAGCAAGCATTCATATTCATGACTAGGTGGACTCTAAGGCATTCATGCTTCCTTGTTCTAATGATCTCCTAGAATGCTAGTTGTGTAAGTATCCTAGTGAAATGTTTTACCATTCCGCACTTGTCTTGCCATACTAGACGAATCTTCCTTATGTACAAATATGGAATCACATTATAAACTATGATAAAGTAAGTAGTGTTCAGGATGCTTGTAGTAGGATGTGCATGCTGCTGTATGACCTTTCAGTTTTCGCAACTAACTAATTCTCGGTTGCAAGAAATCGTCACAGTTACAAGCGTCTAGCTTTCAATGATTTTGGGGTTGTACTCTATGTGAGTTAATGGGCCTGACCTCTTTGAAACACAAGAGCAGATAGTCCACCAAATGTGGCCGAAATATGCCACTTTATTTAAGTGTCGCACTAGTGACACCCGCTCAAAAAGTCTAGCGAAATACCTAGACCCAAAGGACGGCGAAAACAGAGCGGCGTGTATTATTTACCACACCATGTTACATCGATATAGTGTATCATTACTAGTTAGTCCATAAACGACCATCAATACCATAATCATTACTCATGGACCATATTGCCACATAAAGCCAATAATTTACGGCTCTTGGGGTACAGAATCCTAGTTACTCCACCCCGTTCAAGTCTGAGCCAGGTAGGGTTTTGAACCTAAGCAGTACAAGTCTCATCTTTTGGGAGAGCACAACCGTGCATTTGAGACCCTTTTGGCAATACATCACGAGGTCTAGTCATACATAACTCTAGACAATCTAGGCTTGTATATCGATAAGTCGATTATTTTTACAACAATCTTATGTACATTCGGGCATCTTTAATATACTCGGTATTTTTCAAATTGGTGTATAATGTGTGAATGATTATTGATGTTTCTACTTTCTAATCATGAATCGAATGCTCGTTATTCTCCTTGTGTGTCTTATCGACTGAGTTGAAGAGCAGAATCACAGCTGTCCTTGACTCCTTCGAATTCTATATCTATGGTTGTCTAAGACACCTATTGACGCATCGATTAATTGATTGGTTCTATTGTGACAGATGATCTAAACACGGTGCTCTTAATTCACTAAGTCTTCCACAGTGCTATCGAACACGATAGCCCGACAGTGTCTCTCGACAATCCGAGCTGTCGCGATCTTTCCCACCTACCTCATTTCCCAAAACCAATACCTTTGATGAGATGCCCCTAAGCTCTTTATAGTTCCAAGAAAAGCAATCACAATACATGATGGTTGGCCTTCCAAGTCATCATCTATCAGTATGATTTGTTCCTCCTCACTTGGGAAAGCAAGGTTGAGGGGTTTGACTTTGTAGGTCCATCAAATGCAGGAGTTTGGGAAGTGGAGGGGTCATCATCATCTTGTCTACAAGGCCTTGGTAATAGTACCTCTACTTCATCCATCATATAGTCCATTGAAGTGTGAGCATTTCAGAGGGTTCATAGACTGTAAAAATATTTGCAACTGGGGTAGTTAGCTTGGCCCTTCTGTGGTTGTGCCCTATGAATCAAGTGTCTCTCTTCTTTAGTGTCAATATTTAGAATGCTCGTCTTCTCTAGTGTGAATATTTAGAACTTGAACTAGTGTGAATATTTAGAATGTTTGTCTTCTCTAGTACTAGCTCAAGAACGCTACACTTAAATTGCACAATTTTCCTATGTAATTATGAAATTAACAGTCAGTCCAGATAGTCTGAAAAATAATAGAAAAATGGAGTACTAACATCTGTTAGTATTCTTCTGGCATGAAAACAAGAAGAATGTAACCTACAAGTATTTTTCGAATGCTTGCATCCACACGCGTGAGTACGAGGATTTGGAAGATGCTTGTGGGTTCAAAAAAATCCTAAGGACCTACTAATCTACTTAGACTCAATTTTTTTTTTTGAATAACCAAAATAACTTAGAGGGCCAACATTTTCTCTATGAAGTGCGAAGATATACAGATGCTCGTAGTAGAAGGAAAAAATACTTGAACTATGTGCGTCGATTGAAAATATTATCGAATTTGATTGCTCTACTAATTGGGGCAATAAATAGGAATAAAACAATAAAAAACCATTTAGACAACAATTAAGAAGCTTAATAACAAAAATTAGTACAAAAAACAACAAAAAAATTCACATTAATGACAAGATACTACCTATTCACCTACTTCCTTGGCAATGACACCATAATTTTATGTTATCCCTTTTCTTTTGCTATCTAGCAAGGAAAAGAAAGATGTAGTCATTGAGAAGTAGTACTAGGGTAGTCACGGATTAGTCTGACTAAGAGAAAGGTGATCTAGAAGCTACTTTCTTGGCATTTCAATAGGAGAATGTCACAAGCTACTTCTACCAAAGCTACGCTGTCCTGTCAACTAATCTTTAACGTTAAGTAATCCTAGAAAAGCAATAAAAAAGGCCTAAATCATGATCTTGGCTGTTTGTAGGCGTCATTCCTTTCATTGCTCTTGGCCTCTTTGGGTTCCAAGGTGAGCGTGCAGAAAATCTACCTATGCTGGCTTAAAGCCCTTTAGAATTGCTTTGACACTACCTATGCCAGAAAAGAGGGGACTCCAATTATATTTGAAGCAATGGTTGCTTTTTATATGAATTATATAAAAGTATTGAATGTAAGCCTTTACAAAGAAGCAATGGATGAAGGGAGAATTTATTTCTTCTTCTATTTTCATGATATTGTACATTTTTTTACTGCTAATATAAATGTTTGCTACTCCATAGCCTTGCAAAACTGTTGGATGCATATTTTCCTTTTGAATGCAAAATGCATCTATTCATGACTTAAATGCAATGTATAATATATTTATATATCAAATGCAATGTATAGTCTATTTATGAATTGAATGCAATGTAAATTGATTTTAAAACACATGATTTGCATGATTGAATGCAATTATAATATATTAACTGAATACCATGGAAAGCATAATACGATCACATCAATAGATAACATTTTAAATCACTAAATATCAAATGAATAGAAATGAATGTGTTTTGATTTACCTCTAAAATCAATGCTTGTATAGTATTCCTCTTCTTGTTGACCCTCTTTCCCTTTCAATTCCCTCTCCATTGTTTTGCAATCCTTGCTCTTCCTTTTGCACTTGATCCTTCAATCCTTTGCAATGAAGTCCTTTTCTTATTTTTTCATATCCGCATCTAAATCACAAAGACAAAAGATCTTAGAATCATTAATAGCATAATACAAATGATCGCAAAAATAATTATTCATGCTTTTATTAAAAATGATCGCAAAAGGAATATTACTAACATTTAACAATAACAAGCAAAACGCCACTAATAAGCGAAATGCCACTCACTTTCTTGAATCTTACCCTCATCTCATCCTCACTACCATTTATTCTCTCTTTTCTTCTCTCTCACACAAAACAAAAGACCTTCCAAACTACATCGAATATAGAGCAAATTTAAGGAGGGAACCATTTGGTTCCTGCGCCAAGAATATTATTTTTTGTCAAAAATAAATTTGCGTGGATAACATAACTTCATGTATGCTATGGTTGATGAAGTATGATGCATTCTATTTGTAACACATGAATCTTAGTTCTGTTTTAGCAACTTTCGTGCAAAGTTATTTATAGATCATTAGTTGCAATTTCATGGTTGTCGTAGACATTCTATTTGTAACACATGAATCTTAGTTCTTTTTAGCAACTTTCGTGCAAAGTTACCTATAGATCATTAGTTGCAATTTCATGGTGGTCGTAGACACCTTAGCCGAATCGTAAGTATGGTTATCATAGGTGCCTATTAATGATTATGTGAAGTTATTTAAATGTGTTGATACCGAGTTGCAAGATCTTGAAGACAACTAGGACTACTTAGTCAGCTGTATTTTCTACACTAATTCTCAACAGTTCTAATTCACCTACTACCTATTATTACTACTTTGGCTACACGCTACTATAATCAGCTACTACTTTTGGCCATATATAACTAGCACATGCTATTTATGCCCTATTCTAATAAAAGTCGCTTAGGGCCTCTCAGACCCTATAAGTAAAACAACTTGCACACACTCTATAGTTGATTGGTTCTTGTTTCCTTGAGCTCATACAACAATTTCTTGGCAAGATGGCATGCACACTCTCATGTTGTTCATTGTAGGAGGGCCTAGACACTGCCGTATTGTTGATTTCATGATAATCTTAGTTGGAAGCACCAAAGAATTTCAGTAGATCATACTGTCAAATTCCAATAAATATAGACTCAAATCCTAAATTTGATGGATTACAATGTTAGATGGGTATTCAAGGCAACAAAGGTGCCTACCTTTCAACTAGATTCACACAAAGCTTACAATTATTATGAGATTAGTACTTGCTCAGAAGGATCAATCACTAAGAAGAGAGTTCTATTAAAATAAACTCAAGCTCTTCAGGACTCCACTAGGAAATGCGACTCATCTCTTCTACTCTCTCGCACTAAGGATGAATTAATGAATGAATCAATAATGAATGAACAACTTATTTTCCTTTTGGCAAACCTGATATAGTCTGTCATAAGAGAGAGGCAAGTGGATGGAGGGATGTGATTGATATCACGACCTTCCAAGCTAGGTGCTCCATCGTATCTCAATCAATCTTATCATCCAAGTAATATCTCATGATTGATCATTTTTTAATTGGTTCACCTGAACTATTGATCGGTCAAAGCCTTGGTGTTTGTAGAAAGATGCATTAACTACTTCCACATTGGTGCAAGTGGGGTTCTTAACTCTCTTGACAAAGTGCACTCATGAAAGTAACCTAGGGTCACTAGAATGGTTTGAAAGATTCTTTTTCTTTCAGAAGATATTTTGTAAACTTCTTTGACATTCGGCCTCCTTAACCATTGGCGGGTGGCTACAATAGATAATAAGTATTTTAAGTCTCGATCATACATGCAAGTCATAATTCATGAAAAGTGGGGTATGAGGCCAAATATGAGTATTCATAAATGAACATAATCAGCACACATTTCGCAATTTGCCTTCCGGCCTTTAATTTTCACATACGCTCGTGATGGGTTTTCCGAACACGTTTCTCAATTTGCCTTCTGACCTTTAATGTCCACATACACTCTTGATGGGTTTTCCGATCTTCTTCTATTAACAAAAGCACTGATGTTTTTTCCTCTGTGTAATGGCAAAGCCTTTGTGTTATTTCACAACCTTATTGTTGCTTATATATAGAGGTGGAGATTTAAACCTTATTAAATTTGTGTCAAAGTGCTGCAGGGTCAGGGTTTCGTGAGAACCCAAAATTGGGGTTCTGGGGGCGAATGATAGCAGAGTGTGAGGGGAAGGAGCAGGAGGAGAAGGAGAAGAAGAAGAAGAAGAAGAAGAAGGCAATGGCGGCATTGACAACAGTCATCTTCGCTGTTGTGGGGTTGATCGTGGTATGGGCTGGAATTGAACTAACTTGTCGTCCTTGTTTGCAATACGGACGCTCTGCTCTCGATCGCTCTTTGAATCCGGATTACGATCCAGATGATGAGATCGACAATCAGCATCTAATTAGATCTGACGAGCAACACAATGAGGCTGAGGATGTGATTGATGAGAAAAAGCCTTCAACAATTGGCGTCTGAAAGAACATCTGAACAAGGTTTGCTTCAATCTTTATTTTAATGCAAGTT
Organism: Diphasiastrum complanatum; assembly: GCA_029204225.1. Lineage (NCBI taxonomy): Eukaryota > Viridiplantae > Streptophyta > Lycopodiopsida > Lycopodiales > Lycopodiaceae > Diphasiastrum > Diphasiastrum complanatum. Next base: position 35,802,722 of record CM055095.1, read on the forward strand.
TTCTCATAATTTAGGGACATCTTTGCTCATTCTTTTCTTCCCACCGGTGTAGACTCTTCAGTATGCCTGTGTTTGCAATCTTCCCAATTGCTCTATCTTGTTCATTTCCGTAACATGTATACCCAATCACTCAATAATATAAACCAATGGCTTCTTGACACATCGGCAACAGCCCATTGAGGCAGCAACTGAGGTGTTCTGCCTGATAATCAGGCCCGATTTTTTTAACAAAAAGTTGGAAGTGCTACTACGTACTAGGTATTCTCCATCCACAGGCCAGCTACCTGCTTTCATTCAAGTTTTTTCAAAATTATTTTTCAAATGGCCAATGCCACCGAAGAGATTGCGTTAAATGATAAGATAACGCTTAGGAAGCGAAAGATATCTTGGTGTGCATCACAATGCGACCCAACAGATCGTGTTGAATTACAAAATACATCCTGGATACTATTTTTATCAAAAATCTGGTTGAGAAAGGTCTTTGTCAGGTTCTTGGTTTGGTGTGAATCAGTCACTCTTTGATTTCAGACCACACAAAGCTTCATTTTAATTACCATGCAAGATTCACCATACCACTTATGAGCCGTATTCTTGTGCATTTGAACAAGTATTTTAAGTCTACCAAAGTACTTGTATGTTCCTTGATATAGGGTTTGCTAAAAAGACAAATGGTGTTCATAATGTTATGAATTTATACAAGCGATAGTTTGACTACCTTTGTCATGGACGGCAGCGAATCGCGATTCGTTGGGTCTGCGATTCGTGGATCGCGATTCTGCGATTCGCGAACCAGAATCGCAATTTTCTTTTTTTTTTGGAAAAATAGCTTATTGCTGAAAATTTTTTAGGGGATCAATGGTCAAACCAGCGTTGTGCCTCTCAGAAGTGCAGTAGATGAGGCACAAACAGATCTTATTTTCAGTAGCTATTCGGTTGTCATTTGCTTTGGTTTTCAGTAAATGTTAATGCTACAGTTTGGACTATCAACTGTATTGATGATGATCACTTTTGCAATTGGTTCATTGGAGATGTGAGTGCAATGTACATATAGTTGGGGGCATAAATATTGGGCCCTTCTCTGCACGCATTTGGACCCCATTTTTATTTGCAGGGGGGCGGTGGCATTTTTATCTACAATGTCTATATCATAGTTGCAGCGCGATTCCCGAATCGTGATTCAGAATCGCGATTCCGATTCGCGATTCGGGATTTTCCCGGAATCGTGTAGAATCATTTTTTCTTTTAAATTTGTTTTTTTAGGCAATATGGGTATCAGATGAAAGCTTTGATCGAGGGGATTATGATTGTGTAGTTTGCCGACTGTTTCGGGTGCGAAACACCAAAAAGTGTGTTTTCACTCGGGGAGTTGGAAGGCCAAATCATGAAGAGGCCTTACCGTCAGGGCCGGGGTGTACCGACAGCCCTCGGACCCCACCATTGGGGGGCGTTGCCCCCCAAACCCCCCACCGGGGGCTACCGCCCCCCGAACCCCTCGTTTTTCGGGGGGCTACTGTTCCCTGAACCCCCTAGAGCTTCCTGCTATATAGACACTGTAGATAAAAATGCCACCGCCCCCCTGTAGAAAAAAATGGGGTCCAAATGCGTGCCGAGAAGGACCCAATATTTACATTGCACTCACATCTCCAGTGCACCAATTGCAAAAGTGATCATCATCCATACAGTTGATAGTCCAAATTGTAGCATTAACATCTACTGAAAACCAGAGCAAATGACAATCGGATAGCTACTGAAAATAAGATCTGTTTGTGCCTCATCTACTGCACTTCTGAGAGGCAAAACACTGGTTTGACCATTGATCCCCTAAAAAAATTTCAGCAATAAGCTATTTTTCCATATATATATATATTTGCGATTATGGGTCGTGATTCGCAGAATCGCGAATCGTAGACCCAGCGATTCGCTGCAACTATGGTCTATATAGCAGGAAGCTCTAGGGGGTTCGGGGGGCAGATGCCCCCCGGGAAACGGGGGGTTCGCCCCCCAACGACATCTTCATGATTTGGCCTTCCAACTCCCGGAGTGAAAACACACTTTTTGGTGGTTCGCACCCGAAACAGTCGGCAAACTACACAATCATAATCCCCTCGATCAGAGCTTTCATCTGATACCCATATTGCCTATTCCAAAAAAAAAAAAATCGATTCTACACGATTCTGGGAAAATCCTGAATCGCGAATCGGGATCGCGATTCAAAATCGCGTTGCAACTATGATGTAAGTTAATAAGTTGGCTTGAACAATCGTGCGATATTTGTGAATAGGGATTAGAATAATGGTTGTAAGGCCCAGTTTAGCTAAATAAGGCCCCAAATGCATACTAGAGGCACAAATGACCTCTATAAACAACTAAGGTCGTGCTAAATTTGGAAGCTATTCTACACATCATTGTTGAATTCTCTGTGTTCTTGAAGCTTTTCTTTGAGAGCTTTTTTTATGTATTTTGTGGTTCATGTGCCTAAAATCACATTGGAGCTTGCCATGCTCTAGATTCAAGCCCAATGTATTGAATGTTAATAATCATAAATAATGCTAACTTACTTTGCCTAATTTGGTGAAGTTTTGTCAATTTTATCTAGTTTCTTGATTTCTTGGTGTTTTTCTTGATTTCTTGTTTTGCCATGTTAACTTGATGTTTAACAATGGATTAGATGTTTGAATGCTAAGATTGGCACAAGACAATTTTGGTATCAAAGCATAAGATCCTTTTTTCATCAGATTTGGTGGTTTTCTTGAAGTTTGGTAGAGTTTCTTTCTACTATTTTCTTTGTTTTTTGATTTTCAAATTGCTTTGATTCAATTTTTGACCTATTAATTTTTATATGTGATTTCTTTTTAGATTAGTAGCTCTTTCTCCTAGCTTTTGAGAGATACTGATTTTTTTTTATTTGGAGCTATAATGACCAAGTTATATGGCCATTTTATTGAAACCATTCTAAGTTTAGTTAGCTAAGGTTTTTGTTTTGCGATCCTTTTTATCTTTATATTACAATTTTTTATTTTTTTATGAGTAGAAGAGCTAATCGTTTAAAGGCCCATTAAAAGACTGTCGATTTTTTTTAAAAAAATTTGATGACTCTTTTTTTACATGAGCACTCCAATGCCCCAGGAAAACAATCGCGAAAAAAAATTTGTCGACAATTTTAATTTTTTCTAATGAGAATTTTTCCTTTTAAGAGCAAATGTTTTATGGATTTAAAAAAACTTTCCAATCTAATTAATGAACTTTCCTAAGCAATGTTGCATCGAACCACAGTTTGAACCTTTGAATCGAATGGGTTCAGTTTGAACCGGAACCGGCCTATTTTTCATTTGGCCCGAACTGGGACCTGGGTCTAGAGAGAGAGAGAGAGAGAGAGAGAGAGAGAGAGAGAGAGAGAGAGAGAGAGAGAGAGAGAGAGAGAGAGAGAGAGAGAGAGAGAGAGAGAGAGAGAGAGAGAGAGAGAGAGAATGTGCGTTTGCCATTGTTGAATGTGAATTGTAGGAGATAGCATTGGAGTAAAATAATTTGCCATGATTTCATTAGGGGAGGGTTTAGGTTAGTGGATTCTGTTGTGTGTTTTGTGCAATGTGCATTTTATGATCGTTGATTGTGCATTGAATTTCGATCATTGATCATTCAACATCGATAATTTGATTGTGCTATGTGAGATCATAAATGGTGGATTTTGATTGATAGGACATGTTGCACGACTCCTTACTACCGTTTGAATTGATGAATTCTTGGTTGAGTTCTCAATTTTCAATTATCTAATATCTAGGTTATGTGCGATGTGGCTGACTCCTGAGGGCTCATCATTTAACATTCAAATCCATTATCTTGCAGGCTTGAGGAAATCCATCACCTCTGGCAGAGCAGGTGGGAGTGGTTTCATCAGCCCGTGTATGCCATGATCCATCCATACATTATGGAGGAGTGAAGGTTAATACATTGATAGGGAGCTCATGGATGGATGGAATGCCTATGTCTCCCGAGTTTATCTTGATGTATACGAGCAAGATAAGCTGTTGGGTCGACTTGTTTGAGAGAGGGTAATAAATTGCACAATGAGTCAATCACATTGTTTGTAGTCACATTTTTTTACTTACATGAAATGACTATTAGCGGCTTTAATAACCAGTCTTTGAATCATTATAAATATCTATGTCAAATCCAAATTTTAATTTCCTAGCTTTAGTTTGTGGTTCTCACTAGCAAGTTGCAACTATTGACTCCTCTTTGAACTATGATTTAGGCCTGCGTCTCGTGTCATGGTGGACCAAGTCTTGTATTGATGTCTCCAAATTGCATCGCTTTGCCATCAGGATCCTCTCACAAGATTGCACTGCAGGCGCTTGTGAGAGGAATTGGAGCATTCATTCCTTGATTCACACGAAAAAGAAGAATCGACTCTCCTCTGTGCAGTTGGAGAAGTTGGTGTATGCACACGCCAATCTGAGACTTTAGACTCCAAACCACCCCAGAGCCTATCCAGGTAAGTCATACATTATCATTTCTAACGTGTAGATACTAGATCGTAGTACGACGATTTACGTAATACGGTTTACTTGTACAACCATTGACATGTGTTTTGTCGATCCTCCAGATTCTTTTTGATTTCAATGTGCATTGTGGCATGTGCGTAGATCAATATGGATGAGATTGATGTGGAAAGGTTCCAAACTTGACACCAAGATCATAGACAGACGAGGACATGTGCGCATTTCTCCATGAGGAGGCTATGCAGAGGGCAGGTGAGAAATTAGAAGTTAGTACTTACTACTGGGTTAACGTTGCACGCTTGTCATTTGAAATATATTTTTGAGCAAATTATTGTAATTTGTGGGCAGTAATACGTTTGCCAATCCTTGTGCGCAGGACTTGTCACTTGAGCAGCGCATAGGAGGAGGGCAGGAGGGGGTACGAGCTCTCGTGCTCACAACCCTGACGACGAGTCTGAGCCTAAGGCATCGTCAGGGTCAGAGTCCTCATAGGATGAGGAGTATGTGGAGGGGTTTGAGGAGAGCGGGCATAAGGATGAGAGACATCCTACTTCGGCCTCAGATGAGGACTTTGTCCTTGATATTCGAGAGGAGACAACAATAGGCTCAACAACACCTGCTCGGAGGACGCTCAGAGCCTGGAGAGCTTAGAGTCCAGATTAGTAGATAGTAGACAGTACGGATGAGTCATGACATTATGTAGATTACGGTTTACATATCATTAGACATTATAGTGGATGCATATGGATTTTGAACTTTGAGGACTGACGTCATTGAAATTCGATTATCTAATATCAATGTCAAGTTTTAAATTTTTGATTTTATGCATTTATGGTTGTGATGATTTAAATTTTGAGTTTTGAGTATTGACTCCTCACTCATGACTTGTGACTCTTGAGCATTCAACACTGGAGCTTGTAATTTGTGTTTTTGTTTAAAGTTTCCACGTTCAACTTTGAAGTTTCAAGTATTGCCAGTTTAATTGTGCAATGTGCATTATGATTGTGTGCTCCGCTAAGTTGAAACTCAAAGTTTAGAGAGAGAGAGAGAGAGAATGTAGGCTGTTATAGACAAAAAGAGATTTTGGAATTTTGATTGGGCCACGTGTGCCCTAAAACATCATCCACGAGCATTTGACGTGCAACTTCGAGAACAAAGAATGTTCTAGAAAGAGAATGTTCCAGAAAGAATCAGAGGCAATCTCGAAAGTTCGAAAGAGACACCGTGAGCAATGGAGAGAGGTTCTGCGATCTGTGTTCTTGTGAGAGACAGAGAGCGCAACGAGCGTTAGGGGAGAGAGAGAGAGAGAGAGAGAGAGAGATTTTTTAGATGCTTGAGGGAACTCGCGATCTGAGAGAAAGAGAGGGAGGTGCTTTTTTGTTATTTTCTGAAACGTAGAATTGTGAATGTGAAATGTTTAATGTGTAATTCATTCATGAGAGAGAGAGAGAGAGAGCTCTGCCAGCAGAACGGGAAGGCGTGGAGGATCATGATGACGATGATGAGGAGTAGAGGATATTGATGAGGGAGAGCGTGAGAGGAGAGAGAGAGGACGACGATGAGGAGCATGGAGAGCGTGAGAGGAGAGAGAGGAGGGAGATAAGGTGAGTAGAGAGCGAGAGAGCGGATGGGTGAGCAGAGAGAGGAGGGAGGTACGGTGAGTAGAGAGAGAGAGAGAGAGAGAGAGAGAGAGAGAGAGAGAGAGAGAGAGAGAGACTCAATTGTTGTGTCACAATCTTCAGTTACTATGGCATTAGAAGTTGCAGTCCAACCTAACATAATATGCAATCATACTGCTTTCGAGGCAGCAAATAAAAGGGATGTACATGATGCCAACGTTTTCGAAATGCCACAACAGAATTAACCACCAACGACAGATCGCATTTTGGGATCACCAACAATGGAACATTTTATTAAGGTTGATATCGAGAAATTGACAAACTAGGCGGATACAATCAAGAAACCAAGAATCCAGCCAATAGAAATGAGTTTCAAGTTTGAAGACCAGTTTGGTGAAGAATTAAAATACCAAAGTGCCACACAAAGTACCAATATAAAATAGTTGAGGTCGTGCTAAATTTGGAGGCTATTCTCCATTTGTCATTTTTGAATTTATGTGTTCTTGAAGCTTTTGTTTGAGAGCTTTCTTGATATGTTTTGTGGTTCATTTGCCTAAAATCACATGAGAGCTTGATCATGCTCTATATTTAGGCCCAATGTGTTGAATGATCAATAATGCTAAATTATTTTGCCTAATTTGGTGACGTTTTGCCAATTTTGTTTAGTTTCTCGATTTTTTGATGATTTTCTTGAGATCTTGTTTTGCTATGTTAATTTGATGTTTAAGAATGGATAAGATGTTTGAATGCTAAAATTGGCACATGAAAACCTTCATAACAAAAACATGCAACAAGATTTAAAATGGCAAGTCGAGACTATGCCAACAAATATCGTGTCACACAAGTCCATACATGCACTTAGGCTTGTTGCAAGATGCAATGTGTTGCCCAACGTCTCAAATGGTGCTAGACTAGAGCCGTTTCCCCAAGACTCATTTAAGCCTTTGCTCTTTAGCCTTCATCACGACCGAGTCTGCCTTTCACCTATGGAAGCATTTGGTCCACACTATGCATGATGAACTTGACGTTTTAAGACTATGTGGTTGGGGTTGAAGATTGCACGTCTCTTTTGTTATGTTGGGTATTATCCTCAACATGACATTAATATATTTTAGTGAGGAAGTAGTTTTCTTTTGAGAACTTCATCCAAGTTATGGCCACCTTGTGCTAATTCTTTCTATCTTTAGTGGTGCATTTTGCCCTTTAACTATGCTTTCTAGCAAAGCTTTGAGCAAGTTGAAGTGATGAAATGTAAATATTTCTTATTTTTGTCATGAGGAAGCAGAAATTTCATTTGATTGGCTTTGCTCTTTAGTGCTAGCACCATGATAGAGTATGTCCTTCACCTTTAGAGAAGGGAGAGAAACTCAGTACGTTGGTTGTTGTACAAATTTATGAAAACTAGTGTGGACATATGTTTGTGTCGTGACATGGACCTACTCAAGGGCGCTAATGACATTTGTAGCAATGTCATAGCATTTGTTCCATGCCAACAATGTTTCATCGATTAGTTTGAATCTAGCAAATTATCCGATTCCAATGAGAAAGAATAGATTTGTCCATGATCCAAATTGTCAATTTGTTTTAGGATTTTTTTTGTTGGTCATATTTTTTGGCCTTTTGTTAAAGCAAAAACAAGTATTGGTTTAGAGTTTAGGATGCAATTAATGCTCTTGTTAGCGTGAACTATGATTATTGAGTCTTGTATCTTGGATGCTAATCTAGGAATCACAGATACTCAGTGCTCATTTTTTTCAACCTATGTGTTATGTTTCTTTTCTAAGATCAAACTATAAGCTAAGACATCTAGTTGCTGACCATTACTATGTTGAAGTTCTTGGGATCTTGGTTGTCCTCTCTGTGAGAAATTGGAATCATTTTGTTCAATCTGTAGGGAATCTTGAAAATATAGTTTTATTTAATAGTTTGGGTGGGCTCTCAAAGGTTGAAGATTGTGCGCGTTCTTTATTTTGTCAATACTATTCAGGACCTAGACACGACTTTGATATTTTTTTTTGTTGTATTAGTGGACATGCAGTTTTCATTTCAGATCTTGATCCTATTGCATCCAATATGAATAGTTAGGGAGGTAAAAATGGGAGCTCAAAAATCAGAAATCTGATTATTTTTCAAGTGATAGAGATTTTATAGATCTGATCTGAGATAGGATTTTGTTTGAAAAATCTAGATCCAATCTCATTATCTGATTGTCGTAATTTGGAATTATGGCTGACAAAGGACCAAATCAGAAATCTGATTATTTTTCAAGTGATAGAGATTTTACAGATCTGATTTGAGATAGGATTTTGTTTAAAAGATCTAGATCCAATCTTGTTATCTGATTGTCGTAATTTGGAATTATGGCTGACGGAGGACCATTGAACCCACCACCAATTGTTGTTAGGAGGTCTCCTCGTTTAGAAATACCAAAGTACAATGGGTTATCTGATCCCATCATATTTCTCCAGATCTTTTCTGAATCATGTAGGGTTTATGGCGAAGTCTTTTCACAAGATAAACTTCAGTTATTCCCTATGGCCTTAACTAGAGCTGTTCAAGATTGGTTTTATAACCAAGAGGAAGCAGAACGTCAAGATTGGGAAGTGGTTAAAGCCGCTTTCGTTACAAGATTTAAGCCCAGAAAATTTATGAAAGATACATTTCTCCTTTTAAGTAAAATTAAAATGGGAAAGAGAGAGGTAGTAAGAGATTATCTTGAAAGTTCAACACCGCAGATCTGAGTGTGATCCCGAACTAATCAATGAGGGTGCTTTGATTATGTGTGCAGGAAATCACACTATGAATGAATGTCCAAAAATAACGAATGACGAATACTATTTGTTATCTGTGTAACTCTACGCGACATGAAACAACCTTTTGCTCGTTGAATCCTCTATCCAGCAGAGGTATGCTAAGCTTCAGTATCGAGAACCTACTTATTCAAAGGGTCCTGACGTAAAGCCTTTCAATTTTGACCTTGGATTTCCAGAACAACTAGCTATGTCAGCTCCAACGGAACAGAGTGCTCCTCTTGCTAATCTAATGAAACCAGAACCTTATCGTGCTAATGAGCAATGGAACTATAGCAATGATCACGAGAGTGGTTCCTCAGAGTGCTATCTATGCTGCCGCGCAACTGTACCTTTGATGGTTGTTACCATAGCTCAGAAACAAAAGGACGTTCTAGTTGATCCGGTACCTGCTGAATCTGCACCAACTGTGGATATACCTACCGCATCAAAGGGTATGTCCGAATCTCAAAACAGAAAAAAAAAAAAAGATATCAAGATATGAGACAGTGGATCAAACAGTTGCAAGAAGAAGAAGCCCAAGAAGTCGTTAAAGCAGCAGCCGAAGTTCCTTTTCCTTCTATGCCACAAGCATATCCAAGAATAAATGGTAATACACAGTTGCACCATCATTAAGAAATGGATATTACACTGGGAGAATTTCTTAAGCTGGTGCCGAAAGCAAAAGAAGTGTTAAAGGAATTTCTACCTCGATTATTGAGCATATGATACTTTTAATGCTTGATGCAGTTCCCAAGGTCACAAAATTTTATCGTTGTAATCCAAACGTTACTGAAGTTATAAAGAAAGAGCTCCAACGACTACTTGAAGCCAACTTTATTTACGAAATCGAACATACAAAATGAGTTTCACCAATTGTCATCATTCCTAAAAAGAATGGGAAGATGAGAATTTGTGTGAATTTCAAAGCTTTGAACAAAGTGACACGGAAAGATCACTTTCCGTTATCCTTAACTAAAAGCATTTTGGACCGTCTTGCTGGAGCAGAAGCATATAGTTTTTTGGATGGATTTAGTGGTTACAACCAAGTCAAGATCGCACCTACGGATCGTCATAAAATAGCTTTTGCGACAGAATGGGAAACTTATGCTTATAAAGCGATGTCGTTTGGACTTTGTAATGCACCTAGTTCTTTTCAAAGAGTCATGCAGTTCGCCTTCAAAGAGTACTTGCTAAAATTTCTTGAAATCTACTTGGATGATCTCGGAGTCCATAGTATTCTATTCTTTGCAGATTTAGCAAGACCTATATACAAGTTGACTATTGTACCAATTTGGACAGTAGAGACATTGGAAGCATTTGAAAATTTAAAAAAAGCTTTAGCTTCTGCACCAATACTATGTGAAATCAGATTGATGGCAGTTCATGCGTTAGCAGCAGAGAAAGCCCGTTGTAAGGCATGGCACGATCGCCGACTACACAAAAAGGATTTGAAGGAAGGAGATCTAGCACTAATGTATAAGACAAAGCTGATTAAAGGTAAATTGAAGTTTACAGGTGAAGGACCGTACAAAGTTAAAGAAATACTGAACTATGGAACAATTATTTTGGAACATTTGGATGGAAAACGATTTGGCACTCTAGGGAATGGTAGCCGATTACGCAAATTTTGGCAGCCTGTTTCGTCAGTTTAGCCAGCATGATCCGACACTATGATTTTAGTTTTATTGTTTTACAATTTTTGTGTTTTTCACTACTTGATTAATTTTCTTTTTTGAAAAAGAAAGAAAAAGAAGAAAAGTGAAAATAAAAAAAATAAAAAAATGATGACTCAAAAGACTGATGAGCAAAAGTCAAAAAATGTCATCAGATCAGGAGAAGTTGAAGGAAAGTATTTTTAGGAATCAGATCTTTATGGAAAATGACTCGAAATACCAGTTTTTGGGTCATATTTTGCACTAAGTTTTAGAAACGTTCGTCGAGTTTTCAGAGGCAAGATCCACCTCAAATGTACCCACACTGAGTTGGGCGAACGTTCTTTCCACCAGTTAATACCTGTTTTGACCTTAGGCGAATGGTCAGCATTTTGCCATTTTGAGAACGTTCGCCAAGCACATTACAGACCTTATGAACCTTCGCGGACCCTCCAGATGGATTCAGAATGCCAAATTTAGGTTGGTCAGAGGTATAGATCTTGAAAATCTGCATTTATTACAGCACCTTGGCAAAGGATGCTCTTAGGCGAATGTTCAACCTTCGTCAGACCTTCAGAACGTTCGCCAGACTGCTATTTTGGTCAAAAACCTTTGTTGAGGTTTTTTGAAGCTCAATTTACAGTATTGAGCATGCCTGCAGATTTGTGTCCAGAAGTGATAAGCCAAACTAGTACTTTGTCTAATGGACCCTCCAAATTCACCTATAAGAAGGCTGAATTCGATTCATTTCTCACGTGCCAACGGAGCTCTTGCAATTTTTTTTCGCGACCAAAACTTTCTAAAACTTTCCTACAGCTATCTGATACACTCATGTGTCTTACTTTTAGTCTTCACTTTATTGTCATCATGTCTTTTCCTGATACCTCGCAATCTCCGCGTTATGTCATCCATCGTGGTGTTCCAACTGCAACGAACATCATGATGCTCCCTAGCACAAGCATGGTCGCTCAGTGGATGACTCTTGTCGGGCCTTTGCTCACGACAATGGGAATCTACGAGCGAGTCTTTTCTGGAAAAGTTAATATGCAATTCATTACGATGGCCTTTAGTACTCGGACCGAGGCCAAATCCAAATTTGTTATCACTTTCTAGACTTCCACACACAAGATGCGAGCTACTGAAGCCGCCCTTGCTGCTATAGGTATCACATCCGGTACTGAGCCATCTTTGAACCATAAGCACACAAAGAACGTGATCAACCCGTTCATAGACACCGCGGTTGAGTATTACTGGACCCATGACGGGTATCTCCTAGAATCCATTCGAGATCCCATCATTCACGTCACGACCCAGCTACTGAATGCTTCCTGATGGTTGACAACCTCAGGAAGGAACACATCTCATCGCAGATCCTCCATCACCTTGTAGAATCCAATTACAAATTAGGATCTGGCCCATTAGAACCCTACAACTAGTATAAAACAATCTTTGGTTGAGTTGAAGAGGGCTATCAAGGAGAATACCAAGCAGCAATTTGTGGTTGTGCTACAACTCCCTAGGATCATCGACTGTCTTGAAGGTTCCGCACACCCCATACCAGTGACAATGCACTGTAACCTCCCAACCGTAGGGTCAGAACCGACCCACCCCCATGCCTTGGAGCAATCGACATAATCATGTCCGGTCAAGCCTCCTATGATAATCGGCGTCCCATACCACCAGCCATCGCACTCGGCTCTCCCTAGCACACATCTCCTGGCCTGGAGATACATCCTGGCTCATGCAGGTGCTCTCCATCCACCAACTCCCGGATAGACTCAATGAATGGTAAGAGGGAAACCCCACTACTAAATAGGCATAGCACAGTGGGACAAGCACGATCCTGCCGAACACGTGCCACCTAGGATAGTGACGCGTGACACCTAAACATGTCGATAAAGCCAGACCTACGTCATGCCCCTTGTGAGCCCGTCAATGAAGGGCGTATCGTTATGGTACATAATATTCCCCGCATAAAAACTTCCTTCTATGGGAAGAAACCAGAGAATCTAAGTCGTAAATCATCCTCCTCCCAGGTGTCCTCGTCATCTGACTTACCTTTCCAACAAATCAGATGTTCAGAAATCGAACGATTTCTCAGCTAAACTAGTGGTAGAATCCTTCATACTATTGTATGTGAACTCAACCATTGGGAGATACTTTTCCCAATCTGATTGCCGCCTGGAAACATATGCGCGAAGCATATCTTCCATCGATTGGTTGACATGTTCGGTCTGACCATCGATTTCTGGGTGATCCGTAGACAATAGACTTAAGGTAGTTTCCAGTCTTTCAATCACAATCACTAACAATATCGTTCGGCAAACCATACAACAGGAACAACTTTTCAACGAAGAGTTGAGCAAGGTCTGAAGCTTTGACAGTAGTTTTTGTTGGAATAAACTGCACCATTTTCGTTAGCCTGTCAACTACTACCCAAATAGCATCGTGACCCTTCCCTGACTTGGGAAGTCCGACCACAAAATCCATGGAAATACTTTATCATTTCTTGCTGGGAATTTCCAATGGATGCAACAGACTAGCTGCTTTGAGTCTTTCTGCCTTATTTACTTGGCATTGTTCACACTTTTGAATGTATGCCTCGACATGACCTTTCATTTTGGCCAATAAAATTCTCTCTTAACAAGGTCAAGCATTCTCTGTATACCAGGGTGACCCGCACTGGGGCTATTGTGGCACTCTCGTAGGATTTGGGCCCTTATGTCCGCGATATCTGGCACACAGACTTTTCCCCTACGAAAAAGCAAACAATTCCGAATGGAATAATTATCAAGTATCTTCTCTTCGCGAGATTTCTTGAAATCCTGCCTTCCAAGATTATCTCTCACTATAGAGCTTCCTACTAGGACATCTTGCATGTTCTCTCTTGATCCAATCGTTAGGCAATCGGCGCTTTTTGCAAAAGACTTGACTATGTTGGCGTCCGTTGCTACTCGATGGGATGATTGTCTTCCTACGTTGGCATTCGATCCAAATAAACCAATGGCGTCCGACAACGTTAAAGATCAGTTGCCCTTAGCCAGATTGCACTTTCGTGCCACAATGATGGGTGGTTCATCCCAATAATCACATGGTTATTTGATTGATTAGAAAGTCAATAAAAAGACTTTAGGCCTTTTTGCGGGACTTTTAATGTCGCAAGCCTAAATGTCAAGTTAGTGAGAACCGTTGGGGTTCCCACCAAATTTCAATTTCAAATTGGTTTCTTCCAATTATTGAATGGGTTCTCACTTTTTTTTAAATATGAATAGTTAGGGAGGTAGAAATGGGACAATAGGATTTTGAGGCCAAGGCCCTTCTCTCCACTATAAATAGGGGCAAACTCGAGTTGCTCCTCATGTTTCCATCTTCATTTCAATACAAGCAAACTGGTTCTCTTATGGCATGGACTTGTAAATGTCCTTGCTCTCTAACTCTATTCCTCAATCTATCATGCTTTGTTGTATTTGCTAATTGTTGGATTTGAATATTATTGGGATTTATATTTCTTATGCTTTTTGTGAGAGAGAAAGGGAGAGAGAGAAGGAGTAAGCTATTATCATGGTGAAACTTAGGGTTAATGGATGTAGTGTTAATGGATGTTAGAGTTAGATTTGGATCTTTCATACATGCTGAATTTTGAGATATGCTATCGCTCTCACGGGATCGAACCTACGCGTGACAACTAAATTTATTTCCTTGATGCTTTAGTGTTTGGATCTTGGGTTGAGAATAGGATAGGAAATAAACCCACTACAATTTTGGTGCCGTTGTCGGGGAGCTACGCCAATTTTTCAGTTTATAGCATGTTTGGTTGATGGTTAGCTTGCATTAGGCATCTTGTCATAATCTGATTGTTGAGCAAGGGAAGCTAATCAGATCACCATTCTTAAGATCCATCTAGATCTGAAAAATCATAAAAAAAACAACAATAATCGGTCAAATCTGCCAGATTTTGGTGAAAAGGAGGCAAAATTGTCATTAAAGCTGATAACTTTTTTTCCTCTTTCAGGAAACGTTCGCCGAGCTGCAGGCACCTTCGGTTTTGCTCACAGAATCTTCAGTTTGAAGGGCGAACATTCTTTCCCAGTAGATTTGCAGAAACATCAGAAAAACCATAAGAAAACATCAAAAAACACTCAAAACCCTAAAAAATACAGAAAAATAACCTTCGTCCGATTCACTGTGCATAGGTGAATTCAGATCTATCTATTGCCAGGTCGGCGAACATTAATTCTAAAAATAGACGGTCAAAGTGACTTTTTATCTAGTGGCTGATAATTTTTTGAAGAGTTTAACACCTTTTTACAAAATTATCAGTTTTCTCATCAGAATCTTCGCTTGAAACCTTCGCTTGAAACTTACTATTTTGGTTCATCAGTGAGTTTGGCAAACGATAAGCAGAGGCCACGTGTCATATTGACTTATTTTTGTCAAATTTTTTTTTTTTTTGGAAAAATAGCAGTATTACATTTGTAACCTTCGTCAAAACTTTCGTTGGAATTTTTGAGGATACTATTTATAGTAAACTATCATTTTTGAGTTCGGCGAACGTTATTGTTATCAGAATCGTGAAAAATCCCTATTTTTACTCTCGCCAAATTGCAAAAACTGTAATGTTTGTCTATCAGAACATTCGCCAGTTCTACCCTAGCCGTATCTGAGTCAAATTTACTTTTTGTGAATTTGACGAAGGTTAATTTTACCAGATTTGTCAAAAAATAACCAGATCATAGATTTTTACTCAAAATAGTACTGAAGAACCTCCACCGAGTCAACCTTCGCCCAAGAATCCTTCGCCCATATTATTTATAGGTTATGATTTTCTAGATCTAGTATCTGTCAAAGATCTATTTTGAAGCAATTATGTTATAATTTGATTCTGATTCTGAGAAATCATTAGTTTTAGAAGTGTCGTTGCTTGATCAAGGTCTATTTTCCAAAAATCAGATTCTGATTATTTTTCAAGTGATAGAGATTTTACAAATCTGATTTGAGATAGGATTTTGTTTGAAAGATCTAGATCCAATCTCGTTATCTGATTGTCGTAATTTGGAATTGTGGCTGACGGAGGACCATTGAACCCACCACCAATTGTTGTTAGGAAGTCTCCTCGTTTAGAAATACCAAAGTACAATGGGTTATCTGATCCCATCAGATTTCTTCAGATATTTTCTGAATCATGTAGGGTTTATGGCGAAGTCTTTCCACAAGATAAACTTCAGTTATTCCCTATGGCCTTAACTGGAGCTGCTCAAGATTGGTTTTATAACCAAGAGGAAGGAGAACGTCAAGATTGGAAAGTGGTTAAAGCCGCTTTCATTACAAGATTTAAGCCCAGAAATTTTTTGAAAAATCCATTTCTCCTTTTAAGTAAAATTAAAATGGGAAAGAGAGAGGCAGTAAGATTGAACGGCTTAAACACCGCAGTCTCGAACCAATCAATGAGGATGCTTTGATTATGTGGTTTTTAGTAGGTCTACCTAAAAGGATTAGATGCGAGCTAAAACGCCATAATGAATACGCTACAATACAAAGCGCTATGGATGCTGCAATTCGTGAGGAGGATGAAGATTCTAATGACAAACCGAATGTTGGAATGTTGCCTTATATGGCAGGGCAAACCACGACAACATCCACCGCCATTGCATCAACAAATATTAATGCTACTGCAGAAAAGATGATCAACGAGTTCGAGAAACTTGGTCAAAAGCAGCAGATGCAGCTGGAAAAAATGTACTCCTAGTTCAACGAAAAGTTGAAAGCCTTGGAAGAATTCCATGGGAAAGCAAACAAAGAACCTGAAAATTTTGCAAAGATTTTTCCTAGCCGAGAAAATGTGTGGTGTTCAATTTGTGCAAGAAATCACACTATGAATGAATGTCCAACATTGAAACAACGAATGACGAATACTATTTGTCATCTGTGTAACTCTACGGGATATGAAACAGCCTTTTGTTCGTTTAATCCTTGCATTATCCAACAGAGGTATGCTAAGCTTCAGTATCGAGAACCTACTTATTCAAAGGGTCCTGACGGAAAGCCTTTCAATTTTGCCCTTGGATTTCCAAAACAACTAGCTCTGTCAGCTCCAACGGAACAGAGTGCTCCTCCTGCTAATCTAATGGAACCATAACCTTATCGTGCTAATGAGCAATGAAACTATAGCCATGATCACGAGAGTGGTCCTTCAGAGCAGTATGCTATCTATGCTGCTGCGCAACAACAAGCAGCTAGACAATGGACCAGAGCGCCACTTGGATGTTTTGCATGCGGAGAGAACCATAGAGTTGTTGAATGTCCGAACAGAGAGAAATTTATACCATTCTGTAGAGAATGTGATTAGGGACACTCTTATAAAGAATGTCCTGCAAGACCCAAACCACCTCCAGTTACTGCTCCAGTGAATACGATTATGATCAAGAAAAGACCAGTCGTTCAATCTGAACCAACGATATTTTTGATGGTTGTTACCAAAGCTCAGAAACAAAAGGAGGTTCTAGTTGATCCAGTACCTGCTGAATTTGTACCAACTATAGATATACCTATTGCATCAAGGGTATATCTAAATCTCAAAGTAGAAAAGAAAAGATATCAAGATGTGAGACAGTGGATCAAACAGTTGCAAGGAGAAGAAGCTCAAAAAGCCGTTAAAGCAACAACCGAAGTTCCTTCTACTTCTATGCCACAAGCAGATCCAAGAACGGATGTTAATACATAGTTGCACCATCATAAAAAACCCTTCAAGATGACAGACCCAAAAGAGTCGTAAATAGAAATGATCGTAAATATTCTGTCTAGCAAGATGGATATTACACTGGGAGAATTTCTTAAGATGGTGCCGAAAGCAAAAAAAGTATTAGCAGAAAGATTGACTCAAATGGAACCACAAGTCCCCGGTCAAAAGCCACTTTTTTGTGCCAAGTTTGAAAAAACAAACGAAGTACTCAATGTGGGAGCAGCCTAGGAAAGTGAGCAGAAAAACATCACCCTACCGATACAACATAGACAATTTGGTAAAGAAGCAGCCGCCGTGATTGATGGAGGTTCATGAGTTAATTTGATCTCAACCAAGCTATGTGCAAAATGGGGACTTACTAAGCTGCCACCTTTGCCATTAAGTTGGCTGATCAAACAAGAGTCCGTCCAAGAGGAATGGTTGAAGACGTACCTGTCAAAATAGCTGGAGTACAGTTTGTCATTACTTTTGTAGTAATGGACTTACCTGACGCACCAAATGTATATCGAATTTTATTGGGACGTCCATGATTACGAGTTGCACAAGTAATTCATAATTGGGGCACCGGCAAAATTACTTTTGAGAATCGTGAGCGTGCGGTCAAAGTAGATCCAATCACTTGGACTATCAAGCCAGTAGTCCAAAGAGGGGATGATGATTCGTCAACAACGGATCATACCTATGATCGACAAGTGAAGACTCTGGAATTCTACTATGATTCTTAAACCGACACTGTCTATTGGAATCAAGCTCTTGCAACAGTGGATTGTAAAACAGACTATATGTGCCAACAAGATAATCAATCCGAATTGAGCGAAATTTTCTTACTTGATCGAACTTTGGATATGCCAATCACTGTTCTATTAAATATGATGAATTTAGCTTGGATATCAATTGATTCAATTCCAGATTCAATTGAAGATGATCTAATACATGTTAGTCATGTTCTGATTTACGATGGAGATCGAGTTCGAGATATTCTGGATGCACCGACAATAAAGCCGCCAAAAGCAGTTATATTGAAGGAAGAAAAAATTCCAGGACCAATGACAAATAAACAAGCTAAGCAACACTATAATACGGTCTTGAAATGAGAAAAATCTTCTTAAAAAATTGATTCTAAGAATGTACCACCTTTATTGGATAAAGGAAAGAGAAAGGTCAAAGATGATTCTTTAAGTCAGACTTCTTGCAAGAAATCACCATCAAGGAAGTCATCACCTTCAGAGACAAACACATCATCCAGAAGGTCATCACCTTCAAGATCGATTCCTGGAAAGCGAAACAAAGTTCAAAGATCAACTCTTATGAAATAGAACAATCAGAAGAAGTTCAACATGATATGTCTGAGCATTCCAAACGCTATACTTTGGATGATGTTGTGATTATGTTACCAAAAGCTCATCGTGAACCAGAGGAAAAAGAACCAGAAACAAAGGAGGTTTACGATGGACCAGCCAGGACTCAACCAATGAATCTTGCTGAATCAGAAGAGCCAAAGAAAATTGTTCAAGTTGGAGCGCAACTTACTCCCGAACAATTTCAAGCTTTAAGAAAATTATTGATCAAGTTCCAAGAATGTTTTGCTTGGTCGTACAAGGATTTCAAGGGAATTCCTACCTCGGTTATTGAGCATATGATACCCTTAATGCTTGATGCAGTTCCAAAGGTCACAAAATTTTATCGTTGTAATCCAAACATTACTGAAGTTATAAAGAAAGAGCTCCAACGACTACTTGAAGCCAACTTTATTTACGAAATCGAACATACAGAATGAGTTTCACGAATTGTCGTCGTTCCTAAGAAGAATGAGAAGATGAGAATTTGTGTGAATCTCAAAGCTTTGAACAAAGTGACACGGAAGGATCACTTTCCGTTACCCTTTACTAAAAGTATTTTGGACCGTCTTGCTGGAAGCATATAGTTTTTTGGATGGATTGAGTGGTTACAACCAAGTCAAAATCGCACTTGCAGATCGTCATAAAACAGCTTTTGCGACAGAATGGAAAACTTATGCTTATAAAGTGATGTCGTTTGCACTTTGTATTGCACCTAGTTTATTTCAAAGAGTCATGCAGTTCGCCTTCAAAGACTACTTGCAAAAATTTCTTGAAATCTACTTGGATGATCTCGGAGTCCATAGTGCAGATACAGACCATCTGGATCGTTTGGAAAAAGTATTGAACGTTGTTGCAAGTACGGAATCTTCTTAAATCTAGAAAAATGTCAAATTTGGGTCACTCATGGAGTTGTTCTTGGACATATGATATCAAGACATGGCATTGCTACGGATTATTCCAAAATCAAAGTCATCGTCGAATTGCCGCCGCCAAGAACAATTCGAGGAGTCTATGTTTTTATAGGTCATGCAAATCACTATCGGATATTTATTCTATTCTTTGCGGATTTAGCAAGACCTATATACAAGTTGACTATTGTACCAATCTGGACAATAGAGGCATTGGAAACTTTTGAAAAATTGAAGAAAGCTTTAGCTTCTGCACCAATACTAAGAGCACCAATTTGGACAATTGAGTTTCATGTTCATATTGATTCATCAAAATATGTCATTGGATCAGTTCTGACGTAGCCAAGTGAATATAAGAAGGATTATCCTATCAGGTTTGCAAGCAGACAACTTACAGATCCGGAGAAGAATTATTCGACAATCGAACGCGCAGCGTTGGTCATGATTTTTTCTGTTAAGAAGTTTCAACATTATCGATTGGCAACGCATTTTGCATTTTATACTGATCATCAGTCGTTACTTTATTTGGTGAACAAAACATGTAACACGGGGCGTATTGCAAGATGGCTACTTTTATTGACCGAATTTGATTTTCGAGTTGTGGTTCGAAAGGGTAAACAACACTATCGGGCCGATGTTTCAAGGATTGAATCAACACCAATTAATACTGAAGTGGATGATGAACTACTAGATGCTGCATTATTTTATGTTGAAGCAGTACCTAAGTGGGCAGCCGATATTGTTAAATATATGATGGTAGGCCAACCCAATGATTCCTTGACGAAAGTACAAAAGAGATAATTGATTCTTAAGGCACAACCTTATCAATTGATTGTTGGACAATTGTTTCGCCAAGGAATGGATGATATTTTGAGAAGATGTGTTTTGCCGCAAGAAATACCTGAACTTATCATGTTTTCACATGATGGAATGGGCGGAGGACATTTTTCAACAAATATCACCGTTCGCAAACTTTTACAATCCGGATGTTGGTGGCCTACACTTCATAAAGATACAAAAAATTATATTCAGTCATGTGATGTTTGTCAGCGAGCACGTCGTCCTACACGACAGAATTATGAACCTTTACATCCAATTTTATCGCAAGCACCGTTCGAGAAATGGGAACTTGACTATGTTGGTCCTTTTTATCCTGTGACATGAGGATCTCAAGCCAAATATATCATTGTTGCAACTGATTATATGACCAAATGGGTTGAAACAAAAGCAGTTTGAGTTGCAGATGCAAAATCAACGGCTAAGTTCCTCTATGAAAACGTCATTACTAGATTTAGATGTCCTATCGAGATCGTAAGTGATCGCGAAACACATTTTGTGAATGAAACGATAAAGTGTCTGTTGGAAGACTTTTTCGTTATTCATCGCTTTAGTACTCCTTATTATCTGAGGGGTAATAATCAAGTTAAATCTTTTAATAAGATTCTCTACAACATTATGACGAAAACAGTTGAAGCGAGTCATTCTGATTGGGAACATAATCTCTATTCAGCATTATGGGCATTCATAACAACTTACAAAGGTAGTACGAATCAAACACCATTCCAGCTTGTCTATGGTCAAAATGCAGTGTTGTCAATTGAATTTTTAGTACCATCCCTACGCATAGCGGCAACGGAACGGTGGGATGACGCAAAATCCTTACAAATGCGTCGTGCGGCTTTGCATAAAGTATGTGAAATCAGATTGATGGCAGTTCATGCCTTAGCAACAGAGAAAGCCCGATGTAAGGCATGACACGATCGCCGACTACACAAAAAAGATCTGAAGGAAGGAGATCTAGCACTAAAATATAATACGAAGCTGATTAAAGGTAAATTGAAGTTTGCAAGTGAAGGGCTGTACAAAGTTAAAGAAATACTGAACTATGGAGTGGTTATTTTGGAACATCTGGATGGAAAACGATTTGACACTCTAGTGAATGGTAGTACGCAAATTTTGGCAGCCTGTTTCACCAGTTCAGCCAGTATGATTCGACACTATGATTTTAGTTTTATTGTTTTGCAATTTTCTTGTTTCTCAGTACTTGATTAATTTTTTTTTTGAAAAAGAAAGAAAAAAATGAAAAGTGAAAATAAAAAAAATAAAAAAAAATGATGACTCAAAAGACTGATGAGCATAAGTCAAAAAATGTACAATACCAAATTTAGGTTGGTCAGAGGTTCAGATCTTGAAATTTGCATTTATTACAGCACCTTGGCAAAGGATGCTCTTAGGCGAATGTTCAACCTTCGTCACTTCAGAACGTTCGCCAGACTGCTATATTGGTCAAGAACCTTCGCTGAGATTTTTGGAAGCGAAATTACAGTACTCAGGCATGCCTGTAGATTTGTGTCCAGAACTGATCAGCCAAACTAGTACTTTGTCTAATGGACCCTTTAAATTCACCTATAAGAAAGCTGAATTCGATTCATTTCTCACTTGTGCCAACGGAGCTCTTGCAATTTTTTTTCGCGACCAGAACTTTCTAAAACTTTCCTATAGCTATCTGATACACTCCTGCGTGTTACTTTCAGTCTTCACTTTATTGTCATCATGTCTTCTACTGATACCTCGCAATCTTCGCGTTATGTCATCCATCATGGTGTTCCAATTGCAACGGACATCATGATGCTCCCTAGCACAAGCATGGTCGCTCAGTGGATGACTCTTGTCCGGCCTTTGCTCACGACAATGGGAATCTACGAGCGAGAATAAGCTCTTTTCATGTAAGAGATAGCAAGTGATAAAGCTCTTACTTAACAAGATGTCGTGAAGTCGCTTTCCAATAGGGCACCACCTAATTCTAAGAATGTAGCTTGGCAAAGAGAGGAAGAGAGTAGAGGAAAGAGAAAAGAGAAGAGAAGAGAGGACAAAGGAGGAGAGGCTATGCTTAGGTCACGTATAAATAGCCTTTGCTTCCTCCTATTAGGTCAGTAGAGGTGGCTTGTAGAAGAAACCTCCTAGTGGCTTGTGGAAGAAGTCAGCATTTCTGTTCGTCGGATCATATGCATCGAGTCTAGGCCATTGAATGTGAACGATATGAAACTTGAAGAGGTATTTTAAGTAAAAAACCGATTCCTTAACGAATTTCGAAGTTTTGACCGTAAATGCCGTAAAAAAGTTTAATACATGTGGAGTGGGATAAAATCAGATACTCTCCGAGAGAGAGAGAGACGAGAGGAGAGGAGAGCTAGATATGGCATCAACTATATATCTAATAAGCAACATAGATACATCAATTTTGAACTCCCTTAGACAAATACCACTTGCAAAATGGTAATTAATGGTTTATGCATACATTAAAATATGCCTAGTAATCCATCAAACACTTGGAAATATGCATGCATTTACATTTCTTATTGTTTTTCATTGATGAGGTTTTAAGAATCTTAGCAGTTCATATCAGATATTTATATTTGTTATTTTGTTGCAATTGCACCATATAAATCTAATCTAAATGCTATGCAAAAATCAATAAGTTCTTGTATTTGTTATTGGCAGCTGGGCGATTCATACGAAAAATGATTGAAATCTAGAAATGGATATTGTGATTAAGCTCTCGCACCCCTGTGGACATTGACAATCATAATTTCAATGGCATTGGAATCTCCACCAAGCTGCAAATAGAGGGTTTGATATTTTTATCTTTAGTGGGCACTTTTTTCATCGACTATTTTCTCTATGTTTTGCTTTGTTTGAGCATGTTGAAATGATGAAATGTAGTGTTCCTTATGTTTCCATGATGAGGAAGCAAGAATGCCATTCGGATTGGCTTTGCTCTCTCAAGTGCTAGCCTTAATAGTTAGCCCTTCACCAAGTGTTGGAAGCTTAACATGTTGGTGTCTATATAAACGTATGAAAACTTATGTGTATGTGTATTTGTACATGTGGATGCACCCTCTTCTTGGCCGTTGATGGCATTAGTAGAGATGGTGTAGCATATAGTTTATGCTATGCATGATTGAATCTAGACTATGTAGACCTATAGAGTATAGATTGTACATTCATTACTTGTTATGTTTATGAACTATCAATTTGTCGACTTTTAGACATATGTGTAAAAGTGGTGTCAAATATGAAGTGTTTTCTTGCTTTTTGTGTGTATATTAACTTGAGCTTTGGCTCAAACACTTGTCTTAACTATTGTTGGAACTCATGAGAAAGTAGACAAGAATTTCATTTGTTCGTAACTTTTTCATGCACGTGAAAAACTATATGATCTTCAAGAATCAAGGTACAAATAAATCTGGACTTTCAACGATACCTTCACTTAAAAGCACATTTATGCAAGATCATCCTTGAAAATGTATGACAATGATATTTGAAATTGGATATCAACTACCAACTAAGTTTCAATGCAATCAACAATAAGATGGCTCAACCAAAGAAACTAACTTAATCAAGACATTTGAGGCTATCTATGCGTATTGCAAGTGCGGAGATGTATAGGAAAAAACATGTGAAAGATCAAGGCACCTAGAATTCTAGAAAACTTGAGTTTGAAGGTGCCTAAAAATGACAAAGGTGAAGAGCTCACAATATCTTGAAGAACTTCCATCATTTTTAATATAGTAAATGTGGAACACGTAAAATTTAGAAATGAGTTGTTTGTAAAAACAATTGAAAGTCAAAATATAGCAAAATCGACTTCTTTGGTATTGCAACAACCTATCTGCCTTTAGAACTTGAATCTATAGTAGAGCATTGTATTGAATTCGAATACATTTCCATGGCTTAAATTTTTTCATAATGTTGATTTGTGCACTTGTTATGCATGGATTTTTAGTCTTTGAGGTTATTTCATTGTGATGTTTCATTGTACCATGTTGAAGAGTTTTGAAATGGATGAAGCTATATCATTTGCCTTTCCTTGTTCAACGTTCATGGCATTATCTCCTCTTTTTTTTTTACTATTAAACTCAATCTAGAAAAACAATACCTGGTTCAAAGTTGTATAATTGCTGGTTTTTTAAAGTCGATGCAACATATTCAAATGAAAATATTGCTTCAACTCCATACGCCCATTAGAATGGCATATGGCCAATAGGGATTTTATAGGAACTATGAAATGCGCAAACTTTACAGATCGTTCAATATACCAATAATGTCCTTGAGCTAATGAATCTTGGTCTTATGTTGAATAGAATCATTGCATGTCATTTTCTTATATCAAGAAGGGAAAAATCTTTGATTGCATGTTGAAAAAAGACTTCGCATAAATAAGAATTTCATCTACGTGTTAACTCTTTTTTAGTATGTGAAGAAATCTTTGAGAAGCCAAGATACATTGTTTGAATGTACTTATTTGGCATTGAATTATCATCTTATTCCATCACTAGGGATGGTCCACTTGAACATAGAAGATGTCATCATTTAAGGAGATACAAAAAGATAGGCAACCGAATATTCAAGTCCAAAAAATTTCATGGGAGCTCAACCAAGCTTGAGGTATTATTTGCATCAATACACAATATGGACACTTTACTTCATTGGGTATGCTACTCGTACCATTCTAAGTTGAAGTTTGCCACCTCACTTGATTTCATGTCAATTGGATGTGTCTTGATGAAGTTATAGGCTTTCAAAGTGAGGTGGGTAGGGCACCCAACTTTGTTGGACACATCAATTTAGGCTCACATCTAGCTTGTTTCATCCAAAAACTCAAGAAAAGGCTTGCCAATCTTGTCTAGGTGAGATCTAGGCATCATTTTGAGGTCATAGCCAGATAGTTTCATACAAATCACTTTTATTTGAGTCTTTTGTGAATTTTTTGAGTGCTTTACACGTGTTTGAGTGAAGGTGGCCCAAATTTTTTCCTTGCTTCATCTTTGGATGAGAGTTTGATCTAGTTTGAGAGAGATTGGTAGAGCTAGTGAGATTGATCTCACACCTAGTTGCAAGTTCTCAAGTTGGAGTTGGTAGGACACCATTATTAAATCCATCATTGAGAGAGAAGCAACACTTTTTGATCCATTACAAAACAATTTCTCAAGTTTTTATGGCATCCATGTGATCCTTTCTCTTGGAGCATGGTGAGAGATTGACCACCTCCAACTACTCTATTTGGAAGGTGAGGATGGAGTCAATTTTAGTACTCCAAGATGTGATGGATATTGTGCTAGGACTTGAGGAGGAGCCTCAAGTGCTCCAAGAGGTCCAAAAGTACAAGAAGAGGGCAAGGATGGCAATACATATCATCAATATGAATGTATTCAATGAAGTGTTGAGGGAGATTGGCTCTTGCATCTCGGCCAAGATGGCTTGGGACACACTAAAATACATCTATGAGGCAAGGAACACATCTAGGTTGCTCACACTAAGGAATCAAATTTTCAAAGCTTCCAAAAGAGTGATGAGAGTGCCTCAAATTATGTTTTGAGAGTGAAAGATCTTTATAGAGAGCTTGCTTGCATAGGAGACCATCTCAACCCAAGAGACTTAGTGCAAGTGATCCTAAACGGATTGAAGGATGAATTTGACAACCTTGTTCAATATTATGCAATCAAGGAGGAGCTTCCAAGCTTGGAGGCACTTAGACAAGGAGTTCTCATTTTCGAGGAGTGTAGGAAAGAGAACAAGCTATTGAAGATGAATCAATTTTCCTTGAAGGATGGTGGAGAGGAGAAAGCTTTCTTCTCAAAGGAGAAGCCAAGAGGAAGGGGCAAAGAGCAACAACAACATTTCAAAAAGGACAAATCCAATGAGGAGAGTGATGATGATTTATCACAATCATCAACAAGTTGCAAATCCAAGAAGAAGTGTTTTTTTTGTGGTAAGAAGGGGCATTTTACTTCTAATTAATTCAAGAAAATAGTGTTCCTCAAGCAAGCTAATCTTACTAAAGAGAGTGAAGGTGATGTAGAAGGGAGTTATGAGGAAGGATCTCTCATGATGTCAATGTACTCTTCTTCTAGATTTGAAGATGGAATTGCATGGTAGATAGGTAGTGGATCTAGTTCTCATATGACTAGTTCAAGAAAATCTTTCACTGATCTTGCACCTTACGATGGATCTAGAAAGTTCATCTTCATTCCTATTGGTGGTAAATGCAAGATAGAAGGAATTGGTAGTGTACCAATTGGCGTTGGATCCACTATGACTCTTAATGATGTACTTTTTGTGCCTAATCTCACCATGAATCTCATTAGCGTTGGTTAAATGCTAGTGATGGTTCCAAGTTGACTTTGGAAAAGATGCTTGTTTGATTAAGAGAGATGGTGAAATGGTAGCAAGAGGGACTAGATGTGGAAATATTTTCAAGTTGAAAACTAATCCTTGTGGAAGTGTGGTCAAGAGGAGCTTGGATCATCTCAAGGAGGAGAAGGCAAGTAGTTTACCTCAATGTATATTCCATGATGATAAGGCTCATGAAGATGTTATACTTGGAGAGTTATTGTCAAGGTGTTATACTTCTCATCAATTTTTTCATCTTGTTCATTTGGATGATCTTGTTTCATCAAGTAGAAGCGAAGATGGTGCTTTTTTATGTGATTCCTTCATTGAAGACTTCAATTGGGTGTATCTCTTATCAATGGCTTTTGTATGGACATATCTCATATCATTAATGCTTAGATCAGGTTCTAAATCATTTAGAAAGAAAGTGGTTATGTCATCAAATGTATGCTCTTGGATCTTGTAAGAGCAAGAATGAGATAGTCATTCAGAGGTGAAAAATCATGTTTTTTCAATTTGTGAGGCAATTTGTAAACTTCTCATGAGATTAAGCGAATCATCCACAAAGAACACCACATCAAGTATGTAGCCTCAATAAGATCAAGATAACCTTTGCCAAGATTAGAGCTATCATGCAAAAAGATGATAGTTTGTGGACTAGTCAAACTAGAATGCAAAATCTTGATAATCAATACTCTTGCCTATTTTGTGATCTTGGTCTTAATGGTCATTATGAGGCGTGGAGGCCTCTGATTTCCATCACTCTGGTGCAACTATTTTCAAGGAAGAAGAGCTTTCAAGTCAAGGGTCTTCTTCAAGCATGGAAGGAATTGAAGGAAGATATGCAAATATGGTGGAATGTTCATCAAGGAAGGTGGTATTGGATTTCCATCAAAGAAATCCTCTCATGGCAATGGTGAATTGGCTGTAACCCTTTGGCTGATCTTCACATCATATTCAAACCAAAGGATCCACTCAAGAAGTATGTCGAGTTTTATGTTTGATCTAGTATCTCATCAAGTAGTTTTTGAGGAGTGTGAAAATAGACAAAATCTAGCTTGATCTTTTGCAATATCATGTACATAGTAAAATCTCACATGTGTGGAGCATGTTCCCATGTGTGGAGGATAGCCATCATATTTTTAGTTCATTTATGAAGAGTTTGAATAGTCAATAGGCCTTAATCTTGAGTTTGGGGGGTACTTTGCCTTTTCTACTTGGTGTGTGACCAAAATCGAGGTAGGTTAGGCTTCTTACACATGGCATGATAGTAGAGGGCTAGTGACACTTTCCTATGTGTTGTCATGAAGTCATGTGACCAATCAAAAGTGAAATATTGATGAAATTGGTCCAACCATAATCAATGGTCCTTATGTCACTAAACCAATCAAATTAGGAGGAGATATGCAAAGGGTCCAATCAAATGATGTTGACTACACCTAGTTTTCTGGAGAGTTGTGGAGCATATAGATTTTGTAACATTCTCTCCTCTACCCGAGGAGCCTTTGTTGAATTCTCTCTCTACCCGAGAGCAAGCCTTTTCTATACTTAGTTTTTTCATCATGAGTTGCCTTTACATGTGAATGTACTTTGGTTGAATGATTTATGCATGTTCTATGTGCTCTTGCCTTAGAATTTTCAAGATAGATTGTAGAATCAATCAAGTGCAAGATCTTTGTGCAATCACACACATCTTAGGAGATCATTCACACACTTTGAGGTATCCTCACACATGTGAAAACTTCACATTTTAGACTTGCTTGAAAAGGGATGTGCACATGTATGTACGATCTTGTTTGTCAACAAATCAAGGATGTTCCATGGTTTGTTCAATCATTTCCTAAACACATTGCGTAGAATTTGTGATAGATTTCGCTAAAAATAAGTAGGGTCATTTGACTTGTACTACTTTTGAAATGTTTTCAAAGAAGGTCCATTTTATTTCATGCGAAAACAAAATGACAATCCCTAAAGTAGAAAAATTTGAATATTAGAAATATCTTAAAGCATTGTAGTATTTTGAAGTTCGTTGGTTTTTATAGAGATAATGGCTTTAATAGTGAATTATGGAGAGCATTGCTTGATAACTTGAGAGCCACTTTGAGTTCTCATTTGACTATCATTTTCAGAGATATGGTTAGAGTATGATTGCTAATTGTGTTGTGCTGCATATTGTAAGAAATGTGCATGATCGAAGGATACCCAAGCACATATCCCTATGCATGAAGAGAGATAGGGTAAAGGGAAACATTTTTTTTTCCCTTGAAGTTCAAGAATTGTTCTACTATGTAGACAAGACAGATGGAAGAAAGCTTCTACTAGAACTATCCCCGTCTTTTGAGTATGTATCAAGAAGATGTATGTTGGGGACACCGATATACAAACAAATGTTGGAATTAAGAATGTCTAGGACAATACATGTATGAACCTTAAAGATTTGACTTTGAATTTTAAGGCTTTAGTACTCTTAACACTTTGGTGAATGTGCTAATGCTTTGGTGAATGTGCATATACTTAAATAGAAATCACCATAGATAATTTTTTCTTTACTTGGGGCTCTTGGAAGAAATGGAACCATTTTTAAAGGCATGGGTGCAAATCCTAGGGATTTAGTATGACTTGTAGAGCTTTGCTATGTCTTCGTTAATTAATCATCCCTCATGTTAGTATCATGGAGATCCTTTCTAAGAGGTTGAACTTCAACAAGTAGGATACAGTTTTGCTTTCAAGAAATTCAAAAAAACATAAAATGCACTACATTAATCCTAAAAAGACATTAATTTATTAAAATTATGTTTTTCTTGTATTTCATCTTATGTGTTGCTAGAATGAATCCATGACCTCAAGGAGAGAAAAGGAGGACTTCACCAATACACCACTTTGGAAGATTTTTATTATTCTTAGGCTCAATCAATCGAATCAAATCTCCAACAAGAAGCACAATATCACATTCATGCCACCTTGAGCTCACTAAGTACGATATGAAAGGTCTTAAATTCATACAAACTCTTATTACAAGATATTGTAGAGCCTATGTCAAAATTGTAGTACCCAATGCAATCGTCCTTAGTAAAATCAAATCATTTTCTCTCCTACAAGTTTTTACCAATTATTTCAAAAACATAATACTTCATTGAATTTCTCATAATCTCTAGCTTTTTAACTTTGTCAAGCGTGAAATTCATCATATTCTTTAAAAATCATGTTACATGCTCTCCCAAATCCCTTGGCACTTATAGCTCAAGATAAAAGTTATTTTTTGAGCTTGGTTAAAAAATGAGTTTGTATTTATGTGTTGCACTTTATTGTGGGTAACAATCTGAATCAATATGGACTTTGCACAGAGACAGTGTTCATAATTCCATGCTCTTTATTGACAAACTAAGAAGACTCCTTGGATTCAATCTGGATCCTCATTAGCACAAAATTAACAAAAAGTTGACATATGTCGCATTGTAGATGTTCATACTAAAAACAAATTATTGCAAAAGGAATTTCACCAACAATTTATACAAGGCCTTTGTACAAGGTTTATATAGCTTTGCAATTCAAATTCTTACATGGATATATAATGTATCCCTTTGGTAGATTGCTTCATCAATAATGCACTTCATTGTTGATTGGCTTTTGTTCAATTAGAATGAGAAGTTCAACAACCACACTATATTCTTCTTGTTCAAGTTGAAACGACTTATGATAGATTCCTTGCACTACATGGGTTGCCAGCTCTACGATTTTAGTCATGGCAAAAAAAATTGTTAAACAGCTCCCATTTTAAGTTTGGCTCCTTGCTCCCTTCTTATATTGGGAGATTTAAATAATCATAGGAATTGTTGTCAAAGATAGGAATTTGCAATGTTGTCATCATCCATGGTATTTTACATAGTTAGAATTAAAGTAGAATCACTGTGTTACTGTACTGTGGGTCCTATCAGTGGATAAGGATCAGTTGGCCTCGCCACGAGGCAGGTCGACGGGGCATGCGTATCGCCAACGACAACCTAGTTCATGCATGGGTTGCCTGAGTGAACAACTATATGTACAGTGTAATTTCATTTAGAGAAATATAGTTGCTATGTGAGCTTGCTATGGAGAGTGTTTTTCTGTCTGTGTTATCGTGTAGCATGATCTGTGTTCCTGTGCAAAGCAAATTCTAAGTTGGTATCAGAGCCGTACAAGGAGTGTACACAGTACAGTGTCGTCGTTGAAGAGAGCTTCGGGAGAACTGTCTTCTGAGAGTTCGGGGTTTACGGCGGGTTGAAGATGGAAAGAGAAACACTGGTGCAGAGAGTTTAGCACACAGAAGCTTAGTGAGCTTGAGCCTGTGTAAAGATTCAGAGACAAGGGTTGTCGGCTGAATCAGAACCTCAGAAAACGGAATTTTGAAATTTCGAAGTAGGCTATTTGGTGTTTTCAGTCAGTGTACATTCAATCGGATACCGTTTGATGAACGAATTGAAGCATCAGCTTTCCAGCAGTAGGGCGACCTCAGAGGAAGAGGATAGGCCTGTTAGAACACCGTGAATTGGAAGCCAAGAACCGATTTGTGTAAAAAAAACCCTGGTCTGGGGTTTAGAAGCACAAAATCAGAGATTTCTCTCCATTTTGAACTCTTTTTGGAGCTGTAAAAGTTTGAAGGAGGGCGCCCTACTCAGCTAAGCTAAATCACAGAAGGCCATGGACGGCCGCGCATCAGAGAGGGTGCTGAATCGCGTTTTGCAGGGCAAGAGAAAACCTTGGCGAAGCCATAGCTAGCAAGCAAGAGGAGAAGAGCCCGCAGGTAGATCGCGCGATGTGAAGGAGGGTGGCGACTCAGTGTATTGGAGTGTGTCATGGCTCCAGGGATTTGGTTTAATGCCCAAACGAAATCTAGATCGTTGGATCCAGATACAAGATAATCAATGGTAGAGATGAGCTTCATGTGGGCCGTTGGGTTGCTATAAGCCATTGGATGGGCTTTGAACAGGGCCCTAAAGAAGTGAAGTGCATTCTGGCCTTCAACTTCATTAAAAAATTTTATACTGAAAGTTGAGTTGGGTCCCTTCACAAGTGAAGAGTGAAGTTTCTTCAAGGTGAAGAAACAGTTCAAAAACTAGAAAAGTATCTATTTTTGGGTCCTTTGCCCGTTTTGACCCAAACGAAAGGCTATAACCTTCAAATGAAGGGCACCCGGACTGTACCTGCAAGTACGGTACAGCAAAACAGAGTGATTGCAGCGGAGAAAGTGTTCAGAGTACGCCAGAAGTGATTTCACCATTCCACTGGGCACGTTGTTGAGAGTTGACGACTGAGCGCATTTCGGAAGGCGACGCCGATTTGGCTTTCAAATTGGTGGAAAAGCGACGAGTGGCCTGGTAAGGGAAAAAGTGCAGGTCATTATTTTCAACTTCTGACATCATTGTTGGCCTCGGCATACTGTTCTTAGCCTAAGGCAGAAGTTTCAAGCAGTTTTGCGATGACAAACATGGGAGAGTCCATTTTGAGTGAAAGTAGCAAATTGGACGGGATTTCCAACTATGCAGTGTGGAAATTCAAAATGAAAAACATACTGATGGAGAAAGACGTGTGGGAAGTCATCACAAGTGATGAGAGAAGACCGCCAAATGAAGCAGACATCAAAGTATTCGACAAAAAAATGAGGAAAGCTTTGACTTTCATTAACTTGTCAGTGAAGGATCACATCATTACCCACATTTGTGATGCTATTACACCCAGACAAGCATGTGATGTGCTAAAGGAGCAGTTTGAAATGTCAAATCCGTCAAGACTCATGTTTTTGAAGTCAAAGTTGAATAGTGCCCGCATGGAACAAGAAGAGCACATTCAGACGTACATGACCAGAATCAAGACAATGAGAGATGAACTGCATTCTATTGGTGAGCGCATATATGATGTGGAGCTGGTGCACAATGCATTATGTGGCATTGCAGAATCCTATCAGATGTTTGTGAGCAGAATAGCATCAAGAGAAAGATTGCCAACCTTTGACGAGCTCACAGGAATCTTGATGCAGGAAGAGCAATGACGAGAAATGGTGAAAGCTAGACGTCAAAATACTGACGATCAGGCACTTGCGACACGCCAAAAACAAGACAAGGGGAAACCAAAAGAAGTAGGTAACCTTGTCGATGAGGGTGAGATTGAAGACTCTAGCATTTTCATATCTGCATTGTCATCTAATCAAGATGATCAAGCATGGTATATTGACTCAGGAGCCACAAGACACATGACAGTTAACAAGAATTGGTTCAGTAGTTTGAAGGTGTTGGATAATGGAACATCTGTTTCACAAGCAAATGGTGAGATGTGCATGATCAAGGGCATAGGCATCGTTTCAATCCAACTACTTGATGGCAAAAGCAGAATAATCAGGGAGGTACTTTACGTACCAGGTTTGAAGAAAAATTTACTTTCTGTTGGAGTCATTACTGATCAAAAGTTGAAAGTAGAATTCGTCCATGATCGTTGCTTTGTGAAGGATGTGAACCAAAAGTTCAAAGTTATTGCGGATGGAGTAAGAGAGCCCAATACAAAATTGTACAGGTTGAATGCTACAATTAAGGGGCAACATGGACTGTATTGTCCATTCCATCGCAAACTGAGTTGTGGCATAAGAGGCTTGGTCACTTGAACTTGGGAAGCCTCAGTTTGATGAGAAAATTGGAGATGGTAACAGGATTTCCTACCATAGAAGATCACTTGAAATCGATGTGCGAATCTTGTGTACATGGGAAGCAGCATCGAGAGAAGTTTAATAAAGGGGGTGTTGCAAGAGCAAAGAACATCCTGGATTTAATCCACACAGATTTATGTGGGCCTATGAGGACTATGTCCTTAGGTAAAGCCTTCTATTTCATGATCTTTATTGATGATATGTCACGTAAGACGTGGATCTACTTCTTGAAGAAAAAATCAGATGCATTTGATAACTTCAAGAGTTTCAAAGCATTGGTCGAAAATCAGACAGGTAGGAAGATCAAAGCCCTAAGATCAGATAGTGGAGGTGAGTACAAGTCTAATGACTTCAATGATCTTTGTGATCAATGTGGGATTAAAAGACAATTTACGCAAGCTCATACTCCTGCTCTCATTGGTGTAGCTGAGCGCAAAAATCGTACGATTGTGGAAAGTGCCAGATCTATGCTAGCTGAGATGAAACTACCAAAAGATTTTTGGTCAGAAGCATGTAGCACGGCAGTCTATCTTCAGAATAGAAGTCCTACCATTGCCATACCAAAGATAACACCTGAGGAAGCATTCACGAAGAAGAAGCCAAAGGTGAACCACTTGCGAATCTTTGGATGTAAGGCCTTTGTACACATTCCTAAGGAAGAAAGACGTAAACTTGATGTAAAAGCTATCAAGTGCATATTCCTAGGATATGATGATCGTGTGAAGGGCTATAGATGTTTTGATCCAGTCAAAAACAAAATCCATATAAGCCGTGATGTTATCTTTGATGAATCCAAGATGTATGAAGACGAGGATGATGAGAAGATAGACACATCCAGTGGGAATGATGGTATAGTGAGGATACCACCTGATGGTCCATTCATTGACCTTCCGAGTGATGAATATGAGGATACATCTCAAGATACTACTACTCAACCTCAAGAAACAGGTTGGAGAGGTAGGGACAAACCTTTTGGTGCAAGAAGGATTGAAGTTGCAGGTGACAAACGCAAGGAGAAGGATGTACCGTGGGATACATTTTCACCAGGAAGCAGATCACCTGACAGAAATCTCTCTAAGTGGTTTGAGAGATTGTTGGAGAGCCGCGACATAGATGACTTTCCAGGATCATTTAACCAGGGAGAGCTACGAAGATCAACAAGAGAGAAGATACTACCTGAAAGGTATGAAACAAATTATGCTCTCTTATCTAGCATTATTCAAAGCAAAGAACCTTCGACTTATGGTGAAGCGAAGGATGATGACATTTGGGTCCAGGCCATGGGAGAGGAGATGGAGTCAATTGCTAAGCATAGCACATGGGACTTAGTAGAATCACCAGTTGGCAAGAAATCCATTGGTTGCAAATGGGTATACATGACTAAGTACCATGCAGATGGAAGTATAGCAAAACACGAAGCAAGATTAGTGATCAAAGGGTACGCACAAAATAAAGGCATCGACTATGAAGAGACCTTTGCGTCGGTTTGTAAGTGGAATACTCTACGTCTACTTATTGCTTTAGCTTCACATTTTGGTTGGCCTTTGCATCAGATGGATGTGAAATCTGCTTTTCTAAATGGTGAGTTAGAAGAAGAAGTGTTCATGGATCAGCCTGAAGGCTTTGTAACGAAAGGACAGGAAAATAAAGTATGTCGCTTGAAGAAAGCGCTTTATGGTCGTAAACAAGCACCACATGCGTGGTATAGCAAGATTGATGCCTACTTTCGTTCAAAGGGGATGGTGAGAACACATTCTGATCCAAATCTATCTGTCTTATGCTTTGATGGTATGGTTGCTTTGATTGCTCTTTATGTTGATGACTTGAATATTACGGGAAATAATCAAGAGATGATAGATCAAGAAAGACCTCATGGAACAATTCGAGATGATAGATCTCAACATGATGCATTACTGCCTTGGAGTAGAAGTGTGGCAAAAAGGACATGAAGTGGGTTTAACACAGGTGAAGTATGTCAAAGAGTTGCTGCACAGGTTTAGGTTGCAGGATTGCAAACCAGTAAACACTCCTATTGAACCAGGTAAAAAGCTTTCTAAGCTTGATGAGTCACAGTCATTTGATGCTACACTATATAGACAATTAGTAGGGAGCTTGATTTACCTTACCATGACTAGACCAGATATATGTTATGTTGTTGGCATTGTAAGTCAGTTTATGGCAGCACCTACGGAAACGCATTGGAAAGCAGCTAAATGCATTTTGCGTTATGTGAAAGGCACTTCAAAGTATGGCTTGATTTACAGGAAGCATGATGGTTTATCTGAGTTCTGTGGCTATGTGGATGCGGATTGGGAAGGTGACTATGATGATCGTAGATCCACCACAGGATATATATTCCAGTTTTGTGGTAGTTGCTTTTCCTGGTCTATTAAGAAACAAAGTACAATTGCTCTTTCCACCACAGAAGCAGAGTATAAGGCAACATGTAGTACAGCACAGAAAGCTATATGGTTGAGACAAATCTTGGAAGAAATTGGCATGAAGCAGAAAAATCCCATGACTTTACATAGCGACAGTCAAAGTGGCATTCAGTTAGCAAAAAATCCAGTGTTCCATGCGAGAACTAAACACATTGAGATTCAGTATCACTTCATACGTGAGAGGCTGCTGAGTCGTGAAATTCATGTTGTTCATTGTAGCACAGAAGAACAACTAGCTGATATTTTCACTAAGCCACTTATTGGAGAAAAGTTTGATAAGTTTAGATCAAAGCTTTCTGTACTTAAAGTTTGTTGACTTTAAAGCTATGTATATGACTGTATAAAAAGTGACTCTACTTTAAGGGAGAGAGTTAGAATTAAAGTAGAATCATTGTGTTACTGTACTGTGGGTCCTATTAGTGGATAAGGATCAGTTGGCCTCGCCACGAGGCAAGTCGACGGGACACGCATCCCGCCAACGACAACCTGGGTCATGCATGGGTTGCCTGAGTGAACAACTATATGTACATTGTAATTTCATTTAGAGAAATATAGTTGCTATGTGAGCTTGTTGTGGAGAGTGTTTTTCTGTCTGTGTTACTGTGTAGCATGATTTGTGTTCTTGTGCAAAGCAAATTCTAAGTTACACCACCACATCTATTGTAGTCACCATCATACTCTCTCTCTCTCTCTCTCTCTCTCTCTCTCTCTCTCTCTCTCTCTCTCTCTCTCTCTCTCTCTCTCTCTCTCTCTCTCTCTCACACACACACACACACACACACACACACACACACACACACACACACCCACCCACACCCACTCTCTCTTACTTTGATTGACTTAGGATTTTACTACTACGAATCTAATCCTCGATTGTTTTTGTTACAGTTGCCAACAAGAAAAGATGTTGATTGCAGTTTCTGAATGACTTTTGGACTTCATATTAAAGTTATCATCGCAGTCATCTGTTTTTTACTACATGAGTAGTTTTCTTATGATGCGGTATTATAACTCAGATAAACTATTTTAGCTTGAACAACTTATTTTGCTAGTACTTTATTCCGACAGCAGACTATGTTCGACTTATGGGCCAGATGTTTTGATTTGATGCTATGGCCTCGGTTCCTTTATTTATGGTTGATGAGATATTTTCTACTCTCCATCTCATTTTGGTATCTGGATTAGTCTTTTCTCTTTCTCTACTTACTACTACTATTTATTTAGTGTTACTTTGTAGCTTTTAGTTGTTTTAGTTGTTTTATTTAGTTGTTGTGTCGTTAGATTGGTTTATGCTTTGGTGGTCGTTTTGGTCATTTTTTATTGGTTTCATTTCTTTTTTCAGTTGTCTGGGTCTTGCTCTTCTTCGGCTCTCTATTTTTTATACATGTGGGTTTGCTGTGTTGGTTTCTTTTTCCTGGTTCAGTTTGTGGGATAACGCTCTTGTTGTGTTGTCCTGGCTTCGTGGTGCTTCGAAGGTGCTATGTTCATGGTGCTTTTGCATTCCGGTTTTTGATGTCCTCTGGTGTTTTGGGGCCTGGACGCCTTGTCGGTAGTTGTGACTCTATGTGGTTCTTCTTCTTGGTCTTTGTGTCTTCCTTTCTTGGGTTTGCTTCCATGGCTTCAGATAAGGTATGGCTCTCTTCTGTGGTGTGTTTCCTTACTTCTTTTTGCTCTTTCCTTTGTTCAGTTCTTTTGCTTGATGGTGTTTTTCGCTGCATTTTTATATTTGGTTTGGTTTTTGCTTACTATAGGCGTTTGCCTTTGCTTTTGTGTTTTCTGGTGTGGGTTCGCTTTTCTTTTCTCTTTCTTTTTCTTGGTTTGTTGGTTGTTTTTTATTTTTTGGTAGTTTGTTACCTTTGGTTGCACGTTTTTCTTCTTCTCTACCTTGATGGATTTTGTTCTAGCTTTTTTGTTTTTTGTTGTGCTCTTGGGTTAGCTTTAGTTGCTTGATGTGTTTTTGGTTCTGATGGGTCTCTTTCATCTTGCCCTTTGTTCCTCTTGGTTTTTGAGGTTATGTGAGTGTGTATGTATGTGAGGGGGTCATTGCTCCTTTTTCTTTTTTGTGTTTGTCTCTATGTCCCTTTGTATGTTAACGTTTTTTGTCCCTTTTGTGCTAACACGTCCTTCCTTCTTTTGACTTCTGTTTTTTGCATTTTTTGCGTTCTGTTTTTTACTTTCAGTATGTTGTTTAGTTCTTCTATTTTCTGTTTTTTGT
Organism: Diphasiastrum complanatum; assembly: GCA_029204225.1. NCBI lineage: Eukaryota > Viridiplantae > Streptophyta > Lycopodiopsida > Lycopodiales > Lycopodiaceae > Diphasiastrum > Diphasiastrum complanatum. The sequence continues at coordinate 35,840,773 of CM055095.1, forward strand.
TTCTGACTTTTTTTTGTTGATTTCTCGACTGTCTTCTTTTTAAATATTTTGTTGTTAGATTGTAACTTTTCTATTTTTTATTTCTCTATCTTTTGTTACTTATTTTACTTTGATCTTGGTGTGGTTACGATGGTTTGTCTTGAGTCTATTCTGATACTTCAGATTTTAGTTGACTTGCATTTTTCTCTCTAATAAATGCTTCAGGTACTAGCTCTTTATTGAATAGCAATTCCATTTTGTTCTGCTACGTCAATACACTGAATGTTTTGACTCCACTTTATTTATGACATCAGTTTATTTTTATGGTAGAAATACCTACATGACACTGCTTTATATGATATCTTTAGTGGTTGATTTTGTCCGATCATGACATGTGTCTGTTGGTATGCTTGATAGTTAAATTGCGGCCGATTGTTCGAGATAGGCTGAGTAAGATGTAGTTTGGTGGCTCAATTCCTTCACTTGATATCCATTAGGCACTTTCAGCATATGGAATCCGTTAGAAGAATCTTCACCAGAATCTTCTAACATTCTTTTGATCTCCTCTTATAGTAGCATCGAAATGACTCTTGATAGAGTGAGATGCTGCTGGGACGAAATAGCCATGACTCAAGTTTCATAGGCATCAGACAGACTCGATAATAGAGTCATCACTGCATCGGAATCTTCAATGATTGAGCCGTTTGTAGTCATCTACTCCATAAGGTTTTTGAAGGTGTTGAGATGGCTCAAAATATTGTCTGCATCAGACATTCTCAAAGTAAAGAACTTCCTCCTCAAATGAAGTTTGGAAGTGACATCCTTGATATTATAGGGGATGTCCCAAGCATCCTTAGCAGTCTGAACAGCTCGAATATGACTGATTTGGGAGTCTTTGATATTGAGTGTGATTAAGGCAAATGCCTTGCCATCTCGTTGTCTACATTTGGTGATGTTGGCTACATCACCCTCAGGTTTGACCTATGTGCCATCAACGATGTCCCACAGTTCTTTGGCAAGTAGAGTGTTGGAGGGTTTTCGAATCCCAAGGCAATCCTAACCCTAGTTAATAAGTGAGAGGGATTTGGCATGGCACCCTACGTGTGTAAGTCCAACCTGGTGATCACATAGAGATTTGATTAATTAGAAAGTCAATAAAGGGACTTTAGGCCTTTTTGCGAGACTTTTAATGTCGCGGGGCCTAAAAGTCAAGTTAGTGAATAAAGTAGGGGTTCCCACCAAAATTCATTTTCAAATTGGGTCCTCCAATTAATGAATGGGTTCCCTCCACTTTTTATATGTTTAGGTTAGAATGAGCCAATAGGAACTGGGGCGCCCATCTTCTCAATCCACTATAAAAATTGCAATTTTGAATCATTGTACATGTTTTCTTTTCATTTCAATACAAGCAGGTTGGCCCTCTTATGGAATGGATCAAGAATGTCCTTGCTCGCTATCTCTTTTCCTCCATCTCTCATGCTTTCTTTATGGTTTCTAATTGTTGGATTTGATGTTTATTGGGATTGCTAATTGTTATGCTTTTTGTGAGAGAGGAAGGAGTAAGCTTCTATTTTTGTGGAGTTAGTGTTAATGGATGTAGGGTTAAAGCTTAGTGTTAATGGATCTTACTGTTAGATAATAATTGTATGCACATGTTGGATCTTGATTAATCCTATCGTTCTCACGGGAACGAACCTCCGCGTGACAACTAACCTCGTCTCCATGATGCTTGTGAGCTTGGATCTTGGGTTGAGGCTAGGATAGGAAATAGCCCACTACAATTTTGGCGCCGTTACCGAGGAGCTACCCCAATTTTTCAGATTGCAGCATGTTTGGATGGATGTTAGCTTGCATTAGGCATCTTGTTTTGGCATAAGTAGGGTTAAAATTGCATTCTAGGATTAGATTGAGAGTGCTTTTGCTTGATTTGAGTGGATCTTCTTGTTTGAAATCTAATCTAATTGTTGAGCAAGGGGAGCTATTTAGATCACCATTCTTAAGATCCATTTGGATCTGAGAAATCAGAGAAAATAATAAAAATCGGTCATTTCTGTCAGATTTGATAAAAAAGGAGGCAAAATCGTCATCAAACTTGATAAATTTTTACCCTCTTACAAAAAATCTTCGCCGAGTTGCAAACAGCTTCGATTTCACTCACAGAACCTTTAGATTGAAGGGCGAAGGTTCATTTCCAGCAGATTTGCAAAAACATCAGAAAAACCATCAAAAAATATCAAAAAACCACCAAAACCCTAAAAAATACAGAAAAAGAACCTTCGTCCGATTCACTATACATAGGTGTGATTCAGATCTATCTACAACCAAGTCAGCGAAGAATAATACCAAAAATAGAAGGCCAAAGTGACTGTTCATCTAGTTGTTGGTAACCTTTTGTAGAAAGTTTTACACCTTTGTACAAAAATATCAGTTCTCTGATAAGAACCTTTGCCAAAACCTTCGCCAGAGTCTGTGTCATTCCTACTTACTATTTTTTATAATCAGTGAGTTGGGCGAACGTTTTTGTCAAGGCCATTTGTCATATTGACCTATTTTTGTCAAAAAAAAAAAAGGCTCTTTTCTGCAAAAATAATAGTATTACTCTTACAACCTTCGTCGAAACCTTCGCTGACTCTTCTGAGGACTCTAAATATAGTAAATCATCATTTTTGAGTTCGACGAAGATTAGATCTATCAAGATCTTGTGAAAAGTCTACTTTTACCCTCGTCAAGTTCCAAAAACCTTATTGTTCGCCTACAAGAACCTTTTCCAGTTCTACCCTAGTTTGATCTTTGTCAGATTTTTACCAAATTTGTCAAAAAATAGCCAGATCAATGATTTTTTACCCAAAATAACAGTGAAGAACCTTCGCCGAGTCATCCTTTGCCTAGAAAACCTTCGCATGTTCTATTTTCAGGTTCTGATCTACCAAATGTAGCCACTGTCAAATTTTTGAGACATTTTGTTATATTCTTGATTTGATTCTGAAAAAGTCTAATTTAAGAAGTGTCGTGATCGCTTGATCAAAGATCTTTTTCCAAAAAATTAGATATCTGATAATTGTCAAGTGATATAAGTTTTATAGATTTGATCTGAGATGGGATTTGAAAAATCTAGATCTAATCTCATTGTCTGATTGAATCGATTCACAATGGACGTTCCACCAGTAATTGTTAAAAGGTCATCTCGGTTAGAGATACCAAAGTATAATGGGTTATCTGATCCTGTCAGATTTCTCAAAATCTATTCGAAATCATGTGAGGTATGTGGTGAAGATTTCCCACAAGATAAGAAGTTGTTAAACAAGCCCTCACTACATATTTAAACCAAGAAAATTTATGGAAGATTCTTTTCTACTTTTAAGTAAAATTAAAATGGGAAAGAGAGAGGGAGTACAAGACTATATTGAATGGGTTAAACACCTCATGTCTGAGTGTGATCCCGATTTAATTAATGACGCTGCTATGATTATGTGGTTTTTAGCAGGTCTACCTAAGAGGATTAGATGCGAGCTGAAACGCCATACTGAATATATGTCTTTAAAAAATGCTATGGACCATGCGATACGAGAGTAGGATGAATATTCTGATGATTGAACCAAATATTGAAATGTTGTCATATACAACGGGGCAAACCACTACTACATCCACCATTATTGCATCCACGAATATTAATGCTACTGCGGAATTGATGACCAACGAGTTCGAGAAACTTGATCAAAAGCAATAGATGCAGTTGTATAAGATGCAGTTTCAGTTCGACGAGAAGATGAAAGCTTTGAAAGAGGTGCTAAAAGTAGCAACGCAATGGAAAAGTTCACTAGGACCTTCCTAGTCGAGAAAATGTCTGGTGTTCAATTTGTGCGGGAAATCACATCGTGAATGAATGTTCAACATTAAAACAACGAATGATGAATACTATTTGTCATCTGTGCAATTCTACAGGACATGAAACAATTTTTTGCTCATTTAATCCTCGGATTATCCAGCAAATGTATGTTAAGCTTCAATATCGGGAACCTACTACTCATACGGGACCTGATCTTAAAGAAAAGGCTTTCAACTTTGCCCTTAGATTTTCTGAACGACCAGCTTTGCCAGCTCCACCAGGACAACAAGCTCCTCCTGCTAATCCAATGGAACTAGAGCCATGTAGTGGTAATGAGTAATGGAATCACAGTAATGATCAAGAGATTGGTCTTTCAGAGTAGTACGCTATTTATGTTGCCGCGCAACAACAAGCAGCGAGAAATGGGTTAGAGCACCACTTGGATGCTTTGCATGCGGAGCCAACCACAGAGTTGCAGAATGCCCAAACAAAGGAAAGTATGTTCCATTCTGTCGTGAATGCGGTTATGGACATTGTTACAATGATTGTCCAGCAAGACCAAAACCACCACCGGTTACTGCTCCAGTGAATATGATTATGATCAACAACAGAGACCAACAGCTCAGCCTATGAACCAAATATACCTTTGATGGTTGTTACCAAAGCTTAGAAGCAAAAAGATGTTCTAGTTGATCCAGTACCTGTTGAATCTATACCAACTACAGATATACCTACTGCATCAAGGGTGTATCCGAATCTCAACTAGGAAAAGAAGAGATACCAGAATATGAGACAGTAAATTAAACAATTGCAAGAAGAAGAAGCCATGGAAGCAGCTATAGCAAAAGCTGAAGCCCATTCTTCACCTGTGCCACTTCGAATTTACATAATCCACAAACAGATGTTAATACTCAGTTGCATCATCATGAAGAACCCTTCACGATGACAGATTCTGAAGCTGTCGCAAACAAAAATGATCGTGAATATTCTGTCGAGCAAGATGGATATTACACTGGAAGAATTTCTGACGCTGGTGCCAAAAGCAAAAGAAGTATTAGTGGAAAGATTAGCTCAGATTGAACCACCAGTCCATCAAAAGCCACTCTTTTGTGCCACATTTGAAAAATCAAGTGAAGTGCTCAATGTAGGAGCAGCATGGGAAAGTGAACAACGAAACATCACCTTGCCGATACAACATAGACAGTTTGGTAAAGAAGTAACCATGATAGATGGAGGTTCAGGAGTAAATCTGATTTCAACAAAGCTATGTGCAAAGTGGGGCCTTACTAAGATAAAACCTGCCACTTTCGCCATTAAGCTAGTTGATTAAATGACAGTGCTAAGGGGATGGTAGAAGATATACCTGTCAAAGTCGTCGGAGTTCAGTTTGTCATTACTTTTGTAGTAATGGACTTATTTGACGCACCGAATGTATATCGTGTCTTATTGGACCGTCCATGGTTACGAATTGCGCAAGTAATTCATAACTGGGTTACTTTCAAGAATCATGAGCGTGTAGTTAAAGTTGATCCAATCACTTGGACTACCAAGCCAGTACTCCAAAAAGGGGATGATGATTCATCAACAACGGATCATACCTGTGATCGACAAGTGAAGACTCTGGAAGTTCACAATGACTCTCAAACCAATACTGTCAATTGGAACCAAGCTCTTGCAACAGTGAATTGTAAAATAGGCTATACGTGTCAACGAGATAATCAATCCGAATTGAGCGAGATTCCTTTACTAGATCGAACTTTGGATATGCAGATCACTTTTCCATTGAACATGATGAACGTAGCTTGGATATCAATAGATCCAATACCATATCTGATTGAAGATGATCTAATTCATGTGATTCATGCCTTGATTACGATGAAGATGCAGAGCTTACAGGTGAGCAGATTCTCAATCACATGGATCCTACGAGATTTGGAGTTCAAGATATTCCAGATGAACCAACAATAAAAATGCCAAAAGCAGTTATATTGAATGAAGAAAAAATTGCAGAACCAATGACGAAGAGGCAATCTAAGCAAAGCTATAATACGGTGCTAAAATGGAAAAAATCATCTCAAAAAGTTGATTCTAAAAATGTACCACCTTTATTGGACAAAGGAAAAGAGAAGATCAACAATGATTCTTCAAGTCAGAATTCTCGCAATAAATCACTATCAAGGAAGTCGTCACCTTCAGATAAGAGTACATCTTCTAGAAAGTCATCACCTCCACGATCGATTCCTACCAAGAAAGACAAAATGAAGATCCAAGATCAATCCTTATGAAAAAGAACAATAAAAAAAAGTCTAGCATAATATGCCTGAGCATTTCAAACGCTATATTTTGAATGATGTTGTGATTATGTTACCAAAAGCTCATCATGAACAGAGGAACAAGAACCAGAAATGAAAGATGTTTATGATGGACCCCAACTAGGACTCATCCAATGAATCTTGCTGAACCAAGAGAACCAGAGAAAATTGTGCAAATTGGAGCGCAACTTACTCCCGAACAATTTCAAGCGTTAAGGAAGTTATTGATCAAATATCAAGACTATTTTGCATGGATGTACAAAGATCTAAAAGGGACTCCTACATCGGTTATTGAGCATACAATACCCTTGATGCTTGATGCAGTTCCTAAGGTCACAAGATTTTATCAATGTAATCCAAACGTTACTGAACTTATAAAGAAAGGGCTACAAAGATTACTTGAAGCCGACTTTATTTACGAAATCGAACATGCAGAATGGGTTTTCCCAATTGTCGTCATTTCTAAAAATAGTGGGAAGATGAGAATTTGCGTGAATCTCAAAGCCTTGAATAAAGTGACGCAAAAGGATCACTTTCCATTACACTAAACTGAAAGCATAATAGACCGCCTTGCTGGAGCGGAAGCCTATAGTTATTTGGATGGATTTAGTGGTTACAACCAAGTCAAGATCGTACCTACGGATCACCATAAAATAGCTTTTGCAACAAAATGGGAAACTTATGCTTATAAATTTATGTCGTTTGGACTTTGTAATGCACCTAGTTCATTTCAAAGAGTGATGCAGTTCGCCTTCAAAGACTACTTGCAGAAATTTCTTGAAATCTCCTTGGATGATCTCGAAGTCCATAGTGCCGATACAAACCACTTGGATCATTTGGAAAAAGTATTTGAACGTTGTCACAAATACCAAATCTCCTTAAATCTAGAAAAGTGTCAAATTTGTGCTACTCATGGAGTTGTCCTTGGACATGTGATATCAAGACATGGCTTTGCTACGGATTATTCTAAAATCAAAGTCATAGTGGAGTTACCGCCGCCAGGAACAATTCAAGGAGTCTACATTTTTATGGGTCATGCAAATTACTATCGGATATTTATTTTATTCTTTGCAGATTTAGCAAGACCTATATACAAGTTGACTATTGTACTGATTTGGACAGTTGAGGCGTTGGAAGCATTTGAAAAACTGAAGAAAGCTTTAGCTTCTGCACCAATACTACGAGCTCCAATTTGGACATTTGAGTTTCATGTTCATACTAATGCATCAAAATATGCTATTGGATCAGTTTTGATGCAGCTAGATGAATACAAGAAAGATTATCCTATCAGATTTGCAAGTAGACAACTTACAGATCTTGAGAAGAATTATTCAACAACATAACGAGAAGCGTTGGCCATGGTTTTTTTTTTTTTAAAGTTTTGACATTATCTAATGGCAACGCATTTTGAATTTTATACTGATCATCAGTCATTACTTTATTTAGTATACAAGATGTGTAATACGAGGCGTATTGCAAGATGGCTACTTTTATTGACCGAATTCGATTTTCGAGTTGTGGTTCGAAAAGGTAAACGACATTATTTGGCCACCCATGTCTCAAGGATCGAAACAGCACCAGTTGATACGAAGTAGAGATGAAGTACGAGATGCTACGTTGTGTATGTTGAAGTAGTGCCTGAGTGGGCAGCAGATACTGTTGAATATCTGATGCTAGGCCAACCCAATGACTCCTTGACAAAAGTATCAGGACGGTGGTGGCCTACACTTCATAAAGATACAGAAAATTATATTCAGTCATATGATGTTTGTCAACTAGCACGTCATCCTACAAAGCAGAATTATGAATCTTTGCATCCGATTTTTTCGCAAGCACCATTCGAGAAATGGGGCCTTGACTACGTTGGTCCTATTCATCCTGCGGCAAGAGGATCTCAAGCTAGATACATCATCGTTGCAACTGATTATATTGACCAAGTGGGTTGAAGCTAAAGCAATTCGAGTTGCAAATGCGAAATTTACGACTAAGTTCCTTTATGAGCACATTATTGTTAGGTTTGGATGTCCTATCGATATCGTAAGCGATTATGGAACACACTTTGTTAATGAACGATAAAGTATCTGTTGGAAGACTTTTTCGTTATTCATCGGTTTAATACTCCGTATTAGCCGAGGGGTAATGGCCAAGCTGAATCTTCCAATAAGATTCTCTGCAACATTATGACAAAAACGGTTGAAGCAAGTCGTTTTGATTGGGAACATAAATTGCATGCATCATTATGGGCATTCAGAATAGCTTACAAAGGTAGTACGAATCAAACACCATTTCAGCTTGTCTACGGTCAAGAGGCAGTTATGTCGATTGAATTCTTGATACCATCCTTACGCATAGCAGCAACGAAACGGTTGGATGATCTGAAATTCTTACAAATGCATCATGAGGCTTACAAAAACATTGTGAAATCATATTGATGGCATTTCATGCATTAGCAGCAGAGAAAGCTCATCGCAAGGCATGGCGCAATCGCCGATTACACAAAAAAGATATGAAGGAAGGAGATCTAGCATTAATGTATAAGATGAAACTGATCAAAGGCAAATTGAAGTTAACAAGTGAATGATCGTACAAGGTAAACGAGATATTGAACTATGGAGCAGTTATTTTAAAACACTTGGATGGCCTTATCAGTTTTACTTTTGTTGTTTTATGATTTTTTTGTTTTTCATTACTTGGTTGATTTTCTTTTTTTGGAAAGAGACAGTAGAAAAAAAAAAAAAAAGGAAGGAAAAGAATTATGAGCAAAAGTCAAAAAAAAATTCAGATCAGAAAAAGTTGAAGGAAAGTATTTTTAGGAATCAATCTTTTATTAAAAAATGACTTAGAAAAGCACTTTTTGAGTCATTTCTTGTACATACAGTCTTAGAAACCTTTGCTGAGTTGCTAGATTGTACATCCATCTCAGATTTACCTACACTGAGTTGGGCGAAGGTTCTCTAGCAGAGTTACTACCTATTTTGAAGTCAGACGAATGTTCAGTAGTTTACCATTTTGGAAACCTTCGCCAAGCATCTTACAGTCCTTATTAACCTTCATCGACCTGCCAGATGGATTTAGAATGCCAAAATTAGGTTGGACATAGGTTCAGATCCTAAAAAAATTTATTATCTACAGTACCTAGGCGAAGGATGTTCTTAGGCGAATGATGAACCTTCGTCAACAGATCTTCAAAACCTTCGTTTAGTAACCTTCATTGAGATTTTTGGAAGCTTTTTTCATAGTACTAAGCATGCCTGCAAATTTTTGTCCAGAACTGAACAGCCAAACTAGTACTTTGTCTAATGGACTCTCCAAATTTACCTATAAAAGAGCTGAATTCGATTTCATTTTTCACTTGTGCTATCGAAGCTCTTGCCAAATTTTCTAGCGACCAAAACTTTCCAAAACTTTCTTCCAGTCTTCTGATACACTCTTGCGCTGTTTACTTTCAGTTTTTGCCTACACTCATCATGTTTTCTACCGATACTTTTCAATCTCCTCAATATGTCTTCTACCGATACTTCTCAGTCTTCGCATAATGTCATTCATCCTGATGTTCCAACCAAAACTGACATCATGATACTTCCTAGCACAAGCATGGTGGCTCAATGGATGGACCTTGCTGAGCCTCTGCTCACGATGATGGGGATCCACGAGCACACATTTTCAAGTAAAATCAAGCCAAGTCCAAATTTTACATTACCTACCAGACAGGTACTCACAAGGTGCATGTTACTAAACCCGCCTTTTTTTGTCGCCACAGGAATATCCTCAAGAACTCAGTCTTTCCCGAACCACAAGCATGCCAAAAGTGTCATCAAGTCTTTTATTGACACGACAAATGAGCTTTAGTGGACCAATGATGGCTACTTGCTAGAATCTATCCGAGATCCTACCATCCATGCCGCAGATCAACTTCTGAACAACTTCTTGATGGGCAAAATTACTTTTGAAAATTGTGAGCGTGCATTCAAAGTAGATCCAATCACTTGGACTATCAAACCGGTAGTCCAAAGAGGGGATGATGATTCATCAACAACGGATCATACCTGTGATCAACAAGTGAAGAATCTAAGAGTTCACTATGACTCTCAAACCGACACTGTCAATTGGAATCAAGCTCTTGCAACAGTGGATTCTACAACAGGCTATATGTGTCAACAAAATAATTGATTTGAAGTGAGCAAAATTTCCTTACTTGATTGAACTTTGGACACGCCGATCGCTTTTCCATTGAATATAATGAACCTAGCTTGGATATCAACTGATCCAATTCCAGCTCCGATTGAAGATGATCTAGTACATGTTAGTCATGCTTTGACTTACGATGGAGAGGCAGAACTTACGGATGAGCAGATTCTTAATCATATGGATCCTACAAGATATGGAGTTCGATATATTCCGGATGAATCAATAATAAAACTGCCAAAAGTAGTTATATTGAAGGAAGACAATATGGCAGGACCTATGACAAAGAAACAAGCTAAGCAACACTATAATATGGTTCTAAAATGAGAAAAATCATCTCTAGGAAAGTTGATTCCAAGAATGTACCACCTTTATTGGATAAAGAAAAAGGGAAGGTCGAATTCGGATGATACTTCAAGTAAAAGTTGTTGTAGAAAATCACCATCAAGGAAGTCATTACCCTCAGAGAAGAGTACATCTTCAAGAAAGTCCTCACCTCCACGATCGATTCTTGCCAAGAAAACCAAACGGAGATCAAAGATCAACCCTTATGAGAAGAAACAATCTGAAAAACTCCAAAATGATATGCCAGAGTGTGATTATGTTACCAAAAGCTCATCGTGAACCGGAGGAAAAAGAACCAGAAACCAGGGAGGTTTATGATGAGCCAATGAATCTTGCTGAACCAGGAGAGCCAGAAAAGATTGTTCAAGTGGAGTGCAACTTACTCCTAAACAATTTCAAGCATTAAGAAAGTTATTGATCAAATATCAAGACTATTTTGCTTGGACGTACAAGGATCTCAAGGGAATTCCTACCTCGGTTATTGAGCATACGATACCCTTAATGCCTAATGCAGTTCCAAAGGTCACAAAATTTTATCGTTGTAATCCAAACGTTACTGAACTTATAAAGAAAGAGCTCCAACAATTACTTGAAGCTGACTTTATTTACGAAATTGAACATACAGAATGGGTTTCGCCAATTGTTGTCGTTCCTAAGAAGAATGGGAATATGAGAATTTGTGTGAATCTCAAAGCTTTGAACAAAGTGACACAAAATGATCACTTTTTGTTACCCTTTACTGAAAGCATATTGGACCGTCTTGCTGGAGCGGAATCATACAGTTTTTTGGATGGATTTAGTGGTTACAACCAAGTTAAGATAGCACCTGCGGATTACCACAAAACAACTTTTGCAACATAATGGGAAACTTATGTCTTATAAAGTTATGACGTTTGGACTTTGTAATGCACCTAGTTCATTTCAACGAGTGATGCAATTTGCCTTTAAGGACTACTTGCATAAATCCCTTGAAATCTACTTGGATGAAATTGGAGTCCATAGTGCAGAAACAGACCATTTGGATCGTTTTGAAAAAGTATTTGAACGTTGTCGCAAATACCAAATCTCCTTAAATCCAGAAAAGTGTCAAATTTGGGTCATTGATGGAGTTGTCCTTGGACATGTGATATCAAGACATGGCATTGCTATGGATTATTTCAAAATCAAAGCCATTATCGAGTTACCACCGCCAGGAACAATTTGAGAAGTCTATGTTTTCATGGGTCATGCAAATTACTATAGGAACAATTTGAGGAGTCTATGTTTTTATGGGTCATGCAAGTTACTTGGTGAGATAATTCGTAGCCATGATAATATATCGGGCTTGTGAACTTCTTGCAGCAGGTAAGTTGGTGCCGTGATATATCTCTCGAAAGCATGTGCATTTTCCAACATCATAACACATCGCCACTGTGGTACTTGTGAGATTTATAGATCGTGATTTCGGGAAGAGTGTTCCCACCTCAGTCCTCCTAGCTTGGATATGCTTTGTTAAACTCCTCCAACATTAACATCTATTGGCTAGGACTCTTCGACGTGATTCTGTGCCGTACCTGTGTAGTTGTGGTAAGTGTGGGTGGTGGAGGGTTAGGTATGGTTGTGAAAACTTCACGAGGGAGTGTTGGGTATTTGTGAAGTCGATAAGCAGTGGATGGTGAATAAGGGTGAGTGTCGAGGTACTGAGGTGATTGGTCATGTGGTGGTGAGAGTGGTGTGTCATTGATAGGGGGTGATGAGGCTTGACAGGTGGTGTCAGATTGAGTGGCAGTGGGATTAGGCTCTTCAACTGATATGCCTTGTTCGTGGTAGTACCTCCTTGCGTGCTTTGAGGTTCCACCATTGTCAAGTGATACCCCAAATTATCCCGTTGTTGTCCTGTATAGTGTGAAGGTCCAAGACCATCATTTTCTGCATCGTCTATGGTGTTTGGCATGTGTTTCTTCATGCTTTGTGTGTAATGCTGGTAGCTACTGGGGTAATGTCTTTAGCTGTCCTTCTAGCTCCTCAATCCGTGCGTTGAGCACAGTTTGATTTGCTAGAGTGGCCTGCTGCAATTGTTGTGCTTGCGCTTGGTTCGCCATTAGTACCTGAGTTAACTTTTGATATGAAGTGAGAGATATTACAGTGCCCTCCGAGATTGGTGGTTCTTGGAACTACTTGAAATCAATGCCCATCATAGTGGCCCATAAGTTCATGTGGCTTCGTCGTTCATCTTCTAACTATATTTTCAGGGTCTTGATGAGATCATCCATGTGTTGTAAGCGTGCGTGAACATCCGTGTTTATTCGATGCAGCTCTTTGAGGTCAGTCATGAGTTTTATTTCTTTTTTTTTTAATTGAGCGACCTCTTGTTCTAATTTCGTGGAACAAATTTGCCATTCTTATACCTTGTTTGTCAACTGCACGTTTTTCTCTTGCGAGAAGTTGCACCAATTTTGATACTCATTGATTGAAGAGTAGAGGTAATGCATGGCATCACTTTGAGCGTTAATGCCCCGTTGCACATTTTTCGGAAGATACTGCCACTCCCCAATAGTACGATACTGTTGAGAGGTGGATGCATAGGTTGGTGGGGGATTTTGTTGTGGTTTTTGATACAATGTGGTGTATTGTTCATGATGGACGGATTGAGCAGATGGGGGTTGTGATGTTTGAGTGATGGTGATAGGGATTGGAGATGTGTCGGCAGTTGTGATCGGAAAAGTGGAAAGTATTGTGGAAGTGGTGGCAGTAGCGATAGTGGTGGGTGTAGGAAATGGTGTGGTGGTAGCAGGTGGCGTGTTTAACAATGAAAGTGAGAATTCTTCAATGTTGAAGGATGCGTCAAAGACGTTTGGAAAATGTGTCAAAGATTGCATAGAGGTGGTTGTGATTGGTGCAGTGGGGAGTGGGAGTGTGTTCGTGGAAACAAAGGGGATGTAATGGTGAGGGTGATGTAGTGGTGAGGATGAGTGTGCTGGGTAGTGTGACAGTGAGGGTTGATGTGATGGGAATTCATGAAAGGTGGTTCGTGGATCACTTACCATGAACGACATAGGTGGGACACCAGCTTCAGCCTCTGTCTCCTTTGTCTTAAAATGTGTCGTTGAAGAATTTGATGTTGCAATCAATTCTTCTTCAATGCCTTTCGTGATTTCCACTGTTGAGGTGTCTTTAGGTGTTGGATAGGGTGATTGTGCTGTGTCTCCCATTTCGTTGATATTTTCATACCCTTGGATGGTGGATTTGCGCAAGTGCTATTTGTTGCTGCTGGATGAGTCTTTACCTTGTGTGTGGCCCTCTAAATGTTCTTTTTTGTGTTGGCTATGGGCATGCTCTTTTAACCGTTGTAGCTCTAACTCTGTTTCCTTGCCACGTGTGGATGATACTGGTGTGTTTCTGCTAGTGATGTGGCACCGTTTGGGTGCTGGTCTGCTTGTTTCCTTTGCCTCTCCCCCTTTTATCCTCTTGGAGTGATGAGCTCGTGCCAAGGTGGTATGTGGCACATCTGGATATTTCTCTTGCACTCAAGTGAGAATGTTACGGAATTCACCCAAGTAATGTTTTCTTATGATCATATGCAGGAGATATCCGCACTTTGTGAGAGATTTTCTTGCTTTGGACGCTGCACATAATTTGATACTTATCTTTTCTGCCAAATGATAGGGTGAATAAAGTGCTGCTCGGAATCCTGTCAAATCTTGATGATTGTACCTCAGTGAGTAATGCAAGTAGGTCCGACGTTGTCCTAAGTCCTGGATCCGAGATGAGTTTGACGGCGTAACCGTCATTGTTGTAGATGGAGGTGTCATCGTCTTCCGTACAGAGCTGCGTCAAGTGATTCCTATCAAAAGATTACCCTATGTCGTGCATAGGCTCTCCTTCATTCAGGAACCCCAAGTGGTTTAGGATATGTGGTGATATAAGAATTAGATCCTCGTCTTTGCATCTAGGGATTCTGAATGTCTAGAGCTCATCATCAAATGTAGAATAAGCTGCACACACCAGGCATTCATGTTGCACACCTGAGAAAAGTCATGTGTCGAAGTTTAGCCACTCTAGGAAAGGACGAGCCGCTGCTAGAAATCAGTAAATGAGACCAAGTGAATTTTTGTAGTGCACCTGCTAGGTTTCATGTCTGATAAATCACTTTGCTTAGTTTTGGAACTCCACAATATCTGGCTTCCACCACTTCGTGAGGATTTTGAATAGAACCTTATTCGTAGACTCAGCCTGCCCATTACATCTTGGGTACCCCTTCATGTCATTGTAGTTCCATGCGAAGTTATGACGATATTTTCTAAGGAGCTTCTCTAAGGCCGATGTTGTTCGGTGTTGAGGTGTGCTCCAATATGGACAAACTTGTCCTCTGTCTCATCAGGCTCTTAAAGATTTAACTTCATGGTTTCGGGGCCATCATATGGCTCATTCCCCTTTGGCTCCCGTTGAGCTTGAGGCAAGTGGATAGTGTAGGGAAAATAGTAATTATTCTTCCACAGAGAACACAATGAAAGTTTGAATAAATGAAACTAATATCAGTGTCTTCAATTGGGCCTGTTTCTGATCTATGTACTAATAGAACAATTTTTCTTGATTGATTATAGAGTGCGGAATTAATATGCGAAATTAAGAGACAACATAAGACAGTTTTAGACAAACAGAAACTATTGATCAAAAATGAATTTATAATTCTGAATCTGAATTACCAATATACATCTCTTGCTGTCTTATCTCGTTGTTGTGTCTGTGACTGAATGAGTCTAAGAATCTCTTCAGTTTGAGAGAGTGTTTACAATGAGTAGTGCACATGTATGTATATTGCTATAGGATAGGTCTTTTGGCCTTTTTGATTACAGGTCTTTTGGCCTTTTAATTCTGTAACAGTAGATCTAACCATTTACGACGGTTGGTATTCAAATAAACATTCTGTTTTCAGGGTTGAATAATCTATGTTCCCGAATATCTCGCGACAGTCTGTCTCTTTGTTACAGCTTCGTATTTCGCAAATTGTTTGCGATAATTGACAGATTTGAGCTTGAAGAAGAATCCAAAATATTTTGCGAAATGTTCGCAACAGGTAAGGTTTGAACAAGAAATCTTTCAAGTCACCATAAGAAATCTGTTCGCGAATCTTTCGAGTTACCACAAGAACATTTCACGAATCTTTTGAGGTTGAACACGAATAAAAATGTTTCGATTTCGAGATTCATTTCTCATCCTTTGTCATATAAACTGCGTACTTTGTTAGTAGAATCGAGATCTTGATCAGGTGTTCTACAGCTCCCTCTCAAAGTGGGCAGTTGGATTAACCCCAATCTTCTTCACTGTTTCTCGAACAAAGCTTTACTGAGTGGCTTTGTAAAGATATCAATTGTCATTTCCTCTGTGGGTATGAAGGCTGTCTTCAATATCTTCTTCTCAACTAAGTCTCGAATAATATGAAACTTGATAGCAATGTGCTTCGTTTTCGAATGAAATACATGATCTTTCGTAAGATAGATTGCTGAAGTGTTATCCATTAACAAGACATAAGGTTCAGAAATAGAATCATCAAGTCCTTCCAACGTCTGTTTGATCCAGATCAGTTCATTTGCCATCTTGGCTGTTGCTACATATTTCGCTTCATAGGAAGATTGAGCTACTACTATTTGCTTTTTGCTTATCCATAGTATGGTTGCGCCAGATGCTAGAGTACAATCTCCTGAAATACTTTTGCTATCATCCTTCATGGATGCCCAACTTCCGTCACTGTAAGATTCAATATGAAATCTAGCTTCCTTCGAATAACACAGTCCATAGTCTTTTGTTTCTTGGAGATATTGTAGTACTCTTTTTGCTAACTTCCAATGCAACGATCATGGGTTTTGATTATATTGGCTCAGCCTGTATACAACAAATGCTATACCAGGTCTGGTATTGTTTGCAAGATACAATAATGATCCAATAAGCCTGCGATAGGGTGTATTGGCCATTTGCTTCTCTTCCTCGAGAGTCTGTGGACAATCTGCCTTGCTCAGTATTGTTCCATGTATCATGAGAGTATGCACACATTTGTATTCAAGCATGTTAAATTCTTCAATGATCTTCAGAGTGTACTTTTGTTGGTGAAGATACAACTTGCCACCTTATCTCTTCTTGAGAAAATAAGCGTGTCATCAACATAGACAACTAAAATGATTATTTCATTTTGGACATGCTTGATATAGACATTTGACTCAGCAAATAGAGGTTTGAAGCCTAAGGAACGTAGTGCTTCATATTACTACTTGTTTCAAACCATAAATGCTTTTATTCATGTGACATCCGTATTCTGGATATTCTTGGCTTACAAAACCAAGTGGTTGGTCCATGAATAAGTCTTCTTCCAATTTCGCGTGCAAGAAAGCAGTCTTCTCATCCACAATATGGATTTTCAAATCATGAGCCACTGCATACGCGAATAACAAGCAAATTGATGTATGTTTGACTATCGGTGAGAAAGTATCAGTGTAGTCGATTCCATACTCCTGTGAAAATCCATTAGCAGCCAACCTTGCTTTGTATATGATGTTTTCTCCATCAGGACCTGTTTTGATCTTGTAGATCCACTTGTATTTGACTGGTTTTCTGCCATTAGGTATAGGTGCAAGTGTCCATACATTGTTCTTATACATGGATGACATTTCGTCCTCCATTGCTTGAATCCAGCGATCTTTATCTGGTCCATCAACAGCTTCCTCGAATGTTTGAGGTTCATCTTAGAAACCACAATATTCGATGGCTGCATTTGTTAAAATATCCTGACCATATCTTTCTGGTGGTTTGCGTTGTCTGTCAAATCTTCTCACAGTTGGATTCGAGTTCGATTCTACAGTTTTGGGTATGACCTTTTCTATTGGAATTCGAATTGGTGATTCAAGTCTATCAAATACTCGATCTTGACCTCCCTCTGAATATGGTAATTCTCGTTCATCTTCTGCTTGTTTTACTTCTGTTGTCATTGGTAGCTCATAATAGTTTTTGAGAATTTCATAGCCGATTAGATCACTGTCTGCTATGTATTTTGACTCATCGAATTTAACATCTCAAACTACTTTTATTCTGCCAATTTCGGGTACATAGACACGATAATATGACGAATGTAACTCGAATCCTACCAGAAAACCTTGTTTTGTCTTTTCATCGAGTTTCTTTCTCAACTTGTCTGGTATGTGCATGTAAACTGCGCATCCGAATGTCCGAACATGTGCTAGATTTGGCTTTGACTTCCACCATATCTCATAAGGAGTTTTATCCGGTATTCAATATTTCAGAATACGATTCGAAAGATAATTCGATGTAGCCACTACTTCTGCCCACAACTGTTTTGGTGCTTTTGCATGAGCCATCATACACCTTGCAGCTTCCATAAGTGTACGATTCCTTCATTCAGCTATTCCATTGTGCTGAGATGTGTATGATACAGTCTTCATATGCATAATACCTCGATTAGTACAGTAAGCTTTGGACTCATTGGAAATGTACTCACCTCCACGATCTGTGTGAATCTGCTTCAACTTATTGCATGTCTGTTTCTCAGTCCAATTCGTATACTCAACGAATTTCTCGATAGCTTAAAGTATACCACAACAAACTTGCTGAAGTAATTAATAAACGTAATGAAGTACTTTGCATCACCCAACGACAATACTCCGACTGGTCCATAGATATCTGAATGCACAATTTCAAGTCCTTAGTTGCTTTATAAGCATCCTTACTAAAAGGTGTTCTAGTCATCTTGCCTTTAAGACAGGATTTGCAGGTAGTTCGAATATCTCTACTTTTGATTTCAACTCCTTCAATTCTCTGACTTTTGTTGGATTGGTACAAGGCTTCCATGTTCATGTGACATAGCCTCTTGTGCCACAGAATATCTATCGATTCTTGAGTTTGATTGGCTTGTTCGATTCGAGTTCGAATGTTCAAGTGATACAAATTTCCTTCTCTATTATCTTTAACAACTAGGTTATGAGAATCTTTCTCGATCAATTTACAAGAGTTCTTTGTGAAGGTTACTGACATGCCTGTATCGACTATCTTAGCTACGGATAGAAGATCTTTTTCAAGAGTCAGGACATAGAGAACTTCCTCCAGTTTCTTGTCACCCTGATTTGTGTCCAGCCATAATACACCAATTCCATCAACCACGTGCTTAGAACCGTCTCCAAGTATAACGAATCTCGAATTCTTGTACTCTGATAAAATTTGTTTCGAGGAAACAAAATGTGATGTGGCTCCCGAATCAAGTACTACTTCTCGAACTAAATTTGTTGAACAACATAGATCAGCACTAACATATGCTACTGAGTTCCTTGTCCTGTCTTTTGCTGCTCTGGAACATTCTGCTTTGTCTTCGACATAGTTTGAATGTGAAGGTTCGCTTCGATTCTACTCCTTTTTGTTTATGGGATTCTGATAACAGCCTACTGCTGCATGACCCCGTTTATGACAATGAATGCATTCAATCTTTGGATTCAACCAACACTCATCTTCTGTGTGACCTGATATTTTGCATCTGTTGCAGATCTTCTTATCACCAAAATTTTTCTGTTGTTTTTCAGATTGTTGATCATTTGTCTTAGACTCATTCTTTTTAGATGACTCCCTCTTAAACTTAGACTTCTTAGAAGATTTATTCTTCTAAGTAAATAGAGCATTTTCGGAATCACCATTGTCATTATAGCGTTCACGAACTTGTACTTCCTCTTTGACTCCGTCTATTGCCTTTTGAAGTGTCATTCGTGCATCTTTTGCCAATAGGGTTCGAGTTGTGTGGAATGACCTGGGTAGGGCTCGAAGAAAATAACTAGGCTATTTTTTCTTTGAGATTGTAGTTTCTGCGCCAGAATTTTGCAAGGAAATAAAACAGATCTTTTATCTTTCGTACGAATGTGTTCAGGTCTTTGTCATCCCACTGTAGGTAAGTTAATTGGTCTTCCAAGAACATGATCTGATTATGAGATCGAGTCTCATTCTTGGTTTGCGATTCTTCCCATAAATCTTTTGCGTTCAAAATTAATGTAAGATCCAGTATTATATTGTCATGCACTGAAGATGCAATAATTTCTATAGCTTTGTCATTTTTTAAACTCCATTCTCAAAGTTCTTTGCCAAAAGTAGTTATTGGCTTCTCCTCTATAGGTTCTACTCATTGTCATAGACCTTCACCCTTCAATATGAGTGAAGTTTTTAATTTCCAAATCAAGTAGTTTGAACCTTTTGGATCCAAACCACTGTATCAGCTCTAATTGGCTCTGATACCACTGTATCAACTCTGATCATGTAAGCTCTGATACCACTGTATGAAAATAGTAATTATTCTTCCACAGAGAACACGATGAAAGTTTGAATAAATCAAACTAATAACAGTGTCTTCAATCGGGTCTGTTTTTTATCTATGTACTAATAGAACAGTTTTGCCTTGATTGAATATAGCGTGCGAAATTAATATGCGGAGTCAAGAGACAACATAAGATAATTTTAGACAAATAGAAACTATTGATCAAAAACAAATTTATAATTCTAAATCTGAATTACCAATATACATCTCTTGTTGTCTTATCTCGCTGTTGTGTCTCTGATTGAATGAGTCTGAGAATCTCTTCAGTTTGAGAGAGTGTTTACAATGAGTAGTGCACATGTATTTATATTGCTACAGGACAGGTCTTTTGGCCTTTCTAATTACAGGTCTTTTGGCCTTTTAATTATGTAATAGTAGATCTAACCGTTTACGACGGTTGATATTCAAATAAACGCTCTATTTTCAGGGTCAAATAATCTCTGTTTGCGAATATTTTGTGGCAGTCTGTCTCTTCGTTACAGCTTCGTATTTTGCAAATTGTTTGTGACAGTTGACAGATTTGAGCTTGAAGAAGAATCCAAAATATTTCGCGAATTGTTCGCAACAGACGACAATTTCGCGACAAGTAAGGTTTGAACAAGAAACGAAATATTTCACGAATCTTTTGAGTCACCATAAGAAATCTGTTTGCGAATCTTTCGAGTTACCACAAGAACATTTCGTGAAACTGCGCACTTTGTTAGTAGAATCGAGATCTTTCTAATCAGATGTTTTACAAATAGTTACATCTTCAATGGTGAAGTCCTTGAAATGGTTGGGTACATCAATTTTGTTAGGGGAGTAGGGCTTCTTAGTCCTGGGTCGAATATTCAGTTCTAGGCTTAAGTTTATATCCTTTTCAAAATGGCTCGAATATTCCTTGGAATATCAACCTACAACATGGTTCGAAAGAATCAATGTTATCTTGTTCAATTGGGTTTTACAAGCAATTCAGCTGACTGCAATGTTTATTCCAAGCATGTAGGTGTCAATTCAGTCCATATAGCTCTTTACATAGATGACTGATCTAGGCGCTGCACATTCTTTATTAGGAATTTACATTACTATAAATAGATCACAAAAGAAGATAT
This sequence comes from Diphasiastrum complanatum, assembly GCA_029204225.1. NCBI lineage: Eukaryota > Viridiplantae > Streptophyta > Lycopodiopsida > Lycopodiales > Lycopodiaceae > Diphasiastrum > Diphasiastrum complanatum. The sequence goes on from CM055095.1 coordinate 35,861,848, forward strand.
ATCTTAGCCATCAGACATATCTAAAAGGCATTTTAGAAAAATTCCATATGTCTAATTGCAAACCAATTGATACATACACCAATAAATCCATTAATCTGATATTTGATGTATGCCATGCTATGCACTGGACCAGATCCAGCATACACTATTAGCACGTTAAGTCAATTCATGTCTAATCTTAGGATCTCTCATTGGAAAGCATTAAAGAGAGTGATGAGATATATTCAGGGAAGTTTAGATCATATTTTGTGTTATGATAGAAATGTTATCGACCCACTCGACCTGCGAGGCTACTCCGACTCACATTGGGGAGGAACAGTCTCTACCAGAAAATCTACCTCCGGATATTAGTCCACCTATTGAATGGAATGAAGAACTGAACCAATATTTTGAGAAGCTCAAATGTTTGGTTGTTTCAGCTCTTGTCTTATAGATCGCAAATTCAGATTTGCCTTAACTTGGTTAGAACCCATGTAAGTGATTCGCCGATTGTAGCAATTTTTTTACAGAATGATAGGTTGATAGCATTTGAAAGCAAGAAACTCATCGGACCCCAGTTGCAATATACAACTCAAAATTCATGCACTTAAAGCATGGAGGCATTATCTATATGATAATATGTTTATTGTGTATATAGATCACCAACTTTTGATATACTTATGCAATCAACATGATCTAAGGGGTCATAAACCTCGATGGGTTGAGCTTATGCATTGATCATGAGATTCGATATGTCAAAGGTAGCTCTAACCAAATTGCAGATCCTCTTAATCAGATTGCTGAATTAAATGAACTTTCATCACCTAGATTTCTATACATCAATATCTTTCATTGATAGAAATGTATGAAAACGATTTTTATTTTGGTCAGTTATGGAAGTTGGTAAAGACCGTAATGCATGAGAATGGAACTGAGATAGACTCAAATGGATCTCAATTGTCTACAAAAGATAAGAAGATTGTAGAATAGTTTGTCATTCGAAATGGGTTACTATTTTGACCTCCTAAATCCCAACGGCATCCCAACAACAAAATGATTTTATTTGGGTTGTAGTGGATAGGTTAACTAAGCTAGCTATTGATTAAGTCAACTACAAAGGATTTCGAATGTAGCCTAGATCTTTGTGAAAAGATTATTTAGGTTGTATGAATTGCCAAGTAAGTGACATTGTTAGTGATAGAGATCCTAACTTTACATGTCACTTCTGGTCAATTGTATTCCGTAAACCTAGAACCTCTCTTAGTTTTAATTATACTGATCATCTTGAATCAGATGGACAGATTGGGAAAACTAATTAGACTATGAATGATATGTTGAGAACATATGTGTCTCACGGGCAGTCTCATTAGGCAGTCTCACGGGCAGCCTCATTGGGAAGATTACATTTCTCCAATTGAGTTTACTTATAATAGTAGAAAACATTCTATTACAAGTTAGTCTGTTTATGCTTATGTAGATTTTCAATCTAGATCACCGGCTAATTTGGAATCTAAATCTGTTAAGTTCCAAAAAGTTGTTGGTTTCATACATGATCTACAAAAAATGTTGCAATTAGCACATGATAGTATTTGTGGTGCTCAAAACAAAGCTAAGCATTATGTTGATCTTAAGAGATCTCCCAAAAAATTTAAAGTCGATAATTGGGTATATCTTAGAATTCTAGAAGATTCTAAGACTACATACTGGAAATCACTATAAGCTATATAAGAAAAAAGTTTGGATCCTTAGCTTATGAAGAATTCGATTACGTGAACACTGGTGCTTTACAAAAATCTTGTTCTAAAACTAAGTCTAATCCATAAAGAGAGGTATCAAACTGTCTAACATAAATTCAATCTCATCAATTGTGTTCATTTTGCGCAAAAGTAGGCTCAAAAGGGATGGTTAACTAGCCATAGGACATCTGCACTTTAGGTGAAAATTTGGCTCCCAACCATTTAGATGTCCAACCTCAAGTAAATAAGAACACCTTTTCTTGGAAGGGTTGAAGTACATAACAATTATGTGTCTTGCCGCTCACTATACTTAGCCGATTCATGAACTAAAATCCAAGTTGTCTTCTTAATAAAATTGCCCAAGCTTACCAAATGAGATATAAGTTTACATATAGCTAGCAATTGAACCCATGTCACTTTTCGTGCTTCATTAGCTAAATCAAGGTTTAGTAAATGTGTTGGTTAGCATGGTTAGCCAAATAATGGCTTATTGCAAGTATGATAATGAGGATGAGTTCTAATGTCACTTAAATGTCAAAATCGTGTAGCTTACCTTGGCTAGCCGCATCACGCCTCAGTGCCAAGCACTTTTATCCCATCTCACCAAACATGCAAAATAACCAAAATTATGTTCAAATATGTATAATGCTTATCAAAGCATGGGGTTAGCGTATATCAAAGTGATACTACATTCCCATCAAAATTAAATGTGTATGTCCACAAATAGTGTAATGGAAGGAATCTTGAACAAAAAATGGAATCATAGTAGCAAGATAGTAGCTATCAACATTCACAAATTTTTTAAAAGTAGGCTATAGGCAATGCTATGTTTGATTGTCAAGATGTGAATGTATAAGAGGAATTGCAAACTGAGGTTCTAAAGTATAATAGGAAGTCACTATTAATAGTACACTCTAAGGCAACAACAATGAAGTAGTGTGGTGTGTCAATTTTGCTTTGTAATAATACAATGATTATATAGATATGGACAAAATTATGCAAATTAATAGCTCTTCTTGATCACGTCTACTACGACCCTAGAAATTGCATCTTCTTGATCATGTGTGCTATGGCCCTAATGATTACATGTGATTGGGTAGAACGGTGTGGTGGCACTCACATTAGTAAGAGTGAAAGAGTGCAGTGCAAGTAATTGTGTCGATAATGCTTCTTGGTATCCAAGGGCAGGATCGAATCTAGGACCAAATAAATTTTTGGATGTCAAGCTAACCCACTGAGTCAACCCTGTTGAGTTTCCTGTTGATAATGGCACAACTCAACATTATGTTGTTGGAGATCTCTTTAAACTTTTAGGGCCAATATAACATACTGCTATATGGCATCTATGATTCATATGAATATCTTGGAATGCAATTCTACTAGTTCTTGCTATTGTTGTTGGCATTCACAATGTAAGATCTCCATGCACCTCTCAATCCATGTCTTTCTATGACCGCTTAGCATTCATGGCAAACTTTAGATACATTCCTTTGTTGAGTTTCTAGATCTAGTATTTGCATTTGGTCCATCATGTATATATTTATGGTGGTCAAATTCAGATCAATACTAAGCGATCATGATAGTATTCTTATCAACATTTCAAACTATACTAGCAAGTATGTGACGTAGTACCATACAACTTGTATCTCCAACTATACTTACGAGTATGAAACCATGTACTTCAATCGTAATGCACACGCTGATGCTTTAATTTGGCATTTTTGGTGTATGGGAGTAGCATTTTTACCAAACCCCATTGACCATGCACTTATGCCCTCCTCAAGTTCTTGCTTCATTTGTATAGATTGACAAAATTTTGATTCTTACTTCCAAATGTATGACATTCATTTCATTTTGTGGCTTATACTATGTATCTATACTTTTGTAGTAAATAGATGACTATAATGACACCTTTTTAAAAAATAGTAAGTGGGACTTAAGCTCCGATTCAATTTTTAAAAGATAGTGATGATTACATGATTACAACTTTCTAAAAATAATAAGAGTGCCTTACACATTGTAATGAGCTATGACTTTTAAAAAATAATGATAGTACCTTACACATTGTAAGGTATTTATTGCTCCATGAATTTATTTACCATGGAATGGGTGGGCACAGAGGATTTCCAGAAATTTTTTAGGCGAGGCCCATTATTGCGTACTTTGACTTTTCCACATGTCTTTTATAAAGCATAATCAACACTTCGACTTTTTTTGACCAGTCAAACACTGCCACGTGGCAGGCTGACGCGTGAGGACTGACGCGCAGGCTGGAATGGGCGTCATATTTTTTTTTTGAAAAAACAGTGAATATGTTAGGCTTATAATGTATCAATGACAATCACTTGCATGCTCAATGCATCAATGAATAGTAACAAGCATTCATGTTTGCAAATAAGAGTGTCATTTATGGAAATGGAAACCTGTCTCAAATCCCAACTACGTGTAAAATGAAGGAATACCTTGAGAGTTTATGCTTTAAACCTTGATTATTACTAAATGGTTTATCAGCTTTGACCCATTTCATAGCTAGTATCAAGATTTGCCTACAAACATATATGTGATTTTAACTTTAAACCACTTCTGGACATTGCAAGTACTTCTAGTTGCTAGATGGCCTCCCATGTAATGTGTCCTGAAAAAATGTCGCCTAGATCCTTATCTAGCCACTTTAAGCCATGTCATTGACTTATCTTCTTGACAGAAGCAACACATGACACTCACCTGTAGCACTACCGTGTACAATGTGCCAAGAACTATTTGAGATAGCCTACATCATACACTCACGAAAACATGAATCGAAGCATATAGTAGATCGTTGGGAAGCTAATTTTGCTAGAAAAATTCATGCACACTTACTGCTTACATGAAAGATATAACCAAAACAAGAAATGCAGCAAAATGACACTTATTACCTAAAGATACGGAGCACACACAGGAAAAGCAGAGAGAGAGAGAGAGAGAGAGAGAGAGAGAGAGAGAGAGAGAGAGAGAGAGAGAGAGAGAGAGAGAGAGAGCAGCCCCATGAGCTACAGAGCTAGCAGAGCCCAGCGAAGAGAGAGGAACATAGAGGCAGCCAAGAGAGAAGGGAGAGGCAGCAGCGAGCGAGCGAGCGAGAGGAGAGCAGGCCCCAACGGAGAGAGAGGAGCGGAAAGGCAACAACAGCGAGCGAAGATAGGCAGCAGCAGCAGCAGCGAGCGAGGAGAGAGAGAGAGAGAGCACGTGTACCTTTTGTTGGACACGTGTCATGTTGGCCCTAACAAAAACATTGCACGGCCACGTGTCAGTTTGGCTCAAATTTTTTTTGAGCACGTGTCGCGCAACATGTGTTTGGACATATTGATGTGGTATGACACATGTCGTGCACATACTCACCGGTGGTATGTATACCATCTCCGTGTTAAGCGCGTATTGGTCGACTAAACTTTTTTTAAAATAGTGAAAACATATTTGTGCTTTTTAAGGAGCCCAAAAAATGGGCATAATAAGCACAAAGAATCCATTATGTAATAATAATTTGAGTGTAATATTGTGCCATTTAAGGCTTTCTCGAAATACATCTATGTGGAATCTCACACTAGGTACCAAGGTGTGAAGCCACCCACAAGCGACACTGAGATACGAGGAATAGGAATAGGAATAGGAATAGAGAGAAGACGGATATCCTTGCATGGAAGCAAGCTAAGCTCGTGAGTCGTGAGAGAGAGAGAGAGAGAGAGAAAGAAGGGGAACCTTGTGAATGTGTGGGAGGCGACAGGTTGCTCGGCCATCAGGCAGGGGCAGTGGTTTCTCTTGTATTTTGGGTAATATATCTTTGGAAACTATGATCTGATTGCAGCATGAAGGAGATCCAACAACAGGGCAACGGTGGGAGAACATCTCCCTGGCCTGCGCACTTCGGGAGGTGTTATAGAGTCTTGTTGCTCGCAGTTGGCTGAGGCAATTCTTTTTTGGAGATATCCTTTTCAAGAGGAGCTCATCTATATCTTGTTCAAGGCTGCAGTAGCGGCAACTCATTTTGCACCTTAAATTCGAGTTCGCAGCCACATTTTTCTTGCGGAGGCAGCACGCATCCAGCGAAAATCGACTGTTTGGGGGCAGCAACCCTCTAAGGGCTGCCCACCTTCCTAGACATGGAGTGTTTCACAGGTTCTGGAGCAGCGAATCTTGGAGGCACCTTTTTTCTGGAAGAACTAATCTCTTGTAGAGGCAGCCATCTCTCTCCTAGGGGGGCGGCGATTGGTTGAGGAGGACTTAATCCCGTCCTTTAAGCAGCGAATTTTGGAGACGGCCCTTTCTATATTAAGGCATCGACCCTTATCCCTATTAAGGCATCGACCCTTATCCCTAAGGCCTGTACCTCTTTCCTTTGAAGTGCTAATAGTTAAGATTGAGGCAACAATCCTCTTGTTGGTGGTGGGAGGTAGATCTTCCAAAGCACCAAGTAGCTGAGGAGGCCCAATTTGAAATCAAGCCGTCAGCAAGCGCAGTTGGGTCGAATTTGACTATTATTTAGTGTTAGTATTCCTGACCTAATCTTGTTGGTTAGGGAAGATCTTTTTCTTTTCTTTGATTTTATGTATTGGGGAATGGGATTTTTTTAGTGAACTTTGCACCTGATAAAATGGCCGTAAACTTATTGCGAGGCCATTCGGCCAAGCCATTATTGAATGAATGTTGAACTAGGTGTAAAGGTCACTAATTTTTCAAGCATAAAGGATGACAAGGAAGGCGCTTTTTTATGGATGAAATTTTTTTACAAGTCTCACTTATTCATATTTGTGAGTTGTATTATTCCTTTTCAAATTTGTTCTCAACCCTTTTACGAGCATAGTGTTCTTGTGACAATTTCTTTGTAAAGTTAATCTTGTAAAATAAATTTCTATGTTTTTATGAAGGAAATGTAGGCGCCTCCCACAACAGAATCTGTGGAGAAATTTTTCTACACGTACCTTTTGCCAAGAAGGCTCATGTAAAAAAATGTTTAATGGCAAAAGAAAAAGTTCAAGAAAAAAATGTTTTTACGATTGGGAAGGTCCGATTTCTTGGCCCTTCTACCTCGGGCTACCACGCTTGGCCAAAGGCCCTTCCTCGGGGGAAGGGCATCATAAGACAACCCCCCCCCCCCCCCCCCCCCCCCCCCCGATACTATGCCAAAAACCTGGTTTCTTTTTTTACATGCACCTTCCGCTCGGAAGGTTTCTTAAAAAAAATTCAATGGCAAAAGAAAAAGTATCCTCCCCCCCCCAAAATAAATAAATAAATATATATATGTAATTCAAAAACTCGGTGAGGTCATGTTCAAGTTTCGTAAAGAAATCATAATTCACCAAGAAAATAGGTGAGGTCATTTTCACTTTTCGCGAAATCAGTTCCTTGTTTTTTATGAACTTTTTAGTGGCACCTCACCTGCCATAATTTATGTAAATTACTTTGAATTAATATATTACATGGGATTTTGTCTAGAACATGGCTCGATTGCATCAACCTTCCGTGTGGAACAGGGAGGGTTGCTGTAAAACTGACAATTATAAAACATGTGTCAACCTATCTCTACTTTCTCCCTCCTATCTTCTATTTCCACCTTGCCATGTTTCTCTCTCCTATCTCACTTGTATGATCTATGTTATACTCCCTCTTTTATATCTCCTATCATCTATGTTGTATCTCAGACTCCTAGTTCTCTCTCCTATCTCTCTCCTCTCCAATTTCTGTCAAAAGCTCCTCTCTGCAAGCTCTTGAACCTAGAAGGCTTGTGTGAAGAATGATCCTCTCAACCATAGGTACCCTCTCTTTCTGCTGTTCATGTCACCAAACACGTGGCACCCAAGTGGGTGATTAGTCCACTTAGCATGCATGTTCTCTATGACCTTTGAATACCGAGTGACTCAAAAGGTACCACCCTCATGCCCCGCCATGGACCTACGACCTGTTTTGTCATCCCGCCTACTTGTTGACTAGCATCTCATCACTGACGATGAAGGATCCCAATAGTTGATTTTTTGCTTCTCTAACGGTTTGTCAGGTGGTCACACCTGGTCACAATTTGTGATGCACCTATTCCCCAGCTTGGGCTAGGTGTCTCTTTCTGTTACCCCCCTTCTCCAATCCTTGGCCTCAGGCCACTCTGGTAATTGGTTGCCAAGATCACATTAGAACTGAACGGGGCATCAACATTCGTTCCCTCCTTTGGCGAGTCATTGGTCCACGATGACAAACTTTGGTTAAGACTTTTGCAAACGCTGTTGTGTCTCCTAGTTAGCATTTGACGTTGGATGTGCTTTCCAAGTCGCGAGATACTCTTGAGAGGGACGATTTCGCAAGCATTGCTCCCTTTGATGTAGCACTTTGTTTGGACCATAACCAGTAGTGTCTTTCTTCTCTAGAGACACAAGATCTTCTACCAAGTTATCTCTCTCCATCATGCAAACTTCGCTTGAGTTTGCTGGCATGAAACATTGGATGCATCTTGCATCCCAATGGTAGTTGTAGCTTATAAGCTGTTTGGCTAACCTTCTCAATGATTAGCCGTGGTTCACAATACCTAGGAGATATCTTGGCACACTTCCCCATGCGTACCACCTTTGACTTGGAAGGGAGTAGTAGATATACCCAATCTCCCGTCCCCTCGATAGGTACGGTTCTCACGAGTATATTTTGCTACCTAACCATTGCTTTAGACAACTTTGCTTGTGTCATTTCTATTGCATTTGGGTTAGGAGCTTTGTAGTTGCACGCACATTGTGTGGACATCCCAAGGTTGCTAAGCTAACTGGCCTATAACCATAGTTGAGCTAGAAGGGCTCAATTATGTGGACGACGTCTCTTATCATCATACACAAACTCTACCACGGGTAAATGCTTCGCCCAATTTGTCTGCGTACCACTAACATATGCATGAAGCATGCCTGGTTTGTTGGATTAAAAAAAGCTTAATTTTACTACAACGATAGAAATCCATCAGTATAGTGCTTTTTTTTTTGAACAGTGTACACACGTCCCCATGATAAGTTCAATATGGTCATGCATGTCTCGCGTATTGGCATAGGTGTCGGGACTTGGTCCCATCAACGACAACCTTGCCATGCAGGTTGCCCTAAGAAGAAACCGTTACTGTGTATATTGTGGTAATTGTAGAGAGAGAAATATACTTCAGTTGCCTTGTGAATTGTTTGTTTTTTACCTATCAGCTCTTGTGCTTGATAGCTTTTGTGATTTTGTAATTGCATTTTTGATCGATTTTGTCAGTGGTATCAGAGCGGAGCCCTGTTGAGGTGCAAGTATTTGCTACCATAGCTGAATTTTGAAGAAAATTTAGAGAATTGAGAAGGTTGTAAGGAAGCTATCGAAGCAGCGTTAAAGGGAAAGCTTGAAACGGCTGTGAAGTCCTTTGGATCTGAGAAGAAGCTGCAAAGAGTAGTACGTGAAGGACATAGCAATTTACAAGGTCAGATTTGGTGGAAATTGGAGGAAATCTGGATATTTTCAGGTTTTGTGGGGTATTGGTGTTTTTTTCTCAGAAAAGCGCAATGCTTGTACTCGATACCGCACCAAATCAGATATGGTCAGTTCTTGCAGGCAACCAATAGCAGGGCGACCTCAGGGAGGTGAGCATCCGCAATAGAAGTCTTAAAGGAAGGCCAACAAAGCTAAAAAACAGCCAGCTAGGGTTTGTTTCGCATTAAATTTTAAGAATAAACGAGCTGTTTTTTGGAGCTATGTCCAATATGGGAGAAGCCGTACTGGGAGAGGCAAGCAAGCTTGACAAATTGTCTAATTATAGTGTTTGGAAGTTCAAGCTCAAAAATATACTCATGGAGAAGGAGATCTGGGAGGTCATTACAAGGGAAGAAGCCTATCCTATGGTTGAAGCCAATGTGAAGGCCTACAATAAAAAGGCGAGAAGGGATCTGACTATCATTAATCTATCAGGGAAAGATCATGTGATCGCTCACGTAAGTGATGCTACTACCCCAAGACAAGCATGGGATTCGCTAAGGAGGTAGTATGAGAGCTCAAATCCTTCACGCATTTTGTTTTTGAGAAGCAAAATGAGCAATATCAGGATGGAGACCACATGAGAATATGACGAGCTATTTTACCCGCATAAAGACACTGTGAGATAAACTTCATTCTATTGGAGAAGCGGTAATGATATGGAGCCTGTTTTGAGAGAAGAATTTCAAACCTTTGTCAGTGGCATTGCAACGATAGAGAGATCCATGAGGGAGCAAAGGCCTCCAAAAAGGTTCCAGGTAAATTATGCTCTTATGACGGAAATTACGAATTCCTATGAACCTGCTACATTCAAAGAAGCGAGGGAGAGCAAAGTTTGGCAAAGAGTGATGGAAGACGAGATGGAATCCATCGAAAAGCACAACACCTAGGAACTTGTGGATCTCCCTACAGGTAAGAAACTTGTTGGGAATAAGTGGGTGTAGAGAATCACATATCAGGCACATGGATCTATTTCCAAATATAAGGCAAGACTAGTTGTTAAAGGCTATGCTCAAAGTAAGGGGATAGATTATGAGGAGACATTTGCACCAGTTGCGAAGTGGACTACTTTGAGACTTTTGTTTGTCTTAGTAGCTAAGTTTGGATGGAAATTTCATCAGATGGATGTTGAATTTGCATTTCTTAAATGGCACTTTGGATGAAGAAATATATATGGCACAACTTGATGGTTTTGTGATCCACGGAGAGGAGGGCAAGGTATGTAAATATATAAAGCTTTATATGGCTTGAAGCAGGCTCCTCGTGCTTGGTATGGATGCATTGATGAGTATTTCATAAGCCAAGGTTTTGCGCATACATCATCAGATTGCAACTTATACCCTCTTATTAGGGATGGTTCTATACTCTTGATTGTATTTTATGTGGACGATTTGATCATTGCTAGTAGTGATGATAATTTGGTGAAGTTAAATTAAATCTTTGCAAGGAATTTGACATGACAGATTTGGACATGATCCATTACTGCTTAGGTGTGGAAGTTTGGCGAAGCGATCAGGGAATTGCAATTACCCAGACAAAGTATGTTGTTGAGTTAATCAAGAAATTTCGCATGGAGGATAGTAAGGTATCATGTACTCCCATTGAAGTCAGTGCAAAACTCTCAAAGTATGATGATAGTGAATCCTTTGATGCTACTGCCTATCGTTCTTTAGTGGAAAGTCTTATCTATCTCACAACTACTAGACCGGATATTTACTATGTCATGGGTCTAGTAAGTCAATGTATGCATGCACCGACGTAGTCACATTGGAAAGCCACTATGCGTATTCTTAGGCATGTGAAGGACACAACAAAATTTGGCTTATTCTATTCCCATGATGGTAATCATGTCACATGTGAAACTTGAGGGCTATGTCGACGCAGATTGGGATGGAAACATGGATGACAGATGCTCTCTTTAGGTTATGTTTTTCACATTGGCAATGGTTGTTTTTCATGGTCCAGCAAGAAGCAGAATACAGTTTCTCTATCTACTACTGAACTAAGTATAAAGCTTTAGGAAGTGTTGTATAGGAGGCTATTTAGTTGCAACAGTTGCTTGTAGAGACTGGACTTCAGTAGGACTTTGGGAGTGTTATTTTTTGTGATAGCCAGAGTGGCATGCAGCTTGTGAAAAATCCTGTTTATCATGCTGGGACTAAGCACATACAAATTAAGTATCACTTTATACGTGAACGTGTGCTTAACAATGCGGTCAAAATAGTACACTGTAGATAGCTGACATCCTTTCAAAACCGTTAAATAAGGACAAGTTTGAAATGTTTAGTAATAGACTTTCTATTTGTAACATTGAAAGTGAACTTAAGCTTAGGGAGAGTGTTGGATTTGAAACCTGAATTTTACTACGACGGTAGAAATCCGTCAGTACAATGCTTTCCTTTTTTGACAATGTACATGTTCTCGTAATAAGTCCAGTATTGTCATGCATGTGCTATGTACTGGCACAAGTGTCGAGACTCGGTCCCGCCAGCAACAACCTTGCCATGCAAGACTGCCCTAAGAAGAAACCGATACTGTGTATATAGTAGTTACTAAAGAGAAGTATACTTCATTTTCGATCAATTCTATCCTATGTTGCTTCGAAACGGCGTTCCAGAACTCTGGAACGTTGTGAAGAACGTAAAAACGGCTCAGGATAGAGCCCAGTTTTACGCTAATCAAAAGCGACAACCTAGGGTCTTTGGGTATATCTTAGAATCCCAAAATACTAAGGTATTAAAGACTGGAAAATGTCGTAAGTTATCGCCTCGTTATGTTGGGCCTTTCCGTATTGTAAAGAAACTCAATTGGAATGCCTATCAACTAGACCTTCCTCAAGGTGTCATGGTTCATCCAGTTTTTTACATTAGTTGTTTAACGGAACGACTTGGGGGAAAGGATGACCTGATTTTGCAGGATGAGCTAGTTCAGCTTGAGGACCTGACATCCGTTGTACCTTCTGAACCATAGGGCATTGTTGAATTGTTGATGTACGTCAACGTGGGCTCAGAAACCGGCAGGTGACTGAGTACTTGGTTCGTTGGAAAGGAAGCTCCGAAGACGAGGACACTTGGGAAAAAGAGCTAGACCTTAGACTGAGGTTCCCATATTTCCTTGCTTAGAAGAGGAGTCTTTTAAGGGGGAGGGAATGTTAGGGACCCAATTCCCTTGGGTCCCAAACCCAACTTGAAGCTGAACGTCAACGACTGGGCCCGTTGACTTGACCAGTGACTCGTGGACCTGCATGGTCGCTACGAGTCATGATCTTGGATGTGTGCTAGGCTTGGAGACTCCTACCTTGGAGGTATTCAAGGAGAGGAGGTCTCATTAACCATTCATTCTATCTATCTAGGAGATGGTGGATGTTGAGCGCTTGTGCACAGCCAGGATGAGTGCTAGCCTGAGGTGGGAGATGGTGCCTAGGCAGTGGTATGGGACGCTGTCAGGGTAGGAGGTCGGATCTCGCTTGTTACAGGTCAAGGGCCAGGGCACGGAGGGTGGATCTAGATTGGATCCTACGGCGGGGTGGATCGTGTGATGTTCGGCTTCTAGATGGTTTATGGCGTAAAGAGGTTATAACACTATGGGTGAGCTTTTAAAGAGGGACTATCTTGCTGTTATATGGACCCCGTGTGTAGCACATTGCATTGATCTTTTGATGCATGACATAGGAGGCCTCCCTTGGGTTTTCACCATCATATCCAGTGCCATCTTCCTGGTCACATTTGTTGCCAGGAAAAAGAGGGCCCTCGCCATGTTTAGGACATATAGCCCGCTGGATCTGAAGAAGCCAGCACCCACACGCTTTGCTTACCACTTCGTCGTGTTGGAGCTGTTGCTTCGGGTTTGACCTGCATTGCGCCAACCCTGAGTTCACATAGTGGCATCGTTGCGCCAGCCTTGAGTTCACACAGTGGCATCCTAGCAGCAGGCCGACTGGACTTAGGTTAGTCGAGATGCAGAGGTAGAGGTAGAGGTAGAGGTTCAGGGACACGACCCCATGTACTAGAGAGGATTCTTTATCTTCTTACTTGTCTACTAGGGATAGTGATGAGGAGGAATGCCCATCTGATGATGATGCCTCCGAGTTATAGAGATTCATCATTTTATTTTGTGTCACATGAGTCTATGAGTCCAATGTCCATCTATCATACTCATGTATCAGAGCTTTATCGTTTATGACATCAGACATTTCCATGTTTTTGTATCATATACACTTAGCATTGTAGTCCGCACTATGTGATTGCTTTCAAGTTTTGGTTTTAGTGTAGCATCTTGAAGCCTAAATGCTTGTGAATGGACTTCAATGTAATATGCCGTGTTCATTTAGTAGTACTTACAAGTTACTTGCAATGCGTTTGAATTTCTTTTTGACATCCCTAATGTTTTTTTTTCACCCCAACACAGTTTTAAAAAAAAAACCAAAAAAAAAAGTAGGAAATTTGCAACGTCCCGATCCGGAACATTGTAGGATCCCGAAACCATTCCGGAACGCTGCGCATCTATGATTCTATCATGGTTGATCCTCTCCGTTTGGCCATTTGCTCGAGGATGCTCAGTCGTACTCCTCTACAACTTTGTTCCCAGCTTGGTGAATGTCTCTGTTTAGAAATTTCCTGTACACTTGGGATCTCTGTCATACATTGCCTCAGATTCACATTGGGACAGCTCAGGGTGTCTTCTCACCAGCTAGCTATTGAGATGGGGAGGTTCCATGGTATTCCCAGAGTGGAGCGGATTTGCCAGTTGTGCTCCCTCGGTGAGGTGGAGTTTGAGGAGCATTTTATCTTCAGATGCCCGGTATATTATGAGATCAGAGGGAGATATCATTGCTTGTTTCGAGACATACCTACCACTCTACGTTCTCTCATAGCCTATGAGGACCCACGGTGTGTTGCGCTGATGGTACACGAGATGTTCATATTGCGGAGAGATCTACATGGGACATCCCAGCACATTACATCTCAGTCATTGATCACTTCATTCTTTACTAGACAGAGATCACGTGTCTCAAGTACTCGAGGATGATGACTACTACGACGACGAGGATGATAGTCGCTTACATGCCCACAGAGATCAGAGACGATGTACCTCCCATACTGCCAGGATAGCCTATCTCATATACAGAGACATACTACACACGCTCATGCTCATAGACGACACCAGCGGGCTCCAGCGCTTTCTCATGTTGCGGCTCGCATTACATCTTTCTACAGCACCAGCACAGACTTGACATCTTGATTGCAGATGATTACTTGTTTATTTAGTTGATACTAGCTGTTTTCTTTATTTCGGTTTTGGAGACGTTCTATGTGCTCCCATGGTTATTCACACTTGACATGTACCTCATTAGTCTTATATGCCTTTAATAAAGCTTTCTTCTGTCATACATTTGATTTCCTCTCTCTCACTCTCTATGACATCTATATCCCTTGCCCCTCCTATCTTTCTCCCCTTTCCCTTCTCTCTCTCTTCTGTCTCTCTTCTCTCTCTCTCATTGCCTCCCCTCGCTGCCATGGCTCCATGGAGGGCTACACCTCCCGCTGCCACGCTGCCATGTATGGCACCGCTGCCTGCCACTCCTACCACGCTGTCCGCTGCTGCTCCTGCCTCGCTGTCCGCCGTTCCGGCCACTCCTGCCACGCTGCCTGCTGAGGGATCTATCACCCCTGCTGGGCTCTTTCCCATCCCTATCGCCTCTACTTCTGTTGCTAGTCCATCCTCTCTTCAAGAACCACCACCTATCCCATACACACCCTCCAAATCAACAGAACTTTACTCATCTTGGCAGATTGATCAAGTAAAAGCAGATTTCCAGACTTTGAAGCAAGAAATCTCACAGTTGAAGGGAATAGTAACCTCTCTGATCACTGAAAAGAACTTATTGCATTCCAAAGTCGCATCACTCGAGCAAGCAATCGGAACCAAGCAGGTTGCAGTTTCGGAATCTACTACCATGATGATACGAGAATTAGAACACAAGATTGAGAAGTAGAAATCCGTATTGAAGAAAGGTACCAAACCAAGCACTCCCATTTCCTCGGTCATTTCAGCCACCATTTCGGTGGAATACCTGGTAGTAGTGGAGAATATCCATTAGCTAGTAGAAATGGAGACACACTTGTGCTAGTACTAACCAAACTGTTATATCTGTATTTTGCAAAACACAAGTGCTAATCCCAATTACGCAAATAATCTTCAACAATACGATTAAGAACCTCAGACTGACTGTCAGCAGAAGAGTGATAAGCAGTCCCCATAAAAATTTTAATATCCAAAATACGCATAAGTTCGGTCCAAAATCCAGAAGTAAAACGAGTATCACGATCTATGACCATGCAAACGAAAAATGTCGGATAAGAATATAGGAGCGCACTGTTTAGCAGTAATGGTAGAGCGAATTGGAATAAAATGTGCTTGTTTCGAAAAATGATCAACCACGACGAGACTCATATCATGGCCACGCTGTGTGTGAGGTAGGCCTAAAATAAAGTCCATAGAGATATCAGTCCATTGGCGGTGGGGAATAGGCCAATGCTGAAGAGGACCAGCAGGCTTAGATCGTGGGTACTTATTACGAGCACAGAATGTACACTGCTGAATAAGAGTGAGTAAATCAGATTTCATGCGTGGCCAATAAAAGTAAGGTTTCAGACGAGCAAAAGACTTCTGATAACCGTAATGACCCCCGACACGGGAATAATGAGCATCATGTAATAAACGAGATTGAACATCAGGAAGACTAGGGCCACACAAAGTGCCATAGTGACATAAACGATGATCAACTAGAGTGTAAACTTGATGGGGAATAGACGAAGGAGATTGAGAAATATGATAAACAGAGCTGAAATGGGAAGTAGATCAAACCAATAAGGGAAAATGGTAGTAAGAGTAGTAAGAAGAGCATGTAATCGAGATAAATTATCAGCCCCAGCATTACTTCGACTACGGCGATAATGTAACTGATAGTGAAACGTTGTCAAAACTGCAGCCAACGAAACTGTTGATCACTAAGCTGCTTTTGAGTCTCAAGGTATTGTAAAGATTGATGATCAATGTATAAATCAAAAGGTAAAGGCTGGAGATAATGGCGCCACTTAGTAAGGGCTTGAATGATAGCTAGTAGTTCCTTCTCATGAGTAGAATATCATGTCTCATATGAACGTAAACGACGGGACTCATAAGCAATAACATGAGAATCTTAGCGAAGAAGGGCCCCAACACCGACAAAACTAGCATTAGTTTCGACAACAAAACGCTTGCTAAAGTTAGGTAAAGCAAGAATAGGAGCAGAAGCTAAAATAGACTGAAGCGTAGTAAAAGCATCCTGAGATAAAGAAGACCAATCAAACTTAGCACCTTTACGAAGTAAAGAGTGAAGTGGATGTGCAATAGTAGCAAAATGAGGGACATGCTTACGTAGATGTGTAGCGAGTCCTGATTGATAAAACGTAGTGGAGCCAGTGTAGAGGGCCCGATAAACACGGAAGTGTATGTCGTGAGTATATCAGAAATAATAGATGACAAAGATGTAACAGATGCTAGAGAAGAAGCCAATTGAACACATAGAAGTGCGGCACAATGTGCCTTGGGAAGGCTACGAACGAACTGCTTAGCAGAGATAAGAGAATATTCAGTAGTGTAATTAATATCAATGAACGTAAAGGGAGTCTTGTCAACCAAGACAGAAATACGCTGGGCAGTAAGATTAATAGTAACATCCCCCAAGGAAGCAAACCAATCAGCTCCAAGGATTAGGTCATAACACTCAAGTGGAAGCGCATAAAAGTCAGCTTGCCGTAGAGGAGGAGAAATAGGAATAATGGGGGTGTGGATGTGAGTAGCAACAGACTGGCTAAGAAAAGAATGAGTGCTACCAGAATCAACAAGGGCGATAAACTCACGTCCAACAATACAAACACGTAAACGGATATGACGTGGGCCCACAATGCTAGACGGAGTGGCATCAAACATTCAGCAGGAGTATCAGGAGGTGGTTCATCAGAAGGGGATTCCTCAACAAGATAGAGAGAAGAATCATTAGGGTCAAAAACCTCATGAACTTGTAAAGTAGCTGGTGGGCGTGGATGTGGGCAATTACGTTTCAAATGGTCAGGGCTACGACAGTTAAAACATAGATTCTTAGAACGGATCTCAGCCATGTCTTGTGATGTATAACGCTTAAAGACAATTGGGCGGGGAACAAATGGAGGTCGAACAATAGAGGAAGTGGGAGAAACAGTAGAAGAAACAGTTGACGAAGTGGATGGTGCTGGGGAAGAACGAGAAAACCGGGACGAGATAGAGAGCGAGACTGAAAGGACGGTTGTTGATCAAGGTATTTATGCTGCAAAGTAGAAGGAAGCGACATAGGACGATCTAATGAAGTATAAAGACTGAACATCATTACGTAAAGAACTACGTATGCCAGAAATATAACGACCAATAACTTCAGCAAGTGGGAGATCAGAAAAATAAACAAACTTTTCATTGTATTCTAGAAGCGTACCCATTTGTGTGAGGGGAGATCAGAAAAATAAACAAACTTTTCATTGTATTCTAGAAGCGTACCCATTTGTGTGAGCTGTCGATAGAGGTCCAGTTGAGACTAAAATCATGTCCCATCAATCATGGCATAATGAATGGCTACTTTAAACTCATCCTAGGTAGCAGAAGCATCAGCAGGGACTGATGAGTACGCCACCACGTCAAAGCGCGTCCCGATAGTGTAACACAGCAAGTTGAAGTTGCTGTGTCAGAGTGCGAGGAGCAAGCTAAAATTAAGTTTCCAACTGAAAGAACCAATTCTGCAAATCCTTACCATCAGAAGAACCATTATAGATAGTAAGCGTAACCTTATCCCGAAAATCACGAACAAGAGGGGCAGGATGAGGAATGGGTGCAGAAGGAGGGACAGCAGAATGTGGATCGGGTAATGGGGTAGGAATTGGGGAGAAAGAAGCCCTTGAGAAAGATCGGAAATGGACGACTGGAGAGTATGAAGGGTAGTCATCATGGTCTGCTGGGTAGCGATGAGGTGGTTTATATGAATCAGATGATCATCAAGCTGAGTTTGAATGTCACCATGGGAAGAGGAGGCATCAGAAGTAGGAATTTTGACAGTAGAGACAGGCATAGATACTCAGACAGCACGAAGGCAGGCAGGGTCTCGGGAAGGCAGCGCTGGGCAGGCAGCAACTGGGGAAGGCAGTACTGGACAGGCGGCAACTGGGGAAGGCAGCGATGGGCAGACGGGCAGAGGCTGGCAGGGCAGGCGGATCTAGGGCAGGTAGGTGCTGGTAGGGCAGATGTGATGGAGGTAGGCGCTGGTAGGCAGATCTGGGGAAAGCAGATCCAGGGCAGCACTTCTGATGAAACCACAAAAAACACACAATACCTAACATACCAAAAAATAAACACAGAAATTAAGCCAATGAAAACAATAAAACTCATTGTCCTACACGACTCAGAAATCAAAATTTGTTTGTCCAGTCGTTCAAGGTGAATTGAACACACGACGATCAGCTCCCTCTTCCACACACGACCGGACCAAAAAATGTCACCATCGGGCTCGTTTCTAGAGGAAAAACATGTTTTTAACGTACAAAATGATATTTTTTGAACCAAATGGTTCAGAATGAGTATCTATGATTTTGTTACCAAGGTCCAAGATTTTCCATTACAACATGTCTTTCAAAAACTAGTTTCTTGAGTCCTGCATTTGAGTGGCTGGCTTTACAATTCATAGCGAAAAGGACACTCAAATGGCCTGTTTTCTGCAACTCTATCCTCATTTATATTGGTTCTCTCACCTTCGTACCATTGAAATGCTTTTGTAAACTAGTTAATCAATCTAAATATTTTGTGACTGCATAAAGGATTTCAGAAAATTAGGAAGCTTAAGTGACCCTGTGGTATTCCAGCTTTTGGTTCGTTGTAAGACTATTAATGATAGAACTTAGAAAAGTGGGAAGCTGAAGTGACCCTTTTGTTTCTAGTTCTTTGTTTTTTTATCATTTCTTCACGACTCTTGTTTACAAATGTAAGTAAATGGCGGTGCTTTTATTTTTTAGTTCTTTTTGCTTGTTTAATTCTGAATATTTCCTTGCTGGGTGTCTTTTACTTCTTGTCACCAGTGGGTCTAAACAAGAGAATCCTGATTCGCTCAGAATGCAGGTAGCAACTTGTTCTTGGGTATGATGAGGCCATGAATAATGTGCTAAGAAGTTTCTTATGGATTCTCTGACATTTTTGGTAGCATGTATATTTGTTTCTAAGCTTTACCTAACTGAAGCTTTACCTAGTGATATTGCTGACTTCTTAGATTGAATTTGTGAACCTAGATGCATCCTGTATTTTGATCTCACAAAGAGGTATTTTCTACAACTCCAGCATTAAGGAGTTCAAATGGTAATTACAAGGATCCAAGCATCAATGCAAGCTTATGCTTTTTACTCCACTTTAGTCTATGTACATCAGTCTAGCATGTCTGTTCTCAATGAGCTTTAAACGTATTCCTCTCTTATTTGAGGTTACCTCGGAGATGTAGTTTAATTTTCATTTCTTCAGGTCTTTATTATCCATTCATAACACCATTATTTTAATCTGATTTTGTGTTGCTGTCTTCCCTTAGTCTTCTTGTCTATATATGAAGTTTCTATATCAAGCTAACTCTTTGATTTCCCTTGTCCTTTTCATTTGATTATTTTGTGGAGTCGACATCATTATCATGAATCTTATGTTCCGTTTGTGTTCTGCATTCTTCGGTCAGATTTCCTGCTTCAAGCATTCCTTTCACTGAATGTACTGAAGTCTATGACGAAAGGTTCAGAGTTCTGCAATGAGCTTGCATCTACTCTTCCTGTCAAAGTCTTGGAGTCTATTTACTTACTCAAAAATACTGCACAGTATGGTGTCCTGGACTGTTTCAATATGAAATATGAAGTTTTCTGTATAAGCTTCCAAAGATCCACTCTAGAAAGCATTGTTTTCTGGAATACCTTCTGCATGTGTGACTGGCTGCCAAAACTTGCATGCAAGAAAGCAGAAGCATGATTGAAGTAAGATGGCTCAAAGCAGAGTACATATCTCAAGGCATTTTTTTGAGCTCTTTTTTCAGTGCCTTTCCTTCTTCCTTCATGTTAGGCGGGATTGGAAGCTTAGCTTGATATATGTTTTGCAAATTTTTGCTTTTATGGTGTTAAATTTTCCAATTTTGTCTCAAGTCCTAATTTTTTTCAATTTCTGTGAAGATGTCTCTGTTTATTGGCAACCTTTCTCAGTCAGTTCGGGAGCGAGATTTTGAAGCTGCCTTCAGAAGATATGGTAGGAATCATGTGGAAATTAAAGATGGTTATGGCTTTGTTGTATTTGAGACGGTGAAGGATGCTAAGAGAGCACTGAATGGATTGCAAGGTAGGAGAATTTGTGGAGAACGGCCGTCAATTGAGTGGGCCAAAAAGCAAATTCCCTTTAGGAAATTCCTAGCAGAAAACACAGAGAGAGTAGCTCATAAAAAATCATCTAGGGGGGAGGACTCTGAGGAAAGAAGATTTTCTCGTGACAGAGGCTTACATGAAAGTGGTAAAAGGAGAAAAGCTGGAAATGACGAAAAACACTGGCCTAAAGAGGATTGCAGGGAGGGTAGTTCAAGGGACAATTCTCATTTCAGAGATGAATTACAAATCTCAGAGAATCCTAACCAGGATCATATCGAACACGAGAATATGATCTATGGGGAGGATGACATTGATGGGGATTTAGCAAGGAAAGGCATTGGGGATTTAGAAGTCAGGAACGAATCAGAAAATGATTCAAAGCTTCAAAAGCACAGTGAAGACTCCAGAAACAGGATGGTAGCATCAATTGAGGTGGAAGGGCAGGAATCTCAGCAAAGACTAGTTGACATTGTAAGTGATGAAGAAATAAGAAGAGAGGCAAAAGCCAAAGAGAAGCATGCTAAATCAAGAGCTCATAGATCACCGGTGAGGGATAACTCTGTCAACGGAGTGCAGAGGAAAAAAGCTCGCATTATGGAACAAGAGAGGAGGGATCAAAGTACTCACGGAAAATCTCAAATTGGGTGCTACATCTGTGGGCAGCAAGGCCATGTCATGCGAAATTGTAGAGCTAGGGTTAGAAGAGAAGGATATGGAAGAATGAGGCATGGTAAAAATGTTGACAGAGGTTTTCGAGTTAGTGATACTAAAAAAGATAGAATGTATAGGGAGCTTGATACTAGAAGAAAATATAGCTCTAGGCGCAGTACGTACAGCCCATACCAAGATCGTTGCCTCAGAGATAAGGAAACAAACTCCAGCAGGTTGCTAAGTGCTGCAGAGGACAGAGATGAACTTCAAGGCCAGAGGGAAAGTCACTCTTATAAGCACCACCGCCATCGCCATCATCAAACCAAGAGTAGGCATGACAGGGATCATGACAGAAGTAGGAAGAGATTGCGCAAAAGATCACCATCGTGTTCTTCTTGGAAGTTACGGCGATGTCATTCTGTGCTCTCTCCTTCACAAGCACAATCACATTCTTCATTCCTCTCTCAGTCTCAGTCTCGGTCTCAATCTCGACCTCGATCTGGGTCTCCACCTCAATCTCGGGCTCAACCTCAATCTCGGTCTCTTTCTGCATCTAAATCTTGCTCTCCATCACAATCTCGATCTCCATCTCATTCACAGTCTCGATCTCGATCTCTATTGCACTCTAGCTCCAAATCACTAACTTCCAGATCAAAGTCCTCCAATGCACGAACTCGGTCTCGCTCTTGGCAATGCCGTACACTTGAGTCTGACTCTGCGTCAAGCAAATCTCATGGTTCGTCATCCAGGTTGAAATCACATTCTTCCAGGCCTCCAAAGTCAAGGTGCACCTCTCATTCTAAGTCTTCTATGACACATTCTCAGTCACCTCAATTTGATGAACCTGCTCAGCATCAAAAGGCTTCACAAATCATGGATTCTGTATCTCAAGCAGAGTGGCAAAGTCCATGTAACTCAAGTTCACCATGTGTTGATGTATTGGAGAAGCAAGCAAGAGAAGACCCTCGGATTGTTTTAGCAACTCATCAGAATGTGAGTGATGCAAAAGACAAGCAGGTTTATAGAGATATGAAAAGGCCTCCCACATCACGTGCATTGGATGAAGTCAATGTTCCAGAAAGGCATTTATTTCTACCTCATGCTGCTGAAATTGAGTACCATGATGAGATGCAGCCTGATCAATGTTACACTACTGACATACTCATGGAGTTGAAATCTGAAGACAAGCCTTTCTCTTTAAACAGAGAGTTGACCTCCTCTTTTGAGCAGCATGTTCTGAATGCTTCAGGAGATGAGCAGAAAAATCTAGGAAACGACGTAGTTCAATGTACATTGAAAGAACAACTGGAGAAAGGTTCACTGTCTGAACAACTGGAAAAAGCTTCACTGTCTGAATATATGAATGAGGGAAAAGGGCCATCTTTCATTTTCATGGATGATGCAATACGTACTGGGAGTTGGTATGAGCAGAGATTGAATGAGAGAGAAGCAGTTGAATACGTACGTGAGCAATATAGGCCTGAAACTTTGATCAAGATCGATGAAATTGAAGCCTATCACAACCCTAAATTTTATGAAGGGTCCCACAAAAAAGAAAGTGCAAGACATGCAATTGTTGATTGGTCTCATGATAAATCTCCAAATATGTCATTGGAGAGTTCCAAAAAGAATTTTAAAGGTGTAGAGAAACAAGATTCTAAACCTAGTGAGGCGGCAAGTTGTAAATCAAATGTCGTTGCAACAACTAATATCTTGAATCAAGATCAGACTTCTCAGAGTATCAGTCGGGAAAACATCAGAGTGGACCATATATCCACCTTAGATGCAAACGTGATCAGCACTGTAGAAGGTATTCTTCCTGTTATTTGTCAAAAATCATCACACTCTATCCATTTCGATGCTGCTAGACTCTGGCCTTGGGAAGCTATTTGGATCAGGAGAATGAAAAGGGGTCCAGTTTCTGCTGGAAATTATGAAAAAAGAAAGGCCCAAAATGAAGAGTTTGGAATCGTTGACAGTTATATCCGTAGTAGCAGTGGCTGGTGGGAGGACTAGGGTGAGTTTGCTGGAACAATTACGTGGGTCAATATGGGGTTCTTTCTAGGTAACATGCCCCTTGTATTGAACGCAGCCGCTCCTTACAAAGTTCGCAGAGAATAGTTGAATGTACAGACAGAAATCAAAAAGCTTGCAGAGATCACAGAAAGGATACTTCTGGTTGTGAAATCAGCTTAAAGGTTTACCTGTTGATGTTGGCCGTTTTATGTTAAAATGAGCAATTTTTCTAGTGATAATGATCAATCTCTAAGAACTTGTACTCTCAAACACCTGCTTAATAATGTTGGCTGCCAAGAAATGCTATGTTTTATCGATTCCTAGATTCAAAGGGATACGTATCACCTTCTTACCAAGATGCTAGTAAATCATGTATTGTTTGTATATGATTTGGATTTATGGTTTCATGTTTGATCCTTTGTCATGCCAATTGGGAAAGTTCCTGTCACAAAATGAATCACACCTAAGAGTATGAGAATGTAAATATCTGATCAACCATGTCTATATTCCTTGTTCTTTCCTAGCCAGCAACTGGCTGGTGATATATGTCACATGAACAGGCATTTTGAAGACAAATAGGATAATCTGGTAGTTCAGCAATTAAATGCAGTAATAAATGTTATTGCTGAATAGTACTTCTGGTTGGCATAGTCCAGCTCTTCATATGCCCAAGTTGTTTTGTATAGATAAAGGGTGACATAAGCTCCAAGATGGAATTAAACTCTATGTAGTATGGTCAGACAGAAATCCAAGGGCTTGTGAGAATGAATTAGTTTTCATATTGTCCTTTTTCCTGATCTATTGCTGGTGGTTATCTATTCTGAAGTTGGTTATTTATTTGTGAAGTTCTTTCGAATGACAATGACGTGCTTCCTTCAATTTTGAAGAGGAATATACGTCTAGTGAAATCAGAAACTTTGGTTAAGTCGATGAAGTTGGACATGTCGACTGATTCAGTTAATGGAGATGAGTTCGGTTGATGGGTATAAATTCGATCAATAAAAACTTGATTTGGTTTTTCCATTTTGTGGCAACATTAACTTTGGCTGCAGAAAATCAGGATGGGGTAAACAGTTTGCTGAAAGAAGTCCTGAATCTTCCTTCTACAAGCTTTTGCTACGGGCAATATTTTTACTCGACCTTTTCACCGATGATTACTGGACTTGTTAACAAGTTGTGTTTATACCTTTGACAATCAAGCACGCAGATGGTGCTGCATCACTGCAGCTGCCATGATCAAGCAACCTTAATTAAAACTTTCACAGCTTGCAGTAGCCGAACTTCCTGATCATTTTTAGTCAATTCTAGGCACTCGCAAAAAGAAAGCATGGCCCCTATTTATGCTAGTAAAATGGGGCATGAAAAATAATGTTTAGCTAAAAGGGCATGTTTAAAAAAGGGCATATTAATCACGATTACATTGTAGAATATTTTAGTATTTTAGAATTATATTCAAAATCAATATTCACGATCAATATTCACAACACGTATTCACAATATTCATGTATCTCATAATATACGTTTCTCAATATTCACAATTTCACATCAATATTCACGATTTGTGTTCACAATGTTCACGATCAGTATTCACAATATTCACGATCACTATTCACAACATTCACAATGAAAATGTTAGAATCTCAGTTTCTCATAATCTCAATTTCTCAGTTTCTCAATATTCACAATTTTGACGATCACAAATCATCAATAAAGTAATCTTCATGACGCATCTCTTTAAATTCGATCATTTCTTCATCCAATATTTGGGTTTGTTGTAGGTTTTTAATACACATTTGAATGTTAGTTGAGATATATAATATTTGCTATTTATTTTAAAAGTCAATTTATTATAAGTTTTGTACAAAGTTGTTTTTTAGAGAAAGATGTTGATTCCATTCTTGTAGTTGTTGGCTTTTTCAAACAATGGCCCAGAGTTTGAATCAATTAAAATCCTAATTAAAAAGGATAAATTGTTATATGATTTTATTATATTTTGAGCATTTTGGCCCATGAGTTGTTGAAGAGCCTAGATAAATTTATCTTGTTCTAGGAGAATCGTTGATTCTTTCTTTATTCTTTGCAATTTTTTTGAAATTTCCTCCATGTTTTTGTATGAAATTTTCAACGGATATTTCTTGCTCATTGAAATTGCTCAGTGGATTCATTATTGTGTTTTTTGTTTTGTTTAATAGTTGATGATATTCATTTGTTTTTATGTACTTTCTCAAGTAATAAATAATGTTGTTGTTTGATAGTTGTGAGCCTTGATGGACTTTTTTAAATTTGTTAACAATCGACATTTGTGGCAAGAGTAGTGAAATTGATTTATTAGAGAGTGTAGATTTTGTTGCATTGTTTTTGTCCATTTATATCGCTTTCGTTTTTTGTTGTTTGACGAGATACGATATTCTATGGTTGTTCATGGTTCTTTCCAAGGATATACTTCTATTTTGTTGTCAGTATTTGTTTGTATAATGATGATTTTCATTGTTCTAATTGGATTGATGCATGTCACAATTTCTCAAATTATTGTTGTTGAATTAGTGTCACAATGATATACTACTTTCAACTTATAATTCATGCATTTGCAAAACCAAAACAAACAAAAGTTGTCACATTGTAGTGGCGATTGATTGTCATTGTTGGTAAGAAGTTTCATGTATGTTTCGAATGATGTGATTTGCTCATATTGGATTTTAAAAATTGGATCATTTTTGTAGTGTTCTTTCCAAATCGTAGCATCACAATCATTTTCTCTTAAACATAGCAAAAAGCATTGCACAACATTTGCTCGAATGTTGTTCGACGGAATATGATGATTCAATAGAAAGGAAAAGACGTTGAAAATCCATAATAATCATGTTTTAACATTCATAATTTGTATTTACGAAAGTCCATATTAATCAGGATTATGTTGTAGAGTATTTTAGTATTTACGAATATTCAAAATCAATATTCACAACACGTATTCACAATATTCACATATCTCATAATATACGTTTCTCAATGTTCACAATTTCACATTAGTATTCACAATTTGTATTCATAATGTTCATGATTAGTATTCACAATCATTGTTCACAACATTCATGATGAAAATCTCAGAATCTCAATATCTCAAAGTCTCAAAATCTCAGTTTCTCAGTTTTTCAGTTTCTCAGAATCTCAGTTTCTCAGTTCCTCAATATTCACAATTTCAAAGATCACAAACCACCAATGAAGAAGTCTTTAGGATGCATCTTTGAAAATTCGAACATTTCTTCATCAATATGGGAAGGCATTGTCTATATGTCCTGCAAAACAAAACACAATCGCCAAATTATAATTTGATAGAGATAAGTTTTTATTGGTGAAAACTTATTGACGAATTATAACTGTCACAAAAGGTGTAATAACTACAATTTCATAGCTCAAATAAAAACAAAACAAAACAGAACACAATATATGAGCTTTGACCATATTTGATACTATTTGCTAATGACACAATGAAGCTTCTAGGAGATGGATAAAAGATAAAATTCAACTTACTGAAACTTTTTCAATGTAAATTTTGAATCCCAAAGTAGTTGGCCTTTTTTGTTATTCAATCTTCTTGCCTATCTAGAATGCAAAATCTACATACAAAAACAATTTCCAAAATCAACCGTTCTTTTAGGTTTCTCACTCTGAGACTTAATCTTATATGAAACATTAATACAAGAAATAAACTATCTTACGTATAAATATTAAAAAAATTTCATAATGTCCAAATTATAACAATTTCTTAATATTTGAGAAGCGCTGACAACGTCTTTAGTTTGCAGTTCAGCGCAACTACCACTATGCAGTCTCATATTTCCTATTGAACATGCAAAATGATGACCAGACATAAAGACACTATTTCTTAATGAGTCATTCATTCATTCGTTTTAGTAATCTAATAGCACTTGTAATTCTACTCTATTGATTTCGTTTTCAGGCGCACCCATGCCATAGGCAGCTAATTCCAACAGCTCTTGTGGTGACAATGATGACGACCTGAGGCACAATTCTAGGGGGGCCGTGAAGTGGTGTATACCAGGCAGATCAACGACTACATGGTTTGATTCTCGTAAAAACCTCTTTTGGCCCTTCCCCTATACATCTGATCATGAGGATTTAAAACAAAAATCAAGAATTTGAAAAGTACAAAAGAGTTTGACGACCATGCAAGGCTTGAACAAAGAAAGATTTCAAGAAAGAATTCTGCTGCAATGGAATTGTTGTGCAAGATCTAGAGTTGGGTCAGGTTATTCAACTCAAGGAGATTAGCGTTTGGTATTTTCTTAAGTTGTTTTCCATAACTTGGGAGTGATCGATGCATACAATGAAGAATAGCTTTGTGCTACTTTTGCAAAGATGCACAATTCATTTCCATGTGCAGGATTGATCTAAAGTGGATGACTATCTAATACTATAATTAAATTGCACCAACAACGACAAGCAATAAGAGACTACTTCAATATCTTCAAAATTCACGCTGTCTTCTCAGTACGAATTTCAGCTACATTATTCGTTTAAACTCGTGGTGTTCTTTCACTACCTCTTGATATTCATTAACCAAATGACCTTTAACAAAATAGCCATGCATAACAAAGGCCTTTAACAAAAGATTGGCCTTTAAAGTTTGGGCTCCCACCACCAACATATCTTTAATGTTGACTTTTCAACTAACTCCATTGACCAACTTCACCACATAGTATTGCCTTTGCAAGGCAAGGTCAAAAAGCGTTGTGTCCACCACTGTTGGGCGAGTATAAGGTCATGCTTTTCATTAAATGCATACTACTCTTGATAAAAAGTTTAATTCAAAAAAAAAATTATATACTTATACCCGGGTTTATACTTGGCTGGTATCACCCTTGCAATACCCAGGCCGATTGATACCAGACTTGTAGACACCATTATATTCATACCTGGCTGGTATCAAATTTTTTTAAAAATTGTAATACTAGGACTCGGCTGGTATTAAAAATATTAATACTCCCCCAACATTGGTGTCTACCTACTACAAGTTTATAAATAGATCAAGATTTTTAAAAGTTTTGTAAAGAAATTTGTAAAGCACATCACGATCCATAAAGAGTCAAAATGTGTGGCCCATAGATAATTCTTAAGCCATAATGAGAGGTCATCTTTGAGATTCCTTTACTCTTAGGAAATGTCTTTCTAGTGATCCATATACACCTGATTCAACAACCGCTCAATTATGTCAAAAGGCGTTAGGTCAAGCCATAATTTTACAGCTCTTGTATTGAGTGCATTGGCCACTAGAAAGACCAATTTTTAATATGTAAACACCTCGAAACCTGAGCTTGATGGAGCAATACACATGCCTATGAAAGACGTGTCATGATGAAGCAACGATTGAACTTTGTGTAAAGGTGACTAAACACACCTTTCTCCAATAAGTAAATGACTCTAATTCTTGATCTTGACGTGTTCAAAAGGCCTTTATACTCACCACTTGGAGCCCCTCAAGTAGGATGTTAACCCCTTGAGTGAGCACTTCACCCTATATCCTTGAGAAGTCGTTCATAGCGATGATGGATAGAGTAGGGTTTTGGGGTTATTAAGCTCACAGGAAAAAGAAGAAGAAGCTGGCTATGGCGATGGTGAAGGTGGTGGAGGTGGGTGGCAGGGGTCGAGCTATGGTGGCAGCTGTGCCCATCGCCGCTGGCCAAGTCTTGCTCGCTGAATCGCCATTGCTTCTTTACATAGACGCATCAGCTGCTGCATCACCATCGCCAGCCTTTTGCGATCACTGCTCTCGCACCTTGCCCTCTCTCTCCCCCTCCATCATTCCATGCCCCTCCTGTTCTCAAGCGGCCTTCTGCAGCTCCGCCTGTGCCTCCGCAGCCTCTCATCCACCCCATGTTTGTCAGGCTTTGAGAAAGCTTCAGTCTTCCGCCATCGATCTCCATTCCCAGACCCAGCTTCGCTTCCTTATTGCAGCGTACAATCTGGTCTTAGCTGCGCCTTCCCTGTTCCAGCAGCTGCTGCAGATGGAAGGGTCGTCGGTTATTGATTCTCATGCTGTGTTCCTGCATCCTTTCATCCAGGAGCTGGTGAAGAGCTGGCCTCTGCAAAACGTTTCTGTGCAGCTGACTGGAGCTCTGTTGCAGAAGGATAATCGTAATGCGTTCGCTATCATGGCGCCCAGCTCTGAGCCCGGGGTGAGGCGTGTAAGAGCTTATGCACTTTACTCTCAGGCTTCCTTCTTCAACCATGACTGCCTTCCTAATGCTTGCAGGTCTGTTACTACCCTCTCTTTCCATCTCTCAGATTGTAAACCTGCTAAAACCATATGGTAGGATAGTGACATTTGAAGTCAATCCTGGCAGTAAGATGTGGGCCGGTCGCTCAGGTTCGATTATGTGGACGATCCTGATAAACCCAACTCCAGCATATTCATAAGGGCTCTGCATGACATTTCCCCAGGGAATGAGGTTTGCCTGAGCTACTTTCCCATCAATTGGAACCTTGCTGAGAGAAGGAATCGCCTGCTACAAGATTATGGCTTTGAGTGCACATGTGAAAGGTGTGTGGTTGAAGACCAGTGGGATGATGAGGGTGAAGGTCACTGCAACACTGAAGAGGAAGACTTGCATCTAGGCCATTCCGAGCACAAAGGGGATGAAGAGATGGATGATGATGATTCGGAGAATGCAGCTGACGATTTTCCACATGCCATGTTTTTTGTGAAGCATCTTTGTCCAGTCGAAGACTGCGGTGGAACAATGGCTCCCATCCCACCAGAGCAACTTGTGGAGGAATTAGGATCTGGCTGCTCCAGAAGCATGGAGTGCAACATGTGTGGTTACTTGAGAACAAATGAGGAATTTTTGCAAGACTTGGAAGAACACAAGGGAATGGAAACTTGACTCCACCACCTCACGTTAATCAACCCTTTCACTCTTTGTAAGCTCTCCCTTTTGACTCCCCCGCCCCCTATTATTCCTTCACTCTAAAGGACGTGAAAAGTGTATGACGAGTGTGCATCTCCATTTGGGGATCGATAATTTTGATCGTTTACCTTTTCATTTACTGCTGCTTTTGAATGATCCTTTTCCGTTCTTTGCTATATATAATACATGTAATTTGCCCAATTGGAGTTTCAAGCAATGGTGTTAGATAGCTCTCCATTTTGAGCAGCCCCCCCCCCCCCCCCCCCCCCCCATTTATACTCCTTTTTCACTCCACACACCCACCCTTTGTCAACAAGTCTAACTTTGCATTTGTTGATTGTCCCATTTGCATTGAACGTGATTCTATAAACCCATTTATCTGGGCCTTTTACCTTCGGGTAGCTCCATGAAGTTCCAAGTTTGGTTCATCATACTCTTGCATTACTTTTTTCGAAGTTGTCTCTTAACAATTTCTTCAAATGTGAAGGATGTGGGTACCAAAGACCATAATTTGTCTCCTCATATGTTTGTGGTTGCTTCTTTTGTTGACCCGAGCCCCTTATTCATTACTCACTTGTTTTAGGTTCGTCTATTATTTCATTACCTTGGCAAATTAGTTGTTGGTGGTGTCTGTTAGAAGTAATAAATGATAATGTTAGTTTCCCATAGGTTACTTTGATCCAAAAGGTCGAGACTTGTGTAACCATGGGTTAGGTTTATTATTTAGACCATGTTAAGTCAGTTTTAGTTGAGTTGGACCCAATTTTGGTCCAGTAGTAATTTGTGGGTCCAAGTAAAGTCTAATTATGTTAAGGGACCCCATCTTGACTTTTGGGGGTGCCCTATAATTAGTAGTGGGTCTTGGAAGGTTCTAGAACTTAGAGTTTGGAAGAGTCTAGGCCCTTGGAAGGCCTATTTATATGTACTCTTTGTTCATTGTAATTCATTCCCTTTCGAGCATTGCTATTACTTTCTCTCCCCTTGAGGGCGCCTAACCCTCTCCCTCTTCTTCTTCTTCCTCTTTTTCTTCTTCTTGTATATGGAGATTGAATGTTAGAAGAATCTTGGCACTTTGATTTCCTACATGGTATCAGAGCCATGATTCTTCTATGCTTGATTTAGGGCACCCTACCAAAAGAGATCGCCTTCACTTAGGGACCACAAAAATACAGCACCTTTGCTGATTTTTTGGAGTGAAGATCCGTTTTTTGACTTCGTTTTGCAGGAGGGCGCCACACATGAAAGAAGATAACAGGATTTTGGGCGCTCAGGTTATTGTTTGCTGATTTTTCAGGTTGTAGGAAGGCGCCATTAATTATCTTCTTCGGGGCTTTTTTTAGGTCGCCCACATCCGTTGGTCCGCTGCTGCCCTATTTTTCAGATTTGCTCCTTTGTAGGAGGGCGCTGATTTGGCTGAAAAATCAGCACCCTTGCCGATTTTACAAAGTGAAGATCCGCTTCTTTTTGCTTGTTTTCAAGTGTGGAAGAAGGCACTAATTTTTTTGTGATGATCCGATCACATTCCGAGGCTGAAAATTGGGCAGCATATTACCATTTGTAGGGTGTTGCAACAGCCCTATCCATGTGTGTATTGTTCACACTTTTTGGCAAGAAATAAGTGTTTCGAAAAAAGCTTTGTTGGAGGCTAACCTGATTCTTTACTTGCTGGTTTTTGAGTTTGTAATACAATTCTAGGTTGAAATTTTCAGCACACAAGGCTTGTAGGAGGGCGAGTTCCTACATCCATTTAATGTGTGGTTTCGACACATTCCGGTGCTGATTTGTCAGATTTGATACTTGCTGGTTTTTGTGTCTTTTAGGGCACATTTAGGGTTTGAAAAAATTTATCTTCTTAGCTGGTTCTTATGGCAAGAGATTTGGGAGCAATTCGTACTTGTTCAGGTGAAGATATGTTGGATGACACCAACTATTCTTCATGGAGTTGCAAGTTGAGATTTTGCATCTACGTGATGATCAAGATTTTATCGGTAACAAGATCTATCTTATATCATTTGAGATTTTGCAAGACCTCTAAAAGTGCTTGGGAAACACTTTTAAAGATGTACCGAATAAAGGATTCATCATCATGCTTTCTCCCCTCTACTTCATTCTTTTTGAAGGTAGAAGAGCAAAGTCTTGCAAAGTTTGATCATTGTCTTTCTACAAGTACAAGTTTGCATCGGAATGTTGGTATGTTAAAGCATTCTTCTTTTCTTGAGCCATTTGTTGCAAATGATGGATGCATTAGTGAAGAACCTTATGAGCAAACTTCTCAAGATAATGTTTTGGAAAAGGCTGAAATCAAACATTCTTTGAAGCCATTTTGTACTAATGGAGGAGGGAAAAAAATCATGTCAATTAGTACATTGGTTCAAAGTGGCGTGTTGTTGGATTTTTTGGGTGTTCAAAGTGGCAAGCTGTAGGTTTTTTTTTTTAAGATGGTGGACACCAGATTCAGCCATGGTTTATTGATCATTTTCAGCCTATGTTACATTGTGAGCATCCTATTATGCATCGGGAACGGCCTGTAGATGGTTTTTGGACAGCAAGGTCCACATTTGGCACACTTTGGACAACAAAATGTTGGTGATGTTGTGGCTGTTGGACAACCTGCTACAGTCTCTTGTTGGTTGTCCGAGTCTTTGCGGGATAGCAAAGCATCTTTTTACCGGTGTTGTCTTACCTAGTGTTGGTGAGCAGATCATTGATAGTAAGATTCGAGAGGATGTGATGGTAAAAGAGTATCATACTCTTCTTTATGAATCATGTGGTAAAGAGTATCATACTCCTTGATCATGTAGGTTTCTCCTTTTGAAAATCTTTGCATGCTATGCTTTCCCATGATACATGCTTCACATAGTTTTGATTTTGACTTCATCATTGGGAGACCAAGAACCATGTTTAAAATAAGCCAACTTTGATAGTTGAGTTTGCCATATCTTTCATGTCATGACTACGCTTGATTTCTGTGTATTGATGAGATTGCCTTCTGATTGAATATTGGAGCATATAGTTTGAAACAATTTCCTTCTTTGACTCCTTTGGCTACCACCTTGTCGTGATTATGAACACTTTTTGTCTTCATAATTGACTTTCATTTATTGAGTTGTGATTGGTTCAATAAAGAGCAAATTGTTTGTCGAACCAGGTATGTTCAAGACATCCTTGATGTAGTTGATCTCTTGAGATGGCATCCTTACTAGCATAGTTTCATTAAATTGTGATATGAACAAGTTTGAATCATGAGTCACGACTAGGGGAGAAAGAGTTAAGGCCATACTTTCCAACCTGCAACTTACAAAATTTAGGCCATAGTTTCCAACCGAAGTTGAAGCATGCTGCATGATGGAACATTCACTTAACTAGCCTATTATCACAATATTTTCACTTCAAATGTATATGATTTAAATCACCTATTCTACTTTAAGCATATCCACCAAATATGCACTGAAAAAAAAAATCCAATTCGATTTTTAGGAAGTTGATTTGGAACCAGTTTGAATGGGAGAATTGGCTGGAAATTATGCTTACTAATGTGCTCCCTTGTCCTTTCACATCATATGTGAAATCATCTCTCCAATGCACCTTTGTTGGTCCCATGAAACTTTGTGAACCAAGCCTTGTGAGCATTCATGTGTTGTGAAGCTCGTGAGTCAATGTACCAACCTATGGTAGAGTTGTATGTGGCAATTGTAGTTGTGAGTAACTTGAAACCATCTTCTTTATCTTCATCTTTGTCAGCTCTTTCGCTAGTGACCAATTTGCTTACAAATACATTGCTTGTTTTGAAAAGCTGCCATCAATATCTTGTTTAGTGCCACTTTCCTTTCCCCTCACCTTCTTGAGTCTTCCCCCATTTTTTATTCTTTTGACCTTGCTTCTTCTTTGTAGCAAAGCCTTGCTCCACAGATTTTCCATGTGAAGCGACATTTTGTCTTCTCATCTCTTCTTGTAACAAAGTTAATTTCTTCAAAGGTGAGTTGCTTGTCTTTCACCTAAGTCATGACAATTTTGATAGGTATATAGGAGGTTCTTGAGCACAACAGATTTCAAATTTAAATTGAGGACTTTTCAATCGATGGCCTCTATTTGGTTTTTGATATCCTTGACATTTGTGAAATTCAAATGAAAGATGTTTAAGGCATTAGCATTCTCCAACATCAAGTTTAGAATGTCCCATGTTTTTTTAGGGCCTTTAGCATCCTTGATATATGGAACTATGCACTATGTTGTATTTCAAAAACAAATAGAGTGTATGATATGCTTTTTGATTCCTTTTGATAAACTCCTTTGCCTCTTTCTCAATGTATGGTTGTGTCTCGTTGTGTGTCAATGTTCTAATAATCTTGATATATAAGTATGTTTTGTACCTTAAAATTTTAGACATTGGTAGTTGGGGCCATCCATTTCATTTGAATTGGAAAGAACATCATCATATAGACTTGCCATCTTCACTCCAAATACCTCATAGAAAATTGCTTCAAAATCTTGAGTTATGGAACTTTATCAACCACCTAGGGTTATAACCTAGGGTTCGATATATTTTGCAAATGGGAAAGGCTTTTGCCACAAGATTGTAGTATATGGTTGCTCAAGACCTTTTGAATGGCTAAAATTGACGACCCTAGCTATGTCTCCAATTTTTCCAACTGCTCCCAACTATGTCTCCCAACTATGTACCTAGGCTTTTATGAACCTAGGGTTTGTTGTTATTCAAGAGAGTTTTATATGGCTAGATAGCTCTTTGCTTGTTCTTCAAAAAGACGAATTTGGCTTGTCAAAGAAGTTGGCCAATAGACAAAATTAAGTAGATTTTTGGAACCCTATATCGATTAGCTATTGCCTCGTGCATTGTTGTTTCATATTGTTGAATAATGGTTTCATTGCATAATTTAAATGCGTTAATAAGAGCAATGAATTTTGCATTTGGATTCTTTAGATTTCATATGGTGAAAAAACTATCTTCATCGTATTCTTGTATGGAACCTAACATATCTAGCTATTTATTTAACAAAGCTCACTTCCAATGAAAGTTGCTCTTTGCAAATCGTAAAAAAAAGTGTAACTTTTTTTGAAAGTTTGTCAAACCAAGCCATTAAAAAAAATAATATAAAAAAATATAAGATGTAGTTAATTTCGAAGATATACCACTTTTGCCGCATTCTTTACTTGAAACATTTTGGCAAGAGTCTCCCAAGCACTTTTGGAAGTCTTGCATGATCTAAAAGTCTCCCAAGCACTTTTGGAAGTCTTGTATGATCTAATATGAGGAAGGATAGATCTCTTCACTGATAATGCAATGACGGAATGTGCTTGTGCATCTCGTCTATCCCACTTCTTTTGCTCATCAGAAGACACCTCCATAGATGATGAAATAGTTGTTCTAGATGGTGTAATAGGTGCCAAAGTAGACGGCCTCTCTTCGTCACCATTAACTACTTCCCACAAACCTTTAGCAATTCGAAGGTTCTTTATCATGTAGCACCACAAGGATTAGTTTGTGCCATCCAGCCTATCTTCATTAAATAAAGAACCAATAGACTCCGATTCTTTAGCCATAACATAAAATCAGCTTGTAGTAGATAGGAAATAGACTTTCCAAGACAAAATCTACTCAAAGGACATAAATCTTAAAGCTGAAATTATGAGCACAATAGATTGCAATACTCCACATGCAATTTGCTCAACAAGTAATGAAATAGGTGGTTGATTACTGCACAATAAACGGAATGCTCACAAATAGGTACACTTCAAATGAAGCCACAACCAAAACCAAAAATTTGTGGCTAAAAAGAGTGCACACTATGTGCATATAGAACTGATGGTAGCGCCCTACTCCAAGCTCACCAACAAAGAAATTTCAGCAAGAAATTTGTCCGAAACACATGTATCTTCATTTGTAGATGGGCGCCCTTTTACAAAGAAGTAAATCTGAAATTTTCAGCATGTAATTGAGTCAAAATCACATGCAATTGGTTTGAGCATAGGCGCCCTACTGCTAGCTCTCAAATAGGTGAAGGTGCCCAGCAGATTTCCTACAAAAAAGTTCTAAGAAGATGAATAGATTCTTCTCTTGCAAAAATCAACAGCTTGATGATTTTCTGCTACCAAAAGGGGAAGAAAATAACTTTCTTTTGGGCGCCCTCCTGCATGCAATGTGATCACCTAAAGGCTCTGATACCATGTAGGAAATAGACGCCTAAGGATCCAAGATCTTAACTATTCAATCACACAAAGCATTCTCAAAAGAAAGAGAGGGATGGCTAGAAACCCTCTTGTTGAAACTAGAGATAAATAAACCATGGTTACACAACTCTCGACCTTTTTGGTCAAAGTAACCTATGGTAATGTAAGCAATTCCATTTACATTCCAACAGTCTGCTTTGTTGAATTGTTAAATTTCTTGAGACTTGGCATATTGAAATAATATAATATGCTATATTGATTTTCTTGAATTTGTAGATGCTTTTGATGAATGTATAACATATTTGTTGAAATTTAAATTTTTGAAAGTCAGAACAATTACTATCTATGTGAAATAACAAAATCTTCCTATTATTTTAAAGTTCCCTAAAGAATCTCATATATGCTGGAGTCATTTTCAACAGTGGAAACATCTCCAACAACCCAAGTGAAATAGGAAGAACTCAAAGATTGGAATTATCCAATCTCATGTTATGGTACAAATAAATATCAATTGATACCCTTAAATACCCATTTTGAGAATGAGAAACATATGGCAATTTTTTTTATTTTATTAGGACCGTTTCGAACAATTTAATTGGCCGTAGATAATCAATCAAGGACACATGATCTTTAAAATCAATTTGCTTTTCACATTCAAACTACAAAGGTTGATACATGCATTAATGATATGATTACAATTTCTACTGATATGGTCTTCTTCTTTGCAATGAATGTATCCATGATTGTATGACGATGGTTCTTTCAAATTATATTGACATCGATATCAAACTCTGATGGTCATTGTAATTAGAAACATATATTTGTTCTTTTAAATTTTTCTCATATTTTTACAATGTTGAAAATGATCACGCAAGTGATTTTGAAGACCAAATAAGTACCATTTATGAGATCAACATTCACTAAATCGCACTTTGGTCATCACCAATCAAAATTTCTTGTTGAATGTTTTCATAGGTCCAATTTGTTATAACTAATACCACAATTCCGTGTAATACTATGTAAAAATCTATGTGCACATTTTTTTGCAGTTGTCCCATGATTGAGATGTAGACTTTAATTGATGTCACACTTTTTTCACCAATTTGAAGCTTTTCTCAAAAATAAGATGTTCATGATTGCAATATATATAGAAGTCAATGTGACCTCAAAGGTCTATGTTACTTTTTTCAAATATACTCTCACGATAATTAAAATCTTTCATTTCTCACAAGGTATAGTATTAAAATCTTTGAGCATTGGCATGCTGATGATGTTCATAGGAAATCAAAAGTGGTTACTTGACATTCGAAAGTGGTGTTTTACACTGGCTGAAAAAAATGGTCTAGGTGCTTGCGAAAGAGTACAGAACCATTATGTTGACATGTTACCATTTTAACATAATTGCATAAAGAAAATATTTTGGATTATTATTGTTCTCTTTGATTTCATATAACCCCTCATAGGCTTCCTATCATTATCATTGTGTTCATTGTTAATGATATGGGGATCAAAAGAAAGTTCTTTATCTATTTACTTAAATCTAGGGGCTTTGCCATACATCCATGAAAATGGTGCCTCAATTTGAGTTCTATGTTTGGTTGAAAATTTTAAATATCATCGTATAATTCTAATGATATATTTTCCACCTACTTAACAACATTTATAAGTTTTTTGTTGATAAGCCTTATGCATTGAAAAATGAATTAACATGTCATCCATTACAATGACTCTCATTCACCCACTTGCCATTGAAATTGTTTGTTTAACACCAACTTTTATTTCGTGAGTTGAATGTAACATGTGCCACACTATAATTGTAAACACTAACACAACAACACACGATTGTTCTATAGTTTTTGTAAGGAAACTTGGATACTCTTAAATTAAATACTCGTACGTACATATTTTAGTTATACTCTATAAGAGGAAATCAAAAGAAATATAAGTAGAAAAATATAAACGGCAAATTATATACAACAAAAAAAATTGAAATAGGTAAAAAGCTAGTAGAAGATTGAGAAGTAGAAATTTATCTTTCAAAAAAATGATTTTTGAAATTGCGCGCACACACACTCTCTCTCTCTCTCTCTCTCTCTCTCTCTCTCTCTCTCTCTCTCTCTCTCTCTCTCTCTCCAATTAGAACGTTTGACTTTGAGAATGCATTTGAAAGATGAACATGAAGGGTAACCATATGTGATATCACAAGACCAAAAAAGTAATGTGATACAATGAAGTCATTGTTTGATATAGTGAATGCTTCCAAAGTACTGTTTTTCAAGACACATTTTCATACACTGATGAGGTCACAATTGTTGAAAGTCAATAAAATTAGAGATAAATTGGTTGCGGTTGTGGTTGCGTTTGACAAGATGGTGAATGATAATGAGATTGTTCAAATCACATCAAGTAGTCTATTAGATTCTTATCAGCCATATATACCAAGAAGTGGTTGCTCACATATGACAAGTTAGGCAAAATGCTTTGACAAGACAACTAAAGGCATGAAAATCCCATGATTGGATTCAACATATGATATTTCATGCTCTTGTATTGCATCTTTCATTGTTTGTTGCGATGTTTCGTATTTCGCTCTTCGTTTGAGATCACACCTAATGCTGTTTGGCAATATGTATAAGAAACATATGATCATTGCATGATTTGGAGTCAATATTGGATTACATTTTGATTAAAGATATGTCATTCGTGTAATGTAATCTCTGACCATCTCTCTCTTTTCCATCTTTATCTTGCTCAACAAAAGGCATGGAACTTCTAGAAATTTTCTTGGCTTGAATCGAGTGATCAATACCACTTTCACTACTATCCAATCATTGGGTTTAATTATTTTTGGAAAACTAGCTATCTTCTTACCACTAAACTTCACTGACCTCATTGGAGCTCTGGATAAATATGAGGAGTATTCAATATGACTGGCGAAGGTTATGTGAAGGTTTACGGACAAATATTGATATTTTTCTTGACAAAGGTCTATTTCCTTCAATAAAAATGATCAGAATCAGAAAGAACCCTTGCAGGACTTGGATTTTGTATACTAATCTTCACAGAGATCTTTGTGAGCTTATTGCAATATGAAAAAACTTCAGTAAGATTGGTGAGTATTTGGCCATCGGCTATTGGCCAATTTCTACCGTACCAACCATTTGAATTTCAAATTAAGTGGAAAACACGTTACCAACTTGACTTATAGGTCTTTAATTGATCTAATTCTTGCAATGGTCCTAAAATCACTTTTATCTCAAACTAATGAATGAAAAACTAATGTGCTCATTGGGTTGTGGACTTACACAAGCAAGGTGCTAGAACCAATGGGATATGGTGTTTCTACATGATGTACAACCAAATGTCCAATAGTAGATTAGCAAGCACGAATAATTAAAAAAACAAGTGTTGAATAGTCAAAATAGCTTTTTGTGAAATAAATAAAGTTTAGGACATGAAATGGATCTAATCAATCGATAAGACGGATTGGATGCATGGCTATTATTAAATGCAAGCTAATAATAATGACACAATTTTGATAATAAGCAATGTGTTTGCTTCTAGAATGAAATCTAAGATTGATTGACAATGCAATAGCACTTTGAGTATCACACTAAATAATTGTTGGAGCATGTTGTCATGAGGCCAATGTCAGACAATAAATTTCTCAACCAGCCTGTTTTTTAGCCTATAAAACTGTAATGCATTTTGATTTTGTCGAGGACATTGCAATTTTTTTTTTTTTGTGACATTATGGTATTCCACCATTGAGTAGAAAGACAAATCCAAAAGCGGATTTTCTTGTGTCAACATCGCCTACCTAATTTGCATATGTATATCTATGCAACGTGTGAATATCAGATGGATCAGTCTCTCCATAGCCTATGCAAAGGTCGATAGTAGCTCGAACATATCTTACGACTTTTAATAGAGCCTTTTAGTTGATTATTTTAGGATTAGTCGTATATTGGCTCAAAGAGTTGACAACATATGCAAGATCGGGCTTGGTGGAGATCATTGCATACACGAGGGATCCGATAATAGATTCAAATGGATATACTTTCATTTTGTCCTTCTTCTCTTTGGTTTGAGGGCATTGCTCTTTCGGTAATTTAAGACCTGGATCCATAGGAGAATGTACATGCTTGCAATACATGAAATCAAATTTCATAAGTGTATTAAAGATATACCTCTATTGAGTAATGTAGAGGCACTTCTTGTTTCTATCTCTGTGGATGTGGATCCCGAGACAATAATGAGCCCAAATTTGTCATCTCGAATTGTTGAGATAAGATCCTTTATCAATTACTGAATAGCAATGTATCATCCACATATTGTGTGCTGATGAAGGATTGTCGAATGGCCTTGAAATACGCATCGTAGTATGTACAATTTCAGTCTATTTAGTTTACTTAAATGCTGATTCTACACTATTCCACAAATAAGAAAGCTAATCCACTCTACTCCACAATACATAATGAAAGAAAGCACGAAAACTAATCTAATTCCACAACCACACATAGAGAATGGAAGTGCAAGATCATAAAAGTATCACACAAGAAACCAATATGATCAAGGAGCTCAAGAATTG
The DNA here is from genome assembly GCA_029204225.1 of Diphasiastrum complanatum. NCBI lineage: Eukaryota > Viridiplantae > Streptophyta > Lycopodiopsida > Lycopodiales > Lycopodiaceae > Diphasiastrum > Diphasiastrum complanatum. The sequence goes on from CM055095.1 coordinate 35,902,868, forward strand.
CCAATACTCATGGAGGATCTTCTATTCAATATCAAAGTAGAGACAAATACAAAAAACTCTCTCACATTTACATTTCAGCCCGTTTGAGAACCTCATGTGTGTCCTACTCTCCTTGTCGCTTCATGGACTGCTTTGTTTTCCCAAGGCTTCAAATATTTGGAATCGTAATTTGTTTCCAAGTTGTAGTGGCCCCAAGTATTCTCGCACCTTTTTGTATGAACCCAATTTCTTGCCAATCTTCAATCATCATGACATACCATGAGGGCATGAATGTCGTTCTATAGTAGAGTTGGACCATCGTACGGTGGTGGTCTTCTGACTACAAGGCTACATTTGGGTGGATTATGATAGGATTTAAGCCACAATCCCAAAAACATTCTTGATTCATAAGAAATGCCAAAGATCGACAATAGTCAGCACTCTCTCGAACACATATGTCAACACTAGACTTACATTTGTGGCCAAAGTCTAGTAGTTGCAGCCTCAACTCATCATATGATGAGTTTTCCGAGATCCCTAGAATCACTGGCCAATTCACTGCTTCGTCCCTTGGTCACTCTGTTGGCCATGGATCTCTTCTCTTGATAGACATGTAAAAGGGATCAATCCTTTTCCAAGCAGGTGTCTTCAGGTACTCCTGCAGCCTCCTATTGTCTTTCAAGACCTTGCTTCTCCATTCTGGCTATGGTTGCAGGGCGGCAATGATGTCTGACCTCGAATAATATTTGCTTTGGTCCAGGTCTTCTTTTCTGCCTCTCATGGTTCGAGGGTATTTCCTTTCGAACTTCTCGGACTCTCAAGTATCGGCCATCTTGGGTCTTGGCTCGATCGGTTGGGTTGCCTTTAGCTTCTACTGAGGCTTCGCCAGATAGTCCACAAGTGCCTTGGCACCTTTATCTTCTTTTCTAGCCCTTTTACTGGTTTGAGGGCTCAACTGTTGGGGATATTCCCATCATGGTTGTAAATAAATAAAATGTCAAAATTAATAAAAATAAGATGTGAGGGTCGTGGCATCCAGTGTGCGTAAGCCCATGGTCCAATGAGCACTTGCAAATAATCTTTTTGGAATAAACTAGACTTTGGGCCATGTAATTGAAAATAATATTAGAGGCCAAAGTTTAAGCTACTAAGTTTTTTGGTTTAGTCAAAAGTCAAATGGTGGTAGTGTTTCTTCCGACAGCATAGATTAGTTTGTATTTCTTGTGAATGGTGTGGATTACAATCCCATCCTTTGCAAGTAGCCAATAGAAAGCAAGGGGCAAGGGCCACCCCAAAGATAAAAAGACACCATTTGTAACCAATTTGCATGCTTAATGAGGAGGAGACTCTACCATTGTGAAGAACAAGCATCCTCATTTGCTATTCGATCATTGTTAATGCTATTGTGTGCTTTTTCCTTTTGCTCTCTATTTTTCATTGTTTTTGTTTTCATTAGTTAAATAATTTCCATTAGAATGCATAATGAGCAAGTGAGCTAACCTCTCTCTCTCTCTCTCTCTCTCTCTCTCTCTCTCTCTCTCTCTCTCTCAATCATGGTTTGTGGATGTGTTTAGTGTTAGGAAGGGTAGCGTTACAAGAAAGTAGTGGGCATCTAAATTTTGCAACTAGGCTTAGTTAGGATCCTATCTTAGTGTCCTATCCCTTTTGACAGGCGGAGGGATGCCCAACATCTACTTGCTACACCCTACAGTGGCGTTGTTGCCGGGGATAGAAATCACTAACTAGTTATAGTTGCAATCTTAGTTGCTTTTGTTTTTTTTAGCTTGTTTTGAGTGGATTTTGGGGGTAGAATTAGCTAGTTTTTTGTGCTTTCTTGTGCTTGGACTGTTCACAGCAAGCAGAGGAGGTATAGTGGAGACCTTAACAGCCTCTAAGAGTTTGGCATCCAACCAAAAACCTTGAAAAACCATAAAAACTGTTCAAATCTATTTTTGGAGGGAAAGAGTCTCCAAAAATCACTCCAGTCCTCGTTTTTCAAAATCCCCTTGGAACTAACCTTTGCATGACTAACATCAGTTCCAAGGTACTGTCCTAGACCTGCATAGAAGCTCGTGAGGGTCACTTCCCAACAGATTTCAAAAAAATAGAAAAAAACCATAAAAAATTCAAAAAACCTTTGAAAAATCAATTTTATTTTCAAATATTCATAAGAACCTTCACAGAGCCCTATGAAGTTCCATCTCAATGAGACAAGGACACAAAGAAGGCTACAAAGGTTCATTCCCAGAGGAAGTGCCCATGCGAAGGTTCCCAAGATAAAAAAAGATGAAAAAAGAGTTGTGGACCCTCGCAGACAACAAATTTTTGAGTTCTAGTGGCAGGTAACCTTCACAGAGAATTCTAAAGTTCCATCTCATTGAGACAAGGACACAGAAGAGCCTGCGAGAGTTAGTTTGATCCTAATGAGCCACAAAGTGGATCTAAGTGCCCAATAATCACCAAAATCAGAAGATACAAAGAATCCTCGCATAACTAACCTTCGCAGACCATCCCATTGTCTTCAAAATGTCATTTTACATCAGTGATGAAGTCTGTAAGAGTTAGTACAAGATATTGGTAAAGATCAGAGCAAAAAAGTGTCTCTGAACCTCCCAGACAGTGAAATTTTTATTTCCTGTGAGAGTTAACCTTCGCAGTTTTTTCCAGAGTTAGATCCATACCAGATCCAGCTCTAGTGAAGCTTGCGAGAGTTACTTACCAATATTTTTGAGAAAATCAAGGTTTTTAAATTGAAAAACAATGAAAAAACCCTTGCATAGCCAACCCTTGCACAAGTAACCTTCGCAAATAGAATCAATAGTTAGATCTGCACCAAATCAAGCTATTGTGAAAATCTCAGGCCAATCCGAACAAGGATCAAAAGGCTATTAAGGAAAAACCACCGTAAGAGGCCTAAAACCACACTATCGGCCAACCAAACTGATCAGATCCCTTACGATCTAGATTGAATTCTACTGAATCAGCAAGATCCAACATCCTTGGACTCTACCACCGAATGAATCTGAGATCTGGACGATTAGTAGCCAGAAGAATAGCGAATCAAGCACCAAATCTTCCCAGAGTTGTAGCCGCGCAAAATGAGGCAGAAGTAGCACCAGCACCAATGAATCCTATGGGTCACCCCGTACCTGTCGCACCCTTGCAAGCAGTCCCGAGAGCACCTCGCATGGAAATACCTAAATAGATGGGTCATCAAATCCTATCAGATTCATCCAGATCTACGAACAAGCATGTGAAATTTATGGAGATCAGACACCAACAGGTTAATTGATGCTGTTCCCCATGTCTCTGGTAGTTGTAGCACAAGGTTGGTTCTTCAACCTATCGGAAGAAGAGAAGACCACTTGGGAAGAATATAAAGTGGCTCTCATCATGTGCTTTAAGCAAGGAAGTTCCTAGAAGATCCATTTCTCCTGTTGAACAAGGTCAAAATGGGCAAAAGAGAAAGGGTCAGGGACTACATAGAATAACGGGTTAAGCACTTAAGATCCGAATGCAATGCAACCCTAACTCCTGATTATGCGGTTATTATGTGGTTCCTTGTGGAGCTACCATAAATTATTAGAAGAGAACTTAAACGACGAGAGCAGTATGCTACATTGCAGGAAGCAATGGAAGATTCCATCAGGGAAGAAGAGGAGGGTTCAGACGAAGAATCATATCCGACCACCCAGAATTTGACTCCCTTGCCCAATTAAGCCTGGAACGAGTGCACCCTTGAATCTAGTCTCGGTACAACTGATAGCAGTTCCAAGAAGGACGCCACTGGAAAAGCAAAACCCAACGTTCCAGTGCTAGTAGTTACAGGAGCACAAAAACGGAAGGGAGTGGCTCCATCTACAACATCATCAGTATCAATGGTCGACGTGTTGGAGTTTAATCGTACTCCTACTCATCCTAACTGCACTCCTTCTTTCTCTCAATTTTACTCTCTCAAATGAACCCTGTAGAAAATGAACTGTTTTTCAACAGTCTGTATTTTTAGACTGATTGTCGCAACAATCTACATTTTTCTTCGTAAATTCTGACAGACAAAAAACCCGTTGGAGTTTAATCGTACTCCTACTCATCCTAACTGCACTCCTTCTTTCTCTCAATTTTACTCTCTCAAATGAACCCTGTAGAAAATGAACTGTTTTTCGACAGTCTGTACTTTTAGACTGATTGTCGCAACAATCTACATTTTTCTTCGTAATTTCTGACAGACAAAAAACCCAACACTGTCACAAAAAATCCGACATTGTCGCCTTTTTCCCTTTGGGTCATCTTGAGCAACTAAGTGTTTTGTGACACTTGTGCAAACTTGGTTTTCAGGCCATTTCAAACACTTCCAGAAATGCGACATTGCTTTACGAAAAATGCAAAAAATGCGACACTCTACAAAATACACAAGATTCCAAGTACAGACCGTCTACGTCTTCACGCTCCAATAACAACTGTTTTAAAAAGCAATCTTGTAAATGTAAAACTAGAATAATGCAAGATCTTCTAGTTGTTATATATGTAAATGAGCGATTGAATCGATAGTTGATGAAGATCAGAGAAATAGATCTACGACCACAATTGGTCTTTCAGTAGCTGACTCCTCAGAGTTAGTGATTATATACAGCAAGTCTTTTACAAGAAGAAGTCAGGAGAAAGAGCTTATCAACAATGAGTACCAAGTCAATGGCATTGTACTCTAATAAGCATCAGTCCAAGAAGAAGAATTTCAAGGACAATAAGACAAAGGCAGAGCAGCCAGATTCAACGCAACAATAACAACAACAACATAGACAACCACAATCATTCAAGACCAAACTCTTTTGCAGATATTGCAAAAGATCAAACCACGACATTAAGGATTGTCGCATGCTCAAGCACAATGAAATGAGAAAGAAGATGCAGTAGCACCAAGACTGAGGTTCTGACTTTGTCAAAAATTCCCAATAGGATGACAAGGCGCCGATGGTACAAGACCAACCAAGTAGAGATGCCTGTCAATGATATCTTGATTCAGGTGCCTCACAGCACATGACACCATGTAAAAACCTTTTCTCTACTCTCACAGGAACAGATTCAAAGTACATTTTCTTCGGTGACTCAAGCTCACACAAGGTTGAAGGCCAAGGCTCCATTCGACTGTAGTTCCCTGACGGCATCACTAGATAGCTAAATGGTGTACTTTACGTACCCAAGTTAACAAAGAACTTATTATCTATTAGCAAGATCACTGATCAAGGCTATAGAGCTTTGTTTACTGCTAGTCAATGTACAATATTTTATGGGCATTCCAATGAAATCTTCTCTGCACACAGAGAAGGAAATTTGTATATCTTGAGTCACAATTATGCACTTACTGTGAGTAACTCTGATGCTCATGTTTGGCATCAAAGACTAGGTCATCTAAACATGCGTTGAATCTTGTACATGCATCATAACAAATTTGTCAAGGATATGAATATCAATGTTGTTACCACAGCTAATCAGACTGTCTGTGAAAATTGTCTACTAGGAAAACAATCTAGAACAAAATTTTCAAGAGGACAAGCCAAAGGAGCAAAGTCCATTTTCTCACTAATTCACAGTGACTTATGTGGTCCTATGAGCATACTCTCTTTGGGTCATGTTCTATATTTTATCACGTTCATTGATGACTACTCCCGGTTCACTAGAATTATGTTCATAAAGAATAAGTCAGAAGCATTCAATTGCTTCAAATAATTAAAGCAATATGTTGAGAATTAGACTGGTCAGAAAATCAAGGCCCTCCGGTCTGATTCAGGGAGAGAGTTTCTATCAAATGAAATGGTGGACTACTTATCATCATGTGGCGTGCACCATCAGTTCACTGCCAGCTACACTCCACAATAGAATGACATAGCTGAGCGAAAGAACCGAACACTATTGGAAGTTGCACGATCCATGATTGTCAACGCTCAACTACCCAAGAATTTTTGGGCTGAAGCAATCTCTACAGCCTGCTATCTGCAAAATTATTCCAGCATGAAGGCACTCGACTCCAAGACACCATTTGAAGCCTACTAAGGCTACAACCAGATCTGAAACACTTACGTGTATTTGGATGCCTCTGCTATGTTCAAATACCGTCTGACCTGAGGAAGAAACTAGACCCAATAAGCTATAAGTACATCTTTATCGGCTATTCAATATTACACAAGGCTTATCGCATTTATGATGCTGAGACAGGTCAGATCTCAGTCAATCGCAATGTCGTTTTCCTTGAAGACAAATTCCATGATTTTAAGCGGAAGCAGCCAATGTAGGAGTCTATTACAACAGCTCCATTTTCCATCGATAGACATCGACCTACGAATGTTCAAATGCAGGAGTTTGTCCCAACAACTCCACTCACCATCGATGGGCCCAGACCCACGAATATTCAACCACAAGATAAAGCCATCCCAGTCATCTACCTAGGAGAAACATCCACTCAAGCACTTGCAGTTCGAAGGTCTGCAAGACAACAATAGCAACCTGATCATTTTGTCCCTCAAGCATTCATCAGTCATGATGAACCTGTCACTATTGTAGAAGCACTGTCAATGCCCAATGCAGACGAATGGAAAGCTGCCATGGATGATGAGTACCATTCCTTGATGAAGAACAAGACCTGGAGTCTTGTTAATCCTATTGTAGGTATAAAGACTATTGATTCTAAATGGATCTTCAAGCTAAAAATTAAGCCGTATGGATCAATATCCAAATGGAAAGCTCGATCAGTGGTTAAAGGATTTGAGCAAGTTTATGGAATAGATTACACTGACACCTTTAGTCCACTAGTAGCGCACAATCTATTCGCACCTTGCTGGCTATAGCTGCTGCACAAGATCTGGGCATTCATCAAATGGACGTCCAGACAACATTCCTTCGTGGATACATACAAGAAGACATATTCATTTATCAATCAGAAGGTTACGTCCTTCAAGGCTAAGAGCATTTGGTATGTAAATTGCACAAGACATTGTATGGCCTCAAGCAATCTCATATGGCTTGGTATGAAAGAATCAATCACTTCTTGTTGCAGCATAATTTCACTTCTTGCTCCATAGACTCTAGTGTATATCTCAAATGTAAAGGATCAAGCTATGTTATAATAGCATTATATGTTGATGATTCATTAATGCATAAGAAGTAGGAGCAAGAGGAGACCTGCGAGAGTTAGTTTTGATTTGGTAAAGATCAAGCCAAAAAAGTGGTTTTGAACCCTCGTAGACAGTGAAATTTTCACTTCTTGCGAGAGTTAACTTAATTCTATAGTGAGATCTGACCTAGATCCAGCTACCGTGAGCCTTGCGAGAGTTACTTCCCAAAGATCTGAGAGATATCATGTTTTTTACCTGCAAAAACAGCTAAAGAACCCTCTCATAGCCAACCCTCGCACAAGGGAATCCTTGCAGACTAGATCAGTGGAAAGATTTGCATCAGATCCAGCTACTATCAAAATCTCAGGTCAATCAGTGCAAGGAGTAAAAAGTTATCAAGGAAAAATCACCGTAAAGGGCCTAAAATTCACTTCCGGCCGATCAGATTGATCAGATCCTTAAAGATCCAGACAACATCCAACTGTATAAGCAAGATCCAGTCACTTTGGAACCCACCATTGAATGAATCTGAGATCAGGACGATCAATAGCATGAAGGATAGCAAATCAAGCACCACACCTTCCCAGATTAGCAGTTGTGCAACAAGAGACAGAACCGGAACCAACACCAATGGATCCAGTGGGCCAACCCGTACCTGTCACTCCCTTGCAAGCAGTCCGGAGAGTACCACAGATGGAAATACCAAACTACGACGGATCATCAGATTCCATCCGATTCCTCCATATCTACGAGCAAGCTTGTGAAATCTACGACGAATGGACACCTGCAGAGAAGCTGATGCTGTTCCCCATGTCCTTATTGGCAGTGGCTCAAGATTGGTTTTTCAACTTATCAGAGGAAGAAAAATCTACTTGGAAAGTGGTTAAAGCGGCTCTCATTACGCACTTTAAACCAAGGAAGTCTCTGGAAGATCCATTTCTCTTGTTGAGCAAAGTCAAGATGGAAAAACGAGAAAGAGTCTGGGACTATATTGAGCGGGTCAAACACTTACAATCCGAGTGCAGTGCAACCCTAACTCTCGATTACATGATGATCATGTGGTTCCTAGTCGGACTACCACGAAGCATCAGAAGAGAACTGAAACGACGAGAGCAATACGCTACTCTGCAAGAAGCTATGGAAGATGCCATCAGGGAAGATGAAGAGGGATCTGACGACGAATATCCATCCACCCACACTCCTACTCCCTCGATCGCATCATCATCATCAAACGCATCTACTCTATCCACAAAACTGATGTTTCAGCAAATGACGAAATTACACAGACAGTAGATGGAGCAACTTACGGCGTAGTTTGACCTGAAACTGAAGGCCTTACAGGGAGCTGTAGCAGTAACGCCACATCAACCGAAACCAAACCAACTACAGTATCCTCGACGGGAGAATGTATGGTGAAGGACACAGAATTGCGAAATGTCCCTACAAGGGACAATTTACATCCTTCTGCCGAGAATGCGATTATGGACACTGTTACAAGAATTGTCCATTTAAACTTGGAACCAGTGCACCTCTTAACTTCATTGCAATACAACAACCAGCAGTTCCAGTAGGGATGCCATCACAAGGGCGACAATCCCACGCCCATGTGTTAGCTGTTACTCGAGCACAGAAGAGGAAGGAAGTGGTCCCCTCACCACCACCCTCGGTCACTGACGACCAACCCTCAACTTCAGCGCCATATTAGAATGTGAGGGAAGAGAGAAGGCAGTACCAGAAAATAAGACACTGGGTATAGAAAGCACAAGCGGAAGAAAAAGAGCAAGAAAAGGACAATTTTACGGAACCTCCAATTGGCGTCGAATGGGAACCGCAAATGGGCTCACCACTACGCACTGATCAGAATGATCGATTGCACCAACATGGACCACCTTTTCACATGGTGGAGCTTGAGAAACCATGCACTAAAAGGGTCACACTTTTATTGTCAAGCCATGTTAGTTTACCACTCGGAGAACTACTGCGGATTGCACCACAAGCAAAAAGACTTCTAGCTGAATGGGCCAAAGCGGATGAGGAGCCAGTAGCGCCTGAGCCCATATATTGTACGAGCTATGAAGAAACAAGTAACGTCCTCCACATCGGAGCAGCATGGGAAAGTGAGGAACACAACATCACTTTACCAATCAAACACAAGAGATACGAGGATGAGGCAGCAATGGTAGATGGAGGATCGGGTGTCAATTTGATCTCCGCTACTTTGTATAAAAAATGAGGTTTGCAAGGGTTGAAGTCAGCAAGATTCGCCATCAAGCTAGCAGATCAATCCTGTGTGAAACCAAAAGGTGTAGTTGCCAATATCCTTGTAAAGATAGCATGCATGCAGTTTGTGGTTACTTTTGTAGTCATGGATATACCTGAATCTCCATCCACATACTGTGTTTTACTGGTAAGATGATGGTTGAGGACTGCGCAAGTAGTACACAACTAGGGTACGAGAAAACTCACCTTCGAGAATAGAGAACAAGCTATAAAGGTTGATCCAACCACATGGGCGGTGAAATCTATTGCACCCAAGGCTAATGACGGATCATCTACGATAGATTACATGATTGATCGCCCAAGGCCAGCCAAGGGAGGTCACTATGATTCAGAGACAAATGTCGTAAGATGGACGGATGCATTAGCAACTATGGATTGCCGGGCATGTCAATATGAATCAGATCCTGAACCGAGTACATCTTCACCCAAGTGTTACACTATGGACACACCAATCACATTTGGGGCTGCTAGCTTCAACTGTTTTCGTGAGCACGCTACACAGGGTCTTATTGGATGATTCTGCTTGTCCATTATCTCGAGGATAATAAGGCGTACTGGTTCTGTGGATCACAAAGAATTCCTCCAACAGGACCTTGATGGTCTCGTTGATGAAATGGCTTCCGCGATCACTGACTAGCTCCACCGGGCATCCGAAGCGCACAATGATATTTTCATAAAAGAACTTGGCAATGGTCCTAGCATCATCCACTCTTACTGCCTTGGCTTCGACCCATTTGGTGAGGTAGTCTGTGCCTACGATTATGTATCAAGCCTGGGAACTCCTTGCTGCAGGGTGAATTGGACCAATATAATCCAATCCCCATTTTTTGAATGGTTCTTGGGCTAAGACTGGGTGTAGTAGATTATAATTCAATCTCGTTGGTCTCCTTGCCCTTTGGCACACATTGCACTTTTTCAAGTATTCCTCTGTATCCTTATGAATGGATGGCCACCAACATCCTGTTTGCAGGATATTGCGAACTGTAATGTCAGATGCAAAATGATCTCCACCCATGCCTTCATGTGAAAGCGAAATTATCTGGGTGGCCTCATGAGGAAGAATACACCACCGAGGAATTTTGTCAAGACCTCTTTGATACAACTGGCCGGCAATCAGCTGATAAGGTCTAGCCTTCAAGATCAATTTCCTCTGTTCCGCCTTTGGTAGTGATTTGTCTGGTTGGCCCCGCATTAGATATTCAACAATGTCGGCAGCCCATTCTGGTATTGTGTCCACGTAAAATAAGGCAGCATCTGCCAGCTCATCATCGGGTTGGGTTGCAATCTCCTTTCCCTTGATTCGTGACACATGATCTGCCATGTAGTGTTGTTTTCCCTTGCAAACTACTATCCGAAAATCAGATTCCAGCAGCAGAAGGAGCCATCTGGTGATTCTCCCGGTGTTGCAAGTTTTATTAACGAGATATAACAAGGGTTGATAGTCTGTATAAAAAGCAAAATGTGTGGCCATCAAATAGTGTCGAAACTTCTTAACCGCATAGATCATTGCCAGTGCTTCCCGCTCTGTGGTTGAATAGTTCATTTCGGTATCACTGAGCTGTCGGCTTGCGAACCGAATTGGAAAATCTTTTTTGTGTTCACCTGGCTGGGTTAAGATTGCTCCAACTGCATACTTTGATGTGTCCGTATGTACGTGAAACTCAATGGACCAATTGGGTGGTCGTAAGATTGGTGCTAAGACCAATGCATCCCTAATCTTTTGGAAAGCCTTTAGAGCTTCCTCATTCCAATGTGGATCCGTTGTGAGCTTGTAAATTAGTCTGGCTAACTTCGCAAAATCAAGAATGAAAATCCTATAATAGTTAGCATGACCCATGAAAATGTAGACCTCGCGGATCGTCCCCGGTGGTGGTAGATCAATAATGATCCTGATCTTTGATAGATCTATGGCGATCCTGTGTCTTGACACTATATGGCCGAGTATCAAGCCATGTGTCACCCAGAATTGACATTTCTCTGGATTCAGGGAGATCTGGTATTTGTGGCATTTTTTTGCGGCATTTTTGTAGCCCCTTCTCCAAATTGGATAAGTGTTCTGAATCTAGTCCATGCACGCACAGATCGTCCAAGAAAATTTTTAGAAATTTTTGCAAATAATCTTTGAATGCCGCCTGCATGACTCGCTGAAAAGTGCTTGGGGCATTGCAAAGTCCGAATGGCATCACTTTATAGGCATAAGTTCCCCATTCTGTGGCAAATGTTGTCTTGTGCTAGTCCTGAGGGGCTATTTTCACCAGGTTGTAGCCGCTGAAGCCGTCCAGAAAAGTGTAGGCTTCGTCGCCAGCTACTCTATCGAGAACACTTTACGGAAATGGTAAAGGGAAATGGTCCTTTTTGGTGACTGCATTAAGCGCCTTCAGATTCACACATATACGCATTTTGCCATTCTTCTTGGGTATTATAACTATTGGTGATACCCATTCTGTGTGCTCAATTTCCTAAATGAAATCTGTGTCCATCAGCTTCTGCAACTCTTGCTTGATCAGTTCTATATAATGCGGGTTGCAGTGGTAGTAACGGCTCACCTTGGGGACTGCTCCGTCCACCAAGGGTATGGTATGTTGGACTACTGTTGGCGGAATGCCCTTTAGATCACTATAGCTCCAGACAAAATAGTCCTTATATTCCACCAGCAAGGATCGTAGTCCCTAAACATAGGATTGATCTGCTAGCTTGATAGCGAATCTGGCTGGCTTCAGTCCTTGTAGACCCCATTTTTCATATAAAGTAGTGGAGATCAGATTGACACCCGATCCTCCATCTACCATTGTCGCCTCATCCTCGTATTTCTTGTGTTTGATTGGCAAAGTGATGTTGTGTTCCTCACTTTCCCATGCTGCTCCGATGTGGAGGACGTTACTTGTTTCATCATAGCCTGCACAATATATGAGCTCAAGCGCTACTGGCTCCTCATCCTCTCTGGCCCATTCAGCTAGAAGGCTTTTCGCTTGTGGTGCAATCCGCAGTAGTTCTCCGAGTGGTAAACTAACATGGCTTGACAGCAAAAGTGTGAGCCTTTCAGTGTGTGGTTCCTCGGGCTCCACCATGTGAAAAGGTGGTTCATGTTGGTGCAACCTATCATTCTGATCAGTGCGCAGTGGTGAGCCTGCATTCGGTTCCCGTTCTACGCTGACTGGAGGTTCTGTGGGATTGTCTCGTTCTTGCACTTTTTTCTCCTCTTGTGCTTTTTGTACCCAGTGTCTTATTTTCTAGTACTGTCTTCTCTCTTCCCTCACATTTGGATATGGCGCTGAAGTTGAGGGTTGGTCGTCAGTGACCGATGGCGGTGGTGAGGGAGCCACTTCCTTCCTCTTCTGTGTTCGCGTAACAACTAACACAGGAGCGTGGTCTTGTCGACCTTTCGAGGGCATCCCTGCTGGAACTACTGGTTGCTGTATGGCAATGAGAATAAGAGGTGCACTGGTTCCAGGTTTAAATGGACAATTCTTGAAATAGTGTCCATAACCGCAATCTCGACAGGAGGCTGTATATTGTCCCTTGTAGGGACATTCTGCAATCTTGTGTCCTTCGCCGCATCCGTAGCAGCCGTAATTTCTTCCACCTTGACATTGAGTTTGTGCTGCGTAGGCCGAAACATATTCATCTATGGCAGGATCCATAAATGCTGCATCTGGTCCGTACCACTGCTACTGCTCAGGTTGAGGTGGCACTTGCATCTCTTGTTCCGCTGCTGTCAGGTTTATATGGGCCACTTGTTGATTGGTTGGCCCTGGTGGAGCAGGTAAGGCCATGCATTGTGGTTGATTGGGTGCGTCATACCACGGTGCCGCATTAGGAGCCCCTTGATGATAATAATAAGAAGTCTGATAAGAACTTCTCTTCTGTTGAACAATCCTGAAGTTAAACGTGCAAAATGGCGTATCGTGCGATGTTGCATTGCACAGATGGCAGAATCTATGTGTCAGTCTCAAGTTTTGCTTTAGGACTGGACGCTCGTTCGCTATATGGTTTTGTGTGCATACTGAACACCATACATTTTCTCATCAAGGATACTGCAGCTGGTTTGGTTCTGGTTGATGTGGAGTTACTACTACAATTCCCTATAAGGCCTTCAATTTCTGGTCAAACTGCGTCGTAAGTTGTTCCATCTGTTGTTTGTGTAATTTTGTCATTTGCTCCAACAGCAATTCTATGGATAGAGCGGATGCGTTTGATGAAGATGATGCGATCGAGGGAGTAGGAGTGTGGGTGGAAGGATATTCGATGTCAGCTCCCTCATCCTCTTCCCTGATGGCATCTTCCATCGCTTCTTGCAGAGTAACGTACTGCTCCCGTCGTTTTAGTTATCTTTTGATGCTTCGTGGTGATCCAGCTAGGAACCACATGATCACCACATGATCGGGAGTCAGGGCTACACTACACTCGGATCGTAGATGTTTGACCCGTTCAATATAGTCCCGGACCCTTTCTCGTTTTCCCATTTTGACTTTGTTTAGCAGGAGAAACGGGTTTTTCAGAAACTTTCTTGGTCTAAAGCGCGTAATGAGAGCCGCTTTAACTGCTTCCCAGGTGGATTTCTCTTCCTCTGACAGGTTGAAAAACCAATCCCGAGCCACTCCAAGCGAGGACATAGGAAATAGCATCAGCTTCTCTGCAGGTGTCCGTTCACCGTAGATTTCACAAGCTTACTCATAGATCTGGAGGAATCGGATGATGATCCGTCGTATTTTGGTATCTCCATCTATGGTGCTCTCCGAACTGCATGCAAGGGTGCAACAGGTACGGGTTGGCCCATTGGATCCATTGGTGTTGGTTTCAGTTTTGTCTCTTGTTGCACAGCTGCTAATCTGGGAAGGTGTGGTGTCTGATTTGCTATCCTTCGTGCTATTGATCGTCCCGATCTTAGATTCATCCGATGGTGGATTCTAAAGTGATCGGATCTGGCTTATATAGTAGGATGCAGTCTGCATCTTCAAGGATCTGATCGATCTGATAGGCCGGAATGAATTTTAGGCCTTTTACGGTGGTTTTTCCTTGATAGCTTTTTACTCCTTGCATTGATTGACCTGAGATTTTGACAGTAGCTGGATCTGATGAGATCTTTCCACTGATCTGGTCTGCGAGGGTTATCTTGTGCAAGGGTTGGTTGTGCAAGGGTTCTTTAGCTGTTTTTGTAGTTAAAAAATTTGATATCTTTCAGATCTCTGGGAAGTAACTCTCGCAAGCTTCACAGTAGCTGGATCTGGGTCAGATCTCACTATAGAATTCTCTGCGGGAGTTAACTCTCGCAAGAAGTGAAAATTCCACTGTCTGCGAGGCTTCAAAACCATTTTTTTGGCTTGATTTTTACCAGATCTTCACACTAACCCTCGCAGGTTTCATCAGTGATGTAAATTGAAGTTCTGAATCGATTGAGAGAGTCTGCGAGAGTTCTTACTAGAAGGATTTGCTGGATCTTCATTTTTTAGAGATTTTTTTGCACTTAAATCCAATTTTTTGCTCACTGGAATCAAACTAACTCTCGCAAGCTTTTTTGTGTCCTTGTCTCACTGAGATAGAACTTCAGAATCATCTACGAGAGTTCTTGACCACTGGAACTGAAAATTTTATTGTCTGCGAGGGTTCACTAGTACTTTCCCATCTTTTTTTCATTGGGAACTCTCGCACAGACACTTATACATCAAACTTACTCTCACAAGCTTCTCTGTGTCCTGGTCTCACTGAGATGGAACTTCAGCGGGCTCTACGAGAGTTCTTATGAAGATTTGAATTTTTTTGGATTTTTCCAAGGGTTTTTTGAATTTTTTATGATTTTTCTCTGATTTTTACAATCTGCTTGAAACTAACTCTCGCAAGCTTTTATGCAGGTCTGGGACAGTACCCTAGAGCTGCTACCAGTCATTCAAGGGTTAATTCCCATTGATTCTGGAGATTTAAAAATCTGATGAGTTTTTTTACTCTTTTTTCCTCCAAAATATAGATTGGTGTGTTTTTTGAGTTTTTTGGATGGTTGGTTTGGGTTTCAAGCCCTTAAAGGTTGTTCAGGGCCTCCTCTGCCCTCTCACACCTCCTTCGCTAGTTGTGAACAGTCCAAACACAAAAAAAATACAGAAAGCTAACTCTAACTCCCACAAATCTACTTAAACTACTCTAAAAAATAAGAAACTAGCTAAAATATAGCTAAACTAGGTAGTGGAAACCTATCCCCGGCAACGGCGCCACTGTGAGGTCAAAGATCTCTCGTAGTATAGCCCTTCCGCCTGTCAACAAAGGCTAGATCACTGGATAGGTACCTAACTATGCATAGATTTGGGTGAAGGGAAGAGATAGAAAAGAAGAGGTTGAGAAGAGAAGAGAGAAAGAGAGAGTGATAGAGTTAGAGAGTGAGGGTGGAGGTTAGCTCAAATGCTCCTTATGCTTGCTAATGGAAAAACATTCACTATGGCAAACAATAAACATGAAAATAAAAAGCAATGGAAAACACAATCAAGAGCATTAGCAAGTAGTGAATAGCAAATGAGGATGCTTCTCTTCCAAAAATGGTAGAGTTTATTCCTTCTCATTAAACATGGAAATAGTGTACAAATGGTGCCTTTTTATAGAATGGGGAAGGCCCTTGCCCCTCAATCCTATTGGCTAATGTTCACAATGATCCTATCCATTCATCTTGGACCCAACTTGATCCAAGGGTCCACAAAAAGTACATTAGAAATCACAAGATTCATGTGAGTCCCAATTTGAACCCAACTCTAAAAAGTAATCTCTAAGTTTAAAAATGACATTGGGCCTCTAGTTTTATTTTAATTCCAAGGCTTAAGTCAAGTTTATTTTATTTACAACTTTAATTGCGTGCTCATTGGGCCATGGGCTTATACACGCATGATGTCATGCCCTCGCAACACATTTTATTGGAGGATTTTATTTATTTACACTTTGTTGGGAATACCCCCAACACACTTATCCAATTTGGAGAAAGTGTTACAGAAATGCCACGACTACCAGATCTCCTGAATCTGGAAAAATGTCAATTCTGGGTGACACATGGCTTGATTCTTGGCCATATAGTGTCAAGACACGGGATTGTCACAGATCTATCAAAGATCAGGATCATTGTTGATCTACCACCACCGGAGATGACCCGCGAAGTCTACATCTTCATGGGTCATGCTAACTATTATAGGATCTTCATTCTGGATTTTGCGGAGTTAGCCCGACCAATTTACAAACTCACAATGGATCTACATTGGAACAAGGAAGCCCTAAAGGCTTTCCAGAAGCTTAAGGATGCATTGGTTTCAGCACCAATCTTACGCCCATTCAATTGGTCCATTGAGTTTCACGTGCATACAGACGCATCGAAGTATGCAGTTGGAGATGTTTTAATCCAGCCAGGTGAACACAAAAAAGATTTTGCAATCCGATTTGCAAGCCGACAGCTCAGTGGTACCGAAATGAATTATTCAACCACAGAACGGGAAGCATTGGCAATAATCTATGCGGTTAAGAAATTTCGACACTACTTGATGGCCACACATTTTGTTTTTTATACGGACCATCAACCCTTGCTCTATCTTGTTAATAAAACTTGCAACACCGGAAGAATCACCAGATGAGTACTTTTGTTGTTGGAATTTGATTTTCGGATAGTAGTTCGCAAGGGAAAACAACACTACATGGCAGATCATGTGTCACGAATCAAGGGAAAGGAGATTGCAACCCAACCCGATGATGAGCTGGCAGATGCTGTCTTATTTTACGTGGACACAATACCAGAATGAGTTGCCGAGATTGTTGAATATCTAATGTAGGGCCAACCAGACAAATCACTACCAAAGGCAGAATAGCGGAAATTGATCTTGAAGGCTAGACCTTATCAGCTGATTGCCGGCCAGTTGTATCGAAGAAGACCCGACGAAATTCTTCGGTGGTGTATTCTTTCTCATGAAGCCACCCAGATCATTTCGCTTTCACATGAAAGCATGGGTGGAGGCCATTTTGCTTCTGACATTACAGCTCGCAAGATCCTGCAATCAGGATGTTGGTGGCCAACAATTCATAAGGATACGGAGGAATACTTGAAAAAGTGCGATGTGTGCCAAAGGGCGAGAAGGCCAACGAGATTGAATTATGACCTACTACACCCGGTCTTAGCCCAAGCGCCATTTGAAAAGTGAGGATTGGATTACATCGGTCCAATTCATCCTACAACAAGGAGTTCCCAGGCTCGATACATAATCGTAGCTACTGACTACCTCACCAAGTGGGTCGAAGCCAAGGTAGTAAGACTAGCTGATGCTAGGACCACTACCAAGTTTCTTTATGAAAATATCATTGCTTGAACTCTCGCAGAACCTTCGCATAGTAGTCAAATCACCTTCTGAACTCTCGCAAGCTTTCCTGAGGTCTTAGAATTTTGTGAAGAAGGTGCCTGTCAAAATTTGGGTGGAACTGAACAAGGGAAAGTGGATTTCAGCTAATACGCACTCTAAATTCCGCTATATAAGGGCTGAATTTGAGTCATTTGTCACCTTTGCTAGCGAAGCTCTGCCGAAATTTACACTGAAATTACCAAGTTCTCCGTTTGCGACCAAACTTCCTACCAGCTATCATCTGTTCATACTGAACACCGATCTGTGCTCTGAACTACAATACTTGTCATCCAACACTCGTAATTCACAATTTTTGTCGTTTCCATACCTTTTTATCTTTTCCACCGTTTTTTCTACTTTTTTGACTTCTAATCATCACTACTAACATGGCCTCCTCATCCTTTGAAGACACTGGCACCAAACAATTAATCCAGCGTGAAATCCCCGAGGCCACACAGATTCGGCCCTTACCCTCTAACGCTCTGATCCAACCATGGCTGTAGACAATTGGCCCACTTCTAGTGGCAATGGCTGTTTACCCGGCGCTTTTCCATTATGAGATTAACATGGGCCTCGCCCTTCATGCTTACACCACCTGGGACGAGGACAAGGCTCGTTTCCACTTCCTGTACCAAGGTACCACGTACAAGGTCAGGATTAACGCCGACTCGATGGTCATCGTTGGTATAATGTCCGGTGATCGTCAACTCATCTCCCATCGCCATGCCAAAGTTCTGATCAAACCATTCGTCACCCAAATCACACCAAAAATTTCCATCCAGACTAACAATGGTTACCTGATAGAAGCTATCACGGAACCCGTCATTCAGGCGGCTACGCATCTGTTGAATAACTTTCTGGTTATTTCAACATTTCGCAAGGACAGAATCCAGTCTACGCTGCTGAGTCAAATAGTGGAATCCTTTCTGAAATTCCCTGGCCCCTCAGTTGTGCCATACGACTGGCATAGCTTCCTTATTCGTGAACTAGCCAAGTCCATCAAACCCAACAATCGTGAGCGTATCGCAGCGGGCCCCCTGTTGTGTAACTTTGTCTGCGCACTTCTTGAGACGAAAGTGTGCAGTTTCCAATGCACATTCTTTTTGTCCACCCAAGTGCCACACACTAACCTTTATCTGCCATCCCAAGCATCCACATCCTCCCAACCTGTAGCTATTAGCACAACGGCCAACAAATGAATGCCTGGCGCTGCCTCTACATCCTCATCTCCACTTGCTAGTCGAAGACGCGCCTCCACGACCACACTAACCACTCCATCAACCATCACCACTTCTTCTTCCGTGCAACCCCCCATTCCGATCTCTGTTGTCGCTACCTCTCTTCCTGTTTCATCCACAACTATCATTAGAGGAGTTACAAACATCACAAGGGCTATCACGAAGGACAAAAAAAAACGCCGGATTTTAAAACTCCGATGGACTTTCAAGTTCAGTTTAGCTTAACCTTACTAGTAATGTGTAGTTAACATGAACGATTATAACGCATGCAACTGTAACTTCAAGAACCTATGACGCTCATTAACTAGCTTTTTCAAATTTGAAAATGAGATTGTGTCCCTCATTGTAACTAGCGAGAGAATAAACATAGAATCTCAGGTACACCATGGATGAAGAATAGTGTCTATTTTCTTTTTGGTTTGTCAGCTGATGTTTGCAAAGATGTCTCAGTTTCATCTACACATTGTTCTCCTGCCGAGAATGCTCTGATAGCTAAAAGAGGAGTAGTGAAAGAATCCACAGTTTTTCCACTTGATATAATCGCTCACAGAATCAACCAAAGAAAGGATTACGATTTGTGGATTGACGGAAGTTTGTATCCATTGGATCCGAGCTCGATGCAAGCTCCACAATTCCAATCCCTCAGGTTATTGTGAAAGATTGACGACTTATGGTGTTGCAAACTCTGTTCAGAAAATACAGAGTTTAGAATGTATGTTAAATGGTTTGCTTGCTGACTATAGAGAAAAAGAGACCGCATTATCACAAACAAAAAAAGATAATGCACATTTACATAATATTATATTAAATTTGAATGCAAGTAATGATCAATTCCGGCAAGTTGTTCAGACATTATGTATATCAAATGATCAGTTAAAAGAAAAAACTTGCATACTAGATAAGAAATTAAAAAGAAACAAGTGAAAAAGAATTCTGAAGGACATTGATGAGCTTTCATTAAATGGAGGCCAACAGAGAAAAAAGATTCAAGCATTCAAGTAAGGATTTAATTTGAATCAGTTTTATTTTAGTTTTGTGAAGTAGCATGACATTTATTATGTGTCCTATTTTGGTTTCTTGATCTTCATAATCATTTGCAGATCAGCATTGGTTGCAAATCAGCATATGAAGGACAATGACCTGATCGGAAAATCACTGAGTTTGGTATTGACAACCAAGTCCACAAAGCCTTTATTGGACAATAATCGATATTCTCGAATTAAGTCCAAGGTCACTGAGGCTTTGATGAACGAGGTTGGTAAGGTAATCGACCAAACTTTAATTCAGGGAGCATGTGATTTCTCAGGTATTAGCAGGGAGGCATATGCAAGTATATTTAAGATTATTAAAGAGACTTTTAGACAATTGCACGTAAGAAAATTTCCCATTCATCGCCCTTTTCAGATAATATTGGAGAGAGGTGTATTGAATAAGGACAAAACATCATTGAAATCTCTTTTCACATCAATGAGATTTACAATTCAAAGTCTGGCAATTTGTCATATAATTCTACCAACAACTTATTTGTGGATTTGAATCATTTATTGAGATTTATAGTGAAATTCTATAATATTACAAGTGTTAGTATGAGCAAGCTTATTCTAGTGGTCAAGCTAGATGAATCGGAAGTTATAAAAGGACAAAAGTTGGAAGAGTAAGTATTACTCTCATGAAGTTTTTAGGTGAAAAACGGCTGTTATTCATGTGCAATTTCTTTTAGTAATTGTTTTGAATATATAAAAACTTGTGATTCCATATGTTGAACATGTTATTAAGGAGGATCACGATGTTCTTTCTTGGATTTTTAGCAGAACAAGTTATCCAGATATCATAAAGGATCATATGAATGGCAAAGTACTTAGTGTTCCTGAAAGAGGTGAATTTTTTGTGGAATGGCATTTAGTTGGAGACTTGAAGTCATTGAAATGTATGTTCAATGTATCTCATGGAGCAAATTCAAAACAACCATGTCTATATTATATGAAATTATCAAATGACATTTCAAGGAACATAAGAGTTTCAAGAGATATTGAAGATCCCAGCTGGAAACTAGTACTACCAATTCCTTTACAAAATGTGCATATTTGCACACTTCATGGAGAGGTAAGGATCATAGAAAAATTAATATATCTTCATATCTTGTTTGCATGGAATACTAAGCTAGAATCAGCATCAAAACAAGCAATCGCTCGATTAGAGGAAGTGTTGTCAAAAGCAAACCTTCATAAAGGCCATGTTAAAATACAAAAAGATGAAAAGCTTTTGAGAAAAACAGGAAATGTACCCAGTAAACCTAGCATAGGAGGAGTCAAAGCTCATCGATTTTTATCAAATCATTCTAAAGAGTCATCTAAAATTCAATACTCGGTTTGGAAAGATATTATTTCTGCAACAGAAGACTTTGAAGATAAATGAACAACAAGGGTAAAGAAGGTTGAAGTTTGGAAAAAGCTCGATAATATGGTTGAAGTGCTTAGAAAAGACACAATTTCATATGCAGATGCACTCCTATTGGAGAAAACAGCAATAGAGTTTGTAGATGCAGTTCGTGTGGCTTGGGGCTCAGATCACATCATCCACTACATGGTAAGATACATTTGAACAGTGTCTTACAATTTTATAATTCTAGTATGACTTGCTTGATAGATTCTAACCAATGCATAAATCTTTGATATTGCAGCACATTTTAAGGCATCATGCATCATTTTTTGCAAAAAAGTATGGCAGTTTGAGTATATGGTCCTCAAAAGGAATGGAGAAATCACATTGGCAGGCAAGAGCAGCATTTCATCGAAATACACAACATGGTGGAACATCCTCAAAAAATAGTTACATCATTCAGCTATTCCAATGGTTTTATAGACGAGCTCAAGTTCGATACACAACAAGATCAACTGAATATCAAAGATTCAAAAAAGCATGTAAATTTGTAAGCCAAAATTAGATTGATGACATTCAATAAAGATCAAACGCGGGTAATAAAAAATTCTCAAATTTCACATACATTAAATGGAAAAGAGTACAATCATTTTTTTTCATTGTCTCTAAGGACAGTTTTTGTTGTGTGGTCATGAAGGAACTTTTTCCTATCATACGGATCCAAAAATCGAGTGGATCGCCTTTTGCTCAGATCTATATATCCTGATAGAATTGCCAGAGCAGATGATCTCATAGGAACATTTTCTGGCATGTAATTGAACACTTTAAGAGCAACATCTCTTTTGACAAAAATGATTCTATATGTATTTTTTGGATATTTATGCCCTTGGGCAAAATAAGATAGGGCCTTGATGGCCATGATTAAGGTTCCCGCATTCACAAAAAACCTTTCATGAAGAATACAAATTTTGCTATTTACAAAATGTTTCAGATAATGAGCCAATGAGGCATCCTTCTGTCTCTCGTCTTGTCTTCTCTCAATCCTCCATACCTGCTAGCAAAGGCATCAACTTCAACGATTTCCCACAACACATAATCAAGTGTTAGTCAAACTAACAGATCAATCATCAGTTACACGTAAAATACTAAATGATTTTTGTGAGAAGGTGTACTTACCAGATCCTCCTCGTCAGCTTGGATCACACCAGCAGCTTCTAAATTGTGACCAGCAATAATGGTCGATTGCTGGTTAGCTAGAATAGTATATATGGGAGGTGGCAGATAGCTTTTCTAAAATGCCAAAAACTCCTCCTCACTCGGCATATTAGCCTCATATGCTCTGTTCTCAGATAGCATCCTTTGAAGGGCATCTGTGCCACTTGCCCATTCTTCCTGGTCCTCATAGTCGATGCCATGTATGAGGTCGTCATCATCAAAGTCAATAAAATCACTAAATTCAGAAATCATCCTTGACAAAAAAGATAATATCTCATCTTCTCTGAGATCCATTACGTCTCAGATGTCGTTAATGGACAAGAATGCAATATCGTCCATATGATACACAGGGAGGTCCATCAGGGTTCTACTCTGGTCAATCTGGCTCACGATAGATAAGGGAGAGATAGACAAAGAACGAGCCTTGGCAAGATCACATTGCTGTGCTTGCCTGGCCTCCTCTGCATCTTCTAAAGCCTCATCAATAATGGAAACCATAGCCACACGAGTAGTAGGGACATACAAACCAATCATAGACAACCCATAAGATTCTGCCTCGTCAGAGATAAGAGCAGATAAGAAAAACACAAAGGCCATACCCTCCTGAACGAAGCGACATAGTCGATTGTGTTCCTCACAGGGTATGACAGTTTTAAACAGATCGATAAGTTTGGTAAACTCACGATCATGGCTTTGCTAGACACTAGGCTGAGCATGAGTCAAATCTGTGAAATGCACAAATCTCAGGCCGTCCATTAGTGTTGGGGGTATTCCCAACAAAGTGTAAATAAATAAAATCATTCAATAAAATGTGTTGCGAGGGCATGACATCATGTGCGCGTAAGCCCATGGCCCAATGAGCACGCAAGTAAAGTTGTAAATAAAATAAACTTGACTTGGGCCTTGGAATTAAAATAAAACTAGAGGCCCAAAGTCATTTTTAAACTTAGAGATTATTTTTTAGAGTTGGGTCCAAATTGGGACTCACATGAATCTTGTGATTACCAATGTACTTTTTGTGGACCCTTGGATCAAGTTGGGTCCAAGATGAATGGATAGGATCATTGTGAATATTAGCCAATAGGATTGAGGGGCAAGGGCCTTCCCCATTTAATAAAAAGACACCATTTGTACACTATTTGCATGCTTAATGAGAAGGAGGAAACTCTACCAATTTTGGAAGAGAAGCATCTTCATTTGCAATTCAATGCCTGCTATTGCTCTTGTTGTTTTCTATTGCTTTCAAGTTCATGCTTTTTGGTTTCAGTAGTTTATGTTTCTCCTTTAGCATATACAATGTGCATTTGAGCTAACCTCCACCCTCCCTCTATCTCTCTCTTCTATCTTCTTTTCCCTCAATCTTTTCTAATCATCCCCTTTCTTTCACCTACAATCATGATGAATGTTAGTGTAGAGGAGTAGAGTTAAGGGAGAGTAGTGTTAGTGGTGAGTAGAGTTAAGGGAGAAAGTAGAAAACTAACTAAAAATAACATCTATGCATAGTTAGGTACCTATCCAATGATCTAACTCTTGTTGACAGGCGGGAGGGCTATACTACCTAAGATCTTTGACCCTACAGTGGCGCTGTTGCCGGGAATAGGTTTTCACTAACTAGTTTAGCTGCATTTTAGTTATTTTCTTGCTTTTTAGAGTAGTTTTAGGTAGATTTTTGGGTGTTTAGAGTTAGTTTTCTGTATTTTTGTCTTTGGATTGTTCACAGCTAGCAGAGGAGGTGTGAGAGGGTAGAGGAGGCCCTGAACAGCCTCTAAGGGCTTGAAACCCAAACCAACCAGCCAAAAAATCCAAAAAATACACCAATTTGTATTTTGGTGGGAGAAAGAGCCTAAAATCTCATCAGATTTTTATATCTCCAGAATCAGTGAGAACTAACCCTTGCATGACTAGCAACAGCTCCAGGGTATTGTCCCAGATCTGCATAGAAGCCTGCGAGAATTAGTTCCAAGCAGATTGTAAAAACCAGAGAAAAATCATAAAAAATTCAAAAAACCTTTGAAAAAAATCCAAAAACTTCAAATCTTCATAAGAACTCTCGCAGAGCTCTCTGAAGTTCCATCTCAGTGAGACAGGGACACAGAGAAGCTTGGGAGAGTTAGTTTGATGTCTAAGTGCTTGTGCGAGAGTTCACAGTGAAAAAAAGACGGAAAAGTACCAATGAACCTCGCAGACAGCAAAATTTTCACTTCCAGTGGTCAAGAACTCTCGCAAAGGATTCTGAAGTTTCATCTCAATGAGACCAGGACACAGAAGAGCTTGCGAGATTTAGTTTGATTCCAGTGAGCAAAAAATTGGATTTAAGTGCAAAAAAATCACTACAAAGTGAAGATCCAGCAAATCCTTCCAGTAAGAATTCTCGCAGACCCTCTCAATCGATCCAGAATGTCAATTTACATCAGTGATGAAGCCTACGAGAGTTAGTGTGAAGATCTGGTGAAGATCAAGCCAAAAAAGTGTTTGGAACACTTGCAGACAGTGAAATTTTCACTTCTTGCAAGAGTTAACTCTCGCAGAGATTTCTATAATGAGATCTGACCTAGATCCAGCTACTGTGAGCCTTGAGAGAATTACTTCCCAAATATCTGAAAGATATCAGGTTTCTTACCTACAAAAATAGCTAAAGAACTCTCGCATAGCCAACCTCGCACAAGAGAACCCTTGCAGACTATATCAGTGGAAAGCTGCATCAGATCCAGCTATTGTCAAAATCTCAAATCAATCAGTGCAAGGAGTAAAAAATTATCAAGAAAAAACCACTGTAAAGGGCCTAAAATTCACTTCCGACCGATCAGATTGATCAGATCCTTAAAGATCCAGACAGCATCCAACTGTATAAGCAAGATCTAGTCACTTTGGAACCCGCCATCGAATGAATCTGAGATCGGGACGATCAATAGCACGACGGATAGCAAATCAAGCACCACACCTTCCCAGATTAGCAGCTTGTTGGGGGTATTCCCAACAAAGTGTAAATAAATAAAATCCTCCAATAAAATGTGTTGCGAGGGCATGGCATCCTGCATGTATAAGCCCATGGCCCAATGAGCACGCAATTGAAGTTGTAAATAAAATAAACTTGACTCGGGCCTTGTAATTAAAATAAAACTAGAGGCCCAATGTCATTTTTAAACTTAGAGATCACTTTTTAGAGTTGGGTCCAAATTGGGACTCACATGAATCTTGTGATTTCTAATGTACTTTTTGTGGACACTTGTATAAAGTTGGGTCGAAGATGAATGGTTAGGATCATTGTGAATATTAGCCAATAAGATTGAGGGGCAAGGGCCTTCCCCATTTTATAAAAAGACACGATTTGTACACTATTTCCATGCTTAATGAGAAGGAGAAAACTCTACCATTTTTGGAAGAGAAACATTCTCATTTGCTATTCACTACTTGCTATTGCTCTTGTTTGTGTTTTCTATTGCTTTCTATTTCCATGTTTATTGTTTGCCATAGTGAATGTTTTTCCATTAGCAAGCATAAGGAGCATTTCAGCTAATCTCCACCCTCACTCTCTTTCTCTCTCTTTCTCTTCTCTTCTCAATCTCTTCTTCTCCATTCCTTCCCTTAAACCAAACTATGATGAATGTTAGTGTAGAGGAGTAGAGTTAAAGAGGAGTAGTATAGTGGTGAGTAGAGTTAAGGGAGAAAGTAGGAAATTAACTAAAAGTAGCATCTATGCATAGTTAGGCACCTATTCAGTGATCTAACCTTTGTTGACAGGCGGAAGGGCTATACTACGAGAGATCTTAGACCCCACAGTGGTGCCGTTGCTGGGGATAGGTTCCCACTAACTGGTTTAGTTGCATTTTAGCTATTTTCTTGTTTTTTAGAGTAGTTTAGGTAGATTTTTGGGAGTTTAGAGTTAGTTTTCTATATTTTTTTGTGTTTGGACTGTTCAAAACTAGCGGAGGAGGTGTGAGCGGGTAGAGGAGGCCCTGGACAACCTCTAAGGGCTTGAAAACCAAACCAATCATCCAAAAAACTCAAAAAAACACACCAATCTGCATTTTGGAGGGAAAAAGAGCCGAAAAAAACTCATCAAATTTTTATATCTCCAGAATCAGTGGGAATTAACCCTTGCATGACTGGCAGCAGCTCCAGGGTACTGTCCCAGACCTGCATAGAAGCCTGCGAGAGTTAGTTCCAAGCATATTGTAAAAATCAGAGAAAAATCAGAAAAAAAATTCAAAAAACCCTTGAAAAAATCCAAAAAAATTCAAATTTTCATAAGAACTCCCGTAGAGCCCTCTGAAGTTCCATCTCAGTGAGACCAGGACACAGAGAAGCTTGCAAAAGTTAGTTTGATGTCTAAGTGCCTCTGCGAGAGTTTTCAGTGAAAAAAAGTAAGAAAGTACCAGTGAACCCTCGTAGATAGTGAAATTTTCAGTTCCAGCGGTCAAGAATTCTGGTAGAGGATTCTGAAGTTTCATCTCAGTGGAACCATAACACATAAGAGCTTGCGAGAGTTAGTTTGATTCCAGTGAGCAGAAAATTGGATTTACGTGCTAAAAAATCACTAAAAAGTGAAGATCTAGCAAATCCTTCCAATAAGAACTCTCGCAGACCCTCTCAATCGATTCAGAATATCAATTTATATCAGTGATGAAGCTTGCGAGAGTTAGTATGAAGATCTGGTGAAGATCAAGCACAAAAGATGATTTTGAACCCTCGCAGACAGTGATATTTTCACTTCTTGCGAGAGTTAACTCTCGCAGAGAATTCTATAGTGAGATCTGACCCAGATCCAGCTACGTTGAAGCTTGCGAGAGTTACTTTTTCAGAGATCTGAAAGATATCAAATTTTTTACCTACAAAAACAGCTAAAAAACCCTCGCACAAGATAACCCTCGCAGACCAGATCAGTGGAAAGATTTGTATCAGATCCAACTATTGTCAAAATCTCAGGTCAATCAGTACAAGGAGTAAAAAGTTATCAAGGAAAAACCATTGTAAAAGGGCTAAAATTCATTCCGGCCTATCAGATCGATCAGATTGAAGATCCAGACTACATCCTACTGTATAAGCAAGATCCAATCACTTTGGAACCCAACATTGGATGAATCTGATATCGGGATGCTCAATAGCATGAAGGATAGCAAATCAGGCACCACACCTTCCTAGATTAGCAGCTGTGCAGCAAGAGGCAGAATCGGAACCAGCACCAATGGATCCAATGGGCCAACCCGTACCTGTTGCACCCTTGCATGCAGTTTGGAGAGCACCACAGATGGAGATACCAAAATACGACGGATCATCAGATCCCATCCAATTCTTCCAAATCTATGAGCAAGCCTGTGAAGCTGATGCTATTTCCTATGTCCTTGCTTGCAGTGGCCCAGGATTGGTTTTTCAACCTGTTAGAGAAAGAGAAATCCACCTGGGAAGCGATTAAAGCGGCTCTCATAATGCGCTTTAAACCAAAAAAGTTTCTTGAAGTTCCGTTTCTCCTGCAAGCAAAGTCAAGATGGGAAAACGAGAAAGGGTCCAAGACTATATTGAATGGGTCAAACATCTACGATCCGAGTGTAGTGCAGCCCTGACTCCCGATCATGCGGCGATCATGTGGTTCCTAGCTAGATTACCACGAAGCATCAGAAGAGAACTGAAACGATGGGAGCAGTATGCTACTCTGCAAGAAGCTATGGAAGATGCCATCAGGGAAGAGAATGAGGGATCTGACGACGAATATCCTTCCACCCACACTCCTACTCCCTCGATCTCATCGTCATCATCAAACGCATCCGCTCTATCCACAAAACTGCTGTTGGAGCAAATGACAAAATTACACAAACAGCAGATGGAGCAACTTACGACGCAGTTTGACTAGAAATTGAAGGCCTTACAAGGAACTGTAGCAGTAACTCCACATCAACAGGAACCAAACCAGCTGCAGTATCCTCGACGAGAAAATGTATGGTGTTCAGTGTGCACGCAAAACCATACAGCAAACGAGTGTCCAGTCCTAAAGCAAAATCTGAAACTGACACATAGGTTCTGCCATCTGTGCAATGCAACATCGCACGATACGGTATTTTGTCCGTTTAATCCCATGGGTGTTCAACAGAAGAGAAGTCCTTATCAGACTTCTTATCCTTGCCATCAAGGGGCACCCTACTAAAGCTGACAGCAGCGGAATAAGAAATGCAAATGCCATCTCTACCTGAGCAGCAGCAATGGTACGGACCAGATGAACCATTTATGGATCCTGCCATAAATGAATATGTTTCGGCCTATGCAGCTCAAACTCAACGCCAAGGTGGAAGAAATTACGGCTGCTACGGATGCGGCGAGGACACAGAATTGCAGAATGTCCCTACAAGGGAAAATATACAATCTCCTGCCGGGATTGCGGTTATGGACACTGTTTCAAGAATTGTCCATTTAAACCTAGAACCAGTGCACCTCTTAACCTCATTGCCATACAACAATCAGCAGTTCCAGCAGGGATGCCATCGAAAGGTCAACACGACCACGCTCTTGTGTTAGCTGTTACACGAGCACATAAGAGAAAGGAAGTGGCTCCCTCACCACCACCATCGGTCACTGACGACCAACCCTCAACTTCAGCACCATATCCAAATGTGAGAAAAGAGAGAAGACAGTACCAAAAAATAGGACACTGGGTACAAAAAGCACAAGAGGAGAAAAAAGAGCAAGAATGAAACAATCTCACAAAACCTCCAGTCGGCGTTGAACGGGAACCGCAAACGGGCTCACCAGTGCGCACTAATCAGAATGATCAGTTGCACCAACATGAACCACCTTTTCACATGGTGGAGCCTGAGGAACCATGCACTGAAAGGCTCACACTCTTGCTGTCAAGCCACATTAGTTTACCACTCGAAGAACTACTATGGATTGCACCACAAGCGAAAAGCCTTTTAGAGGAATGGGCCAACACGGATGAGGAGCTACTAGCACCTGAGCCCATCTATTGTGCGGGCTATGATGAAACAAGTAACGTCTTCCACATCAGAGCATCATGGAAAAGGGAGGAACACAACATCACTTTGCCAATCAAACACAAGAGATACGAGGACAAGGCGGCAATGGTAGATGGAGGATCGGGTGTCAATCTGATCTCCACTACTTTGTACGAAAAATGGAAATTACATGGATTGAAACCAGCCAGATTTGCCATCAAGCTAGCAGATTAATCCCTTGTGAAACCAAAAGGTGTAGTTGCTGATATTCCCGTAAAGATAGCAGACATGCAGTATGTGATTACTTTTGTGGTCATGGATATACTTGAATCTCCATCTGCATACCGTGTTTTATTGGAAAGACCATGGTTGAGAGCTGCGCAAGTAGTACACAACTGAGGTACAGGGAAACTCACCTTCGAGAACAGAGAACAAGATGTAGAGGTAGATCCAACCACATGGGCGGTGAAACCTATTGCACCCAAAGCTGATGACGGATCATCCACGACAGATCATACGATTGACCGCCCAAGGCCAGCCAAGGGAGGTCACTATCATTCAGAGACGAATGTCATGAGATGGACGGATGCATTAGCAACTATTGACTGTCAGACATGTCAATATGAATCAGATCCAGAACCAAATACATCTTCACCCAAAGGTTACACTATGGACACACCAATCACATTTGGGGTGAATATGATAAACGTAGCATGTTTGTTAGTGGAGCCGATTGAGAACCCAGTGGACGATGATCCACTCCCTTGGCAACATGCTCTAACTTATAATAAGGAGATTGAACTGACTGATGAATAAGTCCTACACCACATGGACCCAGATCATTACGGAACCAAGAAGGTACCAGCTCAACCACCACAAAGGTCTGCTATGGCAAAAGTCTCAAGGAATGACCCACCCAAGGCACCTGCAAATAAGAAGAATCAATTGAAGCAACGCTACAACCAGGTGATCCGTTGGAGTGACCTACCCGAAGAGGCAATAGCTACAGTAGACGTTGATATTCACAACCATGAGACGAATGTCACAACAGTCTCAAAGAAAGACAACAAGGATGAACCCACCAAAATGACAAAAAAGGGCAAAAAGAAGGTGTTGGATTCCTTGAAGTCAATCAAGTTGGACTCAGATACAGCGTCATCTTCTACACAGGTGACAGATAATAAAAAAATGACCAGTCGGGCCAATATCAATATGCTGAAAGAGGAATCTCGACGAGCTCCAGTTCACGAGATGCTTGATACTTTCAAGAATTATACATTGGACGATGTGGTAATCATGATGCCGCAAGCCCAACGAGAACCTGATCAAAATCAGGCACCAACAAAACAAGTCTTCAAGGGACCTACGCGAACACAGCCGATGAATCTTGCGGAACCAGGAGAAGAAGAAAGGATAGTGCATGTGGGAGAGCAGTTAACACCCACACAATTCAAGAGACTATGATCCTTGTTGGTAGAATATAAAGACTGTTTTTCCTGGAGCTATAGTGATCTAAAGGGCATTTCACCAACAGTAGTCCAACACACCATACCTTTGGCGGACGAAGCAGTCCCCAAGGTAAGCCGTTACTACCGCTGCAACCCAAATTATACAGAACTGATCAAGCAAGAGTCACAAAAACTTATGGATGCAGATTTTGTTTATGAAATCGAACACACAGAATGGGTATCGCCGATAGTTATAGTACCCAAGAAGAATGGCAAAATGCGTATCTGTGTGAATCTGAAGGCTCTTAATGCAGTCACCAAAAGGACCATTTTCTTTTACCATTTACGGAAAGTGTCCTCGATAGAGTAGATGGCCACGAAGCCTACAGTTTTTTGGATGGTTTCAGCGGCTACAACTAGGTGAAAATAGCCCCCCAGGACTAGCACAAGACAACGTTCGCCACAGAATGGGAAATTTATGCCTATAAAGTGATGACATTCGGTCTTTGCAATGCCCCAAGCACTTTCCAATGCGTCATGCAGGCGGCATTCAGAGATTATTTGCAAACATTTCAGGAAATTTTCTTGGACGATCTATGCATGAATGGACCAAATTTAGAACACTTATCCAATTTGGAGAAGGTGTTACAAAAATGCCGCGAATACCAGATCTCCTTGAATTTAGAAAAATGTCAATTCTGGGTGACACATGGCTTGATACTCGGCAATATAGTGTCAAGACATGGGATTGCCACAGATCTATCAAAGATCAGGATCATTGTTGATCTACCACCACCGGGGACGATCCGCGAGGTCTACATTTTCATGGGTCATGCTAACTATTATAGGATCTTCATTTGTGATTTTGCGGAGTTAGCCAGACCAATTTACAAGCTTACAATGGATCCACATTGGAATGAGAAAGCTCTAAGGGCTTTCCAGAAGATTAAGGATGCATTGGTCTCAGAACCAATCTTACAACCACCCAATTGGTCCATTGAGTTTCACGTGCATACAGACGCATCGAAGTATGCAGTTGGAGCAGTCTTAACCCAGCCACATGAACACAAAAAGGATTTTCCAATCCGATTTGCATGTCGACAGCTCAGTGATACCGAAATGAATTATTCAATCACATAGCGGGAAGCACTGGCAATGAAATATACGGTTAAGAAGTTTCAACACTATTTGATGGCCACACATTTTGCTTTTTATACGGACCATCAACCCTTTCTATATCGCGTTAATAAAACTTGCAACACTGGGAGAATCACCAGATAGCTCCTTTTGTTGTTGGAATTTGATTTTTGAATGGTAGTTTGCAAGGGAAAACAACACTACATGGCAGATCATGTGTCACGAATCAAGGGAAAGGAGATTGCAACCCAACTCGACGATGAGCTGGCAGATGCTGCCTTATTTTACGTGGATACAGTACTAGAATGGGCCGTCGACATTGTTGAATATCTAATGCGGGCCAACCAGACAAATCACTACCAAAGGCGGAACAACAGAAATTGATCTTGAAGGCTAGACCTTATCAGCTGATTGTCGGCCAGTTGTACCGAAGAGGTCCAGACGGAATTCTTCCGCGGTGTATTCTTCCTCATGAGACCACCCAGATCATTTCGCTTTCACATGAAGGCATGGGTGGAGGTCATTTTGCATCTGACATTACAGTTCACAAGATCCTGCAATCAGGATGTTGGTGGCCAACGATTTATAAAGACACGGAGGAATACTTGAAAAAGTGTGATGTGTGCCAAAGGGCAAGGAGACCAACGAGATTGAACTATAATCTATTGCACCCAGTCTTAGCCCAAGCACCATTCGAAAAATGGGGATTGGATTATATTGGTCCAATTCATCCTGCAGCAAGGAGTTCCGAGGCTCGATACATAATCGTAGCCACATACTACCTCACCAAATGGGTCGAAGCCAAGACAATCACCAAATGGGTCGAAGCCAAGACAATAAGGATAGCTGATGCTAGGACCACTGCCAGGTTCCTTTATGAAAATATCATTGTGCACTTTGGGTGCCCGGTGGAACTAGTCAATGATTGCGGAAGCCATTTCATCAATGAAACCATCAAGGTCTTGTTGGAGAAATTCTTCGTGATTCGCAGAACCAGTACGTCTTATTATCCTCGTGGTAATAGGCAAGCAGAATCATCCAATAAGATCCTGTGTAGCGTGCTCACAAAAACAGTTGAAGCAAGCAGATCAGATTGGGAACACAAGTTGCATGCTGCACTGTGAGCATTCAGGACAACATATAAAGAGAGCACTGATGAAACACCCTTCCAAATGGTATATGGTTAGGATGCTGTGATGCCAATAGAGTTTTTAGTTTTTTCATTAAGGATTGCCACCGCGCAACATCTTAATGAGTCCAAATCTCTACAGCTATGCCACGAAGCTCTACATAGACTTTGTGAAACATGCTTATTAGTTGTGCATGCACTAGCCGCTGAAAAGGAAAGACGCAAATTTTGGCATGATCGCAGATTACAAAAGAAGGATCTTCGTTCAAGAGATCTAGTCCTGATGTATAAAACCAAGGCGATCAAGGGGAAGTTAAAATTTACAAGCGAAGGTCCTTATAGGATCAAGGAAATTCTTAATCATGGGGCCGTGAACTTAGAACAGCTTGATGGGACGCCCTTCGACACACCTATCAACGGTAGCCGGTTGCACAAGTACTGGCCACCACAGTAAGACAGATCCAGATTGGGTGTGACACGTTACAAAAAGCTAAATTGCTCAGCCATCACCATTAGATCTAAGGAGATCAAGCCAAATCAAGCTAAATCCATAAAGATTCAGCCAGATCTGGCAAGATCGGGAAAATCCATCAGAATCTAAGGAGGATCCAGATCCTGATAGGGTAAAAAAGGAAGCAGATCATCAGATTGACTGAGGAATCTACTACCAAGAATCCATCAGAACTTCCAGAGCACTACCAACAGTCAGATCAAGCCTAGATGAAGATGATTACTAGTTTACAAAAGCTAAAAATTAGAAAATCTCGAGATCTCGTCAAAAAACACTCTGAAGGAGCACTTTTTTCATGATTTTTTGAGATTCCCTAAGAGCTAGCTCTTGAAAATTGGACAGTCACCAGGTCTGACCTAGTTGCATCCATGAAAATCTCTGCTAGAGTTCCTGATGGAAGAATCATCATTTTTTAGTGTATGCGAGAGTTCTCAAAAGCAAAATTTCCAGAACCCTCGCAGAGCATCAAGATCAACTTACCAACTCTCTTAAGGTGCCTAAATGGAATCAAAGTAGTGAAATTAGCCTGCCTACATGGTCTGATCTTGAAAATCCAATCACAGGAACAAGTTGTGTGAGAGATCACTTCCTGCAAGAGTTGAACCCTCGCAAACAACCTGAACCCTCGTAGAACCTTCGCATGGCAGTCAAATCACCTTCTGAACTCTCGCAGACTTCCCTGAGGTCTTAGAATTTTGTGAAGAAGGTGCTTGCCAGAATTTGGATGGAACTAGGAAAGGGAAAGTGAATTTCATCTAATACGCACTCTAAATTCCGCTATATAAGGGCTGAATTTGAGCCATTTGTCACCTTTGCTAGCGAAGCTCTGTCGAAATTTTCACTGAAAATACCAAGTTTTCTGTTTTCAACCAAACTTCCTACCAGCTATTATCTGCTCATATTAAATATCGATCTATGTTTTGAACTACAATCATTGTTATCCAACACTCATTATTCTCAATTTTCTACTGTTTCCACATCTTTTTCCATTTTCCATCATTTTTTTTACTTTTTCGACTTTTTCACCACTAATCATCATTGCTAACATGGCCTGCTCATCCTCTGAAGACTCTGGCGCCAAACATGTGATCTAGCGTAACATCCCCGAGGCCACGCAGATTTGGCCTCTACCCTCTGACACTCTGATCCAACCATGGCTGCAGACAGCCGGCCCACTCCTTGAAGCAATGGGTTTTTACTCGGTGCTTTTCCATTCTGAGATTAACATGGGCCTCGCCCTTCACGCTTACGTCATCTGGGACGAGGACAAGGCTCGTTTCCACTTCCTGTACCAAGGTACCATGTACAAGGTTAGGATTAACGCCGACTCGATGGTCATCGTTGGTATTATGTCCGGTGATCGTCAACCCATCTCCCATCGCCACGCCAAAGTTCTGATCAAACCATTCGTCACCCAAACCACACCAAAAATTCCCATCTAGACTAACAATGGTTACCTGATAGAAGCTATCACGGAACCCGTCATTCAGGCGACTACGCATATGTTGAATAACTTTCTGGTTATTTCAACATTTCGCAAGGACAGAATCCAATCTACGCTGCTGAGTCAGATAGTGGAATCCTTTCTGGAATTTCCTAACCCCTTCGTTGTGCCATACGACTGGCATAGCTTCCTTTTGAGAACTAACAAACTACATCAAACCCAACAACCGTGAGCAAATCGTAGCAGGCCCCCTGTTGTGTAACTTTGCATGTGCACTTCTCGAGGCAAAAGTGCACGGTTTCCAATGCTCATCCCTCCTGTCTACCCTTGTATCACATACTAACCTTTATCCACCATCTCAAACATCTACCTCCTCCCAACCTGCAGTTATTAATACTACGGCCAGCAAATGAATGCATGGCGCTGCCTCTACATCCACATCTCCACCTATTACCCAAAGACGTGTCTCCACTGCCGCACTAACTACTCCATCAACCACCGCCACTTCTTCTTCCGTGCAATCCCCCACTCCGATTTATGTTGTCGCTACCTCTCTTCTTGTTCTATCCACATCTGTTTCTGTCTCCATCCTCGTTTATATTGATACCACTCCTACTTCTCTTCTAGTCTCCACTACTCCATCCATCACCATCGCATCCTCCATCACTCCTACCACCACCGTTGCTCCTCTCACATTCAATTCTTCTGATTCACAACTGTCCTCCGACACTCTGGTATGGATGCAAGTTATCAAATTTTCACCCCCATGTCAGACACTTTCTGCTCCATCCTCACCTTCTTCCATACTCCACACCACCCTTCAGTTCCCCACTGTTTCTCCCATCCTCTCGTTTGGACAAACCATCCTCACCCCTAATTTCACAATTATTTCTCACACCCCACCCGCTTTGCCAACAAAGCTTGCCGAGGGCAGCCAACCGCTGCCTAATGAACAATTTTTGTATCATCACCAGATCGGGCTGACTCTACCACCCCAGATGACATCAGGACAAATGAAAATCTGATCGAAGACAATGACGACGGAATTCCACAAGTCGTCGGGGCCAATACAACGCAAGCCCTTGCCAGTGCCAGTGTACCAGTTGCTCCCACGGATCTAACGATGGCGTACCAAACTCTAGGAAAATACATCTTGGATGCGGTAGTGGCCAAAGCTATTTTGGAAAGCAAGTTACTACATTTGGCAATGAGTAATACACAACTGCGAGCAGACCTCACCAAGCTGCAACAAGAGCTGATTCTGGCTCAACAACACAAACAAGTAGGGCACCAGGAGATTGCCAAGCTGCAGTAGAAGGAGGAGGTCCTAAACAAATATATTCAAAGCCTCTCCAAAGAGCTGACTGAGGCCTCCACAAAGGTGCGGGAGCTTCATGCTGAAGCATCCCAATGGCTTGCCCCCATCCAGGCGCCACTTACACTTTTGGAAGCAGAGAACATGCGCCTGGGGACGGAGTTTAAAGCCTTACAAGACGAGAAGCTCATCTGGTTAGCTCAATCTGCACCGGACACAAGGCCACTTTCCCAATCAGAGATGAATGTTCCTCCCATCCTCTCGTTCGGTCAAACCGTCCTCACCCATGTTTCCACAATTGTTTCTCACACCCCACCCGCTTCGCCAAAGGTTGCCGAGGGCAGCCAACCGCTGCCTGATGACGCATTTGTACAAACAGTTTTTGTAGCATCACCAGATCGGGCTGACCCTACCGCCCCAGATGGCATCAGGACAAATGAAAATCTGATCAAAGACAATGATGACGGAATTCCACAAGTTGTTGGGGCCAATACAACACAAGCCCTTGCCAGTGCTAGTGTACCAGCTGCTCCCACGGATCTAACGACGACATACCAAACCCTAGGAAAATACATCCTGGATGCGGTAGTAGCCAAAGCTATTTTGAAAAGTAGGGTACTACAATTGGCAATGAGTAATACACAACTGCGAGCGGACCTCACCAAGCTGCAGCAAGAGCTGATTCAGGCTCAGCAACACAAACAAACAAGGCACTAGGAGATTGCCAAGCTGCAGCAGAAGGAGGAGGGCCTAAACAAATATATTCAAAGCCTCTCCAAAGAGCTGACTGAGGCCTCCACAAAGGTGTGAGAGCTTCAAGTTGAAGCATCCCAATGGCTTGCCCCCATCCAGGCGCCACTTACACTTTTGGAAGTAGAGAACACGCGCCTGGGGACGGAGTTTAAAGCCTTATAAGACAAGAAGCTCGTCTGGTTAGCTCAATCTGCACCAGACACAAGGCCACTTTCCCAATCATAAATGAATGTTCTACGACGTCAGGTGCAGATTTATAGCCAAACCCTCAACAGCTACCAGACGGAATTCAATAAGTATCGGACAAGCACAACGCAAGAGCTCGCCCATGCCAAGCAAGCCCTCAAGGCATGCCAGAAATACATGGAAACAAAGGCCTAGCCCACCCCCATGGTAATTCCATCGCCACCTAATTTTGACGCTGCACAGGCTATTACCAGCCAAGGTCAGAGCCAGCAGACAGCATGGGAATTTCAACCAGATCAAGGGTCGGAAGGCCAAGACCAAGGGCAGACAAATGCGGCTGCTAAGATGCAACCACCAGCCAGGGCCAAGGCGCAACCACCAGCCAGGGCCAAGCAAGATCATCCAGAGGGTCACGAACAATATCTGTCAGCCGGGCCTTCCGAAGACCAAAATTCGTGGAGGAGAACATCAATGAATTTTTATCCAAATATCCCCACGAGTCATCAAGAGGCGGCTGATAGATATCATTCTTAGCTCAGACCATCAAGAGAAAAGAACTGCAAGCCTTACCCGCCATCCAACCATAACCGGAGTGGCGACAACAATTATTTGAGAGAGAACCTACGGCCATCAGGGCTTACGTGACGAGTCCGCAACAATTATGGGTGAACGCGCATTTCCTACCATGTCCAAGAATTTCCAAATGTGTGGAATGCGACACTCCTCTAGACCAGATCACACTCAACAATTTCAACTGGCCAATCATCAAATCCGAATATGGGTGGACAACGAATGTAGACGCCAGAAGGGCTCTCTCCGCATTCACCAGTCACTACATCAATTGTCCCAATCCCACAGTCCACGCGGCAGCCACTTACACCCGGGACTTGGAATATGTAATGGGCATTGAAACAAAATGGGATGATTTTTTTTCCTCCATATTTTTTGATCCAAATAAGACGCTCGCTTTCGAAAAAGTCGAACACCAGCTGCCAGTCGCTCGCGTATATTATCGAGCTGCATTCCTTGGAGATCCCTGGACGAAACGATTCCAAGCATAGGTGGATCAGGAATGGCTGACAGGAGTCCACAAGTCCTTCCACACGCCAAAGGACTCGAAGAAACTAGATCATCTCAACTTCATGGAAGACGTTACGGGATATCTCATCCATAGAGGCGGTCCAAGAGAACGCTCTACTAAACCGGCAGAGTGCCAAGGGGCCGACACTACTTCAGGCCGTGGGTCCTGTTGGGGGCATGAGCCTGAGCAGAAATGTTATAATTCTTGATAATTGAAAGATCTTCATCTGCATAACACTTTAGCTCCAAAAGTAGCCTTTTGATCCATAAAACCTCCTTTGTTGTGGTTGTAAGAGATTTGTACTCAATTTCACAGGATGATAAGGAAATAGTTGTCTGCTTCTGTGATAGCCAAGAAACCAAGTTCCTTCTAGGAAAAATAGTGTAAGCACTTGTGGATTTTCTAGCCAACCTGTCTTCTGCAAAATTTGAATATGAAAAAGCAATCAAAGTCAGATCTTCTCCATTGTAGAATAATCCATAATCTAAGGTAGAAGATATATACCTCAAGATTCTTTTAGCCAACTTCCAGTGATATAACTTTGGATCCTACGTGTGTTGACTTAGCTTATGAACACAAAAGCTTAGATCAGGCCTAGTCATTGTTAACCATATAAGTGAGTCAATAAGACTCCTATAAAGAGTGATGTCCACAAAAGGATTTTTCATCATCTTTCATAGGAACTTTTATAGTGTGCTCCATAGGTGTATCTATGCCTTTACAATTTTTCATTTGAAATTTCTTTAGCATGAAAAGTGCATATCTACTTTGGCTTGTAAATGCTTGACCTTTCCAAAAATCTATTTCAAGGCCTAGAATATAGTGAAGAGCTCCTAAGTCTTGCATCTTGAACTCACTACCAAGTGCATGCTTAGTTTCTTCAACTAGCTTCTCATTATTTCCACAAAGAATGATATCATCTACATGGATGAGAAGAATAATTACAAAGTTATCTACAAACTTATAATACAGAGAAGGGTCATATTCACTTAGACAAAATCCGAGTGATATGAGATAGGAGTTGAGCCTTGCATACCAAGACCTTGGTGCTTGTTTCACCCATAGAGACTTTTGAACAAAAGACAAAGTTTTGATTCATCACCTTCTTTCACAAAACCTGGAGGTTTCTCCATGTAAATCTCCTCCTCAAGATAACCATTGAGAAATGCATTAGAAACATCAAGCTGGAACATACTCTAATTGTGAAAACATGCAAGGGATATAAGTATTCAGATTGTTACCATCTTTGCAACTGGTGCAAAGGTGTCTTCATAGTCAAGACCTTTGATTTGTGAGTAGCCTTTGTCACGAAGTCTTGCTTTATACTTATTGATAGATCCATCATGATTATACTTGATTCTAAAAACCCACTTACATCCAATAAGCTTCTTGGACATCTTTAGGCTCTTCTTCTGATATGAAGAGAGCATGATAGGAAGTTTCACCTTTCACTTGTCTTCCTTCTTCATCATATGTGAGCCTCCTTGGCTCAAACCTTGCTCGTGTAGATCTTCTTGGTGTGGTAGCTTGAATTTGCTCCTCCTCAAGCCTTGGCCTCACCACCTCTTGAGCAGCATCAAGATTGATGATCGATCTTGCATGAGACTCCTTGATCTGTGCATCATCCAAGTTAAATTTTTGATCTTCATGGAAGATCACATCTCTAATAACAACATTCTTGTCAGTAGAAGGAAGATATACTTTGTATGATTTTTTAGTAGATGCATATCCTACAAAAATTCCTTTAACTGCACTAGGATCTTCCTTCTTCCTAGTTTTTAGAGGCACATGCACAAAGCATACATAGCCAAAATCCTAAGATGATCTACCTTAGGCTTTTTCTTATACAACATCTCAAATGTTATTTTTCCTCCTATCGCAAGATTAGGAAGCCTATTACAAATATAGTTTGCACATGCAACTGTCTCTCCCCAAAACTCTTTAGGCAGAAAAGCTTCTAGCCTAATGGCTTTTGCATATTCACACAAAGTTCTATTTTTTCTCTCAGCAACTCCATTTTGCTGAGGAGTATATGAACAAGAAAACTCTCTTCGAATTCCCTCTCTCTCACAAAAGTCTTTAAACTTATTGAAAGTGTATTCTCCTCCACTATCAAGCTCCTTTGACAGTGTCTTTGGTAGTCCAGTAGTTTTTCCTTCCTTGACCATAGATTGCATGGCTTTAAAATTTGGATGACCCAATCTCTTATGCCACAGATCCTCCTGAAGAACCTTGGTCTCATAAGCAATATCTGAAATGTTAGCACTCTCCCTAGAATCTAGTTTGTACAATTTACCAATTCTAGGTCCTCTAGCAATAACTTCATTTTCTCTTGAGATTATACACTTGTCAACTTGAAACTTGACATCCAATCAACTATCAAACAACTGTCCTACACTAATGAGATTCTTGGTTAGTCTAGGTACATAAAGTACATCATGTAAGCAAAACGATTTTGATGATGATGCATGCAGTGGAATACTACCTATTCCTTCAATTCTACACTCTACATCATTAGAACTATAGATTGATCTTTTTGCACCTAGATATGGCATGAGACTAGTGAAAGAGTTTCTAGAACTAGACATATGGAAACTAGCCCCACTATCTATCCACCAGACTTCTTCATTCTTAAAAGAAAAAGATGAAAAAGTAGACATCATCAATGAATCCTCTCTCTCACTCTCAACACCCTCACACTCATCCTCATTAGTAAGATTAGCTTAAGTTAGATTGGTTCTTCTTCTTGAAATAGTTTGATGCATTGTGTCTTTTTTTGCCACAAAAAAAAACACCTGATCTTTGACAGCTTCTTCTTGCCACTGGATGTTGCAGCTTGTGAGGACTGATCCTCACCACCTTCCTAGGCTTTGTCCTTTTTGAAGTGTTGTTGTCCTTTGCCCTTGCCTCTTGACTTGTCTCTGATGAAGAGTGCTTTGTCATATCCACCATCTTTCAATGAAAGTCTATTGATCCTCAGCATCTTGTTCTCTTGCCTGCTTTCTTCAGCAATGAGAACACCTTGCAGTGTCTCCAAGGATGGAAGATCCTCCCTGATAGCATAAGTCTGCACAAGATTGTCATACTCATCTCTAAGTCCATTTAGGACTACTTGAACAAGTTCATTATTCTTAAGAGCATCACCAATACTAGCTAACTCTTGATGAAGATCCTTAACTCTCATGACATATGATGAAACACTCTCATCTACTCTAAAAATATTTGGTTTCTAGGTGTAAGAAATCTAGAAGTATTCTTGATTTCATAGATTGTTTTTAGAGTATCCTAAGCTTTCTTGGCAGTGGTGCATGTACTGATCTCTCTTAACACTTCATTGGTTACATTCATTTTTATGAGATGAAGGGCAATTCTGATTCTTTTGTGAAATGCTGCAGCTTCATTAGGTGTAGCAGGTTCTTCTTCAGCTCCACTCACAATGTCCATTACATCTTGTAGAATCAATAATGATTCCATTCTGATCTTCCACATTGCATACATCAGCTGTTGTGGTGCTGGAAACTGGTGCTCCTGTCCAGATGCAGCGAGTTGAGCGAAGATCGTTTTGATCTTCTCAACGTGTTGATTCAATTGCTTGTCATCCCATCATATGGATTGTAGCTAATTATGAAGATGCATCACTGAAGCGGCAGTCCTCACTTCGTACTTATGCTTTAGTCTTTCCCATGCTGCATGGCTACTTTCACAGTCTTCAATCTTCATGAACAGTTCTTCATTGATGGTCAAAATGATGATTGCCATTGCAGGCTCATCCTTTTTGATCCACTTAGCTCTCCTCGGATCTCCCTCTAGAGGTTGCACCTCTGTAAGTTCAGCCACCGACCAGATGCCTTCACCCTTCAGAAGCATTTTGATTTTGAATTTCCACACTCTGTAGTTTCTGCCATCAAGACTGATTGTTATTCTCATCTGGATCATTGTAGCCATATTGTGTTGCCTAGAAAGTTACTTTTTAGATATCAGTAGTGATAACCTTAGCGCTCTGATACCATGTCACGAATGTTGTTTCGCGAACTGATCACTTTTGCAAATAGATTCTTTTCAAGTTCATTTGGTTTTCTCTTGCGGAAGCTTTCAAGATCCTAGGCATGCGACTACACATCATAGAACATAAATCATTCTAGCAATCAAGACAACAAAAAACAAAGAGATGGAGAAGAGATTATTTGTATTATCAGTTTTTGAGTTTGGAGCAAGATGATCAGTGTCTCGCTCATTGGCGGCATGACACTCAGCTCAATTTGTTCTATTCATTGGCATACTTTCACACACAGCTATTTTTGTCTCTCTATCTTCTTTTATTCTGCTCTTCTCGTTTTTTGTGTTGATCCAAAAATAATTAATATGTCTCCACTGTGTGGAGCTTACAAGATAGCTAAACAGAGAATTACAAGACAAGCAAACGCTAATCAACTAGTTAGTTATTCTTCCTGAAATCATTAGGATTCAAGCCACTGATGGATGATTCCAATGTGTATGTCAGAGTCACAGATGGGCAGATCATCATTGTGGATGTATATGTGGACGACACTCTGATACTTTGCAAGAGTGAGAAGCTGATTGTTGAAGTGAAGGAAGACATCTCGAAACATTTCGAGATCGTGGATCTTGGAGAAGCCAGGTGCTACCTTGGATTGCAAATTGAAAGAGACTATGAGGGAGGTAAGCTATAACTTCACCAGTCCATATACATCCAGAAAATGAGGGAGGTAAGCTACACCTTCACCAGTCCAGATACACCTAGAAAATCCTAGAGGATTTTGGAATGCTGAACTGCAAAGGAGCGAATACTCCAATGCTCGTAGAAACGGTGCTGACAAACGATGATTGTCCAAGGACTGAAGAGTAGAGA
Source organism: Diphasiastrum complanatum (assembly GCA_029204225.1). Taxonomy (NCBI): domain Eukaryota; kingdom Viridiplantae; phylum Streptophyta; class Lycopodiopsida; order Lycopodiales; family Lycopodiaceae; genus Diphasiastrum; species Diphasiastrum complanatum. Next base: position 35,946,234 of record CM055095.1, read on the forward strand.
GAACAAATGCAGCTCACACCTTACAGGAAGCTGATAGATTCGCTGATGTACCTTGTAGACAACACACGCTCTGACATTGCTTATGCAATGTTCAGGATGAGCCAATTTTGCACAAATTCTGGCTCAACACATTGGAAGAGTGCAAAACGAATTTTGCAATATCTTCAATTAACAAGAGATTATGGCTTGTGTTATTGTCGTGATGCAGGTTTTAAGATGCTTTCCTACAATGATGCTAGCTGGGCATCCCTCAAGGACAATTATAAAAGCATCTCGGGAGAATGCACCACAGAGTATGTTGCAACAGCAAAGATGGCCAATGAGATAATCTGGCTCAGACAGTTCCTGAATGAATTGGGCAAAACAAGAAATGAGCCTCTGATCTTACAGATGGATAACACATCTGCAATACATTTGACGAAAGATCTTGTGTTCCACTCGAGAATGAAACACACCGGATCAAGTACCACTTGATCATAAATCTGATTGAGAAGAAGATACTGCAGACCACCTTCATCGAAACGAAAGACATGGTTGCTGACATCTTCACAAAGGCCCTAGACAAAGGACTTTTTGAGAGACAGAGGAGCAGTCTTGGGTCGTCAAACTATCATGCTTTGAGAGGGAGCTGAAGAAACAAAATGTTTCTATTACCAAAGCTTTGCTAGCTTTCAGCATTCTGCTTAACAAAAATGTTTGCAAATGCGAAAGTCAAGAGACACGAAGCAGAAATGTTCGCAAACACCCTGATGAAAAGACACGAATGAGAAAAATTTGCAAAAGAGAATTTTTTGCGGTACAGGGGAGAAAGTCAGATGACACGAAAGTCAAAAGACATGAGGCGACACAAAAATCATTGCGACACCCTTTTATGTCATCACGCTCCAAAATGGCCAGCAAGATCATGCAAGTACTTAGAAGTATAGATATCTGATCTGATAGCATGACATCAGCAGATGCAATCTAGGTCGTGGCTAATCTACCACTCTTGTAGTTTGTGATTAGCTGTAGATGTTTAATCACTCTAATCTAGAAGTTACACGATGCGACTATATACTTTCTGGATGATACTTGACATATACACATGAAGTAGTCTAATGCTAGTAAGCAAGAAGACGAAAACATAGAATACGAGTCCGCCTGCGTGTGAGACAACTTTTGCATAGGATCTGTAAATCCACAAGTCCGCTAGTAAGCGAGACATTACTCATGGGAGAACTGTATTTCTCTCACACCAATGCACTGCGTGGATTTGCATGCAGTGCTTGATCAATAGATGATTTTTGTAGCCGTTTGTGCACACATCACTCCATCGGGGCAACATGAGAGAGCTAGGAACACAACATCACCCTGCCAATCAAATACAAGAGATTTGAAGACGAGGCATCAATGGTAGATGGAGGATCAGGTGTCAATTTGATCTCACTACTTTGTATCAAAAGTGAAATTTACAGGGATTGAAACCAGCAAGATTCGTCATCTATGATTCTGTGTTTAGCTATCTTGTAAACTCCATGGACACAGTGGAGATATAAAAACTATCCTTTATGGATAAAAAAAAGGATAGAAAAAGAATTTCTGTGAGAGACAGAGTGAGACGTAGCGAGTAGAGCAGAAGAGAAAAATACTGGAAACAAAAGAGCTGTGCATGAAAGTCTGCCAACATACAGAACACATCGAAAGAGTAGAGCATCAGAACGCCAACGAGCGAGACATTGACGATCTTGCTCCAAAATCAAACTGCCCATAAAGCTGTAGACCTCGCAGATCGTTCTTGGTGGTGATAGATCAACAATGATGCTGATTTTTGTTAGGTCTGTGGTGATCCTGTGTCTAGACACTATGTGGTCGAGAATCAAGCCATGTGTAATCCAAAATTGACATTTTTCTAGATTCAAGGAGATCTGGAATTCGCGGCATTTTTGTAGCACCTTCTCCAAATTGGATAAGTATTCAGAGTCTGGTCCATGCACGCACAGATCATCCAAGAAAATTTTTAGAAATTTCTACAAATACTCTTTAAATGTCGCTTGCATGACTCGCTGGAAGGTACTTGGGACATTATAAAGTCCGAATGGCATCACTTTGTAGGCATAGGTCCCCCATTCCATAGAAAATGTTGTCTTATGCTGGTCTTGAGGTGCTATCTTCACTTGGTTGTAACCGCTGAAGCCATCTAAGAAATTGTAGGCTTCAGCTCCAGCTACTTTGTCAAGGACATTTTTCGTAAAGGGCAAAAGAAAATGATCCTTTTTGGTGACTATATTTAGTGCCTTCAGACTCACACAGATTCGCATTTTGTCGTTATTCTTGGGTACTATAACTATCGGCGATACTCATTCAGTGTGCTCGATTTTGTAAAGGAAATCTGCATCTAACAGCTTCTGCAATTCCTGCTTGATCAGTTCTGTGTGGTTTGGGTTGCAACAATAGTAACGACTCACCTCGGGGATTGCTCCATCCACCAAGGGTATGGTGAGTTGGACTACTATTGGTGGGATGCCCTTCATATCACTGTAATTTCAAGCAAAACAGTCCCTGTACTCTACCAACAATGATTGTAGCCGCTTAAATTGTGTGGGGTTTATTATATTCACTCCAAATGTAATTGGTGTGTCCATGGTGTAACACTTGGGTGAAGATGTACCACGTTCAGGATCCGATTCATATTAACATGCTTGGCAGTCAATCGTTGCTAATGCATCCATCCATCTCTGAATCGTAATGACCACCCTTGGCTTGCCTTGGACGATCTATCATGTGATCTGTCGTGGATGATCTGTCGTCAGCCTTGGGTGCAATAGGTTTCACCGCCCATGTGGTTGGATCGACCTTTATAGCTTGCTCTCTATTCTCAAAGGTGAATTTTCCCGTACCCCAGTTGTGTACTACTTGCACAACCCTCACCCATGGTCTTCTCATTAAAACACGATATGCAGATGGAGAATCAGGTGTATCCATTACTACAAAGGTGATCACAAACTGCATGCTTGCTATTTTTACAGGGATATCGACAACCACACCCTTCGGTTTTACACAGGATTGATCCGCTATTAACGCTAATCAACTAATCAGTTACTATCCATCGTTGTCATTCGTTTCAGCTGGGCGTGAAGTCTACGACTCCAAGCCCGTTGAGCTTCCAGTTGGCAGCACGAAAGATTCTCCTTTGTTTGTTTCGTTTTCTTCGTTTGTTTCATGTCTTTTCATTTTGCGTCCCTTTGCGGTTCTTACGGTCCTGGAGGTATGTTTACAATTCAAGAATGATTTGCAAATTGTTTGTCCTTCGAGTCAAGGGATGTTGACTTTCGCAGATTATTCTCCGTTTGACCTTCGTTTCGTGTTCGTGTTGTGGCAAAGTTGCAAGAGTTCACCATTTCTGACACTCCCTCTTGAACCTTGCAGCTTTGCACGTTTAATCCAATTGCCTTTCTTTTCTTGGCAAAGATGGCTTTTGAACGATTTCGTGAGCAGATCTGCAATCATGTCTTCTGATTTTATATACTAGACCTGGAGCTCTCCTTTCGAGATTAAATCTCGAATGTGATGGTACTTTAGAGGTATGTGTTTTGTCTTTGAATGGAAGACATGATTATGGGACAGATGTGAAAAATTGTCAACTAGTAGTATTTTCCTAACTTGAGATTTTGTAGGCCTATGGCCAAATAAAAGTTAGAGATAGGTTCATACATGTATGTAGAGGCCCAAAGTATGTGTACACTACTTTTGAGGTCACATTAATTAGAGGAGGTCGAGTGTGGAGCTCTTCTATTGGCTCATAATTTGGTGCATTCCTATTTGACCAAATTTCTAGGTATATGGGTGAATCCTATTGGACCCCAATTTTAGCCTATCATAAGACAAGTGGCCAAGAGGCACTATGGCTGCTATAAATAGCCATCTCCACGAGTATGTACACATCTCATTTTCATTCTATTGAATGAATGTTATGCTCTTTGAAGGTCCATCTTCTTCTCTCTCACTTTTTTGTTCATATCTTGCATTCTAGCCACTAGAATTGTGATTTCTTTGTTGCTATGGCTTCACACGTGTGAAATGCAGGTTGTAGGCTCTGAAGTACGGACAGGGACAGCAAGTTTCTGTTTGTGGAAGCTTATGATCAGATTTTGATGTTTAGTTGATGTTTAGTATGCTTAACATCACAATTTCTATCATTTTTTCAATCTAGATGTGCATAACTTCCATGGCCAAGATCTTTATGAAACTTTAGCATCTTTTGGATCTGAGTTTTTCACATGGTATCAGAGCATTAGGCGGCCAAATGTGCAGGTTTTGCCAGATTTAGAAGAGATTTGTGGGCGAGTTTGCTTTTGTAGCATTCCAATCAAGTTTCTAGCTAAAAATCTTGTTGATTTATGTGTAGAAATTGGATCTTTGTGATCAAAACATCATTTGTATGCATTTCAATTGAAGTAGGGCGAATTCCCTCTGTACTTATCAGAATAAGGAGACAAAAATTGTTTTGGAAAGAGGGAGATGCAAGATCCAACAAGATCCTATTAGTTTTCCATTCTAGCATATAGTTTTTTGATTCAATTTCTTGCTTCTTCATGTCAAAAACTTCAAAATTGATGTAACCCTCTGATTTTCAGTTTGCTGAATGATTCAAGAGTGTATTTCAATCTTAGGAGTGAGGGAAAAGCAAGTATATTGAGGTTTGGTCTTGGTTTGATCAAGAAATCATAAAACTAGTGGCTAAAATTAAGGAAAAAGTGAGGAAAAGAGAGAAAAAGTAAGGTTTTAGGTTCCAAATCTTTGTGATTTCTTCTTGTGTTTCATTTGTTGATTCAAGAGAGTGCTTAGTGCATTGGAACAGGTCAAAGATCAGAGATCAATCATTGCAACATGGCTACAAATGGAGGCTACATGTTGGAAAGCAATGATAGGCTTACCTCCCTCAACTATTCTACTTGGAAAGTAAGGATGGAGTCTTTGCTTGAGATGAATGAGTTGATGGATATTGTTGTAGGTGTGGAGGAGAGACCTTTGGCACCTCAAGAACAATTGAGGTATGACAAGAGGGCAAAGAAAGCCCTTCACATGATCAAGATGAATGTGACAAATGAGCTTATCAAAGAGGTTGGTAAGTGCACATCATCTAGTGAAGCTTGGGAAGCCTTGAAGAAGGTTTATGAATCCAAGTCTACTTCTAGAGTGTTGACTTTAAGAAGGCAAATCTTTTCTTGTATGCAAAAGAAGAGTGAGAATGGACATGCTTTTGTTTTGAGAGTTAAAGCATTGAATGATGAGTTAGCATGCATTAATGATGGCATAAATAATGAGGAGCTTGTTCAAGTGATTCTCAATGGCTTGTTGGATGATCATGCTAATCTTGTTCAAAGTTATGCTATCCAAAAATGTTTACCAAGTGTTGGAGACTTGCAAGAGGTCTTGTTGGCTGAAGAATTCAGGTTGCAAGCAAGAGTGGGAGCATCTTCTACATCTCAAGGAGGAGAAGAGGAGGCAATGTTCTCTAAAGGCAAGTTCAAGGGCAAAGGTAAAAGCAATTGGTCTAAAGGGCAAGACCAAGGTGAGCACTCTACTTTTGGCAAAAAGAAGGATAGATCTAAGCTAAAATGTTTCTATTGTGGAGTCAAAGGGCATTTTGCTAGTGATTGTTTTAAGAAAAAGAGGGATCAAGGGGAAAAGCAAACCAATCTAACTATTGATGAGGGTGGGGATGAGCTTCTTTCAAATGATGCTTTTGTTATGTCATCTTGCTTGTTGGCTAATCATGGAGACATTGATCCTTGGTGGATTGATAGTGGAGCCACTTCTCATATGACATATCATAAAGAGTATTTTTCATCTTTAATGGCATTTGATGGTGATAGGAAGGTAATCTATACCGCAAATGATGGTGAGTGTGCAATCAAGGGGATTGGCACAATTCCTATTTCACTTTCTACAAATAGGAATATAGAATTGAAAGATGTTTTGCTCATTCCATCCATTACCAAGAACTTACTTAGTGTAAGCCAAATGCTTGACAAAGGATTCAAAGTTGAGTTTGATGGTGATGCTTGCTTGATCAAAAAGGGGTGTAGTATCATTGCAAAAGGGAAAAGGCAAGGGAAATTGTTCAAGCTTGATGCATGTGTTGTTGCTAACCAAGTTGGATGCATGGCAAATGAACAAATGTCAATTCAAGAGGTATGGCATAAAAGGATGGGACATCTCAACTACAAGGCCTTGGAGGTAATAGCCAAAAAGGAGGTAGTAAGGGGACTTCCCAAGTCTCTTACTTGCTTGAATCATGTTTGTGAAGAATGTGCTTTGTCTAAATCACATAGATTGCCATATACTAGATCTATATCTAGATCTAAGATGCCTTTTTCTCTCTTGCATTCGGATATTCATGGTGTTACTACAATTAGCAATGGAGGTGCTAAGATGTATGTAACTTTCATTGATGATTTTAGTAGATTTTGTTGGGTTTATCTACTAAAGAGCAAGGATGAGGTGTTTGATGTGTTTGTCAAGTTCAAAGTTGCTATTGAGACTCAATTTACAACCAAAATCAAATGCTTGAGGAGCGACAATGGTGGTGAATACATTTCTAACAAATTCAAAGCCTTTTGCGATGAGCATGGGATCAAGAGGGAGTACACATGTCCAAGAACACCACAACAAAATGGAGTGGCCGAGAGGAAGAATAGAACCTTGTGTGAGAGTGCAAAGGCAATGAGATTGAATGCTAATCTTCCTAAACCTTTTTGGAGTGATGCTTTGTTGTGTGCAAATTTCCTATGCAATAGATGGCCAAGTGTTGTATTGGAAGGAAAAACCCCTTTTGAAGCTTTGTTTGGTACGAAGCCTAATGTCAAGTTTCTAAGAACTTTTGGATGCATTTGCTACTTCAACATTACTCTTGATGATAGAACTAAGGAGGATCCATCTTCAAGAAAGGGCATTTTTGTTGGTTATAGTGAAGTAAGCAAAGCATATAGGATTTATGTTCCTTCAATCAAGAAAGTGTTCACAAGTAGGGATGTCATTTTTGATGAAGGTAACATTCCAAAAGTTGTTTCAAGTGATGATGGTGTTGTTGCAACTAATGTGCTTGATGACAATGGAGTTGATGACACATTGGATGTGGATGTTGAAGAAGCCTCTTCAAGTCAAATTCCAAGGAGAACTCCAAGGCATAAAGTGAAACCCTCAAGGCTCACTTATGATGGCAAAGGTAAGCAAGTGGTGGATGGATCCAACTATGCTTTCCTAACTTCTTTTGATGTACCTTCATGTGTAGATGAAGCAAGGCAAGAAGAGGAATGGATCCAAGCAATGGATCTTGAGTTTGAAGCACTTATGAAGAACAACACATGGAGATTGGTGGAGCTTCCAAAGGGCAAAAGTGCAATTGGATGCAAATGGATCTTCAAGGTAAAGACAAATCAAGATGGATCTATCAACAAGTTGAAGGCAAGGTTGGTGGCTAAAGGTTATGCTCAAGAGCATGGCATTGACTATGAGGAAACCTTTGCACCCGTGGCAAAGATGGTGAGCATAAGAGTAATCATTTCCCTTGCAACTCTTTATGGATGGGATCTTTGGCAATTAGACATTTCTAATGCTTTCTTGAATGGTGATCTTGAAGAGGAAGTCTACATGGAGCAACCCGAGAGCTATGTTTCTCATAGCAAGCCTAATCATGTGTGTTTTCTACAAAAAAGTTTGTATGGTCTTAAGCAAGCACCAAGGAGTTGGTATGCTAGGCTTAACTCTTTTCTACTTTCTCAAAACTTCACTATGAGTGAGTATGATCATTCACTTTACTTTAGAATTAGTGCTAATGATGTTACAATCCTTCTAATTTATGTGGATGACATTATTTTAAGTGGAGGGAACAAGGAAGATATAGAAGATATCAAGAAAGCACTAAAAAAGGAATTTGAAGTGCATGATCTTGGTCTTTTGAGCTATATCTTAGGAATAGAAGTAATTAGAACTTCTCAAATCACTTTTATTTCACAAGAGAAGTATGCTATTTCTATTCTCAATAGATTTCATATGGTAGATGCAAATCCTATTGATACACCTATGGAATCACATGTAAAGCTAACTATAAGAGGTAATGAAAGATCCTTCGAGGACATTACTCTCTATAGGAAGCTAATAGGTTCTCTTATATATCTAACCATCACAAGACCTGATTTATCTTATTGTGTTGGTAGATTAAGCCAATTCATGCAAGATCCTAGCATAGAACATTGGAAACTAGGAAAGAGGATCTTGAGATACATCTCGGGAACAAAAGATTTTGGCATTGTTTATAGAGGCTCATCACCTAACTTATTTGGTTTTTCAGATTCAGATTTTGCAGGAGACCTTATGGATAGAAAATCCATAAATGCACATGCTATTTTCATAGGTGATGGAGCTATCTCATGGATGTCGAAGAAACAAGCAACTATATCACTTTCTTCTAGTGAGGCCGAGTACAAAGCTTTGACATCATGCACAAAGGAGATGGTGTGGATCAAGAGGATGATTATGGAGCTTCATTTGCTGGATTTTTCAGAGAGTCCAATCATCTTTTGTGACAACCTTTCAGCCCAAAGTCTAGCAAGCAATCCGGTTTTCCATGCAAGGAGCAAACATATCGAGGTGGCTTACCATTTTGTGAGAGAACAAGTGTTGGCAAAAGAGATCAAGCTTGAACATGTCCCATCAAAGGAATGTGTGGCTGATATCTTTACCAAAGCATTGGGAAAGGACTTATTTTTCAAGCATAGAACAAGTCTTGGTGTACTTTCTAAATCTATGCTAAAACTAGTTGAAGAGGGAGTGTGAAAAATTGTCAACTAGTAGTATTTTCCTAACTTGAGATTTTGTAGGCCTATGGCCAAATAAAAGTTAGAGATAGGTTCATACATGTATGTAGAGGCCCAAAGTATGTGTACACTACTTTTGAGGTCACATTAATTAGAGGAGGTCGAGTGTGGAGCTCTTCTATTGGCTCATAATTTGGTGCATTCCTATTTGACCAAATTTCTAGGTATATGGGTGAATCCTATTGGACCCCAATTTTAGCCTATCATAAGACAAGTGGCCAAGAGGCACTATGGCTGCTATAAATAGCCATCTCCACGAGTATGTACACATCTCATTTTCATTCTATTGAATGAATGTTATGCTCTTTGAAGGTCCATCTTCTTCTCTCTCACTTTTTTGTTCATATCTTGCATTCTAGCCACTAGAATTGTGATTTCTTTGTTGCTATGGCTTCACACGTGTGAAATGCAGGTTGTAGGCTCTGAAGTACGGACAGGGACAGCAAGTTTCTGTTTGTGGAAGCTTATGATCAGATTTTGATGTTTAGTTGATGTTTAGTATGCTTAACATCACAATTTCTATCATTTTTTCAATCTAGATGTGCATAACTTCCATGGCCAAGATCTTTATGAAACTTTAGCATCTTTTGGATCTGAGTTTTTCACAACAGATAGATGGCACTCTGAGAGTCCATCATCATCGTACATGGCCATTCTTGTGGTATCCCGATTGCTTCTAGCATCATCTGCAGCCACACTACCTCATTCGCCACCTTTGAAGCTGCGATGTATTCAGCTTCGCAAGAGGATTGAGCCACCAAGGATTGCTTTTTGCATATCCAGCTGATTGCAGCTCTACACGCTATGGTACATCCTCCAGTTATGGACTTGCTATCATATTTGCAGCTTGCCCAGCTCGCATCACTGTAGTGGTGCAGCTCAATTTTTTTTTTTTTTTTTCGTTTTCAGCTCTGTAGGTTAATCCCATATTCTGGGTACTCTTCAGATACTGTAGGACTCGTTTTGCCATTTGCCAATGTGCCAAGCCAAGATTGGATGAGAATTGGATCAAGACGTAAACAGAGAAAACTAGGTCGGGTCTGGTACAAATTGTGAGATACATCAGACTAAGTTTTGGTAGGGTATACCTCCCATCTTCTGTTCTTCCTCTTTCATTTTTGGGCAATCTTGCTTTGTGAGATTGGCTCCAACTATCATTGGTGTGGCCTTTTTCTTGCAGTCCATCATGTGATATTGCTTGAGCACCTTTCTGACATATTCTGACTGATTCAAGTGCATTTTGTCCTTTGTTCGTTCTCTTCTGATCGAGCCCGAGACATTTTGTTGTTTCTCCAAGATCTGTGATTTCATAACTTTCAGAAGTGTGATTCTTTGATCAACATCAAGGAATTTTCTATCATTAGGAAATAATTCACGAAGATAGTTAGTATTATAAAATCCTTTCCTACTCTTTTTATGTATACATTGTAGTCTGGTTGTGTAGGATTGAAGTCTAGAGACTTCAGAAGACCATCGAGCTTCTTATACCAAGTTCGTGATGCCTGTTTTAGACCATAGATGCATCTTTGCAACCTACAGACATATTGTCGATTGTCAGGGTCTTCAAAGCCTTCAGGCTGCTTCATGAAAATTTCCTCCTCTAGATCTCCATGGAGAAAGGCTGTTTTCACATCAATCTGGTGAATTTCCAGATTGTGCTATGTGGCATATGCAAGGAGTAGTCTTATGCTTGTCATCTTGACCATCGCCAAATATGTGTCAAAATAATCAACACCACATCTCTAGCCCTTCGCAACAAGCCTTGCCTTGTAGCGGCCAATGGTGCCATCTAATTTCATCTTTTTCTTGTATACCCACTTGCAGTCGACTATCTTTCTATTTTCTTGCAGTGGCTCTAATGTCCATGCCTCATTTCGCCTCATCGACTCGATCTCCTCTGACATTGCCTGCTTCCAAACTTTTCCCTCTGGACTCTAGATAGCTTCTTGATATGTCATTGGCTCTTCAGTGAAGCTGCAATACTTGAACTACATGTCTTCGCTCCACTGAAGATTGTCAGAGTAGCGGTCTGGAGGTCTTCTTTGTCTTGTTGATCTTCTAGGCTCATTTCGTCGCTGCTCTTGTTCATGAGGTTGATCCTCTGCTTCCTGTTGCTCTGGAGTTTGTGGCTCTGCATTCTAATTTGATGATTGTCCTCGATCTTCCTCTTGAATAGGCAGCAGTGTGAAGATACCATGGTCTCTTTTGTCTTTCAGTCCAGGAAATGTGGACTCATTGAACTTCATATCTCTGTTCGAAGAGCTCAGTTTTGGACCTTGAGATCTTGAGACATGTGACTATGTCTTTCTTGCACATTTCATATAGGCTCCGCATGTTCAGATGATATAGTCTCCTATGCTAGAGCTAATCTTCATTTTTTGATGAATTTAATATGCTATTAGAGTTGCTGATTATCTTGGCCTGGTAGACATTTTCTTCTCTGTATCCGACGGTCAACAACTTGTTTGTCGTTTTCTTGATCATACGGCATGTGGTGCCGTCAAACAAAACTCGAATGCCAAGATCTGTCATCTTGGAGACAGATAGCAGATCTTTTCTAAGTGAGGGCACATAGAGTGCTCCTAGCAGCTCTGCTTGGCTTGACAGTGTTCGCAGTTGTAAAGTGCCGATGCCTTTGACATCGTGTCTGCTCCCATCACCTAGAATCACTGCTCTGTTATTTTTGAGCTCTCTGAAGTCGATCAAGATCTTCTTGTTGCAGGTGATGTGTGATGTTGCTCATGAATCAATGACTACATCATAGTCGTGTTCAGTGTAGCTCGTTGAAGCTCAATTGAAGGCTTCATCACCTCTATCAGCATCCTTAGATGACTCTGCAACATTAGCTTTTTTAGCTTTGTTCTTTCTTTTTGGGTTGAATTTGCAATCGTATGCAGAGTGTCCCTTCTTCTTGCAGTGCATGCAAGATATTGCTGTATTGAACCAGCATTTGTTGGCCGTATGGTCTGGTTTGTGGCAGTGATCGCAGGAAGAAGATTGTTGATTCGAGGATTTCATCTTCTCAAATCTTGGCTTGTTCTTGTTCTTCTTCTTTCCTTTTGTGAAAAGAGCCTTCTCTTGATCACTGTTTTCCTCTCCTTTGTCGCTCATCAGTCTCTCCATCAGTAACAAGACTGACTGCTTTGTTGAATGTCATATCTGGTAGACTTAGTATGATCATTCTCAGCGGCTGATAGGACATCGGTAGAGATTTTATGAAGTACATCAGCTACTGTGGTGCTGGGACCTGGTGCTCATGTCTTGATGCAGCGAGCTGAGCGTAGATCGTTCTGATTTTTTCAATGTGCTGATCCAACTGGTTCTCATTCCATTGTATGGATTGCAGCTGATTGTGAAGGTGCATGACTGAAGCTGCAGTCCTCACTTCATACTTCTACTTTAATCTTTCCCATGTTGCATAGCTGCTTTTGCAGCCTTCAATCTGCATGAGTAGATCTTCATTTATGGATGAAATGATGATCGCCATTGTGCGCTCGTTCCATTCAGCTCTCCTCAAATCTCCCTCTCGAGGCTGCACCTCTGAGAGTTTGGTCACCGACCAGATGCCTTCGCCCTCTAGAAGCGTTTTAATTTTGAATTTTCAGATTCTGTAATTTGCGCCATCAAGACTGATTGCTACTCTTGTTTGGATTGTTGTAGTCATATTGTGTTGTCTAGAGAACCACTGCTTAGATATCAGTAGTGGTAACCTGCTACTTTGATACCATGTCATGAATCTGTTTCTTTTTCGTTTTGGTTGTCGTGAACGAATTTATGTCTTTGAATTTTCTTTTGCATGGAAGCTTCACAAGAACCTAGACACGCGACTGCACATCATAGAACACATTCTATTCTAGCAATAAAGATAGATGACACAAGACAAGGAGATGGATGAAAATAGAACAACTGTATTATCAGTTTGATTTTGGAGTGAGATTGTCAATGTCTCGCTCGTTGACGCCCTGACGCTCTACTCTTTCGCTGTGTTCTGCTCGTTGGCAGACTTTCATGCACAACTCTTTTGTTTCTAGTATTTTTCTTTTCTGCTCTACTCGCTATGTCTCACTCTATCTCTTAAAGAAAGGATAGTTTTTATATCTCCACTGTGTGGAGTTTATAGGATAGCGAAACGCAGAATCACAAGACTAGTTAACGCTAATCAACTAATCAGTTACTCTCCATCGTTGCCACTCGGTTCAGCTGGGCATGAAGTCTACGACTCCAAGCCCGTTGAGCTGCCGGCTGGCAGCATGAAAGATTCCCCTTCGTTTGTTTTGTTTTCTTCGTTTGTTTCGTGTCTTTTTGTTTTGTGTCCCTTTGCGGTTCTTACAGTCCTAGAGGTATGTTTACGATTCACGAATGATTCATGAATCGTTCATCCTTCAAGTCAAGGGATGTTGACTTTTGTGAATTGTTCTCTGTTCGACCTTCGCTTCGTGTTCGTGTTGTGGCAAAGTTGCAGGAGTTCACCATTTCTGACACACATTGGAATGAGGAAGCCCTAAAAGCTTTCCAAAAACTTAAAGATGCATTAGTTTCAGCACCAATCTTATGGCCACCCAATTGGTCCATTGAGTTTCATGTGCATATGGACGCATCGAAGTATGCAGTTGGAGTAGTCTTAACCCAGCTAGGAGAATACAAAAAGAATTTTTCGATCCGATTTGCAAGCCGATAGCTCAGTGATACAGAAATGAACTATTCAATCACAGAGCGGGAAGCACTGGCAATGATATATGCGGTTAAGAAGTTTCGGCATTACCTAATGGCCACACACTTTGCCTTTTATACGGACCATCAACCCTAGCTCTATCTTGTTAGCAAAACGTGCAACACAGGGAGAATCAGTCGATGGCTATTTCAGAGTTTGATTTTCGGATAGTAGTTTGCAAGGGAAAACAACACTACATAGCAGATCATCTATTGTGTATCAAGGGGAAGGAGGTTGCAACCCAACCCGACGATGAGCCACCTGATGCTGTCTTATTTTACGTAGACGGTACCGGAATGGGCTACGGACATAGTTGAATACCTAATGAGGGGCCAACCAGACAAATCACTACCAAAGGCAGATCAGCGAAAATTGATCTTGAAAGCGAGACCTTATCAGCTGATTGCCGGTCAGTTGTACCGAAGGGGACCAGATGGGATTCTTCGGCAATGTATTCTTCCTCATGAGGCCACAACATGATGACCAAAAAAAAGAGAAATGACTTGAAGACCCATTTTTTTTAAATTTTTAAAATTTTTAAAAAATATCCAAATTTAAAATGCTTCAAATAATTATATTGTAATGTTAAGAAAATATTGTATTTTGCAATAAAATTATTCAAACTACAAAAATTTGGTCAATAGATTCTCATAAATAGCTTAAAATTAGATTATATTAAATAATAATACTATTTAGAATAAAATCATTAGATATACAACCACTAAAATATCTAAATTTTTGCTTACTCATAACAAAAGTTATAGTTTTTTTTTTTTTGGAATTTTAAAAGTTTTTTAAATTACAATTCTTGTATTGGAAAAAATATTTTTTAAATTATGTTAAAAATTTGAATCAATATTTTTTAAAATTTTAAATTTTTGAAAATCTTTACTTACACCCACGTAAGTTTATTGAATATTTGAACATTATATAAACGCAAATAAAATTACTTTACAATAATCGAGATTAAATGATTTGTGAAAATATTTAAGTCACCTTGAAAAAAATCTAAAAAATCTCTTCATTTCTTATAATTGCTAACAATATTTTTTTTACAGAAAATATTATAAAAACACATCTAAAATCAAAATATTGTAAACTTGACAAATCATTACAGTTTTAATTTTTGGTAATAATTATCAATGTTAAAATTTTTAAAACATTTCAAATTCTAAATTTTAAATCATTAAAAAACAAATTTAAGAATATTAAATTAATTAAAAAGAATTCAAAACACAATACATCAAAAAATATAAATGCAATTATTCTTTAAAACAAAAGAGAATTTTTTATTCCCAAAAATCATCGAGGTCATTTACATCTTTTTTTTTTACTTTTTCCTGAGTAGCCACTGTACTTTCAAGTGACACATCTTCTACAATTTTCTCGACTACAGTTACTACATTGTTATCTTGAACCAAGACATCAGCAAATTCTCCTGTGTCGCCTACTTTTCTGCGGTTCCTTGGACAAGGGAATTATTGTATCCTCGCTGTCTAAACTCTTTTCCACCTCAAATAATTCATCTGACAAAACTGAAAGAGATTTCATTCTCATTTTTACAAAATCAACTAAATTAGTATCTAAATCTACTACAACAACATGTCTGTCTTTTTGAACAGCACATGCGCTCGTAATGCCGCTATCGCTAAATAAATCTGAAATCCAATCAGTTGGGTAAGAAAAAATATCAATTAGATGATTAATTAATTGTTGTGGCTTTTGGTAGGGACAAGCCATGGAACCCATCAATGAAATTTTTAATTTCTTCGTCATAGCTGGATACTAGAACAAGTTTTCAAAACTTGTCAGTCCGAAAGTGTTGTAATGAAGCATCCAGCATTTGCCATCCAAAGAATAATAACCAATGGTTATGTATTCTATTTCATTGCAAAGTCGAGCTCCTCACGAGTTCTTACAACATTCTCTTTTTTGCATTACAGAAAGTTAGTAGAGCATTGATGCTGACTGCCAAGAAGAATAAAAAATAACAACTCTCCAAATTGGAGAAGTTTTGACTTCAAGAAAGCCCTGCATAAAACTATGGATTTCAATAAATTTGAAAGGAGAATCATCATTTAATGATTCCTTCATCTGAAATCCATATGGTATATCGGCGATGTAGAGTGTATAAGGTCTTTTTTTTTTTTAATTTTAAATTTTTTTTGCAATCGCCCGTCTCAACAGAGTAAAAGCATGGTCGATCATCGACACTTTTGGAAAGGTAGGTCTCTAATGGATCCTCCTCCGCAATGGTCTCACCCCGTGCCAATCTCTCCCTGTCCCTTTTTTCTGCTTTTGCCTTCAAAATATGTCTCTTGAATTGCTCTAGAAGGACTTTGTTTTTTTTTGTCTTCGAGAGACTGAGGATCTTCCACAAAGTAGACTGGTAGGCTGTTATGGTCCTCCATTGAATTCGATGACATGCAAGAGTATATAACCAAAACTTCTACCTTGCCGCTGTTTGTTGAAGAAACTCGTGATTTAGATGGATCAATCTAACATCCATCCTTCTGGTGAGCTCCTTGTTGGCTTGATTCTGCTTCTGACCGTTGAACCATTGGATCTTGATGTCGACAAGCCTGTTGCTCTGTATTTTGTCCTTTTAACAAGCGCGGATTCTTGATTGGACACCTAGTACTTGGATGATCTCCAAAGCAGAAGGTACATTCGTCCATTTCAAGAAACTTAATAAGCTTGCTGACAGCTTGAACTGCAAGGTTCTTGGTCTTCCGCTGCACTTGATCTGCTTGACCTTGCTGCACTTTGTTGCCTTGCATGGGGTTTTATTCTTGTTGGATCATTGCTCGTTGTCGACCTTTGTTCCTCTGATTCCCCATATGGATAGGGAAAATCCTTCTTTCCGAGTGAGATTTTCATCAAGGCAGCATCCTTACAAAGTTGTGCAAGCGACGCATAAGATGCTAACTCTTCTATACCAGATTTGATCCTTTTGGACAGTCCAACATAGTATTTTGCCATGATGATCTGTTGGAAAATCGGGGGATCACAGTCCTTCACTAGATGATAGATCTGATAGGTGTAGTCTCGGATTGTTTCAGCAGGAAACTTTTTTAATTTTGATAATCCTACAAGGGCGGTCTCCATAGTTCAGCACTAGAATGTCCCAAAGTAGCTGGTTGGTGCTCAGTGACTCTGGTGTTCCAACTTTTTTTTTTTTTTGAAGTGGAGGAAGAAAAAGAAGAGGAGAAAAGAATCAAGAAAAGATGGATCCGTATGGATGTGAACAGAAACAGAAATGGATTTAACATATAACCGCAATGAAAGTTACACTGTCAAGAGAATATGGAGATGGACAGAAGAGTGTCGACAGAAGAGTGTGGACCGTGGACCATGTTGTGGGCAAGATGAAGGTGATATGGAGTGGTGTGGTGATGTACAAGAGAGAGATTGTGAGATGCAGTTTTTGAAATGTCTATGAGAGAATTGATGATGAGGAGATGGAAGAGGAAAAGACAGGATGAATAAAACAGAAATATTCCTTTGTCTAGAACATTCACGGGTTGGGCAAGGGTAGAGTTTATAAATAATTTCAATTATGCCCTTCCAGCAAAAGTCTTAGGATGAGGGACGATAATTGGAAAAGTACTTATGTAGGGTTTTTGGCAAAGATATAACTGGCTGGGTGGCCCTACCAACGAGGTTGGCTCCGTTGGTTCGCTTGACATTCAAAGTTTCTTTGGTCCCAGAAAGAGCATAAATTTTAAAACTACTATTCTTAAAAAGACTATTTCGGCTTTTCTAAAAAAAAAAAGGCTTTATTTAAGAAAAAAGAACAAACCTGCAGGTTGCGCCCTTGGGCTGCCGCCCTCGAGCGCCCCCCATCGTGGCCTTCCCCTATATATAAAACTCATCATTGCCAATTTTAAAAACCCTAATCAGCATGTGTGCTATTTTTTAACAACTAGCTTCCATGTAGAATCGATAAGTATGGGTTTTTTTTAAGACCGACCACATTTGCGAAACATGAAGTCCCTTTAAGCCCTTAATGGACATTGAGAACTTAAAGGTGTAACCCTAATATTGATTAACCCCAAAGGGAATATAAAAATCAAAATATTCTTGCAAGTTTGTGGAGGGGAGTAGCTAATAACTCGCCACTTACGACCACAAGTGGTAAGCCAAGAAATAAATAGTGTGCAACAAGAATTCTATCAACGATTTTCAACTTTCAATTTCCAATAAGCTTCAAGCACAGGTTGTCACCTCATTGTGAACGTCGCTTATTTAGTTGCTTTATGATTTTTCAAACATCAATATGTATAATTGCTATTAATATTCACCATCAGGATATATGTTGAGAATCCTATTTAGGACTCCGCGATTCTTGAGAGAGTGATAACCGCCAAATTTAAAATTTCAAAGATTTATTATGTAAGATATTATTGAAAACCACTAAGTACAAGGATTTTAATGTAACATAATACTTTGAACTGGAAATACCTGGTTGAAAAAAAAAACAAGGCAGTACCCTAAACCTATGGGTATCTTAAACATGTGGGGACCGCCTACTCATCCAATGTGAGAATTGATGTTCTTGCAACCTTATATCACTCCTACCTCCTCCACCATTGTTGTCAATGCTATATCTCTCCTCTCTCCCTCCTATCGTTGTCAATGCTATCTCACTCCTCTCGTTCCTTTGCTCACTATTGTTCTCAATGCTATCTCACTCCTCTCCTTTGTTGAAAATTTTTGTACGTAGAGGTTTTTGGACATTTTAAATTCATTGAAAACATCATTTGTTGTTTCATTGACACTACTAATTGCGAGAAGCATGTAAAGAGAATTCTTGCATGTTGGAGGCCTCTTTGAATGCAATCTTCCTATTCCTAGGGTGGTCGTATGAGGCTATTAACATCCCCAATCCAATGCTTGGATTTGAATATTGGAGAGATGGAGAAAACATCTATTATTTGCAATTTTCATATCTAAATCTTTTCAATTTTTCCTCTTGTTGAGATGATTACAAGGATGAAAGATTATAGCCTTTGTTAATCATAGTAGATTTAACACCGTTTGCTCATAATACATGCTCATTCAACCACTTTTATATTGTACTTAGCCTACCAACCCCTAAATCTACATATGGGTTAGTAAAAGCACCTTAAAAAAAGTCAGTAGCACTTCAAATGTTTTGAAACTCTATTTCGGGTGCGACTATCTTGCGAGTGCTGCGAAAAGACAGGTTTAGGATTTTGTGACCATGACAAACAACAAAGTTCATTTTACTTTGCGATTTTAACTTTCGGTGTTTTTTCAAATCACCTTGTTGAAAATTGAAGGATATGCATCATATTAAACCTTTATATTTATCTCAAGTGCATCATCAAGTGCATAAAATTAGTTCTAAAAACCAAATGTACTAAGCATTGGTGGAGATCGACTTTTCAATGCGGTGAAGTCCAAAACAATTGGTCCCATCGTATTGATGAAAAACAAAGTACGAACTTATATTAAAATCCTTGTTTTTTTTCTTTTTTGCATACATTACGATTGGTTTAAACTTAGCAATTTTCACAATTTCGATAAATTTCCATTGTTGTTGTTGTGGTTTCTCCCTATCCCAAGGCACCAAAAAAACCAACAAACCATTCTAGCAATGTGGCACCACTTGTGTTGCAATGTTGAAAGGGGCAAACATCATGCACAATTTTTTATTCTATTGCTACTTTCTAACGAGTTTAAGAAAGCAAGAAAAGACTTAGATAGATGCTAATTATAAAGTGATTTCTACCTCAACAAATTTCATCCACCATTGAATGTACGAAATTTGAAAATACACTTATGGATTACAATGTGTAAGTATATGAGAAAACCCAACAGTGAAAGCAACAATTTATTGTAGATATTGTAGAAGTCTCTTGGGATGAACACTACGTTGACTTTTCCAATGCATTTTCATGATTTCCTTACCATTCAAAGTTAAATTGGCAAACTACAATTTTGGTGTTTTGTCAAACTACCTTGTTTTCTTAACAAACGTGCAAATCTAGAATTTAGTGCATTAACATTGGTCAACCATAAATAAAATACTCTAAACATAGTAACACTATCATTATGAGCACAAAATAAAAGACCAATAAATGAATGTAACTGATGTCATCGAGAACATGTAGCGCCATGCAATCTGTACTCAGTCACATTGCACTCATCATCCACAAATACACAATGATGCATTACATTGCATGGTGCAGATATAGAAACAACTGTCTCTTTTGTGTTGAGATCCAAATTCCTTTTTGACAAAGGAAACATTGTAGAATCAACATTATTGTCCACCGCTCCTACTATAGTAGGAGGACATCCCAAACGATACAACGCATACACGCACAAACAATTCATCTGCCAAATTTGATGCCCATATCCATTAAATCCCACAATAATTTGCCTAGCACATACAACCAATAAAAACAAAGCATCTAGATGCAATAGTGTGTACTTGTACTCCATCCAATGACACACCATACTTTTTAGTGTCCCTCATAATCATCTATCTTCTAATCAACATGCAGCTCGACGAATTGAACGCACAAAGCTGGTCGTGTCTCGCAAGCAAACAACACACAACACCCACCAATCATCATCCACCAAACTTGTTGAAAACTAAAGTCCATCATCACATAAACCCACGTCGATCTTGTTCCAATTAGGAACAATCCCGTGATGCACAAAGCTATGGAAGACGCAATGAGGGAAGAAGATGAAGAATCAGATGATGATTCCACACTGGGACCTACATCTATTCACGCCTGGACTCCTTCCATTGCATCAAACTCAGTCTCAACGAGCCTATTTAATGAATCGTTGATGGAATAGATCACGAAGCTACATAAACAGTAGATGGAGTAACTCATAGCCTAGTTTGACCAAGAACTGAAAGCTATTCAGAATACTGCAGCACCACAATCAGAGCCTTATCAGCAACAATATGCTCGACGGGACAACGCTTTGGCGTCCCAACTACACTTCAAATGAGTGTACTGAAGCAAAACTTGAAGATGACACACAGATACTGCCACCTGTGTAATGCGTCCTTGGACGACACTACTTATTGCCCCTACAATCCATGGATCATACAACAGAAGAGAGGTCAGTTCTAGACCTCTTATGCTTACTATCAGGGAGCACCTAATGTATCACCAAGGCTTGAACCAGCCCCTCAACAATAGAGAATGGCACTACCAGCACCACTAGGGCCGAACAATTCTCAACTAGCTTAGGCGAATCTCACGACGGTAGAAACTAAAATATTTCTCCAACAAGAAATGCAACAACGGTATGGACCTGAGGAATTTTTTATTGATCCTGCCTTTAACGAGTATTATGCCACATATATTGCACAGCCACAATGCCAAGGGGGCAGATTGTATGGATGCTATGGATGTAGAGAAGGACATTGGATTGTCAAATGTCCAAACAAAGGAGATTATATGCCCTTCTGTCGTGAGTGTGAATATGGACACTACAACAAGAATTGTGCCCATTGAGAGCCAGTCCAGTCCCAGCATTGAATCAGATTGCAGTTCAATCAACAAGCACAAGCACAAATCCACACCAAGTCGCACAAAGGAGACCAGGAATGTCCATCACCACAAACATGATGACAAATTGTACCCCTACTATCTTGATTGGTATGTCATCTACCACACACATGATTGATCAGCTAGCTTGATGACAAACTTGAAAGCTTTCAAGCATTGTAGACCCCATTTCTCGTACAAAGTAGTGGAGATAAAATTGACACCTGATCCTCCATCTACTAAAACAGCTTCTTTTCCATAGAGTTTATGCTTGATAGGAAGAGTGATATTATGCTGCTCACTCTCCTAGGATGCTCCCACGTTCAAAACATTGTTGGCTTCTTTGAATTTTACACAGGGTAATGGTTCTCTAGGTGTTGTGTTCAGTTGTGTTCATCCAATTTGTCAAGATACCCTTTACTTGAGGTGCAAGTCGAAGGAACTCTCCAATAGAGATGTTCATTCTACTGGATAGAATGCTTGTCAACAATTCTATCCTTGGATCTTTGGGTTCAACAATATGAAATGGTTTTTTCCGATGATGTAGTCATACGTTCACATTAGACCTTTGTGATGAACCTTGCAATGACGTTGCTTGTTGATCTCTTGTTGGCAAAGGGGCTTGAGGAGTTGTTGGTTGTTCTATAGCTTTTGCAACTTCTTTGGTCTGTTCTTCTTGTATACGATGTCTGATCTTCTAATATCATCTTTTCTCTTACTTCACATTAGATATTCTCTTCTTGACTTGGAAGGTTGATTAGCTGGCACTGATATTGAGTGAGGTGAAGATGGAAGTACCTCATTGCGCTTTTGTGCTCATGTAACAATTGACACTGGACCATTACGATCATTGCCTATTGGATTTTGTTGGGTCGACCTTGGTTGTGAGTTGCACAAGTAGTTCACATTGGGAAACTGGCAAAATCACATTCAAGAATAGAGAGCGGGCAATAAACGTGGATCCCTTCACATGGGCGGTGAAGCATGTACCACCCAAAGTTGATAACAATTCACCATCTGGATTGAGCTTCAACTTGAAGATCCACTTAGTGTCAATAATCTTTGCATCAGGAGGAACTTGACAAGATGCCAGGTCTTGTTCTTCATCATCTATATCCAAAATAGTACATTGTCTTGAATTTAAGAAGGCTCTACAGCTTTGAACTGTAAGCTTGTTAATAGAAAGCAAATTCTTTGTCAGCTTAGGTACATAAGTATGTTCTTAAGCAATGTTGAGTTACCATTTGGAAGATGAAGGCATATGGGACCTTGGCCTTCAATCTGATGTGTACTGGAGTCACCGAAGTAAATATACTTTGAATTTGCTAGCATGAGTTCCTTGAATAGGAACTTGCATGGAGTCATGTGCTGAGAAGCACCAGAATCAAGATACCACAGAAGGGCATCTCTACTTTCTTGATCTTGTACCATTATTAGTGTTAGGTCTTCATGAGAGATTTTGACAGAATCAGATCCCCCATCCTACAACATCTTCTTCTTTGCTTCATTGTGCTTGAGAACTCGACAGTCCTTGATGTCGTGATTGTTTCTCTTGTAGTATTTGTAAAAGAGTTTGGTCTTTGGCTTTTGATGTTGTTGATTGTGCTGTTGTAGTTGTTGGTCTAAATCAGTCTGCTCAACTTTAGTCTTCTTGTCCTTTGAGCTTCTCTTTTTATAAAACTATTGCTTATTCAAATAGAGAGCAATTGTCTTCATATTTGACGTGGATAAGCTTTTCCTTCTTACTTTTTTATGCAATAAACTTTCTGTCAACTTTTGCAGAGACAGGTCAGGAGCATTTCTCAAGAGCAATACTAAGTTGTCGTAAGAGGGAGGAAGACTGGATAGCAGAGACATGTTAGCATCTTCGTCCGATACTGGCGAACCTACTGTAGCTAGCTAGTTGAGCAGCTATTTGAATTTGTTCAAATGATCAGTGATTGAGGTCCCTTCACTCATCTTGAGTGACATGATCTTCTTTCTCAAGATGAGACGAGTCGATACATTTGTCGTTTCATTGAGACCAAAAAGAATGTCCCATGCCTCTTTGGAGATGGAACAATTTGCTACATGAGCTATTTGTGAATTATTAAGATTCAGAGATACGATGGAAAGTGCTTTGCCATCCTTAGCTTCTCAAGCAATCATCATGTTAGGTTCAGCCGGTTTGGCTATTGAACCATTGACGTATCCCCAAACTTCTTTCTCAATGAGTGTCATCTTCATTTTGAATTTCCACATTTGGAAGTCATCAACATTGAACTTATTGATCAAGCGGATTTCATAAGATGTACCTTTCATAATGAATGATCTAAAAAATTATAAAATAGTCGTGAATACTGTAACAGTCTGAGTATGCCGTCAAAAATATATTGTACAGGCTAATTTCCCTACGTGTGGCTACTCGGCTAACCCAAGTAGCCGGCTACGGGACAAGTGCCCCGACTGATAAGTCAATGATGGGTCACGTCCCGGTCACAACTGAATAAAACAAATCTTATGAATTGTATACAGATTACAGTATCACATTTTAAGTTTACATAAAATTTATATTAGATTTACTCTGATTTCTAACTGTTTGTCCTATCGGCTACTTTACATTAATCTGATTCAAATTCTACTTTACGTCCTGAATCTGCAGTTATGTTGACAAAGAGTTGATTCATAGAAAGATTTGGTACATGAAGGGCATTGGACAATAGCTTGAATTGATTATTTAAGAAGTGTAATCTTATTCTACCTTCACCTTTGATAGCATGTGTGCTATTGCCACCAAGGTGAACATATTTTTTGGTACTGTAAGACGTATAGGACTCAAAACAACCAATCTGGCTGGTCATATGTTGAGTGGTTTTGAAATCAAGAAACCATGAGCTATTGTCTGATGCTTTCTGATGATTTGTCATGAATGCATCATGATCCACTTATGGATTGGGGTGAGATGCCTCTGTAGCTGCATTTGCCTGTTGATTCGATTGCCCTTTCTTGTTGTTCTTGGCCTCTAGTATCTGGCAACCTTGAATCTTGTGGTTGGTACATGTAGGGAGTATAGATTCGATGGTGAACAGCCCTCCACCTGTCAAAAGGGTTAGAACACTTGGATAGGAACCTAACTGTGCTTAGTTGCTAGTAGATGCTTTCTACACTCTACAATAACACTATCCCACTTTAACTCTACTTTCAACTAACACTAATCACAAGCATTCATCAAGATAGTAGGTGAAAAGGGTGAGAAAGAGATGTGAGATGGAGGTTAGCTCATGTGCTCAATATGCATGCTAAAGGAAAAGCCATAACTACTAAAAATAAACTAACAGTTTCTCCTTGAGCTCAGACAGCCGAACCATTTGAAGAACAATTGCATCGGGCTTCCGGCTGATCTTTATCCATGGATCTAAGCTTAAAAGGTAACCAATCCTATTCTCTACACATTCGAATGTCAAAGCATCTGAAGAACATTGAAGACCTGGCCATCTTCAACGACTTCAACAAAATGAATCTTTTCTGTCAGTTTGCAGAAATGAAATGTTTTTGCATACAATCTACATAAATACAAAGGAAAGTCTAACAGGCAAACCTGTCGGGGTTTTGCGAGTTTTGCGAGTTCCATTTGATAGTTTTTGATAGCACATGGTGTGCCATAAATTTTGCTTACTCCTCGACCACATTTCCTTGGTCCCAACTGTTTTGATTCAAGGACATCTTATTGAAAGCTCTTGCAATTTTTATACATAGCCAGCTTATTAATATGATATGCATTTTGGAATGGTTATCTTGATGGTAAGTGTACCATCTTATTAAACAATTGACAATGGAGAGGCAAAAGTCAATTTACTTCAAACAACAAATTCTCTCATAAAATGCATGTGAACTTCCTCTTTTCTTTAGCCATGGATTATCGTACATAGAAGTGGATTGATTGGTTTAATGTTTAGGTTTTTAATTCAATATTTTAATTTACAGAACTAGTAGGTGGATACATCCTTAAAATTATCTAACACTTGATGATAACTGAATGATGTCCCTTAGACTCTACTTTCATTAATGCCTTCTCTTAACCTCCTTAATTAATTCATGTATATTATCCAAAGTCACTACAAATCACTCCACATTCTTTCATGTTTGACCCTACTCTTCCAACTTGCGATGTTGAGTCCCCTTCCATGCATAATTCAAATACCAATGTTCGATACCCAAAATTTTCGATACACACATTTTCGATATCCAAAATTTAGAAACCCCAAAATTCGATTTTCAAAATTCGATATCCAAAATTCGATACCCAAATTCGATTCCCAAAATTTTCGATTCCCAAAATTTTTTATACCCAAAATTTTCGATACCCAAAATTTTTTATTCCCAAAATTCGATACACACATTTTCGACACCCAAAATTTTTGATTCCCAAAATTCAATACACCCAAAATTTTTTACTCTCATAATTCGATACCCAAAATTTTTTATTCCCAAAAATTTCGATACCCAAAATTTTTGATTCCCATTTCAAAAATTCGATATCCAAAATTCAATATCCAAAATTCGATTTTCAAAATTCGATACCCAAAATTTTCAATTCCCAAATTTCAATACCCAAAATTTTCGATTCCCCAAATTCGATACCCAAAATTTTTTATTCCCAAAATTTTTGATACCTTGAATTTTCGATTCCCAAAATTTTCGATACCCAGAATTTTCGATACCCAAAATTATTATAGATTGAATAATAATTCTATTACATAACCAAGCCCAACCTAACCCAACCCACTCAAGCCCAACCCAACCCGCCCACTCAAACCCAATCCAACCCAACCCAATATCAGACCCAAACCACCCAATCCCAACCTATTCAGAACTCCCACTCCATACAAATCAAACCCACTCTGAGCCAACCAACATTTCACCCATTCTTTTCAACATACACTAATGCTAAGGTTCCAAATCAAGTAGAGTAGACACACATGATGCAACCATAAATGTATTTTTCAGTAACAACATGTGTAGCATACATCAATTAAAATCTTGGGATCAGTAGCCATGTAGCACCCAATAAATCCGCAAAAGTGATAAATATGACTGATACGAAGTATTGCAATAAAATCACCATAATCTAAAGCAACTGAGAACTATCTAATCCTCGTCCGAAATCTCCAAGGCCTCATCATCCACGAATATGCATTTTTTCTGAGGTTTCTTCACACCTATTGGGACATGCTCATTATCTCTTGTTGCCTCCAACAACCTGGCCATGGATTTATTGACTTACGAAAGAAAACTGTAAATCCGAAAAAGATTTAACTTCTCTAACCGTCTTCGGTATCGGCCACTCAAGCATTGTCTTGACCTTACTCTCATCAATCTTCAATCCACTACGGGTGATGTTATGACCGAGGTACAATAACTCATGCTTAAAAACTCATATTTAGATTCTTTAGCATAAAGTTTCTCTCGTCTGAGAATATCTAAGACAGTCGTAAGATGACTCAAATGCTCCTTAAGTGTCCTACTATAGATGAAAATGTCATCTAAGCATACAACCACACACTTCCCTAGATATGGACGAAAAAGATCGTTTATCATCTATTGGAACGTAGCCGGTCAACCCAAAAGGAAGCACGAGAAATTCATAATGACCGAATCTCATCTGAAAACCAATTTTTGCACATCATTCGGATGAATTCTAATCTGATGATATCCGGATAAAAGATCTATCTTTGTGAAGTATTTAGCTCCACCTAATCGATCTACCAGATCTTCCATACGAGGCAAAGGATATATTTTTTTTAATAGTTACCTTTTTCAACCCCTTGTAGTCCACACACAACCTGAAGCCTCCATCTTTCTTCGATTAAAGAAGAACAGGAGCACCCCAAGCTGACTTACTTGGCTGAATATGACCCATCGTCAGGTAACTTTCAATTTGCTTAGCAATCTCTATCTCTTCTTTCTGAGAGAACCTATTAGGTTGTCTAGAGATAGGGTGACTACCTGGAATTAACTCTATCTTATGGTCTACCAATCTGGATGGCAGTATTCCATGAGGTAATTCTACTGGAAATACATCTTTAAATTCAGACAATATCTTATTCTTCTCAATTTCCTCCTGATCTAAGTCTACAGAGTTAAGAATCTTTATTCACAACTACTTAGGTGCATTTCAGATAAATCCAAAATTAGCTTAGCAAATAAAGAATAAGCTTCATATTGCGAATCAAAAATTTTCATTACATTAATAAATGAACTCATCCCAGATGGATGTACATATTTGTCTCCAAACAATGTAACTATTTCTTTACCCTCCTGAAAAGAGAGAACATGCTTCTCAAAATCTATCTCAGGATGCTTATTAAATAACCACTCGTATCCTAGAATTATGTTTGTACGTGCTAAATCTAAAACGTGAAAATCGATTAACTCTCTATAATCTTGGATCCAAACTGGGAGTCTTAGAACTTTAACATCCCACGTCTCCAACTCCGCACCTGAAGCTAGATATACTCGATATCTATGGTTATTGGCTTCAATTTCCAGGCCGAGTTTCTGCACAAGACCAGAGTTAATGAAATTATGAGTAGATCCACTGTCCACAAAAATACTAACTTCATGTCCTTTAACAGTGCCTTTCAAATGAAATAAATCATTTGGCAAGAATGATGTAGTACTAAAAGAACAATCGCACTCACAATTAACTTTATTAATTTCCAGCTTAAGATTTTCTTTACCTGGCATCTCAATCACTTGATCTACACCTTTCTTTCGCTCAGGGCAGAATTTCATAATGTGTCCAAGCTAACTACGATGGAAACACACATTGGTCCTTCTTGCCTTTTTCTGACAAATGCTTCTTTTGTCTAAACTCAGATGCAGCTTGATCTAGTTCATCAAAATACTTAGATTTTTTGTTACCACGAACTCTTTTCTTTCCTTTTTTCTAGATGTGTCCGGATGATCCAGATGGATTAGCATGTAATTGCTCTCTAGATGCCACCATTGCAAGTCCCGCTGCGCTCGATAGATCGCTTATAGTCTCATTTCACTTCCCTCTTTCCAACATGGTATTAGAGCTCTATTACTATTTGATATCTTTCACGATATCATTAGATACTTTTTATAGTATTAAACCAAAACATACTTGCTCTTAATTCTTCAATTTGTGATATCAAATTTCAGTATCAGATGGATTCTCAAAGTAAAGCAGGTCTCATTACAAAAAAGCTAAATGGATTCAATTATTATTTGTGGAAATTTAAGATGAAGACCTTGCTAATCGCCAACGAGTGTTGGGGGTATTCCCAACACAGAACAAATAAATAAAGTTGGTGAATAAATGTGTTACGAGGGCATGGCTTCCTGCGCGTATAAGCCCATGGCCCAATGAGCACGCAAGTTAATTGTAAATAGAAATAATAGACTTGGGCCCTTTTGCGATTAAAATAAAACTTGAGGCCCAAAGTCAAGTTAGAACTTAGTATTAAACTTTTTTAAGTTGTGTCCAATTTTGGACTCACATGAATCTTGTGATTTCTAATGTACTTTTTGTGGACCCTTGGATTAAGTTGGGTCGAAGATGAATGGATAGGATCAATGTACATATTAATAGGATTTTGGGGCAAGGGCCTTCCCCATTTATAAAAAGGCACCATTTGTACTCTATTTTTCATGCTTAATAGAGGGGAGGAGACTCTATCATTTTGGGAGCTCAAGCATCCTCAATTGCTAATCACTCTCTGCTTATGCTTTTGTAGTGATTTGTGTGTTATTTCCCATTTGCTATGTTTTTAGTTTATGCTAGTTATGTTTTTCCATAAGCAATGATATTGAGCATTTGAGCCAACCTCCATCTCAAATCTCTCTCACTCTTTCTCTCTTTCCCTCTCTCTCTCTCTTCTACTCTTCTCTTTCCCTTCACTCAAACCATGTGAAATGTTAGTTTAGCAGAGTAGAGTTAGCAGTGGGTAGTGTTAAGGGTGATAGATTTAGTGTAAAAGTAAAGAAGTATCTAAAAGTTGCATCTTTACATAGTTAGGCATCTATCCAGCGTTCTAACCCTTGTTGACAGGCGCAGGGTCACTGAATAGAAATGTGTCGTGCACATACAAATGTGATGATAATAAAATAATGCTACACTGGTCGTTGCTGGGGATAGGTTCTCTCTAACTAGTATAGCTGCCATTTTAGTTAATTCTTGATTTTTAGAGTAGTTTTAGGTGGATTTTGGGGTAGGAAGAGTTAGTTTTTTGTATTTTTTTTGTGTTTGGACTGTTCCCAGGTAGCGGAGGAGATGTGAGAGGGTAGAGGAGGCCCTAAACAGGCTCTAAGGGCTTGACATCCAAACCAGAACTTGAAAAATCCAAAAAAAAAAAAAAGACACACCAATCTTCATTTTGGACGGAAAAAGAGCCAAAAATCTCATCAGATTTTATTTTTTCCAAAACTAGTGAGAGTTAACCCTCGCACGACTCGCAGCAACTCCAGGGTACTGTCCCAAAACTACATAGAAGCCTACGAGAGTTAGTTCCAAGCCAATTGCAAAATCAGAGAAAAAACCATAAAAATTCAAAAAATCCTTGTAAAAAACAAAAAAAAAATTCAGATTTCCATAAGAACTCTCACAGAGTTCTCTGAAGTTCCATCTCAGTGAAACCAGGACAAAAAGAAACTTGCGAGAGTTAGTTCAGAGCCCAAGTACCAGTGCGAGAATTCCCAGGGGGAAAAAGACGAGAAAACCCCAAAGAACCCTCACAAACACCAGAATTTTTAGTTCCACTGGTCAAGAACCCTTGTAGAGAATTTTGAAGTTCCATCTCAGTGAGACCAGGACACATAAGAGTCTGCGAGAGTTAGTTTGATTCCAATGAGCAGAAAATTGGATTTAAGTGCTGAAAATTCACTAAAATTTGAAGATCCGGAAAATCCTTACAAAAGTAACTCTCACAGACCACTCCAATCGATCCAAAATATCATTTTCCATCAATGATGAAATTTGTGAGAGTTAGTACTGATTATTGGTGAAGATCAGGCCAAAATAGTGGCTTTGAACCCTCACAAATAGTGAAATTTTCCATAAACGCTCCTTCGTCCATGTCGATTGTAGGAGATTGAGATGATATTACGACTGCATTTGCCTGTTGATCTGGTTGCTTATTGGCGTTCTTTCCTTTTTGAATCTCGGATCTCATGATTAGTGTGTTTGCAATACTTACATAACATCTTCTTATTCGATTGTGGACTTGATAATTGCTCTTGACTCTAAGTTGGCTTCTGATTCGATGCAAAATGTTTAGAGATTTTCTTCTTCTGTCGCTTCACTTTGGAATCATTAGTACTAAAGTGATTTCGTAGCCAAACAATTATAGAGTGGAAGTGTTGTATAGAATATTGCGATATTGAATTATTCAATAGATCAAACAAAACAAGAAGAGATTGATCAGCTACTGATAACTGTAGAAAAGCATACATTCTGACATGATATTGAACGCAATAAAAAGATAGATTGATTTAGTAAGTAGCATGTACAAAGTCAAATGATGATGATCACAAAACAATAGCAGATGAAACCGCGTACTCTAAACTATCTCTGAGTAACTGGTAACTTTGTTTGATGCACTTCCGCTAATAAGCAGTAAGTGCTAAATAACAATACTCAAGCAAAATAATAGAACTATATGAGTCCTCCTTCTGTGATTTTTTGTCTCTTTCTATTCTTCTTTCTAATCTATAATGATCAACTATTTATACTAAATCAATTTAAGCTTATCTAATTATGGCAGATTAGGGCAAGTCTTTAGCTTCATAACAGGCGAAAATAATAATGGTCTTCCTTCGATATGTCAGTGTCATCGAAGTTGCTCCAATATCCGACGATCCACCTGTTGAGCGATTTCTGAGTATTTCTGCAAGCTGTGTAAAAACACAAATAAATCTATAGAATTGAATAAATGAATGGATGAAGACTACAGATCGATTATTCGGTTGAAGCACTCCCGATAGTAGAATATTTTAACAGTAATGATTTTGGACTCCCAACTTTTTTGTGTGAACTTGAAATAGGGCTCTCGTGAACATAATGACAGCCATTGATAGAGCTATATGCCACCCCACGAATTCATATTATTCCAGAATTTACTCTTGTAAGAAGCTTTGTAAGCACATAAACAACTTGGTCAATGATTATAAAATAACGCATATCTATTTCAACGTCACGTAGGTTTTCTCTTCTTCTTTTTTATGAGCAACCTACATGTTGGAGTTAATCTTCACTTCTACTCACCTAATTCATGCAGCATGCAACCTTACTAGCACCTAATTCATGTAGTCTGTATCTATATAGACCTTGAAGTAGAACATGATCGACTAGACTACATCGACGTTGACTTCACCGACTTGACTTAAGTCCATTGACATTCTGACTTCGACTCCATCGACAACTTCTCAAGGGTGAACAAGTCGACTCGACTCATTCGACACCTTCAACGAATGTTGACTATCACTAGTTAAAATGGAGCTCTGCACTACATAAACTACGTCACCGTTCACTACACAGTAACTACATCATTGCACGACGGTTACCCGTACAGTCATAATCTTCATGACCACCGCAACTGAACCATTCTCGGGCACAGGATCAGTATCTGATTGTTGTATTCACAACATCTTACTTGACGCAAATTCTCTACTTTCTTTATGTGTGTTTGCACTGTCAAATGCTTTCTGATAATTCCTTTCTCCAGTATTGATACTCGTTCCATGACTCATTCAAAATATCTAATTCGAAGGAAGCATGGCTGTCTTAGATGCCTAACTATTTCGTTGTCTTTGACACCTACAAAGATATTCCTCTGGTCGATCTAAGTAATAGTTTGAATCAACAGTTGGTAAAGATCCTGTCATAATTTAACGTTGAGTTTTTCTCTTGTCTGGATTTCGTATTCTGCAAGAGTGGTATTAGAGCTAATAAAATAATTTCCTAAACAAATATTCCTTCATACAAACCCCAAAAGTGGTATTTTTGATGTTGAGTTAAGTTGATAGTCGAGATGTTGTCTTCCCCGAAGATAAATTCTTCAACTTCAAGCAAAAGCAGCCAATGGAAGAGTTCGTCCCAACGACTCCCATCACCATCGACAGGCCTCGACCTATGATTGTTCTGATGGACATTGAAGATATCCTTGTGGCTCTGAGTGACTTCCTCTAGGCTTCTCCTTGATCTCACCACTTAATGAAGAATTGGCTTTCATGCTTTT
Organism: Diphasiastrum complanatum; assembly: GCA_029204225.1. Classification (NCBI taxonomy): domain Eukaryota; kingdom Viridiplantae; phylum Streptophyta; class Lycopodiopsida; order Lycopodiales; family Lycopodiaceae; genus Diphasiastrum; species Diphasiastrum complanatum. Next base: position 35,978,587 of record CM055095.1, read on the forward strand.
CGGGTCCAATCTGGACTTCAATATGAAATTTTTTATTGAAGTTGAATGGCCATTTTTCTTTCAATGACCCTTGGGCCGATATAGCTCCTCGAGCTTCCAATCTCAACCGTTGATCAACATGGATCTAAATCCGACAGTTGCAGTCCCGTTTGCACGTTAAAGCAGCTAAATTGCATTAAAAACAAGTACATCCAATCTTCCCAATCATTCATTTCATAACTTAGCAAAACGTTCTGCCCTTTTAACGAAGCCGTATCAGGGCAGAAGCCATACCGATCAGTAAAGGAGCAAAAAGAACATATTAGTTTCACTTATACATTCTACATGTAAGCAACTATCTTTCATTACACAGATGGACAGAGACTTGGCGATGGTCATAGTGCTAGGTACTAGAGCACCACTGTGCTATACTAGCCCCCACATGTATCCCGTATCAGTTTTTTGGGAGTCCATGCGCCGAACAACTTGGGCAAATCCATGCCATTCAAGTGTACCATGGTCGAGCCCTATATAACTACTTGACTTTACTTATATTAACCGGACACTAGATGGAGAGAAATTTTTTTTATGCAGGATCAACCTTTATTGGATTTATTACTTAAAAAGCCATTACACGCAAGGTTTTCATATCATCATAAATACGTGAGTAACATCATAGTTACGAGTTAGGTTACCCACCGTATTGGTGATATTCCGTAAAGCATCATACATGAATGAGAGTTGAAGTCATCTCTTGTGAACTATCCATCTTCAGCTGCTTAAACGAATCACCCACGTGCTAAGGCATTCACACCGAAAGTATTGGATTAAGTATAGAGTATTCTTGAAGCCCGACAGAGTCATTATCAATAGCTAACTACTTACTTATCCGAAGATTAATCACATAGCATTTCATTCATCGTGAGCATTTCCCACCATATACGGATTACTAGCAATGGTAATCATTATTACTCAAGAGCATACTAGCATATCCAACCACCTTTTTACTACTTCCTTTTCTGTAATCACAAACATCATCATATGACTTTATCAAAGACATATAACATCATACTCTTTATCAAACCAAAAGAGTAATCATATGGAGCAATACCACGTATAGATTATAGCCAATTGAGTATAGTAAGAGCATTCTCATCAACCATATTCATGCTACAGCTTCTAGTAAATCCATAAACCAATTGGAACGACATTGGTCCATCGCATTTCTAAACGCATTGTTACATACTGAAAAACGCTTGCAACTTTGCTCATACAAAGAGCTTATGGTAAATCGCAGAAATACAAGCAATATTAAGCTAACAAGCAGTGCTAGCCAGCGGCCAGCAAATCGCCTCAGAGAGGGCGCTGGGCAGCAACTAGTCTCTTTTCAAAAAATTTGATAATGATACTCAAAAGTTGGTTTGCTGTCCAGTACTTTTCATAAGCCAAAAAGGTTGAAGAAATACCTAAAAAATTGCACACGATTGATTGTAGTAGTATCCAATCACAATATGCCAGTCAAACCTTGCTACTCTACAACGGTAATCACAACACCCTGTGAGCATTCATCCTTAGCATACATCCATCCTTATCAGCGAGATACCATTCAAAATGTTCTCACCTTTGTTTGCAGTACTATTGCTCTTCCAATAGCATTCACGAGCGTCTTCTTCAATCACAATCACCGTACGGTAGAGCACCAGGAGAGCAAGAATGAGGGAGAGAGAGAGAGTAAAAAAGCATGAGGGAAAGTGAATAGGGTTGTGTGATCTCCCTCTTTATAGAACCACAGGACACTTAGGTGTACTAAGTGCAAATTGCTGCTCATCGTTAGATTGACTGTCCATAATGTGCACAGATCCTGGCCATTGAAAGATTCACAACTTTCCCACCATTTAAAAAAAAAACTTTTTCTATTATGTGGGGTCTTTTATCATAGTAAGGCATTTTTTTGCCCCCACTAGTAATAAGGTTAGTACGCGACATTTACATTCCAAATAAACTTGCAAAGCGAATAAAGTGATATATGTATGTAACAGAGCCCATCAGAGAGAGAGAGAGAGAGAGAGAGAGAGAGAGAGAGAGAGAGAGAGAGAGAGAGAGAGAGAGAGAGAGAGAGAGAGAGAGAGAGAGAGAGAGAGTATTTACATAGTGTACTAGTACTCAAGAAATGTGACGAGAAACCGAATGATTCGTGTTTTGATGACGCGAATAGAAAATGTTCAAGTTCTGGTGAGTTGGAGTGATGCTTAATTCCAACACAACCTAGGCACACACACACACACACACACACTCTCTCTCTCTCTCTCTTGCTATGCAGGTGAAGGCAGGGTTGACGCTCCCAACGTTCAGACCCTATACTACGAAGATGACACAACAATTGTGCGAATCCCTTTGATTGCACACTCACCATCATTGGCCGTGTAGATCACCCTCTTGTGATCTCCATATGCCAACAAAGAAGTAAAGTACTCTTTGTGAAAAGTCACATGTGAACTTGCTCCACTATCCACCATGGATCTAGATCCCCATCATTAGCAAACATATATGAAGACATCACAAAAGCATCATTATTTGTATCTCGAGCATCCAAACCATCCTCGTCAAGAGTAAAATTACCTTGCTTGTCTCCTTGATCTCTCTTCTTCTTGTAGCACTCACTTGAAAAGTGTCGTTTGATGCCACAATAGAAGCACTTGAGCATTGATCTATCCTTTTTTTTGCCATTTGAAGAGGCCTACCCTTGATCTTGCCCTTTAGACCACTTAATTTTGCTTTTGCCCTTGAATTTTCCCTTTGTGAACATAGCCTCCTCTTGAAGTGTCGATGTAGATCCACCCCTTGCTTGAAGCTCATATTCTTTGTTGATCAAGATCTCTTGAAGATCCATCAAACTTGGCAAAGTCTTTTGAATAGCTAAACTTTGAACAATGTTAGAATGAGCATCCAACAAACCATTAAGAATCACTTGAACAAGCTCTCCTTCCTTAATGTTCTCATGAATGCAAGCTAACTCATCATTCAATGTTTTCACTCTCAAAACAAAAGTGTTGGAACTTTCTTCACTCTTTTGGAAACAATAAAAAATTTGTCTTTTTAGAGTCAACACTCTAGAAGTAGACTTGGACTCATAAAGCTTCTTCAAAGCTTCTCTCTTATTGTACCTCACTTGATCTTGTTGTGTTGTTGGTCTCTCCCCCAAATCTACAACAATATTCAAAACATCATTCATCTCAAGAAGTAATTCCATCCTCACTTTCCACAATGAATAGTTACTTGAGGTAAAGCCTATCATTGGCTTCCAACAGGACTCCACTTGATGTTGCCATGTAGCAATGACCTAATCTTCTCTTTCAACCTGTTTCAATGCTTAAAGCACTCTTTTGAACAACAGCAAATGTTTTCAAAGAAAAATCACAAAGATTTGAATCTACTCAATTCTCTTCTAGCACTTATACCAAGCAAATCAACACGTAGAATAGTGAAATCTTGATCAACCTACGATCTATCCTCAATCTAATGACTCTTGCCACTTCCTTAAATTAAAACACACTCAAATGAAGTTCAGTAACCTCACTATCAAGAGATCCAATCAACATTAGGGTTTTGAATATCTCAAAATTTATAGGCAAACGCCAAAAACTTGATGTGCAATATATTAGCCACCACCTAGGCAAATGTAAACCCTACTATTTTTGGGACTAGATAATGTACCCAACATTCAAATTTGAATTTACTCAAACTCGACTACCAACTTTTCCACACTTTCAAAAAGTGTTTATTCAAATGAAATTTAGACTAATTAACTTTGAAAAGTCAAACTCTAAGTCTAATATAAAGCTGGCCTCAATTTTTCAAAGAAACAAATGTAGCAAATATGACTAAACTAGTTGAATCTTTCACACTGCATACTTCGAAACTTTTGTCAGATTGTCTTCTTCTTGACTCGTTTCATAATCCGGTGGCACTAGGACTTTCAGTTTATAGTGCATTTTATTGTTAGGTGGGTTGATCAACACAGCTGCATGTCGATTTACATAAGCCAAATGCCTCCTAGCTAATTGTGAATTTCTCATCGGGCAATCTCGGCATGGATAATTAACTCTGCATTGTGCACAATAGGGTTCGAATGTTCATGGATCCCCTCGATGTGGACATTCGGCTCGACGATGTTTTCCTCCGCATCCAAAGCATCTTACCGAGTGCAATACACCATCATGTCTAAGTTGATAAGCATACACTGGTGATAGATTTCCCTTAGGATCTTCCAAAAAATAGACTGGGAGGCTATATTCTGCTTGTGACCTCTGAACCGCTGGATCTGGCTGTTGGGCCTTCTTCTATACCTTTGGTGCGAGCATAAGCTTGACGACAGGCTGAACTTGAAGTGCAAGGTTCTTGGTCTTCCACTGCACCTGATCCGCTTGACTCTGTTGCACTCCCTGATGATTCATAGCCTTCTGCCCTTGTATGCTCGAGTAACATTAACACTTCAGACTTTTCCCCATCCGATATTTCTACGTTTGGACATGGGTGATCTACTTTCTACTTCAAGATGAGATTCTCCATAATGACAACATCTTGACATATTTGCGGCAATGAAGTATAGGATGCAAATTCTCTCATACCAGATTTGATCCTGTCGAGTAATCCAGTATAGAAGTTCTGCATTATGGTTTCAGGACTCAATAGATCAGTATCCTTCACTAGATTGAACATTCTTCTGGTGTATCGCTGAATTGTCTCATTATGAAAAATCTGAAATGAAGCTAACCTCACAAACTCGGTAGTCATGGCTGAAATGCAGTATTATCATGATGCACAAAATTGCTTTAAGGGTTGTACAACTATGGTGTCCCACTTGTTTTTTTTTTTTTTCTTTCTCTTGAAGTGAAGAGAATAGAGTAAGTGAAAGATAGATCAGTAAGGATGAAAAAATAAAATAGAAATGGATTCAATAGATGATAGAGTTACATTGTCAAGAGGGGATGGAAGATGAAATGGGGATGGACCAAAAGTTGTGGCAGCGTGAATGGTGACTGATGTGGAGGGTACTGGTTTTTCTTGGTACTGAGGTTCATTCACTTGGTTCAGTCCAAGGATGTCGGGTCTTGATGGATGTTGTGACTGCAACCTAGATTTGACAAGATCTGATCAGTTTAGTTGGCTACTAGTGTGAATTTAGCCCTTTTTCTTGGTTTTTTCTAGATTTCTCTTTGATCCTAGCTATGATTGGCCTAAGAATTTCAAAGTAGACAAATCTAAGGCAGATCCTTCTATTGATTCGATCTGCAAGGTTACTCAGTGCGAGGGTTGGCTCTACGAGGGTTCTTTGCACTGTTTTGCAGTCAAAAAGCCATTTTTCTTGCAATCTACTGGGAACTAACTCTCGCCCTCTTAACAATAGCTGAATCTAGATTAATATCTAACTTATGTAAAACCTGCGAAAGTTCTTTTCCAATGGTGTGAGAGTTAATGATGTTTGCAAGGATTCTGAAGAGGTTTTTCCCTTACAACTTCATCAAAACTTCATATGAACTCTCGCAGACTTGGTCATAGATGAAAAATGGCATTTTGAGCATAATGGACCTGGCTATGAAAGTTACTTCTCACTGGTGCGAGAGTTATTGATGTCTATGAGGATTCAAAACCACTGCTCATAGATCAATCAATAATTCAAACTAACTCTCGTAGGCTTTTCTTTGTCACTATCTCAATAAAATGGAGCTTCAGAATTCTCTGCGAAGATTAGTTGCCAGTTGCCAAAAAATAAAAAAATTGATGACTGCGAGGGTTTTGGCCTTGATTTTGCTATTTTGGATCTTGGGAACCTTCGTAGAGGGTCTTAATCTGCAAGGTAACTCTCGCAGAGATTTATGTGTCACTATCTCAGTGAGATGGAGCTTCAGAAGGCTCTGCAAAGGTTACTTAGCAGTATTTTTTTTTAATTTTTAAGGTTTTTTTGAATTTTTTTGGTTGTTTTTTTGGCTATTTTGGAAAATGGTTGGGAACTAACCCTCGCAGAGATTTGTGAGTCCTTGTCTCAATGAGATGGAACTTCAGAAGGCCCTGCGAATGTTACTTCAATCTGAAGAAAAAGTTATTAGATCTGATATGTTTTCCCGCCCATTTTTTCTTGCCAAAAACAGATTTTTCATGTTTTTTGAATTTTTATGGGTTTTTCTGGATTTATGGAAGCACATACATACAATCAAAAAATCATAGAAAAAAAATGCACAACTAACCCCTCAACCACACTAAACTATCTTCCAAAAAATCCGATTTTTGGTGAAAAAATGGTGAAAAAGAGGAAGCGAGAGAGCGAGAGAGAGAGAGAGAGAGAGAGAGAGAGAGAGAGAGAGAGAGAAACCAACAGAGTTGTATTAGAATGAAAATAGAGATACAATACAAAGGAAATGACTCTCTTTTATAGATTCCCAAGGTGAGCCTCCTTCACTCAGATTGGCCACTTCATTGGGGCAAAGATTCTAATCCAAGCCTTTCAAAGAAACACAACTTAAATCTAATGGTGCTAAGAAAGCACAAAGCAAGATCTAAATCTGTTTGCAACCTGTGCTATGGCTCATTATCTACGTGTTCTTAACGAATGACGTAATGCCACATGTCCGCTATCACAGCTCTCTCACACACACACAACGAAACAACAAGCAAGTGTCTCTGTTTTTCTTTTGGAAAGAAAGGTTCTTTTTGATATGGGATAAAGAAAAAAGGATCCCCTAGGTGGAAATTGTAGGTGCACAGGCCAAACCCTTTTTAGGACGTTGATTATAAGGCTCTCCGCTTCTCCTAAAGAGGAAAAAAATCCCCTTGGTTTTGCCTGTAAAATGGGATTTGGTGTCATGTGCATTCGTGCTTGAAGTGGAGTATTTGTAAAGTTGATGGTGGCATGAAAGCTTTGGAGCGGAGGATGGAGTGAAATCGCAATGGAAGGAAATGATAGTCCGTGTGAAGCACTTAATCAAAATACAGAACTGAAGCTACACAAATTCCTACATTGGTTGGAGGTAGTGTTTTCAAATTTCTTCTATTTAGATCAGAATTTGCATCTAGTAGCCCAAAATTTGCATCTAGTAGCTTTTCTGATCTTTAGGATTTCAAATATTGCATAAATGACAACCTTGTGCAGAAGGCATAATATGTTTGTAAACTATTATGCTATATCACACCAAAGGAATGCAGCCATCTCTTTCAATCTCACAAAGAAAATGCTATGTAGCCATAGGTCTAGGTCTATTCTCCCTGGTCTGCCTTTTGTTGCAAAGAAGACGGGTCACAGTTCGAAGAAATAATCTGAACTCTTTGTACATTTCGAATACTACATTTGCAAATACTAACCTTCTATATGTATATGATTTGAGACCCTCAAAACTTCCAAAGAACATTGACAATGCAATTAAGTGGTTATGGTTTTAGGGTTTAGGGTTGGTGAAGACTTCCTTCTCTCTACTTGAGGTTATGAGTTTGACTCCACTCAACGGATGAGGACATGCAAGAGAAATTTGTTTTTGGTGGTTGATTAGATTTTCTAGCTTAGATAATTCCAATGTTGAAATCAAAGAATTTGCTTGCATTGCAGCTTTTAGTTTGATTGATCAAACCATTCCCTTCTGACTTCGTCTGTAGAGGAAATTCTGATTAAGCTTATTTTTCTGAGATTTTGATTTTAATTTCCGGTGTCTGCCTTAAAATTTGTTCTTCAAATATTCTAAGCTTCGCTTATGACAATAATGACGAATTCAACAATGTTGAATAAGAGTATGCCTTTGTGTGAACAAAATTTTTTGTGATTATTAATGTTGTTTTGCGGCCAGAAAATTGTCAAATCCCAGATTATTTCCAAGCTGAAAAATTTAAGGAATGAGTTGATAAATTAATTTCAAAAAGCCCAAAAATATGTTCTTCCTTAAAAAAAACAGTTCCTCCTTTGGGAAATCTCCAACTAATAACTCAATACATTTAACAGTAATTAGAGCAACAACTCCTCATAGAAAGATAGGTGCGCACATAGTCTTCTGCAAAGAACCTTCATTCAAGTCTTCTCAAATGATGAGAATGAATGTAGCTATACAATCTGGAGTCCTTAAGGTTTGTAGGTGGTTTTACTATAGAGTAGTCCTCCTGAAATTTGCCATGTCTTTTAAGGCACTTATCTTAGTACACAAGGTTAAACGACTCATAAGGATCAGTTTAATGATCCTTAAAAAGTTATAAAGACTGAAGGACTCTAAAATATCTTATCTTATTAGGACATTTTGAAAGTAATTTTGCCTTAAGATTGGCATTTTGAATGTTCGAGCTTGACTTTTTTCCCTATCACAAAATTTTTGAAATTTTAATCTTATTTTTTTTACTATTCTCAATTTAAGGTATGTACAAGGAAGACAAAGCTATTTGGAAGGTATTTCGGAAGATTATGTGAGGTCCCCCATGAACACTTTGAAAGGTCTCAATTGGACTTCTAAAAGGTACTTTTTGGACAAGTCCCAAGTGAACATATGAAAGCTCCTTTACGGGCACCCTAAAAGAAAGTAGTGTCATATGGAAGAAGTTACGACCTCAACATTCATTCTAAAAGCTTAAGTTATTTTCTATTGATTTGTGTTTGTGACAAATTGGTAGGTGTTTGGGGATGTGGATACAATTGAAACACAAGTTCTTGGTAAGAATCTTAAGAATCTTCTGTGGAGGATAATTTTCGAAGGCAACGTTACATGGTGAAAATGATGGTCGAGTAGGGGCAACAAAAGGAGATCTAAGAAGAGGACTAGTTGTAACAGAAGAGAGATTGAACAAGAAAATGGTGGATGGGAGGAGGACTAAGGCTGAAAAGAGAATTGTTGGTCAAGGTACTTATGTTGTAAAGTACTGGCGAGAGTCATACTTAAGAGAGGTGGGCTGAAAGGATTGAATATTAAAACAAAGGACACCGCGCAAATTGACAATGCCTTTAGCAAACAAGGGGAACATTAGAGAAACTATAAGAAAGTCGACAAACTTTTCATTATGGTCTAAAGAGTATTTGTTTGCTTGAGTTGTTGATATTGGTTGAGTTGAGTGGTCATCCATGTTGGATACTGATATCGTAGATCAGTGGTTGCATAAGTGGGAAGAGTATTTTGATTTGAAACGGTCCCCAATTGATGAGGGTTGGCGGGTCCGCAAAGCTGCTTACCAATCACTGATTTTGCTGACAGGTGGTGGCGCAAGTTGTTGAAGTCTAATCAGGCTCCATCCACCTGGCTTGAGTTTAAGCGAGCTTTCAGAGCTCAGTTTATTCCACTGTAGAAGGGATTTGGGCATTAATCAAGTTGTAAAATATGATGATTTGAGCCCCAAAAATCTGGTTTGAAGGCTGCAGGACCAGCGTTGACAGCTGGGAGCAAAGAGGCTTCGATCTTGACCTCAACTTGTTGCCGAAATCACCCTACTAACTTGTGATTGGCTGTGTACTGCTCGGGCATGGATTTCTGTGAATTTGATGGATTTGGGCTGTTTCACCCAAGACAGACCTACTGCATGCTTCATAAGAGGGTTTTGTGAGCGAAAAACACCTGATTACTCTCATTTTAGACCTCAACTTTGCAGGTTTGGAAAGCCATAATTATGGATCCACATGAGGGTACTAGGACCAAATTAACCGGGGTTGAAGAAGTGGCAGCTAAGGTGGATGCTATTGTCGACAACTCCGGTGTACGGAGTTAGTTGTGACTCTATTCAGGAGCATGTAGAGGAGATCCATGAGCCAACAAGGATATTGGATAGGCGGGAGAATTGTTTGTGTAACCGCTTGATCTTTGTTATATTTAGTTGCTTGGCATGGAAGACCTCTTGCAGATGCTGCCTGGGAGGCCGCGCACAGTTTGCGTGCACTATTTACAGTTTTTAGAGACACATGCACGTTTTGTAATTATTGTAATTACTGAAATGGCCAAGTCACCTGCCTGTGGTCACCTTTGTAAGTAAATTGTAAATAAACTATAATTAGTTGGCATTGGACCTCAAAGAGTCTTGCTTAGCTTTGGCATGGGGTACTGGGTCATTTATTAGGAGAGGCTGGACTGACCTCCTAAAAAGGAGGAGAGTTGACTAGTCAACGAGACATGCCTCTTATGCTCACTGGGACACTTGGTCCGGTGAATGAGTGACATGTCAGGGTTGATCGTTCAAACGTGACACATGTCACATGCTCACTGGGACACTTGGTCTAGTGTATGACACGTGTTAGCCTACTCACTTGCCTATGTGTAAGGGTACTGCCAAGTGTCGACTCTGCATGGAATTGGCCATGTGTCGACATTAGGAAAGGTCAGGGTTAAGGGGTGCTTGAGGATTGTGCATAAGTGAGCCTAGAGAGAGGCATTCCTCATCATAATCTATGCAGCAAAGGTTGGGAGGAGACAAGGCAGCCAACTCCACCATGTTTCGTGTGCTTTGATGTTTTACATGCAGGGAAATCCACAGGGATCGACATTGCTGATTGCTGCGCACGGGATAAGCTAGGCTTTAAGTGAAGTTTTAGATTTGGAGCTGCGAACGAAATGAATTCGGATGGATTTCAGATATGATTGCTGGTCACTGCTTGCTATATCATTCCTAGAATCCTCCAGAAAGTAGACAGACACTGTTGATCTACGTTACAGATTAATACAACATTCAACAAAAAAGGGACCCAACTCCAATTTCAGTATGAAAATTTTTAATGAAGTTGAAGGCCAGCATGCACTTGGATGGCATCCTCAAGTTATTGCAATACATTCCGTGTGCATTCACTGTGGTAGACGACCGACAACCCTCGAATAAAGTGCCATTGTGTGAACTAAGGGTGAAAGAGAGGCACCTTGCTCAATAAATAAGTAACATACGAGTCAAATCCTATAGTACTTAAGATACACCTTATAAGATAGTTTTACATGAGTGAATCATCAATCAACATAAAGTTTTAAGGAATAATGCCTTAAATTCTTCCCAAATTGCCGGTGTTGGGGATACATCTCACCACCATGGAACTGCCTTACCTTGGATGTAAAGCATTACCGTCTTAATCCTTTTTTCCTCTAGGATTTCATGCATATGAAAGTAGCTATCCTAGCGTTGTACCCGTCTTTCAACTACTTCCGCTTTACTAAAAACTCTTCAATATGATGTTTTTGATCAAAATAACCTTTGCAATACCGATTGGAGATTAAAAAAAACCATAATACAACTTTGGTAGACTCAATGAGGGTTAATATGCAGTATCAAGATAAATTTTTCAGCTTGGTGAGGGTTCTATCTACATAAAATGAGTACTTTTGCAAAACAAACCTTCCCTAAACATCCAAAGCAGATTTTTTTTTGGTTGGTATGGCAGTTGATTAGTAATTTAGTTGATAGTCTCTTAACTTGTTCATTCAAATGTCCAATTTGTCCATCCCTAGCCTTATTACCGTGATGCATTTCAATAAGAACCCTACTGATTTTTTGCAAAATCAAGTTCGTAAAAGGCACCACTGGTGCACTTGACATTTCCCCCACTTGTACGGGTTGTGGCACATTCTTCAAATCCATAACAAAGTTTTATTTCTTACAAAAATAATGCCATAAAATTTTATTTAGCAAATTTTTAACTATGTTTTTTCTTTCCAGTATTTGCGATTCATATGATACAAAAAACATATCATATTCAAAATCCCACAAATACTGAAAAAAAAACAGCTGCAAAAAGTTTTTTCTAAGGTAACAAAATCAGCATGAACCAAAAGTTAGTTACGATGTGCAAATGGAAAAAAATCATTAGTCTCATTCAAGTTGGATTATGCCACAAAACTGAAGTTAAATTGAATGAATGTTAGTTACAAATAAGCTTTACGATATGTCAAAAATCATTGCCTAAAATAACCATCCGGGAATTGTTGGAATATCAATCCACACTCTAGAGAGAACTATCAAACAGGGCGGATAGCTCAGTGGTAGAGCATCCCATCCGGTATGAGGGAGGTCCTGGGTTCGAATCCTAGTCTGTCCATCCATATTATGATATATGGATTTCTAACATGGTATCAGAGCCAAGTTAGACCTAACAGTTCATGGTGTCAAAGCCATGGTTAGGTGGCCCAAGTTGTGGGGTAGGTGAAAGCTAGGACCCCAACCAAGTGTGGCTTGAGGGGGGGTGTTGGAATATCAATCCACACTCTAGAGAGAACTATCAAACAGGGCGGATAGCTCAGTGGTAGAGCATCCCATCCGGTATGAGGGAGGTCCTGGGTTCGAATCCTAGTCTGTCCATCCATATTATGATTTATGGATTTCTAACATGAATCGACTGACAATACTACTAAAATTAGGGAATTGACGTATGGTCAATTCAATTTTACAATACTCGTAAAATTGGATTTCAATGTAAGTAGTCCCATGTTTGCTATACATAGTTATGGTAGTGACAACACACTCTATGGTGAAATTCAAACCCGCAATTTTAATCAGTAAATTGCTTATGTGACCTGCAGGCGTCGTCATTAGTTGGTCAGCCATTCGTAACTTGTACTTGAGCTTTTCCAATGTGGATATTCCCCATGCCTAAAGTCAAAGCAATTGTTTTACGTATACATGGCTGTGCTTTGGCCTTGGCCCACATGAAGCAGAAATTTGTTGGCTTGATTCCACTACTACTGGTTTCCATAACACCTGGAGTTTTACATAGTAGGGCAAGGCAAAATACCTTTTTTGAACCTTAGGCCAACAAGAAAATCTAAAACCTCCCCACCCTACCCTCACACCCGTTGGACAAACCCTAAACGAGGCTGCCCTCATTGCAGCTATTTCGGCTGCTCGACAACTTGCGAGGATTTTATACTACCACACAGCTGCCTCTGCTGCTTGATCAGCACGTGCAAGATCTGTCCTAGGTTCACAACTCATTGGAAGGAGGAAAGATAGCGGCCTTGGGAGCACAAATCAATGTGATTTGAGGAACTGATCCGCTAACAGCCCATGCTGTCCCAATGCTAATTTAGGGTTGCTTTTCTTAGATGAAGGGCTGGGAAATCTGTCAACCTCTACTCAGCCTCCATTGGTTGTTTTTAGCACAACAGTCTCAAATCATGGCCTCCAACAGTGGATTTACAGCCAAACCAGTTCAAAAACCATTGCTTTCACTTCTTGAAGGGTTTCTACAAAGCAACACACTGTTCCCCACTTTTTTTTTGGGGTTTCAAGCGACCTACCATAATTAACACCATGCAAATACAACCTTGATTTCCATTATCAGTATTTTAAACCTTCAAATACCAGCTTGTTGTATTATTGATATAGTTTTTTAACATGCTTAGGATATAACACCTACAGTTTGATTCAGAATGAAGTCTTCTTCAAATGTGGATTTGCAGTCAATAAACCTTTTGCAATAAGCCATTACTTTTCTGCACTTCCTCACATGCTAGGCTAATGAATAACAACCAGCTCATAACCATGACGAGTTAGAAACCACCAGAAATTATCCATTCAATTCACTTCCAAAAAAATTTGCACAACAGGCAAAATCCCTAGCATTGAATCCAGACAAACTAATCAAAATTCCTGCCACCAAACTTGAATGGACCAAAGCAAATCAACTAGAGACTCTCACAAATTCTATCAACAAATTTGTGAAGTCGATAGTGTGGAAAAGCAGGTTCGATTTGGCATGAACTCTTCTTCCTCTTGCAATTGAGCTTGACCCCAACAACTTGGCGATTGTCGATAGCACCCAAAGCACTCCACTTCCCAAGCTCCAAGCGCAAACATGAGAACTCTGCTAAAAGTCCCCTCCCAACCATAGCTGCATAGGAATAAGATAGGGAATGCTTGGCAAGGCTCACACTATATTCCCTCAAGCACCCCTTAACCCCGACACATCCTAACGTCGACACATGGCAAACTCCATGCACATCTCACACTTGCACTTGGAAGTACCCTAACACATAGGCAAGCAAGTAGGAGGACCATTGTCTCTTATAGTACATACACTGGACCAAGTGTCTTAGTGAGCATGTGACACGTGTCCCATTGACCGGTCAACCCTCCCTACTTCTTAGCAGGTCAATCCATTAGACTCTCATGAGACCCAGTATCTCTTGAGCCAACTTGGAATTAGTCACTACAACTGATATTTACATTCCATTTTACAATGTCTCCACAGGCGGATGACTTAGCCATTTAAAATTAATAATTACAATATACGATTTACAATAGGCAAAAGGTTCAAAGTACATGTGACATCCCTTGGAAAGCTCTACTTAGAGTTCTTCAATATTTACAGTCTCCAGAAAATTATTGCATATGCTATGGTGGAAATTCGAATGGTGATTCGAATACCCAGGTTAACCTTCTTCAATGGTTAATAGATGCAAATTGGGATGGAGATGTCGACAGTAGAAAGTCGACATCAGGCTCATGGAGTAGCAAGAAGTAGAATTTGACTACATTATCTTCGACAGAGGCCGAATACATTGCTGCTGCACATAGATAAAGTATCATTTTGTCATAGACAAAGTACTCGACAGGGAGATCATTTTAATCTTTTGCAGATCAGAGTTAATGGCAGCAAATATATTTACAAAGGCATTGGCATTCGACCAATGTTTCATCGAAATGCGTTTCGGACAAAGAAACGTGTTTGAAACGCCCCGTTGGAAACGGGCCTGCTTCGAAACACGTTTCTTACGTTCGAAACGCCTGCTTAAAAATGCAAATTTTTTTGATTGAAGAATGCGACCATACACAGTTTCTCCTCTTGAAATTGCATTCTCATGAAATTGGATGTATCTACTTGGTACTAGTCTTTCTATAACATGTCTAAACCCCCAAAAACCCGTAAAAACACATCTAAAAAAAAAAAGAAATTCTAAAAAAGTTTCCCATTTTAAACCTGAACCTCCCGTTTCATATGCGTTTCAAACCCGTTTTCGAAACGATGTACGAAAAGGACCCTTGAAACATTGCATTCGACAATCATTCTAAGTTTAGCAATATGCTCAACTTAACACCTCGAGTTTTGGGGGTTCACATTATGGGGGAGTGTTAGATTTCATCTTTGAAATCATTTTTAATGTGGAACCATTTTATGTGCAGTCTGTAGTTTTACTCGCGTAGAAATACACGCATTGTTGACACAGAGTTGACAATTTTAAAATTTGAGGGATTGTCGCACAAAATTCGCGTTGCACAAAAGTCGATGGACTGTCGAGGAGCTCGACTAAATAAGATTGAATAGTGGAGCCTTATCCGCTACATTTCCAGGGCTAATCCCGGAGCCCCACATGGCACCTGCCACGTGGATAATGGCACTTTCCGTTAGGGTTGCGCCATCAAAAACTATAAATAGATCAATTAGATCAGATTAGTTTAAGTTGTTTTCAAAGTTGGTATTCTTCTTCTTCCATAGGCGTAGACTGATTTGTAATAAGCAGTCGCGATTACAACACGTGTAAGAGCGAAATTTATAGTAGAATAAGATGAGTTATTATCATAACGAAATCAGAGTAGATAGAGGAACCATCAAGCAACTGCAATTGATCATTTTTCAATACAGACTATTTTCGCCACTTTTATCTTGTTCTAATGCTTATGTTATTCCCGCTTATTATAATCTAAGTTTCTGATTTGATTTGACTGACATAGTGACCTAATTGTCATTCATTGTCCGCGCTTGTGAATGATAGTTTAAACGTACTTCTGATAGTAGTGAATTGGTTTTGTTATCACATTAACCGCCGCTGCTACTCTCAACTATTTAGTCGACAATTCACTGTCGAATAGTTATTCGACCACTGCACAACTTATTTCCAACAACCTATAGTAATTGGACTGGCTGGTCTAAAACCATAATTTAGCTCGAAAGCACTCATCTTCATAGATGCATTCTTTTTATCATTATAAGAAAACTCCATCAATGCTCCCATTGCAGTTGCTTTTCACTCACATACGCCCTAATCATGTCTTCCAAAGTTTGATTGACTCTCTCCGTTTGTCCATCCGTTGCAGGATGATCAGTAGTACTCATTTCCAACTGCATCTCTAACTTCTCAAATACTAAAGTCCAAAAACTACCAGTAGCACGAGAGTCTCTCTCAGACACAATGGATCTAGGTAATCCATGAAGTCTAAATACATGTTGCATAAACAAATCAGCCGTACCAGGTGCGTCAATCTTATTATTAGTTGGGATAAAATGAGCCATTTTAGTGAGTCTGTCAACCACAACTAAGATAGCATTATGTTGCTACTGCGTACGTGATAGACATATAGTAAAGTCCATAGAAATACTCCCCCATCTCCCCTCAGGCACGGGTTAACAATCTAGGCACTTTAATCCTTATTCACCCGACACTCAAAACAATGTGTTCCATAACGGTTTACTTCTTTCTTAAGTTTAGATGACCAAAAGTTACGTCGTATCAACTCAAAAGGTCATATCCACACCAGGATGACTAGTACTAGGGCTATCGTGACATAGATGTAAGATCTTCTTTCGCAACATCTCATAAGATGGGATAAGAGCCTTACCATTTCTCATCACTATTCCATGTATGATGGAAATACTTAAGATAAGTGTGAACTGAGGTAGAAGAGCCTGATGGTATCTAGTCTTTAGGTCTATTTTATTGAACACAGTGGCATCTGACAAGGCATCGATTAGATCATCTATATGTGGCATAGGATATCAATGTTTAACTGTTATCTTGTTCAAACCTCGATAATCCACACACATACGCCCATGATCCATCTTTCTTCTTTACAAGAATGATCGAAGAGGCAAAAGGGGAATAATTAGGTCGTATCTGTCCTGTGGCCATTGACCATCTGCCTCACTTTCTCTTCCTCCTTAAGACTTATTCTAAAGGACGTCTATTGACAGGACATGATTCGGGTATTAGTTCAATCTTATGTCAACATTCCTCTTAGGAGGTAAAACAGATGGAAGATCATCTATGAACACATATGAAACTCCCTTCTAATTTCTTGATTCAATTGGCAATAGTTCCGGTTTGCACACATTGCTTGCTACTTTGACTAGTATTAGTAGACATATCAAGTAGAAGTTAAACACTCACAATGGATCTTACGTAACTACGTAGCTGAAACAAGCAGTCTAGGAGGCACATCCCGTTCACCACAAAGGAATGCGTCACACCATCAAACTAGAACTCATACACATGAGTATCCCAGGCCATGTGTGACTTCCATATCGCGTTGCCAACAAATGGCCAGCACCACATCAAATCGTGGTAGCCATGTTATCTCAAAATTCAACTTTTCTGTGTAACTTTTTACAGTTAGTGGAATGCCCACAACCCTCTTATCCCAAATCTCTGTACCCTTTCCATCAGCCATTTCCTTTGTGTATTGTTACCGGGATGGTTGAGTGCTCACACCTAAGTTTCGTACCAAAGTTGAAACACATTATGAGAGGACCTAGTGTAAAATAGAATCTGAACATCTCTACCACACAGCCGTCCTCGCATAACAATAAGAGAAGTGTTAGGAATTCGATACCCTTGGTGAGTTGACTTTGAGAAAACTGCTGGTGGACTCTGGAGCCGTGTCCACTCTCCTGACCACTGAAACATTCATGAGGCGTGGAACGTGGCTTCTTGCTCGATCTCTTGCACTAACGTAGGGTCATCCATCTGGTTCATTTGGTCCACTTGAACATCTGGTTTTGTGGACATTCTTTCCAACTTTGCTGCCCCAAACATCCAAAATAGTGGTTCTCCCTCTTTGGACGTTGGTATTGAGGCGATAGCATTGAAGGACGTTGAACCCTTTGGCGGTCCTTGCAACCTTGCCCTTTTCGTCACCCTGAGCTTGTTACTAATTGGTTTGACATTCAAAATTTTTCTTTTTGTTCCATTTACCCTTGCGTCCCCAAGGTTGCTGGCCACTTGTAGCAGCTACCACAGGCCTCACCATCTTCATAATACAAAGCCATCTATATGGCTCCCCGCAAATTGTGAGATAGATGCTTCCGCACGAAAGGGCGAATACTCTATCGTAGTCCCTCCACAAAGTGAAACACTTGCATGAACATAGGAACTTGAGGAATGTGTAACGAGGCCTCTCGGTGCTTGTCTACATAATCCTACATGGTCAAGTTACTGTGTTTCAAACCCAATCAATGCCTAACGAATGATTAGACACATCAAGCCAGGCCGATGTCTATCATAGAGTACTACGATAGCTAGAGCATGAAAGCAAGATTTATCGATTGTCAGTACAATACAATAGCCTTAAAGTGAGGGCTGAGGGTATCGATATACTCTTCCAAACCCTAGCCCACACCGGACATGCAAATTCTCCTTTAGGATCATTCTCCTCCATGCATAGCTACCGTACCCAATATAGACATCATCCACAACCATTCTTGCATGAGGCAATACCTTAGTCAAATAGGAACTACGATTAAGCTACAAAGAGCTTGGAAGTCAGTTGATGGAGCAGTAGGGGCAGGCTGCAGCCATATGGGTCCATGCAGAAAAGTTTCTCCATTAGAGGGAATGCAAATACTCATATTACAATGCCAAAAAACATCAGTCAAGACTGGGTTGTTTGGTTTTTGGTGACCCTCTAACCTTTTCCTCATCTGCGTTTCGGGATCTTGTGGTATTTCCTTCCACCTTTTCACTCTTGACTCTTTTCATCCTCCTCTCCACAATATTCGCAGCAGCCATTTCTCCTGGTAATAATCAGAGTGATGATGTGATCTTCCTCATTCACTGTATTCCAATCTGGGTTCATGTTCCTTACTTCCCAGGGACTATGCTTTGGCTGTTTGGAAATGTTTCCCAAAACTTTGAGGTCCAAAACCAAATTGGTGGGTGCTGTGATAATTTTCAGATAGGAACGTTGGCTGAGCCTCCACAAACTGAGAAACTAAATAAAGCAGCTTAGTAGAGCCAAAAAACTCACTGAAACTTATCTGAGATCCTAATAGGAAGCTCTAAAGTAAGCCATTTGTTTTTATGTTTTGCTGATTGTGGAATAAAAACGTCAGTCAAGAAGGGTTTGAGAATTTGTCTTTGTATATTATTCTCAGGACATTTACTTGAACATGTTGATATGGAAGGTATACAGTAGTTCACGAATAACTTTTCAAGTCAGACACTGCCATTATTAATGAAGAGCTTGATTGAATTCTCAATAGCTGCTTAAGCTGATTGGAAGGTGGTAATTTTTTGCAAGAGCACGTATTTGCGAAAGGTGTGGTTTGATTGTAGTGATGCCTATCTTTCCATTCGAAGTTCTCTATTTCATGCCTTTCTGGTTCTTTATTTATCATATTCATGCACTTGTATGCCAATGTAGTCTATAGTTTTCCATGTAAATTTTGTTTGTGATTGCCGTTGGCTAACTAAATATTTTGAAAGTTTTTCTTTTTTATAACGAGTAAGTGTATATTGCCATTGTGCAGTTCAATGGAATCCAGCTACGGGGATGCTCTATCAAGCCTTCCGAGGAAGGTTCTCAAAAAGGCTACGGTGTATACACTAGCAATCCGGATGTACAAGGCCAGTTTTAAGTGCTTTACTTTCTTCAGTTCTTAGGGGACTTTTCAAGTAAATCAGCTTTCTAACATAGCTTTCATGACTGAAGTGTTTGCTGTGAAGTATGCTCAATGCTCATAGAGCAATTTTTTCCATCACACAAAGACGATCAAAGCCTCATGCTTCAATTGCATGCGTTGTTATTCAAACATCCTTTGTGATTATGGTTATGTCGTGGATCTATATCCTGCTAGAATTCTTTTACACTTCCTGAGTCTTCTAAGCTGACAACTATGTTTACAAAGTTTTGAGTGTGACTATTTTCTGCCTGGACATCTCTGAACATGGTCCTTCTAAGAATTCATGGGTGGACTCTTACAGTCAAGTTTCAACATTGCACACACTTTTGTTATATGTTCTCTTTTGAGATATTCTTCAAGCTGTGAGCCAGCTTGATCAATTGGTCTTCTAGGGCTAACCTTAACCATGGGAGTATGCACTCTGACTCACATAAGTAATAAAAGCCTCAGCTATATGCTTGTGACTCGTATGTACTCCTGTGCTGATGATTTGGGTGGGCAATGTCGTAGCAATAGTCCATGTGATGTGCAAAACAATTTGGGCTGGAGTTTTGTGAGGTTTATTTTTTGGTCGATGATTGAATGTTTTTATTACCCACTATCCTTGGCATTTCAGAGAACTATGAGTTTCAGATTTTTTGGATGCAAGACTGAATTGATGCAGTCATGCTGTAATGAGAACTTTATACCTGTGCATATGCATTTTTTCTAGTTAGTGATAGCGCTTGGTGTGCCGCACATCCAAGATACTTATATGACATTTACCTTATCATCGATTGCTTAGGTCATTTTAGTTTATAAATGACAGTTATAAAAGACAATTGTGCTTATTAAGTTGTTTCATGAAAGAGGAGTACTCTGTGACGTGAACCTGTTATAACAAGAGTTTCTAACATTCTTCAGGAATTTTGATGGTAACTCCTCTCCACATGGCTATTACTCCCATGTCTGTACTCCAAGATCCAGTACTAGGTTCATATTATCAAAAATTATATGAGGATGGCGAGGTGGATGATCGCCTTCTAGTCATGCTCTTTTTACTAGTGGAACGTCTGCGTGGAAGCTCCTCTTTCTGGGCACCGTATCCTTGAAGGCATGGTTGGTTTTGTTGGCATGAACATTGTAGTAATAGTGAACAAGTTGCAAAGCGTCTTCTTGTCTTTTAGAAATATCTGTTAAAATCAAGTCTTCAGTTTTTGAGGAGTCCCTTAAGATGTTACTGTCCCAAGTGCTATGCTATTTTGTGAAATTATCTTAGATTCTTGCACAGTAGTCCAAGATTTCTTCTTCAGCTTTGGAATTTTAGCTATCTTGATATGCTACCTGTGAGCTTTGGAACTCCTCTCTGGTGTTCAGAGGAAGAGCTTCTGGAGTTAAAAGGCACTGCTCTCTTTCATGCCACCAACCTTCAGGCAAGATGAAAATAAATTTTTGCACTTAGAGAGTGTTTGAGGAAATTATTGGTATTTTTGGACTTCCTTCAATAGCATTTCAATTTGCCTGAAAATGATTCTGCTTTGATAAGAATTACAGGCATGTCCGGGATGAGTAATCTGATTACTATTTGAGGAGCTTTTTATAGTGTTGTTTTGATGCTTATTACTTGCATCTCCATGCAGCATAAATCTCTTAGAGCACTGTTTCAAGAAAAAGTGAAGCCACTCGTGGAGTCATTTCTATCATCTGTTGGATGCTTTGAGAGGTAATATTTGTGTTGGGCTTCAGGAGGTATGATATAAAAAGTTACTGGGTAATGACTTGCCTGTTGAGGATTGATGGACAAATGGTGTTACCATTTGTAAATTTAGCTAAAAAACATTGGAAAGCTCCTTTTTTGAGTGCATGAGTTCTGAGATACCTTTTTGGACAAACACAAAGTTCAAACTTCGCTTAAAAATTCTGCTCCCGTTGTGCTATATAGAAAGTTCCTTAAAGTGGTCTACATTTTCTATCTCTTGTTCATAAAATTGACCTAGCTTCTCATACATTATCAGTAGGGCATAGGCTTAGCACTTGCTTGTGTCGGGATTCAATGTGAACTAGAAGCAGAAACATTCACAATGAATTAAGTGCTTAACGTTCTATGAACAATCACAAATTATGCATACAAGGAGTAGGATACCAATGGAGACAAATCTCTATACAAATACATAAGCATTGCCACTGTCTCTAGTCTCTCCAGCCTCTTCAAGCTCTTCCTCCTCTTCAGCAGAAAGAGGGCGCCTATTTATACTAGTAGAGATAGAGAAATCCGAAGGCCAATGGTTCCCAATGTGGAATGTCCAAAAGCCAACAGCCAAGAGCCATGTGTTCCATAGGAGTTACAAAAGCAAATGAAAAGCCTTGGCATTGGACAGCCAAGTGCTAATTGGAGAAGAAGGTTACTTGCCCCATGGACCCCCCATTATGAGTTGGGCTCCTCCAAACTTGAGTACATGGACCAACAGTTAAACAATGTTCCTTGGGTCCTCAAAACCATGTGCATTCCCCCGACTTCAGTAAATATGGCATTAACCCCATGAAGTCACGCAATCCAAGCCTGGAGAAAGCTCTTTACTCGCCATACTATCTCTGGAGAAGATTCCACACAGGGAGAAAATAAACTCTGATGACCCCTTACTTCCGTCCAAGGTGTACCTTTTGGTACCTCGACTTCGCAGTCAGAACATCAACAAAGAAATCTCCATTAAAGGACAAATAGGACAAATAGCAACTTCTAACACTCTCCCTTAGACCAAATAGGATCCCGTCCTTCCTCTATAACAAAACCTTCAGGTAACTCCAAGTAGTCCGTCTCAAATCCAATGACCAACCAGATAACATAACCCAATTTTGCCTTTATGGACTTTGGAGGCTCCATAAGTTCCCAGGTTTCACACTTCAAAAGCAATATTCTTTACAACAACATCCACTCAAATAGAGCTTACAGATGCTCAAATTTTTTAGTAAATGAGTTCAACCTCAGCTTCAGACATCAAACACGGTGGTCAAGTGAGGCTTCAAACCCCTACTCCTTTAGTTCCTCCCTTCAAGCAACAATAGCAGCAACAACATCAGCACCCATTAATAGCTTCAATGAACACCATGGTCAGCTTATCAATGCCACTACAAAAACTGAAGGTAAGAGAACAACGTAGATGGATCTACTCTGTTGATAGAACTTCCATCTGAGTTGTGCCTCTAGAGTAGAAGGCTCAACAACAGAGATTGATACTCCTCAGGAAGATCAACATATGGTTCTAAATGAACAGCCTCTTCCTAATCTTATTATCGGTCAGATCATCACAGATGTGCGACCAACATCCTCCTAAGGGAGTAAGATGATAAGGGCCTCATCAATACATGATTGTTGCAGTTTACTCTCCCGGAATTAAGTATATAACAACATTGCCAGGGCTCAGAACCGGACCATGTCTTGCATTCTTCAGGATTCAAGAGAGATGTGCTATAACAATTTTAGAATTTTAAGTGCGTTTTCATCGGGCTTAATTGCAATAGTTTTGACATGAGGACTAATGTCATCTTGTGACTTATGAGAGCAGGTTCAGGAATAAAGCTGGTGTAGATGATTGCTTAGTCGAATCTTGCCAGTCTTGATAACATGATTCCGATTCCCTCAGTAACTGTTTTAATGTAAGTTCTAAATTCCTTCGTACATGCATCTGATTTAGTCTTCTGCATAAAAACAGGAGTACTATTGAGATTAGTAGATCCCCACTAATCTATGGCCAGTAGACTTCATAGAGAGCTATTTGAGATCGACTTTGGATTCATCAAAGTGTTTTTGCTTATCCTGTAATAGCATAGCTAAACCGATAAATGCACCAACAAAAAATAGGTTGAGCTGAGGCTCATAACGCAACTTTGGCTAACTTGTTCAACACTCTTCTTCTTTACGACAAGGATTTCACATGGAAGAAATAGCAGTAAAGTTTCAAATCAGAAACTTGCTCCAACTTTCGTTCAATTATATCACTTAAATTTTTTCTTTGCCTTGGGTTATGGATTCAAGATTTGTGTTCATGTATATTATATAGAAAATGAACCACTACCCCAACCATAAATGCTTCAGCAAAGCTTACTCCAAGGTACCTGCTAACAGATCAAACAATGGAATTTCGTTCCACCAAATTTCTCTCCCATGATATGTACTTGTCTTATAGGATCAACAATGCTCATTGGTATCCAAATTCTAAATAGGAGATCAAATATATGACTAGGAATAAATCACTTAATACTTTTCTCTTCCTTTACTCAAGAATAAGATCCAAAATGCACTCTCCCTAACAAGATTATTACATCAAATAGAGACATTTGGAAACACATATGGACAACAAATACGCATGAATCAATCATAAACAACTTATGAAGGAAGAAGAATTGGAAAGAGCAGATTATTAAGTATGCTAAAGATTCAAAATGCACCCTATTCACTCAAAAGAAGTTTGTAGAAGAGAATAACATCCAAGATTTTGAAGAAAATCCAACACCTCACTAATTTTCAGCGTTGAAAAAATAGAACCTTGTTCACAGAGACAGCTAAATACACCTATTGTGCCACAAATTTTCTCTACTGGCTTGAAAACGAACCACAGATCTGAGATCACAAAAGTTTAAAAAACAGTGACCTGCCAGCAGAAAACTAGCGACTAACACTGTCAGAAAAGCATCCAAAATAGGTGAAAAATGCGCCTATAGTGAAAGAGATTTGTGCCCAATCTGCCTAAACATATGTGCCTCCTTGCTGCTTGGAAAATGTGCCAATAAATCTGCATCAAACCTGCTCACAGAGACATTGTAAAGTGGGTCCAATCTGCTTAAAAATGCACCCTTCAGAGACTCCATTGGCTGCAACAAAATCGCCAATTTGCCTATCTTCCAATATGCATAGTAATCTCCAGGATGTAGGAGCTATGAGTGTTAATCATGCAGCCTATGAACCTGCTCTGATACCATGTCGGGATTCAATGTGAACTAGAAGCGGAAACATTCACAATGGAATAAGTGATTAACGTTCTATGAACAATCACAAATTATGCATACAAGAAGTAGATCTCTATACAAAGAATGTATGTACATAAGCATTGCCACTCTCTCTAGTCTCTCCCTCTTCAGGCTCTTCCTCCTCTTCAGCATAAAGAGGGCGCCTATTTATACTAGTAGAGATAGAGAAATCCAAAGGCCAATGGTTCCCAATGTGGAATATTTAAAAGCCAACAGCCAAGAGCCATGTGTTCCATAGGAGTTACAAAAGCAAATGAAAAGCCGTGGCATTGGGCAGCCAAGTGCTAATTGGAGAAGAAGGTCACTTGCCCCATGGACCCCCCATTATGAGTTGGGCCCCTACAAGCTTGAGTACATGGACAAGTGCCTCAGATTTATTCTGAATAAAGTACACTCTGGCAAATTTACTATAGTCATCGATGAAGGTTATATAAGTTAAAGAATGCTCCTTGGGTCCCCAAAACCATATACATTCCCCCAAATTCATTAAATATGGCATTAACCCCATGAAGTCACGCAAGCCAAGCCTGGAGAAAGCTCTTTACTCGCCATACTATCTCTGGAGAAAGCTCTTTACTCGCCATACTATCTCTGGAGAAGATTTCACCCAGGGAGAAAATAAACCTTGATGACCCCTGACAGCCGGCCAGGGTGTTTGGTACCTTGACTTCGTAGTCAGAGCATCAACAGAGAAATCTCCATTAAAGGACAAATAGGACAAATACTTCTAACAGCTTGGCCATCATAATCTGCAAGCTCTACACATGTTTGTTGCTTTATGAACGTTTTTTGCACTTGCATGTGGGATTTTTAGTTCCGTTCCTTTTTCCATGCTTCTTGGTTAAGTGAAATTTTTCTGAATCGTCCAAATGCTGTTCTCTTTATGCATTTATTAAGCTCAAGCATAAGCTGCGGATTGGTTTGGATAGTATTTTCAGGAGGTAGTCTTTATAATTGGGTTGATTTTTCTTTGTAAGAAGAGTAAGGGTATTGTGGTTCTACAATGCTATTTGCAACTTTTTATTTATTGAAGCCAAGCTAACTGTATAACTTGTCATAATTTGCAATGGACTTTTTTGCAGGGACCTCGTATATCGTGATTTTTTGTGGTAAGATATCTCCTCATGTAAGATCATAAACATCAAGACCATTGCCTTTGTATCAAATTCTCTTTGGGTTTAGTTTGAAGTGCATTGAATATGTCATCTTAGAGCCATGAATTCTTGTGAATGTCATGTAATGATAAGACGCTACTCATAACGATGAAAGTAGGCTTAGGGCTTATAATATAGTAGCACTTGGGGCCTAATAAGATTTTACCACTGGAGGTTTATTGAAATGTTGTTGAGCCCCCAAGACGTCATTTAGTTATTTTGGGCCCAACTTGGGTGATTTTGATCGTCTCTGGTAAATGGACCACTAGCCTAAATGAGGTGACCTTGTAAGGCACATAAATTCTAGGAGGGCTCTTTGTTTATGTGAGGTTTTTAGAGGGTGTCTAGAACCTTTCAAAGAGGTGAGACAGTGATCGTGGAGACTATAGGAGGCTATAAAATAGCCTCCTCCTCTAGTGGTTTGGTTGTGTTTGTGATTAATAATTCACTTCTTTGTTATGGAGAGCTTCTTGTGGCCACATTTAAAAGGACTGGCGCCCTACCAGAAGAGAAGCTTCTCTACTTTTTGTTCTGAAATTTCAGCATACTGCTGATCTTTCCAAGTGGAGTTTGGATCAGCTTTTTTGTCTCTTTTCAGGCTGAAGGAGCCCATCAGAGATCTTGGAGGAGCAATTTGTGGCACCCAAAAATCAGAATCTCAAATTTGATTTTTATACAACCAGTTTTTAGCAAGTTTTGTTTGGAGGGCGCCCAAAAATCTGCTACGGATTTTTGGTTGTGGTGTCTCCTTATGTTGCTGTTTTTGTTTTCAGGTTTGCATTTGGTAGGAGGGCGCCCAAAATTCAGCAAACCCTATTCAAAGTTTGGTCAACTTGTGGCTGGAAACTTGCAGATTCTCAGCAAGCAGTAGGGCGCTTTCAACAGCCCTATTGGAGTGTGTGTTGATCACACTATTTGGCTTCCTAATTAGGTTTCGGTGTAGGCTTCAATCAAAGCTAATCTAATTTTCAAGAAGCTGGTTTTTTTGTGCAGAAAGACAGCCATCTTTCCATTATCTTTTGGGCGCTTTGGTTGCAGATTGAAAGACATCTTGTACTCCTACTTTCAGCTCTTTGTTTGCTGCAAATTTTTTGAGTAGATTTGGTTGTGGAAAGGCTCTCTTTCCTATCTACTAAGCTGAAATTCTGTTTGAGGTAATGGCTAAAGAATCGGAAGCTATCGGTTCTTTGTTTAGTGAAGATCGGTTGGATGGCACAAACTACTCCTTGTGGAGGTACATGATGAAGAATCTTCTCATAGCGAAAGGGCTGTGGGATTTGGTCAATGGTGATGAGGAAAGGTCTCCCTCTTTGGCCCCTACTACACCTCGTGGATCATCATCATCAACATCATCTTCTCCATCTTCGGATCCCGTTTTACATGGATCTATCCTATGAAGGCTAAATTGGAAGTTACAAAATCAGTGGACTATGCTGATTGTTCAGATTTTGCTCTTACATCTCATGGAGATATGCGGAAGAACCTGATTTTTATGATCAGGCCAAGGGAGTAAAATGTTGGGAGGATGCGATGCAAGATGAGTGTGACTCACTTATGAAGAACCAGATTTGGGTTCTTGTTGATCTTCCTCATGGGAAGAAGGCAATTGGTTCTAAATGGATAATGGTTTTTGAAACTTCAAATTTAGGCCTATCTTGGTCTTGAATTTGTACAAGAAGGGGCTGGAATTTTCATCTCTCAAGAACGCTACATTGGGCAGATTTTGAAGCGGTTCAAGATGGAAGGTTGCAAGCCGGTTGCTATATTGAGACAGGCCTGAAATTAAG
Source organism: Diphasiastrum complanatum (assembly GCA_029204225.1). Lineage (NCBI taxonomy): Eukaryota > Viridiplantae > Streptophyta > Lycopodiopsida > Lycopodiales > Lycopodiaceae > Diphasiastrum > Diphasiastrum complanatum. The sequence continues at coordinate 36,006,111 of CM055095.1, forward strand.
TAGCCAAGGTGATGGTGAACCATTTGATACTGCTTTATATTGTCAAGCTATTGGCTGTCTCATTTACCTATGTAATTCAAGACCGGGCATTTCTTATAGTGTCTCACTCATGACTCAATTCATGCATGCCCCGATGACATCACATTGTTTGGTTGGTTTTAGTGACTCGGATTGGGGTGGAGATCAAGACACTAGACGCTCTACAAGTGGACATTGCTTTTTCTATGGAAATTCTGCAATTTTGTGGTCAAGTAAAAAGCAGCCCACTATTGCTAATTCTTCTAGTGAGGCAGAATATAGAGTGATATTTTCAGCCACAACAGAGTGTTTATGGCTGAGAAGACTACTTGTTGACATGAAGTTTGGCGAGCCCTCAACCACTCTTATCTTGAGTGATAGTCAAAGTGCTATTGCCATTGCACGGAATCCTGTTTTTCATGCGAGGATGAAGCACATCGAGATCCATTATCACTTTGTTCAGGAGAGACTTCATGATGGCGACATTTTACTTGAATATTGTCCTACGGAGGATAATATTGCAAACTTCTTCACTACAGTGCTTGAGGTGGTTCACAGTGATGATCACTCCGAATACATATGGATCAGACTCAGAGGGGAGCCCATAGGTTTGGACAGGGACATTTATATTGCAGTATGTTATTTTCCACCAGATACATCTTCCTTGTCAGACAGGGACGGTTCTCCATACATGGACTTGTCTAGTGATATCATCAGGTTTTTTTGATAGAGGACATATTTTATTGGTAGGGGACTTTAATGCCAGGACCGGGTCACGTCAGACGTTATTTCATGATGTAGATCAGGATCCTTTACGTATCAGAGCATTAGATAGCGATGAGCTTGGGCTTTTGTGATTTTGCAGATGAGGACGGGCCTCTCACAAGTTATGGAGAGTAGTTTCTATAGCTAGGAGAAGCCCATGAGCTTGCCATTTTCCTCCTAGCAGGATGAGGCAGAGCAAGCGACATTTTGCCCACATGTCACGACAGAGGCAATTTCATCCCTCACATCCAGAGCACTCCACGATTTTGATTACATCCTACTTTAGAGCCTCTGCAGAGACTTGAGACTTGAGGCTTTGTTTTACATTATGATAGGTGTGGGTTCTCTTTCCAGTTCAGTAGAGAGATTACAACATTTTTAGTTCAGTTCAGATTTCTTTTATTTTATTACTATGTTTCTTTTATGGAGACGTTTTTGTCATACGCTCCTAGACTAAACCCTAAACCCTTGAGATGTACATTTATCTTGTCTTTTGTACCCGTGGGTACCTATAAGACATTAATAAAGCTTTCTTTCTTTCTTTCTCTCTCTCTCTCTCTCTCTCTCTACCTGCTATGTCCCCTTCATGAGATAGAGTCCGAGGAGCATTTCATCTTCAGATGCCCCATATATTATGAGATTAGAGGGAGATATCACTGTCTATTCCGTGACATGCCTACTACACTCAGAGCACTGATTGGTTATGAGGACTCTCGTTGTGTCGCACTTATGCTACGAGAGATGGTCTTGCTGCGCCAGGATATGTACCAGTCAGCTAACCAGCCACATCCTAGCTCTCAGGCTCAGATTACATCCTTCTTCACCAGGAGACGGACACGGTCTGATGACAATGACGATGACATACCACCTCACCGATGTCAGAGACAGTGTATCACTCATAGTCATGCTGCAGTTCGCACTTCACGCCATGTTACGAGAGCACACAATTTTCACCCTCCTAGACGACGTCAGCGACGGTCCATGTTACCTCATGTTGCAGCTCGGATCACATCTTTCTTCAGCAGCAGCACTACATGATATTACTCTACTCCTGGCAGCTATATGGATAGTTGGCAATTTGTAGTTTATAGTTATGTTGTTCATTTCTCTTTTATGCATAGTTTTTCTTCTTGGAGACGTTTATACACGCTCCCATGGTTTTCACATACTTGACATGTACTCCATTTGGTCTTATATGCCTTTTGGCATGGAAAAGACATTAATAAAGCTTTCTTTCTTTCTTTCTCTCTCTCTCTCTCTCTCTCTCTCTCTCTCTCTCTCTCTCTCTCTCTCTCTCTCTCTCTCTCTCTCTCTCTCTCTTAGATCACCTGGGGTTAGACTCGCAACAACTACTTCTCACTGGCTTGCTGATGACTTCGATGATGAGATTCCTATCCCTGTGCCACCGCGGAAAAAGCGCAGATGTAGTCGCCACTTGCCTCCATTAGGGCCCATTGTCACTCCACTCAGCGAAAACTTCACACTTACTTTCGCTGATATGTACTTATTCTCCACCTGGCCCGGGTTGTGGGCATTGGTACTTTTTCTGTAGTTCTTCTGTTATACCCGGCCCGGGTTGTGGGCTTATTTCACTTCTGCTTTGTTCTACTTTCATTCGTAGCCCTCTCCCACACCCACACCCCGGGCTGCCTCCTATCCCCCCACTCTTGCCGCTACCTCTAGGCCGCCCCCTAGCCCGTAGCCCGTCATGTCTGCGTATCTAAAGTCCCAAGTCCCACACCTTGCGAACGCCCTACAAACTGAGATGATGCCTCGCCTACAACTATCTGTGATGCCCCACTCATGTTTACATACAACGAACCCAAGCCCCCTCTCGCTCTGCCTCTGGGGCGCCCCCTAGGCCTAACTGGAGGAAAAAATGGTTCCACCTATGTCTCCGTTAAAGCGAATAATTAGTGTAGCATTATCTCTTTTAGTCCTCCAGGCTCTATCCATTCCTTGTGTGGTGTGTCCTAGGGTGGTTTCCAAAATCTGGTTGCCTCTTTTTGGACCATTTCTCGATTTGTGCGTGTCATCCTTGCGCAGGGGCAAAGAGAGAGAGAGAAAAAAAAAGAAAGAAAGAAATAAATTATACTAATGTCTGTTGGGTGCCCAAGGGCACATAAGATAGAACAAATAAGTACATGATCACGTAGGAGCACTGTCCATGTCGGACAACATAAAAGAACGCTAGTCTAAGTGGAAAGAACAATATAGAGATCTCTCTAGCTAGTTAGAAGACATATCGAACATAGAATCATAAAAAGCATAAAAGAGCTAAACCTCCAGCTCTGAAGAGGGTACATGTGCTAGAGCTTAACCACCTGCTCTGTTGAGGAAAGTAAAAAGGAAGAATAAAATATCAATCTCGGAAAAAACTTCTGATACCCAGAGAGGCTGTGATCTGTGGCTAGTGTCGAGGAGCTCTGGTAGCTCTGGAGGCTCGTGTAGATCTAGTAGGAGGTGGTGGCTGAGCACGCCGGGCCTTCGCCCTCACCGGTATGACTGCCTCATCATCTGATAGGTCATCATGCTCACGCTTCTGAGGTAGTAATAAGATGTTGGCCATCATTAATACCCTCCGAAGGTATCAAAGAGGCTCTCAACATAAGCAGCTCTCATAGTAAACGTCCAACACATCTGGGATCCTGATACTCCAAAAAGGTACTGAGGGTAATGGGGGTGTCCCGATACAAACAATGATATCGACCGGAGCCCAAAAGAAAGAGGAAGAGATAGATATAAAGGGGTAATAGGAAGTCCCAAATTGTCTCTGTGTAAGATATGTGCGCCATAAAAGGTAAGCTTGACCCTGTCATGATCAAAGTGATCCCATACTATGTGACAATATCTATGATCCAGCTGCTGTCTGATAAATGCATGAGTTCCCTGTGGGAGATCCAGCATCGAGAAGCCCCATGACTGAAAGAAAGCCACCACATCACCGTACCAAGAAGATCTAGCCTGCTGTCCAGCTATAGCCTGAGAAGAAGTAAGTGCTGCCATCACGTATCTGTGAGTATCCATGGTCTCAAGTCGATGTAGAAAGGTAACAATATGAAACAAAGCCTCTACCACCATGGGGAGTGAGGCGAACTCCGCTAAAAGAATCTCATGAGGAACTGATGGCTTCGCACGAATCATCTTCCCTAACATGGTGATCTGCAGGCGAGTGATGTCTCTCTAATTACCCTGAGATATCCCTGGGCACCAAACCTCCGCCGAGTACATAGCCACTGGTGAGACCACTGTAGAGAAAAGGTGGTCTCTAGAAGCAGGATCATGAAGGTAAGTAGTACACACTCTCTCCATATGTACCAAGGCAGCATGCCCCTTACGCAGGCGAGATAGAGCAGTAGAGCGAAAACTAAGGGGCCGGTGAATAGTACACCTAGATAGGTGTAGGAGGTAACAATCTCCAACTGCTGTCCATCATAATAAAATGTGTCATCTCTCATATGCTGCCGGTTAGTGTTAAACACCATTACCTTGGTCTTAGCAATATTCACCGTCAAGCCCCACTCTAAGCAAAAACCATAGAGAGCATCAAGATGTCGCTGTAATCCAGAGGCTGTAGAGGATAGCAATTCCACATCGTCCGCGTACAGTAGGATAGGAATAATAACATCAGCAAGTGGACATCCATTACCACCCTCCTCCTTGATGATCCGCTCTAGATCATCTATGTACAATGCAAAAAGAGTGGGAGAGAGTGGACATCCTTGCCTGACCCTAACTGTGCTCTGAATAAAAGACGACCAGCTGCTGCCATCTCTGAAGCGTGCTAATACCCTCTCATATAAGGTGCCGATAGCCATAATGATATCCTGTGAGAAGCCAAGTGAAGATAACCGCTGAAGTAGCAGGTGTCGTGGAACCGAGTCAAAGGCCTTGTGGAAATCCACAAAGCAGTAGTATACTCTCCGTCTCCGATGTCGAGCCTCGTCTGTGATGCAGCGTAGGACAAATGCATGATCAATAGTAGAATATCCGGGTCTGAAACCAGCCTGTCCAAGAGCAAATAACTCATCTGATTCCCCTTGGGATCCAACCAGAGACTGCAGAATTGAGCCATAAAGCTTCGCCATCGTGTGACTGATCATGAGAGTGCGGTAGTTATCGATGTTCATTGGGTCACCAGCCTTGAGAATGGGATGGAAAAGATTCGTGCACTAGTTAGTGGGAAAGCCAAAAGTAACAGCCATGTTAAAAGTGTGGGTAATGTAAGGAGAGAGAAGTTGGGAGACAGGTTTGAGGAAGTCCGAGTTGAGTGAGTCAACGTCTTTCGCTTTATGCGGTTGGGCTTTACTAATCGCGGATTCAATTTGGTCAGAGGTAAGAGAGAATGTAGCGGGTCGAGTGATAGCGATAGGGGGGGCATCTGTAGTGTATAAGCGAGTAGCATATTCCACCCAAGTGTCAGTATCAATGGGTGAAAGTAAGGAAGATTTCTTAGAAAAGATTTTCCAGAAAAGAGAGGAAGAGGAAGAGAAAAGGGATTCTATAAGTTTCTGACCAGGTGATCTGGTACAGGCAGATGAGACTGACGGAGAGTAAGCATCTCACGAACAAGAAGTCCCAGGCAACGAGCATCAGGATAGGAGATAGAGCGGCAACAATGGCAAACCAGACGGATCCAGGGAGAGGAAGTGTGTCTGGTAGTAGCTCATCAGTCGAATGTGGGAAGGAGCTTTAAGTCTGCTGCATATATCGACGGAATAAATAGCCTCGGAGATATGAATGCATATTACGAGGAAGATCCATGATAGAGATGCCCAGATGTCGTAAGAGATCAGATGCCTGCTGGTACCAGGAGAGCTTGGCATGGGAATCAGCTAGGACACGTGAAGAAGTAACCGTAGCAACTATGTATCTATTCGGGTGAGATGCACGAATCCCCTGAAGAAAAAGAATAAGGCGGAAAAAGCCCTCAAGGATGATCGGAGGAGTAGCAAACTCAGCACATAGGATATCATGAGGTGTGGTAGTCTTGGCACGTATCATGCAACCCAACATAGTGGCCTGAATGCAGGAAATGCGTGCTCAATCCCGGAGAGAAAGTCCTGGCAACTGGATCTCGGAGACATACATCACTGCTGGAACCACCCGTGTGTGAAACAATTGGCATCTAGTAGCGGGATCAAAAATATGATTCATTGTACAACCACGCTCGAACTGGACCAATGCTGAAAGACCGGAGGAAATGTGCACAAATGCAGCCTGGCGGAAACCATGAAGGGGCGCAGTAAACAAGTAAGTATAAGAGGCAACAATGTCAACTTCCTGGCCGTCATAGAAGAAGTGATAATTGTGAAGGCTTTGTCGATTGGTGTTGAAAATCATGATCTTCGGCTTTTATAATTTAACAGAGAGACCCCAAGCAACACAAAACCGATGTAAGACCTGTAAGTGACACTGTAACCCTTCTGGTGAGGGAGAAAGCAGAACAATGTCATCAGCATAAAGCATAATGGGGATGAGCAAATGAGCCAGCGGGCAACCATCTCCACCTTCTTCACGAATGAGGTGCTCAAGATCATCAATATAAAGTGCAAACAACGGAGGGGACAATGGACAACTTTGCTTGACGACAATAGTGTTACAGATGGGAGAAGACAAATTAGTACCCAACCGAATATGTGCTAGAACTCTTTCATACAAAGCAACCACTGCTGCGAGAATAGAGTCGGAAAAGCCAAGCTGACGTAGTCTACTGATCAAAAGATGACGGGGAACAGTATCAAAGGCCTAAGAGAGATCAACAAAACAAGAAAATACCTTCTTGCCCCTATGCTTTGCCTCCTCAATGATAGTACGTAGGGTGAGGACATGATCAAGAGTGCTATAACCCCGACGGAAGCCAGCTTGGCCAGTCGCATACAATAGAAGAGAGAGAGAGAGAGAGAGAGAGAGAGAGAGAGAGAGAGAGAGAGAGAGAGAGAGAGAGAGAGAGAGCTTTATTAACGTCTTTTGGGCACTCGTGGGTGCATAAGACCAAAAAGAAAATATGTACAAGCAACAGTGGGAGCATCATCCATAGGAGGACATGGCCGTAAAATCCTATAAACTAGCTACGAATGAAAGTAGAACCAAGCAAAAGTGAAATAAGCCCACAACCCGGGCCAGGTATAACATAAGAACTACAGAAAAAGTACCAATGCCCACAACCCGGGCTAGGTGGAGAATAAGTACATATCAGCGAAAGTAAGTGTGAAGTGTCTGTTGAGTGGAGTGTATAGTGGGCCCTGATGGAGGCAAGTGGCGACTACATCTGGTCTTTTTCCGTGGTGGCACAGGGATAGGAATCTCATCATCGGAGTCATCAGCTTGTGCTTGAGTCCAAAAGAAGCCAGTGAGAAGTAGCTGCTGGGAGTCTAACCCTAGGTGATCTACAGGCAGATGAGACTGACGGAGACTCCTAAACAAGAAGTCCCAAGCAACGAGCATCAGGATAGGAGACAACTAGGACACATGAAGAAGTAACCGCAACAACTATGTATCTATCCGGGTGAGATGCACGAATCTCCTAAATTCGTTGAAGAAAAAGAATAAGGCGGAAAAAGCCCTCAAGGATGATCGGAGGAGTAGCAAACTCAGCACATAGGATATCATGAGGGGTGGTAGTCTTGGCACGTATCATGCGACCCAACATAGTGGCTTGAATGCGGAAATGCCTGCCCAGTCCCGGAGAGAAAGTCCTGGCAACCAGATCTCAGAGGCATACATCATTGCTGGAACCACCCGTGTGTGAAACAACTGGCATCTAGTAGCGGGATCAAAAATATGATTCATTGTACAACCACGATCGAACTAGACCAATGCTGAAAGACCGGAGGAAATGTTCGCAAATGCAGCCTGGCGGAAACCAAGAAGGGGTGCACTAAACAGGACTCCCAAGTAAGTATAAGAGGCAACAATGTCAACTTCTTGGCCGTCATAGAAGAATTGATAATTGTGAAGGCTTTGTCGATTGGTGTTGAAAATCAGGATCTTCGTCTTTTTTAAGTTAACAGAGAGACCCCAAGCAACACAAAACCGATGTAAGACCTGTAAGTGACACTACAACCCTTCTGGTGAGGGAGAAAGCAGAACAATGTCATCAGCTTTAAGCAGAATGGGGATGAGCAAATGAGCCAGCGGGCAACCATCTCCACCTTCTTCACGAATGAGGCGCTCAAGATCATCAATGTAAAGTGCAAACAACAGAGGGGACAGTGGACAGCCTTGCTTGACGCCAACAGTGCTACGGATGGGAGAAGACAAATCAATACCCAGCCGAATACGTGCTAGAACTCTCTCATGCAGAGCAACCATTGCCGAGAGATTAGAATCGGAAAAGCCAAGCTGATGTAGTTTGCTGATCAAAAGATGACGGGGAACAGTATCAAAGGCCTTAGAGAGATCAACAAAACAAGCAAATACCTTCTTGCCCATGTGCTTTGCCTCCTCAATGATAGTATGTAGGGTGAGGACATGATCAAGAGTGCTATAACCCCGGCGGAAGCCAGCCTGTCCAGTCGCATACAATAGTCAAGAATCAGCCTCTGCCGTAACGAAGTTTTGGAGAATAGTGGCGTACAACTTGGCCATGGTATGACCAATCATAATAGTGCGATAGTTGTGGACATTCATGGCATCGCCTGCTTTAAGAATGGGGTGAAGGAGATTGGTGGCCCAAGGTATGGGGAAACCATCAACGATAGAGCGGTTGAAACAGCGGGCTAGGAAAGGGGAGGCAAGTTTGGCAACTGGTTTGAGGAGCTCGGCTTAAAGGAGGTCAATGTCAGACGTACGATTGTTCTTGAGTTTGCAGATGGTGCCTTCAACCATGTCAGGAGAAAAGAGTTCACAGTGGGTAGGTGTCACATGTACTTTGAATCCCTTTGCCCAATGTAAATGGTAAATTGTAATTATTAAATTGTAAATGGCTAAGTCACCGGCCTGTGGAGACAAGTGTAAATTGCAATGTAAATATCTGTTATAGTGACTAAATCCGAGATGGCCAAGGGGGTATTGGGTCTCATGAGAGTCTGCTACTGACCTCCTAAAAAGTAGGAAGGGTTGACCGGTCAACGTGACACATGTCATATGCTCAGTGGGACACTTGGTCCAATGCATGAGTGGCAACGTGTCAGATTGTCCACCTACTAGCTTGCCTATGTGTCGGCTGTGCATGGAGTTTGCCATGTGTCGACGTTAGGATGTGTCAGGGTTAAGGGGTGCTTGAGGGGATATAGTGTGAGCCTTGTCAGGCATTCCGGATTATGGTATTCCTATGCAGCTATGGTTGGGAGGAGACTTGCAGCAGAGCTCTCATGTTTGCTTGTTGATCTATGTACATTTGCTTGGGATTAATAAAGTGACGGATTGGCTGGGTAATTCTGTGTATTTACTTAGGGTTTGTGAGCTTGTGTGCAACATTTGGTATAGAGCAGTTGCTTTTAAGACTTGTATGGGATTTGGCATCTTTAGTTAGGGTTTGGAGCATTCTTGGAGAGCCAGCGCCCTACTGAAGGTGATCTGTTGGCAGATTTGTAGAAGATAGCAGCGTAAAGCCCTATGGTGGATTGCTGATCTTCTGGCAGCCTTTGAGCATTTTCTACTACGCGGCATGATTATTCTCTTCGCTTTTGTGAAAATCCAGCCCACATAGGATTTGTAAATCTGTTTGTAACTTCTTCAATACTCAGTATTTTTCAGATCTGTCAGTTGCAATAAGCTTCTTGTGGTAGGTCGCTGGTAGGGTGGGGCTTTTCGCCTTTTGATTCGGTGATCATCCATAGTTTTTTGCCAATTGTCAGTTTGAAACCCTAGTTTGCTGATTTTTGGAGAAGAAGAGTCTATGTGTAGTTAGAACTTGGCTGTAGGAGGTCTATTCTATCCAGTTCTTCTAGGGATTCAGGGTAATCTATCTGTGTAGTGATTTGAGGTGCTGAGAGCTTGGTTTTGCTTTGTTTCTGCTACCTATTCTTCTGCTATGGCATCCGCAAGCAACACCAGTCAAGATTCACAGAGATTAGGTATGTTCCAAGGTGGATGCTATCGAAGCTACTCTTAAGCTGATTTTGGAGCAACTCAAAGGTAAAGGGGCTAGTGTGAGTCAGTGGTACAACTATGGAAGCCGAAAGGACATTGTCAACGGGCCATGAAGCCGAGTTGAGGTTTCGAAAGAGAAAGCTACCTACTATCAAAGATTTAAAACCTCCGAAGTTCACTGGAGCAGTATCTATGAGAACTACAGATGCCGTTGAGAATTGGTTGCAAAAGTGGGAGAAAGCATTCCAGATGTGTGGCATAGACGATGAAACTGAGATAATTGCTGAAGCCACATATCGTTTTCAAGAGTCAGCACAAAGGTGGTGGAGGAAGGGTGGAAAAGGATGACCTAGTTCCAACCACATGGGAGGCATTCCAGCAAATGTTTGCACAAAATTGGGTGCCTATGGATGAAGACAACAGAGCCATGTAACAATGGTCTTATTTGAAGTAGGGTAACTTGAGCGTGCAAGATTATGCAGACAAGTACTGAGAGGCTTTGTTATGCATTTCTCAGGAAGTTCCTATGTACGTCCTTACAGAATGAGTCTTAAGGAGGAAGAGGAAGTGAGACGGATGGTCCATGATTATGTGGCCAAGGGGCAGATACGACCTAGTTATTCCCCTTTTGCCTCTCCGATCATTCTTGTAAAAAAGGATGGATCATGGCATATGTGTGTGGATCATCGAGGTTTGAACAAGATAACGGTTAAACATCGATATCCTATGCCACGTATAGATGATTTGCTTGATGCCTTGTCAGGTGCCACTATGTTCAGTAAAATAGACCTAAAGAGTGGATACCATCATGTTAGAGTTCGTGAAGAGGATGTACACAAGACTGCCATCAGAACTCGGTTCGGTCACTATGAGTATCTTGTGATGCCATTTGGATTGACTAATGCCCCAGTTACATTCATGATGATGATGGATGATGTGCTCAGACCGTATATGGGTAAGTTTGTCGTAAACTTTGTTGATGACATTCTGACTTACAGTGCAGGTTATCCAAAATCCACATCTGATTATGTGACTTAGACATAAGAATTAACATGGTTTCAATATTACATTCTGATCCTTCCAGGTTGTCAAGCATATGGCTCACCTTAGGACTGTGTTGTCTACTTTGAGGGAGAACACTTTGTTTGCCAATAATAAAAAAAGTGAATTGTTTAAAAAAGAGATTGAGTATCTTGGTTATGTTGTGTTTGCTGATGGAGTAAGGCCAGATCCTAAGAAGGTTGCTGTGATCATTGCGTGGCCTGTGCCAGCTGATTTGACAACACTCCGTTCTTTTCTTTGATTGGCAGTATTCTATAGAAAATATGTTAAGAAATACTCCTATATTGCAGCACCTTTGACTGATTTGACTCAAAAGAATAGATTTGGTGAGTGGACTGAACTGCAGCAAGCAAGCTTTGATCAGTTGAAGCAAGCTATTGCGAGTGCGTCACTCTAAAGATTGTAGACCCTCAAAAGCCCTATGTTATAGATATGGATGCGAGTGACATTGCTGTGGGAGCTGTTCTGATGCAAGAGGGTAGGCCTGTGGTCTTTTAGAGCAAGAAGCTCAACCTTGCTCAGAAAAATTATCCAACTCATGAAAAGGAGTTGTATGCCATAGTTCATGCATTAAAAGCATGGATGCATTATCTGTATGGATCGGAATTTGAGGTATTCACTGATCATGATACCTTGAGATACTTTTGTAAGCAGCCAGACCTTAGAGGCCGACAAGCCAGATGGTCTGAGCTCATGCAGGAACTCCTAATGGAGATTCGATACAAGAAAGGTGCCGAGAATTGTGTAGCAGATGCACTATCTCGTGTAGTGTATCAAATGTCATTTGTAGTCATTGAAAATGACTTATTGTCTGAGATAAGAAAGGCTCAGCAGGAAGATCTTCACTGTAAGAAAGTGGTACACGAAGTGAGTCGTGCCATGAAGAGTCTCAAGAGGAGAGCTCTTCTACCTTGGTTCGCACTTATCTTAAGTATTTCATAGAAGATGGAATAGTGATGAGAAATGGCAAGGCTCTTATTCTAGCTTGTGAGGTGCTGCGAAAGAGGATCTTGCATCTCTGTCACGATAGCCCTAGTGCTGGTCATCCTGGTGTGGATAGGACCTATAAGTTGATACGACGTAACTTTTGGTGGTCTAGACTTAAGAAAGAAGTAAACCATTATGTGACACATTGTTTTAAGTGTCAAGTTAATAAGGTTGAAAGGATTAAAGTGCCTGCATTATTACGCCCGTTACCTATACCAGAAGGGAGATGGGAGAGTGTTTCCACGGACTTTATTACATGTTTACCGCATACGCAGCATCAACATAATGCTATCCTAGTTGTGGTTGACAGACTTATGAAAATGGCTCATTTTATCCCAACTAGTAATAAGATTGATGCACCTGGTACAGCTGATTTGTTTATACAGCATGTATTCAGAGTTCATGGATTACCTAGATCCATTGTGTCTGACAGGGATTCTCGTTTTACTGGCAATTTTTGGATTGCAGTATTTGAGAAGTTAGAGGTGCAGGTGGGAATGAGTAGTTCTGATCATCCTAAAACAGATGGGCAGACTGAGAGAGTTAACCAAACCTTGGAAGACATGCTTAGGGCGTATGTGAGTGAAAGGCAAACGCAATGGGAACGTTACCTACCATTGTTGGAGTTTGCCTGTAACGATAAAAAGAATGCGTCTACGAAGATGAGTCCTTTCAAGCTAAATTATGGTTTAAGACCAGCCAGTCCAGTTACTATAGGTATGCCTCATAAAACACCTAGTGTTATGGAATTTCTAACTCACATGCAACAGATGTTGGAGTTAGCAAAGGAAAATGTAAAAGCGGTGATGGATTGGGCAAAGACATATGCTGATCTGGATCGTACGCCAAGAGAGTTCGAGGAAGGAGATATGGTATTTCTCAGGATTCCAAAGGACTCGAAAACCCTAAAGCTAGGGAAGTGTTAGAAGTTGTCACCTAGATACTGTGGACCTTGGAAAATTGTTAAAAAGATTAATAGCGTTGTTTATGAATTGGATTTGCCTATTGGTTGTAAGGTTCATCCTGTTTTTCTTGTTTCACGCTTAAAGAAGGTTTTACATGACGATGATAACTTTTTGGCTGATGGCCTTGTATTGTTTCAGGAGCATGGGGAGGTGATGCATGGACCAGCGAGAGTATTGGACCGGAGGCATAGACGGTTGCGGAATCGTTTGCTCCGTGAGTACTTGGTTGCACGGCATAGACGACCTCTCAGTGATGCTACCTGGGAGACCGCGCATGGGTTGCATGCATAGTATCCAGACTTTGCCATCGAGGACGATGTCATCTGAGGAGGGAAGGGATGTCACATGTACTTTGAATCCCCTTGCCCAATGTAAATGGTAAATTGTAATTATTAAATTGTAAATGGCTAAGTCACCGGCCTGTGGAGACAATTGCAATGTAAATATCTGTTATAGTGACTAAATCCGAAATGGCCAAGGGGGTATTGGGTCTCATGAGAGTCTGTTGGACTGACCTCCTAAAAAGTAGGAAGGGTTCACCGGTCAATGTGACACGGGTCATATGCTCAGTGGGACACTTGGTCCAATGCATGAGTGACACGTGTCAGACTGTCCACCTACTAGCTTGCCTGTGTCAGGGTACTGCCAAGTGGCAAGTGTCGGCTGTGCATGGAGTTTGCCATGTGTCGACGTCAGGATATGTCAGGGTTAAGGGGTGCTTGAGGGGATATAGTGTGAGCCTTGTCAGGCATTCCGGATTATGGTATTCCTATGCAACTATGGTTGGGAGGAGACTTGTAGCAGAGCTCCCATGTTTGCTTGTTGATCTATGTACATTTGCTTGAGATTAATAAAGTGACGGATTGGCTAGGTAATTCTGTGTATTTACTTAGGGTTTGTGAGCTTGTAGGACGAGAAGAAAGAGAGATGGAAGGGTGAGTAGTTGTATATAGGTTGGTTGCATAGTCGACTCAAGATTGAAGAGGGATGGGTGGCAATGCATAGGGCCTTATGAAGAAAGATCTTCCAAAAGGTAGCCGAGGAAGCAGAGTGGAGGGAGCGAAGGAGGTAGGAGGAACGGGAAGAAAAGTAGGCCACTTTCTTTTTGCGGAGAAGGGAACAAAGCTGCTTTTTTGCGGAAGAAGAAAGTGTAGAATTGGAGAATTAATCGGACCCAAAAATTGATTCAGATCAAAGGTAAGACAGAGCACTACGCAATCGTCAGACCGTATTGGCAGTACGGTATGGATCCGTATGGACTGTACGGATTTTACAGATTGCGAAAATTTTGAGATCAAGAAAAATCAAATTTTCAAAACTCAAACTGTTGAGGATCTATTGCAAAAGGATAGCACCAATGAAATCTTGAGAAACAAGCTTAGAGTGGCTAAAAGTGATGTAAGAAAGTGTCATGCACAAAAAAGGTAGATCTAGCCACAGAGAAAGCTAGAAAGAAGTGAGAGTTGCATGGAGATGGAAGCTATGAGGAGATGATGGCTGCGTGGAGATGGAGATGGTGATGGAGAGAGAGAGAGAGAGAGAGAGAGAGAGAGAGAGAGAGAGAGAGAGAGAGAGAGAGAGGGAGAGAGAGAGAGCTCGTCCGTGAAAGCAAAACCACATCATCGGCATACAGGAGGATAGCAATAATGAGGTCGCCCAATGTACATCCCTCCCCTCCATCACTCCGTATAACATGCTCCAACTCGTCAATGTAAAGACCAAAAAGTGTAGGAGAGAGTGGACATCCCTGTTTGACCCCAATAGTACTAACTACCTCCGGTGAAATAACTCCTGATAGTCGGACCCTGCCAATAACTCGCCTGTACAATGCTACTACTGCCTGTATAGTATCCTCCTGAAAGCCCCGATCATGAAGTCTCTGTATCAATAGATGCCTAGGCACAGAATCAAAGGCCTTGCGGAAATGCACAAAGCAGCAGTGCACACGCTCCCTCTTGGCCTTAGCCTCCTCAATGATGGACCTCAAAGTAAAGATATGATCCGATGTAGTATATCCCAGTCTGAAACCCACCTGTCCAATGGCATGGAGTGATCTGGCATCCATCTCTGTACTAATCTCTGACTGTAGGATAGAAGCATAGACTTTGGCGAAGAGGTGGTTGATCATAATGGTGCGGTAGTTGTCAGCTTTCATGGGGGCCCCGCCTTTATGGATAGGGTGAATGAGGTTTGTGGACCATGGAGAGGGAAATAAGAGGTGATCAATGTCTTTGGCTTTATGGGAATGGAGTCGTTTGATGGCCTTCTCAATAAGGTCGTTAGTCAATATGGCAGAAGTATCCGTGGCACAAGAGGTGGGAAGAGGAGGGGTATCTAGGATGGTGTACAATGATGTGGCATATGTGACCCAAGTGCTAAGGTCTGTAATCCGTGGTGGAGGTGACCGTGGAAGGAACTTCTTCCAGAATGAACCTGAGGAGGAATTGAAGAGGAGATGCATCATTTTCTTACCTTGGCCAATCTCGTATGGAATTTTCTTTTTCTTGGTGGTTCTAAGGTAGACACGAGATATGGTTTTGGTCATATGGGGAAGATGGGAGTGAGCATATATGAGGTTCTGAGGGAGGTGGATGCATTCTTGGTCATACCAAGGATTATGGGTCTATTACGTCTCTGGTGTTTGGGCCGTGGGGATGGAAAGGCAATGGAATCTGCAGTGTGGATGGTCTGGACAAGAAAGAAGTATGCTCATGTGGGAAATAGGTAAGGAGATCAGAGAGGGCTTCTCTATACAATGGTGTGTTGTGTGAAATGTAGCGGTAGGTGGGTTTCACTGTAGGGGTCGAAGAGAAAATGGGTGATGGGGAGATGGCCGCCGACAGAGAGGGAGAGATACGAGTGATCAGAAAGAGTGGTGTGGTGTACTTAGAGGGATGAAATCGAGTGAAGGAGAGACAGTGAACCCAGGAAATAGTCAACGACGCTATGTCCTCTACTATGTGGGAAGCAAGTGTAGTCACCAGAACCTGGCAGCTGAAGAAGGCCATTATAAATGGCCAGTCCATGAGCCTCGCCCAACTGAAGCATCTGCTCCCCATATGATGTAATTGGACCTGCTGAATCCGCCGATCGTCGTATAAGATCAAGATCATCACAATCAAGTGCATGTATCCGCTGTGGATCATCTGCTGCTCTGTGAAATCTGGTTTGCCTAGACCCAGTCCTGGCATTGGAGTCCCTCGCTAGAAGAATATATCCTCGATCTTCATATCTAACAATGTCCGATGAAATATCCATAAAAGGTGAGTCCTCCTCTGAGGTGAAAGCTGATGTCTCTGGAGGGAAATAACAGATAGCCATGAATATGTCACGATCTAGCTCCATCAACCTGTGGTCCAACCTGATCCATATATAGCGAGCCTGCTCGTCAGTGTGTAGTAGCTCGACCCATGACTGGAGAGAGTCTCGAAATAAGCAAGCAACACCACCTAAACCGCAACTAGTCAGTGCCCTCATCTTCCCCCTGCAGGTAGAAAACCAACAAAA
The DNA here is from genome assembly GCA_029204225.1 of Diphasiastrum complanatum. Lineage (NCBI taxonomy): Eukaryota > Viridiplantae > Streptophyta > Lycopodiopsida > Lycopodiales > Lycopodiaceae > Diphasiastrum > Diphasiastrum complanatum. The sequence goes on from CM055095.1 coordinate 36,022,451, forward strand.
TTCCTCAATGCACAGAAGTCCTCTCTTAGGACTCTCATGTGTCTCTGTAAGTATAAGGATATCCCCTGTGGTACAAAAATCTCTAAAATCTCCTGATGTGGCTGAAGAATGGATACCATTGCAGTTCCATAAACTCAACCGCAATGCTTTTGTGAGGGCCCCTGAACCGCTCCTAAGTCCGGGGGGCCCAAATCCCTATGTCGCAGATTTCTGAGGGTCAATGTATCGGGCCTTACCATCCAGATAGACCACCCTTTTGCCCAATGCTTTGGCTTCGCTGAAAACCCTCTTCCTTTCGGCAACTTGCATCGGTGTGAGATCATTGTCCATGAAAATAAGGGTACCTCTCAAAAATGTGTGTGAAATCAGTTGAGACTGCTAAAGAAGTTTGTGACACGAGGCCCAGAGGAAGATACTGCAGTAGAGAAAAGACATTGATGTCGTCGGTGGCATCTCTATGGGCGCTGACCCTGACTAGTATGAGACCTCTGAAGGCATACGCGCCTGGTACGCGTAGTCGCACGAGCTATGGCAGTACTTGAGGCCAAACACTGTCTCTGATCATGATGGGCTAGGTCAATGTCCATCGTGATAAGAGACAGTGTTTGGCCTCAGGTATTGCCATATATATATATATATATATATATATATATATATATATAGAGAGAGAGAGAGAGAGAGAGAGAGAGAGAGAGAGAGAGAGAGAGAGAGAGAGGGAGGGAGGGAGGGAGGGAGGGAGGGAGGGAGGGAGGGAGGGAGGGAGGAGAGAGAGAGAGAGAGAGAGAGAGAGAGAGAGAGAGAGAGAGAGAGAGAGAGAGAGAGAGAGAGAGAGAGAGAGAGAGAGAGAGAGAGAGAGAGAGAGAGAGAGAGAGAGAGAGAGAGAGAGAGAGAGAGAGAGAGAGAGAGAGAGAGAGAGAGAGAGAGAGAGGGTAATAGATCCTAACACCACAGTAGGGCAAACACTAACTGATCCACCCAACCTTGCCTACTCCCTGATATAGAGTAAGCCCCTCCTAGCCCAGTGTGAGGACTGGTAGCATGCTACTGCCAAGTGTCGGCCACGTGGCACTGACGTGGCCGACTGCACGTCGGGACCCAACTGGGGGCCCTATCCTGCTGACAGGGTCCCTAGGCTGTGTTAGGCCCGCCATGGCTATGGACCGTGCTGGGGCACACTACTCACACTGTCTTGCCCTGTTGGTCATGTACGCTGGACACGACCCTGACTGTGGTATTTGTCTTATCCGTGTTCTCTAGGGTTCGGCATTGGTTACGAGCTCGTAACAGAGAGAGAGAGAGAGAGAGAGAGAGAGAGAGAGAGAGAGAGAGAGAGAGAGAGAGAGAGAGAGAGAGAGAGAGAGAGAGAGAATTAGAATTAGAATTATTATTATTAACGTCTTTTGGTGCCCAGGGGCACATAAGACAAAAGAGAGTACAAAATGTGAGAAGCATTGTCCGCATAAGGACTTATTTACCAATGAAAAGACAGTAAAACTAAAACTAAAATATCGATCTCTCTGTCTCTAAGAGAAAAAGTATCCAAGCTTGACCACCAGCTGGTGAGGGTACAAAGCAAGAGCTTAACCACCTGCTCCGCGGAGGAAACTAGCTACGAGCAAGCTGAAAGTAATGAGTGATGGTAGTAGTGGGTCGTGATGTAGGCTGGTGGGAGGCGTATGAAGATCTAGTAGCACTGGATCGAGCCGAAACTCTCTGTGTCTTCGATCTTCGGACGGGGACGTCAAAATCCGCAACCGAAATATCCACTCTGTCTCGCTTCTGGAAGAACTGAGTAATGTGAGCCTGACTGGAATCCATATCTGAGAGCGTAGGTAGAAGTGAAGCTCGTAAAATATACATCTCTCTCAAAAGAAGACCCACACATCTAGCATCTGGATACTCGAGGAAGGAGCTCAACGTGAGGGGAATATCTCGGTATAAACAATGGTATCGTCCTCTAATCTCATAGTATACTGGGCAGCGAAAGATGAAATGAAACTCATCTTCCACCTCCTGAAGAGAACAAAGCTGACATATCCGCTGCAATCTGGGAGTGTCTGTGTATCTACCTGTCTCGATAGCAAGCTGATGAGAAGAGACTCGAAGCTGTCCTATACGATATCTCAGACCAAAAGATAGCGTCTGTGTAAGATAAACTGGAAGAATAGGCAAGCCCGAAACGTCCAGCCGTAAAAGATGTGTGCCATAATAATGTAGCTTGACCCTATCTGGATCAGGATGTGACCATATAGTGCGTATGTAGCTCCGGTAAATCTGCTGTCTGATATAAGCATGGGTTCCATTCGGAAGATCAAGTGCGGATAAACCCCAAGTCTGAAGAAGGGCTGAGACACTGCGATACCAAGAGTGCGTGGCTCCCTGATCTGCAAGGGTACAAGATGAAGTGAGAGCAACAACAATGTATCTGGAGGTATCTAGATCTGATACCCTGTGAAGAAAGGTGATGATCTGAAACATAGCACCAACAACTAATGGAGGAGAAGCAAACTCGGCTAGTATGATATCATGTGGTACTGAGGGCTTAGCCCGAATTATCCTACTGAGCATGAGAATCTGGATACGAGTAAGATCTCTCCATGTATCGCGTGATAAATCAGGGCACCAAGTCTCAGCCGAATATAGCACAACTGGGGAGACAGTAGCAGAAAATAGTAGGCATCTAGTAGCAGGATCCTGCACATAATAAGTAGAGCAAAATCTCTCCATATGCACAAGAGCGGTATTCCCCTTGCGGAGCCTGGCGGTGGCTGCTGGTCGAAAAGTGAGTAGCGGACCAGAGAAAAGAACTCCCAAATAGGTGTAGGAGGTCACGATCTCAATCGGTAGCCCGTCATAATAGAAAATCACATCTCTCATATGCTGTCTGTTGGTGTTAAACACCATAATCTTAGTCTTCTTAAGGTTAACCGTCAATCCCCAACGCTGGCAAAAGTGATGTAAAGCAGAAAGGTGACTCTGTAAACCAGCTGCAGAGGATGAGAGGAGAACCACATCATCAGCGTACAAGAGAATGGGGATAATAATGTCTGCTAGGGGACAGTCCTCTCCACCTTCCTCGCGAATAATCCGCTCGAGGTCATCTATATATGGTGCAAAAAGAGTGGGTGATAAGGGGCAACCCTGCTTCACCCCAATGGTAGAATGTATCTGTGAGGACCAGCCACTACCATCTCTGAAACGTGCCAAGACTCGCTCATATAAAGTAATGATCGCAGCAATAGTATCCTCTGAAAAGCCAAGTGAAGACAGTCTCTGGAAAAGAAGATGTCGTGGAACAGAGTCAAAAGCTTTGCGAAAATCCACAAAGCAACAGTAAATTCTCTGTTTCCGATGTCGAGCCTCCTCAATAATGCATCTCAAAATGAAGATCTGGTCTGAAGTAGAATATCCCGGTCTGAAACCAGCTTGACCCATAGCGTGTAAACCCTCAGTTTCAGCAAAAGATCCAGTGACTGTCTGTAGTATAGAGCCATATATCTTAGCTAGAGTGTGACCAATCATAATGGTGCGGTAGTTTCCTACATTCATGGGATCACCTGCCTTGAGGATGGGGTGAAGGATATTAGTACACCAAGCCGTAGGAAAACCAGAAGTAACAGCTGTGTTAAAAACATGAGCAATGTAAGGGGAGATGAGATGTGCTACGGGCTTTAGGAAGTCTACACTTAAGGAGTCATAGTCAGTGGCTTTATTTAGTTTGGCATGTTTAATGGCGTTTTCAACCATGTCAGGGGTGAAAAGTGAGCAGTGGTCAGGTCTCGGTGAGAGTGAGGTAGGAGGAGAGTCCGTGGTATATAACTCCGTGGCATACTCGATCCAGGATTCGATGGCTATGGGGGCCAATGTTGAAGAGTGTCTGGTGAAATGTTTCCAGAAAAAAGAGGAGGAGGGTGAATCTAAAGAGTTGATCATTTTTTGGCAGAGTGATTGTAGGTACTTGATCTTCTTTGTTCTGGTGGTTCTATGATATTCTTTCTGGCATTGTTTGAGTGTGGCAGGGGAGTGTGACCTGGCATATGTCACATGATTGTGAAGAGAGCGGCATTCTGCATCATACCATCTGTTGTGAACACTTCTGTGAGATGATGTCGTTTTGGTGGGGAAGGATGAGGAAGCAGCAGCTAAGAGGGATGTAGAGAGAAAAGTGGCTTGCTGGTCAATTGGTGCCATGAACGGGAAGTTAGCGAGTAGTTGGGATAAGATTGTGGTGTAATTAGTGAATCCAGATTGGGTGAAAGGAATACGTTTATGAGTGGGAAGAGAGCAAGAAATTTGCAAAGAAGAGGTTATGTGACCAAGTGAGATGTGTAAGAGTGAGTGATCGGAAATGGTAGGGGGTGTGATGGAGAAATCAGAAATGTGAGAGATCAAAGCAGGTGATCCAATGAAGTAGTCGACCACACTATGTCCTCCACCATGAGGATAGCATGTATATGCTGATGAGGAAGGCCACTGTGTGAGGCCATTCAAAATGGCAAGAGCGTGTGTCTCTGCTAGAGTGATCAACTGCTCCCCGAAAGATGTAGCTGGAGTGTCTGCATCCTGTGATACCCGGTCTAGCCCCATATCCAAAGGGTAAAGCCTGAGAAGATCCGTAGCTGCATGAAATTCGGTTTGTCTAGAGCTTGTGCGGGCGTTGAAATCACCTGCTAGTAAAATGGAACCCTGCTGAGAAAAGATAGCAATATCATCTGAGAGAGCCTGAAAAGGGTCCCCGCCAAACTCAGCAAACACTGAGGTCTGTGGAGCAAAATAGCATACAGCTATATAGATGTCCTGAGGTAATCCCAATAGTGAGCCAATAATGTGTAACCAAATATAGCGAGCGTATGGATCTTGTTTAACCATCTGAACTGTGGTGTCTCTGTATAAACAAGCTACTCCTCCAGATCCTCGACAAGTTTTTCCCCTAACAAATGGACGAAAAGCAGAATGCCAAGAGTACTCCTGTATATTTGGAAGAGGATGATATAAGGACTCATGAGTTTCAGCCAACAACAAAATGTCGCATTTTCTAATAAAATCAGCAAAGTCTCCGGCTGATGACGAAGATAAAAAACCATTACAATTCCAGAAGCCAAGTCTCAAATTGGTAGGGGATCTCGGGTAGCTTCTATATCCGGGGGCCCCTAGTTCCTATTGTGGAAGGTCGAAAAATCTCGGTTTCCCGTCAATAAAAACAACCCTTTGCCCTTTCTCTTTCGCTTCAAGGATAATCTTTTTTCTTGCCAACCATTGAGTATTTGTTAAGTCATCATCCATATAAATGAAAGTACCTTTAAGCTTTGCCCTAAGCCGAAGGGCAGCATTGCGTTGTGAAAGCGAGCGGAACTTGATAAACAAAACATTGTCATCAAATTTACTGCGCCAAGCAGTATCAAAACCGTCAGCCACATGAGATAACTTGGAAATGAGCAAATCCGTAGCTTCTTCCAATGGTTTTCCACCATTGGCAATGCCTCTTACTCTAATGTTAAAGGCTTTTTTGGCCCTTCTGGCTTGTTCACCCAAAACTGTCTCCAAATCGTTTTCCTTCGGAAAAGATGAAATCTGAGAGTGATTACCTTGCTTAAGGATCGATGTCGTTTCTTCAACCTGTTTTGCGAGTGATGAGAGTTTGCTGCCCATATCATCCGGTTTGAAGAGTGCTGCCCACGTTTTCGTCTCCTCGACTTGTTTCTCCAAGCTATTGATCTTGTTGGAAGTCTCCTCCAAGGCACTTTTTTCTGCAATTCGTTGCTTAAGATATATATTTTCTTGCTCAAGCTGCTCCACACGTTCCGTGACACCAAAAAGATCCTTAGCTAACTTGCTATTTTCAGCTTCAAAGAGGTGTAGTTGTTTCTTAAGTCCAAGAATTTCTTGCCGGATAAAACTAAGATCATAAGCAAAAAGACTTTCGGTAGGTTTGGAAGGAGTGTAGTCAATGGCAGCCATGTTGATAGTTTCTGTCACCGAAGACGGCTCCTCCATCACTACCGGTGATGAGAGAGAGAGAGAGAGAGAGAGAGAGAGAGAGAGAGAGAGAGATTTTATTAAAATACCCTAAGGTACATAGGACTAAGAAAAGGTACATGTCAAGTGTGCACATAGGAGCTTAAAGCTCAATCATCTATAAAACAATAAATGCAAATACAATGCATAAAGATGGCTGGCCCGGTCAGGATCCAATAGCCTGGAATCGTATATCATGATGCCCATCAGCATGGAAGAAATGGTGGATGGTATGCTGTGAAGGTGTCACTAGATGTGCCATGGACCTCTGTCGCCGGGTAGGCTGTCGGTGTCGTCTCTGCTGCCGTGGCGCTCTGGGCTGTGGTCTAATAGCTGGTTGTCTCTCTGGCTGTCGACATGCTCTCTGCTGTTGATGTACGAAGGAATTTGGCCTCTCCATCTGAATTGCAGCCTATGGGTACCTCGGATCTCTGTCTCCAAAGGGGTATGCCCTCATCGATGCTCAGCTGTGTCAGGGATGTGTATCATCTAGTCTCCTCCTCAAGTCCTGGATCATCAGTGCGACACATCTAGGGTCCTCATAAGATATCAAGGTAGAAAGTGTAACTGGGTGCTCTTTGAACAAGCAGTAGTACCTCCCCCGAATCTCATAGTAGGCTGGACATCTGAAGAGGAAATGTGACTCGAAGAAACTCGAAACTGACCCATCGCTATCCGCAGACTGTGTGATATACTCCTCAGCAAGTAACTAGATACTATGGGGCAGCCAACCGGATCAAGAGATAGAAAGTGTGTACGATAAAACTCACTCCTGGTCCCCAATGGACCCTGCCAAGTGATATGAAGATATGATCTGTAAAGGAGGCCTCTGATGCCACTGATCTGGATACCCAATCTAGATACCCAATGTGGAGAGGAGACGACAAGCCTAGGAGTACCATGAGAAAAGGTGTCCCTCTGAGTGTAGGCGTCGGGATGAAGATAGAGCTGCAATTGCATAGTGTGTACCCCCGTCCTGAAGATCATCTAAATGTCACAATATGGAATAAGGCCTCAATCTGAATGGGGGGGACCGCGAACTCCGCTAATATAATCTGGTGTGGTACTGAGGGCTTTGCCCGTATCATCCGGGAGAGCAAACGAATCTGGAGCCGGGAGATATATGTCCAATCACCATTCCGTTGTGATGGTGGGAAACTGTATCCGTGAGGAAACTGGTTGCTTCGGTAATTGGAGCCTTAGTATCTTCAATTCCTCGCACCCGCACATTCATAGATTTATACTTCCGCATTTCTTCTTCGGATATGGTGGCTGAGATGATGCTATTGAAAGTGTGTGTACCTTCTTTACCGACTCTCTTTGAATAGAGAGGCCCATGTTTTGGTTTCCGCCTTATGTTGCTCAATTCGTTCCTCCAATTCTTGGATCTTTGTGGTGGTGGTGCTGGCTGGTTCTTCTCTGCTCAAGGCCTCTTCCAAAGATATGATCCGGGCCGTCATAGTTTGCTTCTCGATTGCCATAACTTTATTGTGGTTTTCATTTGACCCATTTCAATCCTTAGATAGCTAGATTCCAGTGTAATCTGCTCCACGTAAGAAAGAAGGTACTGTTCAAATGCCTTCGTAGGAGAGTAGGCTTCTTTAGGGAATGAGAGAGGATAATGAAAGGGGGCAGGAGAACCATGGAGGGAGGAGAGGGCCAAGGAAGCGGGGGGAGGGCTGAGTGCCTGCTGGGCAGCCATCGCTGCCTCAGCAGGGAATGGGAGCCAACGAGGGGGTGGGAAGGGCCAGCGAGGGGGTGGCAGGGGTAGGGGTAGGCTGAGCAGGCAGCGAGGGGATGGGAAGGGCCAGCGAGGGGGTGGGAGAGGTAGCAAGCAGCGAGGGGGTGAAAGCAGGCAGCGAGGGGGGGTGGGAAGGGCCAGCGAGGGGGTGGGATCAGGCAGCGAAGGGGAGGGAGGGGAGCGAGGGCTCCCCTTTTTCTTGGCCATGGAGAGGGTGGAGGTGGAGCGTGGATAGACTAGCGAGCAGCCATGGAGAGAGAGAGAGAGAGAGAGAGAGAGAGAGAGAGAGAGAGAGAGAGAGATTTATTAATGTCTCTTCCACGCCAAAAGGCATATAAGACTGGTAAATGTACAGCCATGGAGAGAGAGAGAGAGAGAGAGAGAGAGAGAGAGAGAGAGAGAGAGAGAGAGAGATTTATTAATGTCTCTTCCACGCCAAAAGGCATATAAGACTGGTAAATGTACATGTCAAGTATGTGGTAACAATGGGAGCGTATGAAACGTCAAAAAGCTTTTGGAATTACCAACACACACACACACTCTCTCTCTCTCTCTCACACACTCTCTCTCATTCACACACTCTCTCACTCTCTCTCTCTCTCTCTCACACATTTTATCCACTTCTAAAACCATGACCAAAACCTATGCATGTTCATTTGTATTCATGCATGCTTGTAATTTGGGTGTTCTAAGCTTATGCATGTGTATGGAATGACATCTAATCTACGGTAATCTTATGCATTTGATATGCATGTGTATGAATGGTTGTCTAGTACCATTTGCATGTCATGGAAATCTATGTCTAATGTCTATGCATGCTCTTCCATTGATGTTTAAACAATTGCATGTCTAGGGAACCCATGTCTAATGACCATGCATGTTCTTATTTTGATGTCCATACTTTTGCATGCATATGAAAACAAGTTCAAATACCATGCGTGATGAATTTTGCCAAAGTCTAATCCCTTTTTAAGATTATGAGTTTCTTTAGAATCTAAACTTTTTGCAATCAAAATGATGTAAAGACTTCAAGAAACTATTAAACCATTCTATCCTCTGTATATGTAATTGGTCGAGGACCAATTGGTCTTGCATAATATAAAGAATCCTTCGGGGGGCTTCCCCATCTTGACCCCTCATCATGTCTTATGATTGAATGCTTTATGGTTGAATGGAGTTACTTCCTTTGATAAGTTTTGTATTTCCCTTTTTTGAAATTTTTATGAATAATTTGTTGACTTGTTTTTTAAGACCAATTCTTAATTGGAACTTTAGAATCTTAGGAGACCTTCCCTTCCAATTCACAACCGGCTACCAGAGCCCCCCCATGTTGCAGCTCGTATCACTTCCTTCTATAGCATCAGTAGGACATGATGATAGTGCTATATTTTACTTTAGACATAGTATTTAGATATGCTGTCAGCGTTGGGCATAACCTCCTTATGCCATAGCTCCAAGCTTCCTTCTCCAAGCACCTACACACAAAGAAACAAAAGCAAAAGGAAAGCTAGAATGAAAAGGGCAAGGAGGGGGGCGAGTTCCTCTTTTTTATATGGAGTGGGGAGGCTTGGGAAAGTGGATGCATACAAGTGTGAGAGGTGTAAGGGGGACTCTAGGTGAAGTAAGGGGTAAATAGAGTGAGGGGGTGAGGTGTATAGGTGTGAGAGAGTTGTCATGGACTTGTAAATGAGAAAGTAAGAGAGTGGGAGGGCGCATTTTCCTAGGTGTACCATGGCTCTTAGCCATGTGGCAAAGTAGGTACATATTGTCATGCATGGAAGGTAGGTAGCCTAACATGTAATGTTAGCCACTTTCAAGTTGTATTTTCTTGGTTACAACATTGGGATTTCACCCAAGTGCATATTTATTCTATGGAAGAGGGTTTAGTATATGTCCATCTTATCTTGCATAATATCCATCAATTCCTAGGCCCTTTTTTCTAGGGGTTGCCCATCCCCAATCATAGTGGAGAGAGTTACAAAGGGTGATCAGTCCTTTGGTTCCTTCTCCAAATTCTTATAGACTCGATTGAGCTTTCTTTATAGACTTTGGAAAAAGCCTTCTTTAGATACCATCTTAAGCTTTAAGAAGCTTTTTTTTTTCAATTCATTCTTCAGGCACTCCTTTAAGTACCTGCACATACCCCATAAAGAAAAGGTTAGGTGTCATAACATACCATTTAAAATAAATGGCTCTTCATTAGATTCTACTTGTAGAACCTGCACATCAAACTGTTAGCATTGATCTAAAGTTTTCATCTCTTGTCTTCAGGTACTGATACCTGCACAAGCATTTCATTAGTTAGAGTAACAAGCTCTAAGATTCAAATATGTCTCATACAAAAAGAATGGAAGATAGGATAGCCTTTATTCATTGGGCATTTTGTTTATACAATTTACACTGCTGATGTCATCTAGGAGGATGAGACGTGTGTCTCCTCATGATAGGTCGGATGACTCGAATTTAACCTGACTATGTGTGGAGCGTTGTCTCTGATCTTTATGAACAACTACATGATCGTCGTCATCATCATCATCATCATATCTTGGTCTTCTCCTAGAGAAGAAAGAGGTAATCGAAGGTTGAGAAATAGGATGACTTTGATGGGCTGTTTGAGAAGATTGAAAATTCCAATATGGAGATGGTGTGGATGGGGCCCCGGGGTACTCCCGAACCCGGGGACCTCAAATTCCTAGCACTGCGAACTACTAAGGGTGCTATCAAAGAAACGCACCCATCCATCCCGATAATAACCCGTCTGCCAGACTCGCGGGCCTCCTGGAAGGCCTTACGCCTTTCCTCCACCTGGATATATGTGAGATCATCATCCATAGAAATAGTCCTACCACGTAATGGATAATCAATGTAGCTACATCCCTGGTGGTCCTCCATGTCGTATCTAGTCCATCCATCCTGTGGCTTCAGCCATGGCATCCTTTGTATCCAGGACCCCACGAACCCTAATGGTGTGGGCTTTTTGGTCTTTGGATTTTTCTCCCAAAATGGTGGCTGAAATGACTGAGGAGATGGGAGCGCTCAGTTTGATACTCTTCTTCCATACTGATGCCCAAGAAAGGGCCTCTTCTTTCTGCGTCTCGCTCTTGTGCTCCAATTCTCGTATCATCATGGTAATAGATTCCGAAACTGCAACCTATTTGGTTCCGATTGCTTGCTCGAGTGATGCGACTCCTTCAGTTGTGAGATTTCTTTCTTCAAAGTCTGGAAATCTGCCAAGATGAGTAAAGTTCTGTTGATTTGGAAGGGGTGTATGGGATAGGTGGTGGTTCTTGAAAAGAAGATGAGCTAGAAGCAAAAGCCGAGGTGATAGGGAAGGAGCCCAGCAGGAACATTGGTGGACAGCGTGGCACAAGAAGGGCAGAGAGAGAGAGAGAGAGAGAGAGAGAGAGAGAGAGAGAGCGAGAGCTTTATTAATGTCTTTTCCATGTCAAAAGGCATATAAGACGAATAAGTACATATCATGTGTGTAGAGCAAATAAGAGCGTATGAAAACGTCTCCGACTATGTAACGAAAATGCATATAATGTATATCTAGGTACATATACCAATGATAAAGAGACTACATAGGTACGAATCATGAACTGGCTATGAGCAAGAAGCCTCCGATCATGTCCTGGAAGTGGTGGTCGGTCTGGCATCTGCTACTGAAGAAGGATGTAATGCAAGCTGAAGTAGGAAGTATATGTGGGATGTGCTGCCGATGTCGAATATGAGAGGGGCCTCTCCTAGGGCGAGGAGGTCTAACTGCGGGATGGCGCAGGGAGGTGCATAGTCTCTACGATCTGTGGGACTTGGGAGGTCGAATCATCATCGTATCTGAGCATGGTTGTGATTGCCGTTTGGAGAAAAAGGAGGTGATATGAACCTGTGTCTCTGGAGTACTCTGGTATGCAGGCAAGAGATCTCGTTGCAATAGAAGCATCTCTCGTATCATAAGTGCAACACAGCGTGGATCCTCGTAGGTAACAAGTGAGTGCAAGGTGACCGGTGCGTCTCCTAACAAACAATAGTATCTCCCACGAATCTCATAATAGGCTGGGCACATGAAGATAAAGTGCTTCTCAGTCTCCACAACGCCAAGGGAACATAATTGGAAAATCTTGTCCTCTCATGGGATCTTCCTATGAAACTGCCCAATCTCAATCTCAAGCTGGTGTGAAGAGACACGGAACTGTCCTAATACGAATCTAAGACCATGTGATAAACCAGAACATAGGTAACGTGGTAAAAGTGGGATCCCTGATAAATCCGTCTCTAGAAAGTGAAGTCGATAAAAGTCAGGTTTAACCCCTATTTACCCGCATTTGACCATGCCAAGCTCGATCAAGATAAGCTCTATAAATATATCGTTCGATGTAATCATGGGTACCTAAGGGGACGACAATGATGGAGATATCAAGTGTGTCCAGGAGGCAAGAGGCCTGTGAGAACCAAGCTAACTGATAGCCCTGCCTATTTAAGCGTTGGGATGAGATGAGAGTAGCCTGCGTATATCTTTGCTCAGAAGCTTGGAACCTGGGCAATGTCGCCTATGCCAAATATAAGCGTGTCACTTCAAGCTAGTGAACCTACTGTATACATCCATTTACAAAATCACCATAGGCTGGTGACCAAGCCATTTTTTCATGCAATGGATTTACAATTTTATATATCACCTATTGGTGTTAAGATATAGCTACATTACAGAGCTCAATTAAAAGTTGTGAGTCAAGACCTAGATGATACAATCAATTGCTATAGGTGTAAGTTTATGTATTCCTTGTTGAACTTGAACTAATTTGAAAAGGTTTTTGCATGATGCTATCCAAAGGTTGTTTTTTGCGCTTGTGATAATTGCATGTTTTATTTTTTAGTCTCCTTCATGGAACACGTATGGTATAGCATTTTTAGTTGTATGTAGTACCAATCGTTGTTTATGCTTTCCAAGTTTTTGTGAGAAACCATCTTTGTTGTTGAGGTGTTTTGAAATGGTCCTAGTTGCATTAGAGTATTAAAGAAACTAAACAACAAAATGGTTAATTTTTGATTCATTGGAAGTTTGTGTGGTTGTCTTTGATGATTAAGAAGAACATTTTAGATGTTTTTGATTGAATGGCAGGGCGAATTGCACATTTTGGACTAGAGCTTTGAATATACCTTGTCCACATGCTTTTGTGTTTCCCACACACCTTCCAACTCCACCAGCACTATGTTTTGAACAAGAGCAAGGTTTGCTAGCAAGTTCATTAAGGAAGCTGAATTATACAGAAACTCCTCTACCTCCAAAAGAGTACCTAAGCATAGATCATTGTGAAGGCAATTTGGTGCTAGATTGTGGACATGAAGAGAAAAATCCAATGCATGCAGTAAGTAGTTTGGAAAATCAAGGATCCAAGGACGTGGACATTGATCATCAGTGTGAAAGATGTTCCAATAAGCATTGCAAGGCAATTGGAGACATAAATCCATCAGAAGTTGCTAGCTTGATGGAGGAAAGCATCACAATTTGGGTTGAAGGACTTGTTCCTGGCATTGATTTCTGTAACCACGGTAGCATTTCTTCTATAGTTTTCCATGGGTACTGCGTGTCAAGTTCTTTAGGATGTTGGTTTGTTATTTTGGTTACTTATTTGTATGGATGAAAACAAAATTGCGCTTTGTGTAAAAACATGGATTATTGTTCTCTATGCACTCATAATATTTGCTTCCTATAGGTCTTAGTCAAATCTCATACTTATTTAGCAAAATGTTTTTGGAAAGGTTCAAGATCCATAGCCTCAATAGTGGATTTAATAGTTTAAAGTCTTTCAAGGTCATCACTTTTCTTCTTTCATGTTTGTATGTTCAAGTTGTTTCTGTTTTGGAGTCTTTTGATTGTTGGCACCAACCTTTGGCGTTGTTCAAAAGCACGTGACAACATCGTTGGGTTTTTTTACCCCTCTCTGTTTCAAAGGCTTTCATCGCTCTAGTAGTCATCATATTGTTTCTTAAATTGAACAATACATTAGCCATATTTTGCCTTCTCTGATTTCCAAGCCAATGCAGTGGTGCAGAGCTCCAAAAGCGTGTCATAGGATTGTCCATGTCAACATAGTTAGTAAATATTTGGTAAAGTCTAACCACTCAGGGTCACATATGAATTATGTAACATTTAATGTAGATTCTCTTATCATTAACATAGTTCATAATTTGAGGGGTCCATATTAGTAACACATTCACAACATTGTGCAAAGAAGTTGTTATAGTAGCAACTATTAATGAGATGCTAGTAATCCAACCAAAAAGCATAGAATAATTGATGCTAATTTCCCTTGCAGCTCCTTACAAAGGAATTTTGCTATTTTGACTCTAGATGGAGTAGCTTGTTGAAGAGTAATGCCTATTTTACCCCTTTTGGCTAAGCATTAGTTAAGTTGTACATAACTCATGGGGCATGTTTTAATTAAATGCATGACCCCCCCTTTTGTTAAGTTATGTAAATTAGTGCAAGTGGCCCACTTGGCCAAGTAGCTCACTCCTATGGTTGACACCTAGACTTTCCATGCATGTAAAGGAGGTGCATGCCTCACAAGGGATTTGGAGGACCCACGCCCTCCTCTCTCTCTCAAGCAATTCATTTCTTCTTGTGACTTTTGAGTTGTGAGATGCTCATGCAATTCTCCTTGTGTGTGATATTTCGATAGCCAAGTTTTCTCAAGCTTTCATAGTTGATCTAGCATCTGAGTTAAGATACTCCATAGCTAGGTCTCATAATTCTTCATGGTATCAGAGCAGGTTGTCTAGCCTGTGAGTCTGAGAGTGAGAGAAACTTCAGTGCTTAGATTCTTGAGAAGATTCTTATCTTCTACAAGCACCTCAATCTTGAAAGAGGGAGCATTTGATCTACAGGTGTCAGATCAGGTGGAGTCTTGCACTGTTGGAGAGCTATTGGCAAGGGGAGTGGGATGATCCAAAAACTTTCTAAATCTGGCTAAGTTTTGGAGAGTCTTTCTGGAGGAGCTTACACAAAAGTAGGGCGCACTTTCTGTAGGGGCTTCTGGTTTCTGTTCCAGTGGAGCCTAGTGCTTGTGCTAGTGAGGCCACACCAAGTGGCAAAGACAAAAGCAGGAGCTGAAGGGTTGCCTTGAAGTGGCTACATACCCTAGTTTGGGGTTAAACCCTTGTTGCTGGAAGCTGTTCTTTTCTGATCTCTTTCAAGTTGAGCTTCTGTTTTAAGCACAGATTTTAGCATGGCAAGTCTTGGGGAGAGTTTGCTAGGTGAATCTAGCAAACTAGATGGCACAAACTACAGAGTGTGGAAGTTCAAGATAGCCAATATCTTGATGGATAAGAATTGCTGGGAGGTCATGACAGGTACAGAACCTGTACCAACATCTGATCCTGAATTGAAGGACTACATGAACAGGAGACATAAAGCTCATAGGATAATCAATCTTTCTGTCAAGGACAATATTATTCCTCACATTTGCAATGCAAGGGATGCAGCTGATGCTTGGACAATTCTGAAGTCTATGTTTGAAACAGTGGATTCAGCCAAGCTGGTGTATTTGCAAAACAGGTTACATACTCTCAAGATGGAAGCAGGTGCAACAATTGGTGATCATATTACAAAGGTCAAGGACCTATTGGATCAGCTTGCTTCAGTTGGAGAGAAAGTAAGTGACAGGAGTATTGTTCCCATAGTCTTGAACAGCTTGTCATTCAACTATCAAGACTATGTGATGTCCCTTTCTGCTAGGGAGAAACTCCCAACCTTTGGGGAGTTATGTGGTCTTCTTTTACAGGAGGAGATGAGAAGGAAGAATCTTTCTGAAAGGGAAGATAATCCAGAGCTTGCATTTGCTTCTAAGAAGAAGCAAAACCTTCAGAAAAAAGGCAAAGGCAAAAAGAAGAACTCAAAGCAAAGCTTGGAGCAGCAGGTGTCCAAGTTACAGGTTGGAGAGGAGTCAAGCACCAATTTGGTAAGTATGGGCATTTTGCTTTTGAATGCAGGAAGAAGCAAAGTGATCATAAGAAGGGAAAGAACCAGCAGAGTCACTTTGTTGACAAAGTTGCAGAGGAGGAGCAATCTGGTGTGCTTGAGCTATTCACCGCAGCCCTATCATCTGAATCCACATTTGGTGGATGGTACATTGATTCTGGAGCCTCAAAGCACATGACACCTCATAGAGATTGGTTCAGCACCTATGAGGAGACAGAAGATAGCCAGCATGTTTGCCTTGGAGATAATTCCTAGCATTAAGTCTTCTTCAGATACATGTCAGGCTTGTGCATTAGGGAAGCAACAGAGGAAAAAGTTTCCAAAGGAGAAAGCTACCAGGGCCAAGGGCATTCTTGAACTTGTGCATTCAGATTTATGTGGTCCCATGCAGGTCAAATCAGCACACCCATGGATGCAGGCAACAAGCCATCAAAAGATGATGGTCCAGCATTTGCAGATGAGACGCTCTATCGTCAGTTAGTGGGCAGCCTGATTTACCTTACTACCACCAGGCCAGATATTGCTTATGCGGTTGGAATCGCAAGTCAATACATGTGTAAGCCTACCGAAGCACATTGGAAGGCAGCCAAGCGGATCCTACGATATGTGAGAGGGACAGTGACTTATGGGATTGGATACACGGATGACGGGAACCTTCAGCTGGAAGGTTCTTCAGATTCTGATTGGGCAGGTGATAGAGACGATCGGAGATCGACGACAGGCTATTGCTTCAGCCTAGGTTCAGGGGCTATATCATGGTGCAGTAAGAAGCAGCCTACTATTGCTCTATCGTCTACCGAAGCTGAGTACAGGGCGACTACGAGGTCCGCCTGTGAAGCCATTTGGTTACGCCGTCTACTTGAGGACATGCAGATTGCTCAAGTAAGACCTACATTGTTACATTGTGATAACCAAAGCTGCATTCAGCTTGCAAGGAATCCAGTCTATCATGCACGGACAAAACATATAGAGGTGGACCAGCATTTTATACGAGAGAAAGTGCACAGTGGGGAGATCGAGCTAGTTTATTGCGACACCAACGATCAGACAGCTGATATTTTTACTAAACCACTTAGTAAAGATAAGTTTGAAAAGTTCAGAACTTTGTTGGGTGTCAGTTTGAATAAAATTGCCATTAAGGGGGGGTGTTGAAGAGTAATGCCTATTTTACCCCTTTTGGCTAAGCATTAGTTAAGTTGTACATAACTCATGGGGCATGTTTTAATTAAATGCATGACCCCCCCTTTTGTTAAGTTATGTAAATTAGTGCAAGTGGCCCACTTGGCCAAGTAGCTCACTCCTATGGTTGACACCTAGACTTTCCATGCATGTAAAGGAGGTGCTTGCCTCACAAGGGATTTGGAGGACCCACGCCCTCCTCTCTCTCTCAAGCAATTCATTTCTTCTTGTGACTTTTGAGTTGTGAGATGCTCATGCAATTCTCCTTGTGTGTGATATTTCCATAGCCAAGTTTTCTCAAGCTTTCATAGTTGATCTAGCATCTGAGTTAAGATACTCCATAGCTAGGTCTCATAATTCTTCATAGCTCTTGCCTCTTAAAGACTCCAAAATATACAATTGACCAGCGAACCCATCGTCAAGGTGTTTATAAGTTCTCACAATCTTCCAAGCCTTTTCATGAGATCACATTATTTTAATGACCTAGTGGCAAGATCTGGCCTTTATATAACAAAACCATATAATAAATGGCAACTAGAATATAGTGTTTGTATCATTTTTACAAACAAGACCATTTCCCAAGACTAACAAAACTATTTCCCTTAATACAATAGTTGACATTTTCATCCTCGATGTCCTTCAAATCAAGAGTAGTGAATGGTGGTTGCACACAATGTCATGCTTGATATGAGAGAGAGAGAGAATAGAATAGAATAGAATATATTAAGGTCTACAGAATGCCCTTGGGCACATAAAAAATGAAAAAGAAAAAGTACATAAAAAATGAGCATTGTCCATGCCGGCCTTATTTCTATCAGCTAAAACACAGAATAAAACAGAAATAAACCGGAAATAAAACCAAAGCTTAACCTCCAGCTATGGTGAGGGTACAAAAGTAGTAGCTTAACCACCAGCTACGCGGAGGAATAAAACTTACTAACTGAGAGAGAAAAACTGTGTGATCTGGTGTGAGGCACATGGTGGCCTCTGGTGACGAACTCTGGATCTAGATGGTCGAGGAAGACGCTGGAGCTTCGGTCGTCGAGCTAGAATGTCAATCTCACTGTTCGAAGTATCCTCCCTAACTCTTTTCTGTAAGAAAAGTGTAATATGTGGCTGGCTGTGGTCAACATCCTGATCATCTGACAGAAGAGAAGTTCTCAAAGAGACCATCTCTCCTAATAGCAAACCAACACATCTCGCATCTTTGCGCATCTGGATAGGCAAAGAAGGAACCAAGTGTGAGTGGAATTGTCCCGATAGAGACAATGGTATCTGCCTCTGATCTCATAGTAAGCTGGACATCTGAAACTAAAGTGAAACTCATCCTCAACCTCCTGTAGTGTACAACACTGACAGATCTTGGGGAAAATGCCAAAACAAAACGGTTCGAACCAAAAAAAAAAAAAACGTGTTCTAATCGTTTTTTCTTTAAAAAGATTGAAGTTTTTTTTTTCCCGATTCGAACCTAAAAAAACGGTTCGAACCGGGCCGATTCGAACTGGCGGTTCGACACAACACTGCTACTTGTCATGTTAGCTTCCTAGAAGGCTTGACACCTTTCTTCCACTTGTATGTAAGGTTGCCATCCATGAAAATTCGTGTATTTTTCAATTTGGCTCATTTTAACAAAGCATATGTACGACAAATGGATGATTTGAAACAGATAATCACCTTGATTATCCCTTTTTGTTTGCCATGTTGTATCCAAGCCTTCACTATTATGATCTGGTGTACTTTCAAAAAAGCATTTGCTTCTTGTTGCTCTAGTTTGGTTTTCAACACTCGTATTCTTGTTGATGTGGACATTGGTGTTGTATCCTTCAATTTGCCCAATTCTTGCTCCAAAGAGGTAATCTTGGGCTGCATTTGGCTCTTGTCTTATGTGAGATTGGCCACCATAGTTTTGAGTTGAATCATTTTCTATTTCATGGAGTGAAATTCTAGGTTGAGTGGCTCTATTTACCAAGTAAGGTATTGTTCATAGGATTGGGAGTGTAGAGATATTTTTGTCTGAAGAAGAAGCAAATACAGTTGGAGTAGATAGGCTAGATGAGGTGGGAGGTAGGAGCACCCTCGCCTACGCAACAGGTAGGGGGAGCGGTGGGGAGTGCGGCAGGGGCCGGGGGAGCTAGCTTCCCCCCATTTTTGTGGGGCCATGTCGGAGGGAGGGCCAGCAGCATCCACAATGGAGGGTGCCAACAACAGCACGATGGAGGCCAGTAGTGGCAGCGGACGCGATGGAGCTAGGCCATCGCTGCAGGTGGAGCGCGATGGAGATCCGCCATCCCTGGCCGCTGAGAGAGAGAGAGAGAGAGAGAGAGAGAGAGAGAGAGAGCGAGAGAGCGAGAGAGCGTCTATGTAGTTACTAGGTAATAGTATCTACTATGATCATTCATGTATGTTCAATTGGATAAGTTTTTGCTCGCTACCTCTCAAATTAGATCAAATCATCAACGCACGTGCCACGAACATGATAGTTCATAGTAGTATATAAAGAGCCGTAGGTAGTAGTTATTCGGCTCATTACATTCGCCGCGTCCATTTACATTTACTTCATTATTGGGCCATTTGGACATATTACTGGAGAGTGGGGGCCTTCTTGGAGGGCGCACTATTATCCCTCCCAGTTGGGCCCTAGCCACCGGAAGCTTCCTTTTAGCGCTTCCTCTAGGCTATAAGTAGGGAAACTGTGTCATTTGTTATTCAACTGATGATATTGATCTCTCTCTTTAGCCTCCTTAATCTCTCTCTTTCCTGCTTTCTAGGGCTAAGTCTTGCTTATGTGCTGCTTTCATAGCTTAAGTCTTGCTTATGTGGTGCTTTCATAGCTTAGCTCTAGATCAATTGTGGCTTCATCCGTAACTTGGTATCAGAGCACTTTCCTGTGTACCACTTTATTAGAGAATTTCCTCAAGTTTTTGTCTATTCCTTCCACTATCATTATGGCACATTCACCTACCCCGAGTGAAACTGTTCAGGAAAACTTATCCGATCAGTTTCGTCGCATGGATGATACCCTTTCTGGCCTTGTTCTTCGCTTCGATAAGGTTATGACCGACTTTGCTACTATGCAGTCACAGATTGATTCTTTACAGCCTCATGGTCCTGGTAAAGCTCCTCTTTTTCCTTCGGGACCCCCCCATTTGGATTTCCATCTTCCTCTGTTAGTCAGCCTACTGGTGGACCGTTCATTCCACCTAACCCACCTTCTGGTTTCTTTCCACGTCCCCCAGTTCCGGAGCCCCACTTTGCTCGATACTTTCGTGATAGGGTACAGCTTGCTACCTATTCCGGTTCCTCTGACGGGAACTTATTAGAGAATTGGTTTGCTAAGCTTGACACATATTTTCAGATCTACCCTAAGACTGATCCTCAGAAGATCCAGTTGGGTGCTTTACACTTAGATGGACGCGCCACCACATGGTGGCGAGTTTATCGAGCCGATCCTGATCGGGGTGTCCAGCGGGCAGTACCAGTTCCTCCAGTTTCTACTCCAGCAGCTGTTCCTCAGGTGATCTCTGACTTATTACATCAGTATGCTTTTGTCTTTTCATAACCTATGACGCTACCACCATTACGTGACGCGAACCATCACATTGACTCGCGTCCTGGTTTTGCTCCTCCTTCCCGTCCCCCTTATCGTATGTCTCGATCTGAGCGTGATGAGCTTGAGCTCCATATTACTGCCTTGTTAGATCAGGGTCTCATTGTTCATAGTCACAGCCCTTTCGGTGCCCCTGTTCAAATTGTAAAAATGATGGTACCAAACGCCTTTGTATTGATTACCGTGCTTTAAATAAGTTGACTATTCGTAATCAGTACCCTATTCCGCACATGGATGACCTCTTTGACCAGCTCGGTACCTCTAAAATCTTTTCTAAGATAGACCTTCGTTCTGGATATTACCAAATTAGGATGCACCCTTCTGACGAACGTAAGACTGCTGTTCGTACTCATCTTGGTTTATATGAATTTCGTGTGCTTCCTTTTGGTGTTACTAATGGCCCTCCTACGTTCCATAATGTGACGAATAACGTCATGCGTCCACTTTTTGGTCATTGTGTCTTGGTTTATTTTGATGATATTCTTATTTTAGCCAGTCTCTTGCTGAGCATGTTTCCCATCTTTCCTCTGTATTTCAGTTACTTGTACATCACCAATTATTTGCTAAGTTGTCTAAATGTTCTTTTGTTGTTGCTGAGATCGAGTTTCTTGGTTTTCTTGTTTGTAATGGGCACATTCGTCTGGACCCTCATAAGGTTCAGGCCATCCAGGATTGGCCTATACCAACTGATGTTCATCATGTTCGTATGTTCCTTGGGTTAGCCACTCACCTTCGTCGTCCCGTTCCTCATTTTGCCACTATTGCAGCTCCTCTTCATGCACTTTTGAAGAAGTCTAGTACTTTTCTTTGGACTTCTGATTGTCAGTCAACGTTTGATACTCTTCGTCGTGTTGTTGTTGATGCTGTCGTTATGTGTTTACCCCAGTTTGATCAGAAGTTTCTTGTTGAGACTGATGCTAGAGAAGTATCAAGTGATCTGTCTCTATGAGGAATGGGAGACTTGATGTGTATCAACATCAGGGCAACAAATCTATGTTTCTCATACTCTACTAATGAACGTAAGATACACGCTACGTAGTAATATTGGCCTCTAATACCATAATACAATGGAGAATGGAAGATGAATTGCTCCTCCGTTTCTACCTTCCTAATCATAAGCAAAGTTCTCTCTAGATCTAGCAAGGTGTCCTTTAGTACTTGAATACCTGTTGGAGAGTATCTCACACAAACTGCTATAGCAAAGACGACACCGACAGTTCACTCGGAGACAGAGGTCCACGACACATTCAACGATTCACAACAAACTATATACCATATTTTTCCAGGCTGATGGACATTTATTATACCAGGCTGATGGACTTTGACTGTGCCAGCCATCTCACTATATGTAGTTTGAGTTTGTAGCTATCGTTTCTTTTTACCTAGTTGAGCTTTTAAGCTCCTATATGTGCACACTTGACATGTACCTTTTCTTAGTCCTATGTACATTAGGGTATTTCAAGGACATTAATAAAGATCTTTCTTTCTCTCTCTCTCATAGGAGACAAAAGGGTTTACTGTTGCTTTGTTGACTTCAGAAAAGCCTTTGATTCTGTTCCACGTTTTCTTCTCATCTAGCAACTATGTGATCTTAGTTTCTCCACTGATATACTTCTAGCAGTGATGGCACTTTATGAGCGAGTTCTTGGATGCTTTCGGAGTGACATTGGCATCTCAGTGCATATATGGAGCACCATTGGGGTGAAGCAGGGTTGCTCCCTTTCACCTACACTATTTGGATTATATATTGCTTGAGAGAGTCATTGAGCAGAGCGGTGGTATTTGGGGATATTCTGATTGCCATTCTCCTATATGCAGATGATGTTGCTCTAGTCTCCTCGACTAGAGAGGGTTTACAGAGATAGCTAGATAGTCTTCATGATTTTTGCACCAGATGGGGCTGGAGGGTTACCATTGAGAAAACCCAAGTTATGGTCTTCAATACATCCAGGGCCTTCATGCAGTGACAGGAGCTCACTCTTGACGGACAACCACTGGACATTGTATTGTCCTACACTTAGAGTTCTTTTCACTGGTCCTATATTTGGTATGGGACATGTAGCTACAGCTAGACTTGGGAAGGGACATGCCTCCCTTGTCCAACTTGAGCGATGTTATTTTCAGAGATTTATTTGGGACACCCCGAGTAAGTGTCGTATGTTTGATTCCTTTGTTTCCCCCACATCATTGTGCACTGCAGAAGCATGGTGTCCAGGGCTCACCTCAATTGATTGGGCCAATATCTCATGACTACAGGTCCTTATGCTATCACAGATGATATGCCCTTCGTCCCGCACCAGATTATCCTAGCAGAGTTTGCAGTCCCACCTCTACAGCTTGATGCCATCTTTCATCTCATCACATATATATAGCGCCTCAGATTGCTTCCCATGGATGCACAGAGATACACACAGGTGACACTCACATAATCTTAGCACCTTCATAGTCTGGACTTTCACTTATCATGGTTTTCACAGGCACCACGTTTACTTGATACCCTCGACATCTGTATCACGGGCCTCCCATCGGGCACCCATGACTATATCAGGCGTTTTTCTGTAGAGCATATCTTCATCGTACATGGCATGGGCCAGTTAGGGGTGAAACCCGACTATTATAGGACTCATTTCCTGGGGTCAGTTCTACCACGCTATTTAGACTCCGGATTATCCCATGGTTTGAGATTCCATTGGGTCAGTTACGACTCTCATCACATCAGCTTGAGATTGAGATTGGATGTTTTCATGGTACCCCACGAGAGGAGCAGATCTGCCAAATATGTTCTCTGTATGAGGTGGAGTCTGAGGTCATAGGGAGATATGAATGCCTTTTTCGAGATGCTCCGGTCACACTGCGGTCCCTTATAGCATATGATGATCCATGATGCATTGCAGTCATGGTTAGAGAGATGTTTTTACTACGACAAGACCTATCCCGGGGCCACCGACTCACCCTGGTGCACAACTCAAGATTACATCGTACATCTCCTGCAAGCGACCGCGGATGGATATTGGCTCGAATGACAGTGACGATGACAATGACCTTTCCCGAAATAGAGACCAGAGACGACGTACCACCCATACTCATTGTCTGCAGAGGCACTACTCAGAGACGACCTCCTTGGCGATGTTAGGAGCGCTTATCAAGACCATCTGCAGACATTTTTGGTAGCAGCAGTATTTGAGGACAACGAGGTGTACCATTATCACTAGCCTATATTGGCAGCCTGACTCTCTTACATTAGATGTACTTTATCACAATTGTAGTACATATGCTTTTCTTTACTGTTATGGAGACGTTTAATACGCTCTTGTTGTACCACACACTTAATATGTACTTTTTCGTCTTATATGCCTCTTGGCATGGAAAAGACATTGATGAGATGGGAGTTACCAGGGTTTCAGAGGACAGCTTGGGACCTATTACCCTCTATGGTGAGCATTTATTGCAGTTTGGAGAGGCCCATGAGTTAGCCATTTACAATGGCCTAACTTGCTGGCCAGACTCCGACAGATATACTTGTCATCCCCACAGTGGTGGACATAGTGTTGTGGATTATCTCATGGGATCACCATCCTCCATACCTCTCATCTCTAATTTTCGTACCTCTCCCACCACCCTCTCTGATCATTCTTTTCTCTTCTTTGCTATTGGCCGCCTCCCACCTCCCTAGCCATCCTCACATTTCTTGCTTACCCGTGCACCCATGTATACATTCAGCTTTCTATATACGCTAGTCTACCAGGAGTCTCTGGCCTCCCTACTCCACTCCTTTCCACACGATAGTGCAATTGAGACTCAAGCTGCTTTCCTTAGCACCTCTCTTCATACCGCTGCTTCCCTAGCTTTTCCGTCTAAGCCCCATATAGGCAAACACACACGTTCCTCATCGTTACGGCCTCTACACCCCCTGTGGTATGATGCCGAGTGTTGCTCTCTTCATCACCTTGTCACCCATGCCCGTACTCATGATCCTCACCTTCTCCGCTCCGCCCGACGCTCTTACCACTGCACACTCTGCTGGAAAGAGCGTGCTTATGATGACTCTGAAGGAAAGATTCTTGTTGACCTTCTCTTCAGTTCTTCTTCAGGCACCTTTTGGCGTGAGTTTATCCCTCGTGTCCACCACCTCTCCTGCATGACCTCCGCATATGGATCGACTACACTACCAACCTATATACCATACCCACTGACGCACCCATCTCTATCTCCCCATGCCTCTCTGAGTTCACCTTCTTCACCTCTGACATGGTAC
Organism: Diphasiastrum complanatum; assembly: GCA_029204225.1. NCBI lineage: Eukaryota > Viridiplantae > Streptophyta > Lycopodiopsida > Lycopodiales > Lycopodiaceae > Diphasiastrum > Diphasiastrum complanatum. The sequence continues at coordinate 36,047,226 of CM055095.1, forward strand.
TTGTGGCCATCAAGAGAGTGAAGTCCCATAAGGCAAGAGATATTGAAGACCTCGAATCTGAACTCCTCGCCCATGCTTCTGACCTCCTTGCTCCAACACTAGCCACTCTCCTCAATCCCGCCGTTGTCTCTGGCTTCCCTTCATCTGGAATTTACTTGACAGCCACGACAAACAATCACTTCGATTTATTATGCGATATTAGTTTAGATAAACAAGAAAGTTGCTACCACATAAACAAGCTACTACAACCTGGATAGAAACCAAACAATACTAAAACAACAAGCACACTGGATGTTTGTACTCAATACAGAGCTTTTAAATCGCTCCTTGGTCTATCTGAAATCTGAAATCTGAAAAATTGATATATTTTCAATGTCCCGTCCTGCAGATTTGTAGGCTATCCTCCAGTGATCTGCCTAATACAAATTGCCTCCTGAAACGCTCCAACAATCTATTTCCAATCAACAGATCTTTCTCCAGCAATTAGTCTTTATCAGATTGTCTATAGTGACCTGCATGCCAAAGACTTTATTCTGAATTTTCAGAATTTATGCAAAAAGCTCCAGCGGGCTATTTGCAGAAATCTACCTCCTTCGACCTGTCCTCAACAACCTGCTTGCAGTATTCTGCTTTGCAGAGATATTGCTATCCAACATTTTGATCTCTAATTGAGATATGAGGCAGACTTCAGTCTCCTCATGCAGCACAACCCTTCTTGTAGCATTTGATCTTCTCACAAAGTTATCACTGTTGTAGATGAAGATCAGAATTGTGAGCTGGCTAGGGACACCACCTCCACACCTTGAAGTTGGTCGAATCAATCTACATATGATGATTGATCCTGTTTGTTGAGTACCTCCTTGTTCTCTCGAATCTTGAACGTATGCTTTGATACCATGTTAGAAAACCGACTTGCTCATACATGTTACCCAAGATAAGATTCCTATTGTGATTAAACAGTAGCCATACACATACATGGAAGAGAACACAAACAACATTGATGAAGCAGAGATGTACTTCAACTATGTCCCATTGCAAATGGACTAGGGCGCACTACATACTTATAGACAGTACTCTATGCCAAAAAGCAAAAGTAATCTTATAGCAATCACCTAATTGATGTCTCTATAACGTAAAAGCACCCAACACCTATCTATACCAAAACTTGTGCTCCAAATCTAGCACTAGAATCTCAACCTTGAGTCTAACTAAATTCTAACTTGCATTTATTAAATAAAGTTAAAGGCCTCTAGAATTAGCACGTAGGCATGGCCAAATAATCCTAGATGACAACATTAAGGGTAACAATGTGAAAATTAACTCTAACACTATGATGCACTAGGAGTTGCCTGTAACAAGTAATATGCATACTAGCTTGAGTGGATAGGTATTACGGTGATAAAGTGCTACTAGAAGTTTCGAGCCTCAAAAGATTTGATCTTTTAGCATTGGAATCTTCTATTCATAGACATGATCTACCAATGCACTCCATTGCTAGAAGATTTAAATGTCAAATCTTCTGCATTTGCGAGTAACAAGTAATTTGCTCATTGCATACTAGCATGAGAGGATAGGTATAAGGGTGATACAATACTGCTAGAAGATTCATCTTAAAAGACTTGAGATTTGAAATTTTTGAAGTTATGATTACAATTATGCAATGAAAATCACGATTTTTATAAAGTTAATACTCATACTAGGCCTAGTTTCCAGTATGCAATTCAAAAATTTTGAAAAAGTAAGTGAAAAAATTGCCCTCATGATTCTCAGTTCCAATTGTGAACCAATTTGTAATGATCCAAAGTGGTTGGAACTACTATTTGTTGAAAGTGTGGGCCATAGTTTTTCTTGTTAATCTCTTTTTGCTGTTAATTAAAAGGTTTAATTTCGTTAGTTACTTGTCCCACCTCCTAAACAACAGCTATATTGATTGTTTCTCCCTCATTTTGTTTTGATTGGATTGCAGATCCAAGATCACTTGCATTGTGGGAGGTTGATGGAGAAAGTGGCTATGTAACTGGCATACCATTCTCAATGTATCTCATTACAGGTCAATTCTCACTAAGAAGATTCTAGGAAGCTGTAGTTGCTTTGTTTTGCATCATGCTTCTGCACTACAAGGTATAGATGTTTGTGATTTATGCTTGCTCTTCGAAGTTGTGAATTTGTACAAATATATTTTTTCCTTTATTATGTTGCTATTTAGCTGCATGGAAATTTTGGATAGCTCCTTGGGTGTATTATTTATTATTGATGGTAGACCATATGATTTGGACACGTTGGGCCTTTGCTGTTTGGCTTCTCAGAACTACCCTTTTGTTTGTGTGCATAGGATATTACAACAAAACAAGCAACATAGTTTGACATTCATTATCGATATTGTTGGTCATATGGCCATTATTGGGCCATGTTGGATGTCGGGCACAAGCCTAACCTTGGTTCGTGGGCTATCAAACAATAAAAGTACACCATAAGGCCAAATAATCTGTGGAGCATTGTATTGAGTTATTATAAGGCCGAATAATAACTGGAGCCATCTGCTACTCTGGAGGCTGCACCAGAACTGGTGGAAGAAGTACCCTTCGAAGGAGAAGTTCCATCAGTGGATGTCCCGTCTACTTCGACTTCAAGTAAAGTATCTAAAAGGTACCCAGATGGTATTTGAAGACTATTGAAGGTAGTGATACAGCTGTGACAGACGAAAGGAACTTAAGGAGTAGAGGTAAGCAACCTCAAATGAACCTTGCCTTGATGACTAAGGTCTTTAATGAGGTAACACCAAAGACATTCAAGTCAGCATCAAAAGATCCTAGATGGATTGATGCAATGACTGAAGAATATAACCCCATTATGAAAGATGGAGAGATTCTTCTTACAATTATTTATGAGGAAGAGCCTGAAAAGGCTGGAGAGACTAGAGCAAGTGGCAATGCTTGTGTACGTACATTCTTTGTATAGAGATTGTCTCCATTGATATCCTACTTTGCTTCCATTTGTATGCATAATTCGTGATTGTTCATAGACCGTTAATCACTTGATTCATTGTGAATGTTTCCGCTTCTAGTTCACTTTGAATCCCGACATGGTATCATGATGGACTTGTGCAGTAAACAAAAGTTGAACAACCACAATTCACACAAACATATATAAGAAGTAGAATAGAATGAAAAGGAGTCTTCTCTCTCATAGTAGAGATGAATGTCTTAGAGACTATGCTCTTTCCCTCAAGATCTCACAGCTTCTCTCACTGTTGGATAGAGGGAAGGCCTCTCTTATTTATACATACAACAATGAGAGAGATGAAAAGCCAAAAACCCCAATATGGGATACCCAAGAGCCAAACACCAAAGGTCATGGGAGTTACGTAGGAGTTACAAAAGCAAATGAAAAGCCTTGGCATTGGACAGCCAAGTGCTAATTGGAGAAGGTCACTTGCCCCATGGACCCTCCATTATGAGTTGGGCCCCTCCAAACTTGAGTACATGGACCAAAAGTTAAATTCTGGTCCCTTGGTCCTTTCAACCAACTTTAAAAGCAAAACCTTATCAGAGTAAACATAGATGACTTCCAATTTGGTATATATCATAGTTGCACAGGAACGTGTTTCTGAAGCCGAAATGTGCTAAAAGTTTGTTTTTTGTTTTTTTTTTTTTTTGGAAAAATAGCTTATAGCTGAAATTTTTTTAGGGGAGCAATGGTCAAACCAGCGTTTTGCCTCCCAGAAGTGCAGTAGATAGGGCACAAACAGATCTGATTTTCAGTAGCTATTTGGTTGTTATTTGCTCTGGTTCTTAGTAATTGTTAATGCTACAATTTGGGCTATCAACTCTATGGATGATGATCACTTTTGCAATCATTTCACTGGAGATGTGAGTGCAATGTGCATACAGTTGGGGGCCTAAATATTGGGCCCTTATCGGCGCACATTTGGACCCCCATTTTCACCCTATTGTCGCCGGGGGGGTCCAATTGCTCTACAATTCCTTGTCTCTGTCCCACTGGAACAATCTGTGATCGTAACGAACAGGCTAGAGGTTAGCTTTGAACTTTTATCCTTGACAGAACCCAACATGGATTAATGCACCTAAACTTGACCGAATTGTATCAGAAATGCTTGGCAACATACATAAAAATAATGGCATTAATTAGAGCTTTCATCTGATATCCATATTGCCCACAAAAAAATCAAAAAAAAAAAAAAGTTTCTGAGAAACACTCCCAAAATCTAGAAACGCGTTTCTGAACCGCGTTTCTGACCACGTTTCCAGAAACGCAGTGCAACTATGGTATATATATATATAGGCCATAGAATACAATTTCTCAGATTATTGAGTTTAGTGTCTTGTAGGCAAATTCTATATTTCAAGAGAGCTTCGTTGAAGATTTGCCTGAGCTATCTGATGCCGTTGTTATTCATTTTCTTAGTTAGAGAGTGCATTGTGAATGCTATTTGCTTACTTTATACTTCATTTGATGCCATTGGGCCTCATGGACATTAGGGCCTTGGCATGATGACATTATATATTCATAGGCTTCGAGGGTAACTTGCAATGTTGTTGCTTTACATTCATGGGCCTTATGGATTCTTGCGCTTTTGACATTATTGATGCACATATGTCCATTCTAGTTATTGTTTGTTAGGATGATCTATTTATGCTTCATGTTTCCTGGCATTCATGGTTGTTGCATATAGTTTGGTGATATTGCAGAGTTGTTGTTGTGCTATTGATGATCCACTTTTTATCTGGCATGCTTGGTCATTGTTGGGAATTATTATGAGTCAGCATGAGTTGCAATGTTAGAACTTGAAATACTACACTTATTAGAATGATAAGATAAGCTCTGGACCGATGCTGGAAATTTCTTGGGGGTCATTCAGATCTATGGTGGATCATAAGTGACCTATACTAATAGAGATGTGGAACTATAGCTATGGAGATGTGGAAGAACACTATAGTTCTCAAGATTGACTGTGCAACGTTGATTAATCTATGTGAGATAGAGCGTTGAGTGCATTTTCAGAGATATGTCCAAAGATACCTATTTACATGATGATGTATTAATATAGATTTAGTCATGGACTGTGTTTGGATCACTCTAAACTAAGGTTCAGAGCTACTGTGATTATTATAGTTGCAGGCAAGATTTGGATCACTCTAAACTAGGGTTCAGAGCTGCTAAATGGGTCTTGCAAAATAGAAGTGATGGAGGGTGCTAATGAATCATGTACATTAAATGGTTTGAATGCACATTACAGTTTTTAATCTAGCAGATCACTGGAAAATCACTAATGAATAGAACCATTAGCTACTGAAATACTGCTTTAGAAAGCATGGATCTATAGTAGGTGCAACTGCTTCTCATGGAAGTAGCTGCGTGACCTCCCTTGGAAGAGAGTGGTGCGCCTCTTCTATGGAAGAATGCACATCACAGGCTTCACAACCTATCTCATATGGCATGCCCTCTTTCTTAGCTTATCGTCCAGATCTCATTGTACAGGACACTCTCCTGAGGAGCTGTAGGCGTCGAGCCGATTATTATAGGTCACTCATGACTCATTATGAGCTCTAGGAGCATGTTGCATGGCAATGGGCTAGAGTGTAGACTCTGGTACAATGTGATCATAGATTCATATTAGAGCACTTTCTTGCTCTTGTTTTATTTTTGGATTTTTTTAAATTAATTAATTAATTATTATTATTTTTCCGGATTGCTGGTTTTCCCACATTTTCACTCCATCGCTGCCCACCCATCTCACACTCCATCGCTACCCACCCATCCCACATCCTATTGCTACTTATTGTTGCTTGCAATCGTCTCACTTGTTGCTGCCCTCCCTTTCCTTTCCCCCATCTCCTAAGCTCTCCATCCATTGCTACCTATCCCTTCCCTGGCCACCCTTGATGCCCTGCCCTACTTGTTTGCTCTGGCCTGTGCTCCCTTTCATTTCTTTTTCAAGGTTTTTGTGATATCAGATTCGAGCACACTAGCCTATTTACAGCCAACCTAGCTCGTTGCACCCGAAAGCAATATCGTATGAAATTTTTTTCTCTCTTTTCTTTTGGTGATATCGGATTCAAGCCCCCTAGACTATTTGCAACCAGCAAAACTAACCTATCATGCCCCAGAGCAATATTGTACAGGAAAAAAAAAAGAAGAGAAAAATTGTGTGCTGGCATATTGTGTGTTTTCGTGTGTTTTACATATCATGTGTGCTCGTGTGCTCTACATATCATGTGTGCTTGTTGAAATTTCGTGTTGTGCTTATGTCTCCCTCTTTTGTCACTTCACTAAGTGTTTCCCCTTTATCTTTCTTCTATGTTGATATGACTTCTGAGTGTGTTTGAGACATGGTTGACGTGTCTTCGATATGACTTTGACACTTATTGCCCTAATTGTATTGATTCCCAAAAGATTGCTAAAGCAGTTTTCCTCTTAGGTGTTGTTCTTATTCTAAGTGATATACATATTTTCATCCATCTCTGAGTGGCATGTCTCCTTACATGTGCTTCGCCTGCTTATGTTATTCAGTGATGATGTGTTAATATTGAGTCCTTTTATACATAGGAGTAGTGCCATGAATGTTGAAATGATACTGATGGGCATCCTTCCGAGTCTATTTCTGAGTCACCTTGTGAGCTTCCTTTTGCAAGTGAGGTTCCGTCTTATTGTGAGGATGAGAGTATCACACAGTGAGAGAGAGTCAACATAGTTTGATGTTGATATTGCATGCTATGAGCTATATTCACAATACAAATACAAGTTGATTTTGATGTTCCAAACTTTTCGATGAGTTTGTGCATTGTGTTGATGCTTCCTACAATGGATTTTATATCGCTCTCTTGGTAGAACTTGTTTATATTGCATGTCCATATGGGGTTCTTCCAAATAATTACCCATGTGTTCTTCGATATCCTTGTGCTTTCATATATGGGGTTACTGATGCTCATGCTATACACTCTTGGGCTTTATGGATTCCTTGGAGTGTTCACCCTGTTTTTCTGGATACTACTATACATTCTTGGGGCATTGCGGATACCTTGGTTTGCTGCACAAGTGTCTATTTCAATTTCTATTTGTCAGGATGACCTACTTCTGCTGCATGTTTCCTAACATTCTCAATTGTTGTATGATCTACTTATACTTCAGGTTCCTTGGCATTCCTGGTTGTTGCATATCGCTTGGCCGTTGGTGTTGTTGTTGAGTTGCTGCTATGGTTGCTGAGTTGACATTTTTTTCTGGTACTCTTGGGTTATTCGACTAGCTTTGAATATATCATTTGTTGGGATCTTGCACGACTATGGTTTCCTATGGCATTCTTGGGCTATTAGAGTGCCTTGAGCGAGTTACAGGATTGTTCTGGTTTTCTTTATTTTTTTGCATCTATTTCAGGTACATCAGCTTATAGCAGTATCATGTTGTCCACTTCATTAAAGATACATTTATAGCATGATTTATAATTGATGTACTATGCTTTGTGGATATTTGTGTGTTGCTTTTGGAATACTAATCGTGACGACTTATGTCTTCTCCTTCAATATCTCCATTGGTGCATGCATTTTCTCCTCGTGAATCAGAGTCTTTTTGAGATAATTTTCTTTTCACATTTATTTATGATTGGCTATTACCAAAGCTATTTTGCTTCGGGCCTTTCTTCTAGTTTTTTTGGGTTTAGTAATTTTTTTGTCCACATGTAGGGCGATGTTTTTAAAAGTTGGGGAGAGTTATATACTAGAAATAGCCCCTAACTATTATACCTTTAGGTATTGGGCCAGTTACCATTAGGGGCATGTCCTAATGGAACCTAGGTACCCTAAGCTGCCATAATCTCTAGAAGGTTCCAATAAGGGCCCCTAGATAGTATATATAGGGCTATCATTTAGACATTGTTTATGCAGCTTGTTAGGATTGCTTGGGCTCTTCGTGGGATTACTTGTAGGGCTTTAGCCATTGATTATATCATATCCTCTTGGCCATTCTTCCTAGGTGATTGTTTGATTGTTTCTATTGTAGTCAGTTATGGTCCATTGATACAATATCCATAGAATGAAGCTACACATAATACATTTTATTTCATATTGGAATCTGGATGGATTGATCTACAATTATTATTGTCTCGCATCCTAAATTTGGTATCTCATTTCAATTTTGTATACGCACACTGTATTGTCTGTCTCCATTGTATTGTGATATGTATTTTGTAATTTGTTGAAACTTGAAAGTTCTTAGTTGATGCTGGAAACTTGAATCAAAGATTAGAATTTAGAATGAAATTCAATTATGAATCTTGATTCTATGATCTATCTAGCTACTCGAATGCTTAATTTACAGTATACAAGCTAATTACTAGAATCGAAATCTTGAAATTCATGCCTGGATACTAGAAAAACAAAAAAATATTGCAATTTCACAAACCTTGAGTTCGATTCTCCGGTTTAGTTCCCAGATGGCCAATTCGAATCGGTTGGAATCGGCTGAATTAGTCCGATCTACTCGGCCGATTCAAATCGGATTGTTATATCCATACAAAATATATGGCACTAAGTAGACCTGCAACTATTGGGGTCCTGCAAATTTTTATTGTTTTTAGACCCCTTTAAAACATTTAAACTATTTTACATGGTTCCTGATTTTGCCCTAATATTTAAATTTTCGTATTGCCCTCCAAGTTAAATTGAAGGGAGGTAGCTTTTGTTTATTATAAATAGCCACCTTAATGTATAAGAATGACTTGACCTGTGTAATATCCACACACTCTTTATTTAATTTCACCAAAGTAACCAAGGAAAATGATGGTATTTCCACCTGCAGCTCTATAAAAGAGAGATCTCTAGATGCTAATGTTAGTAATGCGTAGGCTTACAAAGACAGCTTCTAGAGTTTCTCCTTGCTTGTTCTTGTAGCTAATGTACTTGGCATTTTTAGGGTGGTAGACAAGTTGGATTCAGAAAGCTTATTTATTTCAAGCATAATGCTTGTATTTGTAGATGATTTTGAGTTTTGAATTATGACAATTTTGAGGATTTCACTTTTGTGCAGCACCTGGGGCAATATTTTCTCAAAACAAACAGATATGTATAAGCTACGGAAATAAAGGCAATGAGGTATTGATTGCACTAGATTACACCAGCTCAGCCATGCATGTGCTCTCAACTTCACGAATTTCACCATTTACATGAGTTTGTGTATGGACCAGCTTTATCTGCACTTAGAATTTAACAGCAACGTGAGAAATGATCCTTATGAATGATAAAAGGCATTTTATCCTTACTGCAGAGATAAAACCAACCCTGTTCAAACCCGATCTCAACTCGTTAACTCAATGGTAGTATTTATCTACATTTGCTTCGAAAATAGACAACAAAATTGCAGCCTCTGCCTTCACATTGTATCCTTAGATCTCCAGTACAGACTGCCCACCTTCACTGGATTTCCAAAATCATAATTCAACTATGCTGCTTTGTTATAAAATGCTAAACCAATGGCTTTCAAGGGTAAAAAAGAGAAGAGTGACACTCAGATCACGTGTTGTATTGTAGCTCAAGTCAAACTCATACTCCAGAACTGACTGTAGTATAGTTACTGGCAAGAAAATGCTTCCAATGATCAGTAAGGCAATAAAAGAAAAGCATGCAAACAATAATCACTAATAGTTCAGATGGCCCCAATAGGGCCATGTTCCATTGATCAGACTAAAGACCTTACTTGATGTGACTCAGATCTAACTTTCATATGCATATAATAGCTGTACTTGCGCCCAATACATGCAATTATTGTTCCGATTTTCTACTTATACTGCAAATTATGATTTTTGGATGATTGGACTTCAACTTTAAGCTAATTTAACTAATTTATAATTATTGAAGACTTTTTCCTCTGCTATGAAATCTTTACTTATTGTATCAAATGTGTAAGCAATTTACAGTAGAGAGCAGTTAACAATAAAAGTAATCCACTCTAACGTGGATAATGTTCCAGAAAGTGGTAATGAGTGCGTCGTGATTCGCGAATTGTTTTTTTTTTCTCACACAAAAATTTGTCAAAAGGAAAAAAAATTTAAATTTGCGATTCGCGATTCATAGAATCTCAATTCGCAAATCACGATACCTTACGACTATGGTATGTATGTATTATGGAAGGAGCCGAGCAGAGGCCATCCATTTTGTCCGTTTTGGGTTTCTTAAACATACAAAATCAAGCTGTCTTTTATATGAGAGATTATTCAGTGCTCTAGTACTTCTCCAAATCATTACAAGCTTTGAAATTAAAAGTTTTCTTTTTCTCCAATGCTTGTATCTTTCCCTGGACTTGATAAATCACAATAATTCATTTCTTTTATACTAAAAAAATGAGAACTCCAACATGCCTTTTTTCTACTCATATGATAACATTTTGAGTCAATGCTTGGCCATTTTAGGAAAATGAAGTAGCATCACTGCTTTTCTTCTCTAGAGAATTTGAAGTAGCACCAATGCATATAGCTTCATGTAGCTCAAAGTTTGATAGAGGAAACAAGAGATATGTAGTGGTCATCCCGGTGTTGGGCTTATAAGGTGAAAGCATTGTTGCAGCCTAGTGTTCGAAACATTCAAAAGTGAAACATTTCAAATGATTGGAAGATCAACCAAACATTTGTAACATTTTCCCAACTTTTAAGTGGGTCAAAAACAAAAATCAAGGTTTTGGATGAATTAAGTTGGTTCTAGGCATAGTTGCAGCGAATCTCGATTCGCTGGGTCTGCGATTCACGGGTCGCGATTCTGCGAATCGCGATTCGCGACCCAGAATCGCAAAAAAAAAAAAAAAAAAAAAAATTTTTTTTTTTTTTTGGAAAAATAGCTTATTGCTGAAATTTTTTTAGGGGATCAATGGTCAAACCAGCGTTTTGCCTCTCAGAAGTGCAGTAGATGAGGCACAAACAGACCTTATTTTCAGTAGCTATCCGGTTGTCATTTGCTTTGGTTTTCAGTAAATGTTAATGCTACAGTTTGGACTATCAACTGTATGGATGATGATCACTTTTGCAATTGGTTCACTGGAGATGTGAGTGGAATGTACATACAGTTGGGGGCATAAATATTGGGCCCTTCTCGGCGCGCATTTGGACCCCATTTTTATCTACAGGGGGGCGGTGGCATTTTTATCTACAGTGTCTATATAGCAAGAAGCTCTAGGGGGTTCGGGGGGCGGTAGCCCCCTGGTGGGGGTTGGCCGGGGACAGCGGGGTCCGGGGGCTGCCGGTAGACCCCGGCCCCGACGGTAAGGCCTCTTCATGATTTGGCCTTCCAACTCCCCGAGTGAAAACACACTTTTTGGTGTTTCGCACCCGAAACAGTCGGCAAACTACACAATCATAATCCCCTCGATCAGAGCTTTCATCCGATACCCATATTGCCTAAAAAAATTTCAAAAAAAAAAAAAAAATCGATTCTACATGATTCTGGGAAAATCCCGAATCGCGAATCGGAATCGCGATTCTGAATCGTGATTCGGGAATCGCGCTGCAACTATGGTTCTAGGACATCTAGCCATTCAAACCTCAAGGTAACAAAACAATACAAATAAAATCCTTTCTCATGTTTTGCACGAGTTGTTTGGAATTTTGATGAAAAAATGAGGGAGATCTGATCACGATCGAAGAGAGAAAGGTAGAGAACAATTTCAAATGAGCTGTTGCAAAATGTTTTTCACTCATTTAGGGTCCAAAAATTAGCTCAATACTTAAGGAGAAAAAAATGACTCGAGACTCTCCTTTGGGGAATATCGAGAACTCTGGAAAAATAAAATTGTAAAATCCACATTCAAATGCAATTGAAACATGGCTGTTTCCGATTGCTTTTGGAAGCTCAACCAAACACACTTGGGTGCAACAATGGGTTGAAGGATTAGTTTAGAGTAATTTATAATCTCAACAACTGTTGCCTAGTGATATATTTTGAAAGTCAGAGTGGCACAATTTTCACACTCAAGCTATTCCTTTTGCTATTGCATTAAATTTTCTTCAAGCTACATGTCTAAAATGTATTGTCATAGTTTGAGGGAAAAAGCTAACAAGATTAAAATCTTCACATATTAATCAAACCATGCTTTTGTGACCACATGCAATCTTGAAATAAGGATTTTGGAAGTTCTCATAACTATATGCCATTCTAGTAGCTTGTTACCATTTAATTCGATGATGGTCTTACGTCAATCGAAAACTCTGAGCACTTCCTAGACAAATCGAGCTAATGTGTGAGAAACTTTTCTATGAGCAAATATTGTTGTCATCCATATGGATATAATAAGACATAATGTTTGAATTCATCGCTTGATATGGTAATTCTTTGGTGATTCAAGGTTGTTCTCTAATTATCATTTTGGATGTCTTTAGGAACTCTTTTTCCTGTACGGGTTCACAATTGACGATAATCCAGATGATTACCTTATGGTAAGAATGAAAGCGTATGTAGTCCTAATATCTGCAGTAGAATTCTTATGTTCACATAGTCAATCTAAATGCTTGCTAATGACCAATAGATATGCAACATGCCATTCTTAGTATGCTTGTACTATGAGAGGATAAAATTGTGCACGAGTATAGGCCTTTTGTGTACGAAAGGATTTGTGGCTTAGAATAATCAATCTTGATTGGTAAATGCTTTTATTAGAAATTTGACAATTAGATATATATAATCATATACCATCACAAGGGCACAATGTTCTTTAGGATCATCAATACATCACAACGAGCCCTTGATTGTGAATTTGGGCTGACTCTGAACAGGAACCGGAAGCCCTAGGAACTTAGCAATAGGAACATGAAGTCCTATGAACTTATGTTCAACAAGAACAAGATGATGAATAAAAACCCTTTAAATTTTTACGCATGGACTCGGGAACTTGGGTTTCAATAGGAATAGGAATAGGAATCTGAAACCCCTCTTCTACGGATGAACTTGGGAATTGTTAGAAATGGGAACAGGATTAGAAACTTAGGAATGGGCTCTCGGACCTTCATAGGTCATAATACATAGGTATATTGGAACAATTCCACTTTGCTGAATAGAATGGTACATAACATCATGTAGGCCATGCTTTAGTATGCTCAAGATAATGATTAGGGATACAAGACATAAAGAAAGCTTACAAGACATTACACCATTTTCAACCAAAATGTTGTCACCCAAAATGCTCCAAAAACAAATCCGTTCCTAAGGAACGGTACCGTACCCATTCCTATTTACTTCTCAATGATTGGAATGAAGTTTTGCTTATTTTTCTCGAAACAAAACTTGGGTTAGACAAGGAGAGGAGAAGATGTTGTAGCAATGATAACAACAAGTTGATCAATGACTTGAGGCATAAAAGGCAGGAGCATATGCATGTGTCATGAGTATCAAAGAACCAAACCTTAATGCTAGATGATGCTAAGTGTTTGCAAAAGTGGAAAGATAGTTGTCGTAGTTGTAAAGCCTTGATGTGGTTATGCTCGCGTTAAGGGTTTATACAATCATGATAAAATAGATATGTTGAGAGAATGCTCAATATATCATAGAGGTCTAAATGCTATAGGTTATTGATCAATTTGTTGTGCGCATGAGGAAGTATGTACTCTATGTTTGCACACCTTGTCAGTAGAAATTGTGTGATACTTGTGGTGTGAATGTTGGAACCTCCCATATAGCTTTGTAGCAAGGTGGATGTGCTTTTTCTATTTTTGCTTGATGTGACCTTATACTCCATCACATGTTTCAATCATCAATGTGTAGTAAGAAAGAAGGAAATAATGTAAGTATGCATTGGTATTAGTCCAATTATGAGAAAAACATCACAAAGAGAACATAGAACAAGTACAAGAATGCAAATGATTTCTAGAAGTATTGGAGAACAATCGCTATGAGTGGAATAACAATGACCTTAACAAGAACCTGCTGGTACTAAATTAAATAATCTGATCCGATTGAGCTAATTGATACTAAATCAAAGTAGCAATAGAAGTGAAGTGGAAGTATCCAACCCAAGCACCTACAAAACTTAAAATTGAATAGTGTGAAGCCACAATGACAGAAGATGTCATGGTCCATATAAGGAAAACTTATGTTGTACACAATATTAAGGAGTTTATAAATAATAGTAACAGGAGCCAATGCAAAAAATAGGGCAACGCCTAATACCAAAATGATGACATAAGAGCAATAGAAAAGATTAATGAGCATACAAACGAACTAGAAGCTAGCCAAATAGACCTTAATAAGATAGTGTCAAGAAATAGTGCAGGAAACATTTTCGTTTGCTAGGTGAACCACATATAGATTTCAAAAAGGTGAGTAGCAGTAGATGTGTCATGCACATCAAGAGCTAGTATATGAAGTGCATGACTAGAAATATCAGCTAGAAATAGTAGTAATGGTTGTGAGAGAGATTAAGTGAACCAAGACATGCTATATGACATGTAGTAAGACGAGCAAGTGATGCTATATAGATAGTCAGAGTGCATTATAAAGAAATGTCTTGGTGTCATACCTGGATTAATAATCAAGTTGCTCCCTTGTGGGGTCCCCAGTTTGCATCCTTGCGTGTCCCACCTTTGACTAAGTAACTACACTTGAAGTACTTCAAAACTTGCATTGATTGGCTTTGAGCATTAAGTTAGTTTAATAATTGTGGTGGTAGCTTGCTAGTAAACTACAAATGGAGGACTCTGACAATTAAGGTGATTGTTTTGCAGTTTTGTGTGGTCTTAAGAGGCAGAATAGTGTACCATTTCTATTTCAGTAGAACTTTCAATGTTTGATCTGTTGCTAGTTTGAATTGTTTTATTCTGAATAGTTGATTCTTCCTTCTCATTTGACCACAATTGAACCAAGAGACTGCGATCTGTTGAAAAATGACCCATGATACATAATCTCAGGATTTAGACGTGGAAGCTTTCTTTGAAACTCTAAACCATCTCATATCTATGATGCAGCTGCATTTCTATGAAGAAGTCTTGGAGCAAGATCAGTGCTTTGAAGCTAAGACTCAGCTGCTTGGGGATCAGGTGCACACTTGGACAAATCAAGAGGCAGAGCTAGTGAAAATCTGATCTCTCCTTCTATAGCTAAAGTCTTTCCTAAAAGTGCTCTTTCTTGCTGCATCAGAAGTTGCCGCTTCGTTGGCTTCTTCCAGCATCTCTGCTGGAGAAAGGATATTATGAGAATTCAGAAAATGATACTTCTAGAAAACAGCCAGAAAACCTAAAAGATCACATTTCCTTTAGTTGGAGTGGGCAGCGCACGGCACCTTGTAACTTACAGTCAATAGTTTTCCCTGAAGATTTGATGGCAACAATGAGAGTTATTGCAATGAAGGAGGAAGAAGTTTCAAGCGCCATGTCTTTGCTTGAGCAGGTGCAGATATTATCTCTTGAAGAGTTAGTGAGGTGTTCCATAGACTCAGTTTTTGACCTATGTCAATATCTATGCTGTGTTATAAGAGTATAACTTTCAATCTGTCTTCTTAAAAAACCACAAATGGATGAGTCCATTGCTGGTCTTCTAGTTCTAGTAGCATCTACCTAGGTCAATGCTTAAGCTTAAACCAATAAAACCATAGTTAAGAGAACAAACTTTTTTTTGCATGTGAAACTCATTTTTCCAACTTGATGTCTCCCAGGGTTGTTTTCCAAGGAAAATGTTCTTAAAACATGTTAAAAGGAAAAACATTTTCCCATTTGAGAAAATTTGTTTTCCTCTTCTACAAGGCAAATTACCAACTGAAGTCCAAAATGTTTGATTTTTGGTGACTTTCTAACCTATTTTCCATCTATGCTGAGAAATATCTGCTCTTCCTCCCCATCTTTTTGCTCTTCCTCCTATAAGTCCTTCCCACATAATGCGCTGCAACTGCTTTTCATGATACAAATTAAAGTGATGATGTGACATGTCCCTGTTCTTATAATCGACATTATTGCAAATCAAGTCTCTCATAACACCAGTTTGTTTTGCTGAAACAATATCTTTACATTGGAGAAACTTTTAAACAATGAACATAGGCTACAGGTTGGAGTCATCAAAGTAACCCCTGTGCACTGTAATTATGGTGAATGTTTGATTCAATTCTGGCTATGACATAGGGTATGTCCTGTTTCTGTGCAGCTATCACATACGCCTTCAGAAGAAGATCTGAAAGCAGCTGTATGGGAGGTTTGCGGGAATTCTGGTGCTTTTGAGCTACTTATAAATCTTCTTAAAACCAAGTACATCATTTAGAACTTCTCGTGTTGATGTAGGCAATTCATTGAGGATTATTTTGCAGTATTTCCAATTTCAACCTTGTTTTTTCTTGTCTCACTTTTCAAAATTAAGCAATCAGGACATCATCCAAGAAGGCAGCTCAAACTGAACATAATCCAAGTAAATGCATGACTCGGTCCATTGATTTTCCAAGGAGAAACTTGAATGAGTCATAAAAGTTCACTATTAGGAGGATAGTTCTGGAAAGCATGCTCAATATGCATCTGTGCTCAAAAATGCATTTGGTAGGATGGTGGAGATGGAAGATGCGTCTGGAACAGAAGAGGCAGATGCAGATTTACTGAAGAGGGATGGTTTGGCACAGTTAAAGCTAATTACAAATGAAACATTAGCATGGTATGAAGTTTCTTACAAAGCCATACATTCTTCTTGATTTTTTTAATTTTCCTTTGAAGCTCCTATACTATTTGAATTTTTTCCAGTGTGTCGTCAACAGATCCTTGTGCAGAGATCAAGAAACTCCCGTTCTCAGACTTCCAGCGAAATTGTGTCATATATCGTAAAGGTCAAAAGCATCTTGTACAGCAGTTCTTAGAGGAGGCTGTACAAGGCCTCAAGTTTTGTTCAGGTTGCTTTTTCTTTGTGCTTGTAAATCAATTTTTGTTTTCTCTAGTCTGCTGGTAAATACTTACCCATTAACTAATATTTGTGTAACTGTGAGCTTGCAGTAACTATTTGGGCATTTTCTTTGTATGCAGATTGAGGTATTCTGTGACAGCATACCAATTAGGTTATTTAGTCATTCTTTTGGAGCTCACCCAGAGATTCCTAGACTAGTATCATTCTCTACAGGCACAATCCACTTCCTTGGAGCTATCAGCCTAAATGCCTCGGTGACATGAACAAGCATGTCACACATGATAAAGAAGGTGATGTGCAGTAGAACAAAAGCCCGATTTCCCTAAGAATATTAGTACCTGTCAAATTGTGAACACAAAACCTGTAGTAACCATTCTGTCATTTTGCATTTTTTCAAGTAATCTTTCTTTACAAGGAATTTCTAATGCAAAGCCAATGTTCCTTGTGGACAAATTAGGAACAAAGCACTCTAGGTGATGCAAATAAGTCACTTCATTTGTTCAGAGTTTTTTCAAACTTTCTCTGGTTGCTTCTGTTACACAATTAACTTGATAACCTTCTCTCCTTTAGTTGCTTCCAATATTCTAGCCAAGAGGTTGTGCTCTTAATTTTCCTATAGTACATGCTCTGTGCTGAGATTCAGTTGTGAGATTCATGCAAAATGCAAATGTCTGCTGAAGAGGCTTAACAATCATGGTGACTCGTGCAACTACAGAATTTTAAGAAAACAATAGAGTTTTTCAATTCTGTCTACACTACTTTACAAAATAGTATTTATTGCATGAAGAATCATATTCTTCTGATGTTGGATAGTCTTTGTTGGGCCCGTCCTTTTGTTTCTGTCAGCTAGGGAATAAATAATAGTAACTTAAATAAGATACAAACCAGTTCTAGGTTCAAAATATGCTCGACCTTTGCTAGCATTTTCATCTCAGTAGAAGGATAGCAGAACAATACCTATTATTGAAGCTCTTTTACAGTTTTACCATGAATATTGAAATGATTTCAAAAGCAAATTCCTACTTTTATCTTCTCTAGACATCAATCACCATACTACATAGTTAGAAGGAATCTCCAAAAACTACCATCCCCAAAAGAAAGAGCATAACAAGCCACCCTGAGTGGCATACACTCCAAGAAGAGAATCTCCAATGAATAGAGAACAAATGTACAAAGATAGAGCCTACCATACATGGAGGGGAAGACTCGTAGACCTCGTGGAATGGGCCCTAATTATAGCTTAGACCCTCTATACACGACACTGTAACAATCACATTATCAGGTTAGCATTAGCATGAAATCATCACTAGCACAAAAGAGTAGAGAAGTAACACACGATCAACTGATTATCATATCTCAAAGAAGGAATACAAGTACATAGAAGTGTTGACCTACAATCTAGGTCACAACTGGTAATAGCTAACTCGCAGCTGGTAACTTACAGTGAAGAGTGAAGTTTAACATTGAAATTCTAACACTCTTCTCAATGATAAAATTGCACCAGTGCAAATTTCTCAAATTTAATTCTACCTAATAATGATTTTGTAAGAATATTTGCCACTTGATCTTCAGATTTACAAAAGATAAGATCAATGGCACCATCCTATAATTTCTCTAAAAAAAAATGATAATCTATGTAATGTGCTTGGTTCGAGCATGTAAAATAGGGTTTTTGGCAAGGTGAATGCACCTTTGGTTATCACAGGACACAATAGTTTCACTCACATGTGGTTGACCTAAATCAACAAGCAATCTACGTAATCATATTACTTTTGAGATCCTTTGAATATGTCCAGCACCTCAAGCTACTATAAAAGAATTATACCTCTAACAATATTTTGACGGAATATAATTACTAATGCATGTAGTAACATAATTAATATCACTAGTAATTCTGGGCCTTCCCATGACATTTTTTATACATCACTGACTCACTCTCTAACAAGTTGGAATCCGTAAGTAGCAAATTAGTTGTTATTCCAAGTTGGGCAAGATTGGATGAAAATTTGGTTGGATAAAAACAAAGCCATTTGTTCACACGAGGATGGAGGGTAGATGATTGTCTAATGGTGAAATAGGCAAACTATGGTTGACAATGGAGCCCAATAGATTGGAGCAATTAATAAAGCTTTTCAAATGGCATTGAAGAGATTAGACATTTTGTAGACTACATCTTGGGAAAAATTATAGGTTGGAGAGAAGCATGGGAGAGACATATGTTCAATAAGAGTTATGAATAGAAATGACAATTATAAAGTGTTATCAAAGGGCTTGTGATACATAGGATGCCTTCATTATCTTTTTGAATATACTCTACATTTGGGGCATTGAAATACCATATCAATCCATTATTTTTGTCGAGTCATTGGCAGATTTTAATTTTTTTATTATAAATTCATCATTGCTCAAAGTGTCTGGCTATATCTTCGTTGGCCATTGTAACTATTATCGCATTTTTATTCTTGATTTTGTTGGAAAAGCAAGATTAATTTATGAAGTCATTATAGATTCAAAAGAGACCAAAGAAAGAATACTTGTAGTTGAGGATTTGAAGCACGCACTTGTCACTACAATTCTCTGAGCACCGAACCATCAATTGGAATTCCATGTTCATACCGATGCTAGTAAGTATGCTATTGGAGTCATCCTGACACAGTCGGGAGAATTCGAGAAAGATTGTCCGATTTGCTTCCTCAGTTGACAACTAGTTCCTGTTGAAATAAATTATTTCACTATTGAAAGAGAAGCGTTAGCAATGATATATGTTGTACAAAAATCACGCCATTATCTGCTAGGAAATCAATTTTAATTCTAAATCGATCATTAAGAATAGCTATATCTGTTGAATAAACGATGCAACACTGGTCGTATAGCAAGATGGCTATTCATCCTTCCAGAATTCGACTTCAAAATTATTGTCAGGAAAGGTAAGCAACATTTTTTTGCCAATCATTTATCATGATTGGGAAGCAAAGTTATATTCAGCTATTTGGGCTTTCAGAACCACACCACGAAGATCAACGAGAATGACACCATTTCAGTTGGTTTACGGTCAAGAGGTTGTAATGCCAGCCGGATTTATCATTCCATCCTTATGAGTTGCATATTCTGAACAACTCAATGAAGAAGAAACCTTTAAACACAGACTTCTTAATCTTCACAAACTTTGTGAAACTCGGTTATTAAGTTATTATGCACAACTAGTAAACAAACGCAGACAGAAAGCCTGACATGATAATCATATTCGACTCAGTCTTAGCTTCGGATCTACTCGTGGAATAGCCTAGATTGGTGCGGCATTCATCTCTGATGCTATCTCTCTTTTTGGTCTTTTCTCGGTTGGTGCGGCGTTCATCTCTGATGCTATGTCTCTTTTTGGTCTTTTCTCGGTTTCATTTATTTGTGCTTATCTAGGCGTTCTTGGCTCTAGATCTTCTCCTCAAGAGGTTAGTCTTCTCAAGGGAGGTGAACGGTGAAAGAAAACCTACCTACGGATCTTAATGATCGCTCCATAGTTTTCTTAATGAGAGGGAGAAGATTGAGAGAGAGAGAGAGAGAGAGAGAGAGAGAGAGAGAGAGAGAGAGAGAGAGAGAGAGAGAGAGAGAGAGAGAGAGAGAGTTTTATTAGGAAGAGTAGAAGATGATCAAATACAAATGAAATGGCTCCTTCTTACAGATTTGAGAAGTGAGCCCTGTTAGAAAGCAATGATAAACTTACAATTTACTGTTTACGTTACTATTGCCAGCTGTTATTAGTTGTAGGCTAGTTTAGTAGTCAACTCCTAGTTGTTTCTCTCTCTCTCTCTCTCTCTCTCTCTCTCTCTCTCTATATATATATATATATATATATATATATATATATATATGTTATTTTTGTACACATGATTTTCAGTTAATGCAATGCTGTTGTGTTGCTCTCCTCTTCGTGTGTGTATTTGCTCTTGGTGATTGCATGCTTGTGTTTATCAAATCTTTGTCATGGCATCAGAGCTATCAGGTCCTGAGTGCTTGACCAGTGGATTCAGCTTGTCACAGGCTTCGCAGTGAGGTGAGAAAGTCCTTCATAGGAGGTGGAAGCAAGGAGAAGCAAAAAGTGGAAGAAGCCTTTACTTGGTGTTGTTTGTAGGTTCTGAAGATTAGAAACAGTTGTGGAGAACACACAATCAGTCCTGGAGGCATCAGAAAGGCCAAGGTAGCATCAAACAACTTGCAAATCGGTTGAGTGTGGAGATTTTTACAAAACTTCAAGTTTTGTGTCAATAAATTTTTTTGGTGTATTTCACTCAAAACTCTATCATTTTCTGAGTGGGGAATTGCTATTGAGTTTGGAGGCTTGATACAGTGCATAGCAAGTGATTGGGCTTTGTTTCACTGATTTCTGTGGAAATTTGAGGGAGTTTTGCAAATTTCTTTGTGCATTCTTGGGTAAAGTAGCTTTGCGGCTGAAAAATCATGTTTTTAAAGCCGTTCTATCAGAAAAATCCTTGTTTAGAGGCTACTAGATGCAAGCACTAGTGATTTAGTGTGGATTTGCACTTGAAATCGGCTTTTTTGGCGTAGATTTGGCTTCTTGTCAATTTTTGTGCAAAAAGTAGTGTTTCTGTCACTCTCTGCCTGTGTACTGCTCTCTGAAAAGTGCCAGTATGGTCCAAAACGCCTGATTTCAATCCGAAATGCCATCATATAGGCCTGAAATGCCATCCAAGAGGCTCGAAACATTAGAGAAAATTTGGCCTTGGAAAGGGCCCTATAAGGATTGCCACGTAGGATGACAATTATTTGGCAATGTAACATACTAAAATAAAATCTGTTTCTGCCCGCAGTCCTGCCCACACAGTCTTCGATGATTAGCTATTATGTGGGTAGTATAGTCTGTGATTGAAAAAAAATCATAACTTTTGAACGGCAACTCGGATTGAGACGATTACGGTGCCATTTGAAAGCCCTCGACAAGAGCTTTTTAACAACATCCAACATGACCCAGTTCCGAGCTACGGTGAAGAAGTTATGGCCAGTCAAACTTTTTGGTCGGTCAACACTTGGTCAACCCAATATCTCTTTCAAACGTAGTTGATGGTTTCAAGTTTTGGTCAAACCGGTCAACTGTGCTTGAAAGAGATATCGGGTTGACCGTGTTGACCGACCAAAACTTTGACTGGCCATAAGTTCTTCACCATAGCTCGGAACTGGGTCATGTTGGGTGCCGTTGAAAAGCTCTCGTCGAGGGCTTTCTAATGGCACCGTAATCGTCTCAATCCGAGTTGCCATTCAAAAGTAACACTGTTTTCTTGTTGAGTTGCATAGTATACTACAAATAAAATGGCTTATTTACGGGCTGCCCCCGACGCAAAATTACAGTTCTTTTAAAAGAAAAGAAAATCAATTTGAAGGAGCTACGTTACGTAGATTTCAAATTTGAGTGTTTTGATTGGACCATGTGAAAGAAACTTTTGAGAAAAAAAAATAAAAGGTAGTGCTCAAATTCTCTCTAATGCGCCTAGAAAGTGTTCGAAACGTCTAGAGCCCGAAACGTTGCAAGACAGGCCCAAAACGCGAAGGCCCAGCCCGAAACGCCTCGCGAAACGCCTAATTCCCGCGTTGAGAATGTCTTTAAAAAATTAGTACATGGAAGTGCCTTCGAGCAGCTGAGCAGCGCGCAACAGTCCGAGTTTGCCACGTGTTAGGAAAGAAAAATCAGATCAATCTGGACTGATCATGAGTTCCAAATCGACGACCTAGAGCAATTGAAGAAAATACTCTTCAAATTTCATTTCAGATTGAAGGGTCCTACAAGTGCCCCTAGATTCTTTCTAAGAGCTCTGTCCACTGTGGTTCTTTTGCAGATAAGCAGAAAACAAAGTGATGTTTTGACCTAGTTGGAGAGACTTTTTTGGGATCTGATTAGACATGAGCTATACTGGTACAAAGGGCTACGCGCTGATATAAAAATCTCTAAAATTGGAGATATGTGCACAGTTTGGCAGTTTGGCAATAAATGCCATTTTTCAGGCTTAAGAGCAGTTGTGAGCCATTTTAAGGCCAAAATCTTCAATTTGGCATAACTTTCAATCCATAGCTCGGATTGGAAAGTGGTCGGAGACGTCGTTTGTCAATTTTGCAGCGAATTTTTCATTTTTGCAATCATTTTTGCGATCCGGACTCATCTAGGTGCAGTTATCGCAACTCTAAGCAAGAGCGTCCTCAATGAGTCAAGCAAATTAGAAGGAGCCGACAACTATGCAGTCAGGAAATTAAAACTAAAGAACATTCTAATGGAAAACGAGCTATGGGAAATCTTGACCGGTGAAGAGACTAGGCCAGTGATTGAGGATGATCAATGGGCATTTGACAGAAGGAGGAGAAAATCACAAAATATCATCAATTT
Organism: Diphasiastrum complanatum; assembly: GCA_029204225.1. Lineage (NCBI taxonomy): Eukaryota > Viridiplantae > Streptophyta > Lycopodiopsida > Lycopodiales > Lycopodiaceae > Diphasiastrum > Diphasiastrum complanatum. The sequence continues at coordinate 36,070,467 of CM055095.1, forward strand.
GTCAATGAAGGATGCTATCATTCCGTGCATCTCGGATTCGGAAGGACCGAAAGAGGCTTGAGATACATTGAAAGCGTTGTTTGAGACCACAAATACGTCTCAAATACTATTTCTGAAGACGAAGTTGCATACATTGCGGACCTACTGAAGATCAAAGAGATCCGTGACCAATTAGCAGCAGTTGGAGAGCGAGTACATGTCTTTCCTTTTTAGCTGCCAGTGCATGCACAACTAGTAAGCGTGTTTCACAGAGTTTATGCAGAGCTTCGTGGTGTAGTTGTAGAGATTTGGATTCATTAAGACGTTGCGTTGTGGCAATCCTTAATGATGGGACTAAAAGCTCTACTGGCATTACAGCATCCTGACAATTGAAAAGGTGTTTGATCAGTGCTTCTCTTATATGTTGTCCTGAATGCCCACAGAGCAGCATGCAACTTATGTTCCCAATCTAATCTGCTAGCTTCAACTGTTTTCGTGAGCACGCTACATAGGATCTTATTGGATGATTCTGCTTGCCTATCACCGCGAGGATAATAAGACGTACTGGTTCTATGGATCACGAAGAATTCCTCCAACAGGACCTTGATGGTCTCATTGATGAAATGACTTCCGCAATCGCTGACTATCTCCACCGGGCATCCAAAGCGAACAATGATATTTTCATAAAGGAACTTGGCAGTGGTCCTAGCATCAACTACTCTTACTGCCTTGGCTTCAACCCACTTGGTGAGATAGTCCGTGGCTACGAGCCTGGGTACTTCTTGCCGCAGGGTGAATTGGACCGATGTAATCCAATCCCCACTTTTCGAATGGTGTTAGGGCTAAGACCGGGTGTAGTTAGGTCATAATTCAATCTCGTTGGTCTCCTTGCCCTTTGGCACACATCACACTTCCTTAGGTATTCTTCCGTATCCTTATGAATCATTGGCCACTAGCATCCTAATTGCAGGATCTTGCGAACTGTAATGTCGGATGCAAAATGGCTTCCACCCATGCCTTCATGTGAAAGCGAGCTGATTTGGGTGGTCTCGTGAGGAAGAATACATCACCGAAGAATCCCATCTGGGCCTCTTCGATACAATTGGCCGACAATCAGCTGATAAGGTCTAGCTTTCAAGATTAATTTTCACTGATCCGCCTTTGGTAGTGATTTGTCTGGTTGGCCCTACATTAGATATTTAACAATGTCGGCAGCCCATTCCGGTACTGTGTCCACGTAAAATAAGGCAGCATCAACCAGCTCATCGTCGGGTTGGGTTGCAACCTCCTTTCTCTTGATTCGTGACACATGATCTACCATGTAGTGTTGTTTTTCCTTGCGGACTACTATCCAAAAATCAAACTCCAACAACAGAAGTAACCATCTAGTGATTCTCCCTGTGTTGCAAGTTTTGTTAACGAGATAGAGCAAGAATTGATGGTCCGTATAAAAAGCAAAATGTGTGGCCATCAAGTAGTGCCAAAATTTCTTTATCTCATATTTCATCGCCAGTGCTTCCCGCTCTGTGGTTGAATAATTCATCTCTGTATCACTGAGCTGTCGGCTTGCAAATCGAATTGGAAAGTTCTTTTTGTGTTCTCCTGGCTGGGTTAAGACTGCACCAACTGCATACTTTGATGCGTCCATATGCACATGGAACTCAATGGACCAATTGGGTTGACGTAAGATTGGTGCTGAAATCAATGCATCCTTAAGCTTTTGGAAAGCCTTTAAGGCTTCCTCGTTCCAATGTGGATCCGTTGTGAGTTTGTAAATTGGTCGGGCTAGCTCTGCAAAATTTAGAATGAAGATAATATAATAGTCAGCGTGACCCATGAAGATGTAGACTTCGCGGATCGTCCCTGGTGGTGGTAGATCAACAATGATCTTGATCTTTGACAGGTCTGTGGCGATCCTGTGTCTGGATACTATATGGCCGAGAATCAAGCCATGTGTAACCCAAAAATTGACATTTTTCTAGGTTCAAGAAGATCTAAAAATTGCGACATTTTTGTAGCACCTTCTCCAAATTGGATAAGTGTTCTGAGTCTGGTCCATGCACGCACAAATCGTCCAAGAAAATTTCCAGAAATTTTTGCAAATACTCCTTGAATGCTGCCTGCATGACACACTGGAAAGTGCTTGGGGCATTGCAAAGTCCGAATGAGCATAGGTTCCCCATTCCATGGCGAATGTTGTCTTATGCTGGTCTTGGGGTGCTATCTTCACCTGGTTGTAACCGCTGAAGCCGTCTAAAAAACTGTAGGCTTCGGCTCCAACTACTCTCTCAAGGACACTTTCCATAAATGGTAAAAGAAAATGATCCTTTTTGATGACTGCATTTAGTGCCTTCAGATTCACGCAGATTCGCATTTTGCCATTCTTCTTGGGTACTATAACTATCAGTGATACCCATTCTGTGTGCTCGATTTCATAAATGAAATCTGCATCTAACAGCTTTTGCAACTCCTGCTTGATCAGCACTGTGTAGTTCGGGTTGCAGCGGTAGTAACGACTCACCTTGGGGACTGCTCCATCCACCAAGCGTATGGTGTGTTGGACTACTGTTGGTGGAGTGTCCTTCAGATCACTGTAACTCCAAGCAAAACAGCCTTTAAACTCCACCAACAATGATCGTAGTCTCTTGAATTGTGTGGGTGGTAATTGTTCCCCCACATGTACTATCTTTTCTTCTTCACCTGGCTTGGCAAGGTTCATTGGCTGTGTTCGCGCAGGTCCCTCGAAGACTTGTTCCGCTAATGCTTGATTTTGATCAGGTTCTCGCTGTGCTTGCAGCATCATAATTACCACGTCGTCCAAGGTATAATTATTGAAGGTTTCAAGCATCTCGTGAATTGGAGCTCATCGAGATTTCTCTTTCAACATATTGATCTTAGCCCAACTGGTCATCTTTTGGTTCTCTGTCATCTGAGTAGAAGATGACGTTGTACCTGAGTCCATCTTGATTGACTTTAAGCAATCCAACACCTTCTTTTTGTTATATTGGTGGATTTGTCCTTGTTGTCTTTCATCGGAACTGGTGTGACATTCGCCTCGTGGTTGCGAATATCAACATCCACTGTAGCTATAGCCTCTTCGGGTAGATCACTCCATCAGATCACCTGGTTGTAGCGTTGCTTCAACTAATTCCTCTTGTTCGCAGGTGCCCTTGGTGGATCGATCCTTGAGACCTTCGCCATAATAGACTTTTGCGGATGTTGAGCTGGTACCTTCTTGATTCCATAACGATCTGGGTACATATGTTGTAGGACCTGCTCATCAGTCAGCTCAGTCTCCTTATTATAAGTTAAAGCATGTTGCCAAGGGACTAAATCATCATCCATTGGGTTCTCAATAGGTTCCGCTGACAACCATGCTACGTTTATCATATTCACCCCAAATGTGATTGGTGTGTCCATAGTGTAACATTTGGGTGAAGATGTGCTGGGTTCAGGATCTGATTCATATTGACATGCCCAACAGTCAATAGTTGCTAATGCATCCATCCATCTCACGACATCCGTCTCTGAATCATAATGACCACCTTTGGCTGGCCTTGGGCGATCAATCGTGTGATCTGTCGTGGATGATCCGTCATCAACTTTGGGTGCAATAGGTTTCACCGCCCATGTGGTTGGATCAACCTTTACAGCCTGCTCTCTGTTCTCAAAGGTGAGTTTCCCCGTACCCCAGTTGTGTACTACTTGCATAGTCCTCAACCATGGTCTTCCCAGTAAAACATGATATGCAGTTGGAGATTCAGGTATATCCATGACTACAAAAGTGATCACAAACTGCATGCATGAAGTTTAGTGGTGCACTGGTTCCAAGTCTCAATGGACAATTTTTGAAGCAGTGTCCATAACCGCATTCTCGACAAAAGGATGTATATTGTCCCTTGTAAGAACATTCTGCAATCCTATGTCATTCACCGCATCCATACCAGCCGTAATTTCTTCCGCCTTGATGTTGAGTCTGAGTTGCATAGGCCGCAAAATATTCGTTTATGGCAGGATTCATAAATGGCTCCTCCGATCCATACCATTGCTGCTGCTCAGGTTGAGGTGGTACTTCCATCTCTAGTTCTGCTGCTGTCAGGTATACATGGGCCACTTGTTGATTGGCTGGCCCTGGTGGTGTATGTAAGGCCATACGCTGTTGTTGATTCGGTGCGCCGTACCTCAGTGCCACGTTTGGTGCCCCTTGATGATATGGATAAGAAGTCTGATACGGGCTTCTCTTCTGTTGAACAATCCGGGGGCTAAACGGGCAAAATGTCATATCGTGCGATGTTGCATTGCATAGATGGCAAAATCTATGTGTCAATCTCAGATTTTGCGTTAGGACTGAACACTCATTCGATGTATGGTTTTGTGTGCATACTGAACACCATACATTCTCACGTCGGGGATACTGTAGCTGGATTGGTTCCGGTACATGTGGCGTTGATGCTACAGCTCCTTGTAAGGCTTTCAGTTTCTGATCAAACTATGCCGTAAGTTGCTCCATATGTTGTTTGTGTAATTTTGTCATTTGATCCAACAGTAGTTCTGTGGATAGAGGGGATGCGGTTGATGACGATGATGCTATCGAGGGAGTAGACGTATGAGTGGATGGATATTCATCGTCAGATCCCTCATCCTCTTCCCTGATGGCATCTTTCATAGCTTCTTGCAGAGCAGCATACTGCTCCCGTCGTTTCAGTTCTCTTTTGATGTTCCGTGGTAGTCCTGCTAGGAACCACATGAGCACTGCATGATCGGGAGGTAGAGATGCACTACACTCGAATCGTAGATGTTTGACCCATTTAATATAGTCCCTGACCCTTTCTCGTTTTCCCATCTTGACTTTGCTCAGCAGGAGAAACGGGTCTTCTAGGACTTTCCTTGGTTTAAAGCGCGTGATGAGAGCCGCTTTAACCGCTTCCCAGGTAGATTTTTCTTCCTCTGACAGGTTGAAAAACCAATCCTGAGCCACTGTTAATAAGGACATGGAGAACAACATCAACTTTTCCACATGTGTCCGTTCACCATAGATTTCACAAGCTTGCTCGTAGATCTGGAGGAAGCGAATGAGATCTGATGATCCGTCGTATTTGGTATTTTCATCCGTTGTGCTCTCCGAATTGCTTGCAAGGGAGCGATAGATACGGGTTGGCCCATTGGTTCCATTGGCGCTGGTTTCGGTTCTGCCTCTTGTTGCACAGTTGCTAATCTGAAAAGGTGTGGTGCTTGATTTGCTATCCTTCTTGCTACCGATTGTCCAGATCTCAGATTTATCCGATGGTTGGATCTTGCTTGTATAGTGCAGTCTGGATCTTAAGGATCTAATCAATCTGATCAGCCGGAAGTGAAATTTAGGCCTTTTACGGTGGTTTTTCCTTGATAACTTTTTACTCCTTGCACTGATTGGCCTGAGATTTTGACAGTAGCTGGATTTGGTGCAGATCTTTCCACTGATCTAGTCTGTGAGGGTTCTCTTGTGCGAGAGTTCTTTAGCTGTTTTGTCAGATAAAAAACTTGATATCTCTCAGATCTTTGGGAAGTAACTCTTGCAAGGGTCACAGTAGCTGAGTCTAGGTCAGATCTCACTATGAAATTCTCTACGAGAGTTAACTCTCACAGTAAGTGAAAATTTCACTGTATGCGAGGGTTCAGAACCACTATTTTGGCTTGATCTTCACCAAATCTCTATACTAACTCTTGCAGGCTTTTTCACTGATGGAAATTGACATTATGAATCGATTGAGATGGTCTGCAAGAGTTCTTACTGGAAGGATTGGCTGGAACTTCACTTTTTAGTGATTTTTTTAACACTTAAACCCAATTTTTAGCTCACTGAAATCAAACTAACTCTCGCAGGCTCTTCTGTGTCTTTGTCTCACTAAGATGGAACTTCAAAATCCTTTGTGAGAGTTTTTGCCCACTAGAACTGAAAAATTTGGTGTCTGCGAGGGTTCTATGGTACTTCCCATGTTTTTTTCATTGGAAACTCTCGCACAAGCACTTAGACATCAAACTAACTCTTGCAAGCTTCTCTGTGTCCTGGTCTCACTGAGATGGAACTTCAGAGGGCTCTGCAAGAGTTCTGGTGAAGATTTGCATTTTTTTGGATTTTTTCAAGGGTTTTTTTTGAATTTTTTTATGATTTTTCTTTGATTTTTGCAATCTGCTTGGAATTAACTCTCGCATGCTTCTATGCATGTCTGGGACAGTACCCTGGAGCTGCTGCCAGTCATGCAAGGGTTAACTCTTACTGGTTTTGGAGATATTAAAATCTGATGAGATTTTAGGCTCTTTTTACCTCCAAAATACAGATTGGTGTGTTTCTTGGGTTTTTTGGCTAGTTGGTTTGGGTTTCAAGCCCTTAGAGGCTGTTCAGGGCCTCATGTACCCTCTCACACCTCCTCTGCTAGCTGTGAACAGTCCAAACACAAAAAAAACACAGAAAACTAACTGTAAAAATGAAAACCTCCAGTTGATGAATCTAGCTTTGATGTGATCCATATTAACGGCTCAAGAACCTAAAACTTTCAACGAAACAAAAGAACAAAAGGAGTGGTGTGCAACTATGGAAATAGAAATGGAGGCTATATCGAAGAACAAAACGTGGGACTTGGTTGAGCTACCTGATGGTAAGACGCCTATCACATGTAAGTGGATCTACAAGACGAAGTATGGAGCGGATGGGCAACTCAACAAGTACAAGGCACAGCTAGTTGCAAGAGGTTTTGAGCAGTAGAAAGGTATAGACTTTGGGGAGACCTTTGCACCCGTAGCCAAAATGGTAACTATCGTTCGATCATTGCAATTTCCGCTTTCTATGGTTGGAAAATCCAACAAATGGACATCAAATCTGCTTTTCTTAATAGAGTGTTGGATGAAGAGGTATACTTAGAGCAACCTCAAGGGTTTGTTGAGCCAAGGAGAGATCATTTAGTTTGTAAACTCAACAAAGCCATATATGGATTGAAGCAAGCGCCATGAGCGTGGTACTCTTGCATTGATGAACACTTCAAGCGAAGGAGAATGGTAAAGAGTGATGCTGATCCTAATCTTTACATTCTTAAGCAAAACTCAGATATAGTGTTCATTGTCCTCTATGTCGACGATTTGATTATTACAGAAAGTAATATGGGCTTAATTGATGAAATCAAATCATACCTTTCCAATACCTTTGACATGAGTGATTTAGGGTTGATGCATTATTGTCTTGGTATTGAAGTTTGGCAAAAGGAAGACACTGCTATTCTTACGCAAAGCAATTATGCACGTGATCTATTGTATAAGTTCAATATGTAGGATTGCAAGTCACTAAGTACTCCAATGGAGGCCAATACCAAACTTTCTACATTTGATGAAGCCGAGAAAGTTGATGCATACTTATATAGGCAGTTAGTGGGCAGTTTAATCTATTTGACACACACACGTCCTGATATTGCTTATGCTGTTGGTGTGGTAAGTCAATTTATGCAAGAACCTAGTCAGACTCACTGGAAAGCTGCTAAACATATTTTGAGATATGTTCGAGGCACGCTAAATTTTGGCTGGAAGTATGATCAGTCTGAAGCCCTAATGTTGGTAGGTTATACAGATGCTGATTGGGCAGAAAATATTGATGATAGACGATCATACATTTAGCTATGGTACAGCTGCTATTTCTTGGAACAACAAGAAGCAACCTACTTATCTTCGACGGAAGCTGAGTATCGTGCACTTAGCAATGTTACACAAGAGGTAATATGACTGTGAAGACTGCTTATTGATTTGGGTCAATCACAGGTGGATGCTACAACTGTATATTGCGACAACAAAAGTTATATTCATCTTGCCAGAAATCCAATTCTACATACTCGAACAAAACACATCGAGATACATCATCACTTTGTTCGAGAGAAAATAATTGATGACATCATTGATCTAGTTTTTTGTAAATCTGAAGATCAAGTGGCTAATATTTTTACTAAGTCTTTACGTAAATGTAAATTTGAGAACCTTTGTAGTCTCTTAGGAATATAAGAATGTAATTTTATCATTGAGGGAGAGTGTTAGAAAGTAATCATCAGGTTGAGCAAGTGTTGACCGACCAAATCAATGATATACTTCATTGTTACACTTCTTAGTTACTGTTCACAATGTTCTTTATTATTGATAGCTATTACACCCGGTCAAACTGGTCAACTACGTTTGAAAGAGATATTGGGTTGACCAAGTGTTGACCGACCAAAACTTTGACTGGCCATAACTTCACTGTAGCTTGGAATTGGGTCATGTTGGGTGTTGTTGAAAAGCTCTCGTCGAGGGCTTTATGGCACCGTAATCATCTCAATCCGAGTTGTCGTTCGAAAGTTATGATTTTTTTCAGCCAAAGACTATACTATGCACATAATAGCTAACCATCAAAGACTATGTGGGCAGGACTGCAAGCAGAAAAAGATTTTATTTTAGTATTTTACATTGCCAAAAAATTGTCATCCTACATGGCAATCCTTATAGGGCCCTTTCCAAGGCCAAATTTTCTCTAATGTAGAATAATAAGTGCGAGGGCACTGGCATTCTACGTGTGTAAGCCCAACCCAATGAGCACATTGCTAGTTGTTTCAAGTTGTTCCATAAAGACTTGGGCCCTAGGTGTAGATAAAGAGTTCGGCAAGTTCTAACAGGTCTCTTGGCACAGTCAATGCACACATTTCTCAGTGATGAATTACAAAGGAAACCTGTGTCAATGGATTAACGTGAAGGCAGTTCAGCACAAGATCCAAGGTAAAGTGCAATCACGAAGCCTTTAGATGGGAAGTGCACTAACAAGGGAAAGACTAAGGTTGATGATTGTCCCTTAACGAGCAAGATTCAACCAAAGTCTACTTGTGCCACAATGCAACAGACCACCACACCAACGCCAAATCCAGGTGTAACAATACTTCAAAGGCCAAATCCAGGGAATCCAAGCCCAAAAAGACCAATTTTACAGCAAGGACCAACACCTACCACAACAACACCTTGTTCTCAATTTGTAAGACTATGGAGGAGAGTATTTAGATTCAAACATACCACGAATACTTGGATAGACAAAGTAGTCAAGCAAGCATGTCGTATCCACATTACGAATTGGGAGAGTCTATGACATTGGGAACAGTTGCGCCAATCTATGAGGAACAATATGAGCAAGATTTATCTTGGGATACTCTGATGGAATGCTTCGACTACCCATTTGTCAATGAACAAGGTGATCAGGAATGGCCACCAGATTCTTATGGATATTATTGAAAATCTAGCAAGTCCACATTCTTGTTGATTGCCATCAGCCAATAAAGTCTCCGGTTTTATGTAAGCGAATTATATCCATGTTTTTTCTGAAGCATCCATGTCCCAGCAATAAACGGGCCGACAACAGCTCTCCTCCACGACAAATGCAGGCATAGTGCCGAGGGATCGACACTACTTTGGGCGAAGACCCTGTTGTGGGTATCTCATGTACACAAATAAATAGGTGGGTCCTGTCACTTAAAATAATGTTGGCCAAGCCTTACCTAGTGGGCCCCGCCATAGTATACTATACATTTAGAGTAATAAGTGCAAGGGCATTACATCATGTGTGTGTAAGCCCAACCCAATGAGCAAATTGCTAGTTGTTTCAAGTTGTTCTATAGAGACTTGGGCACTAGGTGTAGATAAATAAGTTAAAGGCCCAAGTTCACAAAGTCAAGTTAAAAATAAGAAATCTAATTTGTACAAAGTAAGACTCACATGATTCATCCATGAGTTAATCATCCATGCCGAGATTGCTTGATGAGAAATTCACAATTAGCTAGGAGGCATTTGGCTTATGTAAACTGACATCATGCACCTGTGTTGATCAACCCACCTAATGATAAAATGCACTATAAACAGACAATCTGACAAAAGTCTCCAAGTACGCAGAGATACCCATGAACAGACAAGTAACACCATCATAGAAGACAGAGCTGGTTGAATCTATCAAGCCAATGATAGCTGAGAAAGTCAAGAAATTGGCAACTGAGGAAGGCCGACAGGTTCTATCAGGTATCTTGGTGCAATCAATAGACACATTTTTTAGTGTTGAATTATAAAGAAAACATGTGTCAATGGAGCGACGTGAAGGCAGTTCAGCACAAGATCGAAGGAAAAGCGCTATCACGAAGCCTTCAGATGAGAAGTGCACTAACAAGGGAAAGACTAAGGTTGATGATTGTTCCTTAACGAGCAAGATTTAGCCAAAGTCTACTTGTGCCACAATGCAACAGACCCCACCACACCAACGCCAAATCCGGGTGTAACAATACTTCAAAGGCCAAATCCAGAGAATCCAAACCCAAAAAGGCCAATTGTACAGCAAGAATTAGCACCTACCACGACAACACCTTGTCCTAAATTTGTAAGATTGACTGCGGAGGAGAGTATTCAGGTTCAAGCATACCACAAATACCTGGATAGACAAAGTAGTCAAGCAAGCACGTCATATCTACATTACGAATTGGGAGAGTCTATGACATTGGGAGCAGTTGCACCAATCTATGAGGAACAATATCAACAAGATTTATCTTGGGATACTCTGATGGAATGTCTCGACTACCCATTTGTCAATGAACAAGGTGATCAGGAATGACAACCAAACCCTTATGGGTATTATTGAAAATATAGCAAGTCCACGTTCTTGTTGATTGCCATCAGCCAATAAAGCCTCAGGTTTTGCGTAAGCGAATTATATCCACGTTTTTCCTGAAGCATCCATGTCCCAACAGTAAATGGGCCGACAACAGCTCTCCTCCACAACAAATGCAAACATAGTGCCGAGGGACCGACACTACTTTGGGCCGAGGACCCTATTGTGGGTATCTCCTATACACAAATAAATAGGTGGTCCCATCACTTAAAATATTGTTGGCCAAGCCTTACCTAGTGGGCCTTGCCACAGTACACTGTACAGTTAGAATAATAAGTGTGAGGGCACTAGTGTCCTAGTGTGTAAGCTCAATCCAATGAACACATTGCTAGTTGTTTCAAGATGTTCCATAGAGACTTGGGCCCTAGGTGTAAATAAATAAGTTAAATACCCAAGTTCACAAAGTCAAGTTAAAAGTAAGGAATCTAATTTGTACAAAGTAAGACTCACATGATTCATGTGACTTGCTTTGTGCTTTCTTAGAACCATTAGATTTAAGTTGTGTTTGTTTGAAGGGCTTGGATTCAAATCTTTGCCCCAATGAAGTGGCCAATCAAAGTGAAATAGGCTCACCTTGGAAATTTATAAAAGGGAGCCATTTCCTTTGTATTGTATCTCTATTTTCATTCTAATACAACTCTGCTGGTTTTCTTCAATCTCTCTCTCTCTCTCTCTCTCTCTCTCTCTCTCTCTCTCTCTCTCTCTCTCTCTCTCTCTCTCTCTCTCTCTCTCTCTCTCTCTCTCTCTCTCATGGATGCTCCTTCACTTATCCCTACCCTGCTATGCTATCGAACAAATGGACAACAGCTGACAAACCATTTCTTCAAAATTGCAAGGTCCAAATAACCTTTTAAACTTGCATAATAAAGTTTTCTTTGTTTAAATAAAGGGATTTTCCCACTTTTGTTGATTCCAAAAACATGACAAGACATTTTGAAATTTAAAATTCTTTTTGAAGGGAAATTAATTTTCCCTCTCTCACTCGCACTTTCCGGGAAACCACTTTACATGACATTATAAAACATGCAGTTTCAATGGCTACTCCACACTACACTGAAAAGAGTTTGCTTCTCTCACTGCTAATGCAAATGCGCTCTACCAGTTCATCACTTGGCAAAAGATTTCATACGGTAAGTACTTCTTTTAACATTTTACTACAGTAGCTTGCTCTCTTATTGCTTGTAGCATTCAATAGGATGCTTTCGAAAGATTATTTTCAGATATGGCTAACAATACTCATCAAATGGTGTTTTATATCAACTTCTTATGAAGAAATATTGTGTCGTCGGTGTAGCATAGGGGTTCATCACTGGGAGCGGCAACCTCGCCTTCACCTGCATAGCAAGAAGAGAGAGGGAGAGGAGAGAGGGGAGAAAGAGAGTGGAGAGAGAGAGAGAGAGAGAGAGAGAGAGAGAGAGAGAGAGAGAGAGAGAGAGAGAGAGAGAGAGAGAGAGAGAGAGAGAGAGAGAGAGAGAGAGAGAGAGAACGCCTAGGTTGAGAAAGGCTTCGGGGGCTCGAGCGCCTACCCAAAGCTATTCTATCCCAACGTAGAGAGAGAGGGAGAAGAGAGAGGGAGAATTGAGAGATAGAGAGGAGAGAGAGAGAGAGATGGAGATGGAGAAACCAAGAGAGTTTTATTAAGAAGAGAATGGAAGATGATAGAATACAAAGGAAATGACTCCCTCTTATAGATTTTAGAGGTGAGCCTCCTTTACTCTCATTGGCCACTTCATTGGGGCAAGGATTCTAATCCAAGCCTTTCAAAGAAACACAACTTAAATCTAATGGTGCTAAGAAAGCACAAGGGCACTCACATGATTCATGTGAGTTTTAAGTTGGGCCCTTTTAGCTTTTTTATTTGCAACTTGACTTAGGGCCTCTAATATCATTTTAGAGTTTTAAGCCCCTAGTCTCTTATTCCTAGGAGTTACAACTTGCTACTTGTGCTCATTGGTGGCTGGGCTTATACACACAAGATGCCAGTGCCTTGCACTTATTATTCTACTGTGATGTGGCGGGGCCCACTAGGCAAGGCTTGGCCAACAATATTTTAAGTGGTGGGACCCACTTATTGATTTGTATACATGAAATATCCACAACAAGGTTCACGGCCCAAAGTAGTGCCGGTCCCTCGGCACTAGGTTGCAACTGTTGTGAAGGGGCGCTGTTGTCGGTTCGTTTATTGCTGGGACATGGGTGCTTCAGGAAAAGCGTGGATAGAATTCTCTTACATAAAACCTGAGGCTTTATTGATTGTTGATCAGCAAGAACCTAGACTTGCCAGACTTTCAATAATACACATAAGGATCTGGTGGCCATATCAGATAACCTTGTTCATTGACAATTGGGTAGTCGAGGCATTCCATCAGAGGATCCCAAGATAAATCTTGCTAATATAATGGATCTCCATAGATCGGCGTGTCAAATCTAGGTTGTAGTCACAATATCCATCAAGATCCAACATCCCTGGACTGAACCAAGTGAATGAACCGCAGATCAAGTTGATCAGTACCAAGAAAAATCAGTTTCCACCACCATCCATACCAACCATCCATCTCTTCTTTCCACACTCTTCTGTCCATCTCCATATTCTCTTGACAGTATAACTTTCATTATGGTTATCTGTTAAATCCATTTCTGTTTCTGTTCACATCCATACGGATCCCTCTTTTCTTGATTCCTTTCTCCTCTTCTTTTTCTTCTTCCACTTCCAAAAAAAAGAAAAAGTTGGAACACCAGAGTCATTGAGCACATCTTGAAGCAATTCACCAACCAGCTACTTTGCGACATTCTAGTGCTGAACTATGGAGACCGCCCTTGTAGGATTATCAAAATTTAAAAAGTTCCCTGCTGAAACAATCCGAGACTACACCTATCGAATCTATCATCTAGTGAAGGACTGTAATCCACCGATTCCTGCATAGATTGTCATGGCAAAATACTATGTTGGACTGCCCAAAAGGATCACATCTAGTATGGTAGAATTAGCATCCTATGCGTCACCTGTACAACTCTGTAAGAATGCTGCCAAGATGGAAATCTCACTCGGGAAGAAGGATTTTCTCTATCTAGATGGGGAATCAGAAGAACAAAGGTCGACAACGAGCAATGATCCAACAAGAATGGAACCCCATGCAAGGCAACAAAGTGCAGCAAGGTCAAGCAGAACAAGTGCAGCGAAAGACCCAGAACCTTGCACTTTAAGCTGTCAGCAAGCTTATGCTCGTTCTATTAATAGCCTACCAGTCTATTTTGTGGAAGATCCTAAGGGGAATCTGTTACCGGTGTATGCCTATCAACTTAGAGGTGATGGCATACTGCACTCAGTTAGGTGCTATGGATGTGGAGGAAAACACGGACGTGCTGAATGTCCACACCGAGAGGATCTGTCAACATTTGATCCCTTGTGTTCACAATGCAGAGTTAATCATCCATGCCGAGATTGCCCGATGAGAAATTCACAAATAGCCAGGAGGCATTTGGCCTATGTAGATTGACATGCACCTGTGGTAACCCTTCCACCTCGAACGTACTACAAAAGAAAAATCTTAGTGCCACCGGGTTATGAAGCGAGTGACGAAGAAGAAAATCTGACAAAAGTTCCAAGGTATGCAAAGATACCCTCGGGCAAACAAGTAGAACCATCACAGAAGACAAAGATGGTAGAATTCATCAAGCCAACGACTGTCGAGAAAATCAAGACATGGGCAACCGAGGAACTCCAACAGATTCTGTCAGGGCTTTTTTCACACTCAATGCGAAAAATTCTTAGTGATGAATTACAAAGGGGGCTAGCGTCAAAAGGGCAACTTGAAGGCAATTCAGCACAAGATCCAAGAAAAAGTGCCATCACGCAGTCTTCAACGGGAAAGTGCAATGACCAAGAGAAGACCAAAGTTGATGATTGTCCCTCAACGAGCAAGATTCAACCACAGTCTAATTATTCCACAATTCAACAGACCCCCAAATCAATGCCAATTCGGGATATATCCATTCTTCAAAGGCCAAATCCAGGGAATCCAAGCCCAAAATGGCCAATTGTATAGCAAGAACCAGAACCTACAATGATAAAGCCTTGTCCTAAATCTATGATATTGACTGTTGAGGAAAGTCGTCAGGCTGATACATACTTCGAATACCTGGACAAACAAGAGCATCAAGCAAACACGTCATATCCACATTATGATTTGGGGGAGTCTATGACATTGGGACCAGTTGCATCAGTTTCAATTGGCTAATAGTGTGATTTTAGCCCCTTTTCTTGGTTCTTTGTGGGTGATTTTTTTTTTTTGGTTGAGATTTCTTCAGATCTGAGTGAATCTAACCTTCAACCTTCCTACAGTAGCTGTATATGGACCATTTCTAGACAATGTGAGTTTTGCAAGAGTTCTTGATGGGTAGATTTGTCAGGATCTTGAAAAAACTCAGTTTTTTGGCACTTTTTCTTAGATATTTCTAATCTAACCATTGGATCTTCACAAAAATTTCATAGTAGCCAGATCTTGGTTAGATCTATCTAAAAAACTCAAAGGTTACTTCCCAGCAGATCTCAAAAAATCATGGAAAAAGTGCATTTTTTTGGGGTCTTTTTGCAAAATTTTAAGATTTTCTGGGAACAAACCCTCGCAGACTGGTATGCACTTGTATCTCAGTCAGATTCAGCTGCTCACCAAGCTAACAGAGTTACTTCTCAAGGAAACTCAAAAAATATTAAAAAAAGTGCATTTTTTGTGGTTTTTTTGCAAAATTTTAAGATTTTCTAGGAATAAACCCTTGTAGACTGGTATGCACTTGTATCTTAGTCAAATTCAGCTGCTCACCAAGCTGCGAGAGTTACTTCCCAAGGAAACTCAAACAATCTTAAAAAAATTGCATTTTTTTGTGGTTTTTTTGCAAAATTTTAAGATTTTCTTGGAATAAACCCTTGCAGACTGGTATGCACTTGTATCTCAGTCAGATGCAGCTGCTCACCAAGTTACGAGAGTTACTTCCCAAGAAAACTTAAAAAATCTTGAAAAAAGTGCATTTTTTTGTGGTTTTTTTGCAAAATATTAAGATTTTCTGGGAACAAACCCTCGCAGACTGGTATGCACTTGTATCTTAGTCAGATTCAGTTGCTCACTAATCTGCAAGAGTTACTTCCCAAAGAAACTCAAAAAATCTTGAAGAAAGTGTATTTTTTTGTGGTTTTTTTTGTAGAATTTTAAGATTTTCTGGGAACAAAACCTTGCAGACTGGTATGCACTTGTATCTCAGTCAGATTCAGTTGCTCACCAAGCTGCGAGAGTTACTTCCCTAGGAAACACAAAAAAATCTTGAAAAAACTTTTTGTGGTCTTTTGGCCAAATTTTGAGATTTTCTGGGAACTAATCTTCGCAGGCTGGTATGTGCTTGTATCTAAGTCAGATGCACTTGCTTACCAAGTTGCGAGAGTTACTTCCCAGAGAAACTCAAAAATTTGTTGTCTGAGAGGGTTCTAGGCCACTTTTTGCTCTTGGGAACCTTCACAGGGGCACTTTTCTTGGGATCTAACTCTCGCAGACTTCTCTGTGTCCTTGTCTCAGTGAGATGGAACTTCAGAGAGCTCTGCGAAGGTTACTTTCCAAGGAAACTCAAAAAATTGTTGGTTGAGAAGATTCTAGGCCAATTTTTGCTCTTGGGAACCTTCACAGGGGCACTTTTTTTAAGATCTAACTCTCGCAGACTTCTCTGTGTCCTTGTCTCAGCGAGATGGAACTTCAAAGAGCTCTGCGAAGGTTAGTTTTGAGTTTTGAAATTTTTTTTTATTTTTACAAGGGATTTTTGAATTTTTATGGATTTTTCTTTGTTTTTTCAAAATCTAATGGGAAGTAACCTTCACAGGCTTCTATGTAGGTCTGGGACAGTACCCTGGAGCTGCTGCCAATCATGCGAAGGTTAGTTCTTGCTGGTTCTTGAGAAATCAAAATCCGATGAGATTTTGGCTCCTTTTTTTTCCTCCAAAAACAGATTTTGGGCTTTTTTATTTTTATTTTTATGGATTTTTTGGATTAATGAAAGGATTGGGTGCTTGGATCTGATCCTCCCACCCCACAATCTCTCCCTACAGTGCAAACAAACAAAAAAATCATGAAAAAACATCAAAAACTAACACTACTCACACTATTCTACCCTTAAAATTTGATTTTTTGATGAAAAAGAATGATGAGAGAGAAGAGAGAGATAGAGGAAAAGAGAAAGTGAGTAAGAAAGCTATGCGACGAAACGAGTGTGTGACGCTCCCCGACAACGGCGCCACTGTTGTGTCGTCGGTGTAGCATAGGGGTTCATCGCTGGGAGCGCCAACCTCGCCTTCACCTGCATAGCAAGAAGAGAGAGAGAGAGGAGAGAGGGGAGAAAGAGAGTTGAGAGAGGGAGAGAGAGAATGCCTAGGTTGAGAAAGGCTTCAGGGGCTCGAGCGCCTACCCAAAGCTATTCTATCCCAACATAGGGAGAGAGGGAGAAGAGAGAGGGAGAAGAGGCCAAAGCTATTCTATCCCAACGTAGGGAGAGAGGGAGAAGAGAGAGGGAGAAGAGAGAGATAGAGGAGAGAGAGAGAGAGAGAGAGAGAGAGAGAGAGAGAGAGAGAGAGAGAGAGAGAGAGAGAGAGAGAGAGAGATGGAGATGGAGAAACCAAGAGAGTTTTATTAAGAAGAGAATGGAAGATGATAGAATACAAAGAAAATGACTCTCTCTTATAGATTTTAGAGGTGAGCCTCCTTTACTCTCATTGGCCACTTCATTGGGGCAAAGATTCTAATCCAAGCCTTTCAAAGAAACACAACTTAAATCTAATGGTGCTAAGAAAGCACAAGGGCACTCACATGATTCATGTGAGTTTTAAGTTGGGCCCTCTTAGCTTTTTTATTTGCAACTTGACTTAGGGCCTCTAATGTCATTTTAGAGTTTTAAGCCCCTAGTCTCTTATTCCTAGGAGTTACAACTTGCTACTTGTGCTCATTGGTGGCTGGGCTTATACACACAGGATGCCAGTGCCTTGCACTTATTATTCTACTATACTGTGGTGGGGCCCACTAGGCAAGGCTTGGTCAACAATATTTTAGGTGGTGGGACCCACTTATTTATTTGTATACATGAAATACCCACAATAGGAAATGGTAACTTGTCAGCAATGGACATATTGAGAGATCTGCATATATTTGATATGATGGTAGCGCACCATACTGGCCGCAATGATTACACATCAAATGCTTCACATTCCTTTGCGGAATTGTTTTAGTAACAACGATGATCCGCATTTTCATATGAATGTGATGCTCATGTTAACATTGTTCAAAATATTGCTATTCAAAAGACTTTGCTAAGTTTAATGGATTTTCAAGAGATCTTGATCATTGAAGAATATAAGCTTCAAGCAAGAGGTGGATCTACATCGACACTTCAAGATGAGGCTATGCTCACAAAGGGCAAAACCAAAAGTAAGTGGTCTAAAGGGCAAGATCAAGTGGATGCTTTTTCAAGTGGCAAAAAGAAGGATAGATCAAAGCTCAAGTGCTTCTATTGTGGCATCAAAGGACACTTTGCAAGTGAGTGCTACAAGAAGAAGAGAGATCAAGCAGACAAGCAAGGTAATCTTACTCTTCAAAGTTCACTAGTCTAAATTTCATTTGAATAAACACTTTTTGAAAGTGTGGGAAAGTTAGAAGTTGAGTTTGAGTAAATTCAAATTTGAATGTTAGGTACTTTGAATCTAGACCCAAAAATAGTAGGGTTATCATTTTGGTGGGAAAGCCAAGTGGCCAAATAGAGTTTGAACCTGTTATAAAAGGATGTAACTCGTGGAGAGACATATCTTCTCTCTTCTCTATCTCATTTCATGCTTGTACATGGTCCTCTTGGGTTCGACTATCCATTGGTGCACTATACTTGTGATTGCATGCAATTCTATGTGTAGAATGATTGATATTTGTTATTTTTGGATCCACAAGTGTGAAATATAGTAGCTTGATGGTTTTTATGGATAACAATAGTACTTTATCATTTGATTCATGTTTGATCAAGTTCTATTAGAGTTCGTATCTCAATTTGTGTGTAGATGCTAATTTTTCTACATTGGTGAGATTGGTAGAGTAACTTCTTTTTTAACCGAAGATGTTTTTGTGGATTGGATCATCAATGATCTGAAATCCTTCACAGTTTCAACATCATAAATGCAATATTCTTTATGTGATGTTGAAGAGCCAATGAAAATATACTTACAGTTGACTAGGTCTAGCTTCTTCCTCAGATCAAATGTTCTTTGTGCATAGCAGAGACATCTAAACACATGTAGGTGTTTCAGACTTGGTTTGTAACCATATTAGGAGTCAAATGGAATTTTGGAGTCAACTGCCTTTGTGTTGGAATAATTTTGTAGATAGTAGGTTGTAGAAATTGTTTTAGCTCAAAATTTCTTGGGTAGCTGAGCATTAGACATCATGGATCATGCAACTTCCAACTCTACCGACTCAACCTGCTCTCTCTAATCGCTCTTTCCCTTATATAGTCGTTGAATGATCTTATGTTATTCTAATTACAGTTACAAGATCATTAACAGTTATGTACTTAATTAACAGAACGTTTATCCAATGGAGGGTGAAGATGTAGAAAACAGAATCTCCTTCGCAAGTGACTGCAGGAGCATGAAGACGTGATGACCGCAAAAGCGTAAAGTTGCAATCACAATCTCCTTTGCATGTGACTGCAAACGGTATCTTGCGGTGCCTTGGTGGGTGGCTAGGAGGTGCCTTGCGGTGCCTTGGCAGTGTCTTGCCTATTGAAGTTTGCATGTAAAAATGCAGACTGTTGGAGAAACAGTTTTGTTGGAAACAAACAGGATCCTATTCTGATAGCCTTAATCCCTCAAAACATGACATATGTTTAAAGATCCTATCCAGAGTCCGCAAGGTTTCTCCAAGTATTATCAGATTTGCAGACATCCTGAGCAATCAGATAGATAGCAAACAACAACTATACTGGTAGTGACTCGGTTATCTTAATTGAAACTCAAAGTCAGAACAGATACATTGCTAATATGCTATCGGATGCACAATATGCGTTTGTTTGAAGATCATCACATACTTGAATCATACATGATTTGTTTATCAATCCATTACACTTCCATCTACCAGACAAATAGAACATGGACGATAAAGATTAATGATAACACAACAAGTAGCAACAAAATGCCACAACCAGTGGTTGCGAATAGAATTGCAAAAGTTGAACTGCCTTTGTTGTATTAGCAAAAGATAAAAGAGCATACATAGATTTCTCTCTCTCTCTCTCTCTCTCTCTCTCTCTCTCTCTCTCTCTCTCTCTCTCTCTCTCTCTCTCTCTCTCTCTCTCTCTCTCTCTCTCATGCTGGTATATAAAAAGTGAAGGCTCACATGCCTATGTAAACATCCCTCATGCAGGAGGGGGAGACATGAAAAGTGAAGGCTCACACGCCTATGTAAACATCCCTCATACAAGAGGGGGAGACATAAAAAGACACTGTCAGAGGCAACTGCTAGTAGTATTTACAGAGTCGCATTGGTTGGCATCTCCATCAGGTTCACACACACACTTAGGTAGCATAGTCCGATAAGGGTCAAAAAATAGTTCCCAAAATGGTCCTCTGACCAAGTCAATCACATGACATCATATGGGGTTCGCAGCTTCTTCAGTTCGACTTTGAGGTGGGCATTCTCGTTCATCAACTTTGATATCTCATAAGAGTTGTGGTGTTGCTTAAGGCACTTCTCTTCTAGGCACTTGGTAAGTCCCTCCATGGAGACAATTTGTTGATTTATGACCTTTTTCAATTGGGTGGCCTAGGCAGCAACAAAGATATACGTAGCTTGATGGTAGGGAACCTCATTCTCCAACTAAAAGAACTTGGCCTGCAGCTGCTAAGTGCCCTTCGGCTCCCAACAGTCTATCCCACAGGTCCATATTCTCAGCTTCAGTAATGAAAATTTTGTCTTGCTAGCAGCAAGATTCCTTTCAGCAATTCAAGTTCAATGGTTTCACGTGTTTTACTAGTCAAACATTTCAACAACTGGGCTTTTAGCAGGGGCGCTCTCTCAATCCATTCATCCACCTAGTCAGTATCGACACATTTTGTAGCTAGCCATTGCTTTGCTTCCACTCCTAATACCATTACAGAGGTCTGCAATCGGACACATTGTGGAGTAGTATCACCAGAATCATACATCACACGTTGAGCAGCAGGAGTGGTTGGTACTAAATAGCCCTTCTCAGAATCTACTTTGTCTCTATCAAACGGTTGGTCTACAGGCTTCGCTAGGGTAGAGACGTTGGTTTGTTGAAGTGATGCCTGCGACAAATGATTCAGGCCTTTGCATAGATCCGCCAGTGTTCTAGAAAACCTAGGAGGGTATGCATCATCAGTTGTGGCAGTACAATTAGATATTTTCTTGTCAATAGTATCAGGTTTAAAAATAGCATGGCCAACAGAAATGTTTGGCATCTGAACAGATAAACCGGCGGTAGCAGGTATGTCCTCTTCGGGTAGCAAATATGTCTTCTTCGGGTAGTGTATCCGTTGTGAAGAATTGTAAAACATATCTATCTTATGTATGTTGATTTTGGGGTTCTACCCATGTAAATTGATTGTACATATTCAAGGTGTGTGAGCTGAGCACATATCCTTGTAGAATAGGGCGAGTTTGAGTTAGGTGGATCAAGTTCCAATGACATGCATAAAGTCTAGTTGGTCTAGTATGACATGCAACAATGTTCACAATGTCTAGATTGACATGCATGTAGATTTACAGCCATATTAAATGCATTGTGTCCTAAGTTTCCATTGTGACATGCAATGCATGCAAATATAGTAATGGACACATGCATGTAGTTTTGTATTTGTCTAATTGAGAAATTGACATTTGGAGAAAGTAGGTAGAAGTTAGGTGCAATTTTTGCATGCAAGCTATTAGGTGTCAATATGGTAGTAGTTACACTTGAATAGGTGTAGCGAATGCATTGAATGCTAGTAGTACCACGAATTTTGGCTCTCCTATATATGTACATATGGTTCTCATTCATTTCTAATGATGAATCAAGCTTTTGTAAGGTCATAATGTCAAAATTGGATCTCATTCTATTTTGCTTGTAATTGTATTCTCTCTCTAACTCGAGATTGGTGTCTTCTTCATACATTATTTTGCTTGTGTATTTTTTCTATTTGTGAGGAATTAATGAAGCTTTGATCTGTAGCATTCTAGATTGTGCTCTAGCCTCAGATCTGTTGGTAGATTGTAGTATTACTCTTTAGGTGATCTGTGTGCTACCATAAAGCATGGTAAAGATCATTCACACTTTTGATGTGGTTCCCCACACATGTGAAGTTGTTGGACTTTTCACATGGTATCAGAGCCATACCATGCTTTGAATGCTACTAACATCAAGTGTATGAAGAATTTTGTGACAATTCAAGTTAAGAAGCTGTTTAGCACTTTTCTACTATTTGTTCTTGAACAGTTTTTAGATGAATGAGGTTAGAATTGATATTTTTGTGAGAGATTTTAACTAGTTTAGTCTACTTGAGTCATATTTTGGTACATTGTCAATATGAGGCCAAAACTCATTTTAGACTTAGAGATAAACTTTTTGAAGTTATATCAGTTTAAAATACATTCAATAAACACTTTTTGAAAGTGTGGGAAAATTGGTAGTCAAGTTTGAGAGAGATTCAAATTTGAACTTTGGGTACATTGAATCTAGACCCAAAATTAGTAGGGTTTACATTTTGGAGGGAAAGCCAAGTGGCCAAATAGGGTTTGGACCTGTTATAAAAGGATGTAACTCGTGGAGAGACGCATCTTCTCTCTTCTCTCTCTCATTTCATCATTATAAATGGTTCTTTTTTGGGTTCTACTACTCATTGGTGCACTCTCATGATGTTATCTTGCAATTCTATGTGTAGAATGATTATTTGTTGCTATTTTCGGTTCCTAATGTGTGAAATATAGTAGGGTACTATAATTGTACAGACAACAACTATATTTTATGTTTTGGTTCATGTTTGATCAGTATCTCTTTGACTTTGTAGATGTTGATTTTTCTACATTGGCATGATTGTTGGTTTGTAACCAAAGATCGGGGACATGGATTGGATCTTGAATGATCTGAAATCCTTCACATGGTATTAGAGCTATGGTGTTTCAGGTTATGAAAGGAACAACCACATTTATCAAAGATTTGGAGGAGTTACCAATGCTAAAGCATGCTAGATTGATCTCTACTAAAAAATCAGCATTTTTGCATGTGTAGAATTGATCTTTTATAGGTCAAAACTCAATATAGGTTTATATACTTGATCAATTTCGATTTCACACTTGGTTTACTGGAATTAGATGATTTTTGGTGCATTAGGAAGGTCTTATTGGAGGCTACAAGATGATATATCAAGTTTTTAGAAATTGCATGTAAAATTTGAGATATTCAATTTTTTTGTGATTTTGTCAAAACCCTAATTTTGATTGGATATCTAGTTTTTGAGGTTACTGAACTTCATTTGAGTGTGTTTAAATCTTAGGAAGTGGTAAAAATCATTACATTGAGGATAGATCATAGGTTGATCAAGATTTCACTATTCTATGTGTTGATTTTCTAGCTAGAAGTGCTAGAAGAGAAGATTAGGTGACTTCAACATGGCTACAAGTTAAGGCTTTATATTGGAGAGCAATGATAGGCTTACCTCAATCAACTATTCTACTTGGAAGGTGAGGATGGAGTCCTTATTGGAGATGAATGAGTTGATGGAGATTGTTGCAGGTGTGGAGGAGAGGCCTCAAGCACCTCAAGATCAAGTGAGGCATGACAAGAGAGCTAAAAGAGCTCTACACATGATTAAGATGAATGCTATCAATGAATTTCTCAAGAAGATTGGTAAGTGCACATCATCTTTGGAGGCTTGAGAAGCTTTGAAGAAGCTTTATGAATCCAAGTCATTGGTGAGCTAAATGAGGTTTTTTATGGACTCAAGAGGGTTGGATTTTTTAGGTTTGATACTCATCTTCACCTACTCTACTTCATGTTGGATGGAAAGTTTGGAATCTATCTTTTGATTTATGATGGTGCCACCAATGACATTGTTTTCACTAATCTTTATGGAAGATTGAGATCAAGCATTGATGAGATCTTGTTGGATCTAGATCATATGTTTGAGAGGGAGTATTTCTAGAGGTTCAGGTCTGAAGATATTCATATCTTTGATATCTTTGATGATCAAGAGAAAGGTAAGCAAGTGGAAGCGACTCACCTTGCTTTATTCACATGTCTTGGAGAATCTTCTTGTATAGATGATGTTATGCAAGTGGATATTGGTTCTCATGGTTTTCATACTAGAAAATCAAGTAATGGATCTGGAAAACAAAGTATGTTCAATGACTTTGATGGTCAAGAGGAAGATCAAGAGGTTGGTCTCAAAGGGCTTCAACAACACAAAAGAAAAGGTGGCAATTTGGAGCTAGTCAAGAGCATCAAAGGAAGGCTATTTGACAAAGATATTTTGGATCTATTTTTACAGGAGTATTTAAACTCCAGTAAGGTCAAAGGAGTAGCAAGGAAGTGTTGTTCAAGTTTACTTTACTTGTTCTATCTCATGTTTGAGCTATTTCATGTGAATGTGTGCAAATTGTCAAGATATGGACAAACTAGCTACATTGTCTTGCAATATCTTAATGTTGGATTTGTACTAGCATTCTTGGCTGGTTTTGCTAATGGAAATGAAGCTATTGGAGGTTCATTATGTCACTCATTCATGGCCAAGTCATCAAGGTTTGATGGTTTCTTGTGACAAGATGGAGATGGAGGCTCATTCGTGGAGTTTTATGGTGGAGACATATCACGAAAGGACAAAATTGGAGGAGACAAGCAAGCAAATGGTCATCACTCACATTTATGGCTTGGTTGCTGTAATTTTCCAGAGAGTTCAAAGTTTGAAGCATGGAGGAATCATTTCATTCACATTCTATTTGGTTCATCATGTTCTAGTTATATCTTGATGTGTAAAATTGATGTAAGAAATAGTGAAACATCCAATTTGGACACTATTCTCTATATCAATTATGGAAACTACTTTAGAACATTAGAAAGGAGATCTATACTTAGGATGGAGATCATTCTAAAGTTGGATCAGAGTAGTTTGGTTAAAACTCTGCCAAAACTAGTTGAAGAGGGAGTGTGAGAAATTTCAACTAGTTTAGTCTAGTTTAGTCATATTTTGGTACATTGTTAATATGAGGCCAAAACTCATTTTAGATTTAGAGATAAACTTTTTGAAGTTATATTAGTTTAAAATACATTCAATAAACACTTTTTGAAAGTGTGGGAAAGTTGGTAGTCAAGTTTGAGAGAGATTCAAATTTGAACTTTGGGTACATTGAATCTAGACCAAAAAATAGTAGGGTTTACATTTTGGAGAGAAAGCCAAATAGGGTTTGGACCTACTATTATACATGGTCCTCTTAGTTAGAATTAAAGTAGAATCACCGTGCTACTGTACTGTGGGTCCTATCAGTGGATAAAAATCAGTTGGCCTCGCCACGAGGCAAGTCGACGGGACACGCGTCCCACCAACGGCAACCTGGGTCATGCATGGGTTGCCTGAGTGAACAACTATATGTACAGTGTAATTTCATTTTGAGAAATACAGTTGCTACGTGAGCTTGCAGTGGAGAGTGTTTTCTGTCTGTGTTACTGTGTAGCATGATCTGTGTTCTTGTGCAAAGCAATTCTAAGTTGGTATTAGAGCTATACAGGGAGTGTACACAGTACAACATCGTCGTTGAAGAGAGCTTCATGAGAACTGTCGTCTGAGAGTTCGGGGTTTACGACAGGTTGTAGACGGAAGGAGAAGCACTGGTGCAGAGAGTTTAGCACACAAAAGCTTGGAAATCTTGAGACTGTGTGAGGATTCAGAGACAAGGGTTGTCGACTGAATCGGAACCTCAACAAACAGAATTTTGAAATTCCGAAGCAGGCTATTTGGTGTTTGCAGTCAGTGTGCATTCAATCGGATACCGTTTGATGAACAGATTGAAGCATCAACTTTCCAGCAGTAGGACGACCTCAGAGGAAGAGGATAAGCCTATCAAAAGACTATGAATAGGAAGCCAAATGTAGTTTTCTAAGAAAAACCCTGGCCTAGGGTTTGAAAGCTCAAGAAAGTGGTTTTCTCTCCATTCTGAACCTTTTTAGAGTTGTAAAACTCAAGAGGAGGGCGCCCTAGCAGTGTGAAACAACAGCCAGAAGGTCGTGTGTAGCCGCGAGCCAGTAAGCGAGCCAGATCAGATCCAGAGCTTGGCAGCCATAGCTGGTAAGAAGAAAAGAGAGGAGGAAGCCGTGAGAGAGAGCGGACAGCTCGCGCGCGTCCAATGCGATGGACAATGTAGCGTCTGGAAGGCCATAGTGACCGTATGAGCGCAATTCAATGCCCAGATGCAGTTTGAACCTTTGGATGAGGTGTCAGATGCATCGACGGTCCAGAACTCGTGATGGGAGAGAAACGTGGACCACAAGATTTGGTTTAGCCATTGGATGGGTTTTGAAGGGACCCATGAAGATTTGAAGGGCTAGAAATAGAGTTCTTCATTAAAAATTTCAAAGAGAAAGTTGAGTTGGGTCCCAACTTCATGAAAGGTGAAGTTTCTTCACTTTGAAGAAATAGTTCAAAACCTAGGAAAATCCTCATTTTTGGGGCCTTTGCCCATTTTGACCCAAAAGAAAGGCTATAACCTCCAAATGAAGGGCACCCGGACTGTACCTACAAGTACGGTACAACAAAACAAAGTGATTGCAACGGAGAAAGTGTTCGGAGTGTGCCAGAAGTGATTTCACTATTTCACTGGGCACGAAGTTGGGAGTTGACGACTGAGTGCATTTTGGAAGGCGACGCCGATTTGGCTGTCAAATTGGTGGAAAAGCGGTGAGTGGCCTGGTAATGGAAAAAGTGCAGGTCATTATTTTCAACTTCTGACATCACTGTTGGCCTCGACATACTATTTTTAGCCTACGACAGAAGTTTCAAGCAGTTTTGCGATGGCAAACATGGGAGAGTCCATTTTGAGTGAAAGTAGCAAATTGGACGGGATTCCAACTATGTAGTGTAGAAATTCAAAATGAAAAACATACTGATGGAGAAAGACATGTGGGAAGTCATCACAGGTGATGAGAGAAGGCCGCCAAATGAAGCGGATATTAAAGTGTTCGACAAAAAGATGAGGAAAGCTTTGACCTTCATTAACTTGTCAGTGAAAGACCCAGACAGGCATGGATGTGCTAAAGGAGCAGTTCGAGACGTCAAATCCATCAAAAATCATGTTTCTGAAGTCAAAGTTGAATAGTGCCCGCATGGATCAAGGAGAGCACATTCAGACATACATGACCAGAATCAAGACAATGAGGGATGAACTGCATTCTATTCGTGACCACATACGTGATGCAGAGCTGGTGCACAATGCATTGTGCGGCATTGCAGAACCCTATCAGATGTTTGTGAGTGGAATAACATCAAGAGAAAGATTGTCAACCTTTGACGAGCTCATAGGAATCTTGATGTAGGAAGAGCAACGGCGAGAAATGGTGAAAGCTCGACGTCAAAATACTGACGATCAGGCACTTGCGACACGCCAAAAACAAGGCAAGGGCAAGGGCAAGAAGAAGTCTAAACAGCAATTTGCCAAGTCTCAGGAGGATGAGGGATCTTCTAGTAAGACCAAGAAGAAAGGTAGGTGCTTCCATTGTGGTAAAAAGGGCCATTGGAAGAGTGAATGTCGCAAATTCCTGGCGGAACAAGGCAAGGGGAAACCAAAACAAGCAGGTAACCTTGTCGATGAGGGTGAGATTGAAGACTCTAGCATTTTCATATCTGCATTATCATCTAATCAAGATGATCAAGCATGGTATATTGACTCGAGAGCCACAAGACACATGACAGGTAACAAGAATTGGTTTAGTAGCATGAAAGTGTTGGATAATGGAACGTCCGTTTCACAAGCAAATGGCGAGGTGTACAAGATTAAGGGGATAGGCACCGTTTCAATCCAACTACCTGATGGCAAAAGCAGGATGATCAGGGAGGTACTTTACGTACCAGGTTTGAAGAAAAATCTACTTTCTGTTGGAGTCATTACTGATCAAAAGTTGAAAGTAGAATTCGCCCATGATCGTTGCTTTGTGAAGGATGTGAACCAAAAGTTCAAAGTTATTGCGGATGGAGTAAGAGAACCCAATACAAAATTGTACAGGTTGAATGCTACAATCAAGGGACAATATGGACTTGTATCGTCCATTCCATCACAAACTGAGTTGTGGCATAAGAGGCTTGGTCACTTGAACTTGGGAAGCCTCAGTTTGATGAGAAAATTGGAGATGGTAACAGGATTGCCCTACCATAGAAGATCACTTGAAATCGATGTGCGAATCTTGTGTATATGGGAAGCAGCATCGAGAGAAGTTCAATAAAGGGGGTGTTGCAAGAGCAAAGAACATCCTGGATTTAATCCACATAGATTTATGCGGGCCTATGAGGACCATGTCCCTAGGTAAAGCCTTCTATTTCATGACCTTTATTGATGATATGTCACGTAAGACGTGGATCTACTTCTTGAAGAAGAAATCAGATGTATTTGACAACTTCAAGTGCTTCAAAGCATTGGTCGAAAATTAGACAGGTAGGAAGATCAAAGTCCTAAGATCAGATAGTGGAGGTGAGTACAAGTCTAATGACTTCAATGATCTTTGTGATCAATGTGGGATTAAAAGACAATTTATGAAGCTCATACTCCTGCTCTCAATGGTGTAGCTGAGCGCAAGAATCGTACAATTGTGGAAAGTGCCAGATCGCTAGTTGAGATGAAACTACCAAAAGATTTCTGGTCAGAAGCATGTTGTATGGTAGTCTATCTTCGAAATAGAAGTCCTACCATTGCCATACCAAAGATAACACCTGAGGAAGCATTCACAAAGAAGAAGCCAAAGGTGAATCACTTGCGAATTTTTGGATGTAAGGCCTTTGTAAACATTTCTAAGGAAGAGAGACGTGTACTTGATGTGAAAGTTATCAAGTGTATATTCCTAGGATATGATGATTGTGTGAAGGGCTATAGATGTTTTGATCCAGTGGAGAACAAAATACATGTAAGCCTTGATGTCATCTTTGATGAATTCAAGATGTATGAAGATGAGGATGCTGAGAAAATAGATACATCCAGTGAGAAAGATGGCATAGTGAGGATACCACCTGATGATAATCCATTTATTGACCTTCCAAGTGATGAAAAAGATGATACATCTCAAGATACTACTACTCAACCTCAAGAGACAGGTTGGAGAGGTAGGGACAAATCTTTTGGTGCAAGAAGGATTGAAGTTGCAGGTGACAAACGCAAGGAGAAGGATGTACCGTGGGATACATTTTCACCAGGAAACCGATCACCTGACATAAAGCTCCCTAAGTGGTTTGAGAGATTGTTGGAGAGCCGCAACATGGATGCCTTTCCAGGATCATCTAGCCAGGGAGAGCTACGAAGATCAACAAGAGAGAAGACACAACCTGAAAGGTATGAAGCAAATTTTGCTCTCTTGTATAGCATTATTCAAAGAAAGAACCTTCGACTTATGGTGAAGCAAAGGATGTTGACATTTGGGTCAAGGCCATGGGAGAGGAGATGGAGTCAATCACTAAACATAGCACATGGGACTTAGTAGAACCATCAGTTGGCAAGAAACCCATTGGTTGCAAATGGGTATACATGACTAAGTACCATGCATATGGAAGTATAGCAAAGCACAAGGCAAGATTGGTGATCAAAGGGTATGCACAAAGTAAAGGCATCTACTATGAGGAGACCTTTGCGCCAGTTTGTAAGTGGAATACTCTACGTCTACTTGTTGCTTTAGCTTCACATTTTGGTTGGCCTTTGCAAAAGATGGATGTGAAATCTGCTTTTCTAAATGGTGAGCTAGAAGAAGAAGTATTCATGGATCAACCCGAAGGCTTTTTGCGAAGGGACAGGAAAATAAAGTATGTCGCTTGAAGAAAGCGCTTTAGGGTCTTAAACAGGCACCACGTGCGTGGTATAGCAGGATTGATGCCTACTTTCATTCAAACGAGATGGTAAGAACACATTTTGATCCAAATCTATATGTCTTATGCTTTGATGGTATGGTTGCTTTGATTGCTCTTTACGTTGATGACTTGATTATAACGGGAAATAATCAAGAGATGATAGACATGATCAAGAAAGATCTCATGGAACAATTCGAAATGACAGATCTCAGCCTGATGCATTATTGCCTTGGAGTAGAGGTGTGGCAAAAAGGACACGAAGTGGGTTTACCACAGGTGAAGTATGTCAAAGAGTTGCTGCACAGGTTTAGGTTGCAGGACTGCAAACCAGTGAATACTCCTATTGAACTAGGTAAAAAGCTTTCTAAGCTTGATGAGTCATAGTCATTTGATGCTACGCTGTATAGACAGTTAGTAGGGAGCTTGATTTACCTTACCACAACTAGACCAGATATACGCTATGTTGTTGGCATTGTAAGTCAGTTTATGGTAGCATCTACAGAAATGCATTGGAAGGCAACTAAACGCATTTTGCATTATGAGAAAGGCACTTTAGATTATGGCTTGATTTACAGAAAGCATGATGGTTTACCTAAGCTATGTGGCTATGTGGATGCGGATTGGGGAGGTGACTATGATGATCATAGATCCACCATAGGGTATGTATTCCAGTTTTGTGGTAGTTGCTTTTCCTGGTCTAGTAAGAGGCAAAGTACAATTGCTCTATCCACCACAGAAGTAGAGTATACGGCAATGTGTAGTGCAGCACATGAAGCTATATGGTTGAGACAAATCTTGGAAGAAGTTGGCATGAACCAGAAAAATCCCATGACTTTACATAGCGACAGTCAGAGTGGCATTCAACTAGCAAAGAATCCAGTGTTCCATGCGAGAACTAAATACATTGAGATTCAGTATCACTTTATACGTGAGAGGCTGCTGAGTTGTGAAATTCATGTTGCTCATTGTAACACAGAAGAACAACTAGCTGATATTTTCACTAAGCCACTTGTTGGAGAAAAGTTTGATAAGTTTCGATCAAAGCTTTTTGTACTTAAAGTTTGTTAACTTTGAAGCTATGTATATGACTGTATAAAAAAAAAAAAGTAGACTATACTTTAAGAGAGAGAGTTAGAACTAAAGTAGAATCACTGTGCCACTGTACTGTGGGTCCTATCAGTGGATAAGGATTAGTTGGCCTCGCCATGAGGCAAGTCGACAGGACACGCGTCCTGCCAACGACAACCTGGGGTTGCCTGAGTGAACAACTATATGTACAGTGTAATTTCATTTTGAGAAATATAGTTGCTATGTGAGCTTGCAGTGGAGAGTGTTTTCTGTCTATGTTACTGTGTAGCATGATCTGTGTTCCTGTGCAAAGCAAATTCTAAGTCTCTTTGGGTTCTACTACTCATTGGTGCACTCATGATGTTATCTTGCAATTCTATGTGTAGAATGATCATTTATTGCTATTTTTGGTTTCACATGTGTGAAATACATTAGGACACTGCAATTGTACAGACAAAAACTATATTTTATGTTTTGGTGCATGTTTGATCAGTAGCACTTTGAGTTTGCATCTCATTTTGTATGTAGATGCTGATTTTCGACATTGGTAGGATTGTTGGTTTGCTGCTTTTGTAACCAAAGATCAGGGACATGGATTGGATCTTGAATGATCTGAAATCCTTCACAATTTTCAGGTCTGAATACAGGTTGTACAGAATTCTGACTTTTCACACGTGTGAAAACCAGAATACTTCAATTCATTCTATTTTCTTCATGTCAAAGGTAGTGACATTATAACTTGCTGGAAAGCTAGAAGAGTCTACTTTCCATTGCAATTAGTTCCAAATCAATCTATGATCCTAGTAGGAGTTATAAGCTCTTAAAAGAGGGTAGGAAGTGACCCAAAACCCGAGTGGACACTTTTTGGTTTGATCATTTTGATTGCATGTTTCATCATTCACAGTTTGTGTAGTCAATCAAAGGTAGAATTGGATAAGTCAAGATTCTGTTGTCATAGTCACATCATTTCACACAAAGAGTTGTGTTTGAGTTGCATGTGTGTTTCTAGAGTGTTTTTCATTCATTTGAAACTCCTGGAAAAATTTGATATCTAACTTGTAAGTGCTTCATCAAGAGATAGAGACTAGATCCAAATTCAAAATGATTGATTTTCTGTTGTGAGCAAAAACTCACATAACTGTTGTGAGTTTTTGCATAGGATTTGGTAGAATACCCAATTTTTTTTTGTTCCTATTGTAAAAGAGAAACAACACATTCAAATCCATTTTTTAAGTATACCAATTCAACAAACTCGAGATCTAGAGTATTTTTGAGTCAATAGTGTTGTCTTTGAGCATTCCACACATGTCAAAAGAAGAAAGAACCAAAATTTGTCTATACTCCAATTCACTTTGAGAGGTTGATCTAGTTTGCATTGTATTGGTGGAATATTTGAGACCTATCTTAAATACAATTGCAAGATTTCACATAGGATTTGGTAGTTCACCCTTTAAAAATTCCTATAGTGAGAAGTGTAGCAACATCTGGTTTGTTAGAAATAAGCTCAAACATATTGTTGTCCATTTACAAGAAGTCTTCACATTCATGGCATCTGTAGGAGATTTTCTCTTTGAAGCAAGTGAGAGACTAGATACCTCCAATTATTCAGTTTGGAAGGATAGGATAGAATCTTTGTTGGTTCTTTATGGTGTAATGGACATAGTATTAGGAGTTGAAGTTGAACCTAAAGCTTGTGATGAGGCTCAAAGGTTGAAGAAGAGAGCAAGAATTGCTCTTCATATCATCAAATTGAACATCTCTGATGAGATGTTGAGAGAAATAAGTTCATGTAACTTAGCCAAGCAGGCTTGGAAAATTCTTAAGAACATTTATGAAGCAAAGATCACATCAAGACTTCTTACTCTTAGAAATCAGATCTTTTCTAGTTTTCAAAGAGTTTATGAAAGTACGTCAAGTTTTGTAATGAGAGTTAAAGATCTTCATAGAGAGATAGCATGCATAGGAGATACTCTATAGAACAGTCAACTTGTTCAAGTAGTCCTTAATGGACTTAGAAAAGAGTATTCAAATTTTGTGCAAACTTATGCTATCATGGAGGAGCTACCATCTATGGAGACTCTTCATGATGTTCTTATTGCTGAAGAATGCAGGGAAAAGAACAAGCTGTTGAAGATCAACACACTTTCAAGGAAGGATGGTGGTTATGGCAAAGCTCACTTTGCCAAGAACAAGTCAAGAGGGAGGAGCAAAAACAAATTTTCTCAAGCCTTCACCAAGGACAAATCAAAGGACAAAGCAAAGGACAAAGATCAAGGAGGAGTAGAAGATGATTCAACTCATTCTTCTATCTTCAAGAACAAGACTCAAGAAGATCAAACCAATTATACCATAGAAGATTCACATGCAAGTGACGGAGAAGCATCTCTCATAATGTCTAGTTTTTTCTCTACTCCTTTTAAAGATGTATCTTGGTATATTGATAGTGGAGCCACAACTCATATGAGTTGCTCCAAGAGTTCTTTTATTTCTATTGTACCTTATCAAGAACTTCAAGAATCAATATACACTGTTGTAAGTGATGCATGTTCAAGTGAAGGAGTCAAAATTTGTTCCTTGAATCTTGCATCTTCTATGAGTTTATCACTTTCCATGTACTTTATGTTCCTAATCTCACAAAGAATGTGATTAGTGTTGGAAAGTTATTTGATGATAGTTTTGAAGTGGAATTCAATGTCAATAATTGTTTTATAAACAAAGGCGATGAGATCTTAGCAAGTGGATCTAGATATGAAGGCATTTTCAAGTTAGATGTGCATGAGAATGCAAGTACATGTGATGTTGCATTGATGACTTGTGTTTCCAAGGAGGAAATATGGAATAGGAAGTTGCATGTTTCCAATTTTAGATCTATGTATTCAATGGTCAAGGAGATCAAGCCAAGAGTGGCCATGTTCTATGGCAAAATCACATATGGATCCATATTTGATGTCTTCTACCAAGACAAAACATCCTCTGGAGTTGGAATACTCGGATGTTGACCTTTCTTCATCAACAAGCAAGGAAGTTGCCTCTTGTTTTTTTACACTTATTGATGGTTTCACAAGTAACCAATGGATATGTCTTGTCTCTTCAAGTTTTATGGTGCATGTGTATTTTCCATCATGCAAAGCTTTTTGGAGTTATGGAGCTAATGGAAGGAGTGCACTATATGGAGTCTTGTCCAACTATAAGCCTAAGGTTGTGTACCTTAGTATTCTTGAAGGTTATTGCTTTGCATGTGGTTTCTTGGAAGGAAAGAAGAATGGAGATTCAAGCCTATTTTCTATCTTGGAAGAGGCCGAGAGCACAGTGTCTCTATTTGCATCAAAAGTTCATTCTATGGAGAAAAGCCAACTTATGATGGGGTTGAGGTTTGAGGAGGAGTATCCTCAACATGCATATCCAAGAAGATCTTCATTGTACAAGCCCGAGTCCTTGTGGTTCTTATTTCATGGAAAAGAAAGGATAAGTGAAGGTGGTATTCATTCTATTGTACTCACCTATGATTCTCTTTCTTTGATTGATGATATATCTTGTTTAGTTGAGATTTTCCTATCTCAAAGATCAAGTAGGACTATTCTAGTTTTGAATGAAGTCTTTAATTTGGAATTGATTCTTGTCATTGATGACTTGATTACGTTTCCAAAACATCTAGAAATAAAGATATTGTATCATCATTTGCTCTTAAATTGAGTAAGAGCAAGAATGAGTTTAGTACTCATAGTTTTAAAAAAAGAGTTATTTCATGTTTTGAGGCATATTGTGAACTTCTTTTGAGAGTAAGTGAAACAATGAGAACACTTACATCCTCAAGAAAGTATTTAGCCTCAATGAGGTCAAGTTAGAGTATGGTTTCAAGATAAGATCCATTTTGGATAGAGTTCCTAGAGTTTGGATTAATAAAGCACATGCACTAAATTTTTTTAAAGCAATTTTTTTTTGTAAATAGCCTAGTCACCAAGAAATCTGCTTTTTGCTCTAGAATTTTCAAAAATAGCTTCATGCAAGAAATCTACTGCTCAATCTATTGATTACACATGCAACATGCATCCAAGCATGCATACAGGTCTATCCATACATTTCCATCAACAGACAAGCACTACAATGAATTACAAGCATGCACGCATCAGAACATTTCCAAAATTTTGCAAATTTCAGTTCAAAAATTGTCAAACTTTAGATGGCCATAACTTTCGCTATAGGACACCAAATTGGTCGTTGTAAAGAACAATATGAAGGGAGAATGGATCTACAAGGCACTTGACATATCACCCTACCACCTAGGCTTTACACGTGCGAGTAGTAAATGGCCAAAATTCAGCTTAGTAGGGCACACTTTTGGAAGGTGGTATCATCAAAACTTTAACTCCAGACCAATAAGCATCAATCAAAGGTCACAAGGTTCATTAGAGAGGCATAGAGTCTTTTAACAGGTCCAGCAATCAATCATAAGCTCAGATCATGCAAAAAATGCATTTTTGGAGTCCTTCAACAAGCAAAACTTCAAAATGATGATGTCTAATGATCACCTATTCAAATTAGATGCATGATGGCTCAAATCGGAGGAAATATATCATATATTTAAGCTTGTAATGAGAACCAACAGGTTCAAATTCCCATTTGATAGGTATTCATGCCCAAAAATCACCAAAAATACACTATTTTTTCATATTTTGAGCCCCCTAATGGTGTCCAATCCTAACCAAATTTTATGATAGCCTTAGGACAGCTTCAATACACCTTTGAAGTTGTGCTTACCAACTATTGGCTAAGAATTTTGAAATCTACCACAAAATTAGTCCAAAAATCATCAAAAAACCATGTTTTTTGACCAATTTTGACCAAAATTTGTGGGATAAATCCACAAATAAGTGCAATTTGAACCTAATCCCTGGAAATCTAGTAGGTTCACACGTGTGGTAAAACCAATTCCTAGTGTGAATGATCTTGTTAAACTTCGTATTTTGCGCATGAACTGATTCTAGATTGAATATCAAGATCTAGTTCAAGAATTTATGACTAAAACACAATCTAGCATACTAGTAATCAAAGAATGGTTACTTTCACAATCAATGAGGAAAGTACAAAGAAATTAATGCATTAGCATAGCCTCCTCCTCAAGTTAGAGAGAGAGAGTGCAAAATTCAAGCATACAAGGCAATAGATCCAAATTGACAAGAAATGGCTTCAATGCTTGGTTCATCATCAAACATTGTGAGAGAACTCACATACATTTATGGTGAATGGAATAGCTTGTGGTAGAGCTAGCATCTATCTACTGTCTTCCACATCTAGAAGTGAAAACTAACACACTAGTGACATTTGTCACTTTATATGCATACCTATCTACCTACTTTTACCAAGTGGCAATTTCTAAACTAGAATTGTCCAAATCACTATGCATGTGTCCTTTACAATTTGAGCATGCCTTGCATGTCACTTAGGAACACTTAAAATCTTTGCATGTGATATGACTCGAGTTTCTACAAGCTCATATTTGGCATTTCTATGTCTTAAATCTATATGCATGTTGTATTTGACCAACTAGACTTCATATAACCCATGTAGCTCGAGTTTCCTCTAGGCCAAATTTGGCATTTCCAATATGAAACATTACATACATGTAGAAAAAATCTTATCAAAACCAAAATTCAAGATAGATAAGTTTTATTTTTCAACAACATTCACATCGTCTCAAAAAAATACTAAGCTCGTGTACATTATCCATTGAATCATCAGCATGGGCACTCGAAAATACAACCCATCAAAGAGCCAACTCCCATCTGATCCACATCAAATCTTCTGGAGACGCTCATACTTCTTCAAAGGTTCATCTCCTACGGAACAACACTTTACAAAAAGTTCCACATCTACAAACAACATCGATTTTTGACTCCTCCAGCACCATAAGGAGCGGGGTCTTAACATTGCACTTGGCGTGGGACCACCAAGTTCTTAACAGAGGGGATAATGTAGGCTGATATTTCAAGGAATATTCTAGCCATCCTGTGGAACATCTTTAGAAATACAAGCAGGATAGGATTTAAACGTAGAACTTGCCCATCAAGTTTAGGCTTTTACGTTATCCGTAGTGGCTCAAGTTATTTAGTTCTAAGTTTAAATTGCCATGGGCACTGCACATAGATATGTAATTTCAAGTTATGTAAAAGTTAGTCACAAAGGCCTATTGGGGGTTTGTCCCATGGCACCAATGTGATTCAAAGTTAAGTTAGTCCCATAATGCCTTTTTGTAAGTGACCACCACTCCAAGTATCTATAGGAGTGGAAGAGTCCATTTTCGAGAAGAACCTCATTTGCATAATCGAGCTTTATCTTCTTCCACTGAGAGTTCTCCTCTGTGACAATTTTATAATTGTTACACTGTGTATTCTAATTTCTTCCTATGAACCAAGTTAATTAGTTTATTTTATTGTTGGCCTTTTCACAAGTAGGTTAAGCCTTTGTGAAGTTGGGTTTTAGATTAAGTCGTCATTTGAGTTAGGTTAAGCCGTCAGTTGATTCAGTTCCTAAGTAGAGAAACAAGAAAAGAGTGGATCTTACCCTCAGAATACTCATCTTATGCTTGTATAGTCTTTTTAGTATCCATATCCAAGCTAGTTGGGAAAGCCTTGGTGAGGGTTAGTTGGGAGAAGCCATAATCGTACTAGATGGAGCCATAGCCGGTGTGGATGTAGGAGACCTAACAGAAGACATTCTCTCTCTCTTATCTCATTCATGCTTATACATAGTTCTCTTGGGTTCTACTATCCATTGGTGCACTATACTTGTGATATCTTGCAATTCTATGTGTAGGATGCTTAACATAGATCTTGGATTTCAATCTAGTGTTGATCTAAAATGCAAAAGCTTTGCTTAGGAGATCATTCTCACACATTAGGGCATTCCCACACATGTGAATTTTCACAGGATCCACACATGTAAAGGACAGTGTAATACTATTTTTGTATAGAAAGAGACAATACTATATCATATCTTAGTGATTTTGACTAGATCTTCATTTATTTTCAAGCTCTAGCATGGTAGATGCAAGTTTCTAGCTTATGAATGATTCTAGATTTGCACTCCAATTAAGCCAAAGATCTAATGATCCATTAAGTGTGTTTTGGATCTTTATCACATGGTATTAGTGTAGTTTGCAGGCTAAAGTTGGTTTTCCAAATCTAGAGGTGGATTTGAGGGCGCCATAAATTCTATGTGGAGTTGGAGTGGTTTCTATCTCAAATCAAGAATTTTCAAGTGTAGAAAGTGGATCTTTGTGATCCTAGCATCATTTTAGGTCAAATCACTTGGAGTAGGCCAATTTTTTAATCCACTTACTGGAATGTGGAGACAAAAATTGCTCATGATTGTGGATGTTGCATTCTATTAGTAGAAGTATCAAGATTCTAGCTTTTGTATATAGATTTTGCTTGATTCAATATTTTGCATTTTGTGAGACCGTAAAGTTGATAGGATCTCTTGATTTTGAAGTTTTATGGATTTTTCAATAATGTGTTTCAATATTAGGAGAGTGCAAAAGTTCATTATATTGTGGTTAGATCAAGTGTGATCAAGATATCATCAATTATATGTGCTAGATTTGCTAGAAGAGAGAAAAAGAGAGACTAGATTGTTTTCAAATCTTTGTGATTTCTTCTTGTCATCATTTTTTGATTTTCAAAAGAGTGCTAGGTGCATTGGAACATGTTCAAAGAAGAAGATCAATCATTGCAACATGGGAACATCAAGTGGCTTCATGTTGGAAAGCAATGATAGGCTTACCTCAAGCAACTATTCAACTTGGAAAGTGAGGACGAAGTCTTTGCTAGAGATGAATGAGTTGATGAATATTGTTGTAGGTGTGGAGGAGAGACCTTTGGCACCTTAAGAACAATCGAGGTATGATAGGAGGGCAAAGAAAGCTCTTCATGTGATCAAGATGAATGTGACTAATAAATTTCTCAAGGAAGTTGGTAAGTGCACTACATCTAGTGAGGCTTGGGAAAGCTTGAAGAAGGTTTATGAGTCCAAGTCTACATCTAGGATTCTAACCCTAAGGAGGCAAAATTTTCAAGTCTTTAAAAGAAGGATGAGAGTGCCTATGCTTTTTTTCTTTACAATTAAATAATTCACATGTATTGGTGAAAGTGTGAAAATTCACACACGTAGGAATGTCCTAATGTGTGATTAAGATATCCTAAGCTTTGCTTTTGCACTTTAGATCAACTCTAGATTGAAATCCAAGATCTATGTCAGATTCGAAGGCAAAGAGCAAAGCTACATGCATACATTCATCACCAAACAACTTTCACATGTGTGGAAGGTACTCATGAAAAAAAAACTAAGTATGAAAATCAGTTGCTCTCGGGTAGAGAGAGAAAGCAACATCAAGGCCTTGGGTAGAGAGAGATGAAATACACACAAAATTGATCGATCTCCAATATGACTCAAAAACTCTATATAATTAATGAAGGAAATCAAAGTACATATAGTCCAAGCTTGATTCCTATTGGACCCCTTATTTATGACCTCTCTAATCCTATTGAATGAGTGTTTGATCATCCCTTGATTTTGATTGGACCCTTCTACCAAATCTCTCACTTATGATTAGACCCTTGACTCTTTGCCAACACATAGGAAACATCACTCATCAAATCTAATCTAGACACTTGTAAACAACCTAACTAACTTGAGCTATGTCATAGTTGACTTTTGGCCTAATGATGTAAAGATGTGTACTTGACTTTTTGCCCCTAAAGCCAAAATTGGCCCTATCAACTAGTTACACCAAGATGTTTGACTAGAAACTTTATGACACCCCTAAAGTCAACTTGATTAACCTATTTTGACTATTTTCCACACATGGGAACATGCTTCAGATGTGCGAGATTTGCTCACAAACTAGAAACATAAAAACTACCAAGCTAGGTTTTTGCCAATTTTTCACAGAAGGCATTAAGGATGTGAAGCTTGTTCAAGTTGTTTTTAATGGCTTATCGGATGTTCATGCTAACTTGGTGCAAAATTTTGCTATTCAAAAGACATTGCCAAGTATGGAGGACTTGCAAGAGGTCTTGGTGGCTGAAGATTTTAGACTCCAAGGAAGAGGAGGATCATCTTCTACATCTCAAGTTGGAGAGGAGGAAGCTATAGAACAACCACTAGACTCCTAGGTACCCCCCTTGCAACCATCAATAAATTTTTAGCATTTTTCTTCATCATCACAAGAACACTCTTATCGTTTACAATGGTGAACTAAGGACATGCTTTTACTTCATGGTTTTCTTATTTTTGGTTGACTCATAGTACATTGATTATTCAACAATTGTTTTTTAGATGACAAGATATAAAGAACATTATAGATGAGTTCATTATTTTGTGGCATCATTATGGTTGTATGCACAAGATATTGAAATAGTCGGTTTTATTGAATTGTCATAGTGACACCTTGGAGCTATGTTACTTGAGTGGCAATTCAAAAGATCACAGTAATGGTGGAATGAAAGTAAATTGAAGTTGCTCTAGTGCACATGCTCTAGTGCACAGCTCTAGTGCACATCATATTATGGAGTTTGGTGATATTATAAATTAAGCAATTTTTTAAATTATTTTTCACAAATACTTTTATTTTTATGGAATGTAAAAAGATAATATGATGATAAACTTTATATAAAAACAACAAGCTCATGAATTCAAGTGGTTCTACTTGAAAATTCAATATGCAACTCACTATGACTATATAAATAAATAACTTAGAGTATAATAGAATGAGAAATCACTTTCTTTTATAAAAAAACAAAGAGGTGACTCATGATGAGGTAATTGGACCAACTAAACCATTAGTTTGGTCATGACCTTACCTCTTTATTGATACTAAAAGTCTTTGACTAAAAAAGGCTTTTTTTCTTACTATTAAAATTAAAGTTAGCTCATACGACACAAGCATCAAAAATTTGCAAATTTGTTTTGATTTAGTGTAGTAGAGAGAAGTTACAAGAAATTGTGAGGTTTGATGATTTGTATTATCTTTTCAATTGTTGTTATTATGGATGTTAATAATTCATAATTAGAGCAAATTCATGTACAAGTTGTGCCAACACAATAGATGTCATCAATGTGGTGTGTCAGGTGATTCTCTTTGTGTACTTTAACTCATTGAAAAGAATCGTGTTTTCTACTAAGTTACATTTTTTGGACTTTAAAGAGAAGCAAAAAATGAAATTGAGAAAACCTATATGTGTTAGAAAATGGTTATGAATGATTGGGCACTTGAGTTAACTATCTTGTGAGAAAGTTTGACCATAGGAGAAACATAACAAAATGATGCAACTTGGAAAAATAATGGCAAAATATGAAGTGAAAGAAAATATGAAGATGTTTTGCAATACTAATGAAAAAATCTTCTCTATGATTAAGAGGATGAGCTATTCCGAGAAGGTAAACAAGAAGACATTACTTAATACTATTAAAAAGATATTTTTCTATAGTTGAAAGGATGTTGTTTTGATTTGAGAAGGTTTTTGTATCATCAAGGTTACTAATATCTCTAGAAGTATATATTTCTATATAAAATAAAGCTTTTAGTTTGTTAAGGTAGTTGGTAAAGCTTTTCACTAGTCATTCAACAAGAAGTGAAACTTCTTATATAAAGAAAAAATGATTATACTTGTGTTCTTTGTATTGATATGAGTTATAAAAAAATCGAATTCACAAGTCATTATGACTAAGCAATGTATTGTAATATGAGAAATGACTATAATAATTCCACTACATTTAAAATAGACTAAGTTTGCTATAATATCTTTTCGCTTGCAACTTCGAACAAGACAAATTTCAAAGTGGTAAACTAGGTCAAACGGATTAAGGAAAAGTTTCCATAACAAGTATAGAATAGTTTTATATGCAATATGTACGTACACACATAGTTTCCATGAGATTTTCAATTTTATTTTTCTTCCATGTTTATATTTAATTTCAGATTTTATAGTTCCTAAAATCTTTGTTTTTTAGAATCTAGATGCATTAATATCCTTAGAACAATATGGCATCAAATCACATGATGATATTTATATTATTGTTAAAAGATCTAGACATGATTATTCAATGTTAACCCATGATTAACATGAAAACAATTGGCATGCTTATTCCAACTTGCATTCCTTGAATGGTTATTTGAGAATTATTGTCAAATTTGACAATGCAAAAGTATTAAAATACTAGCAATAGCTTTCTTGTTAATTTTAAATTGACATTTCCCAACATACAAGCAAATGCATCTTCACAAAACAAAAATGAAGTTGTATGTTTCTTAGACAAAAGCAATATTTAATTGTGCACTCAAGCTTATACTAGTTTCTGTGAGTGTGATTCTGATTCAATTGATATTCCTGGTTATTAACTAATGTATACAGTCTAGAATGCAAAGGTTCATTTTAAGGCGCTTCTCTATCCTAGAGTTGTTGTAAGTATTAAGTACTAGGGCTAATTGCTACATGTATATATCTCAAAATTCAAAACAATAAGCTTTTGAGTCTCTTTCATAATATCACATTGAACAATAATCTCCTCTTCATTTAGCTGTGGGATTCATATCCTAGATAGAAAAGCAAAAAATAATATTGAATATATTTTAGTGCTGATATTTAAGTTATAGACATGAAAAACATATCTTGAAGTGTGTTCTGATGTTTCCTTACTTTATTTTAAAAACTTCTAAAGGTTGAACTAGGCATGCTTTAAATAGTAAAATCATGTTTTTCAAGTTTTCTAAATATGATGGCTACATCCACTAAGGTTAACATGAACTCTCATCTATTATATGATTTTTGAACATCTCATGAAACACAAATTTAAATTTTACTTGTAGTGTTATTCTAGAATTAAAGTCATTTCATACCCCTAAATATTGATTGGAAGTTTAAAATAGGCCCCATGGAAAGGACCCTTGTTTTTATCATGCTAAGAGTAAGAAAGGTCCAAATAACTATGTATATGATAGATCATTGATAATTTACAATACTATTCTCAACATAAAAGAAAAAACCTATGCTTTTGTAATTGGAAGCATGAAATCAACATTTTTACTTACATCAACTTGTCAAAAGTCAGTAGCCCATTTTAGTCTAACACTCTTCAAAATATGTATACATACATACACACACACACACACACACATATATATATGCTAGTAAAGAGTGCTCGTCATTGACGGGCAATGGAGGCCGATCTAGGTGGCGGCCGATGATTTGGATCATGGCCGATCTTGCACATCTTGCATCTCAAATATCTAACATTCGAGTCTTTGAAAAAATTCGAGTCTTTGGAAAAATTTGAGTCCTTGGAAAAATTTGAGCCTTTAAAAACATTCGAGTCTTCGGAAAAATTCTAGTCTTCTAAAAAATTTGAGTCTTTGGGAAAAAAAATTGAGTCTTTTGATAAAATGGAGTCTTTTAAAAAATTCTAGTCTTTTGAACAATTTGACTTGACAGTACAAAGGGTCCTTCGATCCTTTGGAAAAATTTGAGTCTTTGAAAAAATTCGACTCTTTGGAAAAATTCAATCCTTTGGAAAAATTCAAGTCACTGGAGAAATTCAAGTCTTCAAAAAAATTCGAGTCTTTCCAACAATTCAAGTCTTAGAAAAATTCGAGTCTTCGGAAAAATTCGAGTCTTAAGAAAATCCGAAGTTTTGACTGTTTTTTACTGAATCCGAGCAATTTCGACGGGCCTAGAATTCCAGGAATGCGTATATGGTTTCTGGTTCGTACACACATTTTTGTGTGAGTACTAAATTGTTTGGAGCCCAGTTTAGTCCTGCAGGTTCATCTCGGCATGCAGCATAGGACGGAACAAAGGGTCCAAAAAAACGGACTTCGTTCGCCGACACTGGAGCAGTTCTCATGAATGTTGGAAATTAGTCGATTTAGTGGCATTCCCCTCGCTAAACAACATCAGAATTGAGCTGTGAATGAACCTGTGGGTTCGTGTCGAGCCCACGAACCTGTGGACACCACCCGTTTGAAGTTCTGACCCTTTTTTACAGAATCCGACCAATTTCTGGCTCGATGGGCTTGTGTAGCAGGCCATATAGGCATGTCATAGGTCTGATATCTGCCAAGCCTATCGCAGACTGCCACGTGACAAGCCATGTAGGCCTACCCCATGGCAAGTCATGCAAGCTTGGGGTTTTAACCACGTAGTTCTAACATAGGCTTGCGTGGCAAGCCAATCAGGCTCTGTCACATAGGCCTCAGAGAGAGAGAGAGAGAGAGAGAGAGAGAGAGAGAGAGAGAGAGAGAGAGAGAGAGAGAGAGAGAGAGAGAGAGAGAGAGAGAGAGAGAGAGAGAGAGAGAGAGAGAGAGAGAGAGAGAGAGAGAGAGAGAGAGAGAGAGAGAATTGGGTGTCGAAAGTTATCACATGGCAAGCCACGTGGAAAACCTTTTAGGTCCATGTGGCAAGCCACGTAGGCCTACCATAGGCTATGTAGTAGGCCACATAGGCCTACTATCTAGCAAGCCTTTCATAGGTTGCCACATGGCAAGCCAAGTAGGCCTACCACATGGCAAATCATGCAAGCTTGGGGTTTGCCATATGCCACATGGCAAG
Source organism: Diphasiastrum complanatum (assembly GCA_029204225.1). Taxonomy (NCBI): domain Eukaryota; kingdom Viridiplantae; phylum Streptophyta; class Lycopodiopsida; order Lycopodiales; family Lycopodiaceae; genus Diphasiastrum; species Diphasiastrum complanatum. The sequence goes on from CM055095.1 coordinate 36,114,901, forward strand.
CCATGTCGGCCTACCATAGGCTTGTGCAACAAGCCAACAGAGCTCTACCATATAGGCCTGAGTGGACCCAGAGAAAGATATAGAGAGGTGGGCTCGAAAGCTAACATAGGCCTACCATAGGCTTGCATGGCAGACCACATAGGCATGGCATAGGCCTCATGTCTGCCATGCAAACATGTTGTAAGTTGTCACATAGGCTTGCCATAGGCTTGTGTGGCAAGCCAACCATGCTTGCAAGCTAAGGGTTTGTCATGTGGAAAACCATGTAGGTCTAACATAGGCTTGTGTGGCAAGCCAACCAAGCTTTGCCATGTAGGCCTGAGTGGACCTAGAGAGAGAAAGAGGTGGGAGTCAAAAGCTGCCATGTGGCAAGCCACGTCTGCTTTCCATAGGCTTGTGGCTCTTGCCACATGGCCTACCATAGGCTTGTGTAACAGGCCACATAGGCCTGCTATCTACCAAGCCTGTCATAGGCTGCCATGTGGCAATCACGTATGGCTGCCATGTGGCAAATCATGCAGGCTTGGGGTTAGTCATGTGGCAAGCCAACAGAGCTCTACCATATAGGCTTGAGTGGACCCAGAGAGAGATATAGAGAGGTGAGCTCGAAAGTTGACACATGGCAAGCCATGTAGGCCCACAAGAGGCTTGCATGGCAGACCACATAGGCATGGCATAGGCCTCATGTCTGCCATGCAAGCATGTTGTAGGTTGCCACATAGGCTTCCCATAGGCTTGTGTGGCAAGCCAACCAGGCTCTGCCACGTAGGCTTCAGTAAGAGATGGGGCTCGCAAGCTACCACGTGGCAAGCCACGTAGGCCTGCCACGTAGAAAACCATGGAGGGTGATACTTCCCATGTCGTAAGCCACGCACGACTACCATAGGCTTGTGTAGCAAGCCACATAGGCATGTCATTAATCTACTATCTGCCAATCTTGTCATAGGCTGCCACGCTTGCAAGCTAAGGGTTTGTCATGTGGAAAACCATGTAGGTCTAATATAGGCTTGTGTGGCAAGCCAACCAAGCTTTGCCATGTAGGCCTGAGTGGACCTAGAGAGAGAAAGAGGTGGGAGTCAAAAGCTGCCACGTGGCAAGCCACGTATGCCTTCCATAGGCTTGTGTGGCTTGCCACATGGCCTACCATAGGCTTGTGTAATAGGCCATAGTGCCTTGTCTTGTCTTGGGCACTTCTTATGCTATCTTTAGCCAACTGTAACATTTCTTGCATTTTTGCAAGGAAATTAGCTGTGGCTTTCACCCTAAGGTTCTTCATGTCAGCACTAATCGGTGATCGAGATTGATAACCATACATAAGCATGAAAGGGCAAAATCTGGTCGCTGAGTGTTTTGCACTATTATATGCGAATTCTACTAGTGGAAGGTAATTTTTCCAATCACAGACTCTCGATGGCCCACATACGCTCGTAGCATATCCTCCATCGTTTGATTGGTCCTTTCTGTTTGACCGTTTGATTTCGGATGATTTGTAAAACTCATACTTAAATTTTTTTCCAACTTTTCAAACACTGCTTGCCAAAATTTTCCAGTGAATTTTGGGTCACAGTCACTGACAATATCGCAAAACAACCTGTATAGTCGAAAAAGCTTCTCAACAAAAAGTTGAGCTAGTTCTGAAGCTTTAACAATAATTTTTGTTGGGATAAAATGAGCAAACTTCGTAAGTCTATCAACGATGACCCAAACCGAATCGTGGCCTTTCCTTGTACTTGGAAGCCCGACCACAAAATCCATAGATATACTTTTCCACTCTCTGGTAGGAATACCTAACGGATGTAATAGGCCACTAGCTTTTAGCCTCTCGACTTTATTTAACTGGCACTTAGCACATTTAAGTACATAGGCCTCTAATCCACATCTACATTCCACATTGCAAGAAAGAAAGCAGGAAATCTACTTAAATCCACAACCACAACAAAGGAAATCAAAGCATGTTCATGGGAATTTCAATCAAGACAATAGCCATGAACAATGAGCTTCCAAATTGCCAGTAACTCGTAAAAGATCTTCTTAATTCATGCAAGAGAAATGACAATACAGTAAAAGCTCCCTCACAAGAGAGGGGGGCCCTTAAATAAGCAAGAGGGCTGCCCATGTGGAGCCTAAGTGGCAATTCCACTAGTTTAGAAATTACAAGTGGAAAAGCTCTTCCACTAGAGGTCACCATCAAAAGGTGGCTCACTCTAATTTATTTAAGAGGGGTCTACATTTATTTACATTGCCTAGAAATATCACTAGCTCCTACATGGTCGTTCCTTCTCTGGAATTCACCATGTAGGCTCACATAGAAACAACTTGTAATCCTAACTAGTAATCCTTGGCTCTCAGCTTCTCCTACTCTCCTCCTTCTGAGACCTCGGTCTTGAGTGAGAGATGCTCTGTGTTTTCAGCTTGGCTCGACATCTAGGGGATTCCGTAGAATCTGCTAACATTATTCACCCCTAATCTGTTGCAAGACCCACTGCAACATATGTCAGATGATGTTGTTCCGCTTGGCGCTTGGAAAAGCATGGATCTTTGTCTAATTCCATAAAACCAAGTGCTTATTATTCACAAAACTATTCTACAAAATGGAGATCTCTCAATGGCCGCTACATCCCAGCCCTCTTGAGAACCTCTTGCGAATCTTGCTCGTCTTGTCACCGTGCAATCTACTTTCTTGTACTCATCTTTCTTCCCAAGGCCTCGAAGACTTGAAAGCGTAATTTGCTTCCATAGGATAATGACCCTCAGGTAATCCGTATCTTCTCGATGAAGCCCATTTCTTGCCAATCTTCTATCATGGTGACATATCGGGACGACATGAAGGCCGCCCTATAGTAGAGTCGGGCCATCATTTCATGGTCTTCATCAGACTGGAGGGCCACGTTGGGATTGATCCTTATTGGATCCAAGCCGCGATCCCAAAAACATAATTGATGCATCAGAAAGGCCATAGATCTACAATACTCAGTGCTTTCTCGTATGCATAGATCGGCGTTAGTTTTATACTTGTGCCCAAAATCTGATAATTGTAATCTTAGGTCGTCCAAGGAGATATTTCCTGAGATTTCTGGAATCACCAGCTAGTTTATCACTTTGACCCGTGGTTGCTCTACAAGCCAGAGATTTCTCTGTTTGAGTGGCATATAAAAAAGATCAATTCTCTTCTATGCCGGTGCCCTCAAATATTCTTGCAGCCACCTGCTATCCCTTAGGATTTTGTTTCGCCACTCAAGTTGTGGTTGCAGCGTCGCAATTATCTCAGCCCTTGTGGAATACTGGCTTTGATCAATTTCTTCTATGCCATCCCTCATGTTGCGAGGATATCTCCTTTCAAACCTTTCAGATTCTTTGGTATCTGCCATATTACCCCTTGGCCTGGTAGGTGAGGCTGCCCTACGTTGTTGTGGTGGCCTTGCCAAGTAGTCATCCAGGGCCTTAGTGTCCGTATCGCTTTCTTTGGCCCGTTCGCTTGTAGATGGCTCAGTTGTGTCCGTATTTGGCCTGGGCGAGAATCTTCTGGTTTTTGGTGGATCAGCCAGGAAGTCATCATTGCCACCAACTTCACTGTTAGTTTCTGGAAGGTCAGGGATGGAGTGATCAGGAGAGAGAGGCATAGAAATGACGGGTTTAACAAATTGTACACCGCATCGGGGGAACGGAGATGTTGTAGGAACTCATCCCGTCGGGCTTTGTACATTATCAGTTGGACCTTTAGATGGGCCCATTAATTTGCTAGGAGGTGGTGGAGAGGGGGAGGGCGAAGCAACAAGGTAAGTAGGAACAAATGTTTCAGAAAAATTAAATGAAGAATAAGAATGGGAATTAAAAACAGGAGGTGGAGGGGGAAAAGCTCTAAAAAGCAGCTTGGGTTCTCTGGCCACCCGATCCCAAACTACTAGCTACTGGCTAGGTTTGCCCATCCTTATTATCAGCTCCGTCATCTCCATCATTGTCCCATGGTTTCTTCACAAAAGTATTCGCTTGGGCCTTGCACGCTATGTCCCATAATTGGTTCACCTTGTCCAAGACTTGCTGCAAGGCCTTTGTCATTTCTTCGAGCTGCTTCTGGGACTCGAGGATAATTTTTTCCTGTTTGGTTATGACATTTTCAAAATTCATTTTTTCGGCTTCTCGTTCTTGAATTAGCCGCACGTATTTTTCCATCCGGATGGTTGTAGCCTGTGGGGCTTGGAACTGTGTATCTTTGGGCTTACCAAGAGGGGATTGGAAATACTAAGTTATCATATAGACAGAAATGAGGTGGCCTAAAATGTGACAAATCTTGTCCTTGTGATGGAGTTTGTCATTTGTTGACCTATAACACGCATGGTGAATGAGAATTTATAGAAAAAATGATGATGCAATAAAGTAAATAAATACAGTCATGAATAATAAAAGGATACAAAAAACAGTCATGCAAAAAGACGATAACAAAACATGAAAAAAATGTAAAATATACACCATGGGATTAAAGTTAAATGGGGTCAACAAAAAACAACTCTTCATAATACCGTCGTTAACGACCACTGTTGGCGACAGTGTCTAGGAGTAGTGTTTGCAGCTAGACTGTACCATTAGGAAAGATTTTATTGATAATGTATGGACCTTCACTCCTAAATTTCAATTTTCCGTGGTGCTTCTTAGATGTATAAAGAAGCACCTGGTCAGCTAAGTGTAAATCCTTATTGCGTAAGTGACGGTCATGCCAGGCCTTTTGGCGTCTTTTGTTAACTAGTTGTGCGTGATAGGATATGAGTCTAGTTTCGCATAACAAGGCTAACGTAAATAGCCTGGTCTTGACTTGTTGCTCAATTATGGCTTTCTCACAGAGATCTGTAGAGAAGGCTTCCATGACTCTTAAAGAAGGCACTAAGAATTCAACACGCATTATTGCCTCTTGACCATACACGAGATGGAATGGGGTAACCCATCCAGTGGCCTTTTTTGGAGTTGTGCGTTATGCCCAAATAGTGGAGAAGAGTTTTGTTTCCCAATCGGAATGACTGGTCTCTACTATCTTTGTCAATATCTTACAGATCATCTTTTAGTTGACTCTGCCTGGCCATTAACCTAGGATAGTATAGAGTACTTTTTCGGTGAATAACAAGGTAATGACATAGCAAATTATCAATGACAGCATTCAAGAAGTGCGTGCCTCGGTCACTAACTAGCTCAATAGGATAGCCAAAATGCGTAATAACGTTTTCATAAAGAAAACGTACAACAGTTTTCGCATTGGCGTCCTTTGTTGCTTGAGCCTCAACCCATTTAATGGCATAATATGTGGCTATTAGGATATAACGGGCTTGAGTGTGTTTCGCTGCTAGGCTGATTGGCCCAACAAAGTCGATTTTCCATTTATGGAAGGCTTCGCCTTCTATAATCGAAGTCAAGGGTGTGAAGTCTACTTTTGTATTTTTCTTGGTCCTCGGCTCTCAGCTTCTCCTACTCTCCTCCTTCTGAGACCTCCTCAGTCTTGAGTGAGAGATGCTCTGTGTTTTCAGCTTGGTTCGACATCTGGGGGATTCTCTGGAACCTGCTAACAATAATGTCACCAAATTTTTAAGGCATGAACAATTGCAAACAGTTCCTTCTCATAGGTACAATACCTAGATTGAGAAGGATTGAGTTTCTTGCTTTCATAAGCAACAAGATGTCCATCTTGCATCAAAACAGGTCCAATAACATAATCACTAGCATCGGTCCTTACCACAAAAGCCTTATTAGGATCGCCAATGATTAATATTGGTGCTGAAGTAACACTTTTCTTAAGCAGCTCAAAACAATTATTCATATCCTCCGTCCACTACACTAGTGGACTCTTAGCCCTCCGGCTTAGTTTCTTATAGCCTTTCAAGGCCTGGGTAAGAGGAAATGCCAATCGAACAAATTGGGGTACATGTTGACGGAAAAATCTTACAAACTCCAAGAAAGACTTCATTTTCTGAACTATGGTAAGAATAGGCCAATCAATAACCTTCTAGATACAATCGGGCTCGATCTCCACACCTCATTCGGAAATCTTATGCCCCAAGTAGGAAAATTAAATTAGCAAAAAAGTCACACTTAGACTCTTTGGCAAAGAACTTCTCCCTTCTTAGGATGTCTAGGACAATCCTAAGATACTCTTTATGTTCCGCCAAAGTCTTACTGAACACTAAGATATCATTTAAGAATACCATTACAAAACTTCCCAGATATGGCCTGAACAAATCGTTCACATCATCTATTGGAAAGTTGTCGGTTCATTAGTTAGACCAAAAGGCAACACCAAAAATTCGTAGTGTCCAAAGCGAGTTCAAAAATCTGTTTCTGCCCTAATGCATATCTGATGGTATCCCAACCTTAGATCTTTTTGGGTAAAGTACTTAGCACCACCAAGATAATCTATTGGGTCATCCATCTGTGGTAGTGGATATCTATTCTTAACGGTTACCTTGTTCAATTTCTTATAATCTACGCAAAACCTTATAGTCCCATCCTTAATGGCCACCAGAACCACTGGTGATGCCCAAGGAGACTTACTAGGTTGTACTCACCCCTTCTTCAGGTAATCATGTAATTGCCTATTTACCTCAGTCTCTTCCGATGCACTCATCCAATAAGGATGTTGTGCGATCGGAATTGAACCAGGTATAAGTTCAATTTTATGATCAACTGTCCTTTCGGGTGGTAAACCTACCAGAAAGTCTATAAAAACATCATTGAATTCCTGCCTAAGTTCATTACAGGCTTCAAACTCTGTAGTGTTCTCACTAGGTATATTCATGGCATTTATGTTAAGTTTATTATCATTGAAGCAAATGAAATCATTGTGGTTACATAAATAAACTTTAAAATCAAAATTTCTCATTATTGAATTAAGTTCCCATTTAGAATAAGGATTAACATTTTTAGTGTTAACACTTAAACTATCCTTGATCTTAATCAAAGAATCCTCATGCATAAAAGATAAAGATTTTTTTAACAAAATCAATTTTCAATGACTTATTCTTATCAAAATGCCATTGTTGCCCGAGAACAATATCCACATTAGCTAATGCAACAATATGGAATTCTAGTTTTTAGAGTAATCCTATATGTGCAATTCTACATTAGGAACAAAATCCATAAACGTGGAATTGATTCCCGATGCCATTGTCACACCATTTTTTTTTTCCACTTTTTCTGGTAGGAAGGTTTAGTGTCTGAACCGGATTTACATTAATAAAGTTATGAGTGGATCATGTGTCCAAAAGGACATTAACAACTTGATCTTTAACTTTACCTTTAATGCAAAAAAGGTCATTAGGTCCAAAAACTAAAGAACTAAGGAAACATACATCCATCTTATTACTTCGAGATATATTACCTGATATAGAAGCTGGTTTTCTGACACAATCTCGTGCAAGGTGACCCTCACCATTGCACTTGAAGCTTAGGTTCTTCTTACAAGCTTCAGCTATATCTTTGCCACCCTAATGATTTTTATAGTTTTTCTTGGTTTTCTTAGGACTGTTGGAATTGGGATGTGTTTCATTAACAGCTTTGCTATCCTTCCTCTTGAATTGAAAACCTTTCTTTGGCTCATTAGGCTGGTGACCCCTAGATGGCTTAGGTGTGTCATCAAAATACTTTGTAGCCCTAATAGCATCCTCTAGGGTTTTTGGATGGTTCCTACGAACATCCACTTGGTAATCTTTTGGTAACCTATCAATAAATATTAACATTTGTACCTTTGGTGGATGTCACTACAAAGTGGATTCAGGTACTCATGAATGTCAATTTTCACAGAAAAAAGACAAATATGATTGTACTTATCAATCATTAAGAGTTATTGATTGCTTAATCCAAAGATCTATCAAGTTCTAGGTGTTAGATCTTGATCTAGATGCTTTACACTATGATTTAAGCAAGAGCAATGGATCAAATGATCAAAAATATGGATGCGCGGCCTCACACGTGTGGAGGACAGTACCAGTATGGCCTATTTACAGATTGTAAAGTACATTAGCTTACAAATGCATTCCAATCATAAAAACTCAAGACAAATGTGGAAAACACAACCAAGACTAGAATTTGCCAATGTCACATCAACTTGTCATTGATTTGGTTGATCCCTTTATAGATCAAGTACATCCATGAGCTGTGTACTGTCCAACAAGCTTTCACACATGTGAAGAGTGCCTATTCATCCACATCCACCAATGGGAGCCATATGTGCTCATTTCCAAAGTTGACTATTCTCTTTGGCTAGAAAACAAAAAGCTAGTCTTCCACATTTATAGGAATATTTCCTATAATAGGATCTAATGGAATCCTCCTATCTTATCTTCTAAAAGCTTATCCACACGTGTGAATGGTACCTTGACATGTGTGAGTAATAACTCATTCACATGGAAGTCCAATCTATTTACAAGAGGCTTGACCAATTTGACCATTTTCAAGATTCTACTAAAAGGTCAATTTCACACTAGTGTAGATCAAGCTAAAATCAATCTAACTTTATAAAAGTGACTTTTGTACATTCTATCACACGTGAGAACAGAATCCACACATGTGAGATCCTATCAAGATCAATTAACATGAGATCTACAAGGTAATAGAACATCCTTGCTAACTTTTACTTTATTTGAAATAGGATCAAATATCCTATATCTTTTGCTATTTTCACTATAGCCTACAAATATTCCTTTGAAGGAAGTTGCATCTTCTTTCCTTCTTGTTTCCAAAGGAATGTGGACATGAAATATACATCCAAATGCTTTAAATTCTTTTACATTGGGATCATTGCCAAACAAAGCTTGAAATGGTGAGATCCCACCAATAGCACTACTAGGAAGCCTATTACATAAGTAATTAGCACAAGTTATGGCCTCCCCCCAAAAAGTGAAGGGTACATCAAGTCTCAAAAACTTTGCACATTCACAAAGACTCCTATTTTTCCTCTCGACCAGCCCATTTTGTTGGGGGTTGTAAGGACAAGTGAGTTCTCTCTTAATGCCATTGATCTCACAAAAGTCTCTCATATTGTTGGAGATATACTCTCCTTCATTATCACATCTTAGAATTGTAATGCAAGAACTAAGTTGCTTTTCCACTAGAGACTTAAACTTTACAAAAGCTTCATATACAAGGCTTTTCTTAGGCAATAATTTAATCCAAGTGTATCTAGTACAACCATCTATAAAGGTCACATACATTAAAGCACCTCCATTACTTTCATGAGAAAAAGTATGTACATTTGAATGGATAAGATCTAAAGGTGAGGTAGATCTTGTTAAAGATCTCTTGTAGGAAGTCTTGTGTGACTTTGCAAGGCCACATGCCTCACACACTTTGCCACACTTCTTGAAAGCTTTTGGTAGGCCAAGAGCTAGCTCCTTTGATGCCATGGATTCCATTGATTGAAGATTAGGATGGCCCAATCTTTTGTGCCAAAGCTCCACTTGAGTCAACTCCTCCTTAACCATATTCACACTTTCAATAGCCAGATTAGCATCCAACTTAAAGAGCCTTCCTTGCTTAATGCCATTAGCTATGCACTTATCATTTTTCAAGATGGAACATACAAAACATTATCAAGATCTATCCTCTTAAATGATCCTAAGCATAATGAAATAGATCCTATGCCATCTATCTTGCATTCTTGATCACTAGTAGTGTATGATTGATTTCTTAGAATCATTACAAGAAAGTAGATTAGAAAAATAATGCTTGTTGAATGACATGTGGGAACTAGCCCCACTATCAATCCACCATGTCTCTTGGCTTGATGTTGGTGTAGATGCTACCATCAAGGATGTGTTGAAGCCATCCTCTTCCTCCTCCCCTTGTGCAAGATTGTCTTGATCTTCACTCCCTTGTGCATTCTTCTTCTTATAGAATTCGGAAGCAAAGTGTCCTTTCTTCCCACAAAAGAAACACTTTAGCTTTGCTTTGTTCTTTTGCTTCCCTTTGGAGGTAGATCCTCCATCCTTTGCCTCGGCCTCCTTGCCTTGGATCTTCTTTTGAGGATGAGTCTTCTTTTTGCCTTTAGATGTGAAGTTTGCTTTCTCATCACCATTATGTAGTGATAAGGACCCTATTCTTGTTTTGAGGTGTAGAAGCCTACTCTCCTCGGCCACAAGAACATTATGCAATTTTTCAATTGATGGAGATTGGTCTTGAATAGAAAAAGATTGAACTAGATTAGAGAACTCATCTCCTAATCCATTCAAATTTACTTGTACTAGTTCATTGTCTTGGATCTTCTCTCCTATAGATCCCAATTCTTTGTTCAAAGATTTTATCCTTACGAAATACTCTTGTCCATTTTTTCCACTTCCCCTCATGCTTTGCAAGATCAAGTTTCTTAGCATAAGCACTCTTGAAGTGTTATTGGATTCATAAATGTTCTTTAGTGAATCCTAAGAGCTTGAGGCTCTTCCTCAACTCCTAAGACAATATCAAAGAGATCATGAACCACTAGTAGTGATTCCATTCTTACTTTCCAAATGGAATAGTTTGTGGAAGTTAGTTTCTCACTAGATTCTAACATATATCCACCCATGGATGTCATTGTGAATGAAAGCCTATGAGATACACAAAGATCCCTTGATAAAGAGTGATCTAAGATAGATTTCTAGCTTTCAAAAAGCTTCTAATCTCGGCCCAATCTATCCTAGTTCAACTTGGATGATGGTATAATAGATCAACTACAAATATCCTAGCAATGCACTCCTCCAAAAAATTGATTCTAGTTCAATTTTGTTTGATATTTCACACACACTTGAGATATGAACAAGTCAGCCTAATATATCTGATCTAATGCTTCAAAATGAATTGCTTCAATGACTCAAATAACTATTTGATCATTAGCATTCAATAGATTGAACCTAGATCTAGACTATGCACTAAAAACCTTGAATTTTGGACAAGCATGCAATTTTTTGGATCAAGAACACTAATGGAAGTTAATGTGAAGGTTGTTGTATGGTTTCACACATGTGGACAATACTTCAGCAGCCCATAAATCTATCTTGACCAAACATAATGATGATACCTCTCTCCTTGAACTCGCCCTCTCAATTAGAACTCAAAAACAACACATTGTCAATGATTTCACAAATACTATTAACATTTAGATCACTCTTAGACTTGGGTCTGATACCATGTCAATTTTCAGAGAAAAAGAACAAATATGATTGTGCTTATCAATCATTAAGAGTTATTGATTGCTTAATCCAAAGATCTATCAAGTTCTAGGTGTTAGATCTTGATCTAGATGCTTTACGCTATGATTTAAGCAAGAGCAATGGATCAAATGATAAAAAAAATGGATGGGCGGCCTCACACGTGTGGAGGACAGTACCAGTATGGCCTGTTTATAGAGAGTAAATTACATTAGCTTACAAATGCATTCCATTAATTAAACTCAAGACAAATGTGAAAAACACAACCAAGACTAGAATTTGCCAATGTCACATCAACTTGTCATTGATTTGGTTGATCCCTTTATAGATCAAGTACATCCACGAGCTGTGTACTGTCCAGTAAGCCTTCACATGTGTGAAGAGTGCCTAGTCATCCAGATCCACCAATGGGAGCCATATGTGCTCATTTCCCAAAGTTGACTATTCTCTTTGGCTAGAAAACAAAAAGCTAGTCTTCCACATTTATAGGAATATTCCTTATAAAATAGGATCTAATGGAATTTTCCTATCTTATCTTCTAGAAGCTTATCCACACATGTGAATGGTATCTTGACATGTGTGAGTAATAACTCATTCACATGGAAGTCCAATCTATTTACAAGAAGTTTGACCAATTTGACCATTTTCAAGATTCTACTTAAAGATCAATTTCACACTAGTGTAGATCAAGCTAAAATCAATCTAACTTTATAAAAGTGACTTTTGTACATTCTTTCACACGTGGGAACAGACTCCACACATGTGAGATCCTATCAAGATCAATTAACATGAGATCTACAAGGTACATCAAGCTGGAAGTGATACTTTTAACAATGAAAATCTTGAATAAATTGTTCCAAACCTTTATTCATTTTTAAATGACAACTTTTGAAAGTGTTCATAGTCATTCAATAGTGGTAGGAAGTATTCCTAAAAACTATGCAAAAATCATCCCATGTACAAGGTTGATTGCCTTTTGCAACTAGGTCATCCCACCATACTAAGGCTCTTCCTTCAAGAAACATAGTTACAGTGGACAACTTTTCACATTCAGAAAATTGATTCATGCCAAAGTATTTGCTCCATACATTAAGCCATGAACTTACCACTTACAAGTTTCTGTCTTTCTTCTCTCCCTTAAACAATTTTACGGGAGGTGGAAGTACATGCTTCTTTTGGTTGGCTAACCTAGACTCTAAGTTTTGGTTCCTTTGATTAGTTTCAAGAAGCTGTTTATTAGTGGCTTGAATTTGTTGGCATAAAAGTTCAAGAGCTTGTGTCACATTGGATGGGTTTTATACATCAAATGATGGGTTTTCATTGGTTTGATCCATTGGAGTTGCTTGTGTGTTTTCTTATGATGCAAATACAACAACAAGTAATTCCAATTAGAATGATAGAAATGCTTCAATTCTTACATAATCCAATGCAAATAAAAGCATTTACTTCTACTCATTCAATACTTATTGTTTGTAAGTTCAATCCAAGCCTACTTTTTGCAAACTCAATCCAAGCTTAAGAGAAAACTACACCAAGCAATTTCCTACTTCTGCCTCAATCCAAAACAAAAATCAAAACAAATCTTTGTGTAAACTTCAATTAACTACTTCAAGCTTATTTTTACATAAAGTTCCCATTCCAATTCCATTTCCATTTGTCATTTCAAATTCAACACACATTTTCACATTTCTCACTTTCCTAGATCTTCAAATCCATGAAACTAGTGACTAGAAATGGAAAAGTAATGAAGTTCTATGAAAACTTCACTTTTCAGATCTGTTTTTCAGATTTACGGGTCTGAAAATCAGAACTTCAAAATGACAAAAAATAGAACTTCAAAACCTTTTTATGCATAAAGTTACACTACCTTTTCCTTCCTACATTGCCAATAACATTAAACTAGTAGATATAAAGGTGTAACTAATGAAGTCCTTATGAAAACTTCACTTTTCAGATCTGATTTTCAAATTTACAGGTCTGGAAAACAGAACTTCAAAATAAAAATCAGAAGTTTTAACACTTCATTTATGCAAAAAAAAAAAATACTAGTTTTGATAAAAAAAAACACAAGCTAGAATCAATCTTTTTCCAAAAAAATTTGTGGATGTAGAGGAAGACTTCCTCTAACCATTCCACAAATCCTTTTTCAAAAAGGTTTTAAACCAAAAGCCCACATTCAAACTTCTCTAATATAATAAAAAATTAGCCCCTAAACAATTCTATAAGCATCACTACTCTTTAACAAGAGAACTAGATTTATTGGGTACTTCAACTACAAGCTTCCTACTATTAGAAAAGCCAATAATCTTGAGATCCATTTATGCCAGCCGCGCATTTAGAAGACCAAAATCGGTAGAGGACAATCAACGCCTACCTATTCAATACCCCTATGTCACATCCGAATTACACTGGTAAGTCGCTCTCATTACTTGTCTACTTCTGCTATGAACACATTGATAGTAGTACTAATGTAGCTTCAATAGCAATTTATTGTAACACTAATAAAGCTTCATGAGTTACAAATGCACGCATGAAGAAAATGCACCCAGATATCATCAATTCTTGCTTTGTATACATGCTCTAAAATACGCTGATTTATAAGAGCCAGCATTGGCCAGATTGGTAGGAATAGGTGTATGGCATATTCATATAAATGCATGCATATACTGGCCCTCCACACAGCCTAAAATCATTGTAGAAAACTTCACCTAACCAGCGCGATTTTTGAAGTGAATGGCAGTGCTGCCAACGTTGAGGAAAGTGGACAGAATGCACTGGTAAGCGCTAGTAATCATGATAATCATAGTATCTCGCTACCATATCAGCGAGATAGCTATATAGGTTTCTAAAATCTGTGTATACTATTGCTATGGAAGCACCATAGTTGTTTTCCAGCGATGGAATACTTATGGCTGTTGGTAAAAATGATTCAAATCAAACGTCATTTGGTGTATATGTCTCTGTTTATTAAAAGAGCTCTATAAAGAGGTTGGTATGTTGATGAGTACCATTGAAATGTTGGCTTCAAATTTGACTGGTATTGTAGAAAAATATGAGAATGAAGAGAAATTTTATAGCTCTCATATTAGAAAAGTTTTCGTTTGTCTTGAAAAAGAGAACAACCCCCATTCTGTTGAACCCTCTCCTACCATACCCGAGTCACTTGCTTCTCCACATCCTCTTGTCTTTTTAGATGAACTGGATGAAGATAGTGCCACACAACTCGAAATGTTCTCTCAAGATATCTGCGATATTGGTGATCAATCCACTTTTGAATTTTGCCAATCCAAAAACTGCCAAGTCCCTTTTGTACCCGCTCACACTATTGAACTCAAATCCACCAACATTTCTTACAAACTCTAGAGTTTACCTACTGTCAATTTTCTTGCTCTTATTCCCATCGAGCTTTGTTGCATCCTCACTCACCTTACTGAAAAAGAAGTTTAGACTTGTAAACAGGCTGCTCTTAACAAAATTTCTACTCTTGAGACTCCTATTGCCTTTGAAACTGTCATCCATATAAATAAATTTGAGCCTTCTCGTTGCCCTTTTGAGCAAACCTGGGCACGTATTCGTGGACATTTCGACATTGACCATTTATGTGAAAGGGTGTATGGTAGAGTTTCTGCAGCCGGAAAGGTGCAAGCACGAATCTCAACCATTTTGTAGCGACATCTAAAAAGCATAGCTTCATAGATGGGTTGACCAAGTTATATATATGTTGTATAAAACAACAACTAGTCGTTTAATATCGTTTACAAAAAAGAACTTAGAGCCTTGTTGCTTGATGTCACTCCAACTAATTTTTCTCTAAGACAAGTCCTTGTGGCCCTTGGATGGCCCTATCCAACAGACTCCAACTCATCCAAACTGCATGAACAAATAATCAAATGCAGTTGTCTTTTCTTGGAACACAATGCTTTGTGATCACAATTTCTTTATATTTTGGAATAATCTTTGGAAACAGAGTTGTAAGTACTCAAACTTTCCACGACAACTCTCATGTGGATATCCAATCACAAAGCGTGCATGTGCTCTGTGATAGCCTGTCATTGGTTGTCCACACTAATATTTTTGGCACTTTTTGTTGAGATTGTACGTCAACAATAGAATGTGCATGTGTCATGTGACAACCCATTCATTATTCATTGTCCACACTCATGTTATTGTGTGCACTCAGGTTATGTTGGATTTGTGAAAGTACTATACTTTAGGACCATAAATGGATGTACAAAAGATCCACAAGAGTGATTGGATGCTTGCTTAACAATCTATCAAAAAACTAGACACAAAAAAGGTGATCTAGATTGGCAATTTGACAAACAACAAGCATTAACAATCAAAAGCATTGATGAACATTGAAATCCGAGCCCACACATGTGTACTACAGGTTGTAGTACGGCCTTCAAGCTGAGAAACAAGTAGAAATTGATTTGGTTGCATTTGGATCACAAAAACTCAATGTACATAGTGAAGTAGCTTGAGATTGCCAATGATCTCCAAAAATATTCTATCTTTTCACTATGGGAGCTTGGAATACATAGCAAATTCAATTTCCTTCTTGAAGTTAGGTGGATTTCAAGCATGTAATAAGGAAGTTAACTCACTCTTCTTGCCCTAAGTGAAACCCTAGCCTAGATCCTAGAGTTATGCTTGGTAGGTAGCTAGTTGGTCAAATTTTCACCTTAAACTTAGGTGTAGGTCCTATAAAGTAGGGATGACCACCAAATAGACATGACCAAATCTCTTGACTTGACCCAACCTACATTAGGAGTGGGTTGCCATGTGGCATCTTGGCCTTCCATGTGTGGAACCCAATGATACACAATATTTACAAAGTTCTACATGGCTAGATTTGCCAAAATAGGCTATTTTTCACAGGATTCACAAAAATAAAAAATTACAACTGTTTGCAAATCATCCTTAGGACATAGAACTTTGGGGCTCTCCATAATTTCAGCACCCTATGGGTGCTGAAATGTTGCAGGCACCTGGCAGGTGCCAGCTCAATCGCACTTGAGGGCCCCAGCTCACCGGCCCAGCGCACCCCTCAGCCTTCTAGCTGCCCGCCTGCGCCCGCTCGCCTGCTCTCCTTCCGGCTGCCTGCCTGCGCCGCCTGCTTGCTCATCATCTCCTCCGACTGCTTGGCTCATCTCCATGGGCTGCCTCCTACGCAATATAGCCCACAGTAGTCCAGAGTTGGGCTTAGTGACTCGTGGGGGGCTCTCCCTGATTTTGAAAGGATGGTCCCCATACAATAAATGGCCGTCCTTATGATAAACTATGCTGAAACTGTTACAGAGGCTATACAACAGAGACACAATTTGAAACAGAGACTATGAGAGAGAGAGAGAGAGAGAGAGAGAGAGAGAGAGAGAGAGAGAGAGAGAGAGAGAGAGAGAGAGAGAGAGAGAGAGAGAGAGAGAGAGAGAGAGAGAGAGAGAGAGGGCCAAGGCTCCAATTCCTTTTTACTACTTATGGTTGTAGCATTGTTTTTCTTTGTGGAAACACATATCTCATTGTTAGACTTTCAAGGTTGGTGCTTGGAGAAGACAAGGAAGAGATGGAGGGCGAAGATATTGTAAGGCAATGGAGGATTCAATGTGCAAATGCCACATTACCACCTCAAGAAGCTGTGTTGCATAGGTTTTATAATGAAGAAGAGCATCATAGAGCTATTCATGATATGTCGATGGCCATGTCACAGTTCCTTTTTCGAGAGTGACTAACTCGGTGATTTTGTATAGTCAAGGTATGAATTAGATCAACCGAGTAGTTGATAGATCAAGAGCACATAAGTGTTAGTGACTTAGTGGTTGCCTATTGAGAATAGTGTCCTCTCCATGTGTCTTGGCATTCACTTGAACACTCTTACTTGCTCTTAGTTTTATACACTTTTAGTTCTTGATTTTGAAAATCATTGTTATTGAAAATTTCATATGTGATTTATCATATTGTTTTCCTACAAAAACAAGCCCATACGTTGACATGGCCATTTGAGCTTGATTTTGGCTTTTTGACTGTTACAAACACTTCTAATTATCCTATCAAATATTCTAAATTGAAGTTTCTTCACCCATATTACGGAATCGAACATACATGTTACATGGAATGCTCCGAATCTGAAACATAGTGCTCCTGAAAGAAATAAATGCAATAGACCACTTTAGCTATACTTCATGTATTTTCATGTACAATTTCATAAAGTTATGCTCAAAATTGGATGTCTAGTCTTTCGGCTATCAGGTCAGCTCCTTTCTTTGACAATTTATAATTCTTTTGCTCTTATTTTGTTTATGCTCAAATAAGATGCTATTTGTGTTGGCATGCCTACGCTTGGTTAGATTTAAGCCTTGTATGATTCTAAGTGCAAAATCGAGAGAAGATGATGGATGCACCATTTTCTCCCCCCCAAAATGGTCTTGTGCCTCAAAACCCCACTATACTACAATGTTAATTTTTGAGTGATGCTTAATGCATCTGCAACAACATTTATAGAGTCCATAGCATGATTACCACCTAACCTAACTTTGTAGGTCTTGGAAAACATGATCCATAGCCACTTTGGTTAAAACTCCCTTTGCCATCCTCGATGTGATCGAACTATTGTATGAGCATGAATTTGAGGTCCTGAGAAAGTCGTAAGGTTGGGGGACCCATCAATTGCATCCGATTTCAAAAAGTGAGTTTGAGACAAATTCGCCTTACCATGTTTGTTGACTATGGCTCAATAGAGAAATCCTCAAATCTACCAGTGGGAAGATGTGCACTAAAAATGCCATCTTAGAACAATAAACACCAAGGGGCCACATTTTGGTTCAGAGTTTAGGGTTTTAAGAACTGAAATGTGCTAGTTTTAGAGTTACTTTAGCAAAAGTTTTGCTCCTCTCCCTCAACTATGAATGGTTCTGGCAACCAGAGTGCATTGTTTATCATAGTTTATTCAATGCATTTGCTGAGTTTACATACTCACTTTGGCCTTGGTAAGAATATCCATTTTTGAATACGAATATCCATCCTTTGCTAATTCCATGCCGTTGGATTTTGCTACTGCTTGGACACTGGACTGCAGAATGGAGATGGAGGATTTCCGATGCCTTTCTGCGATGGAGGGAAACATTCCACCGCAGATGCGATCCGCCAGCATCGGATTGCCGTGGTCCCTCCCTCCCACCCTCCTGATGCATCATAATCTGCCGAATTGTTGTGCGCATGGTGGGTGATTTGCCCTCACTCCCCTCGCTGCTTTTATAGCCCGGATTTGGTATTGGATGCTTCATCATACCTTGCTTTTCGCTCTTCCTCCTGCTTCATCCGAAGCCTGCTTAAGCCTCCTCGCCTCACCTGGACGTGTTGTTGGGGTGGTCGGGCCTTTGTGGTCCAGCAGACTGCATGTAAGAGTCTTAATAGTTTGATTTAGTCTTCTGAGTTTCTTGGTTATAGCAATGTGCTTTAAGTTTTCTATTGCTGTTTTTCTTTCAATGTAAGGAGTATGCTTTAATGTAGTGTATGTTGTAGGTAAAGTTTGAAGCAGAGAGGCACGCTTCTAACTAGTCAGCACTTTTATGTTCGATGTTATTGTCGCTCAGTAGTTTATGCTGGAATATCCCAGTTCGTATTGAGTTACTTTGTATTCTTTGTGCAGAGGTGCTTGGTCGAAAGGCTTGCTTCCAATCGCAGGATTTTCAGAACCTTTGCCGCAACAAAATGGCAGTAACTGATTTTTCCAAGATCGAATGTTTAAATTTTGACGTTCTTTGGGAACGAGCGGCTTCTGAAATGAGCAACATCATGCACCACCCCTTCATACTTTCCACAATAACTGGGACGCTACCCTTGTCGGGCTTGGCAAACTACCTTCGGGATGAAGCATATATCCTTACTGCTCTTTCCCAAGTGTAATAGCGCTGAATTCACTGAAGAGATTCTAATTTTAAAGAGGAGATAGGAATGCATGCGTGTGATGTTTGAGTATAGGCCGCAGTTAGAATTGTCTCCTTGGCAATATTTTAAATGCCTGTGATGCTTTGACACAGGCTTGCTGATGTATTCACAGGTTAAACAATCAGCCCGTATCAACTTCACTGATCAAATTGAGCAATTGTGTACAGAATCTCAGAAAGTTTTCCCGTAATGGGGTAATTTTCTCCATACCGTAGACCCATTGCTTCCTTAATTTCCTTTCCACTATCGGTCAGATTGTCATTTCTACGCTCCTTAAGCTGATTGCTGGGCGGTATCTGAGCTGCGTCTTTGGCTCACATAGTCCGTGGTTATATTTTCAGGAAATGCAAAATATGTCAGGTGACCATCTAAGCGATATTACGCAAGTTAGCGTCTCTGCTAAAGAACTTAAAGCGTTTCTATTAGAGCAAGCTCTTTCAGGCGATGGCTTGAAAGTTGTGTCAAGTTGTTTGGTGATCCTGCAAGCACGGAAAGTGCTGGAGAGTACAATCGCTAATCACATACCGTCATCTGCCAAAGGACCGAATGTTTTTCAGCTCTGGATATCTGCTTACGCGAGCTCGGAGTTTCAGGTTTGTTCCCAGTGTAAAATTCTGTGACAGCTTTTAATTGCTGAAACCACTCGTCCTTTATTGCTTTGCGTCAATGGACTCTTTACTCCGGAGGTTTTGCTAATGCTATCAGAGGAAGGCGATAATTTAATAGCAGAGTATGCTTCCTTCTAATTTGGATATTATTTGTGCGTAGATTTCTGCCACTTTATTGGCAGAAGATTTGGATACCAAACTATTCCAGAATGTAGTTAGTGCAGATCAACTCAATCAACTGGAGTATGCTATCAGCACAACGCTGGGCCATCAATTGCGTGTGTTTGATTCAGCATCAGCAGGAAATTTATTGATGATAGTTGGAAAAAGCCTTCATTCTAGTCCGTGGTACGCTCACAGACTTCTCTTTACGACAGATTACGATGTCACTTGTACTGTGAAGGACACCTGTGAAATTTTGGTGGCATTGGCAGATTCTTCCTTAAAAGTTTATGGAGGAGTTGAAAGTCTCGATAGGGAGCAATTCACCAAGAGGGACTTGAGAGCACTGTATTGGTCGTTGCTAGATGTTCATGATCAACGTATAAAAGAATGCCTGGCAGACCCACAAAATGTTAGCTTAAATAACAATTCTACACAGCAATTAATCGAGATGATGCCTTCAATTGCTTCTGGAAATTCTGACAAGATAAGAGACATGGATGCCTTGTATATGCTTCCAGGAATGGATCCGTTGTTGGAGCCCTTGGTTACTACATTGGCCCAGGATTATCGTAAAGTAGCTAGGTCTTTCGAAGGGAAGCCTGGAGGGGTTCAGAAAAGGCTGGCTTACAACGATTCTGGACTGCGAGAAGTCTTAAAGCTCCTTGGAAGCTTGGAGAAAAAAGTGAATCAGGTATGAGGCCAAAAATTAATTTATGCAACTGGACTTTAATCATCGTGAAGAGTCTGCTTAGAGGTAGGACAATCAAAGATTTGAGCTAGTAAATAGACAATGCTTAGGCCCCCGCCCCACTTGCTGTCTCTGTTAAGTCAGTGGTTTGTTAACATATTCTATTAGCACTAACTGGTGTATTTGCTGCCCCTTCTGTAGTTAGTGCTAACCGAACAAACCCCAATCCCCACCTACAACTGGTCTAATTAGAAATTTCAGTTAGCACTTATTGAACAAGTGTATTTGGGACCTAGGAAAGGGCATGGTTAAACGAAATCCTATCAACTATGCCATATATTACAGTTATCCATGTTTGCATATAGGATATAGTGGATGCCTTTAAGCACTGTCTTTTCATTTCTTAAACGTCAGGTTTGCTGGAAATTTCCCTTCTTAGTTTTGATAGCTGTACTGCCTGGATACAGGAAATAATGGCCTCGTGTGTCTTGCGTGGAACAACAAGGAAAGAGATAAGAGGTGCAGCAAAAAGAATCTCACTTCGTAAAGGATGTGCTCACGTTCTTCTTCGTCTGATGGCTGGTGGTACACCCATCCATCTCATATCTGCAAACTGGTCTCGTGACCTGATTGCTGGAGGGTTGCCCTCGCTTCCAGGTAGTCGATTTTCTATCTTAAACTGTCTGTATGCTGGTAGTTAACGCTGAAGGGTGTGTCAATGTCTGCACACATTTTGGGTACGCAGTACTGGACTCTTACAGGTTCAAATGTTGGGCTTTGCAGAAGGAAGGTTGTATGTTCACTCCAATGACTTGCAGTATGATCTCGAAGGGGTTTCCGATGGTACATTCCCCGGGGTGGTACAGGATGCATCTGACAAGGAAACAATTTTGGGAGCTCTTAGACTAGTGTATAGCTCATGCAACTCTGACCATATTAGCCAATTGTGTCATGCTCTTCAGTCTCAACCCTATTCCTCAAGAGAGATGAAGAATGAGAGCATTAACATTGAAAGTGGGATGCAGTCTCCAGCTAGCGATAATGCTGCTCTCGAAAGCAAGATGGCAGTGTTTTTTGGTGACAGCCCTAACGACTTACTAGCCTTGCTAGATGCAGACTTGGGTATCGTGTTTGGACAAAATAAGGCTTTGAGGCTTTTGCTCAGCACATACAATGTTAAGTTGTTGCCATTGGTTGTCGCCTCAGCACAAATCTCCCTCTCCTACTCTGAGAAGGATCCAGTGAGTTTTCGTCACAGCGGCTTGCTTTTTGAGGCAGCTAGCTGGGCTGATGTTGAGGCATGCTTGTTTGGGCACTGTGATATTCCCGAGACTAGATGGCCAGTAACAACAGGATTTCCATGTCATCAAATTTTCCATTCCCAAATATGAGCACAGATACTCTTCCACCGTAAAACTACTTGTTCCTAATCTATTTTACAGGATCTGTGACTAAAGCTGCTGCCTGGTTAGTGCTGATTTACAGGCACATTCCACTTCAGCATGTATATCATTCACATTTTTGGGGAGTCCATGAACGCCATCCATATGTTGCCAAGACTACGATTGAAAAAAGTCAGCTTTGACAGTTCAAATTATCAAAAACTGCGCAAGGAAGAACCATCATAACCCATGTTTTGTCACCTTTTGCAGATAGTTCAAGGCATATACATATTCATGTTGTTTACCTCGTGTCTCCTACTCAAATCAAATTGCAATTTTAGTGTTTATTAATGGGGAGAACACCACCAATCTTTTCCCATTGAGAATAGATAGCATTATAGAGAACCGTCACCATTTTGTTTACAAATATAAATGACGTAACCTCTCGTCAAAGTAGAGAATTATGTTTTGTGACACCATTGTCTGATGCCAAATATGGGCCAATGGGATGGTAGAGATTCAAACTGGCCAATCAAATTGCAGCTCTTCATTCAACACTTGCTAGCCAAAGCCGTCAGCTCACTTGCCAAATTCCAAAAAATCGGTGGCAAGTGAAAGACTCAGGCAAAGAGTTCTAAAACCACCCTTAGTACAAGTATGAGACTTAGTGTCCGATCAACTAATACATAAGTGAGATTTAAATTTTGGCATTGCCTTGCAAAGGCAATACTGTGTTTAGGTTGGTGAATGGAGCTAGCAAAAAAGTCATTGTTAAAATAATGTCTATTTGTTCAAGCAAAATTTTAAAATTATTTAGATGGCTAGTCATCAATTCATTCTCTAACATTAGAAGAATTTCTTTTGTTAGGCGATTTAATTTGCAATATAAAAAATATAGCCACATAGGTGATATTTATTATTTTGCAAAAGGGAATGTCAATTTTAATCCAAAATATTTATTTGAATCATAATAAAACCACGAGTTAACTTTCCAATATCTAAAGAAAACCATGATTTTTTCAACATGATATCAATAATGTCCATCATGTCGCCTACATTCGGATTTCCAAAAGGCAATTGCTCACTCATAAGGAAAATTTGCGATAGAATACGAAGTAGCAAATAATCGAAGACATAACTCTAGATTTTTGTCTAGTCTATTTCTAAGTATGTCCTTCAAAACGTTTAAGTACTAAAGCATCTTTCATCTTCAATAGAACCCAAGATGAACGTTTGACACAAACTGGCAAGTTTGAAATACTCTAAAATCCCTAGCTGTAAAAAAGAGCTTTTGTCAAGTAGCTTCCAAAGTCTCGTGATGGACCTTGACTCCATTGCGTTTTGCAAAATATTACTTTGTTCATGCATTGTTTCTGCAAACAAAGAAGCTTGCTCATATAGTAGTTCATGTGAGAAATTATCAACTAGTTTAGCTATATTAGTCATAGTTGAGAACTTACCAGATACACAATTGAGGCTAATATTCATATTTGACTTAGAGTTTGACTTTTCAAAGTTAATTAGTCTAAATTTCATTTGAATAAACACTTTTTGAAAGTGTGGAAAAGTTAGAAGTCGATTTTGAGTATATTCAAATTTGAATGTTGGGTACATTGAATCTAGACCCGAAAATAGTAGGGTTTACATTTTGGACGGAAAGCCAAGTGGCCAAATAGGGTTTAGACCTGTTATAAAAGGATGTAACTCATGGAGAAGCAGATATTCTCTCTTCTCTATCTCATTTCATGCTTATACATGGTTCTCTTGGGTTCTAATATCCATTGGTGCACTGTACTTGTGATATCTTGCAATTCTATGTGTAGAATGATCAATATTTGTTATTTATAGATCCACACGTGTGAAATACAATAGGTTGCAAGTTTTGTACGGACATCAACTTCTTTTTATGTTTTGATTCATGTTTGATCATGTTCTATTAGAGTTTGTATCTCATTTGTTGTGTAGATGCTGATTTTTCTACATTGGTAAGATTGGTGGATTAGCTTGTTTTTGTAACCAAAGATCTTAGTAGGTTTGGATCTGAATTGATCCCAAATCTTTCACATGGCATCAGAGCTTGTGTTTCAGCTTATGAAGAAAGCAATCACATCTATCAATTGATGAGAAGATGATCGTGATATGCTCTGATACCACTGTTGGGGATGTGTGATGACTGATGAATTCGTCGGATTCACGAAAGTTTCGCGAAGGCGAATCAGTCACGACTCTCTTCAGCTCGGATGAAGTTCAGATGCGATCGCTGGACACTGCCAACTGAATCACTCCTACAGTCCTCCAGAGCGTAGTCAGTCACTACTGATCTACGTTCATAAAATTAATACAGCATTCAACATAGTTTCAACCAAAGTGCGGAATTCAAAATGAACAAGAAGAAACTCAGACACGCGATTAACAGCAGAAACATTTGCATTCGAGATCAGACACAACACGAATTGATATGTGCGCGAAGGCTACAATATCGTCTATTGATTTCTTTTCTCTGATTCTTTGAGCACTACGTGCATACCCATGAAGTGCATTGGCGTGAGAGAAATGCGGTTCTCTCACGAGTAATCGTCTCGCTTTACTAGCGGACATTTGGATCTTCTGATCCTAGACAGAATTGTCTTCGCACGCAGGCGGACAAGTATTCTATATTTTTCGTCTTGATTGCTTACTAGCATCAGACTATTACATTACACTATATGTATTCTGTTTTGATCTATATGTCAAGTATAATCCAGTAAGTACAGTCTCTCTGTGTAAATCTAAGATTAGAATGATTAAGCATCTACAACTAACCAGAGAATTACAAGAGTGGCAGATTAGCCACGACCTAGGGAGTATCTGCTGATGTCATGCCATCAGATCAAATTACTATACTTCTGGATACTTGCGTGATCTTTGGTGGTACTCCTTGGGGCGTGAGCGCTGAATGGGTTTCGTTTACCTCGTCTGCCTTCTTCCATACTGGACCGCGAAAGAATCTCGTTCGTGGATCTTTCATGTTCGTGAACCGTTCGTCTTCATCTTTGTTGACTTTCGTGTTCGCAAAACTTTTCGTGTTTTGTGTCTCCAGATGTTTGAGTTCGCGAACATCTTCGTCAGGCGAAGGGCTGAAAGCTAGCAAGGTTTTGTAATCAGAAACATTTTGTTTCTTCAGCTCCCTCTCAAAGCATGATAACTTTACGATCCTGAGGTTGTTCCTCTGCCTCTCAAAGAGTCCTTTGTCCAGGGCCTTTGTGAAGATGTCAGCAACCATGTCTTTTGTTCATATGAAGGTGGTCTGCATCATCTTTTTTTCAATCAGATCCCTGATCAAGTGATACTTGATCGCAATGTGCTTTGTTCTGGAATGGAACATGGGATCTTTCGTTAGGTGTATTGCAGAGGTGTTGTCCATCTGCAAGACCAGAGGCTTGTTTCTTGTTTCGTCCAATTCGTCCAAGAACTGCCTTAGCCAAATTATTTCGTTGGCCATCTTCGCTGCTGCTACGTACTCTGCTTCACAAGATGACGGGGCTACAACGGTCTGCTTCTTGCTGACCCAGAGAACTGCTGCTCCTGATGTGATGGTGCATCCTCCTGAGACGCTTTTACAATCGTCCTTGAGAGATGCCCAGCTAGCATCACTATAGGAAAGTATCCTGAGACCTGCACCACGACAATAACACAAGCCATAATCCCTCGTTAATTGAAGATATTGCAAAAAAATTTTTGCAATCTTCCAATGTGTCGAGCCTGGATTCGTGCAGAATTGGCTCATCTTGAACACTACATAAGCACTATCAGGACGTGTGTTGTCTGCAAGGTACATTAGTGATCCTATCAGCTTCTTGTAAGGTGTGAGCTACATCTGTTCTCTCTCTTCCTCAGTCCTTGGACAGTCATCATTTGTTAGCACCATCCCTGCGAGCATTGGAGTGTTCGCTCCTTTGCAGTTCAGCATCCCAAAGTCCTCTAGGATCTTCTGGGTGTATCTGGACTGGTGAAGGTATAACTTACCTCCCTCATAGTCCCTTTCGATTTGTAAGCCTAGGTAATACCTGGCTTCTCCCAGATCCAGTATCTCGAAATGTTTTGAGATGTCTACCTTTACTTCAGCTATTAGCTGCTCACTCTTGCAAAGTATTAGAGTGTCATCCACATACACAGCCACAATGATGATCTTCCCATCTGTAACTCTGACATATACATTGGAATAAGCCAACATAGGCTTGAATCGTAATGATTTCAGGGCTTGATCTTTCTTCTTGTAACATTGTCGGGCTGATTGTTTTAGACCGTAGATGCTTCTATGCATTCTGCATGCATAGTCAAGAAGTGAATTCGAGACATATCCTGGGGGTTGATCCATGTAGACCTCTTCGTCTAATTTGCCATGCAGGAAGGCTGTCTTCTCATCCACAATGTGGATTTTGAGGTCATAAGCTGCTGCATATGCAAATAACAGACGTAGAGACGAATGTTTGACGACAAGAGAGAAGGTTTCAGAGTAGTTAATACCGTATCTCTGAGAGAAACCCTTTGGTACCAGTCTTGCCTTCTATTTCGTGATGTTCCCATCTGGTCCATATTTGAGTTTGAAAACCCATTTTCATTTGACAGTCTTGTGCTTATGTGGTAATGGCTCCAACGTCCATATCTGGTTCTTCCTCATGGACTCCATCTCTTTGTTCATGGGTTGGATCCATCTGTCTTTTTCTAGACCTTCAATCGTCTCCTCAAAAGTCTGTGGTTCGCCACTGAACCCGCTTAACTCTTCTGATCTAGAAGCTGAGCTGCCTGACACATATCTTGCTGGCACTCTTCATGGTCTTGTCGACCTTCTGGGAGATCCTCCTGAAATAGCTATGCCTTTGTCTTGTCTGCTCTGCTCGGTCCGGAACCATTTTGGTTTACGAGAACTACGGCAGTAGGTTGCCTCTCGAATCTTTCTTCGTCAGATTCATCGCTCGAATGGGATACGACTAGAAAATCTTCGTTTTCGTGTTCATCTGCTGCTCCCTCTGTCACTGGCGGCAGGTCATAGTACTGTCTCTCCAAAACTTTGTAGCTGACAGGATCTTCATTGGCCATAGTCTTGCTCTTGTCGAATTTGACATCCCTCACTGTTTTCACAGTGTTCGTGTCTGTCATGTAGATTCTGTAGTATGACGAATTATTGTCATAACCTACTAGAAATCTGTGTTCAGCTTTCTCATCAAGCTTCTTTCGAAGCTTATCAGGAATCTGTGCATATGCTGCACAGCCAAAGATTCTGACATGAGATAGGTTGGGCTTTCTACCCCACCATAGCTCATGTGGTGTCATATGAGGAACACCAGACTTGCCTGTCCTATTCTGGATGTATGCGGCTGTAGCTATTACTTCAGCCCACAGTGCCCTTGGAGCTTTCGAGTAGGCCATCATGCATCTGGCTACTTCCATCAGGGTCCTGTTCTTTCGTTTAGCAACACTATTGTGCTGTGGTGTGTAGGCTGTAGTTCTTCTGTGAATGATAGCATGATCATTGCAGAAGTCAGTGAAGCGATTCGAGATATATTCACCACCTCGATCTATTCTGATCTACTTCACCTTGCTGCCTGTAAATCTCTTTGCCCAATTCACATATTCTGTGAATTTATCGAGCACTTGAGATTTATTCTGAATAAAGTACACTCTGGCAAGTTTGCTATAATCATCAATGAAGGTTATATAATATTTCGAACCTCATACTGAGATCACGTTGAATGGTCCACAGATGTCAGAATGCACTCGCTCCAAAATCTTTGTCGTTCTGTAGGAGTCTTTGATGAATGGAGTGCGTGACATCTTGCCTTTCAAACATGCATCACAGGTGGTCGAGCTGGTTGCATTCGAGATGCTGACCCCTGTTATCGCACCATGATGACTTGTCTGGTAAAGTGCCATTGAGTTCATGTGGCAGAGTCTTTTGTGCCACAGTGTGTCTGGCAAGTTGTCATGAGTCTGATGCACTTGATCTTCAAGTAGGCGTACCTTCAGATGATATAGGTTACCTTTTCTTCTACCTTGAGCGATGAGAGTACTGGTATTGGCATCAATCACATTTCATGCTTCGTTAGAAAACGTCACACGCATCCCTGCTTCTGCTATTCTTGCTACAGAGAGCAAGTCTTGTTGCAGAGTAGGCATGAACAGAATGTCTTCGAGTCATTTGTCTCTGTCGTTGGTGTTGAGCCACAGTGAACCAATACCATTCACTTGATGTCTAGATCCATCTCCAAGAACTATGAATCTTGAGGGATCTACACTTCTAAAATTAGACATTATTCGTCTTGATGTCACGAAGTGTGAGGTGGCTCCTGAGTCTAGGATCACCTCATGTGTGTCAGACGTTGATGCTACACACACATCTTCACAGATGTAGGCGGTCGAACAACTTTTGTTCGTTCTTTCTTCACCCATCTTCGAGCTCTTGGGCTCCTCGGCATAAGATGAACTATTGTTGTTATCTTGTCTGTTCTATGCTGATTTGTTCCTTGGGTTCTGGTGGCAATCTATGGCTACGTGACCCTTATTATGGAAATGGATACACTCAATCTTGGGACTGAGCCAACAAGTATCTACTGTATGCCCATCTCTTCTACATCTCATACAAATCTTCTTGTCTGCACCTTATTGTTTCGACCTCCCTTTGGTCTTCCAGTTGCCCTTGCTTGTTCCCTCTGCTTGTTGGTCATGATCATGCCTTTGATTCGACTCCCTCTTAGGCTTGAATTGTTTCTTGGATTTTTCTCTGTTGCCATAGAGGGCCTAGTTAGAACCATCCTTGTGATCAAGGTGTTCTCTGGCCGCGACTTCCTCTCGAATCTCGACAATCGCCTTTTCGAGGTCCATGGTAGGATCTTTCGCGAGCAGGGTTCATGTCATCTGGAAAGATCTGGGTAAGGCTCTCAACAGGTACGTGAGTTGCTTCTCAGTTGACACTACATTATCTGCTCCAAAGTTATGTAGTGATAGAAACAGATCCTTCATCTTTCTTACGAAAGAGGTGAGGTCTTTTCCATCCCACTGTAGATTTGTCAGTTGATCTTCCAACATCATGATCTGACTTCTTGATTTCGTCTGAAATTTGGTGATCAATGAATCCCACATCTCCTTAGCTTTGGAGAGTGTAGCCAGGTCAAGTGTGAGACTATCTTCGATGGAAGATGATAGCAAGGCTACTGCCTTGTTGTTTTTCTCCCTCCATTCACGTAGCTCCTTGCCTGTTGTCATAGGCATTTCTTCTGTGCCATCCACCCAAGGGAAGAGTCCTTCGCCCTTGAGTATCAAAGATGTCTTAACTTTTTAGGCTAGAAAGTTAGATCTTGAAGAATCATGTATTGTGCAGACCTTGCTTTGCATGTTGCTGATTGAAGCCATTGCTTCTTGAAGTCTGTTTCCTTGTTGATGGTTGATTGTCTAAATGCTTGGCCTCCTAGATCTGATAGCTTCTTTTGGCTATGTCAGAATTTGACAGGATAATCGGCTCTGATAGCACTGATGAGAAGAGGATCGTGATATGCTCTAATACCATTGTTGGGGATGTGTGATGATTGATGAATTCGTCAGATTCGCAAAAGTTTCGCGAAGGCGAAACAGTCACGACTCTGTTCAACTCGGATGGAGTTCAGATGCGATCGCTGGACACTACCAACTGAATCACTCCTACAGTCCTCCACAGTGTAGTCAGTCACTATTGATCTACGTTCATAAAATTAATATAGCATTCAACATAGTTTCAACCAAAGTGCAGAATTCAAATTGAACAAGAAGAAACTCAGACACGTGATTAACTATAGAAACATTTGCATTCGAGATCAGACACAACACGAATTGATATGTGCGCAAAGGCTACAATATCATCTATTGATTTCTTTTCTCTGATTCTTTGAGCACTATGTGCATACCCACGCAGTGCATTGGCGTGAGAGAAACGCGGTTCTCTCACGAGTAATCGTCTCACTTTACTAACGGACAGTTGGATCTTCTGATTCTAGACAGAATTGTCTTTGCATGTAGGCGGACAAGTATTCTATATTTTTTGTCTTGATTGCTTACTAGCATCAGACTATTACATTACACTGTATGTATTCTGTTTTGATCTATATGTCAAGTATAATCCAGCAAGTATGGTCTCTCTGTGTAAATCTAAGATTAGAGTGATTAAGCATCTACAACTAACCAGAGAATTACAAGAGTGGCAGATTAGCCACGACCTAGGGAGTATCTGCTGATGTCATGCCATCAGATCAGATTACTGTACTTTTGGGTACTTGCGTGATCTTTGGTGGTACTCCTTGGAGTGTGAGAGCCGAACGGGTTTTGTTTACCTTGTCTGTCTTCTTCCGTACTGGACTGCGAAGGAATCTCGTTCGTGGATCTTTCGTCTTCACGAACCGTTCGTCTTCGTCTCCATTGAATTTCGTGTTCACAAAACTTTTCATGTTTCGTGTCTCCAGATGTTCGAGTTCACGAACATCTTCGTCAGGCAAAGGGCTGAAAGCTAGCAAGGTTTTGTAATCAAAAACATTTTGTTTCTTCATCAATGATTTGGAGAAGATATTAATGCTAGATTGGATTCTACACCAAAATCAAATTTCTTCCAATTGTAGTTTGAATCTTTTGTAGATCAAAACCCTATATAGATTTATAAACTTGATCAATTCTGATTTTTGAATTCACATGTTGGATTTGGCTGATTTTTGGATCATTGGATTAGCCTAAGTGGTGGCTAATAGATTGCATATCAAAGTTTCAACATTTGCATATGGATTTTGAAATAGATAGTGAAGTTACTAGACTTAATTTGAGTGTGTTTAAATCTTAGTAAGTGGCAAGAGTCATTAGATTGAGGATAGATCATAGGTTGATCAAGATTTCAGGATTCTATGTGTTGATTTGCTTGGTATAACTGCTAGAAGAGAATTGAGTAGTTTCAAATCTTTGTGTTTTGAAAACATTTGTTGTTGCTCAAAGGAGTGCCTTGTGCATTGAAATAGGTTGAAAGAGAAGATTAGGTCACTTCAACATGGCTACAAGTGGAGGCTTTATGTTGGAAGTCAATGATAGGCCTACCTCAAGTAACTATTCATTGTGGAAAGTGAGGATGGAATCACTTCTTGAGATGAATGATGTTTTGGATATTGTTGTAAGTTTGAAGGAGAGGCCAACAACACAACAAGAACAATTTAGGTATCATAAGAGGGCCAAAAGGGCTCTACACATGATCAAGATGAATGTTACCAACGAGCTTCTTAAGGAAGTTGGTAAGTGTACTTCATCAAGTGAGGCTTGGGAAGCTTTGAAGAAGCTTTATGAGTCCAAGTCTACTTCTAGAGTGTTGACTTTAAAAAGACAAATCTTTTCTTGTTTGCAAAAGAGTGAAAAAAGTTCCAACACTTTTGTTTTGAGAGTGAAAGCATTGAATGATGAGTTAGCTTGCATTGATAAGAACATTAAGGAAGGAGAACTTGTTCAAGTGATTCTTAATGGTTTGTGGGATGCTCATTCTAACATTGTTCAAAGTTTAGCTATTCAAAATGCTTTGCCAATTTTGATGGATCTTCAAGAGATCTTGATCAATGAAGAATATAGGGTTCAAGCATGAGGTGGATCTAATCGACACTTCAAGAGGAGAGGGCAAATTCAAGGGCAAAAGCAAAAGTAAGTGGTCTAAAGGGAAAGATCAAGGGGAGGCTTCTTCAAATGCAAAAAGAAGGATAGATCAAAGCTCAAGTGCTTCTATTGTGGCATAAAAGGACACTTTGCAAGTGAGTGCTACAAGAAGAAGAGAGATCAAGGAGACAAGCAAGGTAGTCTTACTCTTGATGATGATGGTTTGGATGTTCAAGATGCAAATGATGATGCTTTTGTGATGTCTTCATGTATGTTTGCTAATGATGGAGATGTATATCTATGGTGGATTGATAATGGAGCAAGTTAACACATGACTTTTCACAAAGAGTACTTCACTTCTTTGTTGGCATATGGAGATGACAAGAGGGTGATCTACATAGCCAATGATGGTGAGTGTTCAATCAAAGGGATTGGCACAATTCCTATTTCTCTACAAATAGGAATATTCATTTGGAGGATGTCTTGTTTATTTCATCTATTAACAAGAATTTGCTTAGTGTGAGTCAATTTCTAAGTAAAGGCCTCAAGGTTGAGTTTGATGGAGATGCTTGTATGATCAAAAGGAAGGATGTCTTGATTGGAAAAGGTAAAAGACAAGGGAAGTTGTTTAGACTAGATGCTTGTGTTATTGCTAACAAAGCTGGATGTGTTGCAAGGAGCAATTCCCTATTCAAGAGGCTTGGCATAAAAGGATGAGACACCTCAACTTCAAGTCATTGGAGGTAATGGCTAGAAAGAAGGTTGTGATAGGTTTTCCAAGTTCCTTAAGTGGCATCAAGCATGTTTGTGAGTCTTGTGCTTTGTCTAAGTGACATTGACTACCTTATACTAGATCTACATCTAAATCTACAAAGCCTTTTCAGCTTTTACATTCGGATATTCATGGATTTACTACAATTAGCAATACTGGAGCTAAGGTGTATGTAACTTTCATTGATGATTTTAGTAGATTTTGCTAGAGCTATCTACTAAAGAGCAAAGATGAAGTGTATCGTTAGCAGATTCCAGAGAATTCCCCAGATGCCGAGCCAAGCTGAAATACAGAGCACCTCTCACCCAAGCCTGAGGAGGTCTTAGAAGGAGGAGAGCAAAAAGAAGATGAGAGCCAAGGAATGCTAGCTAGGAATACAGATTTATCTTTATGTGAGCCTACATGGTGAATCCCAAGAAGGAATGACCATGTAGGAGCTAGTGTTATTCCTAGGCAAAGTAATAAATGTAAACCACTCTTAAATAAATTAGAGTGAGCCACCTTTTGATGGTGACCTCTAGTGGAAGAGCTAATTCCACTTGGAGTTTGTAAGTTAGTGGAATTGCCACTTAGGCTCCACATGGGCAACCCCTTGGTCTATTTAAGAGACCCCCTCTCTTGTGAGGGAGCTTTACTTGTATTGTCATTTTATTGTCATTTGCTCTTGATTGAATAAAGAAGATCTTCCATGAGTTATTGGAAATCTTGGAGCTCCTTGTTCATGGCTATTTTCTTGAGTGAATCTCCTATGAACATGCTTTGCTTTCTCTTGTTTTTGGATGTGGAATAGAGTAAATTTCCTGCTTTCTTTCTTCAGGCAATGTGGATTGTGGTTGTGGACTAGTTTCTTGTTCTTGCTTAAGTAATTTCCAGCATCCAAGTAAACTAGATAGGTTGGAATTGTGATTCAGATCTTACAAATCTTATAACAATCCAGTTCTTGATTGTTCTTGGGTTATCCAAGAATCAAGAGATGAGTGTTTATTGATTCTTGGATTGCTAGTATGCTGTTAGGAAGCTAGTTTCTTGCTTCTTGTTTTCAATCTGTAGATTAATCTATGTGTTTTACTGTTTCTTGAATATCTAGAGTTAATTAGTAGTAAGAATTGTTGTTTGTTCACTTGTTTAAAATGATGTTCATGAACGAGTGTTGGTTGCATGTGAATGTGTATGCATGTAGTTGGAGTGAACAAATCCTAATAATCCCATTGATAGGCTGGGAAACGTGTCTGAGTAAATACCTAAATCTTTCTGCCTGAAATGGTTCAAACTAAAAAGATTGATCTTAACAAACCAACTTCTTGGAACGGGCAAAAACACTTGGTTTCCAGAGTTCAAGAAACCAAGAAGAACGAGAAAGAATTGTGTTCACAGATTCGTTGTAGGAATATGTGAACATGTATGATGTCTTTGTTAAGTTCAAGAATGCAAGGGAGAACCAAAAAGTGCTTAAGAAGTGACAATGGTGGTGAGTACATATCTACCAAGTTCAAGAGGGAGTATACAACCCCAAGGACCCCACCACAAAATGGAGTGGCTGAAAGGAAGAATAGGACTTTATGTAAAAGTGCTAAAGCCATGAGGTTAAGTGCTAATCTTGATAAACCATTTTGGGATCAAGCTTTGTTGTGTGCCAATTTCTTGTGCAATAGGTGGCCGAGTGCTATTTTAGATGGAAGAACACCTTTTGAGATGTTATTCAAGAGGAGGCCGAGTGTCAACTTTCTAAGAACTTTTGGATGCACAAGCTATGTCAACATTACTCTTGATGATAGGACCAAGGAGGTCCATCTTCAAGGAAAGGTATTTTTGTTGGATATAGTGAGGTGAGTAAAGCCTACAAGGTTTACATTCCTTCTACTAACAAAGTGATTATTGGTAGAGATGTCATTTTTTATGAGGAAAACATTCCAAAAGTGTCTTTGAGTACTATTGATGATGATGTGGATGATTCTAACATTCTTGATGTTGATGTAAAAGATCCTACTTTAGATGGTGATGATGATGGACCTTCATCAAGTCAAAAGCCAAGGAGAACATCAAGGGAAAGACAAATGCCTTCAAGGCTTACATATGATGAAAAGAGTAAGCAAGTAGTTCCTGGAAATTATTTTGCTTTCCTAACCTCTTTTGATGAACCTACAAGCGTAGATGAAGCAAGGAAAGAAGAGGAGTGAATCCAAGCAATGGAGCTTGAGTATCAAGCTCTTATGAAGAATGAAACATCTTTTGGTGAATTTTCTTGTGTATATGATGCTATGCAAGTGGATGGATGTTTTCATGTTATAAAAGAAAGTAATGGATCTAGAAAACAAAGTTTGCTCAATGAATTTGATGATCAAGAGGTTGATCTAAAGGGCTTCAACAAGTCAAAAAGGAAGTTGGCACTTTGGAGCTAGTCAAGAGTATCAAAGGAGAGTCAATTGGAAAAAATGTTATGGATCTATTTTTGTAGGTTATTGAAGACTCAAGTAAGGTCAAAGGAGCAGCAAGGAAGTGTTGTTTATTTCTACTTTACTTATTCTATCTCATGTTTGAGCAATTTCATGTGGATGTGTGCAAATTGTCAAGATATGGTAAAACTAGCTACATTGGTGAGTATCATTTTGATGTTGGAGTTGTACTGGCACTCTTGGATAGTTTTGTTGATGGAAATGAAGCTACTGGAGGTTCATTATATCACTCATTCATGATCAATTCATCAAGTGATGATAGCATCTTATGGCAAGATGGAGATGAAGGCTCATTCATGGAGTTTGATGGTGGACAAGAAAGGATAAAGATGGAGGAGGCAAGCAAGCATTGGTTGTGTGAAAAAAGTGGACCTTGAATGGATCTAAGATCCCAAATGTTCTAGCTAAGATCTTTGCACAACAAGCTACAAAAGCTAGAAATGGCAAAGCATCCTAATGCTACCTTTGATGCACAAGAACTTGAACAAGCATTCTAAGAACTCAAGAAACTATACAAAGGTACTGAAGGTGGCCAAAAATAGCAGCATATCAGTCCTACAATAGTAGCCTACCACTTTTGGAAAGCACCTAAGATCATACACAAGGACTTGAAGACAATACACACAACAATGCTCACAATGGAGGAAGAAACACTAACAATGATCTATTCATCTCAATGAAATAGTACATACGTTTCTTCAACCTATTTCTCCACAAAATTCGGCCTAATATAGGTGAGAGAGATAACTCTCTCTCCTCTCTCTAGAAGTT
This sequence comes from Diphasiastrum complanatum, assembly GCA_029204225.1. Classification (NCBI taxonomy): domain Eukaryota; kingdom Viridiplantae; phylum Streptophyta; class Lycopodiopsida; order Lycopodiales; family Lycopodiaceae; genus Diphasiastrum; species Diphasiastrum complanatum. Next base: position 36,150,467 of record CM055095.1, read on the forward strand.
AGGACCCAATTTCAGGGCACCACTATGTTGACAATTTTCACACTCCCTCTTCAAATTTGCTTGCTAGTTTTACAACACTAATTTGAGCTAACTTTAGAATGATTTCTATCTTAAGGATAGATCTCCTCTCAATGATCTTAATATGTACAAGACAATAAACTTCATAATTGATATAGATAATAGTGTCCATATTGGATGTTTCACTATTTCTTACATCAATTTTACGTTTCAAGATGAAACTAGTACATGAAGAATAACATAGAATGGGAATGAGATGATTCCTCCATGTTTTCACCTTTGAAATCTTTGTAAAATAGTAGCAAACATGTAACAAATGAAAGTGATGAATGCTTTATTGCATGTCCCATATTGCACTTCTTGTGAAGTGTATGTGTTGAATTCCATTATGAATGAGCCTCCATTGCCTTATTGCCATGAAGAACCGTCAAGCTTTGGAAATCCATGATTAAAAGAGTAAAAAAATGATGCTAAGCCAGCTCCATAAGACTCCACATAACTGGTAGGTAGCACTAGTCCTTCTTCAAGATCCATTGGATACAAAAAGATGATCATAGATTCACCAAATTTTGACAATTTCCACTAATTGACATGATATAGCCCAAACATAAAGTTAGATGAGTAAAGTAGGTTCGAATAAGACTTTCTTGCTGCTCCTTTGCCTTTACTTGAGTCTTCAATAACCTGCAAAAACAGATCCTTAGTGCCTTGGCCATTTGATTCTTCTTTGATGTTCTTGACTAGCTCCAAATTGCAATTTCCAATTGGTGTTGATGAAGCACATTAAGATCAACCTCTTGACCTTTTGACCATCAGAACCATTGACCAAAACTTGTTTTCTAGAACCATAAATGACATCCATTTCATGAAGACAACCATCCATATGCATAACATCATCCACACAAGAAGATGTACCAAAACATGTGAGTAAAGCCAAGTTTGTACTTTCCACAACTTGCTTACCCTTCCCATCATATGTAAGCCTTGTTGGCTTTTTCCTTTGCCTTGAGGATCTTCTTGGAACTTGACTTGGAGAGGCATCTCCACCATCATCATCCATAGATCCATCACCATCAAGAAAGTTAGGAGACATCAAGATTGTTAGTTTCATCCACATCAACTTTCTTTGGCACATTGCCTTCTTCAAAGATGACATCTCTATAAATGAGAACTTTTCTTGTTGAAGGAATGTAGACTTTGTAAGCCTTGCCTACTTCACTATAGCCAACAAACACACCTTTTTTTTATGAAGGATCTTCTTTAGTTCTATCATCAAGAGTGATGTTGACAAAACAAGTACAACCAAAGATCCTACAATGTTTGACACTTGGCCTTGTACCATAAAGGACCTCAAAAGGAGTTTTACCATCCAAGGAAGCACTTGTCTACCTGTTACAAATATAGTTAGCACATGCTAAAGCTTCCCCCAAAAAATACTTAGGAGGATTTGCATGTAGTCTCATTGTCTGTTCTATTCTTCCTCTCGGCCACTCCATTTTGTTGTGGAGTTTTAGGACTAGAGTACTCCCTCTTAATCCCATGTGCTATGCAAAAATCTTTGAACTTAGTTAAAGTTTATTCCCCTCCATTATCTGATCTTAAGCATTTGATCTTTGTATTGAATTGGTTTTCCATTTCATTCTTAAACTTGACAAATGCAACAAACACTTCATCCTTGCTTTTAAGAAGATAGACCCAAATATACCTACCATCCTGATTTTGACATTCTTTTCTTGCTACGATAGCCAATGGACGTGCGCCATCAGTATGAAAACTAATTGTTTTTCTATGGGGCATGTTGAGAACCAATATCAGATTGACCATACCAGAATATCAATTCAACGCGCGCCCTAGTTGAAGTGCCCTCCAGTGTAGTTATCCATGCGCACTGAACCGATATCGGACAAGTTCTTCAAGTCCTTCAACATTTGCTTTGTAGGTTCTTCATAGCTTTTGTCTGTATACAAAACATGCCAAGGTAAAGACAATACATGCCAAAGTTTCTTGTTTCTTGTTCTTGCTCTGTAGATTAATCTCCATTTTCCTTCTATATGGAGATCTACTTGGAAATCTTCTAGAAGTAAAATTCGTCTACTTTAGCTTATTCCACACGTGTGAGCTGTCCTCTACACATGGGATATGACACCTAACCAAAGGATGTGGCTCATGCAATCAATAGATTGATGCCATGTGTCATATGTCTAGAAAACTAGTTTTTGGCCTTTTTAGCCACTAGAACTTGAATTAAATCATATGTACATCCTATATGATTATGGTACATGACAAGTACACTAGTTTCACACGTGGAAATAGGCTCCACACATGTGTGTTTATCTATATACAAGATTTTTGGCCTCTACCAAGCTTATTTTTGCATTTTTCACACTCCTCAAAAATCTAGCTTGGTAAATTTAGCTTGATGGAAAACATGATAATCTTGAACTTGACTCCATGGGCTGAATTGGTCTTTGCTAGTTCAAAAGGTGTGAAGATCAGCCAATGAGCTTGATGTTGATCTGAAATCACCATACCCATGATAGTGCTTCTTTGATGTTGACATCTTTGATGAACTTGAAGCTTTGCACCATCCTAGCATCTTTGAAATTGATTCCTTCCAAATTTCATGTACATGTTTGACTTTGAGGCTTTCTCCTTCTTCATGTGCAGGCTCCTCCATGAGAAAATAAATATTTCTTCTTGATTTATTAGGATCACAAAGATCTAACATCATGTTACCATGATCTAGAGAATTAGACTTATCCAAATTGGCAAGACTATGCATGCTATAATAACAAAGTGTTTGCTTCATATCTTCATGCTTGTCTACCATGCTAATCTTAGATCCAATGAGGCTAAATACTTCATTATGGAGATAAGTATCTTTAGAAGATGATTCACTTACTCTCATAAAGAGTTTACAATTTGCCTCAATACAAATTTTCAAACTATGAGTGAACAAATCACTTTTGCTCTTACATGACTCAAGAGCATACATTTGATGAAATAACCATTTGGTTTCTAATTGATTTAAAATCAATTTCAACCTTTTAAGAACATCATCTATGTTCTCAAGAGAGACTTCATACTCAACTAGTATGGCTTTACTCCAATTTTGAGATGCAATGATGTCACTAAAGCAAATTGATTTATCAAATGACATAAGAAAGTAAGTATGAGATGTATACCACATGAGATATGCTCCTCTTTCCCTTGAAATGTGAGCCACATGGAATCAACCATATTTCTTGAGTTTCTTTTTGGAATCACAACTTGAGAAGGTCTCTCCTCCTCAATCCTTGGCACACTTGAACCTTGAGATGATTCTTTAAGATCCTCTTCATGGTGCTCCTTCTTGATGGAAATCCGAGACCTCCATGTCTCATAATGATCACAACAACTATGACCACACAATATGCACTTCCTATGATTATCAAAATTACTTATGCTAGAAACATAAGTCCAAAAATCACCAAAACTTGGCATGATTTTTCTAATATTGAAATCAAAAGGCATTTCCAGCTCAATAAGGCTAACTACTTGTTTATGGATAGTCCTTGGCAAAGAGCTTTTCCCTTCTTAGAATGTCCAGGACAATCCTAAGATGCTCTTTATGTTCCGCCATAGTCTTACCGAACACTAGGATATCATCTAAGAATACCACTACGAATCTTCCCAAATATGGCCTGAACAAATCGTTCATCATTTGTTGGAAAGTTGCCGGTGCATTGGTCAAACCAAAAGGCAACACCAAAAATTCGTAGTGACCAAAGCGAGTTCGAAGCCCGGTTTCTGGTATATCTTCTGCCTTAATGCATATCTGATGGTAGCCCGATCTTAGATCTATCTTGGTAAAGTACCCAACACCACCAAGATAGTCTATTAGATCATCCATCCGCGGCAGTGGATATCTATTCTTAACGGTTATCTTGTTCAATTTCTTATAGTCGATGCAAAACCTTATAGTCCCATCCTTCTTGGCCACCATAACCACTGGTGATGCCCAAGTAGACTTAGTAGGTTGTACCCACCCCTTTTTTAGGTAATCATGTAATTGCCTATTTACCTCAGCCTCTTCCGATGCACTCATCCTATAAGGACGCTGTGCGATTGGAATTGCTCCAGGTATTAGGTCAATTTTATGATCAACTGTCCTTTCTGGTGGTAAACCTACAAGAAGGTCTAAAAACACAACATTCAATTCCTGCCTAAGTTCATTATAGGCTTCAAATTCTATAGTGTCCTCACTGGGTATATTCATGGCATTTATGTTAAGTTCTTCATCATTGCAGCAAATGATATCATTATGAAAACGTAAATAAACTTTAAAATCAGAACTCTTCATAATAGAATTAAGTTCATGTTTAGACTAAGGGTTAACATTTTTAGTGTCAACACTTAAACTAGCCTTGATCTTAATTAAAGAATTCTCATGCATAAAAGATAAAGATTTCTCAACAAAATCAATTCTCAATGATTTGTTCTTATCAAAATGCCATTGTTGCCCAAGAACAATATCTACATTAGCTAATTGAAAAGCATGGAATTCTAGTTTTTCAGAATTATCCTGAATGTGCAATTCTACATCATGAACAATAAAATCCATCAAATCGGAATTACTTCCCGATGCCATTGTCACATGGTATTTTTTCTCACTTTTTAGCGTTTGTACCAAATTTACATTAATAAAGCTATGAGTGGATCCCGTGTCAAAAAGAACATTAACAACTTGATTATTAACTTTATCTTTAATGCAAATAAGGTCATTAGGACCAAAAACTAAAGAACTAAGGAAACAAACATCCATCTCATTACTTCGAGATAGATTACGTGACGTTGAAGCTTGTTTTTTGACGCAATCACGTGCAAGGTGACTCTCGCCATTGCACTTGAAGCACATATTCTTCTTACGAGCTTCAGCTTTATCATTGCCACCATGATGATTTTTAAAGTTTTTCTTGGTTTTCTTAGGATTGCTGGAATTGGGATGTGTTTCATTAACAGCTTCCCTATCCTTTCTCTTAAATTGAAAATCTTTTTTCTGCTCATTAGGCTGTTGACCCCTAGGTGGCTTAGGTGTGTCATCAAAGTATTTTGCAGCCCTAATAGCATCTTCTAGGGTTTTTGGATGGTTCCTACGAACATCCACTTGATAATCTTTTGGTAACCCATCAATGAACATTAACATTTGTACCTTAGGTGGAATATCACTATAAAGTGGATTCAGGTACTCATGAAAATCTTGAATAAATTGTTCCAAACTTTTATTCATGGTTAGATGACTCAACTTTTGGAAGTGTTCATAGTCATCTAAAAGTGGTAGAAAATAGTCCCTAAAAAGCTTGCAAAAATCATCCCATGTACAAGGTTGATTGCCCTTTGCAACTAAGTCATCCCACCAAACTAAGGCTCTTCCTTCAAGGAACATGGTGACAGTGGATAACTTTTCAGATTCAGGGAATTGGTTCATGGCAAAGTATTTGTTCCAAACATTTAGCCAAGAACGTACCACTTGTAAGTTCCTATCTTTCTTCTCCCCCTTAAACACTTTTACGGAAGGTGGAACTACATGCTTCTTCTGATTGGCTAACCTAGACTCTAAGTCTTGGTCTCTTTGATTAGTTTCAAGAAGCTGCTTATTAGTGGCTTGAATTTGTTGGTATAAAAGTTCAAAAGCTTGTGTCACATTGGACGGGTTTGATAGATCAAATGTTCGGTTTTCATTGGTTTGATCCATTGGTGTTGCTTGTGTGTTTTCCTATTATGCAGAACAGGCTCCACACATGTGTGTTTATCTATATACAAGATTTTTGGCCTCTACCAAGCTTATTTTTGCATTTTTCACACTCCTAAAAAATCTAGCTTGGTAAATCTAGCTTGATGGAAAACATGATGATCTTGAACTTGACTGCATGGGCTGAATTGGTCTTTGTTGGATCAAAAGGTGTGACGATCAGCCAATGAGCTTGATGTTGATCCGAAATCACCATATCCATGATAGTGCTTCTTTGATGTTGACATCTTTGATGAGCTTGAGAGCTTTGCACCATCCTAGCACCTCCAAAATTGATTCCTTCCAATTTTCATGTAGATGCTTGACCTTGAGGCTTGCTCCTCTTTCATGTGCATGCTCCTCCATGATAAAAGAAAGATTTCTTCTTGATTTATTAGGATCACAAAGATCTAACATCATGTTACTACGATCTAGAAAATTAGTCTCATCCAAATTGGCAAGACTATGCATGCTATAATAACAAAGTGTTTGCAATATATCTTCATGCTTGTTTACCATCCTAATCTCAGATCCAATGAGGCTAAATACTTCATTATGTAGATAAGTGTTTTTAGAAGATGACTCACTTACTCTCATAAAGAGTTTACAATTTGCCTCAATACAAATTTTCAAACTATGAGTGAACAAATCACTTTTGCTCTTGCATGACGCAAGAGCATACATTTGATGAAATAACCATTTGGTTTCTAATTGATTTAAAATCAATTTCAATATTCTAAGAACATCATCTATGTTCTCAAGAGAGACTTCATACTCAACTAGTATGGCTTTATTCCAATTTTGAGATGCAATGATGTCACTAAAGCAAATTGATTTATCAAATGACATAAGAGAAGTAAGTATGAGATGTATACCACATGAGATATGCTCCTCTTTCCCTTGAAATGTGAGCCACATGGATTCAACCATATTTCTTGAGTTTATTTTTGGAATCACAATTTGAGAAGGTCTCTCCTCCTCAATCCTTGGCACACTTGAACCTTGAGAAGGATTCTCCTCCTCAATCCTTGGCACATTTGAACCTTGAGATGACTCCTTAAGATCCTCTTCATGGTGCTCCTTTTTGATGGAAATCCGAGACCTCCATGTCTCATAATGATCACAACAAGTATGACCATTCAATATGCACTTCCTATGATTATCAATATTACTTATGCTAGAAACGTAAGTCCAAAAATCACCACAACTTGGCATGATCTTTCCAATATTGAAATCAAAAGGTATCTCCATCTCAATAAGGCTAACTACTTGCTTATGGATATAAGTGTCCACTTTGGATGCTTCACTTATTCTCATAAGAAGTTTACAACTTGCCTTTAAGATTGAAAACTTACAATTTTGATCTTTATGAATGAACACATCATTCATGATCTTATTGAAACTAAAAGAATTTATATTATGAAGCCATTTCCATTTTCTTGACTTTATAACTAATGTAAGCTTACAAGGAAAACATGCTTTGCTATACTTCAAGGCATCACACTCAACTAGTATTGCCTTAAGCCACCTTTGAGATACAAAATTCCTTGAAAGTAAAATAGATCTTCATAAGTTGACATGAGAGCATAAATGAAACTATTTCATTTTGTGATTGCTCCTTATTCTTGATTGATTTCTCTTGGATAATAACAAAAAGTTTGAACTTGTCCAAAGTTCCAAGCAAAAAAGTTTCCAAGGACATAAAATAAATCCAAGTTACTTTCATAAAAGTGACATCTATCTTTGCATCTTGAACCAAACAATGCACTTCCAAATGAAAAATTTCAAAAGATTTGACATGTGTTGTGATGGACTCTTGAAGACAAATCATGCAAGTCCTTGTGAGACTCCAAGCCTCATTCACCTTTCCACAAAGGAAACACCCTTCCTTGGACTTGTCCTTCTTGTATTTGTATTTCGAACTTGAAGCTCCATCCTTCACCCCGGCCCCCTTGCTTTGGTTCTCCTTGGATGGATTGGTCTTCTTTTTGTAGCATCTTGAGAAAATATATCCTCCCTTGCCACAAAGGTTGCACTTAGGATCCTTTCTTTCCTTCAATACGATGCCACCTATTGATGCCATGTGAATAAAAACATGTGATATGATTCTACAAATGTAATTTGTGACTTTCAAGAGACTAGATTTGAACATCTTCAACAATCTAGATGGATCTACAAAAGATCTAGCTCACAAACCTAAGGATCAGTCTTCACACTAATGACTAGTCACTTGGAAACTTTGCTTTGATCACTAAGACAAAAGCACAGAATCTTTGAATCAAATCACTCAAGAAATCAGATCCAATCTCCTATTGGACTCATCAAATACCAATGACTCTTTTTTTTGAAAGTTGAAATGGATATGAAAAAGATTTGACACCTAGATTTTCCTTTTCACTTGACTAGTTCTCTCAACACTTGAGATTCTTAAACAAAAGATAAGTTTTGTTTCAAATACATGAAAACCAAACTTAATCACTTCTTTTGAACTCACTCTTGACCCAAATAATCTCACACTTGAGATCTAGAATGAATTTGATTTGATTTGACAACAAACTATGCCACCAATTTTTCACAAAGCTTAAAAAATTAGACAACTAGAGATTCACAAAGGTCTCAACCATGCATGAATACTCAAATATGGACTCCTCATTCTAGACATACAGTGGGATCTCAAATTGACCCTCACACTCTTACAAAGAAAGTTGAATAGAACTAATTTGAGTTTCATAATACTATGTCAATTTTTGCTCAATAAATTAAATTCAATCACTCCTATTGGATTTCACCAATTACTCTACTTTTTAAGACTTGGAATGAAATTCAAAATTAAAAGTTGTGATTTTTCTCACTAAGATATTGTGCTTCAAAGAGCTAATGCCACTTAGAAAGATTTGATCACCTAGGAGAATACAAATTCTTTATCAATAACAACACAAAATGAGCTTCTAGATCTTGCCCTCTACAAAGGAAGGAACTCTTAGAAAATTGGATCTCTCTCTACACATTTGCCATAAACACCTTAATGACTCTTTTCAAACCTCACAAACACTCAAAAAAATTGAGTAGGACTGAATAATGTGACTTGGATCTCAATCTCTTTTCTAGAACTTTCAATTGAAGCCAATCTATGTCAAATTCTACAAAAGATTTAGATGCTCTATATGCACTAGAAACTCTCAAAGGTTTCACTTGGAGGACAGATCCAAGGATGTTTTCTAGAAAATTGTTGCTTATAAACTTGACCCTATCACTCTTGAACAAATCTAGAGTGATGGTACAATGGATTTCAACCTCTCACCTTGCATATCACTCCTTAATCTATGATTTTTAGCAAAATATCTCTCAACTTCAACATGAACTCAAAAAATCAGAGATAATCAATTAATGCAGCTAATTCAAACTTCAAATTTAATTTCTTGGCTGATCTAATCCAAGAAGTAATCAAGGGATTAGATTCTCTATAGAAAATGCTTGATTTTGCACCAAAAATCACTCAAATTGGGTATGTGAGTCAAATTCTACAAATTTTTGAAATTTCTCAGTCAAAACCAGAGCTGTATGGCCTCACACGTGCGAAAAGAGTTCCTGCAGCCCACAACATGATCTGGACCAAAATTTTTGAGGATAGCTATCAAATCCAACTCGCTACAAAAAATTTGACTAGTTTCCAAAGAAGTACTAATTTTGGCTTTGATTTGGATTAACCCTATCAAGTTCAACAAAACCTCTTGTATGAGGCTCTGATACCATGTGCAAAAAGTACAAAAAGGACCAAGAGTGGATCCTAATCTGATCCTCAAGAGGGATTGGTTGTCAGATTACTTGATCTATCAATCTACTTCAGATTAAGATCAATCTAGATCAATTCTAGACACAAAATCCTAACAAGAACAATCAAAGGTAAGTGTGTTTTATGGTTTCACAGGTGTGAAACATTGTTTGAGTACAAACTCCAACCTGAAAATCAAGTGCACATTGATAGAACCTCTCCATTCCTTCTCTTCAACCAAAACTATGATGAGTGTTAGTGTAGAGGAGTAGAGTTAAAGAGGAGTAGTATAGTGGTGAGTAGAGTTAAGGGAGAAAGTAGGAAATTAACTAAAAGTAGCATCTATGGATAGTTAGGCACCTATCCAGTGATCTAACCTTTGTTGATAGGCGGAAGGGCTATACTACAAGAGATCTTCGACCCCACAGTGGCGTCGTTGCCGGGGATAGATTTCCACTAACTAGTTTAGTTGCATTTTAGCTATTTTCTTGCTTTTTAGAGTAGGTTAGGTAGATTTTTGGGAGTTTAGAGTTAGTTTTCGAGGAGGTGTGAGAGGGTAGAGGAGGCCATGAACAACCTCTAAGGGCTTGAAACCCAAACCAATCATCCAAAAAAACTCAAAAAACACACCAATTTGTATTTTGGAGGGAAAAAGAGCCAAAAAGACTCATCAGATTTTTATATCTCTAGGATCAGTGGGAATTAACCCTTGCATGACTGGCAGCAGCTCCAAGGTACTGTCCCAGACCTGCATAGAAGCCTGCGAGAGTTAGTTCCAAGCAGATTGTAAAAATCAAAGAAAAATCATAAAAAATTCAAAAAACCCTTGAAAAAATCCAAAAAAAATCAAATCTTCATAAGAACTCTCGTAGAGCCCTCTGAAGTTCCATCTCAGTGAGCCCAGGACATATAGAAGCTTGCGAGAGTTAGTTTGATGTATAAGTGCCTGTGCGAGAGTTCCTAGTGAAAAAAAGGACGGAAAAGTACCAATGAACCCCCGCAGACAGTGAAATTTTCAGTTCCAGAGGTCAAGAACTCCCGCAGAGGATATTGAAGTTCCATCTCAGTGAGACCAAAACACAGAAGAGCTTGCGAGAGTTAGTTTGATTCCAGTGAGCAGAAAATTGGATTTAAGTGCTAAAAAATCACTAGAAAGTGAAGATCCAACAAATCCTTCTAGTAAAAACTCTCACTACCCATCTCAATCGATTTAGAATGTCAAATTACATCAGTGATGAAGCTTGCGAGAGTTAGTATGAAAATTTGGTGAAGATCAAGCACAAAAAGTGATTTTGAACCCTCGTAGACAGTGAAATTTTTACTTGTTGCAAGACTTAACTCTCGCAGAGAATTCTATAGTGAGATCTGACCCAGATCCAGCTACTATAAAGCTTGTGAGAGTTACTTCCCAGAGATCTGAAAGATATCAAGTTTTTTACCCGCAAAAACAGCTAAAGAACCTCGCATAGCCAATCCTCACACAAGATAACCCTCGCAGACCAGTTGATCTAGATTGATTTTAATCTGAAGTAGATTGATAGATCAAGTAATCTGACAACAAATCCCTCTTGAGGATCAGATTAGGATCCACTCTTGGCCCTTTTTGTACTTTTTCCACATGGTATCAATGCCTAGTACAAGAGGTTTTATTGAAATTGATAGGGTTGATCCAAATCAAAGCCAAAATTAGCAGGTTTTAGGAAATTAGTCAAATTTTGGGTAGCAAGATGGATTTGATAGATATTCTCAAACATTTTGGACCAGAACTTGTTGAGGGCTGTAGGAACACTTTTCACACGTGTGAGGCCGTACAGATTCAGTTTTTACTGAGAAATTTCAAAAATTTGTAGAATTTGACTCACATACCCAATTTGAGTGATTTTTGGTGCAAAATCAAGCATTTTCTATAGTAAATCTAATCATTTGATTAGTTATTGGATTAGATCAGCCAAAAAAATTAAAATTGAAGCTTGAATTAGGTGCATTAATTGATCATCTCTGATTTTTTGAGTGCATGTTGAAGTTGAGAGTGATTTTCCCAAAAATCATAGATTAAGGAGTGATATGCAAGGTGAGAGGATGAAATCCATTGTACCATCACTCTAGATTTGTTCAAGAGTGATAGGTTCAAGTTTAGAAGCATCAATTTGCCAGAAAACATCCTTGGATCTATCCTCCAAGTGAAACCTTTGAGAGTTTCTAGTGCATATAGAGCATCTATGCAATTTGATATAGATTGGCTTAAATTGAGAGTTCTAGAAAAGAGATTGAGATCCAAGTCACATTGTTCAACCCTACTCAATTTGTTTGAGTGATTGTAAGATTTGAAAAGAGTCATTAAGGTGTCTATGACAAATGTGTAGAGAGAGATCCAATTTTCTAAGAGTTCCTTCCTTTGTAGAGGGCAAGATCTAGAAGCTCATTTTGTGTTGTTATTGGTGGAGAGTCCTAAGTGATCAAATATTTCTAAGTGCCATTAGCTCTTTGAAGCACAATATCTTAGTGAGAAAAAACACAACTTTTGATTTTGAATTTCATTTCAAGTCTTAAAAAGTAGAGTAATTGGTGGAATCCAATAGGAGTGATTGAATTCAATTTGTTGAGCAAAAATTGACATAGAATGTATGAAACTCAAATTAGTTCTATTCAACTTTATTTGTGAGAGTGTGAGGGTTAATTTGTGATCCCATTGGATGTCTAGAATGAGGAGGAGTCCATATTTGAGTATTCATACATGGGTGAGATCCTTGTGAATCTCTAGTTGTCTAAATTTTTAAGCTTTGTGAAAAATTGGTGGTATAGTTTGTTTTCAAATCAAATCATATTCATTCTAAATCTCAAGAGTGAGATTATTTGGGTCAAGAGTGAGTCCAAAAAAGTGATTAAGTTTGATTTTCATGTGTTTGAAACAAAACCCATCTTTTGTTCAAGAATCTCAAGTGTTGAGAGAACTAGTCAAGTGAAAAGGAAAATCTAGGTGCCAAATATTTTCATATCCATTTAAATTTTCAAAAGAAAGAGTCATTGGTATTTGATAAGTCCAATAGGAGATTGGATCTGATTTCTTTTGTGATTTGATTCAAAGATTGTGTGCTTTTGTCTTAGTGATCAAAGCAAAGTTTCCAAGTGACTAGTCATTAGTGTGAAAATTGATTCTTAGGTTTGTGAGTTAGATCTTTTGTAGATCCTACTAGATTGTTGAAGATGTTCAAATATAGTCTCTTGAGAGTCACAAATTACATTTGTAGAATCATATCACAGGTTTTTATTCACATAGCATCAATAGTTGGCATCCCATTGAAGGAAAGAAAGGATCCTAAGTGCAACCTTTGTGGCAAGGAAGGATATTTTTTCTCAAGATGCTACAAAAAGAAGACCAATCCATCCAAGAAGAACCAAAGCAACGGGGCCGAGGAGAAGGATGGAGCTTCAAGTTCGAAATGCAAATACAAGAAGGACAAGTCCAAGGAAAGGTGTTTCCCTTGTGGAAAGGTGAATGAGGCTTGGAGTCTCACAAGGACTTGCAAGATTTGTCTTCCAGAGTCCATCACAACACATGTCAAATCTTTTGAAATTTTTCATTTGGAAGTGCATTGTTTGGTTCAAGATGCAAAGATAGATGTCACTTTCATGAAAGTAACTTGGATTTATTTTATGTCCTTGGAAAGTATTTTGCTTGGAGCTTTAGATAAGTTAAAACTTATTGTTATTATCCAAGAGAAATCAATCAAGAATAAGGAGCAATCACAAAATGAAAATAGTTTCATTTATGCTCTCATGTCAACTTATGAAGAACCATTTTGCTTTGAAGAGATTTTTGTATCTCAAAGGTGGATTAAGGCAATACTAGTTGAGTGTGATGCCTTAAAAGATAGCAATATATGTTTTCCTTGTAAGCTTACATTAGTTATGAAGTCAAGGAAATGGAAATATCTTCATAATGTAGGATCTTTTGGTTTCAATAAGATCATGAATGATGTGTTCATTCATAAACATCAAAATTGTATGTTTTCAATCCTAAAGGCAAGTTGTACAAATAATCCATCATAGCAGTATGATTACCAAATCCATGATAAGTTTTGATAGAAATCTTTTCCAAATGTCTTTGAAAAATATTCCACCAACCTGCTACTATGCCAATGTACCTCCTGCATGTCTGATGTCGATCCTGGGTATGCAAAGTCCACATGCATGAAGTTGGCTGCAAGAAATACTAAAAAAAAAAACCGAGGCTTCCACGCCTCATCATGACCACAAAGATCATACAGATCAAGATTGTACCATGAGCAATATTCAAGATTAAGCATACCGGCTTCACTAGTTCAAAAAATATGAACTCTATCCAAAATGGATCTAATCTTGAAACCATACTCAAACTTGATCAAATTAAGGCTAAATACTTTCTTGAGGGTGTAAGTGTCCTCAGTGGATGCTTCACTTAACCTCACAAGAAGTTTACAATATGCCTCAATACATGAAAAAACTCCTTTTTTCAAACTATGAGTACTAAACTTATACTTGCTCTTACTCAATTTAAGAGCATACAAATGATGGTACAACATCTTGCTTTCTAGATGTTTTGGAAACATAACCAAGTCACAAAAGACAAGAAGTAATTCCAAACTAAAGACTTCATTCAAAAACAGAATAGTCTTATTTGATCTTCGAGATAAGCAGATCTCAATTAAGCAAGATACATCATTAATCAAAGAAAAAGAACAATAGGTGAGTAAAACAAAATGAAAACCACCTTTACTTTTTTTTTCTTTTCCATGCAATAAAATCAACAAGGACTCGGCCTTGTACAATGATGAAGATCTCCTTGGACATGCATGTTGAGGATACTCCTCCTCAAACCTTGACCTCATCACAACTTGATTACTTGCCATAGTAATGACTTGTGATGCATTATGAGACACTGTGCTCTCGGCCACTTCCAAGATAAAAAATAGATCTTCAAAATCAAGAACTTCTCCATGCTCAAACACCTTCAAGATAGAGAGTGTAAAGGCTATGTAGCCTTCCTTGGTGGATAAGCATCCAACCATGATCCACAAACTAAGATCACCATCCTTCTTTCTTTCCAAGAAACCACATACAAAGCAATAGTCTTCAATAACACTGAGGTATTCAACCTTAGGCTTATAACTGAACAAGATTTCATAGAGTGCACTCCTTCCATTAGCTTCATAACTCCATAAAGTTTTGCATGATGGAACATACACATGCACCAAAAAACTTGAAGAGACAAGACACATCCAAATGTAACTTGTGGATCCATCAATAGTACATGCAAAGCAAGAAACATCTTCCTTGCTTACTGATAAAGAAAGATGAACATCGGAATGTTCCAACTCCATAGAATGTTCTGTCTTTTTAGAAGACATTAAATATGGATCCATAAGTGATTTTGCCATAGAATAAGCCACTCTTGGCTTGATCTCCTTGACTATAATAGGCATAGACCTGAAGTTGGAAACATACAACTTTATATGCCATAGCTCCTCCTTGGAAACATAAGTCTTCAATGCAACATCACATAAACTTGAATTTTCATGCACATCTAGCTTGAAAATACCTCCATATTTAGATCCACTTGCAAAAATCTTATCTTCTTTCTTTATGAAACAACCATTGATATTGAAATCCAGTTCATAACCATCATCTAACAACTTTCCTACACTAATCACACTCTTTGTGAGACTAGGCACATAGAGAACATTGAAAAGTGTAAAATTCATAGAAGATGTAAGTTTTAAGGAACAACTTCCAACACCTTCAATTGCACATGCATCACCAACTGCTGTGTATATTGATTTCTTAGGATCTAGAACAAATTCAATAGAAACAAAAGAATCTTTGGAGCAACTCATATGAGTTGTTGATCCACTATCAATATACCATGATACATCACTAAAAGGTAAAGAGGAAAAACTAGACATCAGAAGAGATGCCTCTCCACAACTTGCATGTGAGTCTTCTATGATACCACTGGTTTAAACTTCTTGTGTCTTCTTCTTGAAGTTAGAAGGATGATATGACTCATCTTCTACTCCACCATAGTCTTTGTTCTTTGCTTTTTTCTTGGTGAAGGCACGAGAGTACTGGTTCTTACTCCTCTTTCTTGACTTGATCTCGGCTTCATGAAGGTTCTTCAGAGTCTCCCAAGTCTCCTTTGCTAAGGTGCATGAACTAATCTCTCTCAACATCTCATCATAGATGTTCAATTTGATGATATGTAGAGCGATTCTTGCTCTCTTCTTGAATCTCTGAGCCTCATCAAAAGCTGCAGGTTCAACTTCAGTTCCAATTACAATATCCATTACACCATAGAGAATCAACAAGGATTCTATCCTATCTTTCCAAATTGAATAGTTAAAGGTGTATAGTCTTTCACTAGCTTGAAAGAGACAATCTCCTACAGATGCCATGAATGTGAAGACTCTTGTAATTGGACTGCAATATGTTTGAGCTTGTTCCTATCTGACTTAGAGTTGCTGCTCTCTTTCACTATAGGTATTTTCAAAAAAAGTACTACCTTCCTATGTGAAACACATGCAACTATATTTGATACAGATCTCAAATATTCCACAAGACAAGCTAACTAGATCAGATACACAAAGTGGATTGAGACACTTTGGTTAGTTTGAATCCTACTTTTGGCACGTGTGAAATGCAACAAAAAAAAAACACTATTGACACTCAGAAGGCTCAAAGGGTGTTCAATTACTTCAAACTCAGTCTTGATCTTTAGTTTCTTGTGTAGGATGCTCAAAACCATGAATTCAGAACAAAGTATAAAGTGATTCAAGTTAAAATGTTGTCACTCAGATTTTGGACCTATCCTAATCCTCTTTAAGAGCTTATAACTCTTGCTAGACACTTCAAATTGATTTGGTTTTAATTTTTTATGGAAAGTACAGATCATAAGCTTTCCATCGAGCTATAACACTGCTATCTTTAGATCTATTAGCAAGGAAAACAAAGGGACTGAAAATCTCTGATTTTCACACGTGCGAAATTCCAGCATTCCGTACTACCTCAATTCAGGTTCGATTTGATCCAATTACACTTCAGAGAAATGTTAGAAAAGGTGAAAAACTGCATTTTTGCTTGTTTATCTCTCAATTTCTTGTACTATCAGGGAAATTAGCATGCAAAGCTTAATGAGGCTCTGATACCATGTTGAAAATTCCAAAATTCACACGTGTGAGGAATGTCCACAAGAGTGACTGATCTTGATTAAGCTTTATGATTGGCATACTACCCTGATTCTAGATTGTTCAACAGGATCTAGTTCAGAAGATATGGCTAATTCACAATCTAGCATGCTAATCAATAGACTATGATAGCAATGAATCAAATAATGATTAAAAGTACAAGATTACAATGCATAAGCATTAGCCTCAACACGAGTTAGAGAGAGAGAGAGAGAGCTAGAGAGATAACAAGAAAAAAAACAGTTTAGATCCAACCAAGCATGAGATAGCTACAAAACTTTGGTTCTTCATTACTTCGTGAATGAGAATGATATGTACATATATAGGAGAGCCAAAATTCGTGGTACTCCTTGCATTCAATGCACATCCTACACCTATTCAAGTGCAAACAACTATTAACTTGACACCTAACTGCTAGCATGCATAGGTTGCACCTAACTTCTACCTACTTTCTCCAAATGGCAATTTCTCAACTAGCCATGTACAAATCTACATGCATGTGTCCATTAGAGTGATTGCATGCTTCTCATGTCACTATGGAAACTTAGGACATTATGCATTTATTGTGGCTCGAGTTTCTACAAGGTCATAATTGACCAATTCCATGTGAATCTCTATATGCATGTCAAACTAGACATTGTCAACATTATTGCATATCATACTAGACCAACTAGACTTTATGCATGTCATTGGAATTTGATCTACCTAACCTAGAATCGCCCTATTCTACAAGGATATGTGCTCAATTCACATAGCTTGGATATGTACAAAATATTTACATGGGTAGGATCTCCCAAACATTAACAACAGATGATAGATATGTTTTACAATTTTTAACAGGATGGACATCCTGTGGCTTATGAAAGCAAGAAACTCAATCCTGCTTAGTCTAGGTATTGTACCTATGAGAAGGAACTATTTGCAATTGTTCATTCCTTGAAAATTTGACGACATTATTTGTATGGAGCCAGATTTGAAGTTGTGACGGACCATCAGACTCTTCGATATTTCTGTGATGCTACAGATTTAAAGGGTAGGCAAGCTAGATGGGATGAGCTGATGCAAATCTTTGATTTTTCTGTACGTCAATGTAAAGGAAGTCAAAATACTCTAGCGGATGCTTTGAGTCGATTACTGGTTATTAATCAGTTGTGCTTTACTGTTATAGAACCGGAGTTGTTTCAATCTCTTCAAGGACTATATGAGTTCGATCCTTTTTTTGAAAAGTATTGGCAACAAGTACTTTCGATGGTCGATTCAGGTTTGCAAGATTCTTCGAATCAGGGAAAGACTAAAACGGATTTCCTAATTCGAAACAAGATTTTGTTTTCTAAAGGAAAGGTGTGTGTACCGGGGAATGACACTGTAAGGGCCCAAATCTTGCATGAGTGTCATGATAGTCCATGCGCAGGAAAATCGGGGTATACAAAGAACACTTGACTTAGTTCGAAGGCAATTTTGGTGGCCTAAGATGAAAAGTCAGGTAGAGGCCTATGTACTTAGATGTACTAAGTGCCAGTTAAATAAAGCAGAGAGGCTAAAAGCTAATGTCCTATTACATCCTTTAGATATTCCTACCGGAAAGTGAGAAAGTATATCTTTGGATTTTGTGGTCGGGCTTCCACATACAGGAAAGGGCCATGATTCGGTTTGGGTCATTGTTGACAGACTTACGAAGTTTGCTCAATTATCCCAACGAAAACTACTATTAAAGCTTCAGAACTAGCTTAACTATTTGTTGAGAAGCTTTTTCGACTATATGGGCTGCCTTGCGATATTGTCAGTGACCGTGACCCAAAATTCACTGGGAATTTTTGGCAACCAGTATTTGAAAAGTTGGAAACAACTTTAAGTTTGAGTTCTACAGATCATCCCAAATCAGACGATTAAACAAAAAGGACCAATCAGACGATGGAGGATATGCTTCAAGCATATGTGGGCCATCGGCAATCTGATTGGGAATAGTACCTTCCACTGGTGGAATTTGCATATAACAGTGCAAAACATTCAGCAACCGAATTCAGCCCTTTCATGCTTATGTATAGTTTTCAACCTCGATCACCAATTAGTGTTGGCATAAAAAACCTACGGGTGCAAACCGCAGTTGATTTCCTTGCGGATATGCAAGAAATGTTATAGTTGGTTAAAGATAGCATAAGTAGTGCCTAAGACAAGGCAAGGCACTATGCTGATCTATTTCGGAAGCACAAGGTATTCATGGTCGATGACTGGGTGTTTTTGAGGGTCCCTAATCAGTCTAGGGGCTGGAACACTGGTAAGTGTGCAAAGTTGGCACCATGTATTGCGGTCCTTTTAAGGTTATCCAAGTGATAAACAAGGTCGCATACAAATTAGACCTTCCAGCTAACATTGGAATTCATTCTGTTTTCCACGTTAGTAAGTTGAAACCCTTGTTGGGGGTTGGGGAAACCCTGGTCCCTGTGGAAGATCTAGTGGAGCTTTTTCGTGATGAGTCCGCGAGTGGACCACCTGAACCCGAGGCGATTGTTAATAGCCGGCAGAGGACTGTACGGAGTAGAGTGCTTTGGGATTTTTTTTTTAGTCAAGTGGAGGGGCAAATCAGAAGAGGAGGATACCTGGGAAAAGAAGGCTGATCTCCAGAAGAATTTTCCAAATTTTTTCCTACAAGGAAAAATTTAAGTTTAGGGGGAAAGAATGCTACATACCTATGTAACTAGCAGTACTTCAGACCCCTAATAGTCCATTTAGTGTTGGGGGCTAAATGGCAAGGTACCCTTAATATTAAGGGTATGTGCCCTTGTATAAGGGTAGGCAAGTGACTATACCTTAGTTGGAGATATGGAGTCACGTGACCCTTGGTTAAGGGGTACTCTTATTATTAAGGGTAGGTGTCTTAGATTAAGGTACTAGTGTCCTTGGTTAAGGGCAGGTAGGTGTCTATGCCTTGGATGGAGGTATGGAACCTAGAGAGGTATTAGAAAGTCATTGGATGACTATTTTTCTAAACCTTGGGCCTCAATCTTGAACCATATCACTTAATTGGTCTAGGACCAAAGTATATATGCACAACTTGGGCAATGGGACCTAGTAGGAGGGCGCCCTTCTAAAGTGTCCATTGAGTTCCCAACTCCCACAAGAAAGGCATTCAAAGAGTCATAGGTTATGGAGGGAGTCTCTTGACCTTCCATAAGCCTATGGAGGCTCTTGGAGATTCTTTAACTCCCCTAGGCTTCTCTCTCTCTCATTGGATGAGCATGGAACTCCATAGTGCATTGGAGGGGTCCATGGGCCATCTATATGAGGGTAGTAGGGCGCCCATTGAGAGGGGGAGATCTCTCTTGTTTGCTTATGCTCTAGTGTTGCTACTAGTGTGTAGAGTGCTTTCATGTGGTAGGATGCTTGGTTTGGATCTTGCTTATGGTATGGGACATAAGCAGGGTTTGGATCTTGAGTATGCTATGGAGTGTTGTGGTATGCTTGTGATTTGTTTATGGTTAGCAAGGGGGTGCTAGATAGGTTTTGCTTGGAGCTTGGATCTAGCTATGGTTGGGTGGTGAGTACTTGAGGCCAGCTTGTTATCTATCTTTGTATTTAAAGAGTAGGGACACAGGTGGAGGAGAGATCCTTGGAGGCTTGCAGATTCTTACTTGCAGGTGGAGGCATCCTAGCTTGGAGTTGGGAAGCATCTTGAAGCTTGCAGGTTGCTTGGAGGACATTTGGAGGCTCTACCTTGGATTTGGAGGACTTCCTCACCTCTACTTGTAAAAATCACGTAGCCGAATCCCGCGACTCACGTCTGGACAGGGCCGAGCCACTTTTCATTTTGTTTTAAAAGCACTTGTGAATTCTCGACCGAGTCTTGACTTATAATCTCAACCGGGTCCCGAGTTTATTTCTCAACCAAAGTAATCAGTTGACATCGCACGATACGACATTTTGTCCGTTTAGCCCCCGGATTGTTCAACAGAAGAGAAGTCCTTATCAAACTTCTTATTCATATCATCAAGGGGCACCAAATGCAACAGCGAGGTACGGCGCATCGAATCAGCAACAACGTATGGCTTACTTGCACCACTAGAGCCAGTCAATCAACAAGTAGCCCATGTAAATCTGACAGCAGCGGGACCAGAGATGCAAGTACCACCTCAACCTAAGCAGCAACAATGGTATGGACCGGATGAACCATTTATGGACCCTACCATAAATGAATATTTTGCAGCCTATGCAGCTCAAACTCAACATCAAGACGGGAGGAACTATGACTGCTATGGATGTGGCGAAGGACACAGAATTGCAGAATGTCCTTACAAAGGACAATATACATTCTTCTACCGAGAATGTGGTTATAGACACTGCCTCAAGAATTGTCCATTGAGATCTCGAACCAGTGCACCGCTAAACTTCATTGCAATACAACAACCAATAGTTTCAGCGGGGATGCCACCGGAAGGGCAACAACTCCATGCTCCTGTGTTAGCTGTTATGCAAGCACAGAAGAGGAAGGAAGTGGCTCCCTCACCATTTTATGCATCTTCAATCTTGGTTAGAGTTATCAAAGTCCGAACTAGTGCTCTCACTATCGTCGACTCTCTTGATGGCATCGGCGCGGGCTGCTTGAAAAGACACGTATTTGTCTCTTCACTTCATTTGTTGTCTGATTCCCTTGGGTAATCCTGCCATGAACCATATCAAGACACTATGATCTAGGAAACAATCTCTTGATCCGCTCAATATAATCACGTAGGGACTCATTTTTCTTATCCATACGGATTCGTTCGAGTTGCAGGAATGGATCGAAAAGTAAGCGTGTGGTTTTAAATCTGGTGATGAACTTAGTCTGTAAGATGTTCCAATCGTCTATTTAATTTTGCTCAAGATTGAAGTACCAATCTTTTGTAGTGTCGGTCAGACACAGATTGAAATATCTTAATAGCTCTTGCGGGATGCCGTCTCCATAGGCTCTACATGCTTAGGTGTAGATTTGTAGAAATCGTCGCGGATCTCCCTTGCCATCAAACCTCGGAAGGTTGATCTTGGGAAAATTCTGGACTGCGTGGGGCACGAATGGCCTAGGATTTTCCATCGGGGGTGGATCTACGTCAACATGTTTAGGTAATATTTTGATTGGGGGGAGATCTAGGGTGGATAATCTCCCCTACCTGATCTCAGATGCATACACAAGAATGGATTTTGGGACTATTTTTGATATATTCATTTTTTGGTTGTTTTCGATCTTTTTTTTGTTTTATTTTTTCTTCGATAATTTTTGTATATGATTAGATGCTAGATCTCATTAAAGATCTAACCGATGTGATGATGAATCTCAAATCAAGATCAAATTGGGATTAAAATGAAAATTAGATCAATGCGAGGCAGTATAAATGCAAATCCAAAAGGCAACGAGAAAAATAAAAATAACAAAAAAACCCAGATGGGTTCTGATTGTTGAAAGATCTAGAAAAGTCTAGATTTTTCTCTAATGGTGAGTTATACAGGCAAGTAATAGCAAGCGTAAGTAATACGATTATAACTTGCCAAGATGTTTGTCCTAAATGATGATCAGAAGGCTCTACGAAAGTGGCGAGTAATGAGGAGCAGTTGGAGAGTAATGCTGGCAAGTAATGGCTTTGATGGCGAATTATAAATTTATAACTTATCGGTCTCTCAGAAGACAGATCAGTACGTGTACAGGCCTCAGCTTTGATGGTGAGTAAAGTCAATAAACAGAAAAGGAGAAAACATTGATGGCGAGTTACAAATCCCTAATGGCGAGCTATAACTGGTGGAAACAAGAAAAAAATGATGAGAAATTCAAACTGGTGAGTAATGGCTCTAAGCACGGGTAATGATTTTTATTACTAACTGATCACCAAGAAGATGCCTCTGATCTTGCTGATCACTCAACTTTGATGACGAGTAAAGATGGCAAAGAAAATTTGTCAAAATGGGTTTGGTGAGTGGTAGGCTGCAAGGTGAGTAATGTCTCTAATGGTGAGTTATAATTTATAACTCGCGGAGCTCACTGAATACTGTCTGAAGTCTTTCTAGCTCTCTGGAGAAGTGGCGAGTAAAGAAGAGAACAAAAAAGTGAAAAAGACTAGTAGGCGAGTAATAAACCTGTCAAAAATGCAAAAAATATCAAGCGACAGCAAACTAAAAATCCATCTAATTAGTGGCTTAGCACTGTCTCACTAGCCACGACACCAAAAAAATGTTGGACCCTTTCTGTGCCTCCCTAATCATCACGATCAAGAGGGCAAAGTCATATTTTGGATCTCCAACCGGGTTAGTCATCGTGTAGTATGGGCTTCGATCCAATGGGGATGGGGTTAAGCTAAGGATTTAGATGGAATCTATGCCTACCAAGGGTGTCAATCTTGGCATGTGATCTAGATGTGGAATGGCTTAGAAAAGGGGTGAGATGAAGATCCTCATCTTGGATCTTAGCTTTCTTTGGTTATTTAGGCTCTTTGAGCTCTAAATCTTCTCTTCATGAGGCTTATCTTCTCAAGTGAGAGGAGCAATGGAAATGAAACCTACCTATGGATCTTAGTGATCTCTTCCAAAGTGATTTCTAATACCTATTTGTCTATTGCATGATTTTGTGGATTAAGAGAATGAAAGCTTGGGCTAATGATCAATCTTATTGTGATAGCATGATTAAGGAATGTCAATCAAGCATTCAACCATCCACAAGAAAGCATACAATGTCAAAATAGGAGGACTTCACAAAAATAGGAAAATGAAGGAGGAGGCTTTCTTCTTCTCTCTCTGAATATCTAATCATACAAGTGAAAAGTGATTACAAAATGGTGTCACATCCCTACTTATAGACAAAGCTAGGAGAAGGGTTTTTGGCTCACCCAAAACCATGTGCCATAAGAACTTGACTATAAAAAGTTAAGAGCCAAAATACATTTTAGAACTACTTGGGTCCTCTCCTATTTTGGCCCATTGGTATTTAGATCTATTTCTACTTCTCGCGCCTTTTGGCTTACGAGTACAGTAGTGTACCTTCTAAGGGTGTCTAATGTTATAACACTGACAGATCTAATTCTTATGCTGACTTGGCCATGCTTTTATTCCCATCGTCGTAAGATTTGTTGGAGTGGCATTGGGCTTTGTTTTTGCTCATTGGCCAGTCTACAACTTGTTGACCTTCTGATATTGGCGTTCTCGATGAATTTGACCTGAAAATTGTAAGTACTGCAATAAACCTGGCCATTGGGAGCATGAATGCTTCAAGAAACAGAAGGAGATAGCAGAAAGGAAAAACCAATATTACAAGTGAGAGTTCAAACTTGTTCATTATAGCATTAATGACAAGTGATGAAGCCAAGGATACCTGATACATCGATAGTTGAGCATCCAAGCACATCACTTCAAGGAAAGAGTGGTTTATAGAACTTAAGAAAATTCACAATGGTCATGAAGTTGGACAAGCAGATGACCAATCACTATTTGTTAAAGGATTTGGAATGGTACCAGTGAAGCTAGCCAGCAGGATGATAAAGTGGATAGGCAATGTGCAATATGTATCTGGTTTGGCTAATAATCTACTATCGGTTGGGATGATGGTTGATTAACAACTCAAGGTTGAGTTTGATAGCAACAAATGTCTTGTCAAGGACATCAAGAATCACTACAAAGTGATTGCTACAGAGCTAGAGTCAATGGGAATCGACTCTACAAATTGAATGCGAGACTTTTTACTCAAGCTATGGCAAGCATTGTTGATAGTCAAAGTGATCTTTGGCATCAATGATCTGGTCATATTAGTGCTCAAAGTTTACATATTCTCAAAAGAGGTAATCTAGTTATTGGATTGCCTGATATTTTTTTTGAATGATGTCATCCTTTTAGTATAGAGGTTCGTCACTGGGAGCGGCAACCTCGCCTTCACGTACATAGCACAAAGAGAGAGGAAGAGGAGAGAGAAAATAGAGAGAGTAGAGAAAGGGAGAGAGAGAGAACGCCTAGGCTGAGAAAGGCTTTGGAGGCTTGAGCACCTTTCCAAAGTTATTCACACCCAACCTAGAGAGAGAGAGAGAGAGAGAGAGAGAGAGAGAGAGAGAGAGAGAGAGAGAGAGAGAGAGAGAGAGAGAGAGAGAGAGAGAGAGAGAGAGAGAGAGAGAGATGGAAAAACCAACAAAGTTTTTTCCTTGGATTGAGAATGTCAAATGAGTACAAATGGTGCTCTTTTATTCTTGGGGAGGCCCTTTCCCCATTCATTCTACTGGCTACTAGAAGTGGCAAGGATTGCAATCCTAGCCTTTCAAAGAAACACAAAAGATCTAGTGGTGCACAAAGAAGCACACCCCACCTACCACCATTTGACTTTGACCCAAACTTGTAACTTAGACTTTGGCCTTTAGCTTATTTTATTTGCAACTAGGGCCCAAGTCACTAGAAAACAACTTAAACTATTTACTTAGTGTGCTCATTGGGTTGGGCTTATACACGCAGGAAGCTAGTGCCTCGCACTTATTGGTCTACTGTATTGTGACGGGGCTCACTTGGTAAGGCTTGGCCAACAATAGTTTTAGTGGTGGGACCACTAATTTATTATTGTACAAGAAATACCCACAATAGGGTCCTCAGCCCAAAGTAGTGCCGGTCTCTCGGCACTATGCCTGCATTTGTCATGGAGGAGAGCTATTGTCGGCCCGTTTATTGCTGGGACATGGATGCTTCAGAAAAAACGTGGATATAATTCGCTTACAAAAAACCTAAGGCTTTATTGGATGATGGCGATCAGCAAGAACAGGGACTTGCCAAATTTTCAATAATAGCCATATGAGTCAGGTGGCCATTCCTGATAACCTTGTTTGTTGACAAATGGGTAGTTGTTGACACCATCCATCAGAGGATTCCATGGTAAAGCTTGTTGATAATGATCCTGATAGATCGGCGCTACTATTCCCAGTGGTATTGTCATTGTCTCCCTCAATTGGTACTGCGGATATGACATGATTTGTTGACTGCTTAGTCTATCTAAGTGTTCATGATAAGCCTACAGTTGACGACTTTCTTCAACAATCAATATTACCCCTCGAGGAGGAGGCCTTGATACTTGAAGTGCTTGCTCTTGCTGAATTGAAGGCCTGTTTGTGCTTAGATTCCCTGGATTTGGCCTTTTAAGAATGGATATACCCGGGTTTGGCATTGGTTTAGGCTGCTACATTGTGGAACAATGAGACTTTGGTTGAATCTTGCTCGTTGAAGGGCAACCATCAACTTTAGTATTTCCTTTGCCAGTGCACTTCCCATTTGAAGACTGCATGACTGCACTTTCCCTTGGATCTTGTGCTAAACTGCCTTCTCGTCGCTTCATTGACACAGGCTCCCGTCGTAATTCATCACTAATAAATCTAGGCATTGAGTGCACCAAGAGTCCTGATTGAACCTGCTAGAATTCCTTGGTTGCCAATCTCTTGACTTCCTCAACTATGACTCTACAAGCTCTATTTTCTGTGATGGTGTTACTTGGTTCCCCATGGTTGTGTCTATGAACCTTGGGACTCTTGTTGAACTATCCTCCTCCTCACTTGTGTGATAACCAAGTAGCACTAGAATTTTCCGTTTGTAGTGCATTTTGTATGGAGGTGGATTGGTTAGCATAGGTGCATATCAATCTACATAAGCCAAATGCCTTCTGGCTTAACTCCGCATTGTGCACAACAAAGTTTGAATGTTGATGGATCCCCTCGATGTAGACATTTGGCTCGACAATGTTTTCCTCCACATCCATATTATCTTACCGAGTGTAATACACCATCGCCTCTAAGTTGATAGGCATACATTGGTAATAGATTCCCCTTAGGATCTTCCATAGAATATACTGGTAGGCTATTGTGGCCTTCTTTAAAGTTCGGAGACATGCAAGATGATATGACCAATACCTCCACCTTGCCATTGGTTGTTGAAGAAACTCGTGATTTAGATGGATCAATCTGACATCCATCCTTCGTTGAGCCCCTTGTCAGTTTGATTCTACTTACGACTATTGAACTCCTAGATTTGGTTGTCAAATTTGTTGCTTTTCATTTTGCCTTTGTAAGAAGTGTGGATTCTTGATTAGAAACCTAGTACTTGGATGATCTCCAAAGTAGAAGGTACATTCATCCTTCTCAAAAAAATTGACCGTGCAAGCATCACCTTGAGAACAACCTAAACTTGAAGTGCAAGGTTCTTGGTATTTTGTTGCACTTGATTCACTTGACTCTGCTGCACTTAGTTGCCTTGTATAGGGTTCCATTCTTGTTGGATCATCACTCATTGTTGACTCTTGTTCCTCTGATTTTCCATCTGATGATTTATCAAAGCGGTAGAAAAAATCCATCATCCCATGTGAGATCAGCAGTTCCATCATGGCAGCATCCTTATAGAGTTGTGCAAGTGACGCATGGGATGCTAACTCTTCCATACCAGATCTGATCTTTTTGGATAGTCCATCATAGTATTTTGGCATGATGATCTGGTCAGAAATCGGACAATCCTTCACTAGATGGAAGATTTGATGGGTGTAGTCTCGGATTGTTTCATCAGGGAACTTCTTTAATTTAGATAATCTTGCAAGGGCGATCTTTATAGTTCAGCACTGTAATGTCACAAAGTTGCTGGTTGGTGGATTGCTTCAAGGACCGTACAATGATGATGGTGTTCCAACTTTTTCTTTTTGTTTTTCTTAAAAAAATTAAAGAAGAAGATCTCAGAAAATCCAATGCTAAATAGCAGCTAAAAATAGCATACCAGATAGCGCAATGTGTGTGGCCACCAAATGGTGGCTCAGTATGGATGGAAATAGACAAAATTGGATTTAACAGATGAGCATGATGAAAGTTACACTATTAAGACAAGATGGAAGATGGAATAGAGATGGAACATAAAAGTGATGGATGGATGGTATGAATGGTAACGGATTGATTTTTCTTGGTACTGATCGGCTTGATCTGAAGTCCATTCACTTGGTTCAACGAGCAAGATTCAACCAAAGTCTGATTGTTCCACAAAGCAACGACCACTCAACCAATGCCAAATCCAGTTCTATCCATTTTCAAAAGGTCAAATCCAAGGAATCCAAGCCCAAAACGACCAATTGTACAGCAAGAACCAGCACCTACAATGACAAAGCCTTGTCCTCAATTTGTGAGATTGACTGTTGAGGAAAGTCTTCAGGTTATGGTGTACCATGAATACCTGGATAGACAAGAAAGTCAAGCTAGCACGTCATATCCACCTTACAATCTGGGGAAGTCTAGGCATTGGGACCAGTCATTAGGGGAGTTTTGAGCTCCCAAAAGACCCTTTGAGAATTCGTGCAAGATGTAGATTATATTATTAAAATATTATAATACTTTTGACTTGCCATAACTTTTTAAATGTAGATCAAAAGTATGTCATGTAACATATCATTGGAAAGCTTGTTGAGCGCTTTCCAATGCACAAAACTAAGCTAAATTCGGACTTACCACTAAAAAGTTATGCCATTTTTAGTGTGGAATCAAAATGTGGACTCAAAAAGTTACGTTATGTAGATTTCAAATTTGAGTGTTTTGATTGGTCCATGTGTAAGAAAAAAGTGAGAAAAAATATATAAAGGATCTTTACAAAGGGTCTTTTTTGGATCTAGAACTCCTCTAATGTGCACCGACTATGAGAATCCATTATATCAGCAAGATTTATCTTGTAATACTTTGATGGAATGCCTCGACTACCCATTTGTCAATGAACAAGGTTATCATGAATGGCTACGAGACTCATATGGCTATTATTGAAAATCTGGCAAGTCCACGTTCCTGTTGATCGCCATCATCAAGTAAAGCCTCAGATTTTATGTAAGCAAATTATATCCACATTTTTTCTAAAGCATCCATGTCCCAACAATAAATTGGCCAACAACAGGTCTCCTCCACAACAAATGCAGACATAG
Organism: Diphasiastrum complanatum; assembly: GCA_029204225.1. Lineage (NCBI taxonomy): Eukaryota > Viridiplantae > Streptophyta > Lycopodiopsida > Lycopodiales > Lycopodiaceae > Diphasiastrum > Diphasiastrum complanatum. The sequence goes on from CM055095.1 coordinate 36,179,161, forward strand.
TGTCGAGAGACCGACACTACTTTGGTTGAGGACCCTGTTGTGGGTATTTCCTGTACACAAATAAATAGGTGGGTCCGGCCACTTAAAAATCATGTGAGTTTGGTCCTTTTCTTATTGAATCATTAGATTGCAATCATATTAGTTTGAATGGCTAAGATAGGATTCTATCCAATTACAAATGGCCAATAAGAGCCAAGATGGCCTCCCCTCTCAACTATATAAGGAGGCCATTTTCCATTATAAAGCATCATCTCTATTTTTAATAAAGCTCTAGCTCTTTCTATTTCTATCTCCATCTCTAGCTATCTCTCTCTCCTTTCTTGGTTGGGACCAAATAGTTTGGGAAAGGTGATCGAGCCTCCCAAGCCTTTTCTAAGACTCTCTCTCTCTCTCTCTCTCTCTCTCTCTCTCTCTCTCTCTCTCTCTCTCTCTCTCTCTCTCTCTCTCTCTCTCTCTCTCTTTGTTGGGACCGAATAGCTTTGGGAAGGTGCTCGAGCCTCCCAAACCTCTCGCTAGTTGGAACTCCTCTCTCTCTCTCTCTCTCTCTCTCTCTCTCTCTCTCTCTCTCTCTCTCTCTCTCTCTCTCTCTCTCTCTCTCTCTCTCTCACTCTCGGTTGGGACCGAATAGCTTTGGGAAGGTGCTCGAGCCTTTCTTAACCAAGGCTACAATTAGGATTCTATCCAATTAGAAAGGGCCAATGAGAGCCAAGATGGCCTCCCCTCTCAACTATATAAGGAGGCCATTTTCCATTGTAAAGCATCATCTCTATTCTTAATAAAGCTCTAGCTCTCTCTCTCTCTCTCTCTCTCTCTCTCTCTCTCTCTCTCTCTCTCTCTCTCTCTCTCTCTCTCTCTCTCTCTCAATTGGGACCAAATAGTTTGGAAAAGGTGCTCGAGCCTCCCAAACATTTCTTAACTCTCTCTCTCTCTCTCTCTCTCTCTCTCTCTCTCTCTCTCTCTCTCTCTCTCTCTCTCTCTCTCTCTCTCTCTCTCTCTCTCTCTCTCTCTCTCTCTCTCTCTCTCTCTCTCTCTCTCTCTCTCTCTCTCTCTCTCTCTCTCTCTCCCCTTGGTTAGGACCGAATAGTTTGGGGAAAGTGCTCGAGCCTCCCAAACCTTTCTTAACCAAGGTTTCTCTCTCTCTCTCTCTCTCTCTCTCTCTCTCTCTCTCTCTCTCTCTCTCTCTCTCTCTCTCTCTCTCTCTCTCTCTCTCTCTCTCTCTCTCTCTCTCTCTCTCTCTCTCTCCAAGTAGCGACCGAATAGTTTGGGAAAGGTGCTCGGGCCTCCCAAACCTCTCGCTATTTGGGCTTTCTTTTTCTCTCTCCCTCCTCTTTGTGCTATGCAAGTTGAGGCGGGGTTGACGCTCCCAACGTTCGGACCCTATGCTACAAAGACGACACAACAATTGCTCTACTATACTATGGCAGAGCCCACTTGGTAAGGCTTGGCCAACAATAGTTTTAGTGGTGGGACCCACTAATTTATTATTGTATAGGAAATACCCACACCAGGCTCCTCGGCCCAAAGTAGTGTCGATCCCTCGACACTTCCCTGTATTTGTCGTGGAGAAACGTTGTTGTTGGCCCGTTTATTGTCGGGACATGGATGCTTCAGAAAAAATATGGATATAATTTGCTTACATAAAACCTGAGGCTTTATTTGATAATGATGCGTAGCAAGAACTTGGACTTCCCAGATTTTCAATAATACCCATATGGGTCAAGTGGCCATTCCGGATAACCTTGGTCATTGACAAATGGGTAGTCGACGCCATTCATCAAAGGATCCCAAGATCAATCTTGCTGATATAATGGATTTCATAGATTGACGCAATTGCTCCCAGTGGTATTGTCGTGTGTTGACTCAATTGGTACTGCAGATATGACATGCTGCTTAGTCTATCCAAATGTTCATGATAAGCCTACACTTGAAGACTTTCTTCAGCAGTCCAAAGTACCGCTAGGAGGGTACTGATCATCTTGATCTAAGGTTCATTCACTTGGCTCAGTCCAGGGATGTTGGATCTTCATGGATGTTGTGACAACAACCTAGATTTGACAAGATTTGATCAGTTTCACTTGGCTAATAATGTGATTAAGAAGTCTTCATTAAAATGTCATCTCAAGGAGGATATCTTCTAGAAGCCAGTGAAAGACTAAACACTTCTAATTACTCAATTTGGAAGTTCAGAATGGAGTCCATTTTGATACTCCAGGATGTTATGGATATTGTGCTTGGTATTGAGGAGGAGCCTCAAGCACAGGCTGAAATTTTTAAGTATAAGAAAAGAGCTAGAATGTCTCTACATTTCATTAAGATGAATGTATCTAATGAAATTCTGAGAGAGATAGGATCTTGCACTACAGCCAAAGAAGCTTGGGATGCACTAAAGACCATTTATGAAGCAAAGAATACTTCTAGAATACTCACTCTTAGGAATCAGATTTTCCAAAGTTTCCAAAGAAGTGAAGAGAGTGCATCTAACTATGTTCTGAGAGTTAAAGACTTATATAGAGAGATTTCCTGTGTTGGTGTTACTACTAACCAAGTCGAGCTAGTTCAAGTCATACTAAATGCTTGAGAGATGACTATGATAATTTTGTTCAGTCTTTTGCTATTAAGGAGGAGTTGCCTAATCTAGAAACTCTCCAAGGAATTCTTATTTCTGAAGAATCTAGACAAAGCTATAAACTCTCCAAGATGAACAAACTCGAGCATGGTGGAAGTGACAAAGCCCTCTTTGTCCAAGGCAAGCAAAAAGGAAGGAGTAAGAACCAGTTCTCTCAAGCATCCAACAAAGACAAAGCCAAAGATCGAGACAAAGATGGTGAAGAGGATGATATATCTCATCCTTCTAACTCAAAGACCAAGAAGAAGAAAGTGAAGTGTTTCTTCTGTGGCAAGAAGGGGCACTATGCCTCTAATTGCTTCAAGAAGAAAAACCAACTCAAGCAAGCTAATCTCTCCAAAGAGATTGAAGAAGATTTTGTTGCAAGTGATGGAGAAGGATCACTCATGCTGTCCAGTTTTTCTTCATCACCTTTCAAGAAAGATGGAGCTTGGTACATAGATAGTGGAGCTTTTTCACATATGAGCTGTTCAAAGGAGTCATTTGACTCATACCTTACAAAGGACTCAAGAGATCTATTTATACTACTAATGATCATGAGTGCCCAATAGAAGGAATTGGCAACATTCCATTGAAACTTGCTTCTTCAAAATTTCTTGCACTTTCTAATGTTCTTTTCATTCCAAAACTTACAAAGAACTTAATTAGTGTGGGAAAGTTTCTTGATAATGGTTGTGATGTAAAGTTCAACTCCAATACTTGTTTTATCAAGAAAAATGAAGAGATCCTTGCTAATGGATCTAGATGTGGTGGAATTTTTAAGCTAGATTCTTATGAGAATGCAAACCTTTGTGAAGTTGCTTTGTTATCTAAGGAGGAGCTGTGACATAGAAGGTTGGGTCATCCTAACTTTAAATCTATGTCTTCTATGGTTAAGAAGGTGAAGGCTATTGGTCTTCCAAAATCTCTTTCTAAAGATTTCAAGCCTTGTGAGGCTTGTGCCATTGCAAAGTCACACAGAAAGCCATATCAGAAGTCTTGTATAAAAACTATTCATCCTTTGGAGCTTATACACTCGGATGTACATTTTTCCTCTTCTAAAAGTATTGGTGGTGCAACATGTTTTGTCACCTTTATTGATGACTTTACTAGATATACTTGGATGTATCTACTTTTTTCAAAGCTATGGTTTTTTATCACTTCCTAATCTTCAAAGCTTATGTTGAGAAATAGTTTTCTTTCAAAGTTAAAGCTTTAAGATGTGATGGAGGAGGTGAATACATCTCCAACAAGTTTCATGAATACTGTGAAGGTGAAGGAATAAAGAGAGAGTTTTCTTGTGCTTATTCTCCATCTCAAAATGGAGTAGTTGAGAGGAAAAACAGATCTTTATGTGAATGTGCTAAAGCAATTCGAGTAGTAGCTTTTTTGCCTATTGAATATTTGGGTGAAGCTATGAATTGTGCAAACTATTTGTGTAATAGATTACCTCACAATGCACTTGCTAGAATTTCACCTTTTGAAGTCTTGTTTAAGAAGAAACCTAAGGTAGATCACCTAAGAGTTTTTGGTTGTACTTGCTTTGTTCATGTGCCCTTGGAAACAAGGAAAAGAGATGATTCTAATTCTATTAAAGGGATCATGGTTGGATATGCATCCAGCAAGAAAGCTTACAGAATCTATGTTCCCTCTACCTCAACTATAATTGAGAGTAGAGATGTTATATTCCATGAAGATCAAAAATACATTCTTGAGGAGGCCGAGTTCAAAGATTCTCACAAAGATACTCCAATCATCACCCTTGAAGACTTTCATGGAGAGATGGGGCCGAGAATTGAGGAGGAGTCACCTCAAATCTTTTCACCAAGGAGATCTCAAAGAGAAAGATCCGAGCCTAGAAGGCTTACCTATGAAGATAGAGGCAAACAAGTGGAAATCAACTCCACTAATTGTGCTTATTTTATTTCTCATGAGGAGCTGAAGAATGTATATGATGCACTCAACTCGAAGGAATGGTACCTTGCCATGAAGGAGGAATATGATGTTTTGATGGCCAATAAGACATGGGAGCTTGTGGATCTTCCATCCAACAAGCACACCATTGGTTGCAAGTGGGTTTTTCGAGTCAAGTATAATCAAGTACAACGCTAGGCTTTGTGCTAAAGGTTTTGCTCAAGTTTATGGACTTGATTATGAGGAGACCTTTGTCCCAATTGCAAAGATGGTATCAATTAGAATCATAATTTCTCTTGTTTGTTTTTTCAATTGGCAAGTTCTTCAACGAGATGTCTCTAATGCATTTCTAAATGGGTATCTAGAAGAAGAGATTTATATGGATCAGCCTATTGGGTTCATCCATGATAAAGAAAAAGTTTGCTTGCTCTTCAAAAGTTTATATAGATTGAAGCAAGCTCCAAGGTCATGGTATTCTTGACTTAACACCTTTCTTGAGTCACTAGGATTTAATCTTAGTAAGTATGATCCTTCCTTATATGTCAAGTTTTTTGATAAAGATATTGTCATTCTTCTTATTTATGTTGATGATATCATTCTGACAGGAAGTAGTATCAAGTTAGTTGAGGAAACCAAGATTGCACTTGGAAAAGAGTTCAAGATGCAAGATCTTGGAAAAATTCACTATATTCTAGGATTAGAGATTGACTTTCTTAAAGATAAAGCTTTTGTATGTCAATCCAAGTATGCTCTTTCAATGTTTAAGAAGTTCATTTTTTAATGGTTTCTTGTGGGCTTTTTTGAGATTTCTTCAAATCTGAGTGGATATAACCTTCCCTTCCTACAGTAGCTATATCTAGACCATATATAGGTAATATAAGGTCTACGAGAGTTCTTGATGGAAAAAATTTTCAGGATCTTGAAAAAACTCAATTTTTGGGCACTTTTTGACAATTTTTCTAAGATATTTCTAAATTTGTTCATTGGATCTTCACAAAAATTTCACAGTAGCAAGATCTAGGTTAGATCTCAAAAAATCATGATAAGATTCTCTGCAACATTATGACAAAAACGGTGGAAGCAAGTCGTTCTGATTAGGAACATAAACTGCATGCAGCATTATGGGCATTCAAAACAGCTTACAAAGGCAGTACGAATCAAACACCATTCCAGCTTGTCTATGGTCAAGATGAAATTATGTCGATTGAATTCTTGATATCATCCTTACGCATAGCAACAATGGAATGATTGGATGACGCAAAATCCTTACAAATGCATCATGAGGCTTTACAAAAACTTTGTGAAACCAGATTGATGGCAGTTCATGCATTAGCAGCAGAGAAAGCTCGCCGTAAGGCATGGCACGATCGCCGATTACACAAAAAAAATCTGAAGGAAGGAGATCTAGCATTAATATATAAGACAAAATTGATCAAAGGCAAGTTGAAGTTTACAGGTGAAGGACTGTACAAGGTGAAAGAAATATTGAGCTATGGAGCAGTTATTTTAGAAGACTTGGATGAAAAATGTTTTGATACTCTGGTAAATGGCAGCTGACTACGCAAGTTTTGGCAGCCAGTTCAGCCAATTCAGCCAGCATAATCCAACACCTGGTCATTTTTATCTTTGAACAATTTCTTTATTGATTTTATTTTTTTGAAAAAAAAAAAAAGAATGATGAGCAAAAGTAAAAAAAAGTCATCAAATCAGAAAAAAGTTGAAGGAAAGTATCTTCAAGAATCAATTTTTTATAAAAAAAAAATGACTTAGAAAATCACTTTTTGAGTCATTTCTTGTACATACAGTTTTAGAAACCTTCGTCGAGTTGCTAGATCATACATCCACCTCATATTTACTCACATTGAGTTGGGCGAAGGTTCTCCAGGAGAGTTACTACTTGTTTTGAAGTCAGATGAATGTTCAGTAGTTTACCATTTTGGGAACCTTTGTTGAGCACTTACAGTCTTTATTAACCTTCACCGACTTGACAGATGGATTCAGAATGCCAAAATTAGATTGGACATAGGTTCATATTTTGAAACTTTTGCTTATCTACAGTACCTAGGTGAAGGATGTTCTTAGGTGAATGATGAACCTTCGCCAGATCTTCAGAATCTTCGTCGGATCACTTCAAATATTCAAAAACCTCGCTGAGATTTCTGGAAGCTATTTTCATAGTATTGAGCATGCCTACAAGTTTTGTCTAATATTGAGCAACCAAACTAGTACTTTGTGTGAAGTTTTTAGCACGTTTGAACTTCACCACACACCCTATAGGATCTTACTGAGGTGTTGTGATTGCACAAGATTGATCAATGAACATTATACTTGAAAAATCTAAGGCAAGAGCACAATGGCATACATCGGACTGAAAAAACTAACTTCTCACTATGAGGAATGAATGTCAAAAATAATTCCAAGTGCTCATTCTGGAAAAACCAGGCTGCTCTCGGGTAGAGAGAGAAAATCAATGAAAGATAGTTCGAGTAGAGAGAGAATGAGTCCAAATTACCAAAATCTCATTATTCACAATATGGCAAAACATGCCAAGATTTCGCTACATGAGAGAGACTCAAATTCCTACAGTGGAGTTGCATGGAAAGTCCACTTAACTGAGCTAATTCACCTACCAAAGATCCACATGTGTAACTGCATGCATGGATATTGCATGTACTGCATGTCAACTCATAAATCTGTCTAGACATGTGTAGATCATAGAAACCACTTTGCATGTTACTTGCATGCATACAGAAAGACATTGCATGCTATCTAATGTTGCATGTCATCAAAATTAAATCCACTTAACTCAAACTCGACCTATTCTAAAAGTTATGTGCTCAATTCACATATCTTTTATGTACAACATGAATTACAATGGAAATAACCATCACAAGAACACATATAGCAAATATCCACGCAAATATCCATGCACAATACAAAGGAGGACGCGCGGGCAAAAAAAAATTCGCGTGGATATAGCCGTGGATTGGCGTGGATATACGCGTGGATACAAGTGCGCAGATTATCCACGTGTGGATATCCATTGTCAATTCGTGGGTGCTTGTCAAAAGATATTTGTGAGACCATATACAAACTATCAATCAATGTCAGGTATTTACATGTACTTGGTGCATTTTTTTTATTTAGTATTTATTGATTGGAAATTCAAATAGACATAAAATGGATTGAATATGTTGCAGATGGATGTGTTCAAAAGAAATCCGTGAGTTGGATCTTTGCAAGAGACCATACTTGATAAAAATTAAACAATCATCAACTTGTAATTGCTTCTCTCTTTCTTGTTTTTGAGCCTTGATGGTTGCACTTGGGCTTTGATACCATGTTGAAATCAAAGGTTATGAACCTCATTTGGATACTAAAACCTTGAAAAAACATCAATGGTTTCACTTATATCTAATAGATAGAAAACTAACACACAATTCAATCTATTTTGCATCTAATTGGCAAGAGCTTTTGAACACCACAATAAAACTAGAAATAATTGATCTTCACATCTGGTCACACACGTGGAAAGTATAATACTTTGTTCAGATTCAGATCTATTCATTAGACACAAAAAATATCACATTCATCATTCATCAATACCTCATTAAAGAGCAAACTTGCCAAAATCACCACCTCTTGATAATCTCTCGAAGTATGTACAAAATGAGCTCTCAATCCATATCAAATGATCTCGGATATGAGATTAGGTAGAGTGCCATTAGGGTAGACCCTAAACCCCTGGCTCTCAAAGCCTTAGATCATGCATAATTACCCTCTTGGTAGCTCGAGTCAACTGTCTTATAAAAGTAGGTGGCCGCCCTCATAAAAAATCCCAATCATCTAAGAACACCAAGATATAATTCACTTTAGAAAAATGTTTATTTAACTAATTCCATTTCATTATGAACATGCAAAAAAAAAAAAATCTCATCATAATATAATTCACTTTAGAAAAAAATATACATATAGCCTAATCATAACATAATTCACTTTAGAAATATATTTATTTAACTAATTTCATATCATTATAAACATGCAAAAAACAAAAAAACAAAAATACGTGGGCATCTCTCTGCCGAATTCACATATTTTGTGAATTTATCGAGTGTTTTAGATTTATTCTGAATGAAGTGCACTCTGGCAAACTTATTGTAATCATCAATGAAGGTGATGAAATATCTTGATCCTCCTACTGAGATCACATTGAATGGTCCAGATGTCAGAGTGCACCAGCTGCAGAATCTTTGTTGTTCTGTAGGAGTCTTTGACAAATGGTGTCCGTGACATCTTGCCTTTCAAGCATGCATCACAGGTGGTCGAACTGGTTGCATTCGAGATGCTGACCCCTGCTATTGCTCCATGATGACTTGCCTAGTACAATGTCATCGAATTCATGTGACAGAGTCTTCTGTGCCACAGAGTGTCTGGCGAGTCATCGTGAGTCTGATGCATTTGATCTTCAGGTAGGCATACCTTCAGGTGATACATGTTGCCTTTCCTTCTTCCTTGAGCTCTGAGAGTGCTCGTGCTGGCGTCGATCACGTTGCATGTTTTGTTTGAAAATGTCACACGCATCCCTGCATCTGCTATTCTTGCTACAGATGGCAAGTCCTGTTGCAGAGTTGGCATGAATAGAACGTCTTCGAGTCGTTTGTCTTTGCCGTTGGTGTTCAGCCAGAGTGAACATATACTGTTCACTTGATGGCTTTATCCATCTCCAAGAACTATAAATCTTGAGGGATCTGCACTTCTGAAATCAGACATGATCTGTCTGGACGTCATGAAGTGTGAGGTGGCTCCCGAATCTAGGATTACCTCATGTGTGGCAGATGTAGATGCTGCACACAGGTCTTCACAGATATAGGCAGTCGAACAATTTCTGTTCGCTCTTTGTTCGCCCATCTTTGAGCTCTCGGGCTCCTCGACATAGGAACAACTATTGTTGTTCTCCTGTTTGCTCTGTGTAGATCTGCTTCTTGGGTTCTGTCGGCAGTCCATGCCTGCATGACCCTTCTTGTGGCAATGGATACACTCAATCTTGGGATTGAGCTAGCAGGTATCCACAGTGTGCCCATCTCTTTTGCATCTTGTGCAGGTCTTCTTATCGCCATCTTGTCGTTTCAAACTACCTTTCGTCTTCCAGTTGCTCTTGCTGGTCCCCTCTACTTGCTAGTTGCAATCCTGTCTTTGGCTAGACTCCCTCTTAGGCTTAGATTGGTTCTTCAACCTTTCTTTGTTGCCGTAGAGTGCATGGTCAGAGCCATCTTTGTGATCAATATGCTCTCTAGCCTCGACCTCCTCTCGAATCTCGACAATCACCTTTTCGAGGTTCATCGTTGGATCTTTCACGAGCAGGGTCCGTGTCGTCTGGAATGATTTGGGCAATGCTCTCAACAAGTATGTCAGCTGCTTCTCAGCTGAGACTGTATTTTCTGCTCTTGAGTTGTGTAGTGACAAGAATAGATCCTTCATCTTCCTCATGAATGATGTAAGGTCCTTTCCGTCCCACTGCAGGTTTGTCAGTTGATCTTTGAGCATCATTATCTGACTTCTTGATTTCGTCTGAAATCTGGTCAGCAGTGCATCCCACATCTCCTTGGCATTGGAGAGTGTTGCGAGATCAAGTGTAAGGCTATCTTCGATGGAAGATGATAGCAAGGCTACTGCCTTGTCGTTTTTCTCCCTCCATTCGTTTTTCTCCTTTGTCGTAGGCATTTCTTCTGTGCCATCTACCCAGGGGAAGAGTCCTTCGCCCTTGAGTATTAATGATGTCTTAACTTTCCAGGCTAGAAAGTTAGATCCTGAAGAATCGAGAATGGTGTAGATCTTGCTTTGCATGCTACTGATTGAAGCCATTGCTTCCTGCTATCTGGTTCTTGTTGATGCTGTCTAGACACTATTGTGACTCTCTCTCTCAACCTCTCTAAAGACCCGGATGGATTTCAGATGCGATTGCTGGACACTCCAAGTTGAATCGCTCTCACAATCCTCCAGAGTGTAGTCAGTTACTATTGATCTACGTTTAGACAATTTAATATAACATTCAACAGACTTCAAGCATAGTGCGAAAATTAAGATTAAACAAGAACAAACTCAGACAGAATAAATCAGCATAAGCATTCAGCATATGAGATCATGCACTCTGGGTAGTAATCTGTATTGATTCTTCTTGATTTTTTCAAGGTGCACTGCATGCGGATTCATGCAGTGCGCTGGCGTGAGAGGGATGAACTTCTCTCACAGATGATTGTCTCGCTCTACTAGCGGACCATGGATCTTCTGATTCTAGACAGAATGTCTTCTCGCACGCAGGGGGAGCTTCTGTGTGTGTTCCATCTTGATTGCTTCACTAGCATCAGACTTCTTCACATCTGTGTGTGTGTGTGTTCTTCTGAATCACACTTTTGAATGTATGACACTACTTCGTGTTTTTCACACTGAATATTGTTCTGCTCTATTCTGATACATATTAAGTATCATTCAATAAGTACAGTCTCTCTAAGTAAATCTAGGATTAGAATGATTAACCATCTGTAACTAATCATAGAATTACAAGAGTGGCAGTTTAGCCACGACCTAGGAGAATCCATTGATGCTATGTCTTCAGGTCAGATCCCTATACTTCTGTGTACTAGAGCGGTCTCTGGTGGTACTCCCTGGAGCGTGAGGATTGGACGGGTTTCGTTTGCACCGTTGGTTTCGTTTACCTCACCCCTTCGCGGTCTGCGGTCCTGGAGGTGAGTTTGCGATCCTCGAACAATTGTTCGTGTTCGCGAATTGTTGGTCTTCGTTACCGTTGACCATTCATGTTCGCGACACTCTTCGTGGTTCGTGTTCACGACACCCTTCGAGGTTAGTATCTCCATATGTTCGTCTTTGCGAAGATCTTCGTCAGTCGAGGGGCTGAAAGCTAGCAAAGCTTTGTACTCAGTTCAAACATTTTCTATAATCAAATTTTGTCTTCCAAACCAGTGCCAAAAATTGTTGATTGAATTGTTTTTTACAGATCTAGTTTGTTTAAGAGATTCAAATGAATTCTCGTAGAATCTTGTAATACTATCAACACAAGCAATTTTGAATTTACTCCAAAGCTTTGTATTCGGATGTGCTTGAGTATCCCACCATGCTCGTAGTCCTTGAAAGCACAATAAAGCAAAGTAGATTTTATTCTCTTTAGAATAGTGGTGAGGACGAAAGTGGATCTCCAATTTAGTTAACCAATTGTCCCACTTAAAATTCAGAGTCCTCGAAGAATAAAGTGGTTTTGAATGGAAAGTTTAATAAATCAAAATGAAGTAGTAGTTGTGTTTAAATTGTCAACACGAGCAATTTTGCTTTTTACAGCGTCGAATTCCGAGCTCAAACGAAAAAATTATGTAGCTTCGAAAATAACTAATGAAAACACGTAAAATCTGACTCAAGAAAGAGGTTCTTAAAACAAATAATAGGAAATTAATAATTACAAAATTTTAATAACTTTTTGATATTCGTCTTGTCGTTCTAATCACTTTTCGTCTTTACTCCACTACAATCCGAACTCACACTAAGAAGTTATGTAGAGTAAAATGTGTTATATACAACTCAGAAAGAGGGGGGGGGGGGGTAATTAATTTTTTTTTTTTACAAATTGAAATGCATAAATCTTTGAATTCCTTGAAACATTTTTGTGCTCGTAGAAGAATAGAAAGAACCGTCAAAAAATCAAAAACTGTCAGCAATTTTTTTTTCTCGATTACACGGACTAACCGTGGGGGTTCTCGTAAAACAAAAGAACTGTAATAAAATTGAAAGGAAGCCGAGAATACACATTTCTGGGTGTCGTATGGTCTGTATCATGGACACTTAAAAAAAAAAAAAACTGAGGGGTAATCACGCCCCCCCCCCTCCTCTGCCCCTCTTCCCTAGGGGCCTGCGTGTTCACCAAAAAGATCTTTAGGAATATTCCTCAGGAATATTTCCCAAAATGTTCTATTTCCTTACTATCATTCTCTCAACCCAGAAAACAAAAAAAATGGGGGGCGGCGAGAAATGAGGGGAAGAAGGGAGGGGGGGGGGGAAAGGGGAGGCGAATAATGAGGGAAAAGGGGGCCGAGTAACGTTACTTTTAGAAATATTTTTTTTTCAGAAATAGTAGACGTGAGAAATAGAGCGAATAATGAACTTGTTATTTTTAGAAAGTTTCCAAAAATAGTAGGCACGAGAAATAAGAGAAATAATAGACTTTCTATTTTTAGAAACTTTTCGAAAATAGTAAGCACGAGCTATAGGCCGAGCAATAGATTTTTAGAAAGTTTCCAAAAATAGTATGAGCGAGTAATAACCTGCTAAAAATAAAAATTAAAAAAAAACACTAAAACTTCATTCTGAAGGCCACGAAAAAATTCTACAAAGAAATACTTCTTCAAAAATAAAAAAATGAAGTGCTTCTCTCTCACTTGTAAATTTTTTTTTTTCAAAATTATGGAAAAGTGCAATAACTTTTGAGTCTCTTACCCAAATGGCTTGCAAATTGGTGCAAATGAAAGCTAAAACAAAGCTCTACAAAGCTATTGAATGAAATTAGAAATAAAAAACTAAATTGAATGCTGAAAATTGGTATGAGCAGACCTGAAAATTTCAAACTTAAAAATTAGCAAAAAGAAAACTACAAATGCAATAAACTTATCAAATCTAATGAAATTCACATGGAACCATCATGGATTTAGGATCTATGCTCTGATACCAAGAAATGTCATGTGCCAAATCTCAGAAAATAGCAATTACAATGGAAGTAAAGCTAAGAGCAAGAAAAGTACAAAGCATTCAAGATAGCATATCCATAGAAAGATAGAAACACAAAGATCTTCATAGAATCACAATAGGAATGAAAAGAAGAGTACAAAGCAATGTAAATGAGCATGAATTCATGTGGATAGGGCACATGAGACCTAGCATTGGAAATCCCTATGGCTCACATCCATAGGGAAGCTAGAAGCTCTCACTTGCAAATGAGCCAAAAGATTCACAGAATGATGTCTCTTGCCTAGTTATAGACAATGATCTCACTTAACTTAACTATCTTGAGGGATAGTTAGCCCTTGTTAAGTATTATTTAAAGTAAACTGGGCCTTTGTTGGCCTATTATCCTTATTAATTACTTTGGAGGGCCTAAAGAGAGAACCGCCTTGTTTTTAAGGCTAATAGCTCCTTTTGGGCCTACAAAGCTTACATTGGATATTATCTTGCATGTATAAGCATGGATGTACTAATAGTACATGACAAAAACTTACTATTTTTGGCCACCATCAAGCTCTGATACCATGTGAAATTTTAAGATCTAATGATGATCCTAACTGAATCTAGTCCAATAACAATCGCACAACAAATCACCTATCAAATTGTTAGACAATTTCTACACAATCTCTCTAGTTTGATCAAGATCACTCTACCAAAATGAGATAGAATCAAAAGCTATTCAACACATGTTTAGATTTGATCCTATTATTTGCAAATAGGCCATACATAAGCAATATTACATTTAATTCCTTTCTCCAATAGAGATTGGAGAACATAAAATGTAGAAGAGAACCAAAGATGAGATGATAGTATTGCCTCCAAAGCTTTGGTTTTGTCAAATTTTTCCATCACATAGAACATTCTTGAATGGAGTTATTAAATTTGCATGTCCCAGCCTAAGGTCTATGAACTAAAAGACAAGTAACACATGGTTTGTAAGCTCCATAAAGGACTATATGGACTGGAACAGTTACCAAGAGCTAGGTTTCATATTATCAATAATTTCTTTATTGAAAATCACTTTCGGACTAGCTTTGTTTCTCTAAATTTCTATTTAAAAGCCATTTCCACCTCTTTTATAGTAGTCACAATGTATGTTGATAATACATTACCTTTTAGTTATAACATCGAATTTATAAGGGATGTCAAAATAATGCTCTCTCAAGAATTTGAGATGACAAATATGGGTGAGGCAAAATTTTGTCTCTGAGTTCAAATTCACAGGGATAGGTTCAAGCCACTAATTTATATCAATCAACAAATGTAAATTCGTAATTTGAAATCTGATTTCTTGAATTGCAAGCTTGTCAACTCTCCTATGGATTTGAAATTGAAACAGTTTAAGGAACACTGCCCTCTGACTAATGAAGAAAAGGAGCAAATGAAAGAGTAGTCCTATCATTCTACAATAGAATCTCTTATGTATGCAATGCTCTGTACCAAGTCTAACATTGATTTGCATTTAATACTCTGAGTTAGTTCAAGTCCAATATTGGACTCATCTACTAGAAGACTTTTATCAAAATATTTACAAGCAACAAAGGACTAGTGCATCTACTATGGAAGATCAAATGCAAAAGAATAGACTTGTTTTGCAAGGCTACATAGATGCTAGTTGGGAACGTGACATGGAAACTAGAAAGTCCAGTTCATGATTTGTTTTCTTGCTCAATAATGGTCCTTTACCCTAGAATAGTAGAAACCAGACCTCTATTTAAAGCTTCCACAAAGGCAACTAAAAAAGCAAGACATTTATTATCTAACAGAGGGCTATCACAAAAGGTCCAACTCTATTATTTTCTGACAATCAAAGTAGTATAGCTTTGTCACTTACAACAGTGATACTTCTTGTAGAAATAGAGGTGAAAATTCACATTCTACATAGATGCACTAGATGCCGCTACAGTTAGATTTTATTAAGGCCATCGTATATTCCCGGAGGCAGAAACTATGTGACTACCTTAACTATACAAATGTCTATTTTTTTTTCACAACTATAAAACAATTACATTTTATTTACTGTTTTTTCTTTACGCAAAGATTGCACAAAATTAATTACATTTGTAGAGGTTTAAACTCCCAATGATTTGTACTTTATTCTACACTTAAATAGATGATGAAATTCAAATACAAGTAATGCATATCACTCTGTCAATGATAATTTCAATAAGCCCTTAAACTGATTTATATACATGACACAATTAGGCTTATTTTTTAAAGTGTGTGCAATTAATGCATTCTCTTAGATCATGGTACACATAACTTTGCCATTAATTAAAGGTTACTTGTTTTGTTTCTTGAATGAATGAAACTAGTTTTTTTTTTTTTTGAATATTCTATTTTGATGTAGTTACAATTCATAATTCTGATTTCTCGTAGGTTAATGTGTTATTGTTACTAGGTGAATTACGAGAAAATTTGCTAAAAGAGATCTAAACGGGTCTCAATGACCCCTCAATTATTTCTGATAAGCTCATTTGATCTATTCTCTTGGCAAATATTTTTGTAGAGCACAAAATTTGCAGGACATTACCTAACTAAATAGCTAATTATTTACGCCTATATGTTATTGAAACCCATATATTCCTTATCCAATTTTCCAACAAAAATCACCAACTTATCAAAGCTATGATGGTAGCATTATCTTTGATTATTGGCTCTTTCATTTTTAGGTTCACTTATCCATGGTGGAAAGAGATCTAGACATGATAGTAGACCTGCAAATTATGGCCAAAATTCTAAAGCATTATCTCTATCGCTATCCGTAAAATTATTTTTTGCTTTTTCATGAAAAAAAGGAGGTTGCCTCGTAGAACGTAATTTTTGCGCCTCCTTTTTTTCTTTCAAATTTTTTTACATGCACCTTCTGGGACCATGGTGGAAAGAGATCTAGACATGATAGTAGATCTATAAATTATGTCCAAAATTCTGAATCATTATCTCTATCGCTATCCGTAATTTTTGCGTCTCAATTTTTTTACATGAACCTTCTGGGATGCGGAAGGTGCATGGAAATTTTTTTTACATGACCTTATGCACGGAAGGTGGATGTAAAACAAATTCACAGCAAAAAAGAAGAAAATAAATGTAATTTTTTTTTTTCACGCAGCGGAAGGTCACCTCCTCGGCCATTCCGCCATGAGAGGGGACTTTCGCCTCGGCCAGAGGACTTTCCATGACGGATGACCTTGCCTCGGAGGATGACCTTCCCCACCTTTAATTGTGAAGAAGCCGTAATTGGCATGAGGAGTGATGGAGGACAGGTGTTGAATGTTCATAGGCTCTGAACAGCTGTGTTCAGAGCCATATTCAATTGGCCTTCAATTGAAGGGCCAATTACGCTCAATAGCATGCGTGCTTACTCCCGGTAGCAAGCCTGCTACCATGTAAAAGCAAGGTGGCTCGGTGCGTGAAGGGTGCCTTGGCCTTGGCACACATGGTAGCAGACGTGGTGAGGCCACTATCTAGTTCATAACCTTGTTATGTGAGCGTTAATTAAGGTGATTTTATTCTTAATTATGGGAGAAAGTACATCCAAGCTACATGGCCTTTTCAAACACAGCCACGTTTACTAAACTTCATATCAATTCTCGGGGCAATTAAAACTCTCCATCACGGCTGGTATTCTCTCTCTCGCATTTGGTGCTGCGATGAGGTCGGCTTTGCAGGAAGACATCGCCAAATCATCCTCAGAATCTTCCGAGCTGAATTAGCAATTGCAGTTTGGATGCTGTGGATGGGACGCCTGTGGTTTTGATGCAAAATAGGATTTGAGCAGTGGATTGATCGAGAATAGTGCTCAGAGACAGCCGTTTGGCTGAGATTTTGATGTCAATACGACGCACTTGAACGTGTTTAGGGTTTCAAAGATGGCATCGTCAGGTAGTGTGATTGAAGTTTTGTGTTGGATGTTTAGTTGCTGCCGCAGTTTATTTTATATACGTTCTTGATATGTTTATGGGGAAGTAAGCATTTGAGTGTTTGAGGAAAGTATTGCTCTGACTTGATGCTCAGCTAATTTCACCCCCAAGACATCATGCATAGCATATACAGAATTGAGGGATTTGATGCAGCATGCCGAATTTTGACAGTTTAGGATATGAATTGCGTATTTTTTTTATTTGCTACGATTAGTAGCTAGCCACTAGCTGAATCTTGTCTGTCAATATCCTGATGTACGGGTGGTATTGTGAAAGTATGATAGAGAATCTAGAATGCGTGATTTTTGTTCATCGTGGGTTACGAATTAACCTAATCTATTAAAATATGGTGAGGCTAAGTGCAACCCTTGAGGTGCTGCTGCACCTTATTTTAGGGTTGAAGCCTCAACCTCTCAGCCCTTGTTAGGCTGCAATTGAATTCTTCTGTCAAGGGTAATGGCCAGGCGTGCATGGTGTATAGGGCTGGGAATATCTTGTTGTAATAGATCCTAACACCACAATAGGGCAAACACTAACTGATCCACCCAACCTTGCCTACTCCCTGATATAGAGTAAGCCCCTCCTAGCCCAGTGTGAGGACTGGTAACATGCAACTGCCAAGTGTCGGCCACGTGTCACTGACGTGGCCGACTGCACGTCGGGACCCAACTGGGAGCCCTATCTTGTTGATAGGGTCCCTAGGCTGTGTTAGGCCCACCATGGCTATGGACCCTGTTGGGGCACACTACTCACACTGTCTTGCCTGTTGGTCATGTACGCTGGACACGACCCTGACTGTGGTATCTGACCTATCTGTGTTCTCTAGGGTTCGGCACTGGTCACGAGCTCGTGACACTCCCTCCCCCTTAAGAACCGTCTTGGTCCTCTAAGACAAAGTCTAGAAAAATCTTGCGAAGGACGTTGCCTCTTTCCCAAGTGGCATTCTCAACAGGCTGATCATTCCACTTAACCAGATATTCTTGGTATAGAGTATGACGAGTCTGCGTCTCTCTACTATCAAGAATCTCCTCTGGTTCATGTGGAGGTTGCTGAGGATCCAATGGGAGAACTAGAACACTGTCCCCTACCAGATTGTCTGATCTGGTTAAGGCTTTTCGTAACTGACTTACATGAAAGACTGGAAAAACTTTACTGCTGTGTGGGAGTTCTAGTTCATAGGTGACCTCGCCTAGTCTCTTACTGATGGTAAAGGGACCACAATACCTTGGAGACAACTTAGCGCACACTCCTGATTTGAGGGTCGACTGGGACTCTCAAGTAGACTTTCTCACCAGTGGAGAACTGCACATCCCGTCTGTGTGGATCTGCATAATGCCTGGCTCGATCCTGGGACTGCCTAATGCTACGCTTAGCATGTTCTATCATCTGGTTTAGGTCCTCTAAAAAGTTTCTGGCTGCTTCAACTTTTTCTTGTTTAAACCTTACAGCTGTGGGTGAGCGTGGCTGAAAACCGTACATCAGCATAAATGGGTTGTATCCCGTAGCTGAATGTTTGGTACTGTTGTAAGCAAATTCTAATATCGAGAGATACTCCTCCCAATTAGTCTGTTTCTTGCTGACGTATGCACGAAGCATATCCTCCAGCACCTGATTTACCCTCTCTGTTTGACCGTCCGTCTGTGGATGGTCGGTGGTACTTATATTAAGTTTAGTATGGAGATGATGGAATACTGCCCTCCAAAAATTTCTAGTAAACTTACTGTCCCGGTCGCTAACTATGCCGGAAGGTAGACCGTACAATTTAAATAGCCCGTCTACAAACAACCTCGCTAACTCTGGAGCTCTAACGGTTGTTTTGGTCGGAATGAAATGAGCCATTTTGGTCAGACGGTCAATTGTGACCCATATAGCGTCATTACCCTTTTGGGTTTTAGGCAGGCCTACAATAAAACCCATGGAGATACTCTCCCATTTACCAGCTGGTATTTCTAAGGGATGCAACAACCCTCCTGCCTTTAAACGCTCTGCTTTGTTTACTTGACATTTCTGGCAACTGGTTACATACTGGTGGACGTCCTTTTTCATACTGGGCCAAAAAAATTGCCTACGAAGAAGCTCATAGGTTTTCTGTGGTGTCCCGCACTAGGATTGTCATGACATTCATATAGGACCTGCTACCTATAATCCTCTGAATTGGGGACACATACTCTATCTCTATAGAGCAAGTACTCATATACAAATAATGCCTCCAAGTCTTAAGGGCATGGACTATAGAAAAGAGTTCCTTTTCATAGGCACTGTACCTAGTCTGAGCTGGCTCGAGTTTTTTACTCTCGAACGCAACTGGTCGTCCACCCTGAGTTAGCATAGCACCTACTGCAAAGTCGCTAGCATCTGTTTCGACCACAAATGGCTGATTGGGGTCGACGACCTTTAAAACTGGTGCTGTAGCTAAGGCTGTTTTGAGAACATCAAAGCTCTCCTGCTGTGTGGACTCCCAAATGAACTCCTTTCCCTTCCCCTTAAGAAGATTTGTCATGGGAACTGCTATCTGAGCATATTCCTTGACAAATCGTCTGTAATATCCGGCCAAACCAAGAAAGATCTGAAGTTCCAAAATATTCTGAGGTCTCAGCCAACTGAGTATGGCTTTAACCTTATTTGGGTCCATCTTAATCCCATCTGAAGAGATAATGTGACCCAAATATGCTACTTCTTCAACGAAGAATTCACACTTGGATTGTTTAGCATAAAGCTTATGCTTTCTGAGCAGTTGAAACACCTTTCTGAGGTATTTTAGATGCTCCTTCCTCGTTTTGCTGTAGACGAGGATGTCATCTAACAATACGAATACAAACTTACCCAAGTATGGTCTGAGGACACTGTTCATCAAGGTCATAAAGGTAGCTGGAGCATTTGTGAGCCCAAATGGCATCACCTTAAACTCATAATGACCGTGACGAGTCCTAAAAGCTGTTTTCGAGACATCTTTCGATTTTATACGGACTTGATGATATCCCGATCTTGCTGAAAAACTTAGCCCCCTCGAGTTGGTCAAACAACTCGTCTGCCCGAGGCATAGGGTATTTATTCTTAATTGTGACTTTATTGAGGGCTCTGTAATCTACGCAAAGACGCATAGACCCCTCTTTCTTTTTGACCAATAGGACTGGTGAGGCCCATGGTGAACTACTGGTCTGAATTTGGCCTTTCCCAAGATAATTTGTTAATTGCCTAGTTATTTCTTCATCCTCTGTTCGGCTGACCCCATACGGAGGTTTAGAAACAGGTGCTGTACTTGGTACTAGGTTTATTACATGATTTACCTCTCTGCTAGGTGGTAAACCATGTGATAAATCTTTAGGAAAAACATCTTTAAATTTAGACAATAAAGTTTCTAATCTACTGATTTTCTGCTGAATAGAACTGGAAATAGAAACTTCAGGAATAAACTGAAAGTCACATAAGAATACCTGATGGTCTTCGTCTCCGATTAGCTGACAGAGCTCTGAACTGCAGACCATAGGACTGTTGGGAACATCATGCTCCCCATGCAACTGGATCTCTCGGCCTTTATGTTGAAAGTTGAGGGTGTTCTCCTGATAGTTTCTGTGGAGGGAAGGTCCTAAACTGTAGAGCCAATCTCTCCCAAGAACAATATCTGTGCGATCCAGGTGCATTATTTGAAAGTTTATTTCATCTTGGTACCCCTGAATACCAAGATTCAAATCACTTACCATAGTTTTCCATATTTTTTTAATCTTCACTCTTAGCTAATGAAACTATGTACCTATGCTGACTAGGTACTTCTGGTAGTTTAAGCTTTTTAACCAGGATGTAGTGGATGAAATTATGGATTGCCCCATCATCAACCATAACTCTTACTGACTGGTTACCAACTTTCCCATGCATACGTACTAGGTCATGCGGCCCAAAGCTGAAGGGTCTCGCTAGCATTGCAGAGGTCAGCTGGCAACAGTGTTCATGATCTTCATGATACACTTTGATTTCGGAAGCTGCCAAGTCACTGGGGAAACATACAGTCTGAACAAGATGAACTTGTTTTTTATCTTTCTTACCTTTTTTAGTGAAAGGCCCCTTGGGACACTGTCTGACTGTGTGTCCCTTGCCCATACACACAAAGCACAAACGTTCTTGTTTGGCTTTCTCAAAATCATCTGGTTTTAAGTGCTGTATGAGTGAAGGGCGTTTCTGAGGAGCTTCACTTTTAAATTTATCTTGATTCTTTCTTTTTAAAAATTTCTTTTTAAATTGAAAGTCTTTCTGAGGAGGCTGCTCAGAAAGTGGCTACTGTCTCGCCCTCTTCCTACCCACTGAATCATCATAGATTTGAGCATATCTGAGAGCTTGCTCAAGGGTAGTAGGCGAGTTTCTATGGACCTCTACTTTATATTCATCTTTGAGGCCACGGACAAATCCCTTGATTTTCTGATAATCATCCATATTTTTAATTTTTAAAATTGCTTCTCGATACTGCGAGATATATTGGATGAGGGATTTATCCATTACTGTTCTTTCCCAGGCTTCCCAGGCTCTATCAAGTTCATTTTCTGGTAGGAATTTTCTTAGGAAAGCTTCTTCAAAAGCTTTCCATGACCGGGGAGTCTGCCCAGTCTCCTGGAGATTTAACCACCACTTATAGGCCATGGGCCCTAAGGAAGGACTGGCCTCAATAGCTTGCAAATGGTCAGGGGTCTGTTTAAGAGCATGAATGTTCTTCCATTTGCTGAGGAAGGTTTGTAGAATGTCTGCATTTCTATCCTTCTCTTCCCCATTAAAAGTAGGAGGCTTTAAATCTTTAAAAACACTGGGGTGAGACCGTAAAGTCTCACCCGAAACTGATGGAAGTGGAGAAGGAGATAACTGAGAAGTGGAGGGAAGGCTTCCTTTCGCGGAACTCAAAATCAAGCTTTTGAGTTCAGCGAACGAGTCGTCCACATTGGACTTGAAATTGGCTAATGCCAACTTCAGTTCATCCACTTCTGTTACCAGCTGGAGAAACTGCTCCTTGGTAACCAGTTCGTTGAGTTCTTCGGCGAACTGTTCCTGTTCTTCCAATTCCATGGGTTCCTTCCCTTTTCTGTAAGCCAAGGCTTCTGTTTCAAGTTCGTCGAAGCCTCTCTCCAGGGGTTGATCAGGTCCTCGAGGAGTGGTCATCTTCGGAACAGAAAGAGAGCTACCTTAACTTCGGAAGGAAAAAAAAGTCTAAAAGACTAATTTACAACTGTACAAGGGAAAGGAAAGATGACTTAGCTGTTTCTGAGGACTGTACTTCCAAAGAAATTACGAAGAGGAACCCTTTCAGCTCTTTTCCCCGAGATTTCAGACCTGCTGTCTCGGAAAATCCCAGTTTGAAGCTTCAAAACGGTGCCAAATTTCCCGGCTCTGATACCAGTGTAATAGATCCAAACACCACAGTAGGGCAAACACTAACTGATCCACCCAACCTTGCCTACTCCCTGATATAGAGTAAGCCCCTCCTAGCCCAGTGTGAGGACTGGTAGCATGCAACTGCCAAGTGTCGGCCACGTGTCACTGACGTGGCCGACTGGACGTCGGGACCCAACTGGGAGCCCTATCTTGTTAACAGGGTCCCTAGGCTGTGTTAGGCCCGCCATGGCTATGGACCGTGCAAGGGCACACTACTCACACTATCTTGCCCTGTTGGTCATGTACGCTGGACACGACCCTGACTGTGGTATCTGACCTATCTGTGTTCTCTAGGGTTCGGCGCTGGTCACGAGCTCGTAACACTTGTAGTCCAATTTAGTAACCTTTTCTTCAACTCTTAACTATTATTATTGGTTTCTGTTGACCGTAAGGGGTTGAATTATCTACAGTCTTGCATAGAAGGATTCAAGGGAATTCAATTGATAGCAGATGTGGGTGGGATTGAAGTGTGTCTTAACATGTACAATCACCAAATTTTGTTCAGGTTTTGCAACAGAATTGCCAATATAAAAGGAAGACTAATGGGAGAAAATCATTTACATGGTCATCATCACGCAGGAATTTCCTTCTTGAAGTGAATATATAACATTTTGGTTATGCTTTGCTTAATTCTAGGGCCTTAATGATGTTAATTTGAACGCGGATGCGAGGCGCATGATATGTTTTCAGATTATGCATTGGGACAAACTCCATGGTATCCATGATGAGGGCAAGTAAAGATTTTGTGGGCAGGTGCTTCAAAAAATGACAATTCCATGTACTTTGATAGCGTTAGTTGAATATAATGACAATTTCATGTACTTTGAATACACTGCAATATATCTATTTGAAAAACCTTGCTCACACATAATCAATTTGCAATATTCTTTTGTATTATAGATTATAATTCCTTGGCAAAATTTTGCAATTATTTTTCAATGGATTAAGTTAGTTTTTAAATTTCATAGTCAAGGGCCATTCTTATGTATGCTTTGCTGCAATTGAGATAGCAAACTTCATCTTTGGTAGCAATATAATCGATTGTTGACAATAAGTTGACGTTACTATGAATAGTGAGCAACCTTCTTGAAATTATAAAAAAGTCTCTTAGTAGCTATGAGCAAAAACAAGAAAGATTTTTTCTATGATTGATAGTGTTATTAACTCAATCACAAATTTTGGCTTCAAATGAAGTTCAAAAGTAACAAAGAGCATTCACAAAGCATTCTCCAACTAAGAAAACTTAATGGAAGAGAAAGGTTGTCAATAGCTCAAGTAGGCTCAATTGGTGGGGCTCAATTCGTCAGGTTGAGATCATGAGAGGTCTTCACGTCTTAGTACCTAACCCCTTTTTACTTCTCTAACTTAAGGTTAGCTACTGACCAAGTCTAGTGGGTAAGCGTTGTAAAGTTTAAGTATTTTTGAAAAGTAGAGAGTTTGCTTATGATAATTCTTTTTACTCCCTACTAGAAAAGTTTGTTTTGAACTTGTGTATGACAAAATGCTACCTCCATCATTGATTCAAACTAAAGAACAAGTATTTGATGCTGACCAATTCTATAAAGATTTCAAGGTTGCCTATGAGTAAGTGTCCAAAGCCAAAGCATGAATTGGAATAAAACAAAAGAGGAAAGGAATGTTTAATGAGGGTGATTGGGTACTTTTTAAGTTTGATAAGAAAAGACTTAAAGAAGGAAAAGGAAATAACGGTTGCATGTTAAGTTGTCACTTATATATTATCGTGCTTTCAAAGTGGCTTAAGTCATTAATGATAATGAGTATGTGGCCCTAAAAACAAAACCCCCATTCCGGAATGAGGGGTGCAAGTATGATATATGTATATATTTAAGATGCCCCCCCTCTCCCCTTTGGAACGCTCGTTTCAGACAGCAGAACGCAGTTAATTGTTTTTAAAAAAATTTATGTTATAGATATATTATGCATATATATATTATGTATTATATAAACGATATATTAATCACTTAATGTTGTTTGACTATAAAAACAAAAAAAATATAAGTTTAAAAAAAAACATTCAACCAAAGTTCCATGTGTCGTACCACGGCACGGGTTCCGTAGGTGCCGCAGAACTTCAGTTCCACGGCACCCACGACACCTGTTTTTTCTCTTTAAAGTCATTTTTGGTAAAAAAACCCAAAAAAAAGAAACACGTGCCGGTGTGCCATGGTACGGCACCTGGTACGGTACCTGGACCCCACGACACGGGTGCCGTGGGGTACTTTGCATGATTCAACTATAAAAACAATCAGAACAATATTATTTGACGGTCCCTGAATGTTAAATTAAAATTTGAAACACTACCATCAAATCCGCCCGGAACGTATAGTACGACTGGTGTGTGTGTGTTTGAGCCATACTAAACCATCTAAAATCATAACAAATTGTACCAAACCATGTATGACCCGAAACGATCCCCAGGTTAAAAAATCTCGATTGACCCAATTCTAACTACAAGGGGAAAAGCATCTTTCTTGTAACCCGAAGACTTGTTTGAAGAATATATGGTGATGCCTCATGAACCATCACAGAATGGCTCAAAATGTGGAAGTGGAACAAAAAGTAGAACCAAAAAGATCGATACACGTGCCTCCTTGAACCTACAAGATAGGAAGATCCCTTAATGAGAGACACATGGCTATGTAAGCCCTCTCCTTAGCTTTTATCGCGTCCGCCAACATGCAATCGTTTGGCATTCCTGAGGCCGCGCCGAGAGGGCTTAACAAGGGCGCAGGGAGGGTAAAGGAAGGGCGCGAGGGGAGGGCACGCCTAGAGAGCGTGCCGGGAGGGAGTAGGGCGGGCGTGGAGAGGGGGCTCAAGGAGGGCAAAGGGAGCGCATGCGGGGAGGATGCAAGGGCGGGGGCTGGGGCGTGGGAAGGGTGCAGGGAGGCGTGCAATGGAGGGGACATCTTTCTCTCTCTCTCTCTCTCTCTCTCTCTCTCTCTTTGCGCTGCACACCCCCACGCGCGCGCACACACACCATCGGCACACTTTGCTAGTATATATATATATGTGTGTGTGTGTGTGTGTGAGAGAGAGAGAGAGAGAGAGAGAGAGAGAGAGAGAGAGAGTTGCATAGATAACCGTTCCATAGCATTTGGTATGAAATGGTTGGAAATCCAGGCCCTCCAACTTCACTTGGTCTCCCTTGGTTCCTATATATGTGTGTGTGTCCGTGTGCATAAATAATCGTTCCATAACATTTGGTATGAAGTCGTTGGAAATCTAGGCTCTCCAACTTCACTTTGTCTCCCTTGGTTAAGTAACGTTCATCTCTCAAAGAGGTAAACCCACTTTAGAAAATTGGCTGAGATCTTGCAATTCTGCATTTTATCAGAAATGATCTGTATCAGGTTCACCAGACCTCACCGCAATAGTTCTTGGTTTCCCCTGTATGTTATAGATTCCTCATGTTGAGGCTCAGCTTTGATAAAGTAGGAAAATTTCATGAAGAAACGTCAAGTCTACGTAAATTTCTTATGGGGTCTCAGCTGCCTTCCCAACCAGAGGAGGTTGTGATCCCGTAAATTTCTTATGGGGTCTCAGCTGCCTTCCCAACCAGAGGAGGTTGTGATCCCGTCCTGTCCATACGAGAAGACCTGTATGCAATTCAGATCAAGAAGAAGGCTGTTAGGTAGACAACAAAGATCATGCCTCAGCCTCACCTTCAACATCAAGAGCCCATTCCCATATTTGTATTTTAACCCTATAGCATTACATATATTAAGGGAGGGTCAAGCTATTTTCAGATCATTTTCTTCGTTTTGTTTATGTTTACCATTGTCATGTCATATCCCTTCTAATTTGCAGCCAATACTGGTAGTGGTGTTTGTATCTGTTTCATCTTGTACTCAATAAGAGTTCTGAGGCAGCATTATGTTTTGTTCGACAGGCCGTCCTGCACCTTTGAAGCCTTGGGAACGCCCTGGGGCACAAAGCGAAAGCAATGGTGATTCTCCCTTTGCTTCTTCCACTAGTACCCGTACTACTGCGGCAGTCATTTCTTCAGGTGCTGCCAATTCCGAAGAAAAAAAAGACGAGGTTGGGGCTGTAAGGGATTTTTCAGTAGCTGATGGACGGCAGTTGCCACTCAGACCTTGGGAGAGGTCTAACACTGGTAAATCGACTCTTGTACTTCCATTACGTGTTTGCCATTCACTTTACACTGACCTTGTTTGGTGAAGATTTAAATTTTTTCATGCAGAATACTACAGGGGCTAAGGTTCAGAGACTTTTTGACTGTTTCAAACAGGGGTAGGATATGGATCAGTATCAAGCTACAGCAGGCCCTATGGAAGCGTAGGGTACAGTGGCTATGGTGGGACCTTGGGGTCAGATTATAGAGGTGGGTTAGGAAGTTCTTATGGAAGCAGCTATGGTGGCATGTATGGAGGAAGCCCTTATGGGGTGAGTTATGGAGGAAGCCCTTATGGGGGAAGTTACGGAGGAAGCCCTTTAGGAGGAAGTTATGGAGGCTATGGTGGTGGCATGTACAACCGTTATGGTGGTGCAGGTTATGGAGGGATGGGGAGCTATAACATGGGTTCGATGGTTCCTTATGGAGGTTATGGACCAAGGGACCCAAATATTCCAGATGGAGGTCCTCCTCCTGGACCACCAAGTTTCTGGGAGTCCATGCTACGTGTGGTACTCTCTCTCTCTCTCACACACACACACACGCGCGCGCGCGTCATTAGATAGAGAAGCCACACTCTTATACCTAACTTTCTATCTTTTATAGACTTGGTTCCTGCATTTTGTTTCAGGAATGAGATAAAAACATTTTTAACATTCGTATCAATGTTTTTGGCTTCTGCTTATCATTACTGAAGATTGGAGGTGGCCTTTCTATGATGAGTAGCTCTTATACGTAGAATGTTTCTTCACTTTGAACACCTCTGGATGGTGTTTTTGGTTTTTTATTATGCTTTGTGCAGTGATAGCACAAAGAATATGTTATTGCAATTTGTCTTTGAGGCTTTTAGATGATTCATTCAATTCAGAAATTCTTGATTCTCTGGTGTTTTGGATGATGATAAAGTTTCTATAAATCTCTAATCTGGTGAGTTGTTAGGAGTTTGTCCTTTTGCATTACCAGCTCTTAACAGAAAGATATCATACAAAGTTTCATAGTATGCCGTTTCATTTGCAACAGATTTGCTGAAGTTCGTTCTTAGGATGTTATGAGACCTTGTATTTGTGCTTTGCCATTAGAATTGTGGTACTTATTGCAGATGCATGGAGTGGTAAACTTTTTTGGGAGAATATCTATTCTTGTTGATGAGAATACTCAAGCATTTCACTTTTTCATCACTGCACTTCTTCAGGTATGTTCGATTGGAAACCCTGACATAGGAGTAGTTTCTTTATCTGCTTGTTCGTATGGGCTCAAACGCTTTTAAGAAGATACATTTATGCTGGCTCAATTTCCTCCATCTACAGCTTTGTGACCGCACCGGTGTTTTGTACGGAGAGCTTGCGAGGTTTGTGCTCCGCATATTGGGCTTTCGGACCAGAGGCAGAGCAAAATCTAAAGCTGCAAGCAGAGCATTGACCAATGTGGGGACAAAGTTGGGAAATGATTCACATGGAATGCCGAAAGAAGGGGATGGAGCATGGGACAATTTATGGTTGGATAACAGCAGCAATGATCCTAAGCAATAAATGATCTTGAATGGTCGCCGTGTTCTAGTTTGTTTTTCAGTTAGGTTTTTTCCAGTTCCTTGTTTGACACTGCAATCAGTTTGGAATTTCCTTGCTGTTTCTTATCCGCTCTCCTCTTTAAACCCTGCGGCTTCTGAAGCAGCAGCTCACGAGATTGGCCATTCTTGTTGGTAAACTTGGCTTTTTTAGCACACCAGATTGTAAGTGTACCGATAGTTTATTTGAAGCTTGTTGCGTGATATCAGAACAATCTCTAATAAGCCAACAATGGGATTTGTCGTGGCAGCTTGTGTTTGGTTCAGCACATATTGCTCCAGTCAGCCCTGGCTTTTCTGTGTAAAGATTGGAGCTGGCTGATGTTTGTACTTTTTGTACTATGTCTAAAACTGATATGAAGAAATCTGCAAGTTTCATAAAAGAGACTAAAGTGTTTCATGTGTTTTCAAGTTACACAAAATGAACTTTGAATGTGGAAGGCAATTATACAATCATGTGCTATATTCTTTACGTAAGATATTTTGACTGTATATGCATTATAGTCTCCTGGATCTATAATCTAGCGGAGTTTTAGATCCATCATATAAAATGCCAGAGTTCTTGGTGGCCGAGATGTACCTCAACACCCTTTTTGCATTTTTCCAATGACAAACCAATGGATTTTGCATAGATTGGCTTAGTTTGCCTACACTATAACTTAGATCAGGTCTAGTTATAGTAAGATAGATCAAGGAGCCTACAAGTCTCCTATATAGTGTGATGTCCTCAAAGGATACTTTATCATCACTATTGGAAACTTTTACATTTTGCTCCATAGATTTGAAGTTGGGGTGGCCCAACCTCTTATGCCAAAGCTCCACTTGATTGAGCTCCTCCTTCACCATGTTCACACTTCCAAGAAAAACATTAACATCAAGCTTAAAAAGCCTTGCTTGAATCCCTTTACAATGCAAGTATTATTCATCATTATGGAGCAAACACCTTGCTTAAAATGGACATCTAAGCCATCATCCATCAATTGTCCTACACTTAACAAATTCTTAGTGAGTGTAGGAACATAGAGTACATTATCAAGATCTACTCTTTTAGAGGATCCGAGACTTAAGGAAATAGTTCCTACTCCATCTATTCTACATTCTTCATCACTTACTGTTAGAATAGACTTTTTACAACCTACAAAAGGTACAAGAGTTGAGAAAAAATCCTTTTGGAATGTCATGTGGGAATTAGCCCCACTATCAATCCACCATGTGTCATTGGAGTAGCTCTTTGATGTTGATATAGAAGCCATCAAGGATGAATCCACTTCATCCTCATCTTCCTCAAGCGTGAGGTTGCCTTGTTAGCTCTCTCCTTGTGCATTCTTCTTCTTGAAACACTCGGATGCAAAGTGCCCCTTCTTTCCACAAAAGAAGCACTTGAGTTTCTCTTTGTTCTTCTTTCCACCTTGGAGCTTGATGGTTGATCATCATTCTTGGTCTCCTTGTGTTGGATCTTCTTCTTTGACTTTGCCTTTTCCTTGCTTGAGAAGTTGGCCTTCTCATCACCAACATGCAACTTTAAGGATCCAATCCTTTGCTTGACATGAAGGATCCTACTCTCCTCGGCCACAAGCACACTATGGAGCTTGTCAATGGAAGGTAGTGCATCTTGAATAGCAAAGCTTTGTACAAGATTGGAGAACTCATCTCCAAGACCATTCAAAATGATTTGAACAAGTTCATCATCATGAATAGCCTCACTAATGATGGAAAGTTCTTTGTTGAGAGATTTTATTCTCAAGACATACTCTTGAGCACTCTCATCACTCTCTCTAATGCTTTGAAGAACTTTTTTTTTTAATCATAAGCACTCTAGAGGTATTTTTGGATTCATAAATCCCTTTGAGGTAGTTCCATGCCTCCTTGGCTGAGGTACAAGATGCCACTTCCTTTAGAAGTTCATTATTAACATTCATTTTCAAGCAATGTAATGTTAGTCTAGCTCTCTTTTTGTATCTCACTTGATCTTGCCCTTCTTGAGGTTCTTCTTACTCTCCTATGACAAGATCAAACATATCTTGGAGCACAAGTAGTGATTTCATTCTTACTTTTAAGGTTGAATAATTATTAGAATTTAGCCTTTCACTAGTCTCAAGAAGATAGGCTCCAATTGAACCCATTCTATCTAGTAACAAGTACAACAAATGTACTGTTCAAAGGCTCTCCCTTCTTCCTTTCTCAGAATTTAGCTAAAATGCTACTCTCTTGAATCTCACTAGACTCAAGAAGCAAGATCTATAATGATCTTGAACTCAAAAAGATTTGGGAAAGCGTATTCTATACAATCTATTCACTTAGAACCTTGGATTTGATTTTTGGAAGTGCCAATGCCTTTCTATGGTGTTTAGAATTGGTTTTAGTTTCACTCTTAAACTAAAAAACATAAGCCTCAAACTCTCTCTCAAGGATTTGTAGGTTTAATAAGATTCTAACACCATTCACTCATCAAATCTACAATGGAAACAATGGTTTTTCATAAGCACATCACTAGTTTCACTCTACACAACTTGTTTGAAGCTCAAATATCGAAAAAACACAAAGTTTTGGTGAAAGTACAACTCCAGCAACCTCTCACACGTGTGAGAAGTACATATGAAACTTTACACACTAATATGAACCTCAATATCACAAATAAACTATTAGAAAAGGTCGCCCTCCTTCAAAGTGAATCCAGCACCAATGCTTTCACCAAAATGAAGATTTTTGGATCATCAACTAAGCTCTTTGACTTGGCTCTGATACCATGTCAAATTTCAAAATTAAAGGACTGAAACTGATCTAATGATCACAAAGAGTGATTGGTAGCTTGAATTCTTGATCTATATCAAGACTAGCTTCCAAATCTAGCTTTTACTTGACAATCTTTGTGATTCCAAACAAGAACAATAAAAAATGATGATCCACGGCTTTACATGTGTGAAGTATAGCTACTATACGGCCTGATAACAGAGAAATAGTTTACTTATCATTTACTAAGCATTCATCCACAAAGAAAGTGCTTAAGAGAGTCAAAACACAAAGATTGTTTCACAAACCAAGATTTCTCATCATTAGCTCAACAATGGATCCATCATGGATCAAGTACCAAATCACCATAATCTCTCTCTAAGCTGCATCCAGCACGTGTGGGACAACTCATTGTACTTATCCATATCCACTTTGGATAAGATCTATCAAGTTTGCCACATCATCCATTGGTGGTTTGTGTTGACCTTCTAGATTCCTACAATCTAGGACCTAACTCCTATAATGTAGGAGATGTCATATTAGACTCAAATGAAAGCTAATCAAAATGGATCTGAATATTACAAGTGTCATTTCACATGTGTGGATCCACATAGATGTCAAAATACATCAAAAACCATGTGAAAATTGCTTAATTCTAACACTTCAAAAAATAAGTGACAGTTCTTCAAGAAAAGTCATCAATGAATGTCAGAAAATAGAGGGCTCCACCTGCGGAAGCAGTTTGCATTGGGCTACAAATGTCACTGTGTACAAGATCTAGCAAATCTCTAGAAGTATGAACTGAATCGAAAATGAATGGACTTCTAGCATGTTTGTTGATAATATAGCTTTCACATGGAGAATTCGATTTGCTAATGGAAGGAAGATCTTGCACTAAATTCTGATTTGACATTTGATGAATACTATTCAAATTTAGATGACCTAATTTGAAATACCAAAGCATATTAGTTGATATTGAAGTAGATGTATGAAGAGCTTGACTATTTGAAGAATAGCAGTGACTAAGCTTGTAAAGATAGTCACATCTCCTCTTGAAAGCTAAAACTTTTTGACACTTGTCAAGAATGGTGCAGCCCAATGTATCGAATTCGACCCTACGAGTGATTCTAATTATTGAGAGCAGATTTTTGGTCAGATTTGGAACGTGAAGTACATTGGACAACAACTTTACTTCACCTTTCTGAAATTCGACCCTGACTGTTTCTTTGCCCTTGATAAAATGAGATGAGTTTTCTCCAAGTTGCACAACTCTAGAATGGGTAGATAATTTGTATCTTTGAAACCAGTTCTGATGGTGAGTCATGTGTTGTGTTGCTTCCGAGTCCAGATACCAGGAATCGATATCCCATTGTTCTCTGACCTTTGTCGTGAAGGCTGCTTCATCTTCCTCTTGTTGGTGGATCGAGTGACTGGTTGTTACAACATTTGCTTGTTGTTGGAACTGTTTCTTCTTTTCATTGTTGTATTTCAAAGTTCTGCAGTCCTTGATAACATGGCCAGTCCTCTTACAATATTTGCAGAATAGTATCTGCATTGGTTGAAATGATGAAGATCCAAAATTCGATCATGAACCTGAATTTGATCCAAATTTTGATTCAGATTGGGTGTAAGTATATATAGCTTTCAAGATGCTCATTACTAAATGGATTTGGGCTTGAGCATGTGGGGCCAACAAATGAGGGATTTCGAGAAAAAACAGCATTATATATCAAGGTCAATCAACAATGGGTGGTAGTAACTTCGTGTACCTTACAATTGTAGCCAGTTGAATGAACTCTACCTCTGTGGGCTTCTCATGACAAGTGTGGCGATAGATGATCTACCAATACCAGGAGATTTCTATCATATAGTACGACAAAGTGTGGCCTACTACTATTCTACAGTTCACATGTCCAATGTTTTTGTATCCCAGGAGATCGATTGTTCTGATTTAGACATAGAGCAGATGAGAGCACTCTCTTTGTATATGAACTAACAACCAGTTTGTGTTGTGGGTATTTCTTGTACAATAATAAATTAGTGGGTCCCATCACTAAAACTATTGTTGGCCAAGCCTTACTAAGTGGGCCCCGCCACAGTACAGTAGAGCAAAAAGTGTGAGGCATTGGCTTCCTGCGTGTATAAGCCCAGCCCAATGAGCACATTAATTAAATAGTTTAAGTTGTGTTCTAGTGATTTGGGCCTTAGGTGCAAATAAAATAAGTTAAAGGCCAAAGTCCAAGTTACAAGGTTGAGTCAAAGTCAAATGGTGGTAGGTGGGGTGTGCTTCTTTGTGCACCACTAGATCTTTTGTGTTTCTTCAAAGGGCTAGGATTTCAATCCTTGCCACTTCTAGTAGCCAATAGGATGAAAGGGCCTCTCCAAGAATAAAAGGGCACTATTTGTACTCATTTGACATTCTCAATCCAAGGAAGAAACTCTGTTGGTTTCACCATCTCTCTCTCTCTCTCTCTCTCTCTCTCTCTCTCTCTCTCTCTCTCTCTCTCTCTCTCTCTCTCTCTCTCTAGGTTGGGTGTGAATAGCCTTGGGAAGGTGCTCAAGCCCCTAAAGCCTCTCTCGAACATGGCGTTCTCTCTCTCTCTCTCTCTCTCATTGTCTCTCTCTCTCTCTCTTCTCTCTTTCTCTTCACACATGGAAATAGGCTATGTACAATAAAATATAATTCAATCAAGCTATTATTTACATTGTTTCACAACCCTCCTCAAAAAATTATGCATAACTTCGAGGGCTATTGGAACATTTGTAGGTACAATGGTGTGAAGATTAGTTAATAAATTTGATGATGATGCAGGATCACCATATCCAAGATAGAATCTCTTTGAAGTTGACCTCTTCCAAGATGAAGTAGAGAGCTTGCACCATTCTAGCACTTTTGACATTGATTCCTTTCATGTTTGAAGATGATGATGAGCTTGAGCGTTACTTCTCCTTAATGTTGTTGCTCCTTCTTGATGGAAATCATAGACCTCTTTGCCTCATAATGATCACAAAGATCAAGATCACAAAAATATGCACTCATCAAGATTATTAAAAAAATGCATGCTAGAATCATAAGTCCACAAACTACTAATTCTTTGCATGAATTTTCTAATCTTGTAATCTAAAGTAAATTCAAAGTCAATGAGGCTAAATAATTTCTTAAGAGATCAGTGTCCTTACAAGATTATCCACTTATTCTCACAAAAAGTTCACAACTTGCCTCTAGATTTGAGAATTACAGCTATTTGAATCATGAATGACCAAAATCATTCTCTCTCATAAAATCCGAGGGCACATATATTATGAAACCATTTATACTCCCTCGACTTCATATCCGAGGGCACATACATTATGAAACCATTGACACTCCCTTGACTTCATATCCAATGGAAGACAATGAAAACAAGTTTTGTTATCGATTAAAGCATCACACTCAACTAGCATTGCCTTAGTCCAGCTTTGAGATTCAAAAAATGAAAGTGTCGGAGTGCATACCATCTTGCATACCACATGAAATTTGCTTCCCCTTCTCATAATAAGTGAGCCTCATAGGCGGCCCTTGCTCTAGATGACCTTTTTGAAGCACTTGCAATATGAGCTTGTTCCTCCTCAATCTTGCTTGACTCCTTTTGGATCTCAACAATATTTGGCACACTAGATTAAACATTTATGTGGTGGGACGTATGTGCGAGCCAGCTGAAGAAACAAAATGTTTCTATTACCAAAGCTTTGCTAGCTTTAAGCCCTCTGCCTAACGAAAAAGTTCGCGAACGCGAAAGTCAAAGAATACGAAGGACACGAAGCGAAAATGTTCGCGAACACCCACGAGAAGACACAAGCACGAAAGATTAACAAAAGAGAATCTTTCGCAACACAGCAGGAGAAAGAAGATGACGAGAAGGTCAAACTACTCAAAAATTGTCGCGACACTCTTCTCTGCCCTCACGCTCCAAGAAGGACCAGCAAGATCCTGCAAGTACCCTGAAGTACAGATATCTGGTCTGATAGCATGACGTCAACATATACACTTTAGGTCGTGGCTAATGTGCCACTCTTGTAATTTTGTGATTAGCTGTAGATGATTAATTACTCTAATCTAGAAAGTTACAAGAGACGACTATATACTTACAGGATGATACTTGATCAATACAGAGATATACATGAAGTATTCTGTTGCTAGTAAGCAAGAAGACGAAAATACAGAATACATGTCCACCTGCGTGCGAGACAATTCTGTGTACGATCTGAAGATCCAAAAGTCCGCCAGTAAGTGAGACAATCACTCGTGAGAGAACCGTATTTCTATCACACCAACGCACTGCATGGATCTGCATGCAGTGCTTGAAGAATCAGAGAAATCAATAGATGATTTTCTTATCTTGTGTGATCTCGAATGAAAATTAGTTTGTTGTCAATTTACTTGTTTATTTTAATTTCCACACCTTGGTTTGAATCTCGTTGAATGCCGCATTTGATTTGTTAACATAGTACAGTAGTATCTGTTTACATTCTGGAGGACTGTAGGAGTGATGCAGCTGGTAGTGACCAGCAGTCATATCTGAACTCCATCCATTTTTGCACGTTTCGCGTTTGTGATACTGAAGGTAGACTTCAGAGAGCCTTGTTCACACCACCAGCACCTGTAGAGTGTATTGCAATGGACGTTAATCAGGCTATTTTAGATCATGCCACAAACAAATATAGTGAGTGTATTCCACACATGTGTTTGTTTTCCTAATGCATCAAATTTTAGAAATACATTTTTCTAACAATTGTAGTGGTGTCCACTTTTCTGATCAAGCATATACATATTTGACTCATCAAATATTGCATCTTGAAACATTAGAATCTTATTGCAAAAAAAAAAAAGATTCTAAACTCCTTGACTCACCAAATCCAATCATTGGACAAATCAATGAATTTGGATCCACTTTGGTCCTAATATTGAGTTGACTCTCAACAAGAGCTTTGTACTTCTTAAAAGTATAAAACACCATGCTTTTCAAGGACAAAAAATAGATCCAAGTGTATCTAGTATGATCATCAATGAAAATGACATTCAACTTCGCACCTTGAGAAAAACTATGCACATCCAAATGAATAACTTCCAGAGGGTGAGAAATCTAGTGGTAGATCTTTGAAAGACATGATTTTGTGTCTTTGAGAGACTCCAAGCCTCACTTATTACCATTCTTGAAAAATGATCTCGGTAGGTCGAGAGTTATCTCATTTTTGCACTTGTTCTCCAGTTGTGTCAATTCCTCATTGCATCAAGCCTAAACAGCCTCCCTTGCTTAAAGACTTGCCATGCAATTATTATTCTTGAGAATAGAACAAACATCATGCTTGAAATGAACATCAAATTCATTCTTCAACAATTTTCCAACACTCCAAACATTCTTGGTGATAGAAGGTACAAAAAATACATTGTCTAGATTTAACTTCCTTGAAGATCCTAGACACAATGGAATGGTACCAACACCTTCAACACAACATTCTTGATTACTTGATGTAAAAATCATTTTTTTAGCACCATGATAAGAGAGTAGAGTTGAGAAATCTTCCCATTGGAATTTCATGTGGGAAGATGCCCCACTATCTATCACCAATTCGAGTTGCCTTTGCTTGTTAATGATGTGGTTGATGCCATCAAAGATGATTCAAAATTGTCTTCCTCCTCTTCATTTGCAATTTTACCTTGTTTGTCGACCTCTCGTGAAAGTCTCCTCTCGATGCCTCAGGAAAAAGCTCAGTCATCAACTGTGTGAGCGAGCCACCATTTGAAAAGATTGCGTGTGAGGCCCCTTTCCAAAAAATTGAGTTGGCTCTTCACATCGTGGCTTTAGAAGAGGTAAGGACTGGCGCCCAAGGCCAGTGTGAGGAGGAGTGTAAACATGCTCCTTTGATTTTGTGTCTCTGCTAAAGAAGTGAAAAATTGGAACCCGCTCCTTACTAGCTATTGGAAAAAGGAGTGATGATCACGCTTTCCCATCTTATGGCAAAGCAGTTTCTTGTTGATTTGTAGAAAACTATGCAAAAATCTATGGGCAATCACACCAAAGGCACGAGGAGCGTTGAGGTAAGAATGATCTCTTTCCTCATGATAGCCACTTCTAACTAGTAACTGAGCGATGGGAGGAGCGCTGGACCGCCACCTGAGGTAGAAGCAAGTATTAGCTTTTCCCTTCTTCATGCATTCTTGCTGATCATAGATGTAAACAGGTTCAAAGCCTTTTCCTTGATAGGAAGAAACTCAGCATGTTGGCTCATACTGTAGCATCCATTGTGGGAACTAGTTGCACCTCATATGGATTATTTAAAATTCTCATTGACACAAGATAAGCTTTGACTGAAGAAGTATTTACCAATATTATTGACAACAAGCTCTTCACAAGTCTATACTGAGACTCTTTAACACAAAGGTATCAAGACAAAGCAACCAGTTGAACTTGTACACTCAGATGTTCATTTCTCATCAACTAAGAGCAAAGGAGGAGCCAACTGCTTTGTCTCTTTTGTAGATGATTATACAAGACATTCTTGGATCTATATGTTGTCTTCAAAAGCCATGGTTTATGATGTTTTTCTAACTTTTAAAGCTTATGTAGAGAAGCAGTTTCCTTTCAAGTTAAAAGCTTTCAGAAGTGATAGTGGAGGGGAATACACTTTCAGTAAGTTTAAAGACTTTTGTAAGAGAGAGGGTATTCAAAGAGAGTTCTCTTGTTCATATACTCCTCAAAAAAATGGAGTTGTTGAGCGAAAAAATAAAACTTTGTGTGAATGTGCAAAAGCCATTAGTTTGGAAGCTTCTCTGCCTAAAGAATCTTGGGGAGAGGCAGTTGCATGTGCAAACTATCTTTGTAATAGGCTTCCAAATCTTGCAATAGGAAGAAAGACACCATTTGAGATGTTGTATAAGAAAAAGCCTAAGGTAGATCATCTTAGGATTTTTGGCTGTGTATGCTTTGTGCATGTGCCTCTAGAAACTAGGAAGAAGGAAGATCCTAGTGTAGTAAAAGGAATTTTTGTAGGTTATGCATCTACTAAAAAAGCATACAAGATTTATTTGCCCTCTACTGACAAAAATGTTGTTAGTAGAGATGTGGTCTTTCATGAAGATCATAAATTTAACTTGGATGATGCACAGATCAAAGAGACTCATGCAAGATCAATCATCAATCTTGATGTTGTTCAAGAAGAGGTGAGGCCGAGGCTTGAGGAGGAGCAGATTCAAGCTACCACACCCAGAAGATCTACACGCGCAACATCTGAGCCAAGGAGGCTCACATATGATGAAGAAGGAAGGCAAGTGGAAGGTGAAACCTCCTATCATGCACTTTTTATATCAGATGAAGAGCCTAAGGATGTCCAAGAAGCTTTTCAATCCAAGGAGTGGGTTGAAGCAATGACCCAAGAATTTGAAGCCTTGATGTCAAATAACACATGGGAGCTTGTGGAGCCACCAAACAACATGCATGTGATTGGACGTAAGTGGGTATTCAGAATCAAGTATAATCATGATGGATCTATCAATAAGTATAAAACAAGACTTTGTGTCAAAGGCTACTCACGGATTAAAGGTCTTGATTATGAAGAGACCTTTGCACCAGTTGCAAAGATGGTAACAATTCGAATACTCATCTCTCTTGCATGTTTTCACAAATGGAGTATGTTCCAGTTTGATGTTTCTAATGCATTTCTCAATGGTTATCTTGAGGAGGAGATTTATATGGAGCAGCCTCCAGGTTTTGTGAAGGAAGGTGATGAATCAAAAGTTTGTCTTGTGTTCAAAAGTCTGTATGGACTGAAACATGCACCAAGGTCAATTCCTATCTCATATCACTCGGATTTTGTCTAAGTGAATATGAGCCTTCTCTATATTATAAGTTTGTAGATAAATTTGTAATTATTCTTCTCATCTATGTAGATGATATCATTCTTTGTGGAAACGGTGAGAAGTTAGTTGAAGAAACTAAGCATGCACTTGGTACTGAGTTTAAGATGCAGGACTTAGGAGTTTTTCACTATATTCTAGGCCTTAAAATAGATTTTTGGAAAGGTCATGCATTTATAAGCCAAAGTAGATATGCACTTTCTATGCTCAGTAAATTTCATATGGAGAACTATAAAGGCATAGATACACCTATGGAGCACACTATAAAAGTTCCTATTAAAGATGATGAAAAATCCTTTGAGGACATCAGTCTTTATAGGAGTCTTATTGGCTCACTTATTTGGTTAACAATAACTAGGCCTAATCTAAACTTTTGTGTTCATAAGCTAAGTCAACACATGCAGGATCCAAAGTTATATCATCGGAAGTTGGCTAAAAGAGTCTTGAGCACATATTCTTGACAAGCTTCGTAAGAAGCTCGATGAGAAAGCCGAGCAGGGATTTCTGGTAGGATATGAAAACAATTCGTCATACTACAGAATCTACATGCTTGACACAAACACTGTGAAGACATTTGAGAGACATCAGATTCGATGAGAGCAGGACAATGGCCGATGAAGATCCTGTCAGCTACGAAGTTTTGGAGAAACAGTACTATGACCTGCCACCAACGCCAGAGGGAGTAGAGGACGAATGCGAAGACGAAGATTTTTGAGTCATCTCCCATTCAAGCGACGAATCAGACGAAGAAAGATTCGAGAGGCAACCTGCCGTCGCAGTTCCTGTAAATCGAAATGGTTCCGGACCGAGCAGAGCAGAGAAAGTCAAAGGCATAGCTGTTCAGGGAGGATCTCCTAGAAGGTCTTTGAGACCACGAAGAGCACCAGCAAGATTCATGCTAGGCAGCTCAACTTTCACATCAGAAGTATTCTGCGGGTTCAGTGGTGAACCACAGACATTCGAGGAGGCAATCGAAAGTCCAGAGAAGGACGAATGGATCCAAGCCATGAACGATGAGATGGAGTCCATGAGGAAGAACCAAGTGTGGACGTTGGAGCCATTACCTCATAAGCGAAAGATTGTGAAATGCAAATGGGTTTTTAAACTCAAATATGGACTAGACGGGAGTGTGACAAAATACAAGGCAAGACTGGTAGCAAAAGGTTTCTCGTAGAGATATGGTATTGACTACTCTGAAACCTTCTCACCTGTCATCAAGCATTCGTCACTATGTCTGTTATTCGCATATGCAGCAGCTTATGACCTCAGGCTCCACATAGTGGACGAGAAGACAGCCTTCTTGCATGGCGAACTAGATGAAGAGATCTACATGGATCAACCCCCAGGATTCATCTCGAATTCATTTCCCGACTATGTATGCAGAATGCACAGAAGCATCTATGGTCTGAAGCAATCAGCCAGACAATGGTACAAAAAGAAGGATCAAGCCTTGAAATCATTGGGATTCAAACCTCTGTTGGCTGACTCCAATGTATATGTCAAGGTTACAGATGGGCAAATCATCATAGTGGTTGTTTATGTGGATGACACTCTCATACTATGCAAGAGTGAACAGCTAATAGCTGAGGTGAAGACAAACATCTTGAAACACTTCGAGATTGTGGATCTGGGAGAAGCCAGGTGTTACCTAGGCTTACAGATTGAAAGGGACTATAAGGGAGGTAATTTATACCTTCATCAGTCCAGATACACCCAGAAGATCCTACAGGACTTTGGGATGCTGAACTGCAAAGGAGCCAACACTCCAATGCTCGCAGGGACAATTCTAACGAACGAAGACTGTCCAAGGTCTGAGACAGAAAGGGAACAGATGCAGCTCACACCTTATCGGAGGTTGATAGGTTCACTGATGTACCTTGTAGACAACACTGGTCCTGAAATTGCTTATGCAGTATTCAGGATGAGCCAATTCTACACGAATCTAGGGTCGACACACTGGAAGATTGCAAAATGCATCTTGCAATATCTTCAATTGACAAAGGATTACGGCTTGTGTTATTGTCGTGGTGCAGATCTCAGGATTCTATCTTACAACGATGCCAGTTGGGCATCTCTCAAAGATGACTGCAAAAGCGTCTCAGGAGGATGCACATTACATCAGGACCAGCAATTCTGTGGGTCAGCAATAGAGAAGAAGATGATGCAGACCAACTTCATAGGAACAAAAGATATGGTTACAGATATCTTCACCAAGGCTCTGGATAAAGGGCTCTTTGGAGAAGTCTCGGAATCATCAAGCTATCATGCTTTGAGAGGGAGCTGAAGGAACAAAGTGCTCCTAAGTATAAAGCTTTGCTAGCTTTCGGCCCCTCGACTGACGAAGATCTTCGTGAAGACAAACAAATGGAGACACGAACCTCGAAGGGTGTCGCGAACACGAACCACGAAGAGTGTCGCGAACATGAATGGTCAATGGCGACGAAGACCAACAGTTCACAAACACGAACAATTGTTTGAGGATCGCAAACTTACCTCCAGGACCGCAGACTGCAAAGGGACTAGGTAAACGAAACCAACGGTGCAAACGAAACTCATCCAGTCCTCACACTCCAGGGAGTACCACAGAGACCGCTCTAGTACACAGAAGTACATGGATCTGACCTGAAGACATAGCATCAGTGGATTCTCCTAGGTCGTGGCTAAATTGTCACTCTTGTAATTCTATGATTTGTTACAGATGGTTAATCATTCTAATCCTAGATTTACTTAGAGAGACTATACTTACTGAACGATACTTAATATGTATCAGAATAGAGCAGAATAGTATTCAGTGTGAAAAACATGAAGTAGTGTCATACATTCAAAAGTGTGATTCAGAAGAACACACACACACAAATGTGAAGAATTCTGATGCTAGTGAAGCAATCAAGATGGAACACACACAGAAGCTCCGCCTGCGTGCGAGAAGACATTCTGTCTAGAATCAGAAGATCCATAGTCCGCTAGTAGAGCAAGACGATCATCCGTGAGAGAAGTTCATCCCTCTCGCGCCAGTGCACTGCATGTAATGTAGACAATTGGCTAGAAGATTTGGATTATATA
Source organism: Diphasiastrum complanatum (assembly GCA_029204225.1). Lineage (NCBI taxonomy): Eukaryota > Viridiplantae > Streptophyta > Lycopodiopsida > Lycopodiales > Lycopodiaceae > Diphasiastrum > Diphasiastrum complanatum. Next base: position 36,221,197 of record CM055095.1, read on the forward strand.
ACTTCTACTATAGTGGTGGTATTGATGACAGTAGTATGGTTTTCTTTGCCTCATCGGGTTCCCAAGGACGTGTTAAGTCATGGTGGAACATCGTTCATGACTTTCTTTCTGAAAACTAGTGAAATTTCAAAATAGTTTTTAGACAGGTCTTTAATCGATCCGACTTCATCCAATGATGTTCTTTGAGCTAGACAACTATAGTTGCTGAGTACAATCGGGAATTTCAACAAATGGCCCCAGTATTCAATTATGAAGAAGTATATCTTGTAAAATGTTTTATATATGGCTTACAACCTCAATATCGGAGCATTGTAGAAAACTATCTCCAAACTGCTTCTCTCCAGCTTGGGTTTCAATTAAGGAAAACTATGGAATATGATTTAAAGTACGAGCAACAAGAACAAAGGCTTAAGTTGGAAGCTGAAAGGAAAGAAGAACAATCCAGATGGTTTGAGAAAATGAAGATGCAGATTCAAAAGGTGAGTGTATACACTAAAGCATCAGTGGATCGACAACCAAAACAGGTACAAGAAAGTAAAGAAACTTTTGAAGATGAAGATGATCCCAATGAGTCTAACGAGCAAAGTGACAACGACGAAGCAGATGAGCAAAGCGATGTCAATGAGTCAGATGAGCAAAGCGACGAAGAAAGTCAAGTCTCAGATCCAGATACAGTTGTATACAACAAAAGTCCAATTCAAAATTTGGATCAAGTTGCAACAACAGATGGTGAAAATCAGAATTCAGACAAATGTCAAGATTCAGATTAGGATGTGAAGATGATTGAACATCCTTTTGAGTTTTACTTCAACCATCAAAGTCCGGAACTTGACCTACATCAATGCCTTAATCTGGTCAATGAACAAGCAACTATGGATCATCAAATTGAGAATATTGCTATGCTCGAAGAAAGTTGATCAAAGCATTCACCAAACTTTCAGATTGAGGACTATATGACACCGACATTCTATGGCTTGGAATTGAGTCGCTATTTAAGGATCCGATCTGCGAACCAATGCATTTTGATTTGGAAGCTTTCAAGAATTATTTTTGACAATGATCTAATGGAGTATGAGGTATTCAACATGGATACTGGTAGAAATGAAGAGATTTTATTAATCCATGGAAATTCTACTTGTATCAATACTTTGGATTATTGTTCCAACGCCTCATGGATCCATTTTACAAGAGCTTAAAGTGGCTTCCGTTGGAGAACCCTATTCCTATGGATTCTCTAGAACTCAGAATATATTATTTACGTGCATATTCAGAATGTATGGATGTGAATAATGATTAAATATTCTCTTAGTCAACCAACACTCTATAGGAAGCTAATTTTAAAATATGCCATCAATCTATATTAGTTTCATTGGAGAGGCTTACATTGCTCAGTGGACTCTAATAAGGTTAATCTTCTCTTGAGTAATGTCAGCAATGATTGTTCATCAATGGTTATTTAGAACAATTGAAACATGAAATCCTTGGTTCAACTTTGGAATGTATTTTCACTATTTGGGATTGATGCTTCAACGATTTATATGGGCAACTACAAAATTTATATTTCGAGACAAGATTTCATTTTCGAGGTCAATCAGATCAAATATTCACAACCACCTATGATTGAGGTATTGACCAAATTTGAAGAAATATATTCTGGTCAACAATACGCCCAGAGATATGCTTCATCGTATGACATAGTGTCAATATTCATGCCGACTACTTCATATGGAGCATTTATATATGAACAACAATTCATTACTCCATTGTTTATGACAAAATTGTAATTTTTGTACCATAACGCTTCTACTCTTAGGATTAGCGATGTCTTCACTTTTCAAACAAGAAAGTTTGATCCGTATGCTTCAAATACTGTGCATATCTTTGATTGGATGCTATGAATGGAAGCCATTGTCTTAGTGACGTGGCTCTAATTAAGCCTTATGGCTCTTATATCACTGTTGGAATCCCTTGGGCCCGAAAAGGTGGTCACTGACAGAGTCGAGCAACTCGGGTTGCTCTAATACCACTGAAGGAATGCATTGGGTGATTCATGTTAGAGCTCAGATGGAGCCGATCTGTTGGATAAGGCTACTGCCTCAAGCCGTGATCAGTCATCCTCTGAACAAGCGACAACTACTACTAATCTGGCTTGGTGTTTATGAACAACAGATAATGTCTTGATGACAACGAAAATATATCTATTGATAGTAAAAATGAACAAGATCACAACATTCACAAATTACAGTTTGAGCAGAAGAGATATACACATCTATATTATCAAAATCGAGTGTACATAAAAATTCTTTCTTGAGCGTTGTTTGTTTTCCAGATCAGTGCGTCAGCGTGAGAGGGGTGTTCTCTTCTCATGCACAGAACTAGCTACCGCTAGAACTATCTTTCTTCCTTGATATGCGCCTCATTGAGTGTTGCGTTCAAGACTTTTCTGTATCAGTGTGTCTTTGTTTGTCTCTGATCTAAGACATATATCATGCTGGATTATATTACAAGATTGATTAGCTAAGTTTAGGCTATGTGTTAACGTTGCATGGCAGAGGTGGAACGTGGTAGTTTGAAAAACTTCATGTCCTAGTAGTTGAGGTCCAATAGTTCATCCTCACCATGGCTTGCACATTGATACTCGGAAGTGTCGGCCTGACCCGAAGTGCCAGCCCTCTGAGTATGTGGCGAGAAAGCCGAAGGTTGGCTAAAACAAAGTACTAGGTCATTTTAGACCTATTTTTGTCTTTTTACCAAAATGCAAAAAACGCGAAAAATGCAAACTATGCAAAAAATAGTTCAAAATATGCAGACTGTGCAAGAACTAGTTTAAATATGCAACAGTCTAAAAATACAAAGGCTTTAAAATAGAAACTCAATGTTTCTTCATTGTTTGACCTTTGGTTTTGGCACGAGGTTCATCTTTCGCACTTCGGGTACTTTGGCTTCGGTGACTTTGACTTCAGACTCTTTGAGCATTTGGTTGCAGGGGCAAACGTCGAGCACTTTAGTGTCAAGCACTTTGGCTTTGGCCTTTGCCTTCGCCTTTGACCTTCGACCTTCGCCTTTGGCCTTTGGTCTTCAACCTTTTCGGCTTTGAAGAATGCCAAGGAATGGCAAGAGTTCACCATTTCCAACATTCTTGAAACTTAGATTAATCTAAAGCATCAAACAGAATTGAAAAACAAGAAAACAAGAAACTAATTAACAAGCATACAATTACAAGAATCAAGAAATACCCATCTCTTGATTCTTGAACTTCTCAAGAACATCAAGAACTGAATAGTAGATGAATATGCAAGGTCTATGCACTACTGTAGCCTATGTAGTTTACTTGAAGCTTGATCCTATTCTAGAAACAAGAAACAAGAGATCTAATCCAATCTACTCCACAATGCATGATGAAAGAAAGCAAGAAATTAATCTAATTCCACAACCACACTCAAAGGGGTGGAAGGGCATGATCATAATGAAATCACTCAAGAAAGCTATGAAGGATTTCAGATCATTCAAGATCCAATCCATGTCTTTGATCTTTGGTTACAATAAGGAGCAAACCAACAATCCTGCCCTGAGAGACTTTATCCTTAGCACATACTCTTGTGAACTTTCATCACTTCTCCTCATGCTTTGTAAGATTTGGTTTCTTAGCATAAGCACTCTTGAATTGTTGTTGAATTAACCTTTTAAATGTTGAAAAAGTTGGGTGTACTAGCACTATCAACCAAACATAACACTTTTCTTTCATTAACCAGTGCTTCAATACATATCTGATATATTTTTCTTTAAGTGTCTTCTAATAGCACTTTCTTGTTATCCATTTAGTTGGGTGTTCTATTGAGATTCCTCATCTAATGATGGCTCTTCATTCTTCACTTCATGTAGTGACAATTTATTCTTGGCTTTTCTTTTTGCATGATATTATCCTCACATTCATCATATTCAATAATTAAATATATACCAATATATTTTTTACTATCGCACATGTGTCCTAGTTTTCATTTTTACTTGCAAGTGAAACATAATTCCAAGACTAGCTTAGATCTGATAATCTTGACTTCAGGTTTTGCTTCCATTGCAACAAGTTCCTTGCTAGTATTCTTTTTATGAGAGGTTTGCTTCCATTGCAACAAGTTTCGTGCTAGTATTCTTTTTGTGAGGTTCCTTGACTTAGGATATTGTAATAATCTATTCTCCCCTTTATCATTATTGCTTGTGTATGATGACTTGAACTTATTGCTTCAATCACTTGCATCATACTTTGATGATCTCCATTTGTTTGAACATTTACTTGGATATTTTTGTCCAAGTAAGAGCTATTTGCATAGTTTGATCCATTGAATTGCAAAATAGCATCAACAACAACTCCAATATCACTTTGTAAATCCTAGATATACCTTCATAATTGGTCATTTTTAATGATTGTAGGGAGTTTGAGAGTCAACTTCTAGAACTCAAAGTTGCAATCTTGAATATTACCCTTTCATCAAGTTTTTGTCCATCATTTGAAATTTATTTCATCTTGAAATGGACTCTTGAAAGTACAAATACAAGCACTTATAAGTTGTAGCCTAAAAATGAATGGTAGCATAAATGATTTTGGTTCAGTCAAACATCTTAAACAACATGAAATATCGATCCAACATGTCCAATCATTCCATATCAATGGATTGATGGTCACCATTAAAATTTTTGATGGAAATTTTATTTTATAATCACATATGTCCATGTGATGATTCCATTGATCACCTTGTTTGTCATGGAACTAAATTACCCTCTAGATTTTGTCTTGTAGATCTCTACATAGATTGATCTACCCTTTCTCTATTTATCAAGCTATTTTGACTTCCTCATTACTTCTTAGAATGTACTTCTCCTTATTCATTGAAAATCTTTGTTTTTTTCTAGGGATTCTACTAGTAGCTAGGTCATCACTCTGCATATCCTGGTTGGATTACTCAATTCCTCGACAAATAGGCTGTGATTGTAAATTTTATGTTTGTATGAATTGAATTGGTGCCGCTAGAGCTTTTTCATCATCGAAAGTCTGCACTGTCGGATTTTTTTGAACCATATGAACTCTACTAGAAGTTATATCCTGGGTAGACTCAGTTTGTTGAACAACTTGTGACCGAGTTTGTTGCATATTTGTAATAATGTAGATTGGCTAAGTGTTTGGTTCTAATGTTGATGCTTGAAATAATTGTTGCCAATTGCTACCGTCTTGCGTTCTATTTTCATTTAGTATCCACAGGAGTAAATTGCAACTTTCATCACTTGATTGTGGTCATGACCTATTGTGGTGTGTTGTCAACAAATATAGGAACTTCACTAGTTGATGAAATAGTTTCAATATTTCAATTTATGTAGGAAAGTCAATAGGGAATAGATTCTTAGCAGCTACACTTTTCCGTGTTATGTTTACCTCAAGCTCTCGCATTGGACACTGGTGTCACAAAACAAAAATTTCTTTCTCCACAATGATAGCTACTACTCAAATTGCCTTTTGATTTCAGACACAATGGGTAACTACATCAGTAGAGTAGACATAGTGAATTTGTATATATCGTTCACAAAGGTACCAAACAATGGGTTATGATGATTCATTTCTTCCTTTTGTCGAACTTTAGATAGTTTGAACTGGTAAATTAGCTTTACTTCTGTCCTGCTGCATCATTTGGATGGCATTCATGGACTCCCCAAAAATGTGAATGATATACTTGCTAAATTGGAATGTGCTTGCAAACAGCACTAACCCCAGCTTTAATCACAAATTCCGTGGAATAGATTAGGAACAGGTATCTTTAAAGTGGAAGAGTATCTGTGCTCATATTTGGGAATGGAAAATTTGATGATTTGAAAATCCTGTTGTAACTGGCCAACTAGTCTCCGGAATCTCACAGTGCCCAAACAAGCATGCCTCCACGTCAGCCCAGCCAGCTGCCTCAAAAAGCAAACCGCTGTGACAAAAACTCATTGGATCCTTCTCCGAGTAGGAGAGGGAAATTTGTGCTGAAGCCACAACCAAAGGCAACAGCTTAATATTGTGTGCACTGAGCAAAAGCCTCAAAGCTTTATTTTGTCCAAACACGATACCCAAGTCTGCATTTAGCAAGGCCAGTAAGTCGTTGGGGCTGTCACCGAAAAACACCGCCATCTTCCTTTCAAGAACATTATTCCTTCTGGCTGGAGAGTGTGTCTTGGTTTCAGTGTTGTTCCTATCATTCTTGATCTCTCTTGGGGAATAAGCTTGAGAGTTCAGAGGGTGAAGAGCATGACAAGGTTGGCTAACATAGTCAGAGTTGCATGAGCTATACACTAGTCTAAGAGCTTGCAAAATTGTCTCTTTGTCAAATGCATCCTGTACCGCCCCACAGAATGTACCATCGGAAACCCCTTTGGTATCATACTGTAAGTCATTCGAGTGAATATACAACCTTCCTTCTGCAAAGCCCAACATTTTCAGCCTGTAAGTTTCCAGTATTACGTAACCCAAATGTGTGCAAACAGCTTGTAAAACCAATCAATTATCCTCCAAGAAGTGACGCGCGTAGTGGTGAACAGTGAAGATCTCTTTTCCTCTCCTTGAGGTCTAGAGTTGACTCCACTCAGTTACTCCAAATGAGGAAAATAATATTCAATAAAGATGAACAGCTCATCGAAATGATTTCATACAAACATTGACACATCCTTCTGTCTCAAGTAACAATATACAGACGGTTTTAAAGTGGCAAAATTGACTACCTGTAAGTGAGGGCAACCCTCCAGCAATCAGATCACGAGACCAGTTTGCAGAAATGAGATGGATGGTTGTACCACCAGCCACCAGACGGAGGAGGACCTGAGCACATCCTCTACGAAGAGCAATTCTTTTTGCTGCACCTCTTATCTCTTCCCTTGTTATTCCACGCAAGACACCCGATGCCATTATTTCCTGTATCCAGGCAGTACAGAAACCAAAACTTAAAAGAGAAATTTCTAACAAACCTGAAGTGTAAGAAATGAAAAGATAGCTTGAAGGCAATATTCATATTACTCACTGTATCCTCTATGCAACCATGGATAACAAGATTTTTGAGTTTATATGGCATGCAACGTATGCTTGAGAATCTAGACAAAACATTTGGCCAACGAAAAATACCAACAAAATCCATGTTATTAAGAACACTCTTTGTGATAAAAGGACAGCAGTCACACATTTCTCTCACGAGTCACTAGATAGTAGGTTATGCAGATCATCTTGATCTAGACCATCTACGATCTGAAAGTTTTTTTCTTTCAGGCTTCCAGTTGTGAGCATGCATGAAAGCCCAGCAACCTCCATAAACAGCATAGTGTTCAAGCACTTTCAAAGTTTTTGTTCTTTCAGGCTTCCAGTTGTGAGCATGCATGAATGCCCAACACCCTCCATAAACAGCATAGTGTTCAAGCACTTTCAAAGTGGTTGTGAGGCACTGTAGAAATAAGGAAAAGCATGAGGAAGTATCAGCTGAGGAAGTATAAGCTATTACCCAACCCATGTGACACTAGCGTGCTAGCATTATACAATCACTCATTGAGTTCATCACCAGCTTTGGGGGATCTTTGTCCAGGCCAATATTGTCCTTTCAGTTGTTGTAAGACATATAGCAAGCTCAAATCTTTGATCTACCTCGAGCAAAACTCTTCACGAAAGAATAAAGTTAAGTAAAACCGATTTTTTGCCACATACCTGATTCACTTTTTTCTCCAACCCTCCAAGAAGCTTCAAAACTTCTCGCAATCCAGAGTCGTCGTAAGCCAGTCTTTTCTGAACCCTTCCAGGCTTCCCTTCGGCATACCCAGCTATTTTAAGATAGTCCTGTGCTAATTTAACTAAACGCTCCAACTTTGGATCCATTCCTGGAAGCATATACAAGGCATCCATGTCTCTTATCTCGTCAGCATTTCCAGTAGCAATTGAAGCCATCATCTCGATTGATTGCTGTGTAAAATTGTTATTCAAGCTAACATTTTGCAGGTCTGCTAGACATTCTTTTATACGTTGATCATGAACATCTAGCAATGACCAATACACTGCCATCAAGTCCCTCTCGATGAATTGCCCCCTATCGAGACTTTCAACGCCTCCATTAACTTCCAAAGAGTCCCTTTTCAAGGCAGCATCTGCCAATGCCACCAAAATTTCACCGGTGTCCTTCACAGTACAAGTGACATCGTAATCTGTGGTAAAAAGAAGTCTGTGAGCATACCACCGACTAGAATTAAGACATTTTCCACCCATCATCAATAAACTTCCTGCTGATGCTGAATCAAACACACGCAATTGATGTCCAAGTGTTGTGCTGATAGCATACTCGAGTTGATTGAGTTGATCTGCAGTGACTATATTCTGGGATAGTTCGGTATCCAACTCCTCTGCCAGTAACGCGGCAGAAATCTACGCACAAATGAATTTCGGTTTAGAAAGAAGGTTACGCTATTGATACTTGAGAATAGTATCCTCTGTTATTTGATGATTTTATTCATGTACTAGCATTTGCAAAACTTCCTGAGAAAAGATTCCATTGACGCAAAGCAATAAGGTCGAGTGATTTCAGCAATTAAAACCTCCAACAGAAGTTTGCACTGGGAGCAAACCTGGAGCTCCGAGTTCGAGTAACCGGAAATCCAAAGCTGATAAACACTGGTTCCTTTGCCAGATAATGGTATGTGATCAGCAATTGTACTCTCCAGCACTTTCCGTGCTTGCAGGATAACCAAAGAACTTAACACAACTTTCAAGCTATCGCCAGAGAGAGCTTGCTCTAAGAGAAACGCTTTAAATTCTTTAGCAGAGACGCTAACTTGCGTAATATCGCTTAAATGGTCACCTGAAATCTCTTGCATTTCCTGAAAATATAAGACCATGTGAGACAAACATGCAGCTCAGGTATTTACCATCGATCAGCTTAAGGGAAAATGACGATCTGACCAGTGGTAGGAAGGGGATTAAGTCCGATTAACCAAGGAAAGGGGCTAAATGTAGGCAAATTTTACCCCATTACAGGAAAACTTTCTGAGATTCTGTACATAGTTGCTCAATTTGATCAGCGAAGTTGATACGGGCTGATTGCTTAACCTGCAAATACATCAGCAAGCCTGTGTTTAAACACTACGGGCTGTTAAATAAAGTTCAGACGACATCGATACCCGACCAAACTCATTGTTATCGTCAAGAAGACAAAGCGGCCTATACTCAAAACACCAGACAAATGCATTTCTATCTCCTCTTTGAAAACGGAATTTCTACAGTGAATTCAGTGCTATTACAATTGGGAGACAGCAGTAAGGATGTATGCTTCATCCTGAAGGTACTTAGCCAGGGCTGACAAGGGCAGCGTCCCAGTTATTGTGGAGAGTATGAAGGGGTGATGCATGATATTGCTCATTTCAGAAGCCGCCTGTTCCCAAAGAACATCAAAATTTACACATTCGATCTTGGAAAAATCAGCTCCTGCCATTTTGTTGCTGCAAAAGGTTCTGAATATTTTGGGATTGGAAGTAGGCCTTTTACCCAAGCAACCCTGTCACAAAGATTACAAAAAAGCTCAGTAGGGATTGGCGATATTCCGGCATAAACTACTGAGAACGGCAATAATAACGTGCATAAAAGTGCGGACTAATTAGAACCGTGCCTCTCTGCCTCGAACTTTACCAATCGACATACACTACATCAAAGCAAATTCTTAAGCCAACACGATACGATAAGCTGTTTACAAGAAATGACTATCAAGATCAATCGAAACACAATGAACCTTACGCTCGTCTCATTAAAAAATCAATCCCTCCAGAAAGAGAAAGCTTTAGTGTCCTCTGAATATCGTTGCTGTAACTCATATATTTCAAATATCGTTTATGTAACACAAAATTTCAAAAGACAAATACAAGAAATGCTGATTGTAGTCTTTTATCAGCAGAAGAAAAGATTGCATAATTATCGATAACACAGCCACAAAATGTGCGCTAATAACGCTTTTTAAAGGAAATTGCATGCGTTATTTCGAATTTAAGGAGCAATATATATAAGGAATAGAACATCGAGAAAAAGTGCATCCCAAAAAGAAAAAGCCAAAAAACACTAGGAAAAGCAAGAAATCTACTGTAACGGAACAGTAAAATGAATTGCTTACAATAACTCAAACAAACAGGCTCGGTAATCTACTGCAAGACAATGAAAAATTAGAAAGCTCAGAAACAGACTTGAACATAAGCTATTAGTCATTAATGAATAGACAGCAAATTGCATAATGATTCGATGAACTCTACATAATAATATCATTACTTACGTTAGAAAATGAAGACATTGAAGGAATAACGAATCTCAATAACTTGGACTACATTGCCATCAAAAAGAAAAACATCAGAAAGCTCACATAAACAAGAAACTCAGAAAACTAGATAAAACCACAAGAGTCTTACACGCAGGCTGCTGGATCTAGTTGCGACCACAAAAGCCCAACTCCAAGAACACGTCGAGGCAAGGGGAGCAGGCGGAAGCAGGCTGCGGATGAAGCAGGAGGAGGAGGAGGAGGGGAAAGCAAGGTATGATGAAGCACCCATTGCCAAATCCGGGCTATAAAAGCAGCGAGGGGAAGGAGGGCAAATCACCCACCATGCGCACAACAATTTGGCAGATTATGATGCATCAGGAGGGAGGGAAGGACTACGGCGGTCCGATGATGAGCGAAGGAGGGTGGGTGGCGGATCGCATCTGCGGTGGAATGTTCAGTCCATGGCAAAAGGCATCAGGAATCGGCCATCTCTATTCTGCAATCCAATGGAAATAGCAAAGACGATGAAGAAAAAGCAGAGCACCTACCAGGATCTAAGAATGGATATTCGCATTATTATTATTATTATTATTATTATTATTATTATTATTATTCCTATTCTTATTATTATATTAACCTCAGCGTTAGGCTCTAGGCAGCCAAAGGCCTAATCTAATATTCAAGAAAAATAAGGCCCTCCCTCCCTTCCTTTTGTACAAGGGCTAACCAAGTGCCTACCTAGGACTAAGAGACTTGGGTCAAGGGTAGCATTCTATTTATTTAGAGATCTTAGCATTGTGGGAATAAATCTCCTCTTGAGACTTTAGAGTTTTTTTTTGGCCTTGCTAATGTGTTGAGGTAGGTCAATGGAGTTTGAAAAAACGTCAATGGAGTCTGAAAAAACGTGAACGTTAAAGGCTAAATGGTTGTGGTAGTCTTCACATTTAAGGTTTGCACCTTTGTGGGAGGCCTCAAATAGTGAATGCATGCATGCGAAAGCAAAATTAGACAATGGCGTTGTTTTCCGCCTTCATTGTTCAAAGAAGAAAGCTGCCATGATCAAAGGAGAAAGGAGCAAAATGCAAAACGAGGGGTGACAAAAAGCAGCAACAGCAAAACACATTGTTCAAAACAACCATCGCCAAAAAAACAAACGCTATTTATGCAGTTGCAGCTACAAATGCCTCTGATCCTAAATGTCATGTGCTGCATGTAATTAGCTCATGAGCTTACTAATGAATTTCCAAATATAGCCATGGAGCTAAATTAGATTAGAACTAGTCAATAGGACAGTTAATAAAGTGGTTCGAACAACCTCGCTATAATTGAGAATAGCGGAATTGTAATAATGGTTGTAAGGCCCAATTCAGCTAAATAAGGCCCCAAAACCTAAAATCACATGAGAGCTATGATCATGCTCTAGAATCAGGCCCCTATCTTGTGAATGATCAATAATCATGAATAAAGATACCTTACTTTGTCTAATTTGGTGAAGTTTTGCTACTTTTAGCTATCTTCTTGATTTTTGACTAGTTTCTTGATTTCTTGCATTTCCATTGTAATTTGATGTTTAATGAATGGATTAGTGTTTGAATGCTAAGATTGGCACATGACAATTTTGTTATCAGAGCATTAGATCCTTTCTCCATTAGATTTGGTGGATTTTGTTAAATTTGGCTGAGTTTTTTGTTTAAGCTTTCTTGATTTTTCAATTTCCAACAAGTTTTGATTCAGTTATTGACTATCTAATTCTCAATTTTTTGTGTAGTTTCTTGTTGTAGATCAATAGATCTCTCTTTTAGCTTTCTGGAGGTGCTGAGATTTTTTGATTTGGAGCTATAATGACCAAGTTATGGCCATTACGGTGATTTCTTTCTAGTTTTAGTTAGTGATAGTTTTTTGCAGTCTGTTTTTCTCCATTTTTTGGTTGTACTTTTGGATGAAGTTGCTGAAATTCACATGTGTGGGACGCCTTACACATGTATTTTTTAACTCCTAAGCACAATAACACCATAAAGATCAGACTAGCATTGGTTGTCAATAGGAAAGCTGATCATACAAGCAATATTATTGTGTTACAAGCAAGCTCTGTCAACAAAACATCAGACTAAGCATCATAAATGCCTCTACTCGACTAGAGAGAGAAAATAGCAAGTACAAAACTCGTGGAGAGACAGAGAGGGCACAAAGAGCTTGTCTCCAAATTTGCATTACATACAAATTTCATCACATTCTCAATGAGAGTACATCACATATATATAGATCCATGGACTCTCCTCCTACTTTGAGTTGAATTGGAGTTGTGGATCCACCTCTCAAGCTATCTAGACTTATCCAAAAGATGGGTCTTTACTAAGCGAAAAGAGCTCAATTCATCTTTGACATTTTTAGGACCCACACTCAAAACATTAGATAGATTTTTCAATATTTTGACAGAAGTTTGTGACTGTAATTCTGTAGGATTGTAGATCTTTGTCTTAGCCTGAATTTGAGCCAATTTCCAGTCAATTTGGTTAAAAATTGACTGAGTTATGACAATTTTTGTGAAAGAGGTCAAATCCTAGCTTTGGTAGAAAATTTGGGAGAGAATCATTTCAACCTTTCATTGCTGAAGTTCTGTTTCATTGTAAATTTTTTTCCAGTTCTTGCATTTTGAAGTTTTCGTTTTAAAAAATAAAAATTTAACCCTAACCTCATGCGACCTAAACCTAACCCTACATGCCTACCCTAGCCTGACTTATCCACCTACCCTAGACCTAACCCTAATTCGTCTCTTTCTCTCTCGGCCTGCGCATTTCTCCCTCCCTTCTCGCGACGCCTCTAATCTGAACCACCATCACCACATTTCTGGGAACCCCGTCGCCATCTCCTCCCCAGACTCAGATTGTGCTCTGCTCACACACACTAATGGATCGTCCAAGATTTAGATGCATCTTGTCGATGGCATCCTGCATATCCCGTTCATCAGCAAATGTCACAAACCCAAAACCTTTTGGCCTACCATTATCTCTGTCAAAACCACCTTTGCCTCCACTATGCGCCCAAAACATTGAAAGGCATTGTCCAGATCTCTGTCAGTGGTGCCCACGACTCACCTCCCATGAAACACCGCAGCCCCGCAGCTCTTCAGTTTCCGCCATCTCTCTCTCTTCCTTTCTCTTCCTCTCCACGCAGTCAGCGCCAGTCCGCCATTGTAATTTTTTTGAAATACTCTCTGTACACTCCCCCGCGCCCCTCCTCCTCGCAGGTGAATTAATAAGATTGATCTATATTGACGAGTGCCAATCAGCAGTCGGACGTCTCCAGCATCCGCTTGAGCATTGATTTCAGTTGTTTTGATTACAGCATAATCTGTTAGGCTCCATTTGCATTCATCTTCTCGTTTCCGGGATTCTTTAAGACCACCAAAATGGATGAATCGCAATCAGATTCGAAGCATTAACGTTCTCGATCCAGAGATGAAGTTTGGATCGCAAACGAAGAAGCCGCCTGCTATAGCTGATTCATAACATCCTGAATGCATCCTTCAAAATCTGCAGACGAATCCTCAAAACAATTCAAACATCCTATCGCCTTTCACTTGCAGAGCTTGACTCCCTTTGAGATCTTCTTGGTTACCTCTCTCCTTCACGTTTCCGTCTCGGTCTCCTTTCCCTGTCTGTCGGTTGAGTTTTTCTCTCCCTACCCCGACGTCGGCTACCTCCATTCTCTCTCTACGAAGTCGTCGGTTGAGATCCTCTCTCTCTCAAAAAAAAAACTCGGTTGAGATTTTCTCTCTCTTACTCGTCGCTCTGCCTACGTTGCCCCTCTGCCCACGCTGCCAGAATATTCTTTGAAAATTTTCCTTCTCACCCAATTGCTGTGCCCGAAAAAAGAAAATATATATATTTCTACGGTTTTTTTATGTCTCTCTTATGGCTTTTCTTTTATTTCACAAGCATCTGAATGATCCGTCCAAGTGATCTATAAACAAAATTCGCCGCAAAATTGTAGCTTAACAGTTGTTTTTCTTTTCCTGCGAGCAAATGGTTCATGGATCTCAAAAAATTTACCAAATTCAATTTGTGAGTCGTTTAAGGCCTTTTTTTCTAAGTTTTATAGTTTTATTTTTTTTGACCCCCGTATCTTCCCCGTTTCAAGCCGGATTTTTGTATAGTCAAAAGCAAAAGTGATCAGATCGCGGAGCTTAACGCTTTGCAACCAACTATACCTTCATAATCACTATTTTATTTATTATTTATTTTTTATTTTTATCCGCTCTTACGTACATTTACGTTTTATATGTAAATTCTTTAAATTACCATATCTCATCCGTTTCATTTTGCCAAAAGCTACAGGTTACATTCTTTGAGGACTCAGAAATCGGGACGGTGGAGAAGAACAAATTTGTTACTAGAAAATTTGTGATTTTATCAGTGAAATTTACAGTTGTTCCAAATTCTTTTCTCTTTGTTCAATTTTGTGGACCCATAACCACAGGCTGCCTGTCACTATACCATGGACACTGATAATGAATATGTGTCCGACTATGACGATCAATGGGATAGAAATGATTATGAGTACGATAATCAAAGTGACTTGTATGACGATGGTGGTGATGATTGTCAACAAGATGAGGAGGAATTTGATGATGGTGATGATTGTCAACAGGATGATCCACAATGTGAAGATGGTAGCGATTGTCAGCAAGATGATCATCAACAATGTGATGATACGAACGAGCATGAACAATATTCCGATGCGGATCATGATTGTCAACCAAATGATCAGGAATATCAGCTTGGTGATGCAGATGAATATAACGATGGTCCATATGAAGCCGAGTATAATATTGTTGACTATGAGGGTCATAATCACTCTGAATGGCAACATGAGGACCAATATGAGCCTACAGTCAACCAAAGATATCCCTGAAAGTTGTGAGTATGATGAAGAAGATCCAACGGTTCACAACGTGTACAACAAAAGATTACATTGTCAAGAGACACAATTGCATCCCAATCACTACATCGGTGAGGATGGAGACTACAATGATGATAACGAAGCTGGTTCTGAACAATACGAAGTTGAAGAAGATAATTTTGAATATCAATCATCTCTTTGTACAATGGCATTCAACAATACATCCATGCAAACAGAAGATGCTTCCTCTATGGTTGTGAAACCAAATGTGGGAATTACTAGGTTACAAACAAGAGACAATACCAGTTATGGGAGCATAATGACCATTCCTAGTTCCTGTTACAATGGTAAGAGCAGTTCGTCAAAGGCAAATCAACATCAACAAATCAATATTCAACGAAATCCTGGTGATGTTCCTTTTGAGAACATACCAACCTTTGAGAGAGAAATGAGTTCATTACATATTGACTGGTTATCTATTGTCGATGAGAATTTGCGACTATATTCTATCTCTGATCAGGGCAAAATTACCATAGCAGCATCTTACTTCCGAGGAAAAGCCTATGATTGGTGGCAAGGAGTATTACGTCACCCAGAGTATGAACCGAGGTCATGGGACGATTTCAAAGAGTTTTGTGCAGAAATATTTATAGATTATTATATGGACTCTTGGTATATACTAGAACAAACTGGTTCTGTAAAGGCATATAATACCAGATTCTATTTGGTAGCATCTAAACAGAGGTGTCTTGATGAAGAATTATCTATCCAACACTATTTACGTGGTCTTCAAGATCACATTCGTCAACATTTGGATAAAGTACTTCGAGCAAATCCAACATTCACAGATGTAATGCAAAAGGCATTAATTCAAGATATAAGGATAAGACACCAAAAGATGCAACTACGGATCAAATTGGAGTCTCAGCAGGAAGAAATTCCTACACTAGTGTGTTCAACTCTCCATCAGCAAAACTCTTCAGAACTATCAATATGTCAATTCCAAGTTCATCAAGGTGCTGGTTTGAACGAAAGTATTTCAGAAAAAAAATTCTTCAATGGATGAAGGATCGAAAGGAATCAAGGAATTGCAGAATATGTCTCTTGAACATCCAATCATGTCTCAACATCAACAACAGATGAATTTTGACTCATCTTCCAATATTGTTGACTCGAGAGCTTTTGAGATTAATATTACTTTTGCCTATCACTGTATATATGACAAATTTATCTTTGGAGATCGAACTGAAGATAATCATTGCTTGCAACATTGTATATATGACAGATTTATCTTTGGAGATCAAACTGAGGATCATCATTGCTTACAACAGAACGAATATGAGTTGTTTATATTCCAACATAACAACGCTCTCTTAGAACAGAATGATAAATTGGAAACAACTAGAATGTGGCCAAATTTGGAGAATGAATCATTTGATTTGGAGCATTACTATTTTAATTTATCAGGAGCTATACCCATCGCTTCACTAACAGAGGATATCAATGGAACCATGGCCACCCATCTTCAGCGAGAAAATGCTACCAATCTTGCTCAGAATGATTCGACAAGACGGAACTCCAATGCTCAATCAAATAACTTGGATGAAATCATTACTTTAGTCAACGCTTTTGGAATTGGATAGCCTATCCAATCAAGGAAGATACTGAGGAAGAAGAATATTGAATGTTCTGTTGCTTGGATCCTGTCAACCCATACAAAACTAATGCAACTTGAGGCTTTCCTGTGTTTCATCAATCTCTTCTTCAATAATCTTATTAATTCTATGGGATCAGTTGTAGAACAAAGGTTCTCTATGAAGAAAACTCGTTGCAACCTTGTTCTACAACAATAAGCTAGAAGTTGAATCTGAGGCAGCAAAATTTAAATGGTAAATGGCTACTGACAAGAATAATACAAGAAAAGATGTTTCTTATTCAAAGTGGCCAAATACTTTCTCGACTACCGCTAAAGGATTCACGAGACATGGCACTCAACAAAGGACTACACGGTCTTCATTTTTTAGGACAAAAATGCTTAAAGTAGGGGCAGTGTCATGTGCTGCATGTAATTAGCCCATGAGCTTACTAATGAATTTTCAAATATAGCCATGGAGCTAAATTAGATTAGAACTAGTCAATAGGACAGTTAATAAAGTGGTTCGAACAACCTCGCTATAATTGAGAATAGCGGAATTGTAATAATGGTTGTAAGGCCCCAAACTTATAGTAGAGGCACAAACGACCACTATAAATAGTTGAGGTCGTGCTAAATTTGGGGTCTATTGTTCATTTTGTAATTTTGAGTTTTAAGAATCTTGGAGCTCCTCTTGGAGAGCTTTCTTGATGAAGAAAGTGGTTCATGTTCGCAAGAGGATTGAGCCACCAAGGTTTGCCTTTTGCATATCCAGCTGATTGCAGTTTCGCATGCTATTGTACATCCTCCAGTAATGGACTTGTTGTCATCTTTGCAGCTCGCCCAGCTTGCATCACTGTAGTGGTGCAGCTCGAATCCTTTTTCTTTGTTTTTAGCTCTATAGGGTAATCCCATATTTTGGGTACCCTTCAGATATTGTAGGATTCGTTTTGCCATTTGCCAATGTGCCAGCACCTTTTGATATCGATAAGCTAATTTATGAGAATCGTTATAATATGCTTTCTCTTCTTGATAATTTTTCTCAGATTATTACTACTCCTGTTAGGGATATAGATAAGTTTGTTTCGCTCATTTTCAAGACCTTGTCAATTCCCAACCTTCTTCTAAGCACAAACATGATATAAAGTAGGCTAATCTACATGAACATTTTAAGAGACATATATATTGCGATATCCACAAAAGAAAATGTCGCCTTTTAATCAAAGGTATGGCGTTTGTCTTTTATATATCTGTAGAAATTCCAGATGATGAGTCTGTTGGATCTTCTGTTGTTCCCATGATTGAAGCATCTACATCTGCTCCAGCATCCATGGCTTCAGATTATGAGCAAACTCTCCCTCATTCAATAATCCTCTCTGACTCTCTTCCAACAACAACTCCCATTAATCCATTACCTCTACTCAATGTTTTCATATATTTTAGAAATAATGACAGTTATATTTCTTTTAATGATATAAAAGATGTTTTGAATATGAGAGAGGATGAAGTGCTCTCAATCAAAATTTTCTGACATTATTGATTACACATATAATGATCTTGAAAGTGAGATAGACTATGATAAAGATGGCAATTGGAGGCATTGGAGGCCATAATTGAAAACTCGAAAGCCTACAAAAAAAACTTTGCCTATTGAGGAGGAATTTTTGGAATTAACTATTCTAAAAAAAAGTAGAATAAGCATTTCTGCTAATTCCAAAAACATCACATGCACCTTGTCTCACATTTGCATCCAAGTAAGTTTGAACTTTATTCAAAACAGTCTCGCAATTTTGTTTTTCATTTTCTCAAACCGAGCATTTTTCATCATTGCCTTTGTTGACTTTCTTGGTAAAACATGATTTAAAGATGATCCGATGCATGAACGATCTGTTAAATAGTTCTTTGCCACCAAACATGATCTGCAACAAACATATAAAACTCAAATTATGTTTAATAAATTGATAATGCATATTATCAAATGCAAATAAAACCTGTATGACCAATACAAAGCAAATAAACAGTTTATAAGAAAACATACTTAAATGTTCGAATCCTTTTTTTCTGATTGCCGCTATGTGTAGACAAGTCATCAATATTCTACATCGGTACTCTCTTTCTTTTTCTTATCATCATTGTCTTTTTGATAACTTGTATATCAACAACAAATTTTAAACTGTCGGATCACAACTTCTCCATGGATTCTAACATTTCTTATTTTGACCCCCGAAGAGTAGTGATTGTAGCATTCAACTCTGATATAGCATGCTTGAGTGCATTGTTTTCAGCACTAGTGTGCTACACATAATGAAGCGATTGTTGATTTGCACGTTGCAATTGTTGATTAGAAAGCTGTAATTGCAATGATATGATAAGCACTATCAATCAATTATCATAAGCAATCACCATAAGGAGGAAGAACACACACCATCAACTATATTACACTGAAATGTCTTTTGTACAAAGAACCCTAAAATAGAGAGAGAGAGAGAGAGAGAGAGAGAGAGAGAGAGAGAGAGAGAGAGAGAGAGAGAGAGAGAGAGAGAGAGAGAGAGAGAGAGAGAGAGAGAGAGAGAGAGAGAGAGAGAGAGAGAGAGAAATGTGCAAAAAGTACAAAAAGGACCAAGAGTGGATTCTAATCTGATCCTCAAGAGGGATTGGTTGTCAGACTACTTGATCTATTAATCTACTTGAGATTAAGATCAATCTAGATCAATTCTAGACACAAAATCCTAACAAGAACAATCATTAATATTGTGTACTTTTTGGTTTCACACGTGTGAAACACTGTCTGAGTATGGACTCCAACCTGAAAATCAAGTACACATTGATAATACTCAAAAATCAAAATAAATGTAGACAAATGGAGAGACTCACTAAAATTGCTTCCAAAACCAAGATTGGTGTCTGACAATGATTATGGCCAAAATGTGGCTCTATATATACAATAAGTGAGAGCTCGTGGTACTAATCATTCCTTTGATCCCACTTGTGTGAAGGTGCTTTGTCATATAATGATTCATCATGCAAAATTGACACTTGGACAAAACCTTCTATTTTGAGCACTTTTGGTCCATTTTCCTTCTATATGGAGATCTACTTGGAAATCTTCTAGAAGTAAAATTCGTCTACTTTAGTTTATTCCACACGTGTGAGATGTCCTCTACACATGGGATATGACACCTAACCAAAGGATGTGGCTCATGCAATCAATAGATTGATGCCATGTTTCATATGTCTAGAAAAATAGTTTTTGGCCATTTTAGCCACTAGAACTTGAATTAAATTATATGTACAACATATATGATTATGGTACATGACAAGTACACTAGTTTCACACGTGGGAACAAGCTCCACAAAAAGTTTGAAGATCAGCCAATGAGCTTGATGTTGATCTGAAATCACCATATCCATGATAGTGCTTCTTTGCTGTTGACATCTTTGATGAGCTTGAGAGCTTTGCACCATCCTAGCACCTCCAAAATTGATTCCTTCCAATGTAGATGCTTGACCTTGAGGCTTGCTCCTTCTTCATGTGCATGCTCCTTCATGAGAAAATAAAGATTTCTTCTTGATTTATTAGAATCACAAAGATCTAACATCATGTTACCACGATCTAGAGAATTAGACTCATCCAAATTGGCAAGACTATGCATGCTATAATAACAAAGTGTTTGCATCATATCTTCATGCTTGTTTACCATGCTAATCTCAGATCCAATGAGGATAAATACTTCATTATGGAGATAAGTGTCTTTAGAAGATGATTCACTTACTCTCATAAAGAGTTTACAATTTGTCTCAATACAAATTTTCAAACTATGAGTGAACAAATCACTTTTGCTCTTACATGACTTAAGAGCATACATACATGATGAAATAACCATTTGCTTTCTAATTGATTTAAAATCAATTTCACCATTTTAAGAACATCATCTATGTTCTCAAGAGAGACTTCATACTCAACTAGTATGGCTTTACTCCAATTTTGAGATGCAATGATCTCACTAGAGCAAATTAATTTATCAAATGACATAAGAGAAGTAAGTATGTGATGTATAGCACATGAGATATGTTCCTCTTTCCCTTGAAATGTGAACCACATGGACTCAACCATATTTCTTGAGTTTCTTTTTGGAATCACAATTTGAGAAGGTCTCTCCTCCTCAATCCTTGGCACACTTGAACCTTGAGAAGGATTCTCCTCCTCAATCCTTGGCACATTTGAACCTTGAGATGACTCCTTAAGATCCTCTTCATGGTGCTCCTTTTTTATGGAAATCCGAGACCTCCATGCCTCATAATGATCACAACAAGTATGACCATTCAATATGCACTTCCTATGATTATCAAGATTACTTATGCTAGAAACATAAGTCCAAAAATCACCACAACTTGGCATGATTTTTCCAATATTGAAATCAAAAGGTATTTCCATCTCAATAAGGCTAACTACTTGCTTATGGATATAAGTGTCCACTTTGGATGCTTCACTAATTCTCATAGGAAGTTTACAACTTGCCTTTAGGATTGAAAACATACAATTTTTATCTTTATGAATGAACACATCATTCATAATCTTATTGAAACCAAAAGATCCTACATTATGAAGATATTTCCATTTCCTTGACTTCATAACTAATGTAAGCTTACAAGGAAAACATACTTTCCACAAAGGAAACACCTTTCCTTGGACTTGTCCTTCTTGTATTTGCATTTCAAACTTGAAGCTCCATCCTTCTCCTCGGCCCCCTTGCTTTGGTTCTTCTTGGATGGATTGGTATTTTTTTTGTAGCATCTTGAGGAAAAATATCCTTCCTTGCCACAAAGGTTGCACTTAGGATCCTTTCTTTCCTTCAATAGGATGCCACCTATTGATGCTATGTGAATAAAAACCTGTGATATGATTCTATAAATGTAATTTGTGACTCTCAAGAGACTAGATTTGAACATCTTCAACAATCTAGAAGGATCTACAAAAGATCTAACTCACAAATCTAAGAATCAATCTTCACACTAATGACTAGTCACTTGGAAACTTTGCTTTGATCACTAAGACAAAAGCATACAATCTTTGAATCAAATCACAAAAGAAATCAGATCCAATCTCCTATTGGACTCATCAAATACCAATGATGTTGAAAATTGTCACTTCTCACTTGACATTGGTTCATGTAAATATTGATCAAACATTAGAATATGTTGATGATCTGATTTCACACGTATGGATCCTGTTCCCACGTGTGAAAGGATGTACTTTTCATGTTTGTATATATCCAAATTGATTTTGTATCATTCTAGTTAGTGTGAACATGAAATGACTAGTTTTTAGTCAAGTTGACTAGTCACCTACAAATTAGCTTTTCCTTGCATGTGCATGAGTAAATGCTCCCACATGGCAAGTGGATGTTCACACGTGTGTATAGAGTACTAGAAGACAACAGTTAACCATTTTTCTTAGATTCTATTTTGTAGGAAATATTCCTATATTCTAGCTTTTTGGATTTTAGTCATATTCTAGAAGGTCAACTATTGGATAAGGATCAAGGATGGATCAAATGGATAGATCTGAGTGCTGTGGCACTCTTCACACGTGCGAAGGCCTGCTGGACTGTACCAGACTCATGGATGTACTTGATCCATAAAAGGATCATCATTTTGCTAAGAAGATTGATGAGACTTTTGTACTCTACACTTTTGTGAGATTTCTAGTCATTTGTCTTGTGATTTTTATGTATGATTGCTATCTAGTATCATTGTACTTGTTGTTTCAGGTGTAGGCCGTACAGTGGACAGTGTTCCACATGTGTGAGGCCGCTCTCACTAAAAAAATGATGTGTTGATCCATTGCTCTTGCTTAAATCCAAGTGTAGTGAATCTAGATCAAGATCTAATGTGTAGAACTTGATAGATTCATTGATTAAGCAAACAATAACTCTCTGTGATTGTAAAGTACAATCATTATTGTCCTAAAAACTATAAAATTTATCAAATGACTCTTTCTTTTGAAAGTTGAAATGGATATGAAAAGATTTGACACCTAGATTTTCCTTTTCACTTGACTAGTTCTCTCAACACTTGAGATTCTTGAACAAAAGATGGGTTTTGTTTCAAACACATGAAAATCAAACCTAATCACTTCATTTGGACTCACTCTTGACCAAAATAATCTCACTCTTGAGATTTAGAATGAATTTGATTTGATTTGAAAACAAACTATACCGCCAATTTTTCACAAAGCTTAAAAATTAGACAACTAGAGATTCACAAAGATCTCAACCATGCATGAATACTCAAATATGGACTCCTCCTCATTCTAGACATCAAATGGGATCACAAATTGACCCTCACACTCTCACAAAGAAAGTTGAATAGAACTAATTTGAGTTTCATACATACTACGTCAATTTTTGCTCAACAAATTGAATTCAATCACTCCTATTGGATTCCACCAATTACTCTACTTTTTAAGACTTGGAATGAAATTCAAAATCAAAATTTGTGATTTTTCTCACTAAGATATTGTGCTTTAAAGAGCTAATGCCACTTAGAAAGATTTGATCACCTAGGAAGAGACAAACTCTCCACCAATAACAACACAAAATGAGCTTCTAGGGCTTGCCCTCTACAAAGGAAGGAACTCTTAGAAAATTGGATCTCTCTCTCTACACATTTGCCATATACACCTTAATGACTACTTCTTTATACATCAAAGAAGCACCCCGACAAATTGAAGTTCAGAAGTGAGGGGCCATACATTATTAACAAAATATTTCCTAATGGTGTAGTCCAGTTACAAACACTTGACGGGACACTCCTAGAAACTGTCGTAAACGGTGGTCGTCTACGGTGGTACTACAAAGAGTTGTTCTTTGTTGACCAATTTAGGATCTTTTCTCTTGATGAAAAAAAAATGTTATTTTATTCCTTTCCTTGTACATCTCGTCTTTCATGCCTATTGTTCACCTCGTTCCTTGTTTATACTTCATATCATTACTTATGTACATTCTATGCATTTTTTTTCCTCCTTCTGTTCATACTCATGGGTCATGGATGTTCTAGATCGACAACTGATAGGCTACACCTTAGGAAATCATTCTCACACTTCGGCCACCTCACCTCTATCTCACAGGTATCTCAGGGTAACCAACATTCCTGGAGATACACCTCTTTCATAAGAACTTCTACTCTGAGCTACAGTCCTATTTTCTTTGGAGTTCTTCACTTGCATCAAACAGATCCATATATGCATCATGATATTTTCTCAAAATCTCAACCGAAGTGCTTCTATCAAATCTCAACCGGAGCAGTCTTGTCAGATCTCGACTGGAGCCTTCCTTCAAATCTTGACCGAAGCAGTTCTGTCAGATCTCGACCGGAGCCTTCCTTCAGATCTCGACCGAAGCCTTCCTTCAGATCTCGACCGGAGCAGTCCTTCAGATCTCGACCAAAGTAGTTCTATCAAATCTCGACCAGAGGACCTCCATTCCAATTTCATGAACCGGCACGTCCCATCTCCCTTGCAACCAGACAACGACGACAATAAATGCCCTCACCCTGAAGCCATTCGCACCTCAGCGAAGTGCGAAGCTCAAGCATTTTCTGACAACGATCTGCGACAATCTTCCTACTATCGTGACCGATCCTGGTACTCGACTGTTCAATCTTTCAGTCATCATCTTCACACCATATCTACATCATTACCTCTCCCTTGTAAGTGCCATCACTGAAACTTTCCACACCAACGTCGCCGATAGAATACCTCATATTTCAAGTTTCGCATGCTGAGGGGTAGTGTCACGTGAGCACTCATCATGCTCCCGTCACACTATTGAACATCCTAAAATCACTATCACAAACCATATACCTTCAACCCGCTTCATTCCTCACAGATCCACATCCATAACATTACAACCATTGTCAAACACCTCCACTTGCTCCTATTCCACTCCATATCTTTCTTAACTCAACCTCACTCTGTTCACCCTCCTTTACATCATCCTCTTTTTTTTACCACCCACACTGCTCTATCCAACACCGCCATCTTCGACATATCTCACTTTCCAAACCCTTTCATACATCACTCCCCACACACTTTCCGAACCATTCTGCGCCACCATTTCCCATCTCAACTGGAGCCCCATCCTTCAAAACTCAATCGAAGTCCTCCACTTCCCATCTCAACCAGAGCCCCCTCCTTCCAAACTCAACTGAAGTCCT
The DNA here is from genome assembly GCA_029204225.1 of Diphasiastrum complanatum. Taxonomy (NCBI): domain Eukaryota; kingdom Viridiplantae; phylum Streptophyta; class Lycopodiopsida; order Lycopodiales; family Lycopodiaceae; genus Diphasiastrum; species Diphasiastrum complanatum. The sequence continues at coordinate 36,246,238 of CM055095.1, forward strand.
CCACTTCACATCTCAACCGGAGCCCAACCCTTCACATCTCAACCAACGCCCTTTCCACTATCTCCCATCTCAATCGGAGCCCCCTCCTTCCAAACTCAACCGAAGTCCTCCACTTCCCATCTCAACCGGAGCCCCCTCCTTCCAAACTCAACCGAAGTCCTCCACTTCCCATCTCAACCGGAGCCCCTCCTTCCAAACTCAACCGAAGTCCTCCACTTCACAACTCAACTGGAGCCCAACCCTTCACATCTCAACCGACGCCCTTTCCAATGTCTCACATCTCAACCGAACCAGTTTTTCTAGAATCTTTCTTCTTCCATTTTCCCACCATGTCGTCCAATCCCAATTCAAGTTCAGATGATCCCGAAGCAAGCAAGCTCGACATCCAAATGTGCAAGTTAGACCTTACGGAAATGCAGACCTGGTACCAGCAGGCGGAGTCATTCTTCAAGGAAATCGAATTTCAGATCCTTGTCTTGATAGGTTATCAAAGCCCGTATTTGGTACACATGGCATATGCCAATTATCATACCACGACAAGATCATGTCAAATCATAATTCCCCCTATCAGGAATTATGTCTATAACGTATCTTTTGCGGCAGCTGACTTGCAACCTTATGGGTTTCCACGAGGACCAAACACAGTCACAAGGACATTCCAAAAGATAGAGCAAATGACATATTTCAAATATATTGATCCCTTTGTGACCAAGAGGAAGAATAAGGATGGGTATAGGCTGGAAGCAATCAACGACAAGCAACTTCAAGCAGCATGTGCATATCTCACCAGATGCACACAAAAGCCTCGAATGAAAGTGCTGAGGGTACCCATGTCCCTGTTTCACATGATGGCAGATTCACGACTACATGCCCAGAACCTCTATGATTGGGCACAGTTTGCTTCGAATTGTCTTCATGATTGCATTAAGAAAAAGTAGCCCATCACAATATTGGGATATCTGATGACAAATATCACTCTGCATCAAGTACAAAATGGGCCAAATCTTCAACAACAACTGCAGCTTGTGGACAAGGCATGGAAAATTCCCATTGAACATAAGAAGTCCAAGCGTGCAAGGACCACTTCACCATCGGGGTCCCAGGCTAAACAAGTCAACACCGGTATCCTCCCTTTGGTGCAAAAGCCAAGAAGCCCACCATAGGATCACAACAGCTGCAACTTTCGGAGCTCAACAGGCAGATACCTCAAGGGCTCAGTTGTCGAGCACATGGCAACAACGGAGGCAAGAGAAGCTTCAAGCTGGGAGCACATCATCGGTGGGATCAGTTTCACATGGTTCCACGTCAGATGGTGGCAGCTCGTCAACAGCATCACAACAACACTCGTCACCCTCACATGTCATCAACAGGGGTGATGGAGCAACTACTTCAACACTGGCACCTGACACGACAGTACCTCAAGTCACAAGTCAGCCAGATGAAGCCACCACCCCACCCACACTGATTACTACGCCAACGCCACCAACATTACCACTGGCACAAGTTTTGGGAGGGGGAGGAGTGGGGATATCCAGTCCCTAGGACATAGAAGCGGCTCAGCAACCACATGCCCAGCAAGTCCACACACTGGACACCTCACAATACTTTGATGTCGCGGACCTGATGGAAATCAGCGATGACGAGCCAGAAAAGGAGAAGCAGCCAAGAAGTCAAATCCCTCCACTCCCTCCACCTCCACCTCCACCTCCACCTCCATCTTCAGCTCTAACACCACGTTTATTTTTTGGTTTAGCCTCACCATCCCACACTCCAGATCAATATCCAACTCTCACTAACCCTGAAAAGCTCACTGAAGCAGCCAAGCGCTCGATGATAGGCCTATCCAAAACAAGCTACCACATGCATTGGTTGGTGAGCCAGCACCAAATGCTCGAGAGCAGAGTCCAGCATCAAGACCAAGAGATTGTGCATTATCAAGGCTGGCCAAAGAAAGAGAAAAAGAGTTAGTAAAAAGCAGATCCGTGATGGCCGGGCAAAAATCCACTTTGGAAGAGGTCCAACAACAACTGAAGCACCAGATGGTCCAAATCGACCAAGTACGACACAGATCATCGAGTGCAATGACAGTCGATGCTCCTCTAGTCAAGCCCGAGGATATTCAATTCCAGGCCCCACAGGCCTCAGCCTTCCGGAGGGAAAAATATGTAAGGCTAATCCAGAAAAGGGAAGCCGAAAAGCAAAACTTCGAAAACATTGTGGCCAAACAAGAGAAGATCATCATGGAGTTCCAGAAGCAGCTGGAAGACACTACGAAGGCCCAGCAACAAGTCTTGGACAAGGTGAACCAACTATGGGACACGACGTGCAAGGCTCAAGCAGGTGCTCAACCAATAAAGTCGCGGGATGATGATGGGAATGATGGTGCAGGAAATCAAGACGGAAAAACCCACCCATTAGACAGTAGCTCAGGATCGGGTGGCCAGAGAGCCGATGCTGCTTCCATGAGCTTTCCCCGACCCCCGACCCCCTCCCACCTTTAACCCTTCCTCCTACTCCGCATTGAATTTTTCTGAAACATTCATTCCAACTTATCCAATTCTTCCATCTCCCCTTTCTTCATCACCTCCTAGCCAAATAATGGGCCCCTCAGAAGGTCCAGCTGACACTTACAAAGCCCGACGAGACGAGTTCCTCCAACAACTCCACTCCTCTGATGCCGCACATAATTATTGTTTCTGCCACCTCCTAAACCGTTCACCCCCGCACCCCTCTCCCCAGATCATTCCATCCCCGACCCTCCAGAAACTAACACGGACACGGGGGGTGATGATGAATTCTTGGCAGACCAACCAGAAACGAGAAGGTTCTCGCAATTATCTGGCAAGGCCATCCCAACCGCGTAGGACAACTTCTCCTACCAAGCCCAGAGGCAAACTGGCTGACACGAGAGAGTCAGAGAAGTTTGAGAAGAAATACCCTCCCAACATGAGGGGAGGCAAAGAGGACATCGATCAAAGCCAATATTCCACCAGGGCCGAGATCATTGCCGCGCTACAACCGCAGCTAGAATGGCGGAGTAAAGTCCTGAAGGATAACAGGCGACTTCAGGAGTATTTGAAGGCACCGACATGGAAGTGAGTGGATCCCTTCTACATGCCACTCAAATGCAGAAAGTCATGGCCGGTGGAAAAGCCTTGAGTGGAGGTAGTAAACTGGCCAGTCATTCCGGGAATTACAGAGAGAACCTCCCTGAATGATCTGAGGCTACAGTTACTAGACTTCGAGCATAAATACAAGTCAAGTGCCGATCTCTGCGTGCAGGAAAGTGTCGAATATTGTAGATCCATGGCCTTCTTGATGCAGCAAGAGTGTTTCTGGGATCGAGGCTTGGATCCAATTAGGATCAACCCAAATACGGCCCTCCAGTTAGAAGAAGACCATGAGATGATGGCCAGGCTATACTACAGAGCGGCTTTCATGTCATCACGCTATGTGACCATGGTGGAAGGCTGGCAGGAAATGGGCTTCATAGAAAAGATAAGAGAATATATGGGGCCCCTTAATTTTGGAAGTAAGCTCCGCTTCCAAGTTTTTGAAGCCCTGGGCCGGAAGATGAGCGAGCGAAAGCAGACGACGCGACGATGAGGTGAACAGGATTCACAAGAAGTGCTCAAGTGGGCTGGTATGTAGCGGCCAATTGAGAGACTTCCAATTTTGGCGAATAAATTTTGCAGATAATAAGCACCTGGTTTTACGGAAGCGAACAAAAATGCACGCTTTTTCAAGTGCCAAGCGAAAGACATCACCGGTGTTGCAGTGGGTCCTACAACAGATTAGGGGTGGATAATGTTAGCCTATTCTCTAGTGCTGAGCCAAGCTGAAGACACAAGTTATCTCTCACCCATGACCGAGGAGGTCTCAGAAGGAAGAGAGCGGAAGAAGCTGAGAGCCGAGCATGAGAGCCGAGGAAATACTAGCTAGGAAGACACTGAGTAACTATGTGAGCCTACATGGTGTATCCCAAAGAAGGAATGACCATGTAGGAGCTAGTAATGTTTCCTAGGCATTGTAAATAAAGGTAGACCCCCCTTAAATTAGTTAGAGTGAGCCACCTTTTGATGGTGACCTTTAGTGGAAGGGCAAATTCCACATGTAATTCTAATTTAGTGGAATTGCCGCATGGGCTCTGGCATGGGCAACCTTCTTGCTTAGTTAAGGGCCCCCCTCTCTTGTGAGGAAACTTTTGATTGTATTGTCAAGTTCTCTTGAGCAAATAAAGAGGATCCTCCGTGAGTTCTTGATGATGGCTTAGCTCCTTGTTCATGGCAATGATCTTGAGTGATATTTCTATGAGCATGCTTGATTCCTTTGCATTGTGGATTAACTAGGTTCTTGTTTCTTGTTTCTTGTTTAGTTGTGGATTAGCATTCAGTTCTTGCTTGTGGAATCTTGTAGTAATCAGCATTCAAGTAAACTAGATAGGTTGGTTTGTGGCATAGATCTTGCATACTCCCTTACAGCCAATTCTTGATTGTTCTTGAGTAATCTAAGCATCAAGTGATGAGTGTTTCTTGATTCTTAGATTGTTAAAATGCTACTAGGAATCTTGTTTGTTGTTTCTTGAATCTTGTTTTCAGTAGCTAATCTAGTTCTTGATTGTTTTCTGATTTAGTAGTTAGTAGTAGGATCGCTCTCTGCACTGAACGTTGATCTTCTTGAGTTGTAGATGGTTACATGGCTGGTTTCTTGCATGTAGCTGAGTATCGGATTTGAGTTACCCACTGACAGGCTGGGAATACGTAATGAAACCTGAGTAACACTTCTGCTCTGTAACAGTTCTAATAAGAAGAAGAACCACAAAGAACCGTAACAACAGAAGTAAGTAATCCAAAAAAAGAAAAGAGATAAAAAACAAAAGAGAAAAACGTGTTCACAGATTCAGTGAATCTGTGAACACTTTCCTTGCTCCACTTTTGGAGAACCTCTGTGTGTGTTGTTTTCCCAAAATACAACCTTCACAGATTTTTCTTTTGTTGTGGGTATTTCCTGTAAAATAATAAATTAGTGGGTCCCATCACTAAAACTACTGTTGGCCAAGCCTTACCAAGTGGGCCCTGCCACAAGAAAGTAGACAATAAGTGCGAGGCATTGGCTTCCTGCGTGTATAAGCCCAGTCCAATGATCACACTAAGTAAATAGTTTAAGTTGTTTTCTAGTGACTTGGGCCCTAGTTGAAAATAAAATAAGTTAAAGGCCAAAGTCTAAGTTACAAGTTTGGGTCAAAGTCAAATGGTAGTAGGTGAGGTGTGCTTCTTTGTGCACCACTAGATCTTTTGTGTTTCTTTGAAAGGCTAAGATTGCAATCCTGCCACTTCAAGTAACCAATAGAATGAATGGGGCAAGGGCCTCCCCAAGAATAAAAGAGCACCATTTGTACTCATTTGACATTCTCAATCCAAGGAGAAAACTCTGTTGGTTTCTCCATCTCTCTCTCTCTCTCTCTCTCTCTAGGTTGGGTGTGAATAGCTTTGGGAAGGTGCTCGGGCCTCCAAATCCTCTCTCAACTTAGTCATTCTCTCTCTCCATTTCTCTATTCTCTCTGTCTTCTCTCTCCTCTCCCTCTACAGGTGAAAGCGAGGTTGTCGCTCCCAACGATGAACCTCTATACTACGAAGATGACACAACAGTGGCACCATTGTTGGGAAACGCCACACTCTCATCTCGCCGCATAGCACATTCTCTCTCTCTCTCTCTCTCTCTCTCTCTCTCTCTCTCTCTCTCTCTCTCTCTCTCTCTCTCTCTCTCTCTCTCTCTCTCTCTCTCTCTCTCTCTCTCTCTCTCTCTCTCTCTCTCTCTCTCTCTCTCTCTCTCTCTTACGCATTTTTTTCCTCCAAAAAAATCGGATTTTTGGGGTTAGATTAGCGTGATTAGTTTTGGATTTGTTGTTTTTTTGAGATTTTTTGTTTGTATGTACTGTGGGGAGAGATTGTGAGGTGGGAGGTGTTGGAATTTAATCTAACACCTACTCATCCCAACAGCCCTCCTTCCTTCTCTAATTTTTTTTTCCTCTCTCAAATGTAACTTGCAGAAAATGAACTATTTTTAAATAGTCTGCATTTTTGAACTAATTGTCGCTACAGTTTGGTTTTTTACTCGCATTTCTACACAGGCGAAAAACCTGACACTACAGTTTTACATGCAGTTTTCAATAGGCGAAAAAGGCAAAAAAAACCCAACACTGTATTTTTACACGGGTTTTCTGACAGACAACACTTGTCCTAGAAAATGCCAAAGGTGCCCTACAAATGCCAAAGGTGTTTTACAAAAATGCCGAAGGTGTCTTCCAAATCTCGAAGGCTGCCCTCAGGTAAAGGAAATGGCCAAAAGGCCAAAGGGCGTCACATTTCTAGTCTGTCAGAAATACACAGACTGTCGCTATCAGACCTGAAAGCCTTCACGTTCCATCAATGAACTGATCCATTGATCATTTTTACAGTTTCTAATTAATCTTGTAATTGTAAAATTAAGTTAGTACAAGATCTTTTCAGTTGAGATGTATATATACATGTAATTGAGCGATTGAAGATAGGATTGATGATTTGATGATAGATGAGAGGATTTTGATACATGAGGTCATATAGCGGAGAACGTCTTTCATCAGTAACTAACTCCTCAGAGTTAGTGATTATATATAGAGAGAGAAAATTCAAAACTTTAGCAATTGTCTTGAATCTGTTAGTAGGATCACGCGCTTATCAATGCAATTGTATTGTGGTCTGATCGTTGTATTTACAACTTTAATATACAGATTCGCTATTGTTCTACACTTCATTGCATTCTTGTTGGATGATAACTGTACCTACTCTCACACAAACACGATTAAGAAGAGATGTGTATGGTTATCTATGATGCCTGAATTGACTCTACACTCTCTTCTTCTTTCCGTTTGTGTTTCATCTCTACTACTCGATCGCTATGGAAGGTTCAATCTCAGAGATCCGCTTGATCAACAAATTCAACGGAGATGACTTCCACATGTGGAAGTTCAAGATGAGGATGATCCTGATCGAGAAAGAGCTATGGGGGTACGTAAATGGTTCAATACCCAAGCCAGTAGAACCTAAATTGCTTCTAGCATGGGAAGCAAAGGATGGCAAAGCACTTGCCATTGTATCTCTGAATCTGAAAGACACTCAAATTGATCACGTGTCAAACAACACCACCTCCAAATAAGTGTGGGATATCTTTACAAGAATCTATGAGACCTCAGATGTGTCCACTCGTCTCTTCTTGATGAAAAAGATGCTGACACTCAGAATGAGCGAAGCACCTCAGTAAGCGAGCATTTGAACGAGTTCAAATAGTTGCTAAACCAACTGGCTGCAATAGGATCATCTATATCAGAAGAAGACTCTACCATGTCTCTTCTTGCCAGTCTTCCATCCTCCTATGACAATTTAGTGCTGCTTCTTAGCAACGCTCCTGCACTGTCTCTACAAAAATTGACAGCAAGTCTGTTGCAGGAAGAAGCAAGGAGGAAAAGCTTGTCCACATCAATGAGTTCCAAATCCATGGCACTCTACTCAACCAAACAGCAGTCCAAGAAGAAGAAATACTTCAAGGCCAAGAAGACAAAGGCAGAACAACCAGCAGCATCGCAACCACAACAACAACATCACATCCAAACATTGTCCAAGACCAGACTATTTTGCAGGTATTGCAAAAGAACCAACCATGATATCAAGGATTGTCGCGTCCTCAAGCATAATGAAGCTAGAAAAAAAATACAGCAGCAGCAACAAGACAACTCTGATATAGTCAAAGATGCACAAGAAAATGAGAGATCGTTGATGGTACAAGATCAACCCAGTAGAGATGCCCATCAATGGTATCTTGATTTAGGTGCCTCTCAGCACATGACGCCATGCAAAGACCTCTTCTCTACACTCACAGCTACAAAATCGAAGTACATCTTCTTTGGTGACTCCAGTTCACTTCAAGTCGAAGGCCAAGGCTCTATTCGACTACAATTCTCTGATGGCATCACTAGGCAGCTTAATGGTGTACTTTATATACCCAAATTAACAAAGAACTTATTGTCTATTAGCAAGATCATTGATCAAGGCTATAGAGCTTTGTTTACTAGTAGGTGATGTACTGTTTTAGATGAGAATTCAAAGGAAATCCTTTCTGCTTACAGAGAAGGAAACTTGTACATATTGAGTCACGATGTTACACTTTTTGTGAGTTATTCAGATGCTAATTTATAGCATCAGAGATTAGGACATCTAAGCATGCGTTCAATCTTGTATATCCATCATAGTAAAATGGTCAAGGACATGTATATAACTCGGGTGTTCATCAGTCACGATGAACCTGCCACAGTTGCAAAAGCTTTGTCAATGCCTGATGCAGACAATTGGAAGGCTGTCATGGATGTTGAGTATTAGTCTCTAATGAAGAACAAGACCTGGAGTCTTGTCAATCCTCCTACTATTGTAAAACCAATTGACTCTAAGTGGATCTTTAAGCTAAAGCTTAAGCTAGATGGATCCATTTCCAAATGGAAAGCTAGACTGCTTGTTAAAGGCTTTGAACAAGTATATGGGATAGACTACACTCAGACTTTCAGTCTAGTGGTAAAGCATTAGTCTATTCATACCTTACTAGCTATAGTTGTTGTAGAAGATCTGGACATTCACCAGATGGATGTCTAGATGGCATTTCTACATGGATCTATACAAGAAGAGATATTCATATATCAGCCAGAAGGTTACGTCCTTCAAGGCAAGGAGCATCTGGTATGTAAATTGCATAAGGCTTTATATGGTCTTAAGCAAGCTCCCAGGGCCTGGTATGACAGAATCAATCACTTCTTGTTGTAGCACAATTTTACTTCTTGCTCTATAGACTGTAATGTATATCTTAGGCATAAAGGATCAAGCTATGTTGTAATAGCATTATATGTTGATGATTATTTAATTATCAACAATTTAAATCAGTTGTTACAAGAAACCATTTGTGCTTTCATCAGAGTTTGAGATGACTGATTTAGGTCCAGTCCATAATTACCTTCTTGGTATGGAGATCAACAGAGATTGCACAGGCAAATTGATAAGTATAAGAGAAGAATCCTACTTGACTAATGTACTTTGTAGATTTGGCATGGATGACTGCAAGCCCATAGACACACCTATGGATCTAGGAGCTAAGCTGTCCAAAGACATGTGCCCCAAAACTCAAGCAGATTAGCAAGAAATGTGTAGGTATCCTTATCAGTCTGTCATAGGATTTATTATGTATTCTATGATCTGCACACGACCTGATCTAGCATATGCAATAAGCACATTGTCTTAGTACATGTCCAATCCAAGCCTATAGCAATGGTAAGCTCTACAAAGAATACTAAGGTACATTCAAGCTACAAAACACTATGCTTTGAGCTACAATGGCAATATAGAAGCTGCACTCACATTGACCACTTATTCAGATTCAGATTGGGCAGGAGACATAGATACATGAAAATTCACATCAGGCTACATTTGTTTCCTTACAGGAGGACCCATCTCATGGAACAATAGAAAGCAAAAAAGCATTTCTCTGTCCTCCACAGAATCTGAATATGTTGCAGCTACATCAGCAGTGAAGGAGATAATCTGGCAAAGGAGGCTGTTGTAGGATCTGCAATTCCCACAGATCAGTCCAACAATACTCCAGTGCAACAATCAGAGCTGCATAGCTCTATCTCTGAACCTATGAACTCATAATAGAACTAAGCATATAGAGGTTCAATTCCATTTTCTTAAGGAGAAAGTTTAGAATAAAGATGTTGTACTAAGTTACTGTCATACAGATTAAGACCCTCTACAAAGGTTCCCAAGATCCAGAATAGCAAAATCCAGGGGAGAATCCTCACAGATAGTGAAATTTTGATTTTTTGTGACAACTAATCTTCGTAGAGAATTCTAAAGCTCCATCTCATTGAGATAGTGACACAGAAAATTTGCGAGAGTTAGATTGAATTATTGAGTGATATGTGAGCCAAAAAGTGGTTTTGAACTCTCGTTGACATCAATAACTCTTGCATAGCAAGCATTGAATTGCAAATGAGGATGCTTCTCTTCCAAAATTGGTAGAGTTTTCTCCTCCTCATTAAGCATGAAAATAGTGTACAAATGGTGCCTTTTTATAAAATGGGAAAGGCCCTTGCTAATATTCACAATGATCTTATCCATTCATCTTGGACCCATCTTGATCCAAGGGTCCACAAAAAGTACATTGGTAATCACAAGATTCATGTGAGTCCCAATTTGGACCCAACTCTAAAAAGTAATCTTTAAGTTTAAAATGACTTTGGGCCTTTAGTTTTATTTTAATTCCAAGGCCCAAGTCAAGTTTATTTTATTTAGAACTTTACTTGCGTGCTCATTGGGTCATGGGCTTACGCGCGCAGGATGCCATGCCCTCGCAACACATTTTATTGAATGATTTTATTTATTTACACTTTGTTGGGAATACCCCCAACAGATTGGAAATTCTGGTTTGAGAAATCAGATATCCATCATTGGTTTTAGTCTTGATTTGTTGGGGGTATTCACGTGTAAATAAATAAAATTGTCAAAAAAGTAGAAATAAGTTGTGAGAGTCATGGCATTCTACGTGCGTAAGCCCATGGCGCAATGAACACTTGTAAATAATCATTTTTGAATAAACTCGACTTTGGGCCATGTAATTAAAAAAATATTAGAAGACCAAAGTTAAGTTAAACTTAAGTTCCTAAGTTTTTGTAATTACTCAAACGTCAAATGGTGGTAGGTGGGATGTGTTTCTTCCCACACCATAGATTAGTTTGTGCTTCTTGTGAAGGGTGTGGATTTCAATCCCACCTTCTTGCAAGTAGCCAATAGTAAGCAAGGGGCAAGGGCCACCCCAAAGATAAAAAGGCACCATTTGTAACCATTTTATTGAGAAGGAGAAAACTCTACCAAATTGGAGAGCAAGCATCCTCAAGTTAATCAATCTTGCTATTGTCTCTTGTTGTGTTTTGTTTTTTTCTTTCATTTCTATTGTTATTGTTTGTGATAGTTATGGCTTCCACTTTAGCATGCATATTGAGCACTTGAGCTAACCTCTCTCTCTCTCTCTCTCTCTCTCTCTCTCTCTCTCTCTCTCTCTCTCTCTCTCTCTCTCTCTCCCCTATAATCATAATGAATGCTTGTGTTTAGAGTTAGAGAAAGTAGTGTTAAGTGGGGGTAGTGTTAAGGTAGAGTTAGATAAGCATCTAAACTAGCAACTAAGCATAGTTAGGAACCTATCTTTGTGTTCTAACCCTTTTGACAGGTGGAGGGCTGCTCACCACACGTTCTACACTCCCTACAGTGGCGCCATTGCCAGGCTGCCAAGAAACCAAATTTCCTCCAAGAAATATAGTATAAGCACTTGTGGATTTCCTATCCAACCTGTCTCCTGCAAAATCTGAATATGAAAAAGCAACCAAAGCTAGATCTTCTCCTTCATAGTATAGTCCATAATCCAAGGTAGAAGATATATACCTCAAGACTCTTTTAGCCAACTTCCAGTGATATAACTTTGGATCCTGCATGTGTTCACTTAGCTTATGAATACAAAAGCTTAGATCAGGCCTAGTCACTGATAACCAAATAAGTGAGCCAATAAGACTCCTATAAAGAGTGATATCCTCAAAGGATTTTTCATCATATTTAATAGGATCTTTTACAGTGTGCTCCATAGGTGTATCTATGCCTTTACAATTCTCCATATGAAATTTCCTGAGCATGGAAAGTGCATATCTACTTTGTCTTATAAATGCATGACCTTTCAAAAAATCTATTTCAAGGCCAAGAATATAGTGAAGAACTCCTAAGTCTTGCATCTTAAACTCAGTACCAAGTGCATGCTTAGTTTCTTCAACTAACTCTCACTATTTCCACAAATAATGATATCATCTACATAGATGAGAAGAATAATTACAAAGTTATCTACAAACTTATAATACAAAGAAGGGTCATATTCACTTAGATAAAATCCGAGTGATATGAGATAAGAATTGAGCCTTGCATACCAAGACCTTGGTGCCTGTTTCAGTCCATACAAACTTTTGAACAAAAGACAAACTTTTGATTCATCACCTTCCTTCACAAAACCTGGAGGCTGTTCTATATGAATCTCCTCCTCAAGATAACCATTGAGAAATGCATTAGAAACATCAAACTGAAACATACTCCATTTGTGAAAACATGCAAGAGAGATGAGTATTTAAATTGTTAACTGGTGCAAAGGTATCTTCATAATCAAGACCTTTAATCTGTGAGTAGCCTTTGACACAAAGTCTTGCTTTATACTTATTGATAGATCCATCATGATTATACTTGATTCTGAATACCCACTTACATCCGATCACATGCATGTTGTTTGGTGGCTCCACAAGCTCCCATGTGTTATTTGACATCAAGGCTTCAAATTCTTGGGTCATTGCTTCAACCCACTTCTTGGATTGAAAAGCTTCCTGGACATCCTTAGGCTCTTCATCTGATATAAAAAGTGCATGATAGGAAGTTTCACCTTCCACTTGCCTTCCTTCTTCATCATATGTGAGCCTCCTTGGCTCAGATGTTGCTCGTGTAGATCTTCTTGGTGTGGTAGCTTGAATCTGCTCCTCCTCAAGCCTCGGTCTCACCACTTCTTGAACAACATCAAGGTTGATGATTGATCTTGCATGAGTCTCTTTGATCTGAACACTATCCAAGTTAAATTTCTGATCTTCATGGAAGACCACATCTCTACTAACAACATTTTTGTCAGTAGAGGCCAAATAAATCTTGTATGTATTTTTAGTAGATGCATAACCTACAAAAAGTCCTTTCATTGCACTAGGATCTTCTTTCTTCCTAGTTTCTATAGGTACATGCACAAAGCATACACAGCCAAAAATCCTAAGATGATCTACCTTAGGCTTTTTCTTATATAACATCTCAAATGGTGTCTTTCCTCCTATTGCAAGATTTGGAAGCCTATTACAAAGATAGTTTGCACATGCAACTGCCTCTCTCCAAAATTCTTTAGGCAGAGAACCTTCTAGCCTAATGGCTTTTGCACATTCACACAAAGTTCCATTTTTCTCTCAGTGACTCCGTTTTGCTGAAGAGTATATGAACAAGAAAACTCTCTTTGAATACCCTCTCTCTCACAAAAGTCTTTAAACTTATTGGAAGCATATTCCCCTCCACTATCACTTCTTAAAGCTTTTATCTTGAAAGGAAACTGCTTCTCTACATAAGCTTCAAAAGTAAGAAAAACATCATAAACCATGGCTTTTGAAGACAGCATATAGATCCAAAAATGTCTTGTATAATCATCTACAAAAGAGACAAAGCAGTTGGCTCCTCCTTTGCTCTTAGTTGATGAGAAATGAACATCTGAGTGTACAAGTTCAAATGGTTGCTTTGTCTTGATACTTGATCTGGGAAAAGGCCTTTTGTGTGACTTTGCCAGCACACAAGCTTCAGAAGGTAGAAGCTCCTTTGACAATGTCTTTGGTAGACCAACAACTTTTCCTTCTTTGACCATAGATTGCATGGCTTTGAAATTAGGATGACCCAATCTCTTATACCACAGATCCTCCTGTAGAACCTTGGTCTCATAAGCAATATCTGAAATGTTAGAACTCTCCCTAGAATCTAGTTTGTACAACTTACCAATTCTAGATCCTCTAGCAATAACTTCATTTTCTCTTGAGATTATACACTTGTCAACTTGAAACTTGACATCCAATCCACTATCAAACAACTGCCCTACACTAATGAGATTCTTAGTCAATTTAGGTACATACAATACATCATGTAAGCAAAAAGATTTTGATGATGATGCATGTAATGGAATATTATCTATTCCTTCAATTCTACACTCTACATCATTATTAGTATAGATTGACCTTTTTGCACCTAAATATGGCATGAGATTAGTAAAAGAGTTCCTAGAACTAGACATGTGGGAACTAGTCCCACTATCTATCCACCAGACTTCTTCATTCTTAAAAGAAAAAGATGAAAAAGTAGACATCATTAATGAATCCTCTCTTTCACTCTCAACACCCTCACACTCATCCTCATTAGTAAGGTTAGCTTGTTTAGATTGGTTCTTCTTCTTGAAACAGTTTGATGCATAGTGTCCTTTCTTGCCACAGAAAAAACACTTGATCTTTGACAGTTTCTTCTTGCCACTGGATGTTGCACCTTGTGAGGACTGATCCTCACCACCTTCTTTGGCTTTGTCCTTCTTGAAGTGTTGTTGTCCTTTGCCCTTGCCTCTTGACTTGTCTCTGATGAAGAGTGCTTTGTCATCTCCACCATCTTTCAATGAAAGTCTATTGATCCTTAGCATCTTGTTCTCTTGCTTGCTTTCTTCAGCAATGAGAACACCTTGTAGTGTCTCCAAGGATGGAAGATCCTCCCTGACAACATAAGTCTACACAATATTGTCATACTTAACTCTCATGACATATGATGAAGCACTCTCATCTACTCTCTGATAACTTAGAAATATTTGGTTTCTAAGTGTAATAAATCTAAAAGTATTTTTGATTTCATAGATCGTTTTTAGAGTATCCCAAGCTTCCTTGTCAGTGGTGCATGTACTGATCTCTCTTAACACTTTATTGGTAGCATTCATTTTTATAAAATGAAGGGCAATTCTGGCTCTTTTGTGGAATGCTGCAGCTTCATTAGGTGCAGCAGGCTCTTCTTCAGCTCCACTCACAATATCCATTACATCTTGTAGAATCAACAATGATTCCATTCTGATCTTCCACATTGCATAATTGGAAGATGTTAATATCTCACTGTGCTCTAAGAAATGTGAACCAGATAAAGACATCTTCTTGGTGAGAAATTCTAGTAATGATAAAAAAAAAAATGGAGTTGAAAGGATATTGCTTGCCAACAAGAGCAATACATTCTACTCTCCAATACCTATCCAACAAGCTATAGAACATCAAAATTGGATCATTTCTTGAGAAGTAGCACTCATTAATGAGGGCTGATTTCACACGTGTGAGCTCTCTGTCCATACAAAGCTCCGCTGGATCAGATCAACCTTGATTTGATCCACTTATGATCCACAAATAACTTGTTTCTCAGTGAGTTTGAATCCTTCTCCAAAATCCAAGTTCCTGCAAGCAAAAACACTGATGATCTAATGTATACACCCTCACCTCTTCAAAGCATGATGCTTTGATACCATGCCCAACTTTCCCTACATGAGAGAGACTCGAATTCCTACAGTGGAGTTGCATGGAAAGTCCACTTAACTGAACTAATTCACCTACAATAGATCCACATGTGTAACTGCATGCATGTATGGTGCACGTACTGCATGTCAACTCATAAAATTGCCTAGACATGTGTAGATCACAGAAACTACTTTGCATGTTGCATGCACTGATTGCATGTGGCTTGCATGCATACAGTAAGACTTTGCATGCTATCAAAACATCTGCATGTCATTACAATTGAACCTATCTAACTCAAATCCGAGCTACACTAGAAGGATATGTGCTCAATTCACACTCCTTATATGTACAACATGAAATCTAGTGAAAGTTATCATGGACATGACCCCAAACTCGAGATAGGAAGATAATATTTTAATAATCTTCACAATGATAGCACTGTATTTTTCCATGGGGAGCTAATCACGTGATCAACATTTTCGTCATCATTACGTTTTTATTTTACTTTTTTTAAGACCCCTTTGTCCTAAGTTGTTCACATTTTATGCTTTATTTTTTCAAATGTCTGTATCTTCTCCATTTGAGCTCGAATTTCGGGGCCATTAAAAGCAAAATTCATCAACTCAATGTGATTGATATTGTCGAGGTGTCCTTAATCTTATATTCATGCTCTTATTCAAAATGAGTGCTATTTTCCCAGGATGCAAGATTTATAAGTGGGTGGAGAAATCAAACTCACCGTGATTGGGAAGACTTTCAGGAAATTGTGTAGCTACATAACAAACATATTGCCAAGTTGCAATATTCATTCAACACATAATGTCTGTGTCTTACAATGCAACTAGACCAATGAGTGCAATTTCTTACAAGAGCCAATTACCTCAAATGAATGGCATCCGAACCACTATCAACAACCTATTGGAAATAATATCGATCCTATTATTCATGATCTTTGTCAATGGGTATTACATGAAGCTTTATAATCGACATTCACTTGAGTATCGAAATGCTATGGACTTTAGTGAACATATTGATGTTATGTTAAAATGTAGTGTCAGAAATTGTGAACTCCTGCAACTTTGTCACAAAGGTGACAAAGCAAAGGTCAAAGGGCAAACATACCCCGAAGGTCGAAGGAAAAGTATTCGAGATTCGACCCTAACGACCACAAAATAAAACAAAAAGACACGAAATGACAGAAAACAATTTGCGCTGCCAACTGACAGCTTGACGAGCGTGGTGTATTGTATTTCACGCTCAACTGAAAGAGTTAGCAGTAACAGAGAATAACTAAGTAATTGATTAGCGTTGACTTGTCTTGTAATTCTATGATTAGCTACCTTGTAAACTCCACACAGTGGAGATAAAAGACACTGACCAACTCACTCAAAACTCAAAATTAGATAATACAATTTCTCTCTTCTCCATCTCATTGTTCTCGTCATCTTGATTGTGCAAATCTTTTATGTTCTGTGATCTGTAGTTGTTTGCTTAGGATCCTGAAGAACTTCTGCAAAAGAAAAACGAAATGAACATGAACAGAATAGGATTCGCGACAGCTTCGCAACAGTTGTTGCGACATGGTATCAAAGCACTCCCAAGTTATCATTGCATGATATTTGGGCAGTGATTCTTCAGGCAACACAATATCGCTACAATGATCCAGATGAGAATAGCAATCAGTCTTGATGGCAAAAACTACAAAGTATGAAAATTCAAAATCAAAACACTTCTGAAGGGTGAAGGCAACTAATTGGTGACCGAACTCACAGAGATGCAGCCTCTAGAGGGAGACCCAAGGAGAGTTGAGTGGATTAGAAAAGATGAACATGCAATGGCGATTATTGTTTTGTCCATCAACGAAGAAATACTCATGCAGATTGAAGACTATGAGAGCTGCCATGAAGCATGGAAAAGACTAAAGCATAAGTACGAAGTGAGGATGCCGCTTCGATGATGCAACTTCACAAGCAGCTGCAATCTATACGATGGGATGGCAACCAGTTGGATCAGCATGTTGAGAATATCATAACGATCATTGCTCAACTCGCTGCATCTGGACAAGAACACTAGGTCCCAACACCACAACAACTGATGTACTTCATGAAATCCCTACCTGCATCCTATCGGTCATTGAGGATGCTCATACTAAGCCTAACAAATATGGCATTCAAGAGAGCAATCAGTCTTGTCACTGATGAGAGACTGATGAGAGACGAAGGAGAAGAAAGCAGTGATCAGGAGAAAGCTCTTTTCACGAAGGGAAGGAAGAAAAACAAGAATGAGCCCAGATTCGACAGAATGAATACAAAGTCTTCGAGCAGAGGCAACGACAACCAACAATTTTCTTCTTGTGATCATTTTCACAAACCAGAACACACAACCCATAAATGCTAGTTCAATCCAACAATACATTGCATGACTGCAAGAAGAAGGGGCACTCTACATACAATTGCAGATTCAACCCGAAAAGAAAAAACAAAATTGACAAAGCGAATGTTGTAGAGTCATCCAAGGATGCAGACAAAGGTGATGAAGCTTTCATGATATTCGATGAAGCTTCAACAAGCTACACTGAACAAGACTACGATGTAGTCATTGATTCAGGAGCAACCTCACACATCACCTACAACAAAAAAAATCTTGATCGACTTCAAAGAACTCAAAAATAACAGATCAGTAATTCTAGGCGATGCGAGCCGACACAATGTCAAGGGAATCAGGACTCTACAACCGCGAACACTGTCACGACAAGCAGAATTGCCAGGAGCACTCTACATACCTTCATTGAGAAGAGACCTACTATCAGTCTCCAAGATGGCAAATCTTGGAATTCGAGTTCTATTCGATGGCAATATATGCCGGATGATCAAGAAAACAACAAACAAGTTGCTGAGAGTTGGATGCAGAGAAGGTAATCTCTACCAAGCCAAGATAATAAGCAATTCTGATAGCATACTAAATGCATCAAAAAACGAAGATCAACTCTGGCACAGAAGAATGTATCATTTGAACATGAGGAGTCTCTATGACATGAGCAAGAAAGGCATAGTCACAGGTCTGAAAATATCCAGACCCGATACTGAGTGATGCTAGTCGAAGGAGCCAAATGCATGATGGCATAGGCTCGATTGCCAAGTCAATTTTGAGCTGAGGCAATAGCTATAGCAATACACCTACAGAACATATCAACAACGATGGCCCTGCAAAACAAAACACCGTATGAAATGTGGACAGATAGAAAGCCTAATCTGTCATACGTGCATGTATTCGGATGTGCAGCATACAAGGACATACCAAAAGAACAAAAAAACAAGCTCGATGGAAAATCAGAACAGACAATCATGGTCGGATACTTGAATGGATCACAAGTGTACAGACTCTACAATCCAACCACGAAGAAAGTCATGTCGAGTAGAGATGTGAAGTTCGATGAGTCCACATTCCCTGGATTGAAGGACGAAAAAGGCCATGAGATCTTCACACTGCTACCGCTTCAAGAGAGAGATCGAGGACAAACATCAAATCAGAATATCAAGGCCCAGACTCCAGAGCAGTAGAAAGTTGAAGATCAATCCAACGAAGAAAAAACATTCGAACAACGATGAATTGAACCCAGAAGGTCGACAAGACAAAAAAGAATGATACACAAAGGAGCAAAGACATAGAGTTCAAGTACTACAGCTTCACTGAAGACCCAACTACATATCTAGAAGCTGTCTAGAGTCCAAAAGGAGAATTCTAAAAGAAAGCAATGTCAGAGAAAATCGAATCAATGAGGCAAAACAAGGCATGGACACTAGAGCCACTGTCCGAAAATAAAAATATCGTCGACTGCAAGTGGGTATACAAAAGGAAAATCAAATCAGGTGGCACTGTCAGACGCTACAAAGCAAGGCTTGTCGCAAAGGGCTACACACAAAGGTATGACATCGATTATTTCGACACATATTCACCAATGGTGAAAATGACAAGCATTCAACTACTCCTTGCAAATGCTACACAATACAATCTGGAAATTCACCAGATTGGTGTAAAGACAACCTTTCTCCATGGAGATCTAGAGGAAGAAATCTTCATGCAGCAGCCTGAAGGATTTGAAGACCTCGACAATCGACAATATGTCTGTCGATTACAACGATACATTTATGGTCAAAAGATAAGATATTTTTTACTAATCCTCATAGATAATTGTTGAACTCGGCTTGGTACTTGGTGAATGTGTCGGTATAGACCTGCACTTGACTGAGGGATCTGTTGGTAGGTGTAGGTTGTGCCAGCCATGCCGTCTTCTCTGCTTGTAATGTCGTTGTGAAGTTTTTAGCACGTGTGAACTTCACCACACACCCTACAGGACCTTACTGAGGTGTTGTGATTGCACAAGATTGATCAAAGAATAGTATGCTTGAAAAATCTAAGGCAAGAGCACAATGGCATACATCTGATGAAAAAATCTAACTCTTCACTATGAGAAATGAATGTCAGAAATAATTCTAAGTGTTTAGTATGGGAAAAAGAGGCTGCTCTCGGGTAGAGAGAGAAAATCATACATAGAAAACTCGAATAGAGAGAGAATGAGTCCAAAATACCAAAATCTCAATATTCACAATGTGGCAAAACATGCCCAACTTTCCCTACATGAGAGAGACTCGAATTCCTACAGTGGAGTTGCATGGAAAGTCCACTTAACTGAACTAATTCACCTACCATAGATCCAAATGTGTAACTGCATGCATATATGTTGCATGTACTGCATGTCAACTCATAAAATTGCCTAGACATGTGTAGATCACAGAAACTACTTTGCATGTTGCATGCACTGAGTGCATGTGGCTTGCATGCATACAGTAAGACTTTGCATGCTATCAAAACATCTGCATGTCATCATAATTGAACCTATCTAACTCAAATCCGAGCTACACTAGAAGGATATGTGCTCAATTCACACTCCTTTTATGTACAACATGAATTTTAGTGGAAATCACCATGGACATGACCCCAAACTCGAGATAGGAGGATAATATTTTAATAATCTTCACACTCCTCCTTAAAATTTATGTTCCTATCAACATAGACTTCAAAATTAGGCCAAGGTTAGACCTCATTTTCATAAATGCATTCTTGAGTAGAGGTTTGGTGAGAAGATCTGCAACACAATTTGAAGATGAAACATGCTCCAATGAGATCTCTCTCCCAATGACTTTTTCTCTTACAAAATTATGAGCCACTTCAATATGATTGCTCCTTGCATGAAAGACTAGAATATTTGCAAGAGCCTAAGCAGAAATGTTATCATTCTTGATAATTGGTAAATCTTCATCTGCATAACACTTTAGCTCCAAAAGTAGCCTTTGGTCCATAAAATCTCCTTTGTTGTGGTTGCAAGAGATTTGTATTTAGCTTCACAAGATAATAAGGAAATAGTTGCCTGCTTCTTTGATAGCCAAGAAACCAAATTTCCTCCAAGAAATATAGTGTAGCCACTTGTGGATTTCCTATCCAACCTGTCTCCTGCAAAGTCTGAATCTGAAAAAGCAATCAAAGTCAGATCTTCTCCTTCATAGTATAGTCCATAATCCAAGGTAGAAGATATATACCTCAAGACTCTTTTAGCCAACTTCCAATGATATAACTTTGGATCCCGCATGTGTTGACTTAGCTTATGAACACAAAAGCTTAGATCAGGCCTAGTCACTGTTAATCAAATAAGTGAGCCAATAAGACTCCTATAAAGAGTGATGTCCTCAAAGGATTTTTCATCATCTTTAATAGGAACTTTTACAGTGTGCTCCATAGGTGTATCTATCTATGCCTTTATAGTTCTCCATATGGAATTTCTTGAGCATGGAAAGTGCATATCTACTTTGGCTTATAAATGCATGACCTTTCCAAAACTCTATTTCAAGGCCTAGAATATAGTGAAGAACTCCTAAGTCTTGCATCTTAAACTCAGTACCAAGTGCATGCTTAGTTTCTTCGACTAACTTCTCATTGTTTCCACAAACAATGATATCATCTACATAGATGAGAAGAATAATTACAAAGTTATCTCCAAACTTATAATACAGAGAAGGGTCATATTCACTTAGACAAAATCCGAGTGATATGAGATAGGAATTGAGTCTTGCATACCAAGACCTTGGTGCCTGTTTTAGTCCATACAGACTTTTGAACAAAAGACAAACTTTTGATTCATCACCTTCACAAAACCTGGAGGCTGCTCCATATAAATCTCCTCCTCAAGGTAACCATTGAGAAATGCATTAGAAACATAAAGCTGGAACATACTCCATTTGTGAAAACATGCAAGAGAGATGAGTATTTGAATTGTTACTGTTGGGGTATTCCCAACAAAGTGTAAATAAATAAAATCATCCAATAAAATGTTTGCGAGGGCATGGCATCCTGCGTCTATAAGCCCATGGCCCAATGAGCACGCAAATAAAGTTGTAAATAAAATAAACATGACTTGGGCCTTGGAATTAAAATAAAACTAGAGGCCCAATGTCATTTTTAAACTTAGAGATTACTTTTTAGAGTTGGGTCCAAATTGGGACTCACATGAATTTTGTGATTTCTAATGTACTTTTTGTGAACCCTTGGATCAAGTTGGGTCCAAGATGAATAGATAGGATCATTGTGAATATTAGCCAATAGGATTGAGGGGCAAGGGCCTTCGCCATTTTATAAAAAGGCACCATTTGTACACTATTTTGATGCTTAATGAGAAGGAGGAAACTCTACCAATTTTGGAAGAGAAGCATCTTCATTTGCAATTCAATGCTTGCTATTGCTCTTGTTGTTTTCAATTGCTTTCAAGTTCATGCTTTTTGGTTTCAATAGTTTATGTTTCTCCTTTAGCAAGTATAATGTGCATTTGAGCTAACCTCCACCCTCACTCTCTATCTCTCTCTCTTTCTCTCCTCTCTTCTCAATCTCTTCTTTTCTATCCCTTCCAAATCATGATGAATGTTAGTGTAGAGGAGTAGAGTTAAAGGAGAATAGTGTTAGTGGTGAGTAGAGTCAAGGGAGAAAGTAGGAAGCTAACTAAAAGTAGCATCTATGCATAGTTAGGTACCTATCCAGTGATCTAACCCTTGTTGATAGGCGGGAGGGCTATACTACGCAAGATCTTTGACCCTACAGTATTGTTGTGTCGTCGATGTAGCATAGGTGTCGTACTATACCAACATGGTTAATATAGATTTTATAGTAAATAATGTCGTTCCCACAAAGGACAACGTTAGAAAGTTATATTTTTTGGTACAATTATGGAAACTGGTTTTGAGTGTTATTCTGGTTGTCGATAGACATTAAAAAATAACCAGTATTACTTATATTTGCGATGGGTAGTGTTAATGAACTCAGAACAACAATCGGACCTCTATCAAATTGGATGAAGTGCGTTCTACAAATGAGATGTTATCAGAGATGTATTCGCAACTATGCAGACAATTAATTAATCGTGTTCGCAAACTTTTCATTTCTAGATAGAAGTCCTCAACAACTAAAGTCTAACTTAATGGTTAAAGAACACGAAGGGTTTTAGAATACGTTGGAAACTTATGTCAATGCCAATCAGGAAGACAGATCAAAGACTTAATTCTTCAAGCAGGGACTGTCATCTCATATGCATACATACAACTTTATTCAATGATCGTGCTAGATTGTACCAAAGATAGTCGTTATTCGAGTGCCGAAAAGTAAGTATTCGCGACAGATGAATACGATAGTTTAAAGACAGTTCTTTAGAGCATGCTTTATGGAAACTCAGCATACGATTGTAATGCACTAGAGCATCTGTCTGATCAGAGAGAAATTCATGAAATGTGTTAGAGATTGTTAACAGACTTCAGATCACTCACACTTAGTAGTGCAAAGAACAGAGATAAGGGAGAATAACTCACAAAACTCTATTCACTTTTTACATCAGCATAAACTCTTCTCTCTCGATGATTGAGACTGAAGTGTGAGATCAATATATGTTCTACGGGGCGAACAAACACACCTCTAAAACAACAGGTGCGTCGCTCCCACGAAAGGGTCTAGTTAACGATTAGACTAAAAATACGTTCACCTATACCATAGGAAGTATACTTAACTATGAGTTAAAGTTACTCTAGTTAATCATGTCTTTTCGTATCTAGTTGTTTTGTATGGACAACCTAGTAAAGGTTGTCCAAGACAATGTCTTTTCCTTTAAAAGGTCTTGCCCTTAATTACAAGACAAGTACTTAGGAGATATATTCCCAAAAAATGACTTAGGCCTCTTCATGATTTATACTTATCCAGGTCATATCTTCATTTTTGAGTATATCGTGCCATATTTATGTTGATATTTTAATTTTTAACATTTTCGTGGCATCACATATTTCCTTCCTCAAATGTGAAACGTCCTCGTGAACATATCATCTTTATTTCGAGGAGTATTCGAGAAACATTCTTGTTGGTCGGATTTTTGTTGAGACGAAAATATATTTCTTCATGTATTTCGTCCTTTAGATATTTCTTCATCTTAGAAAATATATGTCTTGCTGTTTCTTTTAATTGAATAGGTTGTTTGGAGTTGATCTTTGAATTGTTGATGAAAACTGGAATCAAACTTCAAAACATCTTTAAACTTCAAAAAATCAGCATCCCATAGAAACATCACCATGACAAAGACACAAATGAATTTTCAGGAATGATTCAATTCTTCATATAACTTCTGAGCAAGCTCCAAGTTCTGTTGAGCTTCGATCAAGAACAAGTCTTCTTTCGATTTGGTATAGCGGCCAACTGGTAAGTTGCCGAATTCTTCTAACTTAACCGGGAGTAATGTTCCATCCAACACCTCCTGGGTTAACTTGGTATCTTCATCTGAATCACTTCTTAGAGTGATTTCTTTATAGTAACGAGCTGAAAATCTAATAAAATTACTTTTAACATAAAGGTTCTGAACAAAAAATAATGTCTTCGTCGCAAAGGTACCAAACTGCCAAAATGTATATGTACAAAATTGCTTATAACGAAATGACTTCCTTCTATCTTGCAAATTATGGCGAATATCTGCAAAATATTCTGCAAAATTTCGCTTCCAATCCACATATAGACTAAATAATTCCAGATAAGCCATATTGATATTTATTAGCAGACCTGCATCGTCGAATGCACCTAAATCTGCAATGGCTTGTGGTTTGTACAGTTGAAACTGCGAATTTCGCTTCCAAAAATGTCGCTTATTATCTTCGTTTCGCAAAAATTGAAGTTCTTTGACACAGATATATTCGAGAGCATACATAGCCGAAGAGCCTATGTATAACTCTGCCGATCTAAAAGGTACGACCTGGAATTTACCCTGGATTATGCCCCAGCAGAGACATCCTTTCTGCTCGATAGTGAGCTAGGCCCATAACCAGAGAAAGTTGTCCTTCTCCCACGGTCGCGTCCAATCATCGAAGGTGATGCCTACTGCGCCTGGTAGCATCATGTAATTCACATGCCATTGCAACTCAATATTAAAAGCATGTGGACACCATTTCCAGAAGTGATCAGCAAATGCACGAAATCTGTCAACACATATCTTCGACTGATTTTGTCGCATTCGCTTTGGCTGTGTAGATGTAGTTGCGAAATCCTGAGTTTGCAACTCAGCAGCCAGCTTCTAATCTTCCATTTGTTGCTTTTGGGTTGACAGCTCCTGTTCGAGCTGGTCAATCTTCGCGACAGCCTCCAGGAATTCTGGATGGTCTGAGGCTTTGGTGCAGGCAGGCACAGCTTGGAGTTGCTATGTAAGTTCATCAATTCGCAGCAGGGCTTGCAGATAATCATTGTGCGCATCGAGTCTGTTACAAGATGGGGTGGCATCAGTAGAGAGCTCCTTCAGCTCTGCCAACTCTTCCTCGACAAGAGCCTTCGCATCCTCGAGCGGTTGTAAGAACTCAACTCGAAAATTATCGAGCATCTGGCCTTGGAGCTGGTTCAGCTTCGTGAGATCGACAATGATTGACCCTGTGGTGGTGCTAAGGGACAAAGCAGCTTTTGTCTTTAATCTTGTCATTCGCTCCTCCTGTAGATGTTTCTGGAGCGCGACATTATGTTGGTTTGCAGTCAAAAGTTGCTGCTTCAAATAATCGTTTTGAGTTTGAAAATTGTCAAACTTGGCCTGAATTGCCTTATTGATCTGCTTCCTTTATTAAAGTCTGAAGCTGTGTTTCGAGGGAACGATGCTGTTCAATCAGCTTCGTGTTGTCTGATTTGAGCGATTTGATCTTCTCGAAGGACTCCATCAGAGAGTTGAGTGATTTTCTCTCTGAGGTGATAAGCTACATTGTGAGTTGACGGTGGTACTTGTCGAACTCATATACTTCACCCACAAGGTTCTTGGATTTCTCAATCATGGATCGAAACCACTAGGGTTGGTTGTCTGGTTCTTCATCATCTACCATATGTGCCCCAATGTCGTCTTCAACAGCTACGCGTCCCTTGTCTGATGTATCTAACTGGATTGTGTCATCCTCAGAGGTGGATGCGCTCGGCTGCTTCTGAAATGTGGAAGCAAACACTTGCTTTGAAGAATCCACAGCAGCAGCATCTCCATCGATGTCCATTGCCACAGCTTCCAACTCCATACCAGTGGTGGCTGCTACTTCGATTGCTGGTGCAGCATCCACTGGAACTGGAATAGGTACAGAAAAAATGCTCGAAAGATCTATCGGCTTGGGATCGAACAATCTTCTTGTCAGCATGGTTTTCTCTTGATCGCTCAATATGTCAAACTGAGCGCAGAGTCAAGATACATGGGCTCCAACTCCAGAAAACTTTTGGTGCTTAATCCAGCGCAAAAAGGCTTTGTATGTGATAACGCTGAAGCACACTGGATTATCCGCAAGAGCATCTAATATATATCCAAAATTTTGATCTGAAATGGTAGCATCCGCATCTGTCAAAAAGATTGCTTGGTTTGCATATTTACAAAATAGCTTGAATTGTATCGCGGATCATAGAGATTTTGTACCCCTTCGTGGGTACAAAATAGTTGCTTAAGAAATGGGCAGCTTCATCTACCGAATCTTTATTAGTTGAAAGTAGCTTCCCATCCAGAGGTAATCCGAGAGCTGTGCAGAACAGGCCTTCAATAATAGTGAAGAATTGGCCTC
The DNA here is from genome assembly GCA_029204225.1 of Diphasiastrum complanatum. NCBI lineage: Eukaryota > Viridiplantae > Streptophyta > Lycopodiopsida > Lycopodiales > Lycopodiaceae > Diphasiastrum > Diphasiastrum complanatum. Next base: position 36,272,584 of record CM055095.1, read on the forward strand.
GTACGTGAACTTTGAAGTCCACCTCCGAAATCAAATGGATGGAGTTCACGAATTCAGTACTGACTTCAAAGAGGATGATAGAGGGGTCCACTTTCAAATCACCCAACCTGCATCGATCCAAAAAGGACTAAATGGATGTCAGGCGGATTCCTACGCGTGCTTTCCAAATGATATTAGAGCTCAAACCTGATGCGGAAGCCATTGTTCGAATGTTGAACGATAGCTTTGTAGATCGCAATAGTTCGCAAAAAGGTGCTTTGATCGCAAAGAGTGAGCACAGGAAAGCCAACAACTTCGCAAGTAGAAAGTGTAAAGGGGAAAAATGAAAAATAACTTTGATAGTAGCGGTGTGGAAGGGATGATATACTTTTTAAATGATATTGAAAAATTGAGAGAAGTCAAGAAAAATTCTCGAAAAATTCTAGAAAGAAAAGAAAAGAACAAAAAATTTAGACAAGATAAAAGAAAATTTGCGATTATTTTCAAAAAAATACTAGAAAATAATAAGAATAAAAAACATATTCTGGTCAAAGGTAGTATTTCTTCAGTCTGGACCCGTAAATATGTGTCGGTAATAGTTCACCTTCAAGTGATTGAAGTTGCACAGAACCATTGTCAAACACCTCTATGACTTTATACGGTCCAACCCATCGCATATGGAGTTTTCCAGGGAACTTTTGATGGCGACTGTCTTATATCAGCGTATAATCATCAGCTTTAAGATCACATTTTTGTATATGATTGTCATATTTCTTCGTTCTTTGTTTCTGAATTTCCTTTGTTAGTTTTTGTGAAGTCTCTCGAACTTCAGCTAGTTCTTCAATATTAGTTACCCTTTCGTTTATTAATCCTACATTTGTTCGTTGAGCTTGAATACGAAAGATTTTCACCTCAAATTCAATTGGCAAGATAGGATGCATACCATATGTAAGAAAATATGGTGTCTGTTTCGTTGTGATTTTCTCTGTGTTGCGATAAGCCCAGAGAACTGATGGTAGTTTTTTATCCCAATCCGTTGCATGTGCAATAGTAATTTTAGTCAGGGTCTTACATAAAATTCCATGAGCTCTTTCTGTCAACCCATTTGCTTTTGGATTATACGGTGTAGTTTTTATGTGTTTGATCAGAAAATAGGTTGTCAGCAACCGTATCGTATCATTTAGAAAATGTGTTCCTTGGTCACTTACTAATTCAAGTGGACAATATCTTGTGATTATACTTTCGAATAAGAACGTCGCGACAATTTTTGCATCGTTTTGTTTTGTCGCCTCTGTATCAATGTTCTTGGTAGCATATCCCATGGCAACTAGAATATAACAACATTTTGTATGTCGGGTAACAGGTTTGATTGGACCGACAAAGTCAATCCCCCACTTCTCGAATGGTGCAAGAGGCAGGATTGGTGTCAACGGCCAATTCATCGCCTTTGTAGGCTTACCAGATCTCTGGCATGGATCACATGAATGAATAAAATTTGATACATCCTTGAACATTGTTGGCCACCAATACTTGGCAGTCAATATCTTATTAACTGTATGTTTCAAAGCAAAATGTCCACCAGCATCTTTTGAGTGTAAGGCTTTAACGACCTTTTTAATGTCTTTAGTTTCGAGACATCTTCGTAGTTGATGGTCAGCACCAAGCTTGTACAAAACATTGTTAATAATTGTATAAGGTGCTACCTTATATTGAAAAACTGTCTTTTGCTCCAAATCGTAACCATTTAGATATATTTGATCCTTAAGATAAATAATAATATCAGAATATAACGAATTTGTAGATGAAATCTCGAATAAATGTTCGTTTGAAAAATCTCATTGATAGGGTCTTTAATTTTTCCGGTGCTGAGTCGCGATAGATAATCAACATTCGTATGATATTTTCCTTGACAAAGCTTTACTTGATAAGTAAATTCTTGCAGAAGTAGAACCCATCGAGCAATTCATCCTGATAGATTTGGTTTACTTAAAAGATACTTAAGAGCATACTGATCCACATGAAAAATAAATACATATCCCAGTAAATAATGTCGAAATTTTTTAATAGTGAAAATCATGCCAAGTGCTTCTCTTTCTGTAGCCGAATAATTCTTCTCTGATGCACTGAGCTGTCAACTCGCATAGTAGATGGGATGATCCTTCTTTTGGTCATCCTTCTGCTTAGACAGATGCCAATAGCAAATGCAGAAACATCCACATAACTGTGAAATAAAATAGCCCAGTTGGGTGGTCTCAAAATAGGAGCAATAATCAACCTTTGCTTAAGATCTTCGAATGCTTTCTGCTGTTCATTCGTCCACAAGTATTCTACTTGTTTCTTCAGTAATGTGTAAGACAGACATCAATAGAAGCATGATTTTGAATAAATCTCCTGTAATAGCCAACATGTTCTAAGAAAGCTCTTAGTTCACGTAAATTGGTTGGTATCTGGAGATTCTTTATCAGCTCGACTTTATCTTTGTCGACTTCTATTCCTCTGTTGGATATTCTGTGTCTGAGCAATATTTCTTCTTTCATACCAAAAAAACATTTCTCTGGAGGAAGAGATAAACAAGTATCTCAACACCGTTTGAATATTAATTTCAGCTTCTGCAGGTGTGTCTTTATATCACTGTATACACAGAAATCATCAATAAATATTTCGAGAAAAGTTCTCAGGAAGGCAGCAAAGATTAACATCATAATTTGCTGAAAAGTTGATGGAGCGTTACAAAGACCAAAGGGCATTTTGTTGTAGGCATAAGTGCCCCAATCCGTAGTGAATGTGGTCTTTGAACGATCCTCCTTTCACACTCCAACCTGATTATATCCAGAAAGTAGTCACAGAAACTATAACGCTCTTGACCAGCAACCTGATCTAGGATGGAATCAGTGAAAGACAGAGGATGATGGTCCTCCCTTGTGGCAGCATTGAGTTTGCGGAAATCCTGGCATATTCTTATTTTGCCAGTGGGACGACAACAATGGGTGAAACCCATTCACTACTTAAGACGTGATAGATTATACATGCCTTAAGGTGCTTGTTAAGTTCGTCCTTAACCATGAGAGAGTACTTAGTATTGAGACGATATTGTCTCTGTCGAATAGGTACCGCATCTCTCTTAAGATCAATTTGGTGCTCTTTGAATTCTGTAGGTATACCCTTCAAATCATTGAGCGACCAGGCAAAAACGTCTTGATACTCCTTCAATAGTTCAGTGAATTCCACTAACTCCGATTCTCCAAGTGACTTCAAAACATGCACAAATCTGCCAGGTGCAAGTTCAATTAGTTCAGTAAAATCTGGTAAAATGGTACCTTTTGTCATACTGGCTTAGTATGGCCATGAATTTTACGCATGGTTGACTCCATAGATGTTTTCTTGTCGTCAACTTGGTTCTTGTTACCAAATTCGTGTTCAGATTCGTCACTCAAATCGTTAGACTCTTTCGAGTTCGTGTCTGCAATGTTAATTTCTTCATATGAAACATCCGCTTCAGTGTCACAGGCATCAAAGAATTCTTCGCCATTAGCATTCTCATAATATTCAAAGTACTACACTTCAATATCAGATCCATTGGAAAAAATATTCAAGGCATACGAAGATTCTTCTGATGTAAAGCTGGTGTCGGACAAAGGAGTTTCACCTTCATAATTGTCATGACTCCAGGTTATGATTTGTTCTGCTGGCTTACCTCAGTTATTGGTCTCACCAGTCTGAAATCTCAGCTCTCTGGATTTCCAATGTACACGTGCGTTTGATTGATAAAGCCAAGGTCATCCAATCAGCACAGAATAGGATGACAAACCGATTGGTTTGATAACAATGAAATTCATTGTGAATGGCTTGGCTTGAACAGTGACATCCTTCAGTTCTCCAACAGGTTTTCGTCGTGTCAAATCAGCTAACTTGATGTTTCGCTGTGTCGATTGAATGTCAATAAACCCCAGAGCATGAGCTGTGTCTTCTGTTATTATATTTATACTAGAGCTAGAGTCAATTGGCACTTTTTCGATCAGGCATATCAATCTCAGGTGCACCGAGATCACCTAAATCGATAAATAAAATACCAGCATCTGGCAGAAATTTTTTTTTCTTCTTTTTGGGCATAGAAAGACCTTTCAGTTGCTTTATGTAATAAGTGTTATCTTCCAACAGCTGTTCAAAAGTAATGTTCGGACAAAGGGATCCAATATCAGTCACGATGTCATATTCTTTCATCTTTGATTTCGAGGTTGGTTTATCGATAACAGCGCTAGACAATTTTGTCTTCACGATTTCTTCGTCCTCTTTCTCAGTGACCACCTTTTTTGCAGCAGCTGTCTGAAGTTCAACGTTGATGATTTCCTTTGCTTCTGCCAAGATATCTTTTGCAAATAACTTCGCAGCATTGCGGTCATAGTCAAGGTCATCTTTGAGATCTTCCTTAGTTGTAGATTTGTTCGTTGTTTTGCTAGAGGATTTATTCTTCGAGGATTTTCTGCGCTTTGTCAAAGATTTTTGATCAGGTTTTGAGTTGCTTTTGCTTCTCATTGTAACTTTGAATAATTTTTTCACGTCACTTGGCCAGGACTGATCTTCTGTCTTTGCCAGTTTTCCCTCAATTACGTCGATTCTCTGCATAGCAGCATCAGTCGAAGCTTTTGCTTTCGTGTCTACAGCAGCTGGTGTTGCTACATACTGATATTTGGGTCCCGACTTTTGCGGCTAAGGGCAATCGAGATACTTGTGGCCAGGCTCTCTGCAATTCAAACATAATGGTACATAACGAATCGGCTTTCGCGATTGAGGACAGTCAGGAGAAAAATGTCCCGGCTCTCCACAGTTGTAGCAGTTGCTCGAAACTGGTTTAATCGCAGTTTGAGACTTCGCTAGTCCAACAAATTCAGGAGGATTATGCCTTCTTGGTGCGAACTTGGGTCTGTCCTGCTGGGCTGATGCTACAGTACCTTGTACGTAGTTAGTAGTTGCATCATTTTGAAAAATAAAAAGTACATTCACAATAGTGTAGTCCTCCTTAGTGTGTCCAGAAATTCCACATTTTGTACACCACATTCCTGAGTTGGAAGAAGACACTTTTGGTCTTTTATCTACAACTTCAGAGATCTGATTCTGATTCTGATGAATCGCTGCTTTCAAATTCAGAGCTTGAAGAACTGGTACTTGAATCATAATCAAAATCTTCATCACTGTCACTAGAATCAGTCTTCGACTTTCGAGATTTCTTCATCGATCGTCGCTTTCGTGCTAGTTTCGAGGTCTCAAAATTTTTGGCACTAGCTATTACTGCTGCTAAGGAGGTCATGTCCCCTTGTCTGCAATACCGATCAATCTTTGGTGGTAAACTAGCCAAAAACCATTCGATCTGCATATCTACGAGATATACACCGGTTAGCTTTCCTATGAGATTTTTAACCTTACATGTATATTTGCGAAGGGATTCTTTACCCTTCTTCTGAACATTGTTCAGTCATCCAAGAATTCTAGATTTGTAACCAATCTCTCTGAACTGGTTCAGAAACACGTCTTTCAGCAAGTGCCAGGTTCCTACACGGCCTGGTTCAACTTGATTGTACCATATGTGCGTCTGCTTTCTTAGCAGACCAGGGAAAATTCGTAGTTTGTCTACGTCAGTTCCCTCGTTATTCGCATTAGCGATTGACTCAAATTGTGAGACATAACTATCTGCATCATCGGAAGAAGTCCCTTTAAAATAATTGTATTTAATTTTGGAGATAGAAGAGAAACGTGTACCGAAGCTAATTAGGATTTCAAGTAGTTGGGCAGTGATTTTGTCTAAATTTCTTCGACTAATATTCTCACTTTGTCTTCATAAAAACTCCTCTCTAAGCTTACGGTATCGTTCTAATCTGGATTCTCTATCTGACATACACTAGAGATGGAAATGGATTTGTCAGATTTCTTCTAACTTTCCTAAACTATCCCCGACAACGGCACCAAAAATTGGTATATGTCGTACTATACCAACAAGGTTAATATAGATTTTATAGTAAATAATGTCGTTCCCACAGAGGACATCGTTAGAAAGTTATGTTTTTGGTACAATTATGGCAAGTGGTTTTGAGTGTTATTCTGGTTGTCGACAGACATTAAAAAGTAACCAGTATTACTTATATTTGGGATGGGTAGTGTTAATGAGTTCAGAACAACAATCTGGCCTCTATCGAATTGGATGAAGCACGTTCTACAAATGAGATGTTATCAGAGTAGTACAACGGTACTACACTCTGGCTGATTAAGGTGTCAATAGAGAATCGAGAATTGTTTGATGTATTCGCGACTGTGCAGACAATTAATTAATCATGTTCGCAAACTATTCGTTTCAAGACAGAAGTCCTCAACAACTAAAGTCCAACTTAATGGTTAAAGAACACGAAGAGTTTTAGAATATGTTAGAAATTTATGTCAATGCCAATTAAGAAGACAGATCAGAGACTTAATTCTTCAGGCAGGGACTGTCATCTCATATGCATACATACAGCTTTATTCAATGATCGTGCTAGACTGTACCAAAGACAGTCGTTATTCGAGTGCCAAAAAGTAAGTATTCGCAACAGACGAATAAGATAGTTTAAAGACAATTCTTTAGAGCATGCTTTACGGAAACTCAGCAAACGACTATAATGCACTAGAGCGTCTGTCTGATTAGAGAGAAATTCATGAAATGCGTTAGAGATTGTTAGCAGACTCCAGATCACTCACACTCAGCAGTGCGGAGAACAGAGATAAGGGAAAATAACTCATAGAACTCTATTCACTTCTTCAATCTCTTACATAAGCATAAACTCTTCTCTCTTGATGATCGAGACTGAAGTGTGAGATCAATATATGTTCTACGGGGTGAACAAACACACCTCTAAAACAACAGGTGCATCGCTCCCGTGAAAGGTTCTAGTTAACGATTAGATTGAAAATACGTTCACCTATACCATAGGAGGTATACTTAACTATGAGTTTAAGTTACTCTAGTTCATCATGTCTTTTCGTATCTAGTCGTTTCGTATGAACAACCTAGTAAAGATTGTCCAAGAAAATGTCTTTTCTTTTAAAAGGTCTTGCCCTTACTTACAATGTACTGTGGCGGGGCCCACTAGGTAAGGCTTGGCCGACAATATTTTAAGTGGTTGGACCCACTTGTTTATTACTGTGCAAAAAATACTCACAACAGGGTCCATGGCCCAAAGTAGTGTCGATCTCTCGGCACTAAGCTGCAACTGTTGTGAAGGGGTGTTGTTGTTGGTTGTTTTATTGCTGGGACATGGGTGCTTCAAGAAAAGCGTGGATAGAATTCGCTTACATAAAACCTGAAGCTTTAATAGATGATGGCGATCAGCAAGAACTTGGACTTGCCAGATTTTCAATAATACCCATAAGGGTCTGGTGGCCATTACGGATAACCTTGTTCATCAACAATTGGGTAGTTGAGGCATTCCATCAGAGTATCCCAAGATAAAACTGGATCCTCATTGATTGGCGCAACTGGTCCCAATGTCATAGACTCCCTCAAATCATAATGTGGATATGACATGATTGCTTGACTCTCTTGTCTGTCCAAGTATTCGTGGTATGCCATAACCTGATGACTTTCCTCAGCAGTCAATATCAAAGATTTAGGACAAGGCTTTGTCATTGTAGGCACTGGCGCTTGCTGTACTGGAGGCCTATTTGGGCTTGGATTCCCTGGATTTGGCCTTTGAAGAATGGATATACCTCGAATTGGCATTGATTTGGGGGTCTGTTGAATTGTGGAACAATTAGACTTTGGTTGAATCTTGCTCGTTGAGGGGCAATCATCAACTTTAGTCTTCCCTTGGTCATTGCATTTCCCTGTTGAAGGCTGCGTGACTGCACTTTTTTATGGATCTTGTGTTGAATTGCCTTCAAGTTGCTCTGTTGATGCTAGTCCCCTTTGTAGTGATTGCGCCAAGAGACTTGGTAAAATTCGTTGGACTTCGTCGGATGCCAATTTCTTGACTTCCTCAGTTACCATTGGCATGATGGATTCTTCCATCTCTATCTTCTGTGATGGTTTTACTTGTTTGCCTGAGGATATCTTTGCATACTTTGGGACTTTTGCCAGATTGTCCTCTTCGTCACTCGTTTCATAACCCGGTGGCACTAAGATTTTTCTTTTGTAGTACGTTTGAGGTGGAAGGACTCCAGGTGCATGTCAGTCTACATAGGCCAAATGCCTCCTGGCTATTTGTGAATTTCTCATAGAGCAATCTCGGCATGGATGATTAACTCCGCATTGTGAACATGAGGGATCAAATGTTGACGGATCCCCTCGGTGTGGACATTCAGCACAGCGGTGTTTTCCTCCACATCCATAACACCTAACTGAGTGCAGTATGCCATCACCTCTAAGTTGATAGACATACACCGGTAACAGATTCCCCTTAGGATCTTCCACAAAATAGACTGGTAGGTTGTTATGGTCCTCCATTGAATTCGGTGACATGCAAGAGGATATAACCAAAACTTCTACCTTGCCACTGTTTGTTGAAGAAACTTGTGATTTAGATGGATTAATCTGACATCCATCCTTCTGGTGAGCTCCTTGTTGGCTTGATTATGCTTTAGACCGTTGAACCACTGGATCTTATTGTCGACAAGCCTGTTGCTCTGTATTTTGTCCTTTTAACAAGCGCGGATTATTGATTGGACACCTGGTACTTGGATGATCTCCAAAGCAGAAGATACATTCGTCCTTTTCAAGAAACTTAATAGAGCGAGCATAAGCTTGCTGACAGTTGAAGTGCAAGGTTCTTGGTCTTCCACTGCACTTGATCTGCTTGACCTTGCTGCACTTTGTTGCCTTGCATGGGGTTCCATTCTTGTTGGATCATTGCTCATTGTCGACCTTTGTTCCTCTAATTCTCCATCTGGATAGGGAAAATCCTTCTTCCCGAGTGAGATTTCCATCAAGACAGCATCCTTACAAAGTTGTGCAAGCGACACATAGGATGCTAACTCTTCCATACCAGATCTGATCCTTTTGGACAGTTCGACATAGTATTTTGCCATGATGATCTGTTGGGGAATCGGGGGATCACAATCCTTCACTAGATGATAGATCCGATAGGTGTAGTCTCGGATTGTTTCAGCAGGGAACTTTTTTAATTTTGATAATCCTACAAGGGCGGTCTCCATAGTTCAACACTAGAATGTCACAAAGTAGCTGGTTGGTGAATTGCTTCAAGGTTTGCTTAATGACTCTGGTGTTCCAACCCCCCCCCCCCCCCTGCTTTTTTTTTGTGGGAGATGAAGAAGAAAAAGAGAAGAAAATCAGTAAATGGTGGATCAGTATGGATGAGAATAGAGACAGAAATGGATTTATCTAGCAGAGACGGAGATAGAAGATGGAATAGAGATGGCACATGAGAATGATGGATGGATAGTTTTTTTTTTTTTTTTTTGGAGATTTCTTCATATCTGAGTGAATCAAACCTTCAACCTTCCTACAATAGCTGTATCTGGACCATTTCTAGACAATGTGAGTTCTGCAAGAGTTCTTGATGGATAGATTTGTCAGGATCTGGAAAAAACTCAATTTTCTGGCACTTTTTGGAACTTTTTGAGAATCTAACCATTACAGTAGCCAGATCTAGGTTAGATCTATCTATAACACTCTTTGAAAAGGCTACTTCCCAGTAGATCTCAAAAAATCATGGAAAAAGTGCATTTTTTTGGGGTTCTTTTGTAGAATTTTTAGAATTTCTGGGAACCAACACTCTCAGACTAGCATGCACTTGTATCTCAGTTAGATTCAGCTGCCCACCAAGCTGCAAGAGTTACTTCTCAAGAAAATGCAAAAAATCTTGAAAAAAGTGCATTTTTTGTGGTTTTTTTGCAAAATTTTAAGATTTTCATGGAACAAACCCTTTCAGACTGATATCTACTTGTATCTCAGTTAGATTCACCTGCTCACCAAGTTGCAAGAGTTACTTCCCAAGGAAACTCAAAAAATCTTAAAAAAAAATGCATTTTTTTGTGGTTTTCTTGAAAAATTTTAAGATTTTCTGAGAAAAAACCCCCACAGTCTGCTATTCACTTACATCTTAGTCAGATTCAGCTTCTCACCAAGCTGCAAGAGTTACTTCTCAAGGAAACTCAAAAAATCTTGACAAAAGTGCATTTTTTTGGGCTTTTTTTGCAAAATTTTAAGATTTTTTGGGAACAAACCCTTGCAGACTTGTATGACCTTGTATCTTAGTTAGATTTAGCTTCTCACAAATCTAAGAGAGTTACTTCCCAAGGAAACTCAAAAAATCTTGAAAAAAGTGCATTTTTTTGGTGTTTTTTTGCCAAATTTTATGATTTTCTGGGGAAAAAACCCTTGCAGACTAGTATGCACTTGTATCTAAGTTAGATTCAGTTGCTAACCAAGCTGCAAGACTTACTTTTCAAGGAAAATCAAAAAATCTTGAAAAAGGTGCATTTTTTTGGGGTTTTTTTTGCAAAATTTTAGGATTTTCTGGGAACAAACCCTTGCAGACTGGTATGCACTTGTATCTCAGCCAGATTCAGCTGCTCACCAAGCTGCAAGAGTTACTACTCTAGGAAACTCAAAAAACCTTGAAAAAACTACAATTTTTTTGAGGTTTTTTGGCCAAATTTTGAGATTTTCTGGGAACTAATCTTTGCAGGTTGGTATGTGCTTGTATCTAAGTTAGATCCACTTGCTTACCAAGCTGCAAGAGTTACTTCCCAGGGAAACTCAAAAATTTATTGTCTGAGAAGGTTCTAGGCCACTTTTTGCTCTTAGGAACCTTCACAGGGACACTTTTTTTGGGATCTAACTCTCGTAGACTTCTCTGTGTCCTTGTCTCAGTGAGATGGAACTTCAGAGAGCTCTGCAAAGGTTAGTTTTGATTTTTTAATTTTTTTTTTTAATTTTTACAAGGGATTTTAATCTATTGGGAAGTAACCTCCACAAGCTTCTATGCAGGTCTGGGACAGTACCCTGGAGCTGCTGCCAGTCATGCAAAGGTTAGTTGTTGCTGGTTTTTGAGAAATCAAAATCTGATGGGATTTTGGCTCTCTTTTTCCCTCCAAAAACAGATTTTGAGCCTTTTTTTTTTTCTGATTTTTATGGATTTTATGGATTAACGAAGGGATTGGGTGTTTGGATCTGATCCTACCACCCCACAATCTCTCCCTAGAGTGCAAACAAACAAAAAAATCACGAAAACATGGCAAAAACTAACACTACTCACACTATTGTACCTCTAAAATCCGATTTTTTTGATGAAAAAGAATGATGAGAGAGAAGAAAGAGAGAGATAGAGAAAAAGAGGAGAAGAGTGAGAAAGCTATGTGGCGAAACGAGTGTGTGGTGCTCCCCGGCAACGGCGCCACTGTTGTGTCACCGATGTAGCATAGGGGTCCGTCGCTGAGAGCGGCAACCTCACCTTCACCTGCATAGCAAGAAGAGAGAGGGAGAGGAGAAAGAGAGTGGAGAGAGGGAGAGAGAGAATGCCTAGGTTGAGAAACGCTTTGGGGTCTTGAGCGCCTACCCAAAGCAATTCTATCCCAACGTAGGGGGAGAGAGAGAGAGAGAGAGAGAGAGAGAGAGAGAGAGAGAGAGAGAGAGAGAGAGAGAGAGAGAGAGAGAGAGAGAGAGAGATGGAGATGGAGATGGAGATGGAGATGGAGATGGATTAAATTGAGAATGGAAGATCATACAATACAAAGGAAATGGCTCCCTCTTATAGATTTTAGAGGTGAGCCTCCTTCACTCTCATTGGCCACTTCATTGGGGCAAGGATTCTAATCCAAGCCTTTAAAATAAACACAACTTAAATCTATTGGTGCTAAGAAAGCACAAGGGCACTCACATGATTCATGTGAGTTTTAAGTTGGACCCTTTTAGCTTTTTTATTTGCAACTTGACTTAGGGCCTCTAATATCATTTTAGAGTTTTAAGCCCCTAGTCTCTTATTCCTAGGAATTACAACTTGCTACTTGTGTTGGGTTGGGCTTATACGCGCAGGATGCCAGTGCCCTCACACTTATTACTCTACATACAATGTACTATGGTGGGGCCCACTAGGCAAGGCTTGGCCAACAATATTTTAAGTGGTGGGACCCACTTGTTTATTACTATGCAGAAAATACCCACAACAGTTACCATCTTTGCAACTGGTGCAAAGGTATCTTCATAGTCAAGACCTTTGATCTGTGAGTAGCCTTTGGCACAAAGTCTTGTTTTATACTTATTGATAGATCCATCATGATTATACTTGATTCTGAATACCCACTGAAAAGCTTCTTGGACATCCTTAGGCTCTTCATCTAATATAAAAAGTGCATGATAGGAAGTTTCACCTTCCACTTGCCTTCCTTCTTCATCATATGTGAGCCTCCTCGGCTCAGATCTTGCTCGTGTAGATCTTCTAGGTGTGGTAGCTTGAATTTGCTCCTCCTCAAGCCTCGGCCTCACCTCTTCTTGAACAGCATCAAGATTGATGATTGATCTTGCATGAGTCTCCTTGATCTATGCATCATACAAGTTAAATTTCTGATCTTCATGGAAGATCACATCTCTACTAACAACATTTTTGTCAGTAGAGGGCAAATAAATCCTGTATGCTTTTTTAGTGGATGCATATCCTACAAAAATTCCTTTTTACTGCACTAGGATCTTCCTTCTTCCTAGTTTCTAGAGGCACATGCACAAAGCATACACAGCCAAAAATCCTAAGATGATCTACCTTAGGCTTTTTATTATACAACATCTCAAATGGTGTCTTTCCTCCTATTGCAAGATTTGGAAGCCTATTACAAATATAGTTTGCACATGCAACTACCTCTCTCCAAAATTCTTTAGGCAGAGAACCTTCTAGCCTAATGGCTTTTGCACATTCACACAAAGTTCTATTTTTTCTCTCAGCAACTCCATTTTGCTGAGGAGTATATGAACAAGAAAACTCTCCTTGAATACCCTCTCTCTCACAAAAGTCTTTAAACTTATTGGAAGTGTATGTGAAGAATTGAAAAAGATTATCTATGTTAGATATAGGGGTCTTATGTTTTTTACATCAAGCATCTAGGTGTAGGATGTTGATAGGAATAAATTTGGCATAGATGGCAAATTATGCATTTCCACTTGTAATGCCACTATTGAGCCAAAATAGAGTAAGAGGCTAAACACTTGCTAATTAGAGTGTAGACAAGTGTAAAGTTTTTGTTTGATGAATTCCAAGAGGTCCAATAGGATATAGAGGTGGAACCTTGTGAGGTCCAATAGGAAATTGAGGTGTGCTTGAATATAGTCCAATAGAATTAAGAGGTGCATAGATCAATGATCCAATAGGATCAAGAGGTGACAAAATGTGGTCCAATCATAGTTAAGCATAGTGGTAGCTCGTGGACCTACTAGTGTCATTGTACTCCTCATTTTGAAGTCAATTGATTTGGTGATTTCATGGATTTTGTGAGTTATTGGATTTCTAGCTTTCTCTCTCTACCCAAGAGCTCTTGATGCATTTTCTCTCTCTACCCGAGGAGAGCAACTTGTTTTTACTTAGATTATTTTTTGAATACTTCCCACACGTGTGAGTGAGAGTTGGAAGTGATTGAATGCATGTAGTAGTGTGTTTTTGCCATAGGATTCAAGATTGATCTTGAATCTCAATCTAGTCTTGATCTTGGTGCATCAACACACCTTAGGAGATCACAAGTACATGTAGTGGACAGTCCACACGTGTGAAATTCAACATGGTATCAGAGTCTACCTAAGGTTACCATGAATTTTGATCCATCTAAGTGAAAAAATTTTCATCAATCTTGAGCCAGAACTTGTCAAGGCCCATTTTCCTAGCTATCTTGTTCAATCTTGGATCAAAAGAGATCAAAAGGACATTGATTGGATCTGACCGGTACTGTACGGAATCAGGTGCTCAGACACGTGTGAGGAACATCCAATTTCAGTTTGGAAGTTCTCTCTCATGTTTGATCCATTTATCTTGCTTGATAGCTTGTTTTGAAGCTATTTTTGTCTAGTTTCTGTTGCAATCAGTTTCATTCCATTTGGTTGAGCCAATCAAAAGTTATAAGCTTTTGAAGAGGGTTAGGTAGGGCACCTAGACCTGGGTGGACACATTTGGTTTGGTCAAGAGATTGCTTGGTTGATCCAAAATCACAGTTGTATGCTTGTCAATCTCATATATATGTGATCTAGGCATTGTTTTGAGATCTTAGCCATTTTGTTTCATGCAATATCATTGTATTTGAGTCAAATTTGGTTTCTTAGTGTATTTCACACGTGCTAAGAGTGTTAGATCCTAACTTTGCCTATACTCCATCATTTGATGTGAAATAGATCTTGTTTTAGAGAGATTTGAGTAACTAGTGAGAATCAATTCACAAATTGTTGTAAGATCTTTCATAGGAGGAGATAGTACTCAATTATCGGATCCTATTGAAAGTGTGTAACAACATTTATTGTTCATCATTTGAGTTTTCCTCACTTCAAATGTCTTCAATGGGTTCATCCTTGTTGGAACCAAGTGAAAGATTGACCACTTCAAATTATTCAATTTGGAAAATGAGGATGGAGTCCATCTTGATCCTTCAAGACGTGATTGACATAGTTCTTGTCCTTGAAGAAGAACCACAAGTTCTTCAAGAGGTTCAAAAATACAAAAAGAGAGCTAGGATGGCTCTCCACTACATTAAGATGAATGTCTCTAATAAGATATTGAGAGAGATAGGTACTTGTACAATAGCCAAAGAAGCTTGGGATTGTCTCAAGACTATCTATGAGGCTAAGAATACCTCTAGGCTTCTCACTCTTAGGAATCAAATCTTTCAAAGTAGCCAAAAGAGTGATGAGAGTGCATCTAGTTATGTTTTGAGAGTAAAAGATATTCATAGAGAGCTTGCTTGTATTGGTGATTCCATCAATCAAAATGAGCTAGTTCAAGTCATTCTCAATGGCTTGAGAAGTGAATTTGATAATCTTGTCCAATCCTATGCCATTAAGGAGGAGCTACCAAGTCTGGAGGCTCTCCAAAGTGTGCTAATTTCAGAAGAATCAAGACAAGAGTACAAGCTCTTGAGGATGGACAAGATTTCTCTCACTCATAATGATGGCAAAGCTCTCTTTGCCAAGGATAAGCACAAAGAGAGGAGCAAGAACCAACATCAACAATCCTCAAGCAAGGACAAAGTCAAATCCAAAGACAAAGATGAGGAGGAAGATGATTCCTCTAATGCTTCATCATGCAAGCTCAAGAAGAAGAAGAAGATCAAGTGCTTTTATTGTGGCAAGAAAGGTCATTATGCCACCAATTGCTTCAAAAAGAAGAATCAACTCAAGCAAGCCAATATTACCAATGAGAAGGAAGACACTTTTGCAAGTGATGGAGAGGGATCTCTTATGGTCTCTAGTTTCTCATCTATTCCTTTCAAGAAGGACGGCCTATGGTATATTGATAGTGGAGCCTCTTAACATATGTGTAGCTCCAAGGACTCTTTCTCTTCTATTGCACCTTATGATGGAGTGAAGAAATCAATATACACTGCAAATGATTTTGAATGTCCTATTGAAGGCATAGGGAACATTCCCTTGAAGCTTGCATCCTCTAAAGTTCTTTCTCTCTCTAGAGTTCTTTATGTACCTAAGCTTACCAAGAATCTTATTAGTGTTGGCCAATTGCTTGATAATGGCCTTGATGTAAAATTTAATGTTGATACTTGCACTATCAAGAAGAATGATGAGATACTTGCATTAGGATCTAGATTTGGTGGCATCTATAAACTAGATCCAAATGAGTATGTGAATGCTTGTAATGTTGCTCTTGTGAACAAGCTCTCTATGGAGGAATTATGGCATAGGAGGTTGGGACATCCCAACTACAAATCCATGCTCTCTATGATCAAAGAATCCAAAGCTATTGGCTTGCCAAATTCATTCTCCAAGAAGATCAAGCCTTGTGAGGCTTGTGCTATTGCTAAATCTCACAAAAAGCCATTTACAAGATCTTCTATCAAAAGCAAGCATCCTTTGGAGTTAATCCACTCGGATGTGCATTTCTCATCAACTACAAGCAAGGGAGGAGCCACTTGTTTTGTTACTTTCATTGATGATTACACAAGATTCACTTGGATATATCTTCTTGCTTCAAAATCTATGGTGTTTGATCATTTCCTTATTTTCAAAGCTTATGTAGAGAAGCAATTCTCATTCAAGATTAAAGCTCTTAGAAGTGATGAAGGTGGTGAATATATCTCCGATAAATTTCAAGATTTTTGTGAGCTTGAAGGCATTAAAAGAGAGTTTTCTTGTGCCTACTCTCCATCTCAAAATGGAGTGGCCGAGAGAAAGAATAGATCTCTATGTGAATGTGCAAAATCTATGAGAATTGAGGCATCTTTGCCCAAAGATTTTTGGGGAGAAGCCATTAATTGTGCAAATTATCTTTGCAATAGGCTCCCACATATAGCTCTTGGAGGAAAGTCACCATATGAAATCTTATTTTTGAAGAAGCCTAAGGTTGATCACATTAGAGTTTTTGGATGCTTATGCTTTGTCCATATTCCCTTGGAAACAAGGAAGAAGGAAGATCCTAGTGCATGCAAAGGGATCATGGTTGGATACTCATCCACCAAGAAGGCCTATAGAGTCTTTATACTCTCTACTTCTCAAGTTATTGAAAGTAGAGATGTTGTCTTTCATGAAGATCAACACTCATTATTTGAAGAGGCCGAGATCAAGAAATCTATGGATGCATCATCAATCATTGATTTTGAAGACAATCATGATGTGATGGGGTCGAGATTTGAAGAAGACTCTCCTCAGATTTTTTCACCAAGAAGATCCATGAGAGATAGAACCTAGCCTAAGAGGCTCTCATATGTTGACAAAGGCAAACAAGTGGATCTTGATTCCACTAATTATGTTTTTTATGTCTCTCATGAAGAGCCAAAGAATGTACAAGAGGCACTCAATACCAAGGAGTGGTATGATGCCATGAAGCAAGAGTATGATGCATTGATCACCAACAATACTTGGGAGCTTGTGGATCCTCCTTCCAACAAGCATGTGATTGGTTGCAAGTGGGTATTTCGGATCAAGTTCAATCATGATGGCACCATCAACAAGCATAAAGCAAGATTATGTGCCAAAGGATTTGCTCAAATCCATGGTCTTGATTATGAGGAGACCTTTGCACCCGTTGCAAAGATGGTGACAATAAGAATTCTTATTTCTCTTGCTTGTTTTTTCAAGTGGAAGGTGTTCCAATTAGATGTATCCAATGCTTTTCTAAATGGTTATCTTGAGGAGGAGATCTATATGGAACAACCTCAAGGATTCATCAAGGATGAGTCCAAAGTGTGCTTGCTCTCCAAAAGTCTTTATGGACTCAAGCAAGCACCAAGATCATGGTATTCAAGACTTAACTCTTTTCTTATCTCACTAGGATTTACTCTTAGTGACTATGATCCTTCCATGTATCTAAAGTTTGTTGATAGCAATATTGTCATTCTTCTAATTTATGTTGATGACATTATTCTTTGTGGAAGTTGTATCAAGCTAGTTGATGAAACCAAGCTAGCACTTGGATGTGAGTTTAAAATGCAAGATCTAGGAGAGATACATTACATCCTAGGCCTAGAAATTGATTTTTATGAAAATCATGTCTTTATATGCCAATCTAGATATGCTCACTCTATGTTGGAAAAATTCCATATGGAAAATTCTAAGAGCATAGATACTCCAATGGAGCAAATTGTAAAAGATCCTAACAAAGGTGATGAAAGATCCTTTGAGGACATCACACTTTTTAGGAGTCTTGTAGGCTCCTTGATTTGGCTTACCATTACTAGGCCCGATTTTAGTTTTTGTGTGCACAAATTGAGTCAATTTATGCAAGAACCTAAGATCCATCATTGGAAGATGGCCAAGAGGATTCTAAAATATGTATCTTCATCTTGTGATTATGGTCTACTCTATAAAAGTGAAGATCTATCCATTATTGGCTACTCGGATTCGGACTTTGCAAGTGACAAGATGGATCGAAAGTCTATTAGTGCATACACTATCTTTCTTGGAGGCAATATAATATCTTGGCTTTCCAAAAAGCAAGATACTATATCTCTCTCTTCATGTGAGGCCGAGTACAAAGCACTCACTACAACTACCAAAGAAGTGCTTTGGATCAAGAGGTTATTAATGGAACTAAAGTGCATCAAGGAGGATGATCTACCAATGATCAAGTGTGATAACATCTCGGCCCAAGCTCTTGCCAATAATCCCATATTTCATGCAAGAAGCAAGCACATAGAAGTGGCACACCATTTTGTGAGAGAAAAGCTTATTGGAAGAGAAATCTATTTGGAGCATGTCAACTCATCCTCTTGTATTGTCGATCTACTCACCAAGCCTTTGAGCAAAAGTGCTTTCATCAAGCATAGATCTAATCTTGGAGTTATATCAAGATCAATGCTCAAATCTTCATAGATAATTTTTTAGGAGGAGTGTGAAGAATTGAAAAAGATTATCTATGTTAGATATAGGGGTCTTATGTTTTTTACATCAAGCATCTAGGTGTAGGATGTTGATAGGAATAAATTTGGCATAGATGGCAAATTATGCATTTCCACTTGTAATGCCACTATTGAGCCAAAATAGAGTAAGAGACTAAACACTTGCTAATTAGAGTGTAGACAAGTGTAAAGTTTTTGTTTGATGAATTCCAAGAGGTCCAATAGGATATAGAGGTGGAACCTTGTGAGGTCCAATAGGAAATTGAGGTGTGCTTGAATATAGTCCAATAGAATTAAGAGGTGCATAGATCAATGATCCAATAGGATCAAGAGGTGACAAAATGTGGTCCAATCATAGTTAAGCATAGTGGTAGCTCGTGGACCTACTAGTGTCATTGTACTCCTCATTTTGAAGTCAATTGATTTGGTGATTTCATGGATTTTGTGAGTTATTGGATTTCTAGCTTTCTCTCTCTACCCAAGAGCTCTTGATGCATTTTCTCTCTCTACCCGAGGAGAGCAACTTGTTTTTACTTAGATTATTTTTTGAATACTTCCCACACGTGTGAGTGAGAGTTGGAAGTGATTGAATGCATGTAGTAGTGTGTTTTTGCCATAGGATTCAAGATTGATCTTGAATCTCAATCTAGTCTTGATCTTGGTGCATCAACACACCTTAGGAGATCACAAGTACATGTAGTGGACAGTCCACACGTGTGAAATTCAACATGGTATCAGAGTCTACCTAAGGTTACCATGAATTTTGATCCATCTAAGTGAAAAAATTTTCATCAATCTTGAGCCAGAACTTGTCAAGGCCCATTTTCCTAGCTATCTTGTTCAATCTTGGATCAAAAGAGATCAAAAGGACATTGATTGGATCTGACCGGTACTGTACGGAATCAGGTGCTCAGACACGTGTGAGGAACATCCAATTTCAGTTTGGAAGTTCTCTCTCATGTTTGATCCATTTATCTTGCTTGATAGCTTGTTTTGAAGCTATTTTTGTCTAGTTTCTGTTGCAATCAGTTTCATTCCATTTGGTTGAGCCAATCAAAAGTTATAAGCTTTTGAAGAGGGTTAGGTAGGGCACCTAGACCTGGGTGGACACATTTGGTTTGGTCAAGAGATTGCTTGGTTGATCCAAAATCACAGTTGTATGCTTGCCAATCTCATATATATGTGATCTAGGCATTGTTTTGAGATCTTAGCCATTTTGTTTCATGCAATATCATTGTATTTGAGTCAAATTTGGTTTCTTAGTGTATTTCACACGTGCTAAGAGTGTTAGATCCTAACTTTGCCTATACTCCATCATTTGATGTGAAATAGATCTTGTTTTAGAGAGATTTGAGTAACTAGTGAGAATCAATTCACAAATTGTTGTAAGATCTTTCATAGGAGGAGATAGTACTCAATTATCGGATCCTATTGAAAGTGTGTAACAACATTTATTGTTCATCATTTGAGTTTTCCTCACTTCAAATGTCTTCAATGGGTTCATCCTTGTTGGAACCAAGTGAAAGATTGACCACTTCAAATTATTCAATTTGGAAAATGAGGATGGAGTCCATCTTGATCCTTCAAGACGTGATTGACATAGTTCTTGTCCTTGAAGAAGAACCACAAGTTCTTCAAGAGGTTCAAAAATACAAAAAGAGAGCTAGGATGGCTCTCCACTACATTAAGATGAATGTCTCTAATAAGATATTGAGAGAGATAGGTACTTGTACAATAGCCAAAGAAGCTTGGGATTGTCTCAAGACTATCTATGAGGCTAAGAATACCTCTAGGCTTCTCACTCTTAGGAATCAAATCTTTCAAAGTAGCCAAAAGAGTGATGAGAGTGCATCTAGTTATGTTTTGAGAGTAAAAGATATTCATAGAGAGCTTGCTTGTATTGGTGATTCCATCAATCAAAATGAGCTAGTTCAAGTCATTCTCAATGGCTTGAGAAGTGAATTTGATAATCTTGTCCAATCCTATGCCATTAAGGAGGAGCTACCAAGTCTGGAGGCTCTCCAAAGTGTGCTAATTTCAGAAGAATCAAGACAAGAGTACAAGCTCTTGAGGATGGACAAGATTTCTCTCACTCATAATGATGGCAAAGCTCTCTTTGCCAAGGATAAGCACAAAGAGAGGAGCAAGAACCAACATCAACAATCCTCAAGCAAGGACAAAGTCAAATCCAAAGACAAAGATGAGGAGGAAGATGATTCCTCTAATGCTTCATCATGCAAGCTCAAGAAGAAGAAGAAGATCAAGTGCTTTTATTGTGGCAAGAAAGGTCATTATGCCACCAATTGCTTCAAAAAGAAGAATCAACTCAAGCAAGCCAATATTACCAATGAGAAGGAAGACACTTTTGCAAGTGATGGAGAGGGATCTCTTATGGTCTCTAGTTTCTCATCTATTCCTTTCAAGAAGGACGGCCTATGGTATATTGATAGTGGAGCCTCTTAACATATGTGTAGCTCCAAGGACTCTTTCTCTTCTATTGCACCTTATGATGGAGTGAAGAAATCAATATACACTGCAAATGATTTTGAATGTCCTATTGAAGGCATAGGGAACATTCCCTTGAAGCTTGCATCCTCTAAAGTTCTTTCTCTCTCTAGAGTTCTTTATGTACCTAAGCTTACCAAGAATCTTATTAGTGTTGGCCAATTGCTTGATAATGGCCTTGATGTAAAATTTAATGTTGATACTTGCACTATCAAGAAGAATGATGAGATACTTGCATTAGGATCTAGATTTGGTGGCATCTATAAACTAGATCCAAATGAGTATGTGAATGCTTGTAATGTTGCTCTTGTGAACAAGCTCTCTATGGAGGAATTATGGCATAGGAGGTTGGGACATCCCAACTACAAATCCATGCTCTCTATGATCAAAGAATCCAAAGCTATTGGCTTGCCAAATTCATTCTCCAAGAAGATCAAGCCTTGTGAGGCTTGTGCTATTGCTAAATCTCACAAAAAGCCATTTACAAGATCTTCTATCAAAAGCAAGCATCCTTTGGAGTTAATCCACTCGGATGTGCATTTCTCATCAACTACAAGCAAGGGAGGAGCCACTTGTTTTGTTACTTTCATTGATGATTACACAAGATTCACTTGGATATATCTTCTTGCTTCAAAATCTATGGTGTTTGATCATTTCCTTATTTTCAAAGCTTATGTAGAGAAGCAATTCTCATTCAAGATTAAAGCTCTTAGAAGTGATGAAGGTGGTGAATATATCTCCGATAAATTTCAAGATTTTTGTGAGCTTGAAGGCATTAAAAGAGAGTTTTCTTGTGCCTACTCTCCATCTCAAAATGGAGTGGCCGAGAGAAAGAATAGATCTCTATGTGAATGTGCAAAATCTATGAGAATTGAGGCATCTTTGCCCAAAGATTTTTGGGGAGAAGCCATTAATTGTGCAAATTATCTTTGCAATAGGCTCCCACATATAGCTCTTGGAGGAAAGTCACCATATGAAATCTTATTTTTGAAGAAGCCTAAGGTTGATCACATTAGAGTTTTTGGATGCTTATGCTTTGTCCATATTCCCTTGGAAACAAGGAAGAAGGAAGATCCTAGTGCATGCAAAGGGATCATGGTTGGATACTCATCCACCAAGAAGGCCTATAGAGTCTTTATACTCTCTACTTCTCAAGTTATTGAAAGTAGAGATGTTGTCTTTCATGAAGATCAACACTCATTATTTGAAGAGGCCGAGATCAAGAAATCTATGGATGCATCATCAATCATTGATTTTGAAGACAATCATGATGTGATGGGGTCGAGATTTGAAGAAGACTCTCCTCAGATTTTTTCACCAAGAAGATCCATGAGAGATAGAACCTAGCCTAAGAGGCTCTCATATGTTGACAAAGGCAAACAAGTGGATCTTGATTCCACTAATTATGTTTTTTATGTCTCTCATGAAGAGCCAAAGAATGTACAAGAGGCACTCAATACCAAGGAGTGGTATGATGCCATGAAGCAAGAGTATGATGCATTGATCACCAACAATACTTGGGAGCTTGTGGATCCTCCTTCCAACAAGCATGTGATTGGTTGCAAGTGGGTATTTCGGATCAAGTTCAATCATGATGGCACCATCAACAAGCATAAAGCAAGATTATGTGCCAAAGGATTTGCTCAAATCCATGGTCTTGATTATGAGGAGACCTTTGCACCCGTTGCAAAGATGGTGACAATAAGAATTCTTATTTCTCTTGCTTGTTTTTTCAAGTGGAAGGTGTTCCAATTAGATGTATCCAATGCTTTTCTAAATGGTTATCTTGAGGAGGAGATCTATATGGAACAACCTCAAGGATTCATCAAGGATGAGTCCAAAGTGTGCTTGCTCTCCAAAAGTCTTTATGGACTCAAGCAAGCACCAAGATCATGGTATTCAAGACTTAACTCTTTTCTTATCTCACTAGGATTTACTCTTAGTGACTATGATCCTTCCATGTATCTAAAGTTTGTTGATAGCAATATTGTCATTCTTCTAATTTATGTTGATGACATTATTCTTTGTGGAAGTTGTATCAAGCTAGTTGATGAAACCAAGCTAGCACTTGGATGTGAGTTTAAAATGCAAGATCTAGGAGAGATACATTACATCCTAGGCCTAGAAATTGATTTTTATGAAAATCATGTCTTTATATGCCAATCTAGATATGCTCACTCTATGTTGGAAAAATTCCATATGGAAAATTCTAAGAGCATAGATACTCCAATGGAGCAAATTGTAAAAGATCCTAACAAAGGTGATGAAAGATCCTTTGAGGACATCACACTTTTTAGGAGTCTTGTAGGCTCCTTGATTTGGCTTACCATTACTAGGCCCGATTTTAGTTTTTGTGTGCACAAATTGAGTCAATTTATGCAAGAACCTAAGATCCATCATTGGAAGATGGCCAAGAGGATTCTAAAATATGTATCTTCATCTTGTGATTATGGTCTACTCTATAAAAGTGAAGATCTATCCATTATTGGCTACTCGGATTCGGACTTTGCAAGTGACAAGATGGATCGAAAGTCTATTAGTGCATACACTATCTTTCTTGGAGGCAATCTAATATCTTGGCTTTCCAAAAAGCAAGATACTATATCTCTCTCTTCATGTGAGGCCGAGTACAAAGCACTCACTACAACTACCAAAGAAGTGCTTTGGATCAAGAGGTTATTAATGGAACTAAAGTGCATCAAGGAGGATGATCTACCAATGATCAAGTGTGATAACATCTCGGCCCAAGCTCTTGCCAATAATCCCATATTTCATGCAAGAAGCAAGCACATAGAAGTGGCACACCATTTTGTGAGAGAAAAGCTTATTGGAAGAGAAATCTATTTGGAGCATGTCAACTCATCCTCTTGTATTGTCGATCTACTCACCAAGCCTTTGAGCAAAAGTGCTTTCATCAAGCATAGATCTAATCTTGGAGTTATATCAAGATCAATGCTCAAATCTTCATAGATAATTTTTTAGGAGGAGTGTGAAGAATTGAAAAAGATTATCTATGTTAGATATAGGGGTCTTATGTTTTTTACATCAAGCATCTAGGTGTAGGATGTTGATAGGAATAAATTTGGCATAGATGGCAAATTATGCATTTCCACTTGTAATGCCACTATTGAGCCAAAATAGAGTAAGAGGCTAAACACTTGCTAATTAGAGTGTAGACAAGTGTAAAGTTTTTGTTTGATGAATTCCAAGAGGTCCAATAGGATATAGAGGTGGAACCTTGTGAGGTCCAATAGGAAATTGAGGTGTGCTTGAATATAGTCCAATAGAATTAAGAGGTGCATAGATCAATGATCCAATAGGATCAAGAGGTGACAAAATGTGGTCCAATCATAGTTAAGCATAGTGGTAGCTCGTGGACCTACTAGTATCATTGTACTCCTCATTTTGAAGTCAATTGATTTGGTGATTTCATGGATTTTGTGAGTTATTGGATTTCTAGCTTTCTCTCTCTACCCGAGAGCTCTTGATGCATTTTCTCTCTCTACCCGAGAAGAGCAACTTGTTTTTACTTAGATTATTTTTTGAATACTTCCCACACGTGTGAGTGAGAGTTGGAAGTGATTGAATGCATGTAGTAGTGTGTTTTTGCCATAGGATTCAAGATTGATCTTGAATCTCAATCTAGTCTTGATCTTGGTGCATCAACACACCTTAGGAGATCACAAGTACATGTAGTGGACAGTCCACACGTGTGAAATTCAACATGGTATCAGAGTCTACCTAAGGTTACCATGAATTTTGATCCATCTAAGTGAAAAAATTTTCATCAATCTTGAGCCAGAACTTGTCAAGGCCCATTTTCCTAGCTATCTTGTTCAATCTTGGATCAAAAGAGATCAAAAGGACATTGATTGGATCTGACCAGTACTGTACGGAATCAGGTGCTCAGACACGTGTGAGGAACATCCAATTTCAGTTTGGAAGTTCTCTCTCATGTTTGATCCATTTATCTTGCTTGATAGCTTGTTTTGAAGCTATTTTTGTCTAGTTTCTGTTGCAATCAGTTTCATTCCATTTGGTTGAGCCAATCAAAAGTTATAAGCTTTTGAAGAGGGTTAGGTAGGGCACCTAGACCTGGGTGGACACATTTGGTTTGGTCAAGAGATTGCTTGGTTGATCCAAAATCACAGTTGTATGCTTGCCAATCTCATCTATATGTGATCTAGGCATTGTTTTGAGATCTTAGCCATTTTGTTTCATGCAATATCATTGTATTTGAGTCAAATTTGGTTTCTTAGTGTATTTCACACGTGCTAAGAGTGTTAGATCCTAACTTTGCCTATACTCCATCATTTGATGTGAAATAGATCTTGTTTTAGAGAGATTTGAGTAACTAGTGAGAATCAATTCACAAATTGTTGTAAGATCTTTCATAGGAGGAGATAGTACTCAATTATCGGATCCTATTGAAAGTGTGTAACAACATTTATTGTTCATCATTTGAGTTTTCCTCACTTCAAATGTCTTCAATGGGTTCATCCTTGTTGGAACCAAGTGAAAGATTGACCACTTCAAATTATTCAATTTGGAAAATGAGGATGGAGTCCATCTTGATCCTTCAAGACGTGATTGACATAGTTCTTGTCCTTGAAGAAGAACCACAAGTTCTTCAAGAGGTTCAAAAATACAAAAAGAGAGCTAGGATGGCTCTCCACTACATTAAGATGAATGTCTCTAATAAGATATTGAGAGAGATAGGTACTTGTACAATAGCCAAAGAAGCTTGGGATTGTCTCAAGACTATCTATGAGGCTAAGAATACCTCTAGGCTTCTCACTCTTAGGAATCAAATCTTTCAAATCTTGAGCTTGCATGATGAAGCATTAGAGGAATCATCTTCCTCCTCATCTTTGTCTTTGGATTTGACTTTGTCCTTGCTTGAGGATTGTTGATGTTGGTTCTTGCTCCTCTCTTTGTGCTTATCCTTGGCAAAGAGAGCTTTGCCATCATTATGAGTGAGAGAAATCTTGTCCATCCTCAAGAGCTTGTACTCTTGTCTTGATTCTTCTGAAATTAGCACACTTTGGAGAGCCTCCAGACTTGGTAGCTCCTCCTTAATGGCATAGGATTGGACAAGATTATCAAATTCACTTCTCAAGCCATTGAGAATGACTTGAACTAGCTCATTTTGATTGATGGAATCACCAATACAAGCAAGCTCTCTATGAATATCTTTTACTCTCAAAACATAACTAGATGCACTCTCATCACTCTTTTGGCTACTTTGAAAGATTTGATTCCTAAGAGTGAGAAGCCTAGAGGTATTCTTAGCCTCATAGATAGTCTTGAGACAATCCCAAGCTTCTTTGGCTATTGTACAAGTACCTATCTCTCTCAATATCTTATTAGAGACATTCATCTTAATGTAGTGGAGAGCCATCCTAGCTCTCTTTTTGTATTTTTGAACCTCTTGAAGAACTTGTGGTTCTTCTTCAAGGACAAGAACTATGTCAATCACGTCTTGAAGGATCAAGATGGACTCCATCCTCATTTTCCAAATTGAATAATTTGAAGTGGTCAATCTTTCACTTGGTTCCACACACTAGAGAAATCTCACTAGATTGGTGCATCTACACACCTTAGGAGATCACAAGTACATGTAGTGGACAGTCCACACGTGTGAAATTCAATAGTGTACTCTCCACCACTATTACTCCTTAAAGCTTTTAACTTGAAAGGAAACTGCTTCTCTACATAAGCTTTAAAAGTAAGAAAAACATCATAGACCATGGCTTTTGAAGACAACATATAGATCCAAGAATGTCTTGTATAATCATCTACAAAAGAGACAAAGCAGTTGGCTCCTCCTTTGCACTTAGTTGATGAGAAATGAACATCTGAGTGTACAAGTTCAAATGGTTGCTTTGTCTTGATACTTGATCTAGGAAAAGGCCTTCTGTGTGACTTTGCTAGCACACAAGCTTCACAAGGTAGAAGCTCCTTTGATAGTGTATTTGGTAGACCAACAACTTTTCCTTCTTTGACCATAGATTGCATGGCTTTAAAATTGGAATGACCCAATCTCTTGTGCCACAGATCCTCCTGTAGAACCTTGGTCTCATAAGCAATATCTGAATGCTAGCACTCTCCCTAGAATCTAGTTTGTACAACTTACCAATTCTAGATCCTCTAGCAATAACTTCATTTTCTCTTGAGATTATAAACTTGTCAACTTGAAACTTGACATCCAATCCACTATCAAACAACTGTCCTACACTAATGAGATTCTTGGTCAATCTAGGTACATACAGTACATCATGTAAGCAAAAAGATTTTGATGATGATGCATGCAAAGGAATGCTACCTATGTCTTCAATCCTACACTCTACATCATTAGCAGTATAGATTGAATTTTTGCACCTAGATATGGCATGAGATTAGTGTAAGAGTTCCTAGAACTAGACATATGGGAACTAGCCCCACTATCTATCCACCAGACTTCTTCATTCTTAAAAGGAAAAGATGAAAAAGTAGACATCATTAATGAATCCTCTCTTTCACTCTCTACATCCTCACACTCATCCTCATTAGTAAGGTTAGCTTGCTTAGATTGGTTCTTCTTCTTGAAACAGTTTGATGCATAGTGTCCTTTCTTGCCACAGAAAAACACTTGATCTTTCACAGTTTCTTCTTGCCACTAGATGTCGCACCTTGTGAGGACTGATCCTCACCACCTTCTTTGGCTTTGTCCTTCTTGAAGTGTTGTTGTCCTTTGCCCTTGCCTCTTGACTTGTCTCTGATGAAGAGTGCTTTGTCATATCCACCATCTTTCAATGAAAGTCTGTTGATCCTCAGCATCTTATTCTCTTGCCTGCTTTCGTCAACAATGAGAACACCTTGCAGTGTCTCCAAGGATGGAAGATCCTCCCTGACAACATAAGTCTGCACAATATTGTCATACCAATCTCTAAGTCCATTTAGGACTACTTGAGCAAGTTCAGTGTTCTTAAGAGCATCACTAATACCAGCTAACTCTTGATGAAGATCCTTAACTCTCATGACATATGATGAAGCACTCTCATCTACTCTCTGATAACTTAGAAATATTTGGTTTCAAAGTGTAATCAATCTAGAAGTATTTTTGATGTCATATATTGTTTTTAGAGTATCCCAAGCTTCCTTGGCAGTGGTGCATGTACTGATCTCTCTTAACACTTCATTGGTAACATTCATTTTTATAAAATGAAGGGTAATTTTGGTTCTTTTGTGGAATGCTGCAGCTTCATTAGGTGCAGCAGGTTCTTCTTCAGGTCCACTCACAATATCTATTACATCCTGTAGTTGAGTGAAAGTAACAAATTGGACGGGATTTCCAACTATGCAGTGTGGAAATTCAAAATAAAAAACATACTGATGGAAAAGGACGTGGGGATGTTCACAGGTGATGAGAGAAGGCCGCCAAATGATGTGAACATCAAAGTGTTCGACAAGGTGGTGAGAAAAGCTTTGACCTTCATTAACTTGTCAGTGAAGGATCACATCATTACCCACATTTGTGATGATATTACACCCATACAGGCATAGGATGTGCTAAAAGAGCAGTTCGAGATGTCAAATCCGTCAAGAATCATGTTTTTGAAGTCAAAACTGAATAGTGCCCGCATGGAGCAAGGAGAGCACATTCAGACTTATATGACTAGAATCAAGACAATGAGGGATGAACTGCACTCTATTGGTGAGTGCATACGTGATGTGGAGCTAGTGCACAATGCATTGTGTGGCATTGCAGAACCCTATCAAATGTTTGTGAGTGGAATAATATCAAGAAAAAGATTACCAATCTTTGACGAGCTCATAGGAATCTTGATGCAGGAAGAGCAACGACAAGAAATGGTGAAAGCTAGACATCAAAATATTGACGATCAGGCACTTGCGACACACCAAAAACAAGGCAAGGGCACGGGCAAGAAGAAGTCTAAACAAAAATTTGCCAAGACTCAGGAGGATGAGGGATCTTCCAGCAAGACCAAGAAGAAAGACAAGTGCTTCCATTGTGGTAAAAAGAGGCATCAAAAGAGTGAATGTCAGAAATTCCTGGCAGAACAAGACAAGGAAAAACCAAAGCAAGCAAGTAACCTTGTCGATGAGAGTGAGATTGAAGACTCTAGTATCTTCATATTAGCATTATCATCTAATCAAGATGATCAAGTGTGGTATATTGACTTGGGAGCCACAAGACACATGACATGTAACAAAGATTGGTTTAGTAGCTTGAAAGTGTTGGACAATGGAACGTCCATTTCACAAGCAAATGGTGATGTGTGCAAGATCAAGGGAATAGGCACCGTTTCAATCCATATACCTGATGGCAAAAGCAGAATGATCAGGGAGGTACTTTACGTACCAAGTTTGAAGAAAAATCTACTTTCTGTTGGAGTCATTACTGATCAAAAGTTGAAAGTAGAATTTGCCCATGATTCTTGCTTTGTGAAGGATGTGAACCAAAAGTTCAAAGTTATTGTGGATGCTATAAGAGAGCCAAACACTAAATTGTACAGGTTGAATGCTACAATCAAGGGGCAACATGGACTTGTCTCATCCATTCCATTGAAAATTGAATTGTGGCATAAGAGGCTTGGTCACTTGAACTTAGGAAGCCTCAGTTTGATGAGAAAATTGGAAATGGTGAGAGGATTGCCTACGATAGAAGCTCACTTGTGTGCAAAACGTACAAAAAGGACCAAGAGTGGATTCTTATCTGATCCTCAAGAGGGATTGGTTGTTAGATTACTTGATCTATCAATCTACTTGAGATTAAGATCAATTCTAGATACAAAATCCTAACAAGAACAATCATTAATTGAAGGTAGGTGTACTTTCTAGTTTCACACATGTGAAACACTCTCTGAGTACGGACTCCAACCTAAAAATCAAGTACACATTGATAGCACCTCAAAACAATCAAAACAAATGTAGACAAATGAAGAGAATCACTCAAAATTGCTTCCAAAACCAAGATTGGTGTCTCACATTGATTATGGCCAAATAAGCCTCTATATATAAACTTTTGGATCTCGAGGTACTGATCATGCATCAGATCTCACATGTGTGAGGATTCCTTGTCACCATCATGCAATTTGACACTTGGATCAAAACTTTTCATTTTGGGCATTTTTGGTCTATTTTTCTACTATATGGAGATCTTCATGGAAATCTTCTAGAAGCAAAAACTCACCTACTTCAGCTATTTCCGCACATGTGAGCTGTCCTCTACACATGGGATGTGACACCTATTCAAAATATTTTGCTCATGCAATCATTAGATTGGTGCCATGTGTCATATCTCTAGAAAACTAGTTTTTGGCCATTTTAGCCACTAGAACTTGAATTAAATCATATGTACAACATATATATGATTATGGTACATGAAAAGTACACTAGTTTCACACGTGGGAACAGGCTCCACACATGTGTGTGTCTATCCTATATACAAGATTTTTGGCCTCTAGATCATTTCCTGTGAGTATAGTGTCATCAACATATAAAACTAAGATATTGATCTTTCCATCATTACATTTGTAGTACAATGATGGTTCATAAGAACTTACAACAAATCCAATGGAAATAAGATAGGAATGCAACCTAGAGTATCATGCTCTTGGTGCTTGCTTGAGTCCATAAAGACTCTTCTTCAAGAGACACACCTTGTCTTCTTCTCCATCTTTAATGAAGCCCTTGGGTTGGCACGTGTAGATTTCCTCTTCCAAAAATGCATTCAACAAAGCATTTGTCACATCAAGTTGGAAGAGCTCCCATTTGAAAAAAGTTGCAAGACATATGATTAATCTAATGGTCACAAGCTTTGCAACAGGTGCAAAGGTTTCATCATAATCTATGCCTTTGACTTTCAAAAAACCTTTTGCTACAAGTCTAGCTTTGTACTTTTAAATGGAACCATCTTGATTATATTTCAATCTATATATCCATTTACAAGTAAGAGGCTTCTTTCCATAAGGTAAATCAACAAGTTTCCAAGTTTGATTTTCCATTAATGCATCAAACTCTACTTGCATAGCTTTCCTCCAATATTGAGACTTATTTGCTTTCTCAAAACTAGTTGGTTCTTCAAGCATAGTAGTCAAGAAAGTATAAGAGTTGAGTAGTTGTGAATCTGCCCTTTGCTCCCCTTTGTCACTATAAGTGAGCCTTGATGGCTCAATCCTTGTCCTTGTTGATCTTCTTGGCACCCTTGGACTTGCAGTAGGTTCCACTTGGTCTTCATCTTCATGAAGCTCCTCCTCGGCCATAGCATGGTCTTTGACAAGTTGAGTGTTGTTGGAAGTCACCTTTCCTTTGGAGAGATTCATCAAAAAGTACATCTCTACTGGCAACAACTTTTTTGTAATAGGATCATATATCTTGTAAGCTTTCTTTCTTTCACTATAGCCAACAAAGATGTCTTTGAAAGAAGTGGCATCTATAAGTTATAAGCCAAAATGCATTGTAAACTACTTGAGTCCTTTTATTATTGGTCCATTGAAGCATAGATCTAATTCTATTTCACGTTTGTCTTATGAGTACAGTGCACCTTCCAAGGGTGTTTGACATTATACAATTAGATCTGAGTTTCTTTGCCAACTCAGCCATGCTTTATTGTTTCTGCTTGTAGGCCAATTCGCGACTTGTTGACCTTCTGATATTGGCATTCCTGGTAAATCTAGATTCTGGAACTCCTTCTCGGTTGATCATAAATGCTCCACAATGTAGTTTGGCAGCTCAATTCCTTCCCTTGATATGCATTAGGCACTTCCGACATTTGGAATCCGTTAGAAAAATCTTCACCAAAATCTTATAATACGCCCTCTATAACTAATACTAAGTTATGGCTTGATTCAATCAAACAAGACAAAGGGGCCATCAATTATTGGTTTATGAAATTCACGGTTAGATATGTAGAAGAACTACTCCATCAAGGTAAAACACAAACAACTTGTAATAAAAAAAGAAGAAAGGCTTGAAAATCTTGGTTCATTTTACCAACCAAAGCTTTTCCAACACCTGCTCTCCCAACAGGCGTAGGATCCTTGCAACAACGTTTGATTTTTGTAGCAACCAGCAATGATTCTGCTCTTCTGTTGATGATCTAAAATCATAAAAGAATCTTGGGTTAGGAAGCTAGCAAATCACCAATCTTGCCAATGTAAAAAAACCAACATCTACACTATGAATGAGATGTTAGGATACAACTGTAGGAGCTGCAATGGAGCAGAGGCTCTCTTAGGCCATTGTTTAGTAGTGTTTGTTGAGGGAATAGGCATTGGAGGCAGAAAGTCTAGTAAGGCATTTAATTTCGATAGTAGCATTTTTTCATAAGGTAGTCTCTAGAGCTACGACGGAGCCTGCAAAGGCTCCCTTTTGCCATTCATCACAATTTTTGGCTGAGAATATAGAATTGAAGCATCGATAGACCAGATGCTCCATCAGGCCATTTGATAGTAGAATGATTACAAGTAGTAATGCTTTTCCAATTTAAAGACACGAAAAGAAAACAACTACCATGCATAGCAAGTATGCACATGTCAGCAACAAGCATACCACATACTTCTTTTCGCTTTCAGCCTTATCTTCATGTTGTTTGGCTATCTTCAACTCTCGATCCAGCTGGACAATTTTTTGGCTGATCAGAGTGTTTTTGGATCCTAGATCAGAGATCTTCTACTCCATTTCCTTCTTCTTATCGAGCATAGACTGGATCACTTGCCCAAGGCTTGAAACCAACCCTAGAGCATCACCAGAATTGACGGTCGTGGCAGCAGCAGCAGGAGGAGGACCTGATGGTACTGTCCTTGGTTGGCGTGGAATAGGTGCCACGATCTCTTCTTCTTCAAAAATATCCTCCTCTTCAAACCCTTCAGGCACTGTGGCGTCGAACTGTTTTGGTGATTTTACAGCTATGTCGACCCGAAGTGTGGCTGGGCTACCTTGTGTGTGAGGTTGCTGGCTGGCATCTTCGACACCAACAGTAGATTCATGGATATGTCTAAATTCTCTTCCAGGGATTGGGGTTCAAAGGGCGCTGGGCTCTGGGGCATTTCAAAGATTTTGGTGGCCCCAAGGGGGTCGATATCATCGAACATATCCATAAAGA
The DNA here is from genome assembly GCA_029204225.1 of Diphasiastrum complanatum. Classification (NCBI taxonomy): domain Eukaryota; kingdom Viridiplantae; phylum Streptophyta; class Lycopodiopsida; order Lycopodiales; family Lycopodiaceae; genus Diphasiastrum; species Diphasiastrum complanatum. Next base: position 36,305,693 of record CM055095.1, read on the forward strand.
ACTGTGTGTTGGGTGAGGTGGCTTCGGTGTGCGGGGTTGAGGCGGCCTGGGCAGCTGTGATGGGAATGGATGGTCCAATGGTCACAGACTGTCCTTGTATGGGAGCAGAGGCGAGGGAAGCATCAGAGGCTAGGGGGATGGGAAGTTCAGTGCCAACAGTAGCAGGGGGTGGAAGCGCAGCTAACGAGAGGACGTCGTGACGCGGAAGGCGAGTCAGGAATTATGATCTCGCTGCATGGATGACGACGACTATGAGAGCTTGAGGCCTGATGAGATGATTTTGTCGGTGCTTCTTCGTAAACCGAAAGCACGAAATCTAGGTGAAAGCCATGGATTCTGTTTTTTAAGTGAGAAGTGGCTAAGAGGGACAATAAAGAGCCAACAGCAAACTGCTGCTTAGTATTGGCCTTAATAGCTCGTTTGAGCTCACCAGAAACAGTCTTGAACCAATTATATGGTTCAAGAGGGGCTTTGGCCAACTTAGTGTGGGACTCCACTATCCTGTGAAGGATTTGAAATGTGATGTGGTCTTTTCTAAGGTTGCCAACCATCAGGAAATTATTCAATAGCTAGGCAGCTGTGTGGATGGAAGGCTCAGTGATGGCTTCCAGAAGGTAGCCATCATTGGTCCAGTGCAGATCATTGGTGAGGTCAATAAATGGCCTGATGGCATGTTTGGCGTGTTTGTGATTGGGTGAGGCCTGCGTACTAGATGATATTCGTATAGCTGCAAGTGCGACCTCAGTGACGCACACTTTGTGTGTGGCTCCCTAGAAAGTGATATAGAATTTGGATTTCTCTTCCTTTCACGTACTGAAGGCAAGAGTGATGAAATCCATATTGATACGACCCAAAAAGGCTCTCTCATGAATACCCATTGCAGTGAGTAGAGGCTCCGCAAGGGTCATCCACTGAGTGACCTTGCTTGTGCTAGGAAGAATCATGATATCCGTTGCAGATGGGACATCACGATGGATAGTATAGCGCGGAGACTGGGAAGTATCGGTAGAAGACATGATGATCAGAAAGGAATTATAAATGCGTGAAAGTGTATCAGAAGGCAATGCAGGAAATTTGGACGGCTTTGGTCGCAAAGAAAATTTGCAAGAGCTTCGCTAGCACAAGTGAGGAATGAATCAAATTCAGCCAACTTATAGGTGAATTTGGTGGGTCCATTACTCTGAATAGTAGTTTGGCTGATTGGTTTTGAACAAAAAGCCGAGTCCATAACTAGAGTCCTACCTAACAGCTCGAGATCACCTCTTGTGATGAGTTATGATGAGGCTGCTATTTCTACTCGGGACTAGCTTAGAGATAAGAGACACTGAGTAAAGAATCATATGACAATTAGAGCCACTTGACACATTTTGAGGTCTTTGACCTTATTCTTTTTTATGAAATCTTGAAATGTTTCCTTCTCCATTAGATGGTGTTCTATGGTTCTCGACATAGGCTTGTAGTTTTCTAAGTATTAGCAATGTAGCCAGTTATCATTCACTTTAGTTCCATAGGCTTCATTAAGGTGTTCTGAATCAACAACTTGGAAGGGTCCTTCACGTTGGAATTCTTATCCCTTGTGAGCTTTGGTGTTGTAGGGTAGCTCTGGTTCTCCTTCTTTTAGGACCTTGATCTATAGGTTTGGAGTGGGGGGTCCTATTGGGGGGGCACACTATTTTCGCTCCAAATCTTTTGCCTCCCTCTACTTTTAATTCCTACTTTGGGGTTCATCGATAGGGTATATATAGGGTAGTATTGTAGTCTTTTATTCAGTTGATAATGATTGCTCTTCTTCAGCCTCACTAAATAGTCTCTCTTTCATGCTTTCTAGCCTAAGTCTTGCTTTCTAGCATAGCTAGTGAATCTTAGCTTGTAACTTGATATTAGAGCACTTTCTTGGCTAGTTGGTGTCCACTTTGGAGGAGAAATTTTTGCAGGAGAAGGTTGCTTGTGGCTGGCGCCTTATCTTCTATTAGAAATCCATAAATCATAATATGGATGGACATACTAGGATTCGAACCCAGGACCTCCCTCATACCGGATGGGATACTCTGCCACTAAGCTATCCGCCCTGTTTGATAGTTCTCTCTACAGTGTGGATTGATATTCCAACACCCCCCCTCAAGCCACACTTGGTTGGGGTCCTAGCTGTCACCTACCCCACAACTTGGGCCACCTAACCATGGCTTTGACACCATGAACTGTTAGGTCTAACTTGGCTCTGATACCATATTAGAAATCCATAAATCATAATATAGATGGACAGACTAGGATTCGAACCCAGGACCTCCCTCATACCGGATGGGATGCTCTACCACTGAGCTATCCGCCCTGTTTGATAGTTCTCTCTAGAGTGTGGATTGATATTCTAACATCTTCTACACTTGGATCTTGGCTAGCGGCCACTTTCTCTGACATTTTTCTCTCTTTTTCTGCTTGGTGCCTTCCTACATTTGCATGGTTGAGGCTGGCACCCACCTCTTTTTTCTCATTTTATGACTGGCGCCCTGTTCTCCTACTATGATTGGCTGTTTTCGATAGGTTTTTGGCAGTTGGATACGTCTTGACATACCTCTTTTTGGCTGGTGGCCACTTTCTTCTGCATTTCAGCCTATGATGTTTGGGGAGCTGAAGAATTCTTGACATTGTGGAAAACCCCAAACACTGAAGAAAAAAGATGCCTATTTTGGGCTATCCTGTAGGGCTCATTTATAATTGAAAGGCCTGGAACATGATGACCAGAAAAAAGAGAAATGACTTGAAAACCCATTTTTTTTAAATTTTTTAAATTTTTTTAAAAAATATTCAAATTTAAAATGCTTCAAATAAATATATCGTAATGTTAAGAAAATGTTGTATTTTGCAAGAAAATAATTCAAGCTACAAAAATTTGGTCAATAGATTTTCATAAATAGCTTAAAATTAGCTTATATTAAATAGTAATACTATTTAAAATAAAATCATTAGATACACAACCACTAAAATACCTAAAAAATATTTTTTGCTTACTTAAAACAAAAGTTATAGTTTTTTTTTTTTGAATTTTAAAAGTTTTTCAAATTACAATTCTTGTATTGAGAAAAATATTTTTTTAATTATGTTAAAAATTTGAATCAATATTTTTAAAATTTTAAATTTTTGAAAATCTTTACTTACACTCACGTAAGTTTATTGAATATTTAAACATTAAATAAACGCAAATAGAACTACTTTACAATAATCGAGATTAAATGATTTGTGAAAATATTTAAATCACATTGAAAAAAAATCTAAAAAATCTTTTCATTTTTTATAATTTGTAACAATATTTTTTTTACAAAAATATTATAAGAACACATCTAAAACTAAAATATTGTAAACTTGACAAATCGTTACAATTTTAATTTTTGATAATAATTATCAATGTTAAAATTTTTCAAATATTTCAAATTCTAAAATTTAAATCGCTAAAAAATAAATTTAAGAATATTAAATCAATAAAAAAAAAATTCAAAACACAATACATCAAAAAAATATAAACGCAATTATTCTTTAAAACAAAAAAGAATTTTTTATTCCCAAAAATCATCGAGGTCATTTACATTTTTTTTTTTGCTTTTTCTTGAGTAGCCACTGTACTTTCAAGTGGCACCTCTTCTACAATTTTCTCGACTACAGTTACTACATTGTAATCTTGAACCAAGACATCAACAAATTCTCGTGTGTCGCCTACTTTTCCGCTAGCAGGAGGCTGAGGTTTCTTGGACAAGGGAATTATTGTATCCTCGCTGTCTAAACTCTTTTTTACCTCAGATAATTCATCTGGCAAAGTTGAAAGAGATTTCATTCTCATTTTTACAAAATCAACTAAATTAGTATCTAAATCTACTGCAGCAACATGTCTGCCTTTCTGAACAACACATGCGCTCGTAGTGCCGCTACCGCTAAATAAATCTAAAATCCAATCAGTTGGGTGAAAAAAAATATCAAGTAAATGATTAATTAATTGTTGTGGCTTTTGGTAGGAACAAGCCACGGAACCCATCATTGAATTTTTTAATTTCTTAGTCACAGCTGGATACTGGAACAAGTTTTCAAAACTTGTCAGTCCGAAAGTGTTGTAATGAAGCATCGAACGTTTGACATCCAAAGAATAATAACCGATGGTTATGTATTCTATTTCATTGCAAAGTCGAGCTCCTCCCGAGTTCCTGACATTGGGCTTGTACCTGACATGGAACATTACAAGTAAAATAAGTTTAAAATTTTAACTTTAAAATAAAAATATGAATCAAAATACAAATTAATAATTCAGGAACTTAAAGACTTACCACACAACATTCTCTATTCCTGCATTACAGAAAGTTAGTAGAGCTTTATGTACTGATGCTGACTGTCAAGAAGAATGAAAAATAACAACTCTCCAAATTGGAGAAGTTGTGACTTCAAGAAAGCCCTGCATAAAACTATGGATTTCAGTGAATTTGAAAGGAGAATCATCATTTAATGACTTCATATGGTATATCAACGATGTAGAGTATATAAGACCTTTTTTTAAAAAAATTTGAAATTTCTCTACAATCACCCTCCTCAACAGAGTAAAAGCATGTTGATCATCGACACTTTTGGGAAATTAGGTCTCTAATGGATCCTCCACAATTTTCTCACCCCGTGCAAATCTTTCCCTATCATTTTTTACTTTATTTTGCCTTCAGAATATGTCTCTTGAATTGCTCTGGAGGGACTTTGTTTTTTTTGTCTTCGGGAGACGGAAAAGGAAAAGGCTATGCTTGGCATGGGAGACAAAAAATATAAAATAGAATAGGAGACTTAACTTATAAAAAAAAATAGTTAAATAAAGAAAAAGCTATGCTTAGCATAGGAGACATAGAATATAGAAAAGAAACAATTACTAAGCACCTATGCTAAGCATGGGTGAAATAAATACCATGTCTCTAAACAAAATTAAAAATGGACTCAAGGATTAATTTCGACTGCTCAGAGGATAAAGCCTCTGGGACTCATCAAAATCTTGACAATTTAACCTTGTCACAAGGGCTTCTTGAACTTTCATAAATAATTTGTGTCTGCATTTAAAAAATATAATTGTTAAAAATCCATCCAAATTATGAAAATCACTTTATTAGAAAATGCAACATAAAAATAAATATTTAGATTATGACTATTACCTCTGAAATTTTTTTCTCATTTCTGCCAAAGAAAGTTGACCATCGGCAACTCTCAAAAGAACACTTTTTATTAGCTCCGAAGAGCTAATCCCTTGCATATTCTTCCACTCTGATATTCCCAGTAGGAATTGGCTTCAGAGTTTGAGTGCTCACAACTCTTTTTTTGGACTTTGAAGCACCTTGAGCAGGTTGGCCTTTTATTTGAAAAGTTTTCAATTTATCAAAAAATTTATCAACAAGGGCCCACACCTAAAGTCAAAGAAAAACAAATCATTTGATAAGAAATTTAGGTAGTATTAAGGTTGAGTTCAAAATTTTAGTCTGATAAAAATAATTTAAAAGGATTACAACAGTTGTTATTAAATATAAAATTATTTAAACTTTTAGATATAAGCCTTTACTCATTATATTTTAAACCTGATTGTTGTTTCTGTCCAAAACATAAACAATGATTAAAAATGGTTCTAGCTGCTATTGCTGAGGGAAAAGATTCAGCTATTCATTACGGAGTTCAAAAGGTGTATCTATTGGACCTCGCAAGCCCGCTTCTACCACTGCTCAGGTCACAAAGTCGGCCTCTGAAAATGTTGAGGATGAACCTGTAGCTGTCCCTCATCCCAAAAAAAAAAGATCTCATAATAATTTTGAGTCTTCTCCCATTAGACCTAAGTCACGCCCAAAGACTAGGGCTATACATCGCCATAAGTCCATCCCTTCTGCTGAAAGCAAAAAAGCCGTCACCGAACCATCTATGTCGCTACCTGGTGCATCCATCCGCACTTTACAAGATACGTGTGAGCTTGTCAAATTAAGAGATGATATCCATAAATAAAAATAAATAAAAGAAACAACTTTGATTTTAGACATAAATCAGTGTGATAGGCCACTTGTAGACCCAATAACAGGAGACAGGCCAATGGAAGTTAGAGAACCGAATGAAACACATGTACATAATTTAAAAATAAAATTTAAAGATCATACATAGGCCATAATTACTCCCTTTATTGTTTTGGTTGATCCCAACGAATGCAACGATGTTGCAAATTTTGATTTTTCTTTATTAGATTCATATCATTTTTTTGTTCTTGGGGGCATACACAGTTTACAAGCCCGAAAACAATTATCTCAAGAGTATCCCCATATTCCAAGCTTTCGAACTGTGAGTGCCATTGCATTTGCTGGTGTGACAGTGGAAGAAACAAAATTATTGGCTTGGGACCACAATATTGATCAGGACTACCGGATGAAGATGACCGTGATACAAAGAATTTATTTTTTTCACAAAGAATACATGAGAGTCTCCAAAGCAGGAGATGTGAATCAACTTGAGCTGAAAGCACTCTGTGCTCAAGAGACAGGCCTGTCTTTTGATTCGAAAAATCCTACGCAGAGCCTTACAAAATACGATAGTATTTTTCAGTTTGTTTTTTGCAGTGGCCAAGTAATTTGTTTTGCTATGCTCGTCATGGAATGCTCTGGTCATATAAGCATGAAACAAATGTAGACAAACATGATTAAAAATATATTTTATAATTACACACCAAAGTAACTAGAGCTTTATCAAAATAGGCTTTGATGGCCTCGTCTTGGCAAAGTCGGATCTTTATCATAGTCTCATTCAGAATGAAAATAGAACGAGACTTATCCGTCTCCTTTACAAGTACATTCACAAAATCTTCTTCCTGATCCTCATCTGGATGATCAACAAGCAATCTTCCTTGAACTTTGAATTGTGAGTCTCCCCTGCCAGGCTTCTCAACTAAATGAATAAAAAGCTCCGAAAGCTTTGTGTTGTTGATCCCTTTGGTGAAGTAGTACATGAATTTTTTTTTATCTTTCAACGGAATATCTTGAGATTTCTCAAAATTTTAAAAGAAATCCTCGACATTTTGAAAATTATCAAAGACAATTGAAAATCTGCAAAAAAAAAAAAACTTTTTAGAAAAATTTAAAACACTATCTTAATGAAAATACAAGTCATTTTTGTGAAAAATCTTTAAAAAACAAAACTACAAAACTTACTAAAACATCTCAAAAGGATCACTTTTCTCAGACAAAGCCTTGTAAAACAAGAAAAATACGAGTAGCGACCTATATTGAGCATAGGTTGTGTTCGAGTCCTTAGTAACAACTTATGCTTAGCATAGGATGCCGACGATATTCTTCAATTCTAACCATCTTTTGACCTATGTTGAGCATAGGGTGCATCTCTGGTCCTGTTCCAACCTATGCTTAGCATAGGTTAGCAAGCAAATTGCGAAGACATCCTATGCTCAGTATAGGTTGGACTAGAGCGCGCGAGTAATGATCTATGCTGAGCATAGGATGTCTTCGCAATTTGCGTGCTAACCTATGCTGAGCATAGGTTGGAAGAGGACCAGAGATGCAACCTATGCTCAGCATAGGTCGAACCGTGGTAAGAATAAAGAAACAACGCCAGAATCCTATGCTGAGCATAGGATGTTACTAAGGACCCGAGCACAACCTATGCTCAGCATAGGTTAGAGGAGAGGACTGGTGCAGACACCTATGCTGAACATAGGTTATCCATGTTGTAAGAAGATGAATACAAATTGAAATATGAATATTTTCTAATGCAAGAATTTAATACTCATGCTAAGCATAGAGCAAAGTTAAAAATGACAATAATCTTACCGTCAAGAAATCTGTAAGCGAGAACGTATGCAAAATCTTGTAGAAGGCTGTGACTTGGTCGTAGAGATTGCTCTGGCAGCATGTGGGCTTCTGAATTCGCAAATGAGGTGAGTTATGCTTGGACTATGGTCCCTGAATACTTTTTTTTTTGAGACCCCCGCCTCACGCCAGTCCTCCAACTTACTTCGGGACCGAGTTGCCGCGACTCACTTCACCCCACGCCGACCTCGAGTCTGAGCTGGGACCGTCCAGACCTAACCCTAACCCTAAACCTAACCTTAACTCTAAGGATGTTGCCAAACAGTATTTAAGGCATGGTAGCCGTCGAAAATTTTAATTAACCAGTTACTTTCTAGACTTGTTGCTCATTTGCATTTAGTTGGCTATATATGTCTATTGAGATTCGCATAGGTTTTTATTTGTTCTATAACCAGCATAGGTTGCAGTTAAGTTTGAGGAGCACATTTAGTGTGGTGTTAACTATTTGAATGGGTCTATGCTTAGCATAAGTACATAGTTAAAAAAAAATTTGAGGTTACGATGTCAAGTAGTTCTGCCTCTTCTATTCCAGGAGTTGTAACTCAATATGTTGCAACAAGTGCAACATCTTCATCTGACATTCCCAATGAAAGCTTTTTTTATAAAGCCACTCCTGAATCTGAACATGTTTTCATAAATGATGTGGCATCCTCATCATTTACCCGTTCATCTTCTGAAATTCCTCAAGCAAGTACTTTTCAAGAAATGACGTCTGTAACTCAACTTGTATCAAATCTTTCGACCTCGTCTTCCTCTTCAGATACAGGCTTGGCACAACTGGAACATTGTTCTTTTGAACAAGTTGAATCATTGAGTGATGAGTCAAATCTCTTCTTGATTCTCCTTGCTGCAACATTCATAATAGGTGCCCTTGGAACCCAAAGAGGCCAAGAGCACTGAAGGGTACATCACCCACAAGAAGCCATGACGCAGTAGAAGTTGATTAACTTAGTTTCCCTTGCATTTTCTAGTATTGGTTGATAGTTTCCATCCTCCGGAAGAGGGCAACATGGAGGTAGCTTGACAAATTACCGAGACATAGTTTTACGTTTAGATCACGCATTTCCCGTTGGATCGAATCTCTACCTTGCTATACTACAACGGAGTAGATCCTTCTTTTTTCTTGCCACCACTAACGTGGCAAAAATAAGGGCAACATTGTAATAAGGGTCCTTCCACTTGGATCCATTGCGGAGGTGAATTTGAAATGGTAATTATTCCCAAAAATCAAACTCATTAAACCAAGGACTTTATATTCATTATGAATTGATTGTTCTTAAACCCCAGTTTTAATCAAGTTAGCTTTTGCCAATTCTAACACTCCTCCTCATCCCTTTAGTTTCTAAAACTAATCCATAAAATCAATACACAAGCAAAATACGTGTTAGGTCTACATTTTGGAGACATCACTAAGATCCTTAGGTAACCTCCCTGGAAGCCGGTCTTCCTACGCGCAAATCCAACTCAAGGCCTATTTAGCTCCTTCGTAGCTCGTCAATGGTGGCAAAAACCTGCTCCTACACCATAGTGTCCTATGGCAAGGTGACATGCCATGCTAAACCTGCAAACTACGATGAATCTCAACTAGCAAAAGAAAATGCTACACACGTCTAGTGATCAAGACATCATGCCTGCATAATAGGAAAGCAAGCATCAAGCATAAAGCAAAACACTCACATCACAACCCTCTCTCTTTATCTCTCTCTCACAAACATTCACAAAACACAAAAGGAGGGAACTCAACTTTTTGATTGAACAAACGAAGTTGGAGATCATGAAATACAAGGGATTGAACCCTTTTATAGTTGGTTCCAAATGAGTTGAGGTGGCAATTTTCTATTGGCACATTTCTAAACTTAATAGTCTAAGTTAACTTGCTTTCTTTATTTTGGCAAGTAGCTTGACTTTATAATGTTTTTGTATTTCCCTCTTGAGCCATGCCACATTTTCTATTGTGCTTCGAGGCACTTTTACCAAAATTATTTGTTTTACACTTCAAACAATATTTTGTGCTTTGCGCAGTACAAGTGCACCATTGGTGTCTGACTTTATAATTACATTACTTACAAAAGGGAAGCTGTACGAGCCCTTTGCATTATGTCTCGTGCGTTGGGTATGCACCGTACGTGGCCAACATACAATCTTTTTGCCTGACCACCCTTGAAGGTCGAGACCATTGTCATTAATCCCATTATTATGCCGTTTGGTTGGTTTGACAGCCACTATGCCTTTGGATTATTGAAAATGACTTGTCTTAAATGCCTTTGTTACCCTTTGAGACGAATTTTGAGTTGGCTTTTGGGTTTGGTTGAAAATTCCTTTTTAAAGTGATGAATGTTATGAATGGTTGGACTTGTTACCTTTTCTATGTTGGCTTGTGGTGAATTTCAGAGTTGGGAAGCCCGCTCAAGTTTTAGCATTGTTTGAGGCATTGACACTATAGTATCCAAGGCCTAAAACTCGAACTTCATAAAGAAAGAAAGGTCGAAGGTGGCTAGTTGAAATTTGACAGAATCTCGAAAGTTTTGAACTAGTAATATGTGTAATGGAATCTTGTCAATTTGTGTGATAAGTCATTGTTTTGCTATTTTGAAATTTTAAATTATTGGAATCTTAAAAGTTGCCGCCAAGCCATTACGTGAGGTAATGGCCATTGGCGGAACCTTTCCTCAAAATAATCTGCCGGCCTTGGGCGGCGACTATCGACACTCTCCAAGTCAACAAATAATGTTAAGGAATGCTCCTCCCCATGGTCATTACCTATCTTCCTAGCACGTAATCCAAAGAAGACAAGCAAGAGTATATTCACTCACTCTTTTAAAACACAAAATCATTCACTATCACATAGTACACATTAGAAAAATAGTATTTCACATTTCATCATTAACTTCAACTTCTTCCTCTAATATGTCAGTCAGCCTTGGCTTGCAACCACTGTCGCTCTCCAAATAGACAGATTATTTTTAGGAACAGTCCTCCCCATGGCCATTACCTACTCCCATCTTCCTAGCACCTCATTAATCTAGGGAATGAAAACAAAAGCAAAAACTTATCATTATTGCATAGTACATAGTAGCAATATAATATCACATTTTATCACTCTAACTTCAATTTTTACTCTAATATGATGGCTTTGGCTTGCAACTATTGACGCCCTCCAAGTCGCATATTATTTCAAGGAACGATCATCCACATGGTAGTACCTACTAAGTGTCCCGTCTTCCTAGCACCTTCTAATCACAAAAGTCACAAGAGTGAGGTCACTAAGTCCTCTAAAGCACAAACTCATTCATACATGGTAGAAGCACATTATCTCGTATTTCATGGCTCTAACATCAAATTCTTTCTCAAAATAATTAGCCAACCTTGGCTTGCAACTACCTCCGCTCTCCACGTCGACAAATTAATTTAAAGAAAGGTACTCCCCATGACCATTACCTACTATGTGTTTTATCTTCCTAGCATCTTTCATAGGAGAGAAGTCAAACAAGAATTATTCTTCTAGAGCACAAAAATATTCATTAATAAGTAATGGATACCTTGTGACTATTATGCCTCTTTTTTGAACATATTAAAAAGCAAAATATATATGTACTTTTAAAAAAAAAGTAGGTGTTGCTCTTTCCACCCTGCGCGTACGTATGGCTGCCACATGGCACTTCCAGAGTTATCAGTAGAGTCAAGCTGCTTATTACGCTTCATAATGTAGGTGTGAAAAAAGTCACGGTACCCATTACGCAATGGAATGTGCCGGGCAGGGGACATTCTGCCCTGTTTAGCTTTCCAGATTTTTTTAGGCTCGTCTAAAAAATTATGGAAAGCTAAACAGGGCAGAATGTCCCCTGCTCGGCACATTCCATAATACATAAATGAAAATACATAAGGTGTGTACAGTAAAATCTTACATAAATCAATTGCTCAAATTAAGTTTGAGAAACATCATTATCTAAGACATAATAATAAGACCTCATTTTTTTTATACAAATTTAATTGATTGTCTTTTTGTAAGCCCCTAAAATAAAAAGTTCTCTTGAATATAATCTTGAAATCAAAATAGGTAGATTTCAAAGATGGAATTTTAATAATGATAATAATGGTCTTTGTAGTATCGTAATGGATTTTTGGTGACTATTCTGCCCATTTCTGAACAGATTAAAAAGCAGAATAGTCACCTATTTTTTTTTAAAAAAAATTAGTGCAGATTCTGCCTGTGTCTACCATGTGGCAACATCGGATTGGTCTCAAAAATTTTTTAGTGTTGATTTTGCTTGCACCTGCCACGTGGCAGCTAAGGATTGGTTTAAGAAGGGTCCAAAAATCCATTACGCAATGGAAGGGGCCGGGCAGAGGCCATTCTGCCCGGTTCGGATTTCCAAAATTTTTTAGGCTCAGCCCGGAGCTGCCTGGTTCGGATTTCCAAAATCCTAAATTCTAAAATCCGAACCGGGCAGAATGGCCTCTGCCCAGCCCTCTCACCTTTTATCACTCTTTAACTTCAACTTTTTACTCTTCATGCACAAATCAAACCAAACCATTGCAATCGCTCCATCCTTGAACTCCGAGAGGACAACATAGGTTTTGTGCTCGAGAACAGTCGCGACTGACGAGTAAAGCACAACACCCACCACCTTTTTCTTTGTCGAAGCTGTTACAGAGGAATTAATATCTTTCCATCCTTATTTTTTTAAGACCTTCGCAGGCGGCAAGGAAAGGAGGGGCCGGCAATAATCAATTAATTAGCTGGTACAAGCTACAGGAAGCTATTTGTGGGATTTCATTCCTCGTCCTATGAGTTCCGCTGATCCGCGGTCGTCAGTAGATGCTGCTACTTGGCTTTCCGAATTCAGCTCCTCTCAATCTTATAAGCGCGGCATCCTGCTCAATATCAACGTCGAACAAATTACAAAGGATTGGAAAATGTAGGCTCCTATAATTACATCTGCCACAAGCCAAATGATGTTCCCAAGCCGGATCGGAGTATCTATGCCTGCTGTCGCGTGGAGTATGTTTAAACTTTATTGTGCAGAACTTGGTGAACGAAAGTGCACAAGTACAAAAATGATGTGATTGCGCTTGATATTCTTGCAGATGCCCGTGCAGACGTTGGAACATGTAAGGGTACACCACGGATTTTGCTTCCGCCACATCAAGCACGTCGTCGCTGGGTCGTAGAGGTATTCATAGCATGAATACCTCACAATCAGTTAGTTCCTTTCCATTCCTTTTCTTTGAAATGTAACAAAGCAAATATTCTTTCTTCTGCCTTGGTAGAATAGTGTTGGTGCTTTTTCTAAGTGATATACTAGGATCACCGTCTGAATTTGATTAGCATTATTGCTAGCAGAGACTGCAGCTGAAAAGTCTTCCATCAGGCCCTCCTATTGTCATCCGACTTTGTGGAAGGAGGATTGAGTCCTTGAAAGGAGATTATGACGACACCACGGACGAATTACAGATAATCGGCAATTTGATTGAGAAGGTTAGACAGATGATCAGAGCGATGGGCGACGGTGCAACAACATCATCGGCATACGACTCCGCCTGGGTAGCACGTGTGCCAGCTGTAGATGGATCTGGCGCTCCACAGATTCCCCTGACTGTTCAATGGATGGGCTCATGCGGCTGGGTATAGATCGATTCTTCCAAAAGGAAATCAAGGAAATGCTAGACTACGTTTACAAATTAGTTCTTTTCTGCACGAAAATTATGAACTGGTGATGGTAATTGAGTGTTGTTGCTATGTTCTCTTGGAAAGACCATGAGAGAATAGATGCTGAAAGCGGGTACTGCAATGAGCAGGTGCTGGACAGAAACAGGGATCGGATGGGGACGCGAAAATCCAGTACATGACGTAGATGACACGTGCATGGGTTTCCGGCTTCTCAGACTCCATGGCTATGACGTTTCTTCCAGTAAGCCTCCATCCAGCTAGCCCACTCCTCCTCCAACAATTTTCTCACGAAGACGTGTTCTGAAGGCAAGGTCGAGCTTTTGTGCACACATGATTTGATTGATTATTTGGCTTTTGCAGAGTGCATCGAGCATTTCAAATCGGATGGCAAGTTCTTTTGCTTTGCTGGGGAGAACCAACATGGAGTGACAGACATGTTGAATCTCTACCGCGCTTCTCAGGTTAGATTCCCTGGAGAGACTATCCTGGAAGAAGCGAACGCCTATTCGAAAGCTTATCTCGCCAATGCCCTCCGAAACAAGGACGCCTTCGACAAATGGGCATTCAAAAAGGACCTCGAAGGAGAAGTAAGAGGTTCACAGATCTCAGATCGATCATATGACGTTGGATGAAAATTCTTATATATATTGAAGCTTTGTGATAAATTAATCCAATAAGAGCTCATCAATTGAAAATTCCGTTCATTGAAGGTTGAATATGCCTTGAAATATCCCTGGCATAGAAGTGTACCACGTTTGGAAGCCAGAAACTACATAGAACAATACGGGCCAAATGATATGTGGCTGGGCAAAACCATGTTTAGGTATCAATGCCCCGTCTATTTCAAACAGTTGCTTTTCTTTCTGCACAATCAATAAACGATTGACCTATCTTGCGCATAACTAATTAATTTGTTATTTTGTGATACAGTCTCTTATACTTACTGTGCTTCTTTTGCAGAATGTACAATGTCAACAACATCACATTTTTGGATCTTGCAATAGCTGATTTCAACCGCTGTCAAGCCATTCATCAGAAGGAGCTTCAGCAGATCATTAGGTACGAGACCTTTGCCCTCACCATCATCTAATAATGAGGCATATAAGGAATGCACCGCAATTGCTATTATCTCACTCAGTTATCTCTGTAGGTGCCGCTGAGGACATCAGCTAACGAGCGTTAGCAGTTGCGCTATCCCCTTCATGTGAAACGGAAAGCCACAATAGGCACAGAGCTTGTCACTCTAAATGTTTCTTGGCATTAGCATAGTGACTTTCTTCATGTGTTCCTTTTTTATTTTATTTAATGAATGCCCTCTTTTGCTAATCCTATGCTTGTAATCTTGTGCTTACGTTTTATGCTACTTAATCTCTTTGTGTGACATGTTCTTGATTTAGTACTCCAATAATGGATTGATTGCAAAGTTACCCAAGGGGGGAGGGGGGAGGTGGAGGGCATTCTGCCAGGAAGGGCATCCACCGTCGAGGGGAATATGTCGGACGGCCTTCCTGGGCAGAATGCTCCCAAGAGGCGTACTTCCCTGCCCTAAAAAAATTGATTTTAGGGCAGGGAAGGTCACCTCTTGGGAAAAAGAAGGCGCACAATTTCGGTTGTGGGAGGCGCCTCCGGGAAAGGTGTTTGTAAAAAACCAATACGACAAAAAAAAAAATGGCGCATAGACTTTGTTGTGGGAGGCGCCTCCTTTTTTTTCATAAAAAAGGAAAAAGTGATTTTAAATGGGGGAAGGCTCCCGTTCAAGGGCCTTTCACCCTAATGAAATGGGTGCCCGAGGGCCCACCAAGCAGGCGGGAGGCCCGAGGCCAGGGGCCTTTCCTTGTGTAATGACATGTGCTAAGATTTTATTTTTTTTGGGTTTTTTTTTTGCATTTTATTTATTTCATGGTTTTTTGTATTTTTTTTTGGACTTTTTTTTCCGCATATTTTTGTTGCAAATTGCCCAGAAGTTTTAGATGAAAGATTTCAGAGCTATTTATTATTGCTTAAGAATTCAATTTCATAGGGATATATCTAAACGCTTGACCTTGGTCACTAAAGAGAATTATGTAGAATACATACTTGAGAGTTTTGAAATGAAAGATTGTTGTAGTATATCAATGCCACTAGATGTTGATGTCAAGTTGACTATGGGTATGTGCCCTGCTTCTGAGCAAGAGAGAGATCCGATGAATGACAAACCATACAAAAATTTAATAGGCTTGCTGATGTACGCCATGGTGTGTACTTGCCCAAGCATTGTTGTAGCTGTGACTAAACTAAGCTAGTTCTTGACAGATCCTGGGCCAAGACTACTGGGCAGCGACTCAGAGAGTCCTTCGATATCTTAGAGGAGCCTCAAAACATGGAATTCTATTCAAGGGAAATAATCAAGACATAATTGGATAAATCTGACTCAGAGTAGGCAGGCGAAGTCGACGACATGAAATCCAGATGTAGGTACATTTTCTTGTTGGCAGGATCTCCTATCAGCTGGAGCGGTTGCAAACAACACTTTGTGGTACTCTCATCGAAAAAAGCAGAATATATGGGTTTATGTCACGCTAGTAAGGAGTATTTGTGGATTAGTGCTACGTGAATTGATGTATTTCAGACCCTGAGTTGCCCAAGTTGAAATGGCATGATTAACTAACAAAATCCCATCAAAAAAGTCAATACTTAATGCATGTGCAACATTTGCTTGTTGTAAATGCTTCCAATGTTCATAGAGGGGCTAGCCTTCACGATGGCAATTTGTTGCAGCCACCATCGCACTTCAACAAGTCTCTTGACCCTCACAGTCACTAGCTTCACCAGCTTTCAAGCATCTTTATAGGGACCTCCTTCAAGCATCAACACCTTTTCCAAGCATTGAGCAGCTGCCTCTTCTAGGCAGGAGCCATCTCTAGAGCACCACGTCGTCTTCCCATTGCACCATCACTTGCATCCACTCTTCCAAGTGCATTTCCAGCATTCTAGGAACTATTGCAAATTGAGAGAGAGAGAGAGAGAGAGAGAGAGAGAGAGAGAGAGAGAGAGAGAGAGAGAGAGAGAGAGACCTAATTTTCCACATGTTATTCATGCCATTGACCTATCTTCTCCCCAACCTTGCAATTGGTAGAGCCCTCTCATTCTTATCCCAATCGTTATAGTTTCATCTTCTGATTGAATGAGGCACCCTTGCTCTAGTAATGTCACCTTCGGACCCATGTCCATTACATTGTTGATTGAGATCAAGTTCTTGGCCAGGAGATGCAACACAATTTTAAGCAATGTTGTCCTCCCCTTTCCAACAAGCCACAAATTAAGAGACATATCCTCTCTCTATTATGTTGATCCTATGCTTTTCTCCAATTATCACCTCCCCGCCATCCAAGACTAGCTCATACATGACAAATGCAGCTCTGTTGAAGGTCATGTGAGAAGTTGCAGCATAATCTAAGTACCAAGCAAGATCAAAAGGATAGCTCACTACCATTTATATATCTCAAATACAACCTTGGCCAAACTTGATTTTGACCTATCAATTCATTCTGTGACTCCTAACATCTTCCACTTTTTTGGGACATTGTCTATTAATATTCTACATAGCACGCAATAAGAGAGAGAGAGAGAGAGAGAGAGAGAGAGAGAGAGAGAGAGAGAGAGAGAGAGAGAGAGAGAGAGAGAGAGAGAGAGAGAGAGAGAGAGAACGGACAATCAACTTATAAATTACAAATGTGTTGAATCATGCATGAGGGCAACAACCTTTTACACTGAGAGAGATACAACAGCTCACTAACCATTACATCACGAAACGATGTAGTCAAGGCAATGCCAACAAACCATGAAGAGCAAGTGGGGCCTGACTCTAATAAGCAACGTTCCGGTTTAATTTTTTGGGATTTGAATTTGAAATGAACATAGGTTGTCCAATGAGATATGATTCCCTAAGCACTACTAGCAAAGTCGTTGAAGTTTGCACTTGTATTATGATGAATAATGACGGCTGGCACTTGTAGGTGGTGGGACCAATCTGGTTTTACGGAGCTCTCTTTCACTCGTCAACGTCCTGCAGAAATATATTTTTCCATTGCAGCTTGTATGTTTGAGCCTGAATTCGCACCAATAAGACTTGCCTACACAAAAACTGCTTGCATCACCGTCATTCTCGATGACCTCTTCGACAACTATGGATCTGTTGCCGATCTCAAACTATTCCAAGAAGCTGTTAAAAGGTGATTCTCTACTGTATTTGATAGTTGTCTAGTGCCGAAGGTGGAGCTAATTCATGTTCTTCGATGTAAATCAACATAAGCATTGAGATAACCAATAGGGTTGTGTTTTGAAGGTATATACTATTGTAAGGTGTTAAACAAAAAGGACTTTCATTATAAAATGATTTTACTTAATTTGAAGGGTGCTCCAGGGATTTTTAAGATAAACTTGACTTTCAACTTGAAAGGCTAAAATAAAAATGAATTTTAATGAAGGAAAAATCAGTCGTCAGGAGCTGAGAGAATGCTCGAGAAAACCCATAGTCTAGGAATGGAACTTGCAAATTTTTTTAAAAACTGACTTCAAATATTGAATGCAACATGTTCACCTCTTAAAAACTGCTAAAATTTTGATTTTGTAGGGAATTTTATGTTTAGTAAAATTTGTGTAGGATTCTAAACTGTTGGCTTTTGAATATATAGCATGCACGTAGATCATTATAATACTCCAAGAAATCATGTAAAAAAATGGGAAAGTTCTACCTTGCAGGTGCTCCGACCTTTTGCACAATTTTTTGTATAAAGTAATGTTTGTAAACCTATTAATACGTGGCTAATTTCTAACCTTATAACACATTGTACCATGAAAATAATTGTTGGAGCGATCTTTGAAAATTATGGATCCCAACGATGTTTGAAACTTATGAATATAATTTAGCATATCAAAAATAGTTTCAATTGATACACTATTCTTCAACAAGGCTAGCTACTATAATAAACTGCAATATTTAATAGTTGTAAGATTTGAAAAGGCGTTATTTTTCAAAAGGTGAAAGATGTAGGCACTGGGCTTGAGAAGACTTCAAAACACAGGCCTCCGCAGGCCTTTGATTATACACCAGTTCGTACTATAGTAGTGACTAAACCCTGTTTCTGATTGCTTCAGGTGGGATCCATCTGTTATTAGTGGCTTGTCAGAGGAGACAAGAGTTTCTTTCAATGGACTTTACAACACATTGAATTCGCTTGTGAAAGATGTATTTAAAGTCCAAGGACGAGATATCAGTCACTACCTTAGAGCTATAGTAAGTCTCTGCCTTTTGAAAATTTTTAGCATTGATCCTATCATAGTTGTAATCTGCATTTATCTGATAATTGGATTCTCAAATTTCTTTCAGTGGGAGGATTTGCTTTCTACATACATTGTTGAAGCTGAATGGTCAGAAAGGAAGTATATTCCATGCTTTGATGATTATGTTGAAAATGCCAAAGTTTCCATCGCTTTGGGAACAGTCGTGCTTAACGCAATCTTTTTTTGTGGAGAGGTGCTAACTGATGATATTTTGGCACAAGTGGATTTCCGATCCAATTTTTTGCACTTGGTTTGTCTAACAGGCAGACTCATCAACGACACCAAAACCTTTGAGGTACAAGAACTGAATACTGAAATATCAACAAGAATTTCATCTCATTCTTTTCCCTTCACCATATTTGGAAATTAATTGTTCATCATTTCTGCTACCTACATGAATCAGTACCTGCAAATATTGGTCAAGTTACTTACTTTCATGCCAGTGATTTTGATTTAGAACACTGTAAAGGAAACTAAAGGATTACGTGATCTTTACAGGCTGAAGTAGACCGTGGGGAGCTCGCATCCAGCATTTCGTGTTACATCAACGAGAATCCGAAAGCCTCAGAAGAGGAAGCCAAAGCCCATGTGTACGGAATCATCGACCATGCTTTGAAAGAGCTGAACCTGGAGCTTGTTCGCCCCAGCAATGTGCCCGTTATCTGCAAGCGCCTTTTGTTCAATACAGCCAGAATCATGCAACTTTTCTACATGGTCAAAGATGGCTTCGGCATATCAGACAAGGAGATGAAAGGACACCTCCAAAAGATTTTGTTCGAACCAGTTTCAGTACAAAATTAACCTGCAGAATGTTGACCAGATTATACATTGGTTCGAAAGCTACAAAATTTTAAATGATCATAAAATCTGTTGCTTCAAGGATGTAATATTAGCAACACAGGTTCTATTTGAGAATATACCCCATTTGCCTTGAATAGTATAACCATATGCTGTTCTTTTGATGTTCAAAAAGTGTATACATATAAGTAGGTTGATATATAATTATCCCTGCTTTTACTAAAAATGATGGGAAAACCCATGACCATATAAGAAGATTAAAGTATATAAAATAATACCGCAAAACGGCAAAAATGAATTAAGCTAATCAAAAGCTCATGAGCCGGTTGTCGGTTCATTCACCATAACAAAAAAAATGGATTTTTTTACTCCAGAACTAGTTTTTCCCTCACCATAAAATTAGTACTTTCTTTTTTACAAAGAAAAAACTATGCAGAATCTATGTGTTACGTCCATGTCCTATATATAGAATTCAGTGTAATCCTAGACTTTGATATCTGGTACTCCAATGTACGAGATTATCAGTTATGCCTTGTCATTCCGGACTAGGCCAGATATGTAAATAATAACCTTGTGAGGGCCCAGGTGCTCTAATTGGACCTATGAAGCTATTGTATGGTGATTGAATGCTTTTGGTACGAGAATAAGAGATTCTATAGGGAATATTTCTTAGCTTTTGGGGCCTATATATCCTGTAGAACCTCGCCCTCCTCATTCATTTTTTCTGTTTCCAAGAGCTAGGATCCTCTCTTGCATTCAGTCACCATGGCTTGGGGGTGAAGTGGTTAGGGTTTTCACTAGTCATTTCTTATTGGTTGGGTGGTTTGGCTCCACAGGTGTCCTTTTGGTTGCATGCAACATGATCTTGATAGATCTTTACTTGGCGATCATTATAGTGCTATCAGAGCAGAGATATATCATTTTTGGTGTTATGTTATCAATAATGATCGAGAATAACGCAAGTGTTTTTGGAATGGTTTCTATACTGATCAATGTGTGGCACTTAACTAATGAACAATTGAAACAGTCTCAATGACCAATAGATAGAAATTCTACTAATTCAGACCGAATCTTGGGGCTTTCAAACCTGAACCACATTCTAGAAGGCATGAATTGATTGAAGCTTGAGGGGTAGATGATTGGTTGACCAAGTGGACCAAGTACTTTAATCTACTTTGAATTCCTAAAGTATAATAGATAGCAAGTGAGAATAGAATTGGGAATTAAGGTTTGGAATTATTTTTAAACTATCTCTGGAAATTGGTTTCTTTTCCCCAACATTTATTTACAGTTCGAGAAATCGAAGATTCTAAGGGAAGAGGTGGATGACAATCGGATAATAATCCATTTATGGAACCATTTTTGTGTTGCAATTGGATTTGGTTTAAATACTTGGAAGCTGCAAACAAAATGCAAATGGAATGTGTTCCATACAGGAATCTAGTAATTTAAATTCTTTTTGAGGCATTATAAAGCGGTTCTTTATAATGACCGAGACAACCAAGAGAACTTCTAACTTTTGGAAGGAATGTAATTTTTCTTATTGATTCCGAAATGGATATTGGATATCGATTACAATATTTTTTCGGTTGCATTAAGATTCTTAATGTTACTTTTGGTTTAATGAATACATTTGTCGCATTTCAACAGTCTTTGAACGATATATTTCGTGCATACCTGGGTCAATGCATAGTGGTATTCTTAGATGATGTGTTCATCTACAGAGAAATGCTTAAAGAGTATGAGAGAATTCAAGGGCTATAGGTATCTCTTGGAATGGATTGTAAATCGGATCCTATATTTGGCTATAGGGTAGTCGGTAGTATTTTTGATCTAAAAGTAGATGAATTCTTGGAGAGAAAACTGGTGGTATGGGACATCAATAATTTCAAAAGGACATTATATTAGAGGTATGAAAGGACTCATAATTATATGTCTTGGCAATTGCAGTACTCCTACAGTTGAATTTCTTGATAATCTCCACATGGTTGATCATCAAAGCAATTTTAGATGCTCCAGAGAATTTCTGAAATGTGTGTTATGCCTTGGGATTGTAATGTTGAATAGAAAGGATCTTCATGTGATGCATATGCAGGATTTGAAATAGTTACAATCATGAGAAGGTAGTGAAAGTTGATCTGACCACCTGGGAGGGATTAGGGATTGACATTCAAACCGAAGTAGTGGATTGGATGGAGGCCTTAGCCACTATCAATTGCTTAAATTCTATGGTAAATCATTCAAGTAATAATTCTTCCATGCAATCTGACATAGCCAAGAAAAACGAAGTTCTAGATTTGATAAAACAAGAAGTGATTAAAAAAAAATGTCGAGTGATGTCGTAATATGTGCTACATTTCATAAAAGCACTATGTAAATCAGTACTAGAAGTATCTAATTTAGTTATACAAACTTGTCTACAATGGTGTTACACCTAAATCTTGCCATATAATGTGTTATGTGATCTGCTCCCCATGCACTTTGAACTACATCAACAAATTCACTGGTTGTTTTCTATATCATTTGTACATCAGTGTTTAAACATTTATCTTTTTTGAAATATATTCACCATGTTGTCAAGCCTTTTCCAAAATTCTGCTTCGAGTAGCTGAGTAGAACCTCATTTCTCAAAATCTTGAGTTGCAGCAACTATATATTTCCAAACTGAGTATTGAATTTTGGATTCTTTTCCATAATAATTTGTTAAAAATCTATGAGCTCCGTCTGTGTGATTTCTAACAATGGTAGGATATGAAGTTCAACTAAATATCCATGAGAGCATGTCACAATCTTCTTTCAACATACCTATAAGAGAAACGATTTTTTTTTTAGCATAATATCAACATAGAGATCAGATTATCCATAAAGAATCTATAAAAGAGCAACTATATCTGAAAAGTTGCCAACTAGCTTTTTTGCTTTCTTCACCGAACCCTACATAGGTAATCCGAAACATTATGCATAGCTGCTGAAAAATAGAAAAAAATTTAAAATTTCATGATACGAACTCTTACAAACCGATTCCATGATACGAACTCTTACTTCAGTGTGGAGATTATGACAAGAACTACAAATATATTATGCATGGCATATAGTAATACACAACAACTAATATAACCTTTTACAATCGTTTCAAACATGTCGAATGAATATTCAGATCAACTATGATTCACAATATTAATCAAGTCACTAATACACTACGAACCCATTTGTTAACTGGTATGGAAACTAGCATAAATTGCAACCAAACATACTCCAACTGACAGGAACTGCATACAAAAAATAAATGATTACGGAAAATGACATAGATGAAACGAACTGAAAATAGATAAAGCCATGATGCCTATTTGTGAGTGCATATGCATGTAGCCGAAAAGCGAGGAAGTGTAGTTATGAATGCTTCAATTGATTCTACTATGTTTGCCACTTTGCTTCTGTCCTTTGCCAAGTAATGAGGTAGACAATCGATCACTCAGGTAAACAGATGTTGTAGGATTTGTAGGTCGCCAGAAAATTCTAACAAAGGGCCACAAGCAGATGCCATACTTCATATGTTTGAAAACATAGGCACAAATGACCATAGGTAGATATCTCAGAAGGCCGCAGATTCGATCCTAACCTAGGTAGGGCGGATAGGGCCAGAAATGAGCTCACAGACGAGGTTTATAATTAGGTAGAACGCCACAAAATGCAAGGTTCATGCTACACATAAGAGTGCTTAGAATCTAAACCCTAAACCCTTAAACCATTAGAAGAGTTTGATGTAATGTTATGTTCTTTGTAGATAATGTTTTTAGGACCAAGTTTGTGGTTGCTTTCTGAGTAACAATTTACAAATTTGTAAGATTGGCCTCCAAACTAGCGATGGACAGATTGGATCTACTTACAAATTAGTGGTCCTATTGTATTATAAATGCACAAAAATAGACAACTAAAAGATGCCCAAAAATCTCAATAATCAACAATTTCAAGGCTTGTAGATCTGCGACTGTCGAGAGCCTAATACAGGGCTTACTTTCCTATGACCTACACTTAGGAAAGTGCCATGTAGACAAATGACGGATTGTTAGGAGATAGTGTTAGGATAGCCGTAGGTAGGGTAACAGGATTGGGTAAGTACATGTTGTAGAATAGACAAGAACTGCAACCAAAAGCTCAGAACAACTTACTTGGATTATGATTACAGATTGACTGGTTACATTGCCAGTTCGCTTCCACGGGGGGCCACTACCGTGCAGATAATTGTATCCTCAAAGATAAAAACTATGGCCATTATTACGTGGCTGCATTGAGATAGTATACAATACAAAAGAAAAAGAAAACGAAATATACAATACAAGGAAGATAGTATACAAGAAAAAGTTACAAAGAAAGAAATCTTAGTTGCACATAACAAAACAAAACAATTGTACTTGGAATGAGGCAAATCAAATTGACAAAGTTGAGAAGAAGCGCCAAAAGCCGATCTCCAATAATCTCCTGTAGGAAAAAAAAAATGAAAAAACCCTAGAAAAATAACGCAACTTTGAGAAGTCAGTCACGAGCGTCGGATTCCAACATCTGTATTATTTGTCGGAATCTTACGTCCGCTTTATGTTTTTTTATGCACAGATAGGTGACGTCGAATTTCGAAATGGGACGTCGGATTCTGACAAATTTATTGTGCGTCGGAATCCAACGTCCGTACAAAAAAAAAATTCGACAAATTTTTCTTTTTCAGCAATTTTTTTCCAACTGATTATAAATATTTTTTGAATCCGTCGGAACCTTGTGTTGGAAATCATGTATTTTGTTGTTGTGTTTGAAGAGCTCTACACCTATTCTCCATTCTACGAATGGAATCTCCGTTCTAGCTTTCCACGCACGGGTAGACACCATTTTTTTATAGGAAAAAGATAAAAAATCTAGAGTGCTACTGTAAAATCTGGAGAAAAACGCTTTGTGCACAAAAATCAGAAAATCGCTGAAGAATCTGCTGGTAGCAATAACAACGATGGTCAAAAAAAGTGGTGGAAGAGACAAGTAGAGGAGGTTTAATCGCTCTAAATTTGCATGACGTCAACCTAGGACAACTAATATTCTCGTTTGAATAATCGCCAGAAATATTAATGGTAGGTGTGCAGCAACCGTTTATGTCAAAATAAGGATGTTCTATTCAAGATGATGATGCTGTTATGATCTTGCTTTCTTCTCTTCCAAAGTCCTATGAGCACTTTGTGGTGATGATCTCCACACAACTCGACCTCACTCTTCAAAAGGTGATCGATCATCTTCTTCAAGAAGAAATGCGGAGAAAAACCAGCGGCCTGTCCATCAAAGACAAATCCATGGCCCTGCACAACAAGAAGAAATACTATTCCAAGGGCAAGAATCAAGTGCAGCAGCAATAGCAGAAGCCTCACACTCAAGGTGAGCATGGTGGATTACGCAAGAAGCTTTTCTACAGATATTGCAAAAGAGCTAATCACCACATCAAGAAGTGTCGCATCAGGATCTACAACAAGACAAAGAAGCAACTTTAGCAGCAGCAGCCAGACTCCTCCAACATGGTGGAATTCAAGGAGCTAGACACACATTTGTTAATGGCTTACAACAATAGTGAAGACTGTGATAGTTGGTACCTGGACAGCGGCGCTACGCAACACATGACCTCTCACAAGGAATGGTTTACGGAGTACACAGCTCACAACAAAGACCAATTCATCTACCTCGGAATTCTAGCACCATACGCGTGGAAGGCAAAGGAGCAGTGAAGATCAGCTTCAACAACGATCTGTCCATTTGTGTTCCCAACGTCCTTCACGTTCCTCAGTTATCAAAGAATCTGTTATCAGTCTCTAAGATAACTAATGAGGCTACACTATTACTTTTTTATCTAAGCAGTATACAATACTTGAGGAAGATACTACTCTGACTACATGCACTAGAGTCAGAAATCTTTACGTACTCTCTAATTCAGTTGCATTAGCTAGTATCTCTAATGAAAATGTAAACAAAAGTGCTGTTTTGTGGCATAGTCGATTTGGACACGTGAATACAAGATCACTTTCTTATATGCATTGTAATAATTTAGTTGATGGTTTGAATTTTCCGTCTTCATTAGATAGGAAATTTTTTTTTTGTGAATCATGCATCTATGGGAAGCACTCTAGAAGCAAGTTTCCAAAATCACACTCCATCAAAACAAAGCATGTATTAGATCTTGTACATAGTGATCTCTGTGGTCCAATGCCAACCCCGTCATTAGAAGATGCAATCTATTTTATCACCTTCATAGATGATTATTCTAGATGGTCTACAACCATGTTCATTAAGAAGCCTTTGAAAGCTTCAAAAGATTCAAGGCCATGGATGAGACACAAACGTCTAAGAAAGTGAAGGCACTCCAAACTGATGGTGGCGACGAATACATCTCTAACGAGATTTTTGACTACATGGCTAAACATGGTATTAGAAGATAATTCACGACTTCCTATTCACCTCAACAAAACGGAATTGTAGAAAGGAAGAATCGAACTCTTCTCAACTCAGCCAGATCCATGTTACATCAAGCACACCTACCTGCGAAGTTCTGGGCAGAAGCTACTGCCACAGCTTGTTACGTGCAGAACAGATCCAACATCAAAGCCGTCAACAACAAGACTCCTCATAAAGTTTGGCATGAGCACAAGCCTAGTGTCAGCCATTTAAAAATCTTTGGTTGTATATGTTTTGTTCACATTCCTAAACAACTTAGGAAGAAGCTGGATCATAGGACAAATAAGTTTATGATCCATCCACCAATGTAGTATTTGTCTCTAGGGATGTAATATTTCAAGAACATACATATTATGATTTCAAACAGCCATCGATAAACGATGCTATGTCATTTCACCCTATTTTACGTAGCATGGATTCTTCTAACGTTGATGTTCCTTCTATAGTGTCATGTACTTTTAGTACATCAGTGCTTTTTAAGACAATATTATATCCATTGTAAGCTTTGTAGGCCGAAAAGGAGCTATTAGCCTTAAGAACAAGGCGGTTCCCGCTTTAGGCCCTTCAAAGTAACTAATAAGGATAATAGGCCAATAAGGGCCCAAATGCAGTTTGAATAATACTTAACAAGGGGTAACTATCCCTCAAGATAGTTAAGTTAAGCTAAGTAAGAGCATTGTCTATAACTAGGCAAGTCATTTTGTGAATCTTTTGGCTCATTTGCAAGTGAGAGCTTCTAGCTTCCTTGTGAATGTGAGCCATAAGGATCTCCATTGCTAGGTCTCATGTGCCCTATCCACATGAATCAATGCTCCATTTCATTAGGGGAAATATGGGCTCAAAATGGGCCCTTTAAGAAATATCACTTTAGAGAGAGGTTACGTAGAGAGAGAATGCAAACCGGTAACTTTTGGTCGTCGTTTTCCGAGTTTTCGGCCTTGCCCGACGTTTAACTAGTATGGTTAACTTCAGACAATGGTTAGTTTAGCATGAGATGTAATAACTTCTCTTCATGCTCGTTCCAAAATTTGGGACTAGAGCTTTAAGACTGAAAATCTTGGTGTGCTCAATGCAAAAACTGAAACGGGAGAGGCAAAACTTTTGAAATCACTATATGCTTATAGTGAAATATGAGGCGGGACGATTTTTCAATGCCACATAAACATTACAAAAGTAAGGAATGTTAGATCTATTCATATTGATTTATTGTAGGTACATTCATTTACATGATTGTAGCTTTAACAATGGCAATGTTCCATTTGCATGTTGCTCTTCCAATGGAATGCACTCCAATTATTAAGAAAAATGGGAAAGTTGTAGAGAATGTTGCAGCAACAGTTAGAGAATTGAGAATGAATAATCATATGAATATAGATTTGTGAGTGGATGGATCAATTTATCCTAATGATCCAGCTACCAATTTGTGTCCAGATTTCAAGTCTGTAACTCATCTTCTCAGATATGTATGTGAAGGAAATAGCGGATTACTTGGATATTGTCAAAGGTTGCGTGACATTGGAATGCATAGCATATATTGTCTGAATCAACAATTACAGTTTGCTAATCAACAATTGCAACATGCAAATCAACAATTGCTTCATTATGTGCAACACACTAGTGCTGAAAACAATGCACTCAAGAATGCTATGTCAGAGTTGAATGCAATTGTCGCTACTCTTCGAGGATCAAACCAAGAAATGTTAGAATCCATGGAAAAGTTGTGATCCGAGAGTTTAAAATCTACTGTTGATCTAAAAGTTATCAATAAGACAATGATGAAGAGAAAAAAAAAAAAAGAGTACCGATGAAGAATATTGATGACCTATCTACACATAGTGGCAATCAGAAAAAAAGAATCTGAACATTCAAGTATGTTTTCATCTAAATTGTTTATTTGATTTGTATATGCCATTTAAGTTTGATTTGCACTTGATAACATGGATTATTTATTTATTAAACATAATTTGAGTTTCATATGTTTGTTGCAGATCATGTTTGGTGGCAAAGAACTATTTAACAGATCGTTCATGCATTGGATCATCTTTAAGTCATGTTTTACCAAGAGAGTCAACAAAGAAAATGATAAAAAATACTCGGTTTGAAAAAATGAAAAATGAAATTGTAGAGACTATTTTGATTAAGGTTCAATCATACTTGGATGCGAATGTAATACAAGGTGCATGTGATGTATCTAGAATTAGCAGAAATGATTCTACTTTTTTTAGAATAGTTAAAGAAGCTTTTTCCCAAGTGATGGTGAAGAAAATTAATCTTCCGCGTCCATATCGGGTAAGATTAGTTAGAAATTTTTATAATGACGAAATGTTCAAAGTAGTTGGCCAACCACTTCATATAACTGAATTATACAAATCAGAATATGGTGAGCTCAATTACAACGATTGCAATAATATTTTCCTTGATATTGAAAATGTTCTAAAATACATTATTCGATTCTATAAACTAGACAAACATCAAGTAAATGGAAAGATCATTATTATAATAAAATTGGATGAATCTGAAATCATCAAGAGTCAGAAGTTGGAACGTGTGGGTGTCACTTTGATGAACAAAATTTCAGATACAGATGATCGAACGTTTAGTGTTCAATCGGAAAATCACATATGGTGGTTGACGGCATTCTAGGTATACATTTCAATTTTCATTTAGAATATCTATATTAACAATTCATACCTTGCCAATTTTTACTGAAATGTCATGTATTACTTGTTTCTCTACAGGTCTTGAAAGAGGACCATAAAATACTATCATGGATATTTTCAAGAACAAATTATGGCGAGATTATAAAGAGACATTTGGAAGGTGAGAAATTTACAGTCGAAAACCATGGAAGTTTTCAAATTCAATGGCACCTTGCAGGGGATTTGAAAACATTAAAATGTATGTATAATGTCTCTCATGGGGCAACATCAAAGCATCCATGTCTTTATTGCATGCATTAGAGAAAATTTAAGATTCAGACGGTTGGTATTGTCATGAAGGAATAATCTCCTTTCATATGGATCCAAAAATTCTAAATTTTTCTTCTTGCTCATATCAATGTAACTCGAATAAAGGGCCATTGCAGATGATCTTTTCGTAGTCTCAAAAGGTGTTAGGCAAGCATGCCAAGAGCCGTAGTCTTACTCAAGAAATGAAATACAATATCTATAACCCAATATCTTAATAGCCAAATCTGTCTTCACAAAAATTATTTTATATGTTCCTCTTGCATACTTATGGCCTCCTAAACAAACTGATAATGATTTGATGGCCATAATGACAGTGGTTGCATATGGATTATAAGATGAATGATATATACAAATCTCATTATTTTGAAAGTTTTTCAAATAATGAGATAGAGAAACATCTTTTCTCCTAGCTGATACACCTCGGACGTCTCCATGTCTCATACCAAAGGCATCTACTTCAATAGCATCCTGTAAACGAGAAAAGAAAATAAATTTAAAATGATACACAACACTGCAAACTCAATAAGAAAACTGAACAATATCAATACCAATATAATATCTACTTACCAGATCATAATCACCATAATCAACGACGTTTGATCTGTTGATGTCATGTCCTCCAATGGCCTCTACATTTTCGGAGGGGATATATCTAGCCCTAGGAAGATATCTTTTTTGAAATTCCAAAAATTCCTCCTCTGTAGGCAAAGTCTTTTCATAGGCTTTAGATTTTTCAATCATGGCCTCCAAGGCCTCATTGCCAGATTTCCAATTGTCATCTTTATCATAATCTATCTCACTTTCAAAGTCATCATATGAGTAATCAACAATGTCAGAAAATTCTGATAAATTTTTGAGAGAGGATTTCATCCTCTCTTAAATTCAATACATCTTCTATATCATTAAATGAAATATAACATTCATTATTTATAAAATATAAAGAAACATCGAGTAGAGTTAATTGATTAACAGGAGATGCAGATGGAAGAGAATCAGAGAGGATTATAGAACGAGGGAAGTTTTTTAATAATCTGAAGTCACGGAAGCTTCAACTTTAACCCCTATATCAGTATCTGCATCAGTTACATCAACTGGAGTAGGTGTAGATGTTTCGATCAATGGAACAATTGAAGATTCAACCGACTCATCATATGGAATTTCAGCAGATATGTAGAACACAAAAGCCATTCCTTTGATTAGAAAGCGACATATTTTTTTGTGGATATCACAATATATATTTCTTTTGAAATGGTCATGCAAGGTAGAGTACTTTCTATTGTGTTTTTGCTTAGAGGATGGTTGGGAATGTACAAGGTCCTGAAAATGAACGAAACAAAAATTATCTATATCCAAAATAGGAGTACTACTAATCTGAAAAAAATTATGAAGATAAGAAATTAAATTATAACGATTCTCATAAACTAGCTTATCGATATCGAAGGGAGCAAAAAAAATACTAGTAGAATGCCCTAATTTGTCAGATGGAATCTAACTCGTATTAAAAAAATCCATAAGTTTGTCATCTGAGGCCATGGAGGAACTAGCCATATTGAATCTGATATCGGTGCGATGCGTCAGATAGATATCGGTAGAGGAATAAAACAAAGTGCGTGCACTGATCCGATATGGTAAGGCCGAGAATGAAATTTTCCAAAAAGCACTGGTCAAAAGTGGCTGATATCGATTTGGCGCACCTGAATGATTGCGAGCATGCACAACAAGGGATGGCGCGCGTCGATTCAATATCGAGAGAATGAAGAAAAACAAGAAGACTAGAGAGTTTAGAATAAAAGACTACGGAATCGAAATATGGAAAGTGGTGCACATACTTATAGCCAATTCCTGTTGATCACAGTCATATATTTATCAAATAATGAATTGTGATTTATAGCCTATATTTATCCACCAATAAGAATGAGACTAATTTGTACCTACGTCGAAATACATTAACTAGTCTAGTACTAGATTCAACAAATCATCATTAGACCTGCGCCAGAATACATTAAATAGACAATCATTAGTCTCCTAGAATAATCATTAAAAAAATTATAAATAATTGATTAATGGAAATCATTGAAAAACGTGAACGAGAAGAATTATTACAATCTCTCGTCCTATTTAAGCACCGTAAAGACGAAATTTTTTCTTTTGAGATAATGTTCATTCAGAACATTTTCATAAGTCTTTCATTATGCGGTATGATTTTTCTGCGTATGGGATATCGGATCAGCGTGCCTGACAGATGATGTATTTGCTGCATTTGGACTGCGCGCGTCGAATCGCTATTCCAGGACCAAAATACTATCGACTCAGGTATCGCTTCGACACGTCCGACCTGAGGTCTGATCATGAAATCAACATTATCGCATGCTGATCCGCTACTACACAGTAATGGCGCGGACCAAGCAGACAGCACGAGGGCATTCAAGTAAAATACCAATTTTAGGTGCGGGTCAGGAAAATTCACAACCACCACCTCGTCCACCACCACCTCCTCCTAGGCCAAGGGGCAGAAGAAGAGACTCACCCTGGCTCAAGCATATTCGGAAGCTTCAGAAGACAAATAATCTTCTGATTCTGAAATCTCACATACAGAGGTCCATCAGGTAGGCGACAAGAAGTCTATCTACAGATGCAAGATGGATGGTAACGGCAATTGAGACGCTGCACACAGCATATGAGGATTTCCAGGTGAAATTTTTTTCTGATACTGTTGTTGCAGCTGTCCATGCCAAGAGAGTGACCATCATGCCCAAGGATTTCAACATTGTGTTCAGGCTTTGGGACATATATGACAAGTTTGCTGAATACTTTAGACATGCTCCTTCCTCTCCTTCAAAACAAGATTCAGAGAGGAGAAAACGAAAGCAATCTCAACCAACTCGGCTTGTTATTCGTATACAGAGCGGGAGTGTTTCAAAGAAGAGGAGGTCTCGCGACCCTCCATCTAAAGCGAGGGATTTTTCTAAGCCATCTCCTTTGAATACTATTCTTTCTTCTAGGCATTCTCCTCCTAATTCTCCTCCTAAGTCTCCTTCTTCTCCTTCCACTCCATCTTTAACTTCTCCTGCTAAATCTTCCTCTCCTAACCAATCTCCACCTCCTAAATCTCCTCCTCCTCCTAAACTCGTAAATATTAGTTCACGTCCTCCTGTTGTTGGAAGCGATTTAGATGATTTTGTTAGTGTAAAGGTAGAAGCAATTTTGAATGACAATTCCTTATGCGGTTTATCAGTGTTACTTCCGTCACCCCCTACACTTGCATGACCAATTGTTAAACACGTATCTTAAAGGTTTAGGTCCTCGATACAGTTTTAGAATGCTGAAGACCAATGCTGGTCTCCCCCTTTCTAGTTTAGATACTGGTGAATTAGAAAGTAGGGATAAAATGCTAGGGGACAATGTAGGAGGTGGGGCAATTCAGTACTGGATGGAGTTCTTTTAGATCCCATTGTTTATAGATATTGCATTGTTTTCCCTTCAATTCATGGCAGCATTTGATTTCCCTAATTTCAAAAGTTTGCACGATGATATGCTCCAATATGTCAGACTGGGGACTTTAATTCTCGTGCTGCCATACATAACAAAGAAAGTGTCTATTTTTCAGATTTTATTTTATTGAATTTTTTACACATTGATTCTCATAAATTTTTTGTTTTCAAATTTCGGTGATCATTGGAGCTTATACATGTTGTCCTTGTACGTCAATGATGAGGGTGTGTAATCCAGTTTGTTTGAAGATGAACTCTATTACACACACACACACAAAATTGCCAAGACCCATATACAATAAATACTAGAACTCTTTCCAGTACCAAATGCAAAAGCATACTCGAAGCTGAAAATGGTTGATGCAGAGGTATAAATATTTAATATCCGAGTTCGACGTGTCCTTGTAGTTATTGATTGGTTTATTTTCTCAACATGAGCGTTGATCTGATATTCAATAAAAAAATTTGATATCGGTTCGATGCGCGCTTGTTTCTGTTGTAGATTTTATTCTTACATCCTAAGCGTTGATCCAATATCTCATAATGTTCAAATTTGGATTCTACAGTCCTCCCAGCAGGTTGATTCTAGCTGTGGTTGGTATACCGTATGCAATGCCAAACACTTTTTTAATTGGCTTGCATTACAAGATGGACTTCCAAATTTGAAAGAGGTAATATTCGATTAATTACTTTTAATTGTATTTTTGTTTTTTCATATACAAACTCCCTTAACTAATCTTTGATTAATTACATTTAACTGTGTTTGTGTTTTTTTTCAGTCTAAATTCCCGAAGGTCTCCCCAATGGAGATAATGCACTTTAGGATAGAGACCATAAAGCTTGTGATTGAAAATTCATATCCAGTTGCAGTGGCCGAGTGTTCTCCACCCAAGCTACTTCCAACTGGAGAAATGGATTTAGAGATCATAGATAGTTGATTCTGTTTAGATATTCGTCTCCCTTGATGTGGATGAGACACATGTACAAAATTTTTTAATAGAAATATACTTAGTCTTTCTATGGTTGTTCTTACTTGTTAATTTTCCTCTTATCAATTCAGGTTATGATTCATTTATCTTCAATTTCTACTATTTTTTGACATGTTTGTTTTTCATTGTCTTGGTCTGCCTTGCCTTTACCATGGTCTTTTTTGGATAAGTTCAGAATGATGATCTGATCGAACCTTTGCCATAACCAATCCAAACATGCGACATTCGTTCACTTAGATTTGTTGCAGCAAAGCTTTGATCAGATCATCATCTGAACATATCCAAATATGTCAAGACAAGGACAATACAGACCAAGGCAATGAAAACCAAAAATACAACCGATATATACGAGACTTCAACAAGGGCAAGCGTCGATTGTAGTGATCACTGGAGTTCAAGTGACTGAAGATCTCCCCAATGAAGATAGTGCATTTCCTATAGGAGACAATGAATCTTGCTATCGAAAACTCATATTATTCAGTTGCAATTACATTGTGTTTTGCACCATGGAAATGGAGATCATAGAAATGAAAGAGCCTCATAGAAAAAGTGGTTCATATATTTTTAAAAATGATGTATACAAAAAATTGTATTACATAATACAAAATTCCATAGTTCATAATCTATGGGTCTTCAATTTCGATGGATGTTCCAATGTCTTTGCATTTTATATGCTCTTCTTGCCTTATTCTTACCTGCACAAGAGAAATTGTTTTAGTTATATATTTTATGAAACTGATTCACTTAGAAATAGAAAAAAAAGAATATTTTTATATGGCATAACGTACCTTTACACCATTCAATCAAAATTGATAGTACTGAGGTAGATCGAATTGCAACATGTCTAGTTCTGATCGAATGTGATTGAGACACCAATCTTCCTCGACCTCAACCATTGCAAGAATGTTGTCATTTTTTTTTCACTGTTATCTGAAGTTCCTCTTGAGGGTTTATACCAAAATCTTGATCAAGTGGCTTCCAAACATTTTTTGCATTTAATCCATCTTCTATAATACAGCAGCAAAGTGAGCATTTGTTTTTTGATGTGATATCTAAATGTCATGGATGAGTAACATACTCTGCACTCAACTTGCTGATTTTGTTGTGTATCCCAACCATCATCCAACAACTCAGCGATTATATCAGTACTCAAGTCCTTACAAATAAACATTGTTTTCATTCTCCGGACATTGCATTTGAAAAAAAATCAACAAAAATAGTAAAAGGTAGAAACCAACTTAATCTATTATTCTTTGATCTAGTGCTACATTTTAATATACTCTGAATATCAATATATAGCCTAGATCAAAAACTTTCTCAAATTGCTGCATCAGGAAATATCCATTCCTCACTCAAAAAATCTGACAAAGGATATGGCTCTAATCTACCAACTAAACCATTTTTATCAGGAAAATAGGTGTGATTATAAAAAAAACTCCTGACTCTAAAAGTGATTTTAAAGAACGACCTTTATATTGTAAAATACCGATATCCAAATGTATGACATCGATTATTCTTACAATCGACTAAACTGATTGCCTTTCAAAGAAATTTGATGGATACAAATTTGCAAAACCAACAAAAACATCTCAAGAAAAATATAATTTAAAAATAATGCTAAATCTAAAAAAATTGAATTTGAAAACTTACAATTGCATTTTCTTCTATATTTCGGATTCAGATCATGAATGTTGAGCTCATTGTGAAAATAAGCATGCTGAACTAAAACTTCCGTGATAGATTGACCGGTAGGTGATACTTTAAAATCCATTATCCTGCCTTTCCAAGAGCTTCTATATATGTTATCCGATCTTTTTCTTTTTTGGAATGAGCCTTTTGCAGAGGGATGCATCAAGATCCATTGATATTTTCGATATATTCTTGGTATCCATTGATCTTCTGCATTTTTTTCATTGCAAATATTGATTGCATCAATGGTTCCTCTTGGTCTCCAATAATGTGTAGCCATTAGTCAAAAATACGAGTACGCAAGCTGAGATCAGAGAGAATGTAGAGATTGCGAGGTAAACCTAAGAATGACAAGAAAATGAGAGATAGAATAAAGAAAATGAGAGGTATACCTATAAATGACAAGAAGTTTCTTAACCACAGTTTATGACTATTGACGTCAAATCAACCTCGAGTGAACAATGATGGGCAGCATAAGAGTATTCGGGTAGTAACTATGGTTCAATCACAATTGTTTGTTCTGCCCGACGAGATATTTGAAAATCACAAAAATTTGGCCGGAAAAGTTAAATACAGTTTCCGTCCGTCAACCACTGTTACAGTTTGTCACAGATGGACACCATTCATTGGGACACATAAGCATTGAAAGCGTGCGAAGTCAAAAACAACATCTTGACAAAGGGCCCATTTTGAGTTCTAATATCCCCTAATGTCATTGATTGTACTCTTTTTGTTATTGCTAATGCAATTCCATTGTGATCTCATTGTTTCTAGATTTATATGGATATGCTATTTTGAATGCTTTGTACTTTTTTTGCTCTTAGCTTTACTTCCATAGTAATTGCAATTTGCTTATATTTGGCACATGACATTTAGAACCTGTAGCTACAGCTACAAAAGATGAGCAGCCGACAGTACCTGTCATCAGACCAGACCAAGCTAGCTCAAGCAGATCTGAAAAAATTCAAGAAGAAACATCATCGCATCTTGGTCACCCAACGTCCACAGATCCTCATGGACTCGGACAATTCTTGAGAGGTATGCACCTCAATCCTTCTGGACTTCATCAGAAGAACCAGAGAGCCTAGTCGAAGCAATTAACTCCAAGGATATTGTGAAGTGTCAAGAAGCTATGGAAAGTGAGTACAACTCACTTTTGATGAATCAAACCTAGACACTAGTACTTTCCCACTCACAAGAGAGTTATCAACAACAAGTGGATCTTCAAGAAGAAGATCAACTTTGATGGTTCCATTGCAAAATGAAAAGCACGGTTGGTGGCTAAAGGATTCACTCAAGTACAAGGAGTGGATTATCAAAAAAATTTCAGTCCTGTCGTCAAGATGCAGTCAATCAAAACTCTCTTTGTGTTAGTAGCTGCAGAAGACCTCAAAATGTACCAAATGGATGTCAAGACAACATTTCTTAACGACAATGTCAAAGAGAAGCTGTATACCTTTTAACCGGAAGGATTCGAAGTCAAAGGCCAAGAGCACAAAGTGTGCATGCTACACAAAGCAATCTCTACGGTTTGAAACAGGCCGCAAGAGCTTGGTTTGATAGAATCAACTCTTATCTCATTCAATTAGGATTTGCAAACAATTCAGCTGACTGTGATGTTTATTCAAAGCATATAGGCACCAATTCATTTCACATAGCTCTTTACGTAGATGATGCATTTATTTTGTCTAACGACACTTCTCTTCTACACACTACTAAGAGTGATCTGTCAAAGAAATTTGACACGACTGATTTAGGAGCTGTTCATACTTTGCTAGGAATTCACATTACTAGAGATAGACTTCAGAAGAAGATCTATCTTATCCAGTAGGCATATCTAAAAGGCATTTCCAAAAAGTTTCATATGTTTGATTGCACACCAATTGATACTCCATTGGATCCAAGTATAGTATTGACTAAACCTTCTAGTGCTGAGACTGATAGTGAAGTACTCGACTTAGCGAAGTACCCTTATCATTCACTAATCGGATCTCTAATGTAAGCAATGTTGTGTACTAGACCAGATTTAGCATACACTGTTAGCACGTTAAGTCAATTCATGTCTAATCCGAGGATCTTTCATTGGAAAGCATTAAAGAGAGTGATGAGATAAATTCAGGAAAGCTTAGATCACATTTTATGTTATGATGGAAATGCTATCGACCCACTCGTCTTGTGAGGCTACTCCGACTCAAATTGGGGAGGAATAGTCTCTATCGGAAAATCTACCTCCGGGTTCTGTTTCTATCGGCAGGGGGACCGATTTCATGAAACTCAAGAAAGCAGAAATCAGTTGCATTTTTTTCGATAGAAACAGAGTACATTGCAGCATGTCAAACTTCAAAAGGAGTTGTATGGATCAGGTTATTACTTCACGACTTACATCACACTCAGTTCAATGCTACCACCATTATGTGTGACAACTTGAGCTGTATTTCACTGTCATCGAATCCCAGATTTCATTGCAAATCTAGGCACATAGAAATCCAATATCATTTCATTTGGGAGAAAGTTTTCTCAGGGCAAGTGATCTTTCAATACTGCTCCACAACAAAATGGCCACAGACATCTTCACCAAAGCGCTTTTCAGAGTCAAGCACTAGAAGTTTTTGCATTAAAGAGGAGGATGAAATTTCTAAGTAGTTACAAGAACTTCTTAGGATGGGCCATATTTGGCCAATTAAATCCCCTTGGGGAGCACCAATATTTTTGGTTGGTAAAAAGGATGGATGTTGGACCCTTTCTGTGTCTCCT
The DNA here is from genome assembly GCA_029204225.1 of Diphasiastrum complanatum. Taxonomy (NCBI): domain Eukaryota; kingdom Viridiplantae; phylum Streptophyta; class Lycopodiopsida; order Lycopodiales; family Lycopodiaceae; genus Diphasiastrum; species Diphasiastrum complanatum. The sequence goes on from CM055095.1 coordinate 36,343,712, forward strand.
TAATCATCATGATCAAGAGAGCAAAGAAGAGGCTTGGATCTCCAATCGGGTGAGTAGTCGGTGTAGTATGGGCTTCGATTCAATGGGGAGGGGGTTAAACTATAGATCTAAGATGAGATCTAAGTCTACCAAGGGTGTCAATTTTGGCGTCGGATCTAAAGGTGGAATGACTTAGATGCAGATGTGAGGCTTCTTTCTTTTTCTATCCCTTTTACCTCTCTATATTGACGAATGATGTGGTAGATAGGCGATGGTAGGTTCGGTATAAGGGGATTTGATCCAGATGGTAGCATTTTGAAAGCTTTATTTGGATCAAAACAGTACTCGTCGAAGCACATGTCCCACCTGGTATCCACTTTTGTAGCTGTCAATAGTATCTCCACATTATAATAGTGTTGGCTGATTCTGACGAATCCCCAAGATTCTCGACCAGAGCTAACCAAGAGCACCTCTCACCTTAGAACCAAGAGGTCTCTAAGAAGATGAGATGAACGTAGACTGAGAGCCAAGTATGAGAGCCGACGAATATTAGTTATTATCAAGATGAACGTAGATTGAGAAGACGAGATGAACGTAGACCGAGAGCCGAGTATGAGAGCTAACGAATACTAGTTAATATCGTCAAGTAGAAACTGTGTAAGCCTCATGGTGAATCTCGAAAGATGGAATGACCATGTAGGAGTTAGAATTAAAGTAGAACTATTGTATTACTATACTGTGGGTCCTATCAGTGGATAAGTACTAGTTGGCCTCACCATGAGACGAGTCGACAGGACACGCATCCCGTCAATGGCAACCTCGGCCATGCATAGGTTGCCATAGTGAAGAACTATATGTACAATGTATTTTGGTTTTGAGAAATAGAGTTATTTCATGAGCTTAGAGTGGAGAGTGCTTTGTCTGTGTTACTGTGTTGCATGATCCCTAATCATGTTTGGAACAAATTCTAGTTGGTATCAGAGCCGTACAGGGAGTGTACACAGTACAAGGTAGCCGTCAAAAAGAGCTTTGGAAAAAGAGTTTTCCAAAAGTTTTCTGAGAGTTCGGGATTTATGCCTCGTCGAAGAGATCTTTGGGAGAAGAGGTTTCCTAGAGTTCGTTACAGTTGCTTTTCTGCTTTCTTCCCGTCGTATCAGAGCCCTACAAGTCTTTGTTTTCTTGAAGATCAAATTTATGTTGATGATTATAGTGTTCAAAGTCTATATATTGATTTATCGTACATGTCTTTGAATGTGCCTATAAATAACCCCTTATGTTAATTCACTGATGGTAGGGTATTTAATAAACTTAGGCAAGAATTTAGCGATATACTTTTAGAAAAATTACATGATGACTAGAGATGAATAAAATTTTGAAATTCGTTGATATCAAACTAGATAATCTTGAAAACAAACGGAAATGATTCTGAAAGAATCGAAGATCTCGAAAAAATCTCGAATTCTGTGAACATCACGAAGGCACGAAAAAATTCCCGAATTTTGGAGGAATCCACAAAGAATCCCGAAAATGCCCGAAGAAATCTCAAAAATCCGTGAAAAAATTTCGAAAATCCGCGGAAAAATTTTAGAGGACGGATAACTTTCTCAAGAATCTCGAAAATCCTCGAAGATCTCGAAAACAACTGATGAGCAGACAAGGATTGATGAGCTGTACACAAACAAGAGAAAAATGAAAAACGTAACTTGGCTTTGTGAACTGTATTGAAATAGGAAATGAAGACATGGATTGATGAGATGTACACAAACTGAGAATCGTAGACAAGGATTGATGAGCTATACACAAACAAGAGAAAAATGAAAAACGTAGCTTGGCTTTGTGAACTGTATTGAAATAGGAAATGAAGACATAGATTGATGAGCTGTACACAAACTAAGAATCGCAAGCAAGGATTGATGAGCCGTACACAAATAAGAGAAAAATGAAAAATGTAACTTGGCTTTGTGAACTGTATTGAAATAGGAAATGAAGACATAAATTGATTTATTGTACACAAATTGAGAATCGCAGGCAAGAATCATGAAAATCTCCAAAAATAAAATCTGGAAGAAAAATTTCTAAAATCTCGAAAATAAAAAAAAATCCACAAAAGAATGCCAAAAATTCCCGAAATAAAAATCTCTGAAAATTTTGGAGAAAGCCATCTGCCGCGGCGAATGGACCCCCCCACCCCCCCAAAAAAAAAATTTCAATATCCAATTTCTTTTATTATTTCCATCCGACGCGGCGGATGGAGGGGCCCAATAGAAGTTTTAAAATCCAGCTAAACAAAATATTCAAGACCCTCTACTTATACACCCTTTAGTCACTTTCCAAGATTGATTATGGGATAATTGATATTCTACATGTCAACAACATGTGCATTTATTATTGTGAGCTAAATTTATTTTTTGTGACCTTTAAATGAAAACTCATCTAAAAAAAAGATTGGCCACAGTTGTTGAGAAAAACACTATTGTAAGCTTCTATATATAGCTTGGAAAAATTCCATGCTTAACTAAATTCTTATGGGATAAATATCTGAACTTAATGGCCTCTCCTCATTCCTCATAACTATATTGCCAAAACCTTGAAACAATATATTGCAAAAATTAATATCAAACTATATTGCCAAAAAAACTAAAAACTAAAAGAAAAAACATAATAAAAAAAATTACAGAAAACTCAAAGTTAAAAATAAATAATAAAAACTACAAAATGAATAACAAAAACTCAAAAAAATATAAAACAAATCTATAATAAAAATCATAAAACTATAAAACAAATTTAAAAATTAAAAACTAAATATAAAAATTATAAAACAACTATACATATTGTAAAGTCAAACAAACTTTAAAATAAATCTAAATATAAATATTAAAGTCAAAAAACAAACTAATAAATCTAAAAATGAATAATAAAAAGTCAAAAAACTATAACACGAATCTGGAAATTAAAAAATGCATAGTAAAAAATCAAGAAAATATACAATAAATTTGAAAATTGAGAAAATAAATAAATAATAAAATAAATCTAAATATATATAGAGAAGTTAAAAAAAATTAAAATAAATCAAAATAAAATAATACCAATCTAGAAATTGCAAAATGAATATTAAAAAGTCAAAAAAACTATATTATAAATCTATATACTCCTCATCCCTTCATTTATTCTACATTATCAGATAGAAAAAAGAAGTAAAAAACATAAATATATTGTCAAATCCTTGAAAATACAAAATTTCAAAAAAACAACCTAAAAATAAAAAAACAAAACATAATAAAAATTTACAATAAAACTTAAAAACAAAACAAACTCAAAATTAAAAATAAATAGTTTTTTTTTTAAAAACCTATAATCTAAAAGTTAAAAAAAATAAATGATAAATTATCTAAACATAGATATAATAACGAACCTAAAAATTAAAAAATGAATACTAAAAGTTGAATATATATATATATATATATATATATATATATATATATATATATATATATATATAGATATATATATATATATATATGTATATATATATATAGATATATATATACAAAGGGTCTTAAAGCGCTAAAGATAAAAGGCTCAAGGACTAAGATCGAAGGCCAAGGGCGATGGGTGAAGGACCAAAGGCTAATGACTAAGGGCCTTAGGGCTAGGACTAAGGGCTACAGGGTAAGGACCACCGCCAATGACCAAGGACCAAGAGCCATCGGCCAAGGGAAAAGGGCCAAGGGCCAAGGGCCTAGCCAAGAGCTAGGGGCTAGGGCCTAGGGTTAAGGCTGAGGGCAAGGTTTAAGGGCCAAGGGCTAAGGTTAAGAGCCAAGGGATAAGGGCCTAGTGCTAAGGCTGACGCTCAAGGGTAAGGGCTACTGCACGAGGGCTAAGGGCTAAGGTCTAAGGGCTAAGGGTTAAGGGCCAAGTGCTAATGCTAAGGGCAAAGGGCTAAGGGCCTAGGGACAAGGGAAAGGGCTATGGGCTAAGGGTTGTGGGCTAAGGGCCATCGGCTAAAGGACAAGATCTAAGAGCTATTGTTTCATAATTTTGTTATAGTTTTATAATAATTTTGCTCATTTTATTTTCAATACCTATTTGGCACTATTTATTACAATTTCATAATATTTCTAGTTATACTTTCAATAGCATTTTTTTATTTTTTCAGAAAGAGACGGTTGCATTTGGAAATATCTTAACAACTGAATCAAATGGAACATGTTTTTTCAGAGAAGTTGGTACGAATAAAAGTGTGGTCCTGATTTCAAAGGTGTTTAAAATGGTTTCTCCTTTGCCATACCCTCACGGTGAATTTGATCGCCTAGGAGAAGTTCACAACTATATTTCCATCGATCCCATTGCAAAAAAAATCTTGTGGGATAATGCAGATATTGTTGACATGAATGAACTCGTTCTTGCCAACTGTCCATTATACAACATTCAAGATGACGTTGTTGATTGTATGCATTAGAGGAGTTTTGAGCTCCAAAAAGACCCTTTAAGAATTCGTGCAAGATGTAGTTTATATTATTAGAATATTATAACACTAATAGTTTGACTTGTCATACTTTTCAATCGTAGCTCAAAAGTATATCATGTAACATATCATTGGAAAGCCTTGTCAAGCGCTTTCCAATGCACTAAACTCTGCTAAATTTGGACTTACCACTAAAACATTATGCCATTTTTAGTGTGGAATCAAAATGTGGACTCAAAAAGTTACGTTACGTAGATTTCAAATTCGAGTGTTTTGATTGGTCCATCTGTAAGAAAAAATTGAGAAAAAATATAAATTTTTTTTCACAAAGGTCTCTTTTGGATTTAGAACTCCTCTAATAATGGATTTTCAAGGGGTAGTAGTTTGCACTTTTAAATTCAAAGGCTATTATCCTAGTGAAAAATACTTGTTTGTTATCATGAAGTTGACTTCAATTACAACAGAAGGAAATATTACAAATGCCATGGCAGATGACGGAGACCCATTCTACAAACAAAACCAAACAATGATTTGGTGTTTGTCAAAACTGTCTTTGCACTCTAAAAAGAGAAAACATGTATCATTTACTGAACCATTAAGTAAGTGCTTTACATATTATTCTAATGGTTCCAAAAGGAACAACATCAATAAAATGTTTGCCCACCAGCCTAGTGGTTAAAAAAGGAGCAGCATCCAAAAAACGTCGACAAGATCAGTATATAATTCAGATTATGTAAGTGGTGTAGAAGATGTCAAAAACAGATCTGCCAACTACAATCCAACAAGATCATTGACAAGTAACTATAACTCGGATATCTTGACAAGAATCGAAGATATTTCTCATCGTCGTAATATGTCAAGATTAGTGTATAAATCAGATATCTTAACGGATGACGAGGATGTGGTTACTTGTAATACATCTGCATCAACATACAACTTGGATATTCTTACAAGTGTGGAGGATGTTGGAGAGGCTGTTGATAACAACAAAAATAAAAGACGTACTTTCAAATCGACATTCAAGCAAAATGTACATCGAATTCGTTAATTTTGACAAGTGCAAATGCATTCACCTGCCGTACTTCAGATTTTTCGAAATTCGATTTCGATGAACATGATTACACAATGTGCAACTGATATTGATGAGTAGAGTTCATGATTGTAGTTGTAGAGTCCTGGTTACAATCTTTGTCACCATAATTATTGGACTCGTAATGTATTTAATTTAGTGAGTGTTGGCAGATTTCGAATCTGCAACAAGGCCAAATTTGGCTCCAAAAGATGTGCAATTCCTTCTATAAATTTAGTTGTAAATCCAACTTGGCAATTTTGTAGAAAGCCGACTTTTTGTATGCTAGGGTGTGGGCATGTCACCCTATTATAAGTAAATCATATTCCATGGCATGTGTGTTGTAAGACCATGATGAATCATGATGTAGAAAGTTTAACGACTTTTAGAAATTCTAAAGGTCAAAAATAGTTTCTAATTTACAACCTTTAGAATATTGAAATAGTAAATCACTAGTCTAAAAGGTTAAACTTCTACAGATTTGTCTAGAATTGCACCAAAGTTGTGCATCTTTTGTAATAGTCTCTTGACTAATGTAGGGCTTGGCCCAAGACCATTAATTATAAATATGAGCCACTTTTAGTGGCAAGTGACACACTGTGATTAAATTTCTATGAGAGTTCTTATAATACAGATTGTTCAAAGTAGTATATGATTCAGTGATATTTATGTTTCTTTTGTGAGAAATTGGCAAAAATCTAGCTTGTTATTTTTTATGATAGAAGTTTGTAAGTGAATCTCACATGTGTGGAGGATGTTCCCACGTGTGAAGAATTGTAAAGTAAATAAAAATGTTTGATATAGGGGTCTCATAGAATCTCATAGTCAAGCATTTAAGTGTAGGATGTTGATAGGGTCAAATTTGGCATAGATGGCAAATTATCCATTTCCACTTGTAATGCCACTATTGAGCCAAAATAGAGTAGGAGACCAAACTTGTGCCAATTAGAGTGTAGACAAGTGTAATGATTTTGTTTGATGAAGTTTAAGAGGTCCAATAGGATTTAGAGGTGGAACCATGAGTGGTCCAATAGAATTTAGAGGTGCATGGATCAATGGTCCAATAGGATTAAGAGGTGGAAAAGTGTGGTCCAATCATAGTTAAGCATAGTGGTAGCTCGTGGATCTACTAGTATCATTGTACTCCTCATTTGGATCTAATTGATTATGAGATTGAGTGGATTTTGAGTGTAAGTGATTTTCTAGTTTTCTCTCTCTACTCGAGAGCTATTGATGATTTTATCTCTCTACCCGAGGAGAGCAGCTTGTTTTTACTTAGATTACTTTTGGAACACTTTCCACATGTGTGAGTGAGAGTTGGAAGTGATTGAATGCATGTAGTAGTGTGTTATTGCCATAGAATCAAAGATAGATCTTGAATCTCAATCTAGTCTTGATCTTGGTGCATCTACACTCCTTAGGAGATCACAACTACATGTTGTGGATAGTCCACACGTGTGAAATCAATGTCGTATCAGAGCCTACCTAAGGTTACCATGCATTTTGATCCATTTGAGTGAAAACTATTCATCAATCTTGAGCTAGAAGTTGTCAAGGTCCATTTTCCTAGCTATCTTGTCCAATTTTGGATCAAAAGAGATCAATAGGACATTGATTGGGTCTGACCTGGTATTGTACGGAATCAGGTGCTCAGACATGTGTGAGGAACATCCAATTTCAGTTTGGGAGTTCTCTTTCATGGTTGATCCAAAAATCTTGTCTAGATAGCTTGTTTCATTCCATTTGGTTGTGCCAATCAAAAGTTATAACCTTTTGAAGAGGGTTAGGTAGGGCACCTAGACCTGGGTGGACACATTTGGTTTGGTCAAGAGATTTCTTGTTTGATCCAAAATCACAGTTGAATGCTTACCAATCTCATCTGTATGTGATCTAGGCACTGTTTTGAGATCTTAGCTATTTTGTTTCATGCAATATCATTGTATTTGAGTCAAATTTGGTTTCTTAGTGTATTTCACACGTACTAAGAGTGTTTGATCCTAACTTTGCCCATACTCCATCATTTGATGTGAAGTAGATCTAGTTTTGGAGAAATTGAGATAGCTAGTGAGAATCATCTCACAGTTTGTTGCAAGATCTTGCATAAGAGATGGTAGCACACCATTATTGGATCCTATAGTGAGAGAGAAGCAACATTTTTTGTTCATCACTTTTATTTATCTCCACTTTACATGAATTCAATGAGTTCATACTTTTTGCAACCAAGTGAGAGATTGTCTACTTCCAATTATTCAATATGGAAGTTGAGGATGGAGTCCATCTTGATACTCCAAGATGTGATGGACATTGTACTTGGGATTGAGGAGGAGCCTCAAGTCCTTCAAGAAGTACAAAAATACAATAAGAGAGCTAGGATGGCTCTCCACTACATTAAGATGAATGTCTCTAATGAGATATTGAGGGAGATTGGTGATTGTTCTACATCCAAGGAATCTTGGGATTGTCTCAAGTCCATCTATGAGGCTAAGAACACCTATAGGCTCCTCACTCTTAGAAATCAAATATTCCAAAGTAGTCAAAAGAGTGATGAGAGTGCATCTAATTATGTTTTGAGAGTCAAGGATATTTATAGGGAGCTTGCATATATTGGTGACTCAATCAATCAAAGTGAGCGAGTCCAAGTCATTCTCAATGGCTTGAGAGATGAATATGTCAACCTTGTCCAATCCTATTCCATTAAGGAGGAGCTACCAAGTTTGGAGGACCTTCAAAGTGTGCTTATTTATGAAGAATCAAGACAAGAGTACAAACTCTTGAGGATGGACAAGCTATCACTCAATCATGATGATGGCAAAGTTCTATTTTCCAAGCACAAAGAGAGGAGTAAGAAGCAACATCATCACTTCTCTAATGACAAAGCTAAAGACCAAGATGGGAGGAGGAGGATACCTCTCATGCTTCTAATTCAAATCTCAAGAAGAAGAAAATCAAGTGCTTTTATTGTGGCAAGAAAGGCCATTATGCCAACAATTGCTTCAAGAAGAAGAATCAACTCAATCAAGCCAACATCACCAATGAGAAAGAAGACTATATTGCAAGTGATGGAGAAGGCTCTCTTATGGCATCAAGCTTCTCCTCTCCCGCCTTCAACAAGGATGACTCATTGTATATTGATAGTGGAGAATCTTCACATATGTGTGGCTCCAAGCACTCTTTTTCATCTACTATGCCTTATGATGGAGTCAAGAAGACCATATACATTGCAAGTAAGCATGAGTGCAATATTGAAGGAGTAGAGATTATTCCCTTGAAGCTTGCATCTTCCAAAGATCTCTTTCTCAACAATGTTCTTTTTGTCCCAAAGCTTACAAAGAACATCTTAAGTGTTGGCCAACTTCTTGATAGTGGCTTTGATGTCAATTTCAATATTGACAATTGTGTGATCAAGAAGGATGGTGAGATCCTTGCATATGGATCAAGATTTGAAGGCATCTACAAATTGGATCCAAGTGAGAGTGCAAACTCTCTTAATGTTTCTTATATGTCCAATATTTCAAAGGAGGATGATCACACAAGATGCACATATCTTCTCTCTTCAAGTATTATGGTGTATGATTATTCCTTATTATTCAAAGCATATGTTGAGAAGAAATTCTCATTGAGGATCAAAGCTTTGAGGAGTATTGGAGATCTTGAAGAAATAGCACCATATGAAGTTTTATTCAAGATGAAGCCTAAGGTTGATCACCTTAGTGAACTTGGTAGTGCTTGCTTTGCACATATTCCCTTGAAAACAAGAAGGAAGAATGATCCAAGCTCATGGATCATGATTGGATACTCATTCATCAAGGAGGACTTTAGTGTCTTTACACTCTCTATTTCAAAAGTGATTGTGAATAGAGATGTCACATTGCATAAAGATTCAATCTTGGAAGTTATCTTTTTTGAAGGTATTCAAGTTATGATGGGGCCAATGTGTGAGGAGGAGTTTCTTCTTCATATGATTTCAAGAAGATCTTCAAGATGCATGGCCGAGTCTTTATGGCTCACCTTACATGGCAAAGAGGGGCATCTTTCATGTTGTATCTACTACAACACATTCATATATGCTTCTCTTCCTTTGCTTGAAATGCTATCTTGCTTCATTGAATTTTTTGGATCTCAAAGTTCAAGAAAAGCTATACTAGTTTTGTATGATGCTTATGGTACATGTTTCTTGTCATTATTGACTTAGATGTGTTTCCAATACTTTTTTAAAGCAAGATATTGCATTGTCAAAAGTATGCTCCTGGTTCTAGTAAAAACAAGATTGAGCTCGGTACTCACTTTTTTGAAAATCATGTTTTCACATGTTTTGAGGCAAATTGTAAACTCCTCTTGAGATTAAGTGAAGCATCCAAAGTGGACACTTACATCCTTGAGAGAGTAACTAGCCTAAAAAAGATCAAGATAGATATCAAGATTAGATCCATCATGGATATAGTTCATTGTATGTGGACTAGTCAAGCTAGAAAGCATAATCTTGATAATCATCATTGTTTCACATCTTACGATCTTGATCTCCATAATCCTTATGAGGCTTGGAAGCCTCAGATTTCTCTATTTATGGTGCATCATCCATCATGCAAGTGGAACTCTCAAAGCAAAGATCATCATCAATCATGGAGGAAGCCCATGATCATAGTGGCATATTGGTGGAGCACTCTTCAAAGGCATTGGCAAGAGATCTCTACCAAAGAGATCTTATCATGGATATGGTGAGGGTGCTGCTATGATGGATCCCTTGGCTGATCTTCACTTCTTATGCATACCAAAGGATCCACTCAAAAAAATTTACAAACTTCTCAAGTGATCTAGTACCTTTCCAAGCTATTTTTGAGGAGGAGTGTGAGAAATTGGCAAAAATCTAGCTTGTTATTTTTTATGATAGAAGTTTGTAAGTGAATCTCACATGTGTGGAGGATGTTCCCACGTGTGGAGAATTGTAAAGTAAATAAAAAAGTCTGATATAGGGGTCTCATAGAATTTCATAGTCAAGCATTTAGGTGTAGGATGTTGATAGGGTCAAATTTGGCATAGATGGCAAATTATCCATTTCCACTTGTAATGCCACTATTGAGCCAAAATCGAGTAGGAGGCCAAACTTGTGCCAATTAGAGTGTAGACAAGTGTAATGTTTTTGTTTGATGAAGTTTAAGAGTTCCAATATGATTTAGAGGTGGAACCATGAGTGGTCCAATAGAATTTGAGGTTTGCTTGAAAATGGTCCAATAGAATTTAGAGGTGCATGGATCAATGGTCCAATAGGATTAAGAGGTGGAAAAGTGTGGTCCAATCATAGTTAAGCATAGTGGTAGCTCGTGGATCTACTAGTATCATTGTACTCCTCATTTGGATCTAATTGATTATGAGATTGAGTGGATTTTGAGTGTAAGTGATTTTCTAGCTTTCTCTCTCTACCGGAGAGCTATTGATGATTTTATCTCTCTACCCGAGGAGAGCAGCTTGTTTCTACTTAGATTACTTTTGGAACACTTCCCACATGTGTGAGTGAGAGTTGGAAGTGATTGAATGCATGTAGTAGTGTGTTTTTGCCATAGAATCAAAGGTAGATCTTGAATCTCAATCTAGTCTTGATCTTGGTGCATCTACACACCTTAGGAGATCACAAGTACATGTTGTGGACAGTCCACATGTGTGAAATCAACATCTTTTAAATATCAAATTATGTTTATGTTTCTTTTGAGATTCTATATCAATGTTTATGTGTAAAAGTTGTCTATGTTATTCAGATCGACATTGATTTTGGACATGATTATATCTGATTTCCCAAAAACATCCACCATAACCCCCTTGATCTAACAATTGGAATGATTTACAATTATATTAGGTGCTCATAGCTATTGGACAAAAGCATCAATAAATTCTAGAAACTAAATTGTGACTTGTTGATCAAATTTGTCTTGTTTGGCTTATAGTTGTATTGAAATGAAATTCGAACTTGAGAAAATCCCACTTCAAGAATTAGTAAGTTTTTATTGTTTTTCTTATCTGGCTCTTTTGGTACCGTATGTAGAAAATAGTCCTAAATAAATTAAAAAGTCCAAAATTAATTGAGACAGTGTTCTTGGTAATGACAAGGGAATGTCCAAACAATGAGTGCAATAGTCCACGAGGTTTCATGAACAACGGAACCACTTTCTTGGGAATACAAGGATAAGATTACCATTCAGAAATTCAATAGTGATTTTAAGACCCTTGACAATGAAGAGTGGTTGGATAAACTAGGTCATTACTTCACCTTGTTCGATAGACCTGATCAAGTTAAAATTACTTTCGCTACAATCCATTTTGAAGAAGCAACCTATGAGTGGTGGAAGCAGAGGGAGAATAGGCTATCAATAGAGGAATGTAACACACAAACTAATTGGATGTTAGTTAAGAATGCTTGAATTGAGACCTTTAGAAGACCATTCCAAGATGATGATAACTTTAAAAGATGGACGAAGATATGCCAAAAGAGTTTGATACAAGAGTATAACTTTGATTTCTGGAGTCTAACTCTTAAGCTACCCACAATGTCTGATGCGGATCTCTTGCGAAGGTATATACAAGGACTATAACCAGATATTAGAGCTGATGTAGCATCACATTTTTGCACTGATCTGGATCAAGCTATGCGAGTGGCTCTTAAAATCGAGCCTAAATATGCTGGTAAGTGGTCGACTAAATCGGGAGCACTCAGATATGAAGTTAATGGGCGAGAAGCAGAGCGGAATTCTGATATTCGTCGACATGATAAGAAAAATAGCACAATCCTTTAGTACCCGACAATTAAAGAAGCTGATTAGAGAAATAGTGGTAAGAAACAAGTGAGCAACATGGAGGACAAGCCAGAGGTGAAAATTGTCAGATCTAAGGCAAAGATAGATCGACTGCGGCAACAAGGCTTATGTTTCACTTGTAAGCAAAAATGGATAGAAGAATTTTTATATCCTACATTCAATATCTCTAATTGTCTTACAATCCCAACCTATATCCATCATATATGAAAGAGTGTCATCTAGTACATCCTCACAAACAAATAAAGTAGATGTTCTACGAACATTTGCACTTGAAAAGAAATCAACAAATACATATAAGGACAGAAACCAATTTAATCTAATGACTTTTGATCTAGTGCTCGCTTTCATTAAGTTTTTCAAATCTAATAGTAATTTGCATCTAAAAGATTCTGACACAATACTATCAGGAGCAAGCCATTAATCACTTCCAAAAGGTGGTAGTGAAATCTTTTCAAGCTTTCCAAAGCCTCCATGCATATCCCGAATGTACTTGGACTTATAGAAGAATATACCATTATTTGCAAGCTCTTTAGGAGTTCTTCCTCTATATTGTAATTTTCCAATATCCGAATGAATCACATCCAATATACTTGCCAAGGATTGTGTTGGCTCCCATTCACTTATGCTAGATGGATATAAATCTACAAGAACAATAATTGTATGATAACTAGTATGATCTCTACAAGTTCTCAGGTCATAAATGAAGAAACATAGATCCAAGCAATTTTTCAACTTACTATTACAATTTTTATGATCATGAATATTGAAATCTTGAAGATACAGTTTTGAATGCATATAGACATGAACCAGGACTTCTAAGATTGATTGTCCTGTTAGAGAAGTCCTAAACTCAAAAATCTTTGCTTTCCCATGAGATTTGAATGTCATCTTTCTCTTCTTCTTTGGTCAAAACATGTCTTTTGAGGATGCAAGATGCAGCAAAACCCATGTATATACCTTGTTGGTTTCCAAATGCCAACTTCATCCTTTCATTGTGAAAAATCACTGATTCAATTTTGGATCTTGGTCTCCTAGCCATAGTGATTGTTGCCACAATTGAAACACCAAATTCTCAAATCTATGACATTGAATCTAGATTCAAAATTCCATCAGACTTATCAAATGTGACCAAGGGATTGGATCACAGTGACAACATATGATAACTATGTTTATTGTCGAACTGTGACCTATACCAATGTAGTTTGAAGTTTACCAATATACTAACTAGTATGCTTAAAAATTTTAACTTGAGACATTGTCGTTAGGTAGATTGGCACGTCTAGGACAAACATTGTCTACCAATAGAATGCTGCCCGACAACAATCTGAAATTTTTTGAAAGTTTATTTCTATTAGTTAATTAAAATCAGCTACATTACGTAGATTTCAAATATATGCATTATGTTTGGGCCACATGTTAGACAAAATTAAGAAAAAAAAAAAAAGCACCTTTACAAAGGGTCGTTCTAGAGTTTAGAACTCCTCTAATGTGAGGCAAATCTTGAAAGACATTGATATAAAGTAGGAAAACTCCACGATTATATATAGCGATAGTCAAAGTGTCATGCAGTTGGCGAAAAATCTGATGTTTCACGCGAGAACCAAACACATCGAGATTCATTATCACTTCATACGTGAGAGGCTGCTAAGTAGGGAAATAAATGTTGTTCAATATAGTATAGATGAGCAACTAGGCTCACTAAGCCACTCATTAGACAAAAGTTTGATCAGTTTAGATCAAAGCCTTTTATTTTTAATGTTTGTTAACTTTGATGCTATGTATAAATGTGAATGAAAAATAGAGTTTACTTCTAAAGAGAGAGTTAGAATAAAAGTAGACTCACTATGTCTCAATACTGTAGGTCCAGTCAGGTGACTAGGACTAGTTATAAAAATTCTACTCTCTAATTTCTCATGCTCTAGGAGGACGAGGACTTCATTCTCTTTGTGACGCATACATATTCGTAGCTAATGGTTTTCTTAAACAATCATATGTGCTAGTCCAATATTATTGAGCAAGATATGCTACTAAGTCTCTATGCACCGCATACATATGCAAGTCCTCCCTCCCCAAGTAAGAAATCCACATTATAATCTCTCAAAACTAACCCTAAAATTACAATTATAACATTATTATCCAAGCATCTTAAACATGATGAAATGAAAAATTGGTGTAACTCCCTGACAATGGCGCCAAAATTGTAGTGGGTTTTCCTATCCACCTTCAACCCTAGATCTAAGCACTTGAAATGAAGAGGATTATTTACGTATCACATAGAAGTTCGTTCCCATGAGAGCGATAGCATAATTCAAATTCGTACACATGCTTATGATTCAACATCTAACACTATGATCCATTAACCTAAACACCAAGATCAAGCTTACGTTTCTCTCTCTCTCTCTCTTTTCTCTCATAAAAATAGAAACAAGATTCAATCCCAACAATAAGCCAACCAAATAACAAAAGGTCATAAGAAACCATGAGAGATGGAGCAAAAAAGAAGAGCAAAGACATCCAAATCCAATTTGGTAGAGTTTCCACCTTCTTGATTGAACATAAAAAATGAACTATAGAACACCACTATATATAGTAAATTCTAGGCACTTGGCCTCAAAGCCTATTGGCCAATTTCTACCTCTCTTATTATTTCAATTTGAAGTTTGTGGAGAATCCACTTTTATTCACTAATTTGACTATTAGGCCCTATGACATTTAATTCTTGCAATTGGCTTAATAACTAATAAAAACATGATGACATTTGTTTTGGGACTTGGACCTAAAAATGAGTAACATTTTTTGGTATTTTTTAGACTACCTATTTTTAGGCCAAACTCATGATTTTTTTTTTTCGAGTTAATCTCTAAATTAAACCTAAAAAATGTTAAAAAAAAATGCATATTTCTAGTAGAATATTACAAATTTTTTATAGATCATTATAAACTACTTCATAAAAGCATCATAATAAAAAATGAACAACATTTTAAGACAACACTTGATTTTTGAGAATCTAAATCTCATGAAAATAAAAAAAGACTCAAATTATACTTACATATTATTTTTTCAAAGTACATTTTTAAAGAAATTTTCATTCATGTCTCTCGATTCAGAACTTGACATATTCTGACAACTCTCATTTTGAGTTGATGAAGTGGAGGACCCATCTTTTTCATCAGAGTCGATTGATATATCTTCTTTGGAATTAGCGTGCAATATTGACAAGAAACCTTGTAAGTCAAGGACGTGATTTTATGGCGAGCTTTGTTGGGCGAGCTTTTTTGTGATTGGAGTGAGACTTTTGGCATTTATCCTGATATCATTTCAAGTGCATTACAATATAAAGATGTATGCCAATGATATTTGGCCAAGTGTGAATGATTGTTAATAAGTGGAGGTGGTACAATGGCAAACTCATGAAATTTTGATTTTGTAAAAATTTAAACAAAGGTATAAAAATTACAACTAGAAGTTGTTCAAGGAAATTAGCTAGTTGTGCTCTCCAGCAACCGTCACCAAAAATAAAAATATGTTGTGGTAATTATAGAAAATATGATTTATGCATTGTCAAATGTGTCGATCCCACAAAAATAACACCCAAGAGAAGGAATCTGTCATTACGGTGTACTTAGGAACATGTCAATGATATATAGTAGAATGGTGAAATGATTAAGGATTAGAGGTTTAGGGTTTGGGGTAGTTAAGCCTCACATGACAAGTGACAGCTAGAATCAAAAGTCCAACTTCATTTGAACCATGAATTTTGTGGAAAATATAATTTTGCTGATATAATGAATTATTCATTTTCTTCAGCAAGATTTCACCAGGCAAATCTATGTATTGTATTATTCATGTAGAGCATTAACTATTGCACAAATAGATTCCATTCAACAGAGAGCAACAAGTGTGAATGACTTCATAAGTTAAAGTGGTGAATTTGTACGGCATTATCCAAGTGCTAGAATGGACCCCTGTGCAAGTTGTAATTATTACCTAGCTGCTAGTAAAACACGTATGACTGACTGTTATGCGTAGAAAGTGGCATATACCCTAACTGCTTCAAAGTCAAAATAGATCCATCGATCCAAGGTTGAAATGGTGTTTTGATCTTTGGATTGGGTTGAAGGGTTAGATTGAATCACCTCCTTGCAGGGCCAAAATGTAGAGTCAAAATTATGTTGGAGATCGATTTACAATATCAGTTCGTTGTGTCTTCTATTAGGTGATGAGTAGGGTCTTGATTCAAAGGATATAAACTGCCGTTGAAGTTCAATTCAAATGGTGGTTGACGTTCACTACTGGGTTGGTTGAAAAGTGGAGTGGGATGACTTGTGAAAATCTACAATTGGACATGCCCTTATGTGAATCCCTTTGAAGACATGCCTTTGAAGAAAGTGTGAATCCCTTAAGCTTATTCACCCAATTTTTTGGTCATGACTATGCACAAGGACAATACTACACTATGATGCTACTTATTTACCCAAATTTTTGGTCATGACTATGCACAAGGACAATACTACAGTATGATGCTACTTATTTTCCAAGGGCAATCATGGCGCAAAAAAGATCAATCGAACCTATATTCAGCAAGACAAGACATTGTATTTTAGGACCTCATGCAACTAAGATTGTTTCAAACACAACTGTAGAGCCTTATTTATGGTGACCATGAATTTGCCATAACAGTTCTCAACAAGCTTTTCTAAGCATATCTAAAATTGATCTGTTTGAAGCTTTGATTCATTCTTTAAAGATTCAATACACATATGTAAAAATTCCAAGCTCTTATAGTTTTACTAAAGAGACCTGTTATAGCAATAAACAATCTCATCAATAGAAATTTTAATTTTATAGCTTTGACCAATATAGACAATCTATGGAAAGTTGCAGCTTACTTTGTCTATCTAGGTTGGTCAAATCAACAAATGACCTTTGCCACAATAACACATCCACAAAAGCACTAGAGCTAAACAAATTTATTTGACTCAATGTTGCTAGAAAAAATGAAATATCCTCACTGGAAAAGTTTTGTTGCAAATAAAAGCAAGTCACATCCATATGCTATGGACACAACAAAACAAAATCGTCGAAATGTTGTTCAATAATTCTTCTAAAAGTCCAACAAAAACAAAAGTCAATCAAAATATTTGTGCTTGCCGAAACAAGAGAAATCTAGATTTTTTTTTCTATATTTAGTTTGAAAGCTTATAACTAAATGTTGTCGTATTGAAATAGACACCTGTTTTTAAGACAAACAAATAGGCCTATTTCTAGGCATTTGAACTATGGAAATTGCTTGATAATGCAGAATCATCGATTATAGATATCACTAACCTTCATGTAGGCACACAAAAAAAACTTTGTTCAAGATAAAATAAACAAGGAACACAAAAAGGGAGGCCTTTGACATTGAATTCAGAATAAAAATTGAGATGTCATTCAAGGTCACATAAGACCACGCCGATGGTTCCATGGATTGTTACAGAACACTACATCAAATGTAAGTACATATTTAAGAGGCCATTCATATTTTAATAGCAAATTATCCAAATGTTGCTTGAACTAGTGACAATAATGTAACAAACATGTACCATGCAAGTTGTTTGTGGCCAGACTACTAATATGCCATCATATATACAATGGTATATGTGACTGTCTCAAGGGTAAGTCCTCCACGATGAAGGGCCTGGAATACCTCTGCCTCTCTTAAAATAGGTTGATGAATGAACATATTACTTTGCTGATCCAAGCCCATGATCCTCAAAAATACAAAATAAAGGTGCTTTCAAGCCATGTAGGACTTCTTGTTTTCAACCCTCTTTTGAAAGTCTGGGCAAGTGCAAGATGGGCTAGTAGAAATGTGAACATCATATCGTAGTCCTACCTCTACTATATGTTTCATGTTGGCCATCCTTAACAATCTTCTCTGTAAGTACAGTGGCATTAATTTTCAAAGCCCTTTCAATACGTGTTTGTGCTGCCTTTGAAAATTTTGACCAAAACTTGACATGCATGTTACCAACATTTGTTGGGGGCTTTGTCTTTCTAGCACACCCTTCTGATTCTTGGGGAGTAGAAGATTTGCCTTTATTAGTCTCATTGACAGGTTTCACCTCGAGTTGAAATCCTCCCAGGGTCAATACATCAACCTCAACCTGCAACAAATTTGTTTCTTCAAGGACAGGCCAAATGTTGGGAAGTTTTCCTGGGATTGGATTGATGTTTTTATCAGGAGTCCATGTGTGAGTGCAATCATTATTGCAAAACCACATCATTTGTTGTGTCTTTCCATTTACATGAGTCTTTGTGGAGAAAAAGCTTGGCGCGGGGTTCCTTTTGTTGAGCCAACTATTGCACGATTGCATTTACCCTCCTTTTGTATCCACCCCATACATTTCACACAACTGTTAATGGATGTTCTTCTGATTGCCCAAAAAGAGTTATGTATTTTCCGCTCTACAACAATTTGACCATCTTGAAGCGTGTTCCCCACCTCTTGTGAAGTTGATGGCATTGGATCAATTGTCGACTACCACTACCATCAGCTTGAAAGTTAATCCTCTTTGGACGACCCTTTTCTCTGCGATTCTTATTGACATAGTTGTATTCGGGCCTATGGCTACTCCCATCCTCAAGATCCACAACTATGGAGGGCCTTCTCTTTTGTCATACAGTCTCTCTTCACCCTCTAAGCACGTTCGATGGTGGTACATCGGAGTGCCTATTGTAGTTTCTCTTACTGTTCTTGCCACCTCTTCTGGCCTAGATTTTTTCCTACTTGAACTTCTATCAATCAAATTTTCCAAGCTCGGGCCAGCTCCGAGATGTTTTCCCTCTAGGTATGCATGTTGCTTAGCACTCTGCAAAAGGGCATTTTCCATATCAGTGACAGCAACATCATATAATGATAGTTTTCCTTTGTTACCTTCACCAGCAAGCCAACTACCATGTTTTGATTCTGAAAGATTTGTTCTGGGGGTGTTTGCCGCATCTACGCTATCCAACACCTAAGTGCATCAGTGAAAGTGCAACATTGACTTAGGCAAGAAGTAATGACAAAGCTATTAGGAAGAAAACCAATCCAATATTGTTAAAAGAGTAATACTTAAAATTGCACATCCTAAAGAACAAATATAAGATTTGATTATAAATAATAATAATTGTGATCTACTGCACTTACAGCCACCATGAAATCACCCCAATGTGGTATTCGCAGGTTCCACTAGCTCAACCAGCTGTCCAATGCAGCAATATCACATTCTTTTACCCTTCCAATTCTCCACCATTGCCTGATTACATGGTATTGCTCCAACGCAACTTCCTTGGTTGGCGATGTCCTCCATTTCTCACACATTGCCTTATGTTCATCTTGATATTCCTTCAAGATATAGGCAGTTGCATGTCTCACAAGGCTTTGTTCCCAATGGAAGAGACATGATCTTTCGCAACCTTCCATGACATTATCCGGGTCACCATTATATACAGTGTGGAGTGCTCTCCAATTTGCTTGAGCCTCATCGGCCATGAACCCAAAGAAATTTGTCTTGGCATGGCCTTGATGTTCCATCACTTCGTTTAACATCTCCCAGAATAAAATTTGTGCTTGTGTATCCTCCTCTTTCATCTCGCACGTTGCTATGGTTAGTAGTTCCTGTATGCTAAAAAAACAATACATTTTTTATATTCATCATGGTACTTTAGAAAAAAATGCAAGAGACAATTTTTAGTCTCAGTTGGTTGTGATACCTTGGGTCATATACATGACATGCCATTGTTGACCATCCAATTACTCGTCTAGTATGGTCAAATTGCACCCATGTATTTTTTAGATCCCGTTGCCTGATCGTCTCATTCGATTTACCATATCAACTCCTGAAGCAGGCCCCTTTGTTGACATCTTGAATACAAAGCATCGGTCTTCAGAAGATCCTTGTCCAGGAAACTTGCTACCATGAAAAAAATCATTCATGGAGTTCTTCTTTAGATGAAGAAGACTATCAAGACCATCGCCTAGAGGCATCCACGTGTTCTTTGCCTTTGAAACCATCTTACGTAGCCTGAAATAAATAGTTCCAGGAGAATCTTCAACATTAGATGGTTATATGATCAAAAATAAAATATTTCATTTGCCAATGTGTAGTGTAGTGTTATATGGTGTTTGATGTGGGCTTCAATCCATCCCCATGCTTTGGTAGATACCCAGGGCTTGTGCCCACAAAATGAAACAAACAAATCTAACTTTTCAAAACAATAAATATGCACTTAAGGAAATACCTTCTATTTTGGACCAGGGGAGTCAGCTCATCAAGAATATTTGCTAGCTCTACATTTTCAACAACCTCTTCCATCTTGCGATTGACCCTCACTAATGATTTTGTGTTGAGGTCCTTTGCAATGATCATTTGCACTTTTCTTGGACTTGCCTTCATGTCTGCCTTTATTGTGCTTGCAACCAGTTCTCTAGTATTCTCAATACTCCTCTTCGACATTCCAGGCTCGACCTCATGCTTGTGGTGTCCTACGTGTATCATCAACCTCGTTGTACTTGGATCATTTGGCATCACGTAGTATGCCATGCATGCACAAGTGTCCACACAAGTCGCATGTTTTTTACAGAAATTACATATGATGCTTCCATCATTGTCTGCCAATACACCCAATGAACATCTCTTCTTTAATGAGCCAGTGAAAAATGCTCTATTGTTTTGGAAATTATTATTTTTAAATGAACAAGAAAGACGTGAGCATTCGAATACGCCAACACAATAACTAACATGAACTATCCTTGTAAATGCTAAATTGCTTGTTATTGGTTTGGTCCATATATGACCATCAAACTTGTGTTCCATTCCATGCATCCCACTAAACTTGCCAAAGGTAGGGGGGAATTCAAAGACGATATCACCATCATAATATCTTGGAAGTTCTTCTAGTTGTTTGTGTGTATTAATCCTCCCCAATAGTTGTGCTAGAATTCTTGATCCACTCTTGGACAATATCAAGGTAATTGCACTTGACATGGTGGCATCAGATTTTATCTCTTCTTCCATTGTCACATCATGACGACAAAAGAGAGGACTATCTAGCTCAATTGTAGTTGCATTTGACATTTTTTCTACTCCAAATGGTGGCGTGTCCATATGAAAGATATGATCATCACACTCATCATCTGCATCAGTACCATCCAGGTCTATTGTTTGGGAAGGCCCACTTTGCATTGGCATATCTTTCATCTGCCTCTGGTCACTTCTCTCATGTATCAACACAACATAGTGAGCTGATAATGAAGAGTCCAATATAAAGTGGACTTTTCCCTCAATGTCTATATGTTCTTTCATTTGGATCGACTTGGGATCTACACTTTGTTCGATGACAACATTGAAGCTTTCAAGGTATATGCAGTTCCCAAGGTACTCTTCAAGTAACCCTTGCTGACAATAGCTTTGCCATCATTTAGGGGGATTGTAACAATGCCAGTGATACTCACTGGAAACTCAATTGTTGCGTTCATCATACCTGCCAGTCATCCAACAAGGTTTGTGGATTAGGTTACAGTTCATGCCACTTGGTTTTAATGAAAAGTTTAAGTCCTAGGTAGGCCTTGGATAGTCCACTTTGAATGCCTAACTAATTTGTGTGATCACTTTGCCACTTCAATCTCAACTATAGAAAAAACTCCATATTGTGAAAATTTGAGTGGCAATATATTGTGAAGATATGAGTGACAAACGTGGACTTTAGGGTTGACAGTTTACATCAAAGAACTTTTATAGAGCACAAAAAAATAGTGGACAAGTCTCCTGGATGATAGAGGAGGACTATCATTTGTGGTTGTTTTGATCGATTAATTGTTTTCCTACTAGTTGGCTATTAATTCCCCATCCCATCCTCTACACGAGTCTTGTTGCGATGTTGAAATAACGACATGACAATCTCCATGCAAATTCTGTTAGATTTTTAGAATAATGGCAAGTTGGCAAGTGCTATTTGTTTTGTCATTATAGGACCTCTCAAGCAATTATGGATAACTTGAGCTAGAAGTCATTACAAACAAGGAAGCCAAGCTAGTCAAGAAAGCCAATCCCTTATTTTAATGCTTAATAATAAATTAATAAAACAATCATCCCAGGTAAAGTGACCTATGAAAGATGATCCCCGTTGTCTTTAGTTGACGATGTGACCTAACTCAATAAGATTAGGCCAATGATCTTAGGTCAGCAATTTGAAGATTAAGCATAAACAACATTGACATGATCGACTACAATAGTTGATTTTAAGAACATTAGTGTAAAAAGATAACTTTAAGAAATAACATGTGGAAACTAATTGAACACATATAAGCAGAGGATGTAAAACAAAAGACAATGATGAGGTTAAAATCAGATAAAAATATATATAACTATACTTGTCGTTAGTATGTGCATGTAGAATTTAGAGAACTAATTTCATAGTCGATATTCCAACAGTTTTCAAAACATTCTGTTGTCCCTTGAAAACCCGTGTTACAAACTAGTTATAGTCCTAAGCCATGTTAGTATTCGAAAAGCTATTAAATAAATTTTGTGATACAGATGACAATTTTAATTCACTAGAACAATGATATAACACCGCCTCAACTGAGCCAAAAAAACAAAAAACAAGGTGTTGAAGAACTAGGGATGATAATACTTTCTATAACTTTTTGGATTAAATGGCTCTATCTTTATGTATTTTGATTGAATTCATTAGAGAAATAAACCATTAGCTTGATTGCAATTTCACCATAATTTGAAAATTGAAAGCAAAATAGTAAAAATTAAGGTATTCATATTGCTATTTCAAAGGACTTTGAGAGCCAAATATATCAATGTAATTTTGTCGACTAAAAAATGTTGTCTATTTGTGTATACAAATGCACACCATGCCATACGTTCCACAAGTATATAAATGCCAAAATAGCATTAGTCATGTGTACCCCAAGCTAGTACAGTCACTGTAAACCCAAATCCAAAGATGTTTGTATTTTGTTGTATTTATTAGCTAAAAAAATTGAGCTTTTTTACAATGCAAACTACACAAAATTTCAACAAGTGTATAATTATCATAGGCAAAGGTATAAAAGTCTGAAAAATATACACGTTAACAACATTCAAAGCAGACGACCCAAGCGTCGAACACAAGTACGAATCCAAGTATCGCTGGAGTGAAAAACAACAAAAAATGAAAAATATAAAAATTTAAAGTAATACCCATAGGACCCAACGGGCAAACCAACGGCTTGTACCTAATGCCCAAAGCCTAGGTCCTGGGCTCAACGTCCATACCTGAATCCCTAACCCTCAAGTTCATTTGCTTCATTGAAGTTTTTGTGCTTGCTCTCGACAGCCTACGGTGCTCTCCACAGGTTAGGGTTGTTCTCCACAGCCATCGGTGCTCTCAACGTTATCTGATTGCTCTCCACAACCTACAGTGCATCGGTGCTCCACGGTTTAGGGTTGTTCTCCACAGCCATCGGTGCTCTCATGGCTATCCGATTCTCTCCACAACCTACAGTGCATTGCAGGTGATGATCACCAACAAACTTGCATTGCATTTTCAATTTATTACAAACATTGTATTTTTGTGTGTAAAATTGTTAAATTTTATCCTACGCCGACACAGGATAGCTCCTAGTCATCAAACGAGCAGGATAAAATTTACACCTTGAAACTTATCTCCAAGAAGCTCCGAGCCCATGAATTGGTTGTCCAAGATGAAAAACAAAACATTTCCACGTGCGTGTATCAATTTTATTACCCTGCAAAACGATAATTCAAAATACCCTGAAAGAGTTACCAAATAAGAAGGCAAATACGGCAGGTGGGAGCAGGAACTCTAGTTTTTGCTGCGTATTTTCTTTAACCGGGGAAAGGTTGCGCGACTTTGAGCCACGTTTAAACCAGTGTCACGAACATTTGGTCACGAACAGATGGTTTGTGCCATAGGTGGCCTCGAACAGTTTATGGATGCAACGGTTTTAGGACATACTAGTCCCTCCCTTCACGGCAATAGCCAAGTGATCTTTGCATAGCTCTAAACGAAACCAGCTTGAACGAGCAGAGGACATGATCTCCAATAAGCTGAAATCTATCCTGCGTTGGCGCAGGATAGATCCGAGCCCATGAATTCAAAGTCCAAGATGAAAAATGGACTTTGGGCCACGACGAGGGTGGATTTTGGATGTTCTTCCTTCCGAGTCAGAGAACTGAACCAAATGCAGACGTTCAAGCTGTCAATGATAAGATTGGAGTCCTTAACAAACTAGTAAAAACACAGGGAATAGACTGATCTTTCTTCGTCGATCAAATTCGACAAAGCAAGTACAAGGTTCACATAAAACCCATTGCTTTTGGAAAAGTAAAGCTAAAAGGTTTTAACCAGTGTCACGAACAGATGGTCACGAACAGATGGTTTGAGCCACAGGTGGTCTCGAACAGTTTATGGATGCAATGGTTTTAGGACATAGTAGTCCCTCCCTTCATGGACATAGCCAAGTGATCTTTGCATAGCTCTGAATGAAACCAGCTTGTTGTTTCAATGATATAAGTGCCGCCTGCTTTCCTTTCGTGTGAGAAAATGTCACAGGAATTTGAAAGCCTGATGTATTGCAATGATGCTAGATTTTGCAGCTGTAATATATATGCTAGTTAGTTTGCAGTCCCTTTTGGAGAATGTGAAACTGCTGGGTATTTTCCTTCTGCGCCGAAGCTTCTCAAGAACATGCCCTGTGACAAAAGACATTTTTGACCTAAGGGTGTCGCTGGAAAAAAAAATCCCAACTTTTCCACATCAACTGAAGCCAAATCTGTGCACAAAGAAAAGGGCGAAAGATCTCCTCTAACTTGCCCAATCTATGCACAAAGAAAAGGGCAGAAGAGCTCATAGATCCTTGCATAGCAGTATTGAAGCAAATGCGCATTTATTTTTATGCATTATACTGAAACCTAAACTTCTATGCTGATGGAGTGAATAGGGATGTCATCGCATATATTGGTGCTATATTGATGGGAACTAATGTTGTAAGACTTTGCAGGTGGACTCAATAAAGTTAAAGACTGCTCATCTGCGTTGCTATGTCGGGTAGTTATGCTCAATACACCTCACACAGAGGAGAATAATGAAATTAGGTAGCAAACTGATAATCATATATGAATCTCCAACTTAGATCAGAGGGCAAAGCTGGTAACCCCAAGCATTATCTGCACAGTGTTGTGCAAAACCAATATGAAGCCATTCATAGGCTTGTGTTCTAATGATGTGGATGTTTGCTAGATTACTTGATTTCTTTAAGATCAAATATCTGAATTTTTGTTTAAGACAGTTTCCTTGTTCACCACCTTCTTTCATTTGCATTTGGTTGCTATTACAGGCATGTGGATGCTTTAAAGAGTTGATGGAAAGTTTTGTGATTACAAGCTATTTGTACTTCAACATACATTGTACTCAAAATGGGTCTGCTATTTAGTAGCTCAAGGGTTTTGATTGGACTTTTGTTGCCTTGTTAGGTACAAGTATGTCTATGTCAAAGTATAATCTTCGTTCAAGTTGTCGAGAACCTTGCCCATCTTCTGTGATCAGCAAAGACACTGTGGATGATGTGCATGCCGATATTGGTGTTGAGCCCACTCCTATCACAGAAAATATTGGAAGAGTTCATGAGCAATCTTCCCAGGTCTCTTTAGAGAAAGAGCCAACCGAGGGAAGGGGTCATGTCATCCGCACTTATGGCAAGGTGATACAGACAGATGTTTTGCAAGATGTCGTATCTACATTTTGAGTTTGCAGA
Organism: Diphasiastrum complanatum; assembly: GCA_029204225.1. Taxonomy (NCBI): domain Eukaryota; kingdom Viridiplantae; phylum Streptophyta; class Lycopodiopsida; order Lycopodiales; family Lycopodiaceae; genus Diphasiastrum; species Diphasiastrum complanatum. The sequence continues at coordinate 36,369,826 of CM055095.1, forward strand.
AGATCTCCTCCTCCACCGATCCCTCTTTGTCGCCTTGTTGTGAATGAGGCCATTAGGAAAGTACGTGAAAATGTGTCACAATTGGAATCGGACTTTCAAAAGTTGGGTTATATCAAAGAACTTGGATCTTTTCTTGTTTCGGTGAAAAAGCTTGGAGAACCAAAAATGGAGGTATCTGAGTTGGATCTACAACAATGGGGCTCAATCTGGCAAGAAGTGAATCGAGAATTTGAAGAGGATCTGATGCATAACCTAGAATGGAGAGATCTTTCCAACAAGAAATTTCTTGTGTGGGATGGAAATCATCGTGTTGTAGCATGGATGTCAAAAATTAAGGAATGTAAGTTAAGTGGCTGATTTCGAAGTTGTTTTCTTTGACAATGAATCATTTGTGTGTAAACCCTCAATTTATGTCCATTCTTTGTGTGTAGATTTTCCAAACATGAAAGCCATGCACGTGAGAGTTGATTGCAGCTTTTTGGAGGTGAGCAGAGCACAAGAGGGTGAACTTATATTGGCTCTCCACTCTATCAACAAGTATTATCATATTCCATTATGCATTTTCACATAGTTCTAAGTCAACAAGTATTTGGCTTTCTTGTTGAATGCTTTCAGATTGACCAGGGTGTTTGTACCTCACACATTGGCCCACTACATTTTCATGATGCAAAAGTTTGGTCTTTCCAACAAGGTAAATGTGCCTTAACATTGATTCTCAATAAGCATTTGAAGTTCATTGAATACAAAAATTGGTACAAGATAAGTGTCTTTTCATGGAGACGTGCTTATGCAAGCACACTATTTGAATGGAGATAAACTAGCCTCCGTAATTAATATGGAACAAGAACATATTTTTTCAAACTAGCTGATTTAAAAAAAATGGCCAATGGGAATAAGCGAAAGTATATGTAACTGGCAATTAGAATAAAAGGTTCCACACTAGAAAAAGGCAAAATTTTGACAATTTACATGCTGAAAAATTGACTGATAGGCCAGTCTGTTGAGAACCAACCTCCTTTTTTGCTACAATTGGAAGTAGAAGTTTAGGTATTGCCATGAAAAAAATAGTGCTTTTTTGGAAAATTGTTCTCCTCAAATCTTGATGCATGAGAAACTAGTAGACCCTACAACAAAATCTTATCCTTTTTTGGCAAGGAGGTAATAGACTTCGTCCTACTGGAGTTGATTGTTGGATCCATTAACCTATACGAATTGGTGTCAAAGAAGTTTGATTCGAACGCCAAAAAGCTCGCTTCAAACATGAAAAAGCTCGCCTCAAAAAGCTCGCCAAAAATCATTCCCCGTAAGTCAACTTCTCTCTGTTGCTGACGAGTTGAAGATGATGGTTCTCTCAATAATCAAGTCGTTATTTCAAAATGACTATAATTGATTTTCATAAATGATTAGTCATTGTTAGCTAATACATTCTCTAAATTCAAATCATCGACCTTTAATTGATTTTTTGACAACAGTTTTTCTCTTGCCCTTCAGATCTATTTGCAACATTTCAAATTTGTACTTTCCCAAAAAAGCACTTGTTGAAGTGGTACGCAACCAATGGACACGTAATACTTTTGTCTGATTACTATTTTGATTGAACTCAAGCAATTTGGCTATCCAAAATAGATGTTCTTCTCTATTTTTTGAAGATAGAAGTGCAACAAGACTTCCAATTTGAATTGCATTTAGATTACTGCACCACTTTATTTTTGCAGCTTTTACAGTTTTCCTATTATTTTTTGAGCTCACATATCACCTTTCTTCAATCTACGAAATTATTTGTAACACACTCCACATTTGTTGTGAATTATCAAATGTACTTAGTTTTTAAATATATTTTTTAAATTTCTATCTTAATATTCAGTATAAATATTTAAATTTCTAATTATTTATTTATTTTTATAGTTTTTTTAATTAAAAAAAAAATTTAAATTTAATTTTTATAATTTTTTTTATTTTAATATTTATAATTTTTTGATTTTTTTGATTTTTTAATTTTAAATTTTAAATTTTAATTTTTTTGTTTTTTTTATTTTTTGATTTTTTAATTCAAAAACTTTGGCTATGTTGAGCATAACAAGAGAAACTTTAGCTATGTTGAGCATAGCAAAAGAACGGATGTTGAAATTTCTTTTGTTACGTTCAATACAAGAATGACCATGGGCCTTCATTGCTTTTGTTAGCAACTTTGTCAACAAAGCATAGCTATGTTCAACATTTCCGTGAGGATCACCGAAATGTTAAATATAGGACCATTTTGTCGATGAGGTTGCCAATAAAGCGTAGGACTCAATGAAGGAGCATTTTGAGTCCTAAATTCAGCATAGGACTCAACGAAGGTGCATTTTTTTTGGACTCAACGAAGGAGCATTTTGAGTCCTATGCTCAACATAGGACTCAAAATGGGCCTTCGTTGTTTTTGTCTACAAAGTAAGTCAATCTTTCATAATGTGGGCGTTTCTAAGCAAACAACTTATTGACAAATCTTAACAATTCTCGATCCCTTGGCTATATGAGTATCTTTTAAAAAAATTGATATGCCGAGCATAGTAATTTTTTTTTTGCTTTGCTTGGCATAGGAGAATCTTTTTGCTATGTGATTTAAAGATTCTATGTAAAGAAAAAGATTGACCTATGCTGAGCATAGGTTGAAACTTTTTGTAGAGTTGAGAGTTATGCTTTTCTCTCTCTCTTGCACGGGCTCGTTGCATGTTCTCGTTTGTTTGTTACAATGATGGCACCTTTTGCATTCATCAGAGTACAAATATAGGGTGCTTTATGTTTTTTTTGCTTTTTCATTTATCTCTCGTAGTAATTTCTTATCATTTTGTTCAATTTGTCAACAATCTCATAATATTGTGTATCTCTTGCTCTGTCATTTTCTCTTGCATTTTGATGCCGATCAGGGATGCTGTAGGTCTTCTAGTATTGCAGTTTAGGGTTGGATCATGGATCAGATCATGCCATTACTTGTTATTGTAGGGACGTAGATCTGTTGTAGTAGTAGCCCTCCCACCCTGTGAACAAGGATTAGAACGCTAGATAGGTGTCTAACTATGTAAAGATGCAACTTTTAGATACTTCTCTACTTTTACACTAACTCTATCACCCTTAACATTACCCACCGCTAATTCTACTCCGCTAAACTAACATTTCACATGGTTTGAGTGAAGGGAAAGAGAAGAGTAGAAGAGAGAGAGAGAGAGAGGGAAAGAGAGAAAGAGTGAGAGAGATTTGAGATGGAGGTTGGCTCAAATGCTCAATATCATTGCTTATGGAGAAACATTAACTAGCATAAACTAAAAACATAGCAAATGGGAAATAACACACAAATCACCACAAAAGCATAAGCAAAGAGTGATTAGCAATTGAGGATGCTTGAGCTTCCAAAATGATAGAGTCTTCTCCCCTCTATTAAGCATGAAAAATAAAGTACAAATGGTGCCTTTTTATAAATGGGAAAGGCCCTTGCCCCAAAATCCTATTGGCTAATATGTACATTGATCCTATCCATTTATCTTGGATTCACCTTAATCCAAGGGTCCACAAAAAGTACATTAGAAATCACAAGATTCATGTGAGTCCAAAATTGGACCCAACTTAGAAAAAGTTTAATACTAATAAGTTCTAACTTGACTTTGGGCCTTAAGTTTTATTTTAATTACAAAAGGGCCCAAGTCTATTACTTCTATTTATATTTAACTTGCGTGCTCATTGGGCCATGGGCTTATACGCACATGAAGCCATGCCCTCTCAACACATTTATTCACCCACTTTATTTATTTGCTCTGTGTTGGGAATACCCCCAACAGGACCCACTGCCTGAAGTAGTGCCGGTCCCTCGGCACTCTGCCTGTTCAAGTTTGGATTTTTTTGGTCCGCCTTCGGTAGATCAGGTAGCCGGTGACGTCTTCTATCATAATTTATTTGATCTATGTTTTTCAAGTCCTTGTGCGTGTGAAGGGACTTGTGTACTCCCTGTTAGCCATTTTTGGTCGACCCATGCTTGAAATCGGCTCACCAAGAAGTGCATCTCGGTAATAAACTCGAGCTATTGGCAGCTGATCTTTCACTTTTTTTGATGCTAACGCCTTATTAGGGTCAAAGAATATGGGTGGGAGAAAATCATTCCACTTGGTCTCAATTCCCATTAGATGTTCTAAGTCTCGGACGTAAGTGGCTACTGTGCGGCCTATTGGGTCAGGACAGTTGAAATATTTATTATAAAACTGGGTGAGAGCCCTTCGGGCATCTACATCTGTATTCCAACCGTACTCTGATGAAATTCTCGGTTAATTACAATTTTGGACAGTGATCTTGTCTATAGGAGTGCCGCATTCTATCCAATTGGATCTTCGTGTGCATGGTAGTAAATGCACGTTCACCCTAAGTTGTTGTGGACTCATCACATACGCCTTGATGGCCGTAGGTTCGTGCTCAAACAGTTGTTGGCGCCACTCTGGTTGTGGTTGGAGGGCGGGGAGTGCTTGCAGCTCGTTTTCCTTGATGGTCTGTGTTGAGAATGAAATTTGCCAACCGTTTCTTAAAGACTCATGAGGATAATAAAAAGGTACTCGTTGATCTTTTCATCCACGGACTTTGGGCGTCAAAAGGTGTGGCTGGCAGATATGGATCGTGAGCCTCTAGATGTGGAGGCTTGGCCCTCCCCTTGGATTTGGCTCGGACCCGTGTCTTGGCTCAGATCTTGCCCTTGATTATCTATTTCTATATCAGGGAGCCCTTGATCATGTGCCCCCGATCCCTGATCTTGACTAATTTTTGTCCCTGCTACTTGTTTTCCCTTGTCCCGGCTGGAGCTTGCCTGTGCAGCGTCGAAAACGGGTGGCGTCGGAATTACCACCGGGGCTAACTAAGGTTTCTGTTCCATAAACCTTTGACAAGCATTGAGGGCTTGCTTTGCGTGGGCGAGCTCTTGATTTGCGCTTGACCTATACTTGTCAAACTTCGCCTAGTAGCTGTTGAGTGTCTGGCTGTATACCTGCACTTGATTCCTGAAGAGATTCATCTCTACTTTGGAGAGTGGCCTTGAATTAGGTGCGGGTTGAGCTAACCAAGCGAGTTTTTCCTGTTATAAAGCTTGCACCTCCCTTCTCAGCCTTGCATTTTCTGTTTCATAGATCTGTAGCTGTGCCTGGAGGGGGGCAAGTCTTTGGGAGGCTTCTACTTGAAGTTCTTGCACCTTTGCTGAGGCATCCTTGACTGCTACGAAGAGGCTTTCAATATACTGATATAAGCCATCTTCCTTTTCTTGTAGCTTCTAGATCTCTCGGTGCCCATCTAGCTCATGTTGCTGAGTATTAGTAGTTCCTGGTATAGCTTCTGGGTCTCGGCTTGCAGTTGTGTGTTATTTGTGGCAAGTTGCAGTACCCGGCTGACCAAGGAGGTTCTGGTTACTACCGCATCCTGGATGAATGTACCCAAGGCTTGGTAGGCCGTCAATATATCTGTATAGAAAACCGCCACACTTGTGCTGACAGGGGCTTGTATTGTAGTGGCCTCAATGACCTACACTGTGTCGTCATCATCTTCTATCAGCTTCTCTGAGGTTGTCTGGCCATCAGGTGCGATGGGGTCAGCACGATCTAGCGATGGCACAAATTGTGTCTGTACAAATGCGTCATCAGCCACTGGTTTGTCGCCCTCGACAAGCTTTGATGGAGAGGTGGGGGGTGTGAGGGAAGCAGAAGTGAAAACAGAGATAGGAAAAGTTTGTCCAAACGAGAGAAGGGGAGGAATAGAGGGGAACTGGAGAGTGGTGTGGAGGATGGAAGGATAAGAAGGGGGTGATGTGGCTTTGCATGGTGGTGAAAAGTTGATGACCTGCATCCACACCAAGGTGTCGAGAGAGAGTTGAGAATCGGCTGGGTTGATCTGAAGAGGGATGGTTGTGGAAACAGGAGGAATGGATGAAGCGATGGTGATGGAAGTGGTGGTAGAAGAAGAAAAACTATAGAGGCGGTTTGTACGGATGAAAGAAGAACAGAAGTGGAAGCAGTAGTAGAAGGTTGAACAGAAGAAGATGTGGCGATGGTGAAAATGGAAGTGGTGGTGGTGGTACGACATCTGGTAGTAGGTGGAGTTCAAGAAGAAGAGGCAACGCCACGCATTCTCTTGCTTGCCATCATGTCAGTGACTGTAGATTGGGCGGATGTGGATGCGTGCGATGGAGGATAAAGGTTAGTATGTGGAACGTTGGTAGATAGAATGCTAGATCGGTGGAACCCGCACACTCTCGTCTCAAGAAGCGCACAAGCAAAGTTACACAGCAAGGGTCCTATTGCGATATGGTCACATTTGTTAGGTTTGATGCAAATGGTTAGTTCGTGGATGAAGAAAGTATGCCAGTCATATGGCACTACTGTGCGGCCGAGAAATCCCAAGAAGGACTCCACAATCTGACTGAGCAGCTTGGATTGGATACGGTCCTTGCAAAATGTTGAAACAACCAGAAAGTTGTTTAGCAAATGCGCAGCTGTCTGGATTACTGGGTTCGTGATAGCCTCTATCAGGCACCCATTGTTAGTCTGGATCAGAATCTCAGGTGTAGTCTGTGTTACGAAAGGTTTTATCAGGCCCTTGGCTTGACGATGGGAGATGGGTTGACGATCAGTGGACATTATGCCGACAGTGACCATGGAGTCAGCGTTAACCCGTACCTTGTATGTGTGGTACCTTGGTACAAGAAATGGAAATGCGACTTCTGCGCGTCCCAGGTGGTGTAAGCGTGTAAGGCGATATCCATGTTAATGTCAGAACTGAAAAGCGGTGGGTAAAAGCCCATTGCTTCAAAAAGAGGACCAGCCATCTGAAGCCATGATTTGATCAGGGCATCAACAAGCAAAGGCCAAATCTGGGTAGCGGTTGGCACTTCGCGGGTGATGACTCCCTTGGTGCCAGTATCGTCAGAAGACGAAGAAGAGACCATGTTAGCAATTGTAGTTAGAGTTTGTTGACAAGGAAAAAGTGGTAAAAAAGTGACAGAAATGGTAAAAACGGTAAAAAGACTTAGAAAAATGGAAAACAATGGAAAATGGGAAACAGATAGTGGCACCGATGGTATTGGGCGTAGATCTGAGTTCAAAGAGTGCAGATGATGGCCGATAGGAATTTTAGCAAATGGAGAACGTGAAATTTTGCTTAAAATTTCAACAGAACTTCGCTAAGCAAAGTGACAAATGACTCGAATCCTGCCTTTATATAGCAAAATTTAGAGTGCGTATTAGGTAAAATCCACTTTTCCTAGCTAAGTTCCACCCAAATTTTTGCAAGGACCTTCTTCACAAAATTCTAAGACCTCAAAGAAGTCTGCAAAGGTTCAAAAGGTGATTTGACTACTCCGCGAAGGTTCTGCGAGGGTTGAATCCTCGCAAGAAGTGATCTCTCGCACAACTTACTCCAGATGTTGGATTTTCAAGATCAGACCATGTAGGCAGGATAATTTCACTACTTTGATTTCATTTATGCCCCTTGCAAAGGTTGGTTTGATGACATTGATGCTCTACGAAGGTTCTGAAAATTTTGCCTTCTGAACTCTCGCAAACACTCAAAATGGATGATTTCTCTATCAATAACTCTCACAAAGATTTTCATAGATGCATCTGGGTTAGATCTACTGACTATTAAAGTTTCAAAAGCTAACTCCCAAGGGATCTCCAAAAATCATGAAAAAATTGCTCTTTTTGAGCATTTTTTGACGAGATCTCGAGATTCTCTGATCCTCAACTCTTGCAAACTGGTAATCTATTGCATCCATGTTAGATATGACTATAGGTAGTCCTATGGAAGTTCTAATAGATATTTGGTAGCTAATCCATCAGTTTTAGTGAATTTTGTCCTTATTTTGTCATGTTTTCCTGAGATCAGGGTCGCTGATTTGCAAAATGAGAGGCTGAATGGTGCAACCTGATAATCTGCTTCCCTATTTGATCTAGATCCCTCTTGGATTTTATCAGATCTTGTTGGATCTTGGAGGATCTAGCTTGATTTGACTTGATTTTTCTAGATCTGGCTGTGATGGCCTTGCAGATGAACTTTACGTGTCGTGCCAGCACCAACCTGGATCTGTCTCACTGAGGTAGCCAGTATTTGTGCAATCAGCTACTATTGATGGGCGTGTCGGAAGGTATCCCATCTAGCTTTTTCAGGTTCATGGCTCCGTGATTGAGAATCTCCTTGATTTGATAAGGACCTTCACCTATGAACTTTAATTTGCCCTTGATCGCTTTGGTTTTATACATGGGGACCAGATCTCCAGAGTGAAGATCCTTCTTTTGCAACCGGCGATCATGTCATGCCTTGCGTCTTTCTTTTTTAGCTTCCAATGCATGCACAACTAGTAATCGTGTTTTGCACAGTTTATGCAATGCTTCATGGCGTAATTGTAGAGATCTAGATTCATCAAGATGTTGCGTTGTGGCAATTCTTAATGAGGGAACCAAAAACTCCACTGGCATTACAGCATCATGGGACCATAGACCAGTTGAAATGGCATTTGATGAGTGCTCCCCTTATATGTTGTCCTGAATGCCTACAGAGCAGCATGCAATTTGTGTTCCCAATCAGATCTGCTAGCTTCAACTATTTTCGTGATTACGCTACACAGGATCTTATTGGATGATTCTGCTTGTCCATTACTACAAGGATAATAAGACGTACTGGTTCTATGGATCATGAAGAATTCCTCCAATAGGACCTTGATGGTCTCATTGATAAAATGACTTCCACGATCACTGACTATCTCCATCGGACATCCAAAGCATACAATGATATTCTCAAACAGAAACTTGGCAGTTGTCCTAGCATCAGCTACTCGTACTGCCTTGGCTTTGACCCACTTGGTGAGGTGGTCGGTGGCCACGATAATGTATCGGGCCTAGGTACTTCTTTCCGCATGGTGGATTGGTCCAATATAATCCAAACCCCACTTCTCAAATGGTGCTTGAGCTAGGACCAAGTGTAGAAGAGCATAATTTAGTCTCGTTGGTCTCCTTGTCCTTTGGCGCACACCGCATTTTTTCAAATATTCCTCCGTATTTTTATGGATCGTTGGCCACCAGCATCCTGATTACAAGATCTTGTGAACTGTAATGTCGGATGCAAAGTGACCCCCACCCATTCCTTCATGTGAAAGCGAAATGATTTCGGTGGGAAGAATACATCGTCGAAGAATTTCATCTGGTCCTCTTCGTTACAACTGGCTGGCAATCAACTGATAAGTTCTAGCTTTTAAGATCAATTTATGATGTTCCGTCTTAGGTAGTGATTTCTCTGGTTGGCCCCACATTAGATATTCAACTATGTCAGTGGCCCATTCCAGTACTGTGTCGATATAAAATAAGGCAAAATTAGGTAGCTCATCATCAGGTTGGGCTGCAATTTTTTTTTTCTTGATTCACGACACATGATCCACCATGTAATGTTGCTTTCCCTTCTGAACCACTATCCGAAAATCAAACTCTAACAACAGAAGTAACCATCGAGTGATTCTCCATGTGTTGCATGTTTTGTTGACAAGATAGAGCAAGGGCTGATGGTCCGTACAAAAAGCAAAGTGAGTGGCTATCAGGTAATGTCGAAATTTTTTAATCGCATAAATCATTGCCAATGCCTCACGCTCTGTGGTTGAATAATTCATTTCGATGTCACTGAGCTGACGACTTGCAAATCGGATCGGAAAATCTTTTTTGTGCTCTTCTGGTTGGGTTAAGACTGCTCCTACTGCATACTTCGATGCATCCGTATGCACATGAAACTCAATGGACCAATTGGGTGGGCGTAGAATTGGTGTTGAGACCAATGCATCTTTAAGCTTCTAGAAATCTTGGAGGGTTTCCTCAATCCAATGTGGTTCCGTTATGAGTTTGTAGATTGGTCGTGCTAACTCTGCAAAGTCTAGAATGAAGATCCTGTAATAGTTACTATGACCCATGAAAATATAGACTTCGCGGATCATTCATGGTGGTGGTAGATCAATAATGATCCTTATCTTCGACATGTTCGTGGCGATCCCGTGTCTAGATACTATGTGGCCAAGGATTAGGCCATGTGTCACCCAAAATTGACACTTTTTTGGGTCCAGGGATATTTGGTACTCCCGACATTTCTTCAGCACCTTTTCTAGATTGGATAAGTGCTCTGAGTTAGGTCCATGCACGCACAGATCATCTAAGAAAATCTCCAAATTTTTTTGTAAATACTCTTTGAATGTCACTTGCATAACTCGCTGGAAAGTACTTGGGGCATTACAATGTCCAAATGGCATCACCTTGTAGGCATAGGTCCCCCATTCTGTGGCAAACGCTGTCTTATGATGATCTTGAGGTGCTATCTTCACCTGATTGTAACCGGTGAAGACATCCAAGAAACTGTAGGCTTCTACTCCAGCTACTCTATCCAGGACGCTTTCCGTGAATGGTAAGAGAAAATGGTCCTTCTTGGTGACTGCATTTAATGCTTTAAGATTCACACATATCCGCATCTTGCCGTTGTTCTTGGGTATTATGACTATTGGCGACACCCATTCAGTATGCTCGATTTCATAAATGAAATCAACATCTAACAACTTCTACAACTCTTGCTTGATCAGCTCTGTATAATTCGGGTTGCAGCGATAGTAACGACTCACCTTGGGGATTGCTCCATCCACCAAGGTTATAGTATGTTGAGGACTATGGTTGGAGGGATACCTTTTAGATCACTATAATTCCAAGCAAAACAGTCCTGTATTCCACCAATAGCGAACGTAGTCTTTTGAATTGAGTAGGCGTTAACTGCTTTCCCACATGCACTATCTTTTCTTCTTCACCTAGCTTGGCTAGATTCATTGGCTGCGTTCATGCAAATCGTTCGAAGACTTGCTCCGCTGGTTCCTGACTTTGATCAAGTTCTCGTTGAGCTTGTGACATCATAATTACTAAGTTGTCTAAAGTATAGTTCTTGAAGGTCTCAAGCATCTCATGAATTGGCGTTCGGCGAGATTCCTCCTTCAGCATATTGATCTAATCTTTGGATTATCAGTCATCTGTGAAGAAAATGATGCTGTGTCTGGGTCCATTCGGACTGACTTCACACATCTTCTTTTTTCTTTTACTGCTCACATAGTTGGGTTCATCCTTGTTGTCTTTCTTTGGTACTGGTGTGACATTCACTTCATGGTTGCGAATATCCACATCCACCGTGGCTATGGCCTCCTCCGGTAGATCGCTCCATCGGATCACTTGGTTGTAACATTGTCTCAATTGGTTCATCTTGTTGGCAGGTGCCTTGGGTGGATCTATCTTGGAAACTTTTGCCATTGCAGATTTTTGTGGTGGTTGAGCTGGTACTTTCTTCATTCCATAGTGATCTGGGTCCATATGTTGCAGGACCTGCTCATCTGTCAGTTCAGTCTCCTGGTTATATGTAAAAGCATGTTGTCAAGGGACTAAATCATCGTCCACAAGGTTTTCAATAGCTTCCATAGACAGCCATGCAACATTGATCATGTTCACCCTGAAAGTGATTGGTGTGTCCAATGTATAGCACCTGGGTGAAGATGTGTTGGGTTCTAAATCTGAATCATGTTCACAAGCATGCCCAGCCATACAGTCAACAGTTGTTAATGTGACTGCCCATCTGATGATATCTATTTTGGAATCGTAGTGACCTCCCTTGGCTTGCCTTGGGCGATCAATCATATGATCAGTGGTGGACGATCCGTCATTGACTTTTGGTGCAATAGGTTTCACCGCCCATGTGGTTGGATCAACCTTTACAGCCCGCTCCCTGTTTTCAAAGGTGAGTTTTCCGGTTTCTCAGTTGTGAACCACTTACACAGTCCTCAACCAAGGTCTTCCTAGTAAAACGCGGTAGGCAGATGGGGACTCTGGTAAGTCCATCACCACGAAAGTGATCACGAACTGCATTCTCGTTATTTTTATAGGGATGTTGTCAACTACACCTTTTGGTTTTACACAGGACTGATTTGCTAGTTTAATGACAAATCTTGATGGCTTCAATCCTTGTAAACCCCATTTTTGGTACAAAATAGTGGACATCAAATTTACACCTGATCCTCCATCTACCACTGCCTCATCCTTGAATCTCTTATGCTTGATCGGCAGGGTGATGTTGTGTTCTTCACTTTCCTACGCTGCCCCTAATGACAATGATGATTAATAGACATTGGAGTCGCAGTCACGAATAAATCGTGAAAGCAAACCAATTCGGATGGAGTTTAGATCTGATCACTGGTCATTGCCAGCTGAATCGTTCCTACAGTCCTCGAATGTAGTTAGGCAATGTTGACCTACGTTTAGAAATTAATATAGCATTCAACAAGAATTCAACCAATGTGCGAAAGTAAATGAACAAGAGTGAATCAGACATACGAATAACAGCAGATTAATTTGCATTCAAGATCAGACATGGAAAAATGACATGTGCTCAATAGCTACAAAATCATCTATTGATATTCTGATTCTTCAAGGACTACATGCAGATCCACGCAGTGCATGGCATGAGAGAAATACAGTTCTCTCACAAGCAATGTCTCGCTTACTAGCGGACTGGTTGGATCACTGTGGATCCTGCTTACACGAACTTGTCTCGCACGCAAGCGGACCTCTGTTCTGTATTTTCGTCTTGATTGCTTACTAGCATCAGACTACTTCATGTGTGTTATCCGTCAAGTATCATCTAGAGAGTATATAGTCGCTCTGTGTAACTTCTAGATTAGAGTGACTAAACATCTACAACTAATCAGGAATTACAAGAGTGGCAGATTAGCCACGACCTAGATGTATTTGCTGACGTCATGCTATCAGGTTAGATATCTATACTTCTGGATACTTGTATGATCTTGTTGGTCCTTTTTTGGAGCGTGAGGACAGAAAAGTATGTTGCAACTATTTTTGTGTCGCCTCGTGTCCTTTGACTTTCTCCTGCTGTGTCGTAAAAGATTCTCTTTCGCAAATCTTTCGTGTTCATGTCTTCTCGTCAAGATGTTCGCGAACATTTTTGCTTCGTGTCTCTTGACTTTCGTGTTCGCGAATATCTTCGTCAGGTAGAGGGCTGAAAGCTAGCAAAGCTTTGTAAATTTTCTTCAACTCCCTCTCAAAGCATGATAGCTTTACGACCCCAAGACTGCTCCTCTGTCTCTCAAAAAGTCCTTTGTCCAGGGCTTTGGTGAAGAGGTCAACAACCATGTCTCATATTCTGATGAAGGTGGTCTGCAGCATCTTCTTCTCAATTAGATCCATGATCAAGTGGTACTTGATCGCGATGTGTTTCATTCTTGAATGGAACACAAGATCTTTCATCAGATGTATTGCAGATGTGTTATCCATCTGCAAATCAGAGGCTTGTTTCTTGTTTCGCCCAATTCATCTAGGAACTGCCTTAGCCAAATTATCTCGTTGGCTATCTTTGCTGCTGCAATGTACTCTGCTTTGCAGGATGACTGAGTCACAATGGTCTACTTCTTGTTGACCCATAGAACTGCCGCTCTTGATGCGATGGTGCATCCTCCTGAGACATTTTTACAATCGTTCTTGAGGGATGCCCAGCTAGCATCACTGTAGGAAAGCATCCTGAAACCTGCATTATGACGATAACACAAGCCATAATTCCTCGTTAATTGAAGATATTGCAAAATTTGTTTTGCAATCTTCCAATGTGTCGAGTCTGGATTCGTACAGAATTGGCTCATCCTGATACTATATAAGCGATGTCAAGACGTGTGTTGTCTGCAAGGTACATCAGTGAACCTATCAATTTCCTGTAAGGTGTGAGCTGCATCTGTTCTCTCTCTTCTTCAGTCTTTGGACAATCATCGATTGCCAACACCATTCCTGCGAGCATTGGAGTATTCGCTCCTTTGCAGTTCAACATCCCAAAATCCTCTAGGATTCTCTAGGTGTATTTAGACTAGTGAAGGTACAACTTACCTCCCTCGTAGTCCCTTTCAATTTGCAAGCCAAGGTAACACCTGGCTTCTCCCAGATCCACAATTTCGAAATGTTTTGAGATGCCTTCCTTCACTTCATCAATCAGCTACTCAATCTTGCAAAGTATCAGAGTGTCGTCCACATACACAACCACAATGATGATCTGCCCGTCTATAACTCTAACATACACATTGGAATCAGCCAACAGTGGCTTGAATCCCAATGATTTTAGGGCTTGATCCTTCTTCTTGTACCATTGTCGAGCTGATTGTTTCAGACCGTAGATACTTCTATCCATTCTACATGCATAGTCAGGAAGTGAATTCGAGACATATCCTGGGGGTTGATCCATATAGACCTCTTCGTCTAGATCGCCATGCAAGAAGGCTGTTTTCTCGTCCAAAATGTGGATCCTGAGGTCATAAGCAGCCGCATATGCAAATAATAGTTGTAGGGACGAATGTTTGACGATAGGAGAGAAGGTCCCTTCGCTACCATATCTTGCCTTGTATTTCAAAATATTCCCATCTGGTCCATACTTGAGCTTGAAAACCCATTTGCATTTGACAGTCTTGCGCTTATGTGGTAATGGCTGCAACGTCCATACCTGGTTCTTCCTCATGGACTCCATCTCTTCGTTCATGGCCTGAATCCATTTGTCCTTCTATGGACATTCAATCGAAAGTCTGTGGTTTCACCACTGAATCCATAAAACTCTTCTGATATAGAAGTAGAGCTACCTGACACGTATCTTGCTGGCGCTCTTCGTGGTCTTGTCGATCTTCTAGGAGATTCTTCTGGGATAGCAATGCCTTTGCCTTTGTTTGCTCTGCTAGGTCCAGATTCACCTTGGTTTACATGAACTGTAGCATTAGGCTACCTCTCGAATCTTTCATCTTCAGATCCGTCACTCGATTGGGAAGCGACTCAAAAATCTTCATTTTCGTGTTCGCCTTTTGCTCCCTCTGTCACTGGCGGCAGGTCATAGTACTGTCTCTCCAGAACCTCATAATTGACAAGATCGTTAGTGGCCATTGTCCTGCTCTCATCAAATCTGACATCTCTCACTGTTTTCACAGTGTTTGTGTCTGGCATGTAGACTTTGTAGTATGACAAATTGTTGTCATAACCTACCAGAAATCCCTGTTCAGATTTCTCATCAAGCTTCTTTCGAAGCTTATCAAGAATGTGTGCATAAGCTACACAGCCAAAGATTCTGATGTGAGACAGGTTGGGCTTTCTACCCCACCATAACTCGTGTGGTGTCGTGTGAGGGACACCAACCTTACCTGTCCTATTCTGGATGTATGCGGCTGTAGCTACTGCTTTAGCCCACAATATCCTTGGAGCCTTCGAGTAGGTCATCATGCATCTGGCAGCTTCCATCAGGATCCTGTTCTTTCTTTCTAAAACACCATTGTGCTGCGGTGTGTAGGCTACAGTCCTTCTGTGAATGATGCCACGATCATTGCAGAAGTCAGTGAAGTGATTCGAGATGTATTTGCCACTTTGATCTGTCCTGATCTGCTTCACTTTGTTGCCTGTACATCTCTCAGCCCAATTCACGTATTTTGTGAATTTATCAAGTGCTTCAGATTTATTCTAAATAAAGTACACTCTGGCAAATTTACTATAATCATCAATGAAGGTTATAGAGCCTCCTACTGAGATCACATTGAAATGCCCATAGATGTCAAAATGCACTAACTCCAGAATCTTGATCATTCTGTAGGAGTCTATGATGAATGGAGTGCACAACATCTTACCCTTCAAATATGCATCACAGGTGGTCGAACTGGTTGCATTTGAGATGTTGACCCCTCTTATCGCTCCATAATGGTTTGCCTGATAAAGTGCCATTGAGTTCATGTGACATAGTCTCCTGTGCCACAAAAAGTCTAGCGAATCATCATGAGTCTGATGCACCTGATCTGCAGGTAGGCGTATCCTCAGATGATATAGATTACCCTTCCTTCTGCCTTGAGTGATCAGAGTACTGGTACTGGCGTCAATTACGTTGCATGTTTCGTCTGAAAACGTCACACGCATCCTTGAATCTGTTATTCTTGCCACAAAAAATAAATCTTGCTATAGTGTAGGCACGAACAAAACATCTTCGAGGCATCTGTCTCTGCCATTGGTGTTGAGCCATAGTGGACCAATACCGTTCACTTGACGTTTAGATCCATCTCCAAGAACAATGAATCTTGAAGGGATCAGCACTTCTGAAATCAGACATGATGCGTCTTGATGTCACGAAGTGTGAGGTGGCTCCTGAATCTAGGATCACCTCATGTGTGTCAGATGTTGACTCTGCACACATGTCTTCACAGATGTAGGCGATCGAACAATTTCTGTTCGGTCTCTCTTCGCCCATCTTCAAGCTCTCAGGCTTCTCGAACTGTTGCTATTCTCTTGTCTATTCTATGCTGATTTGTTCCTCGAGTTTAGGCGGCAATCGATGGCTGCATGACCTTCTTGTGACAGTGGATACACTCAATCTTTGGATTGAGCCAGCATGTATCAACTGTGTGTCCATCTCTTTTGCATCTCATGCAAGTCTTCTTTTCTCCACCTTGTTGCTTTGACCTCCTTTGCTCTTCTAGTTGCCTTTGTTGGTCCCCTCTGCTTATTGATCACGATCATGTCTTTGATTTGACTCCCTCTTAGGCTTAGATTGTTTCTTGGATTTTTTTTTTTGTTGCCGTAGAGGTCCTGGTCAGAACCATCCTTGTGATCAAGGTGTTCTCTCGCCTCGACTTCCTCTCAAATCTCAACAATTGCCTTTTCGAGGGCCATGGTAGGATCTTTTGCGAGCAGGGTTCTTGTCGTCTGGAAAGATCTGGGTAAGGCTCTCAATAGGTAAGTGAGCTGCTTCTCAGCTGACACTGCGTTCTCCGATCCAGAGTTATGTAGTGATAGAAATAGATCCTTCATCTTCCTTACAAAATAAGTGAGGTCTTTCCCATCCCACTGTAGATTTGTCAATTGATCTTCCAACATCGTGATTTGACTTCTTGATTTTGTTTGAAATCTGGTGAGCAGTGCATCCCACATCTCCTTAGCTTTGGAGAGTGTAGCCAGGTCAAGTGTGAGACTATCTTCGATGGATGAAGATAGCAAGGCTACTTCCTTGTCATTTTTCTCCCTCCACTCGCGTAGCTCTTTGTCTGATGTCGTTGGCATCTCCTCTGTGCCATCCACCCAGGGGAATAGTCTTTCACCCTTAAGTATCAGTGATGTCTTAACTTTCTAGGCTAGAAAGTTAGATCCTGAAGTATCAAGAATTGTACAGATCTGGTTCTGTATGCTGCTGATTGAAGCCATTACTTTTGAAGTCTGTTCTCTTGTTGATGGTTGTTTGTCGGAATGCTTGGCCTCCAAGATGTGATAGCCTTTGGCTATGTCAGATTATGACAAGATAGGTGGGCTCTAATACCACTGATGACAATGATGATTAATAGTCATTGGAGTCGCAGTCATGAATGAATCGTGAAATTAATGTAACATTCAATAAGAATTCAGCCAATGTGTGAAATTAAATGAACAAGAGTGAATCAGACATACGAATAACAATATATTAATTTGCATTTAAGATCAGACATGAAAAATGACATGTGTTCAATAGCTACAAAATCATCTATTGATTTTCTGATTTTTCAAGCACTACATGCAGATCCACGTAGTGCATTGGCGTGAGAGAAATACAGTTCTCTCACGAGCAATGTCTCGCTTACTAGTGGACTGGTTGGATCACTGTGGATCCTGCTTATACGAACTTGTCTCGCATGCAGGCGGACCTCTGTTCTGTATTTTCGTCCTCATTGCTTACTAGCATCAGACTACTTCATGTGTATTATCTATCAAGTATCATCCAGAGAGTATATAGTCGCTCTGTGTAACTTCTAGATTAGAGTAACTAAACATCTACAACTAATCAAGAATTATAAGAGTGGCAGATTAGCCATGACCTAGAGTGTACGTCATGCTATGAGGTCAGATATCTGTACTTCTGGGTACTTGTATGATCTTGTTGGCCCTTTTTGGAGTGTGAGGGCAGAAAGGGGTGTCGCGACTATTTTCGTGTCACCTCGTGTCCTTTGACTTTCTCCTGCTATGCCATGAAAGATTCTCTTTCGCAAATCTTTCGTGTTCATGTCTTCTCGTCAGGATGTTCGCGAACATTTTTGTTTCGTGTCTCTTGACTTTTGCGTTCGCGAACATCTTCGTCAGGCAGAGGGCTGAAAGCTAGCAAAGCTTTGTAAATAGAAATGTTTTGTTTCTTCTGCCCCGATGTGGAGGACGTTACTTGTCTCTTCATAGCCCACATAGTATGTGGATTCTGGTGTTACTGGTTTCGCTTCAACTTTGGCCCATTCAGCCAAAAGGTTCTTGGCGGTGCCGCATTTGGTGCCCCTTGATGATAAGGACAAGAAGTCTGATAGGGACTCCTCTTCTGTTGTATGATCCGAGGGTTAAATGGGAAAAATGTCATCTCGTGCGATGATGCATTGCACAGATGGCAAAATCTTTGTTTCAATCTCAAATTTTGCTTAAAGACTGGACACTCATTAGCTGTATGGTTTTCAGTGCAAACTGAGCACCATACATTTTTTTGACAGGGATACTACAGCTGGTTCTGCTTCGGTTGATTTGAATTTGGTACTGATGGGACAAGGGAGATAGAAGAACGTGAATAGAGAAGAGAGCAGGAATATTGTGGAACAGCTCTCCCGTAACAATCAGTTGCTAGATGCAAAAACAATCTGATAGAGAGCTTATGCTAAGTATAATCACATCTTAAAGTGTTCTATTTGCCCAACATGATCTTAAAAATTAATTCATACTCAAAGAACGAGAGTACAGTCCACCGAAGAGATTAGAAATGGTGTGTGTGGTATTATTAAAAAAGGATTCAATGAGAAGTTTGGTTCTGAAATAGATGAAAGAGCAGAATGATATCGCAAGTTCCTCAAGCATTAAAGACAGCCATCGTCTGATCAGAAGCTAAGGATTCGTAGACGTCTGTGTTCTGATCAGAGTGAGTAAACAAGCGCGATCAAATAGCGATAGAGTGCATTCAAATCACAATAAGCATTCATCTACGTTATACACAGATAAAAGCGTATTGCTGCTATATTACACTGAAGCACAACAATGGCAATTACAAAAACAGAATGACGGCGTAACCGGGAGGCTAAAAAATACGTCTTCTGGACTGAGCGTCTCATGTAATCTGTGCTGGGATGATCTATTTATAGATTGCATCCATGTATTAACTACAATAAATGATTGTCACCTAATTAGATAAGCCATTGTACTTGAAAGTATATGGCTTCTGTGACAACTGTACATAATGTATATTGTCAACCCGTAGTGAATGTTGACGTGGATGAGGGCATCTGTGTTCTCTCACTTCGCATTTTAGGGGAAGTGGCTTTCTCTCACTTCACAAATTTGGCAAGTGGCTGGGAACGTCCCTCGTTCAAAGTAAGATAATTTTGAGCACTAGACAGACCAACGGGCCAAGCAGAGGGAACACATGGAAAAGCCGACAACATAGAAAATCGGCAATCTAAAAAATCGACGCAAAGAAAATGTTGGGCCAGCTACACCCATAGGGGTTGACTAGTAGCTACTAGGTTGGTTAACAAGGATAAGGCAAAAAGGTTCCTTGCACTAAGCACATACTATTTTGGCAAAAGGCAATCTAAGGGAAGAACCACTTGGGGAAAGCAACAAAAAGACAAATTTGAGAAGAGTGAAAAGATAAACTTCAAAGTTGTTAAGCTCCAAAACCCAAAAAAACACCCTATTTGGAGGAGGGGAGCAAGTTGGAGAACCTACTAAAATAGGTGAACCCTAATAGGGGAGGGACATGTGGCAAAGAAGGTATGAAATGCATGACAATTGAAAAAATGTCATATTGAAGGGCAACCCTTTGGCATTGGCTATATAAGAGAGTCCACTCTTTTTATCAAAAACATAATAGTCGAATAATGGAACATAGCCGAATAGTGGGATAGTGGAATAGTTTTCGATGGTTGATAGTGAAGAGTATTTTTAGAGTGGAGAGTTTTTAGGATTGAGTGTTTAGATGGGTTTGGAAGTGATGTTGAGATTTTTCCTGAAAGAAGAGTGATACTTGAGGTTCTTATGGAGATCTCTTGTTTTTTGACGTATATAAATGCTCACTATCTCTTTCTCATAGAAGACGGTCCTTGCCCATAAGTGACATTGTGTTTTCATCATATGTGAGATGAGAAATTGAATCATGATTTGAGAACTTCTATGAGATGTTTGTGTGTAGAGAGTGACAAGGTCTCAATTTCAAGGTATTATTCCTATATTAACAAAAAAAAATGTGAGTCCAAAGTGTCATCCTTTTGTGTGTGTAATTAAGAGGAAATCATGTGATGAAGGAGAGTGAGAAATCCCTCCTTAGATAGGCAAGGAAAGCAATGTTTGTCGCGAACGGTTTTGTTTTTGTATCGCAAACAATTTTGTTTCTTTGAATATTCTTTTGTGCAGAAGCTCACAAGAACCTAGACACACGACTACAGATAACAGAACAGATTTCATTCTAGCAATCAAGACAGCAGAAGACAAGGAGATGCACAAAATAGAGCAACTGTATTATCGATTTAATTTCTAGAACGAGATGGTCGAGCTTGTTTCTCTTTTATTTTGGAATGTGCTTGTATGTTGCACATCCAAACACACATACGTATGATAGATCAGGCTTTCTACCTGTCCACATCTCCTACGGTGTCTTATTTTCCAACGATGTCGTTCTTGATCTGTTCTACAAGTGTACAGCTGCAGCTATTGCCTCAGTCCAGAATTGACTTGGCAATTGAGCCTGTGCCATCATGCATCTGGCTCCTTCGACTAGCGTCTCATTTCTTCTTTCCGCGACAGCATTATATTCTGGTGTGTACGCAGGAGTGAACTGATGCTCGATCCCTTGTTCTTGGCAGAATTTTGAAAATCTTTGCTCTTGTACTCACCTCCATTGTCAGATCTGATGATCTTAATCTTCTTTGAGGTGTGTTGCTCTACAAATGCCATGAACTTCTTGAAGGAATCAAACACTTCAGATTTCTTCTTTAGGTAGTAGATCGTAGTCATCCGGCTGTAGTCATCTATGAACATCAAGAGATACCTTGATCTTGAGAGCGAATCCATTTTCATTGTCCACAGACATCTGAGTGGATGAGCTCAAGAACTTCTTTGGCTCTTCTTGTAGTTTGTGCCATCAAAACTGATTGCTACTCTTGTCTGGATCATTGTAGCCATATTGTGTTGTCTAGAAATCATTGCTTAGATATCAGTAGCGATAATCTGTAGGCTCTGATACCATGTCACGAACGGTTTTGTTTCTGTATCGCGAACGATTTTGTTTCTTTGAATTTTCTTTTGGAAGGAAGCTCACAGGAACCTAGACACGTGACTATAGATCACAGAACAAATTTCATTCTAGCAATCAAGACAGCGGAAGACAAGGAGATGCATGAAATAGAGTAACTGTATTATCAGTTTAATTTTTAGAGCGAGATGGTCAGTGTCTCATTCGTTGGCGGCCTGATGCTCTGCTCTTTCGCTGTGTTCTGCTCGTTGATAGACTTTCATGCACAACTATTTCATTTCTATTCCTTTTCTTTTCTGCTCTACATGCGCACACACTCTTTGTGTATCACTATTTTTATTTTAATCCAAAAAAATAGTTTATATCTCCATTGTGTGGACTTTACAAGATAGCTAAATAGAGAATTACAAGAGTAGTTAACGCTAATCAACTAATCAGTTATTCTCCATTATTGCTTGGTCGTTTCAGCTGGGCATGAAGCTTAAGACTCCACGCTCGTTGAGCTGCCAGCTGACAGCGTAAAAGATTTTCTTTCGCTTCTTTCGTTTCATGTCGTGTCTTTGTTTTTCTGGTCCTGGTTCGACCTTCGAGTTTCGCTTCACTTCGTGTCTTAGGGTTTTCAAGGTACGTTGACTTTCACAAATTGTTAGCCACTCGACCTTCGCTTCGTTTTCATGTCGCGACAAAGTTGAAGGAGTTCACCATTTCTGACAATGTTTGTGTGTTAAAGCATGAAAAGTCCATCTTTGTGTGAAAGTGACGAAACAACTACATAGCTCCAAAACATTGAAGGATGATCATTGGGTTCCATAAGTGAATAGAGAGCTGGATTGTTACCATGGTTGTGTCCGAAGTAACTTATCCATCATTTTTGCTCAATCTTTGGACTATCAAACTCATCCATCGTTGAGCCAAGGGCTATTTTTTTTGAGACTTTATGGATACTGCTGCTGCATCACAGAGACAAGGAGTTGTCTTTCAACGTACCCATTGACCATTGAAGATCAATCTCTGCTGCGGACACCCAATAAATATTCGAGCAAGAGATGATGAGTAACATGGCTCTGACTATTGCTATTTGTTCTTCCGGACCTGATTGCTACTTTTAGTACAGCACTCATGAAGTTTTTAAACAGAAGTTGATAAATAAATCATGATCATTCGAAGCACTGATCCACACATATCCTTACTTACAGTTTGAGCGAAACTTTTCATCAATGTTTCTAGTTGGTTGACCATCGTTGGCCAGCCAGAGCTAATTGTAGTCATCATTGCCTCTGATATCACATCGTTGTCAACAGAATCAATACTAGCAATTGTGGATATCAGATGATACATCATTATCAGTGAAGATGCTTTTAAGAAGGGATGATGGAGCATCGCACTTCAAGGATGAATGGTCAACGTTTGAGTATCTAACTGATGGAAATGGGTTTTCTACATTTGCCTGCAACCCTGCACATTCTAAATGAGGATTGTTTATAACTTTTCAAGTCTATATCAGATCTGCCAGTGAGCTAATTGTGGATTGCCACAGATACCATCGTTGTTAGTTCCTATGATATTACCTCTAATGCTACTGACTTTTGTCAGACAACTTTCTACCTACCTGTCTGAGGGTTCATACCAACATAATGTCAATCGGTGAAAGCAAGACAAACTGCCAATGGAAAGCTGCATTCATGACTGGACACCTCTTGCGATAAGCTGGTTTTTCTCAATCACACTTCAAGTAATGCTTCTTCTCAAAACTGATATCTGTATGATGAATGTAATCTCAATGGAACGCTTACGATGTTACATGTGCATGCTTTCAATTATGCATGATGAAGCACTACTAACAGGTTAATCTAAAGGATGAAGGGATGTAAAGTGATGCATGAAGGGTTATTAACTGCAAAAAATACGATAATGACAATCTGACTATCCTATCTTGTATGGGCCTTTGATGTTTAGAAACATGTACTTGTTATTTCAAATCCACTTGAGTTAACAAGCGTGTAGCTTTGCCGAAGTATGTAGAACGTGATGATATGCATGTTGAAAGTTTTTGAATAGTATCATTATTAGCATGCTAGCTATATCATTGGTATCATTGTATGTGACATGATTTGGAAAAATCGTTTCCCTATTGAAGGGAAGATGAATAGTCAATTGATACTACTCAATTGTCATGCGTTATTGATGGTTATTATTGAGCAAGCACATCCTTACTCTGTTATATAAAGTTGCTAACTTAAAATCTGGGCCCGATTTCTTTGAAACACAAGAGCGGGCAGTCCACCAAATGAGATCAAAATACGCCGCTTTGGTTAAGTCTCACTAGTCACACCCACTATTGGAAATGTCTAGCGAAACACCTAGACCTGATGGATGGCAAAATACTACCACTCATCAAATAGAGCGGTACGTATAACTTGCACCCCAAAGACACAGAGCATAGAATCAACGAGCTTGTATAGGCCCTAAAGAAATATATATTTGTCAAATGAGGACCTACAAGTGCAAAACCACCCTAGAGAGCATAACGCCAAACACATGAGGTTAGGGAAAGTCTCTAAGGGAAATGCTTTGATAAAAACCACAGAAAACAAAAATGGACAGTTACATATGAGTAGAGTTGAGTATCAACTCTTGTTGTCACTCAGTGATATTTGTCAAATGTATAGAAGAGGAATATTACAATACCACTTCTATACCCCAGAATTCCATCATAACCTACTGTCTGGTGACAGTTTGATTAGGGTTCAGCACTGTGGAGAACATAGTTATCTAGAGGTATATGAGCTTGTGATTGATGGGTACTGGCACTTGACAGATGCCACCTCCACTCGATACACAGAAATAACACAATTCCTTACACAAACTTCAATCT
Organism: Diphasiastrum complanatum; assembly: GCA_029204225.1. Classification (NCBI taxonomy): domain Eukaryota; kingdom Viridiplantae; phylum Streptophyta; class Lycopodiopsida; order Lycopodiales; family Lycopodiaceae; genus Diphasiastrum; species Diphasiastrum complanatum. The sequence goes on from CM055095.1 coordinate 36,394,016, forward strand.
TTGAGCCACCAGTGCACTCATCTATAGCATCTAACAGTGACAATGAAAATCTAGTGAATGATCCTAGAAGAGTATGGTTTCAACACCCTGAATTGGTTCTAGAAACTCCTAGTGAAAGTCTTGCCAATGATTCTGTTACTAGCCCCCATATGCAAGTACAGACGATCTAAGAATCGGAGGTTGTACCTAGAAACCAAGTGAAGATAGCAACCTCTCCCTGCAATCATACTTCTTAGAGCCTAGAAACTCTCATTGATTGGCGAGTACGGGGTGACGACCCCCAGGGTTGGAAGTGGTAATTGACCCTAGTCATTCGCGTAAAGGCAGTGTGGGCCCTTTTCCTCGCTGGGGCCTTTTGGCGAGACCAACCCCCTATCGGAAAAATTCCTAACATTGGTGAACCTGACGTGAATCTTGTTGGATGCAACCTTCTGATCTGAACTAGAGATAAGTATGGCTTCATCTTCTGACCTTGATTGTGTGGATTACCAATGCTTCAACTGTAATCGATCCTTATGACTTTTTCATTGTATAAAACACTTACTACTGATATCCATGAGGTCTTAGTATTGTATGTCTTGAGTAGAACCCTTCATGATAAATGATCACCGAACTTTTCCAGAACTCCAACATAGGTCCTCCATTATGACGACGAGTTGACAAGGTGACACTCTCACCAAAATATTCCCTTAGAAACAAAACTTCTATTATCACTAGAAGCATATCCAAGACACTATCCCAATCCCAACAGAGTACTAGCAGTGAAAGTCCATCAGAAGCTAAAATACCGCCTAGTCCAAAGGAATCATTTGAGTACTGTGAAATCACTCCAGAAAAAGATATACTACAGATACCTGATATCGTTATCATTGTCGAGAATTCACAACTGAAAGCTATGGCTGCTCGAGTTACTGAGCCTATAGTAATTCCTGCTAATATAGAACATTTATCAAAGTTGAGAGGCACAACCCCTGAGTTTCATGGAGCCCCTTATGAGAGTGCAAAAGATCACATCAATGCATTTTGGACCGCTTGTCTGATAAACCACATAACAAATCCACACCATATCATGATGTACTTTACGATTACCTTGACAATAACTGCGAGGAAATGGTACTACAGTCTATCTGGAGAATCCATCGAAGACATAGAGACCTTTCATAGATTATTTCTGACTAAATTTGCCCCACATAGAACTATTGATGGTTTGTGTTGTTCACTTTGACATTCCTTCAACAAGGAGAAGGAGAAGGAGTTAGACAATACAGTGAGAAGATTGACTGAACTTTCGAGGCAAGTAGGAGCCACTATAGCACTACCGCCGCTATAGCCACTATAGCACTACCGCCGCAATTACTACTGACTTTCTTCCTACGAGGATTGAGGAATGACCTACAATTGATAGTAAGGTAGAGCAATCCCCAGTCGATAGATGAAGCACTAGCAAAAGCGATAGTAGCGGAAAATGCATAGATAGCCATTGCCCAAGCATCTAAAATATCACAAGTCGTAAACAGTTTGAACCTTAGGAGCGATATGTGGGAAGCAAATCCAGTTACGGAAAGAAGTTCTTATAACACCATTATGCCAGTACCAATACAGACTGTAGAACCATATCAACCAGCTCAGAGTAGAGATGATCCTTCCAAAACCAACCGAGAAACTTAGAGAGAATGCAAATCCAAGCGATGACCGCTAGAAATGTACCAATGGAGAGGGGATATGAGAGCACTGGATCTAATTCAGGTATTGACGATGTAAAAGCCATGTTGAAAGGATACATGGATGTGATGAACAAGAATATTTCTACCCTAGCTTCAGACGTGAATTTTCTTAAACGATAGTAGAATATGATTGGACAAAGACGTAACATGGATATGCTCCCACCACTAGTATGCCAACATTGTCAAGGCAACCACCTCAATAAAAACTATCCGAATATGTTTTGTGCATATTGCAAGAAAACGGGACATCTAGAAGATAGATGTTGGAGTCAAAGAGAGGCATTGAACACTGGAAATCATATCCCTAGCCCTATCAATCATAGACCTCCTGAAAGCAATGGAGGAGGACCTTCAAGACAAACGATGTTTCTCCAGAGAGACACTAGATACACTCCTTCTGAGAAAGGAAAAACCAAGGCAGAGGTAGAGAGACCTCCCATCAACTTGATTGATATTGAACCACTTGCAAAAGAAGAAGTGATGGTGGTGACCCGTAGTGGACAAGGAAAAGAAAATACTAGACAAAATCTAGAAAACCCAAAAATAGCCATAGAAAATCTCTTTTAAGGAACCCTTAAAGGAGTTAGAAGCATCACCAGCTGTAGCACCTAAGAAATCTCCCTTGGAGAAAATACTACCCAAACAACAGGAAGGTCATGCAGGCCATAAGCTCACTGATGAGGAATGAGTACATGAGTTGATAGGGAGAAGCCCTCAAGAATCCCAATCATCAAAAAAATTGCCAAAACCATATTATTACCTAGATCCATGAAGAACAAAGCTAGAATGCACCGTTTTAAAAAGGATATAGATCTAGGGAAAGTTCTAGGAACCCAAGATTTGCAAGAAACGTTAAACAACTTAAGTTTAGAAGTCAACTTATGGCAACTCCTTAAGTTGTTCCCATTAGCGAGGAGAAAAGCAAAGCACATGATGAAACCATCCATGTTACGGACAATAGAGGCTCCTAGTGCCAATTGGACATATAAGTGCAGGTACCTTAGATCGAGCCTATCCAAAAGTAGATGTGACCATTGATGGATTAGTCATTGCAGGAGCTATAGTAGATGCCAGATCTGCAATTAACATTCTTAGTTCAGAATTGGCTGATCACTTGGGATTTGAAATTGAACCTGTCACTTTAACAACATTGAAGTTAGCCAATAACTCTGTTATAACACCTAATGGAGAGTTAAAACATACTCCAATTGTTGTAGCAGGAAAGACCACCTACATCGACTTCTACGTTATGAAGATGTATCCCGGTAGTAGGGGATATTCTATCCTATTAGGACGTCCTTGGCTTCGACTAAGTAACTATATAGTCGATATCCCAGCTGGAGTATTAGTTTTTGAAAGAGGAAAAGAAAGAGTAGTGGTTGATGGACATCCAGAAGTAGCTCAATCTGAGTGAGCACCAATTGCATCAACTAAATGGGAAGAACTCACTGATAGTGATACTAGTTCTGAAATATCAACAAATGACGATGTAGAATTGAGGGATGTACTAGGCTTAGAGTGGAATACCCCAGATGAACCACCTCCCAAGGTTAGAGAATCTGATATCTGTCTTATAAACCTTGGAATAGAGGATGAACCTAAAAAAATCAAAGTAGGTGCTCACCTAAGCCCCGAAGACAAGAAAACCTATGAAGACTTGTGCAAGAAATATCAGGACATATTTGCTTGGAATTATTTAGATCTGAAAGGAATACCTCCAGATTTAGTAAAGCATATTATACCCATGAAACCTGATGCTAAACCCATTAGGCAGAAACAATGAAGGTTGTCATTTCACATGAAAGAAGCAGCATTGAAAGAGTTAGAACGATTGAAAGGAGTTGGGTTGATTTTTTTTGTGGACAATACGGAATGATGTTCATCGATAGTCCCACGACCAAAAAAGAATTCTAAACAAATTTGAGTCTGCATCGACTATAAGCAATTGAACAAGCACATGAGAAAAGATTATCCGTTGCCTTTTATAGACCAAGTGTTAGAAGAATTGGCAAGGAGAGAAATCTACTCTTTCATGGTTTGTTTTGGTGGATATAACCAAATAGCCATTACCGAAGAAGATAAGCTTAAAACCACTTTCACCATCACCTTCGGAGTTTTCACCTATCATGTTATGCCTTTCGGTTTATCAAATGCCCCAGCCACATATCAAAGATTTATGAATGAAAATTTTGAAGACATCTTCGATAGAAACTTGAAAATCTTTATGGATGATTTATGTGGACCATCTTCTACTAAAGAGCACTTGGCAATAGTTGAAAAATGTTTTCAAAAGTGTGCTACTACTTGTATAGCCCTGAATGCCAACAAGTGTATATTTTGAGTACCCTATGGTGGTGTACTATTAGGGCATGTTATCAATCGTTATGCTATAGCCACTGATCCAGAAAAAATCACGATTCTTTTAGCCATTATGTCACCCTCCACTGTTATCCAATTACAATCTTTCTTAGGAGGGACTGGCTACAATAGGAACTATGTGATGGCCTATGCCTCAATAACTTATCCTATGACTTGTCAAAATATTGGAAAAATCTATCTAATGTTGTGAGTAGGGGTCCTAAAAATGCCAAAGATGAATTAAGCTCTTTTGGCTTAGTAAAGACCCATCTTAGAATAAAATATTCAAGGTAGGTAGAAGTAGAAACTCGAGCTACCATGGGAATTGCCATTTGTACTTTACAAGACTAGGTGGCACAATTAGACATAGTGAGGTGGCTTGAATAAGTCTAGATAGCTTGAGAGGTGGATCCACAACTCCAATTCAACTCAAAGTAGGAGGAGACTCCATGGATCTATATATATGTGATGTACTCTCATTGAGAAGATGATGAAATTTGTGTGTAATGCAAATTTGGAGACAAGCTCTTTGTGCCCTCTCTCTCTACACGATTTTTGTACTTTCTATTTTCTCTCTCTAGCCAAGTTGAGACATTTATTATGCTTAGTCTTATGTTTTGTTGACAGATCTTGCTTGTAACACAATAATATTTCTTGTATGATCAGCTTTCATATTGACAACCAATGCAAGTCTGATCTTTATGGTATTATTGGGCTTAGGAGATCAAAAATACATGTGTAGGGCATCTCACACGTGTGATTTCAGCATGGTATCAGAGCCTACCTAAGATTTACAAGCAAATCTAATCAAAAAGTTTGCAGATTTGATCAGATTTCAAGCTAGGAATTGTCTAGATTCTACTTTCTAGCTAGTTTGCAATTTTTTGGTGATTTAGAGCTTCAAACCACTTTGAATGGTCCAGATCAGGTACTGAACGGAATTTCAGGTGCAGGCATGAGTGAAATCTGTCCATTTTCAGTTTGGTGGTTCTCTCTCACCTTAGATCCAAATTTCATGCAATTTGGCTCACTATAAAGCTAGAAATTATAGAATCTGATGCAATTCGAATCATGACAGTTGGATAAGCCAATCAAAAGTTATAAGCTTTTGAATAGTCATAGGTAGGGCGCCTAGACCTATGGCAAATCGTGAGTACATGTCATTTATTGCTTGAATGATCACAAAAATCATCCAAAAGTTGACCAATCTCATCTATATGTGATTTAGGCAAAATTTAAAGGATCTAGGCAAATTGTTTCATACAAATAGATTGTATTTGAGTCAATTTGACATTTTTGGAGTATTTCACACGTGTGAAATTCAGAGAACCATAACTTTTGTCATACTTCATCGTTTTTGATGATTCAAATCTTGTTTTAGAGAGATTGTCAAGCTAGTGAGATCTATCTCACAGTTTTTTGCTTTGTCTTACATAGGATTTGTTTTTTTGCCCTTGATTGGTTCCTATAGTGAGAAGATAAGCAATTTTTTCATCCATCTTTTTCTATTTCTATCATTCTTTATGACTACAATGGGTGTCTTTCTATTAGAAGCAAGTGAAAGATTGTCAACCTCCAATTACTCAATTTGGAAGGTTAGAATGGAATCTGTCTTAATACTACAAGATGTGATGGATATTGTACTTGGCATTGAAGAAGAACCACAAATTCCTCAAGAAATTGCAAAGTACAAAAAGAGAGCTAGGATGGCTCTGCATTATATTAAGATGAATGTCTCAAATGACATCTTAAGAGAAATTGGTGCTTGTACTAATGCCAAAGATGCTTGGGATACTCTCAAGTCCATGTATGAGGCAAAGAATACTTCTAGACTTCTAACACTAAGAAACCAAATTTTTCAAAGTGTACAGAGAAGTGATGAATGTGCTTCAGCTTATGTAATGAGAGTTAAAGACCTCCATAGAGAATTGTCATGCATAGGAGACTCCATGAACCAAAATGAACTTGATCAAGTCATACTTAATGGGTTAAAGGAGGAATATGACAACCTTGTTCAGAGTTATGCCATTAAGGAGGAGCTACCAAGTTTGGAAGCACTCCAAAGTGTGCTCATTTCTGAAGAATAAAGACAAGAGTATAAACTCTTGAAAATGGAGAGACTGTCTCTCAACATTGATGGTAAAGCTCTCTTTACCAAAGACAAGCACAACACAAGAAGTAAGAATCAACACCAATCCTCTTCAAGCAAGAACAATCTTATTTCCAAGGAGAAAGGAGAAGAGGATGAGTCCTCTCAAGCTTCCACATCCAAGAAGAAAAAAAAAAATATCAAGTGTTTCTTTTGTGGCAAGAAGGGGCATTATGCCACCAATTGCTTCAAGAAGAAGAGTCAATTCAAGCAACACAACATTTCTAATGAAGAGAAGGAAGATACACATGCAAGCGATGGAGAGGGATCTCTTATGGTCTTGAGTTTTTCTTCATCACCTTTCAAGAAGGATGGTTCATGGTATATTGACAGTGGAGCTTCCTCACATATGTGTAGCTCCAAACATTCTTTTTCGTCCATGTCACCTTATAAAGGAGCCAAGAAGTCCATCTACATAGCAAATGATCATGAGTGTGCTATTGAATTCTAGGGATCATTCCCTTAAAGCTTTCTTCATCAAAAGTACTTTCTCTGTCTAAAGTACTTTTTGTTCCTAAGTTAACAAAAAATCTTATTAGTGTTGGGCAATTGTTTGATAGTGGACTAGATGTGAATTTCAATGTTGATACATGTACAATCAAGAAGCATGATGAGATCCTTGTATTTGGGTCTAGATATGGTGGAATCTACAAGCTTGATCCCAAAGAGTATGGTAACTCTTGTAATAGTGCTTTTGCTTCTCATATGTCTTTGGAGGAACTATGGCATAGAAGGTTGGGGCATCCTAACTATAGTTCTATGGTGTCCACGGTCAAGAAAGCCAAAGCTATTGGCTTGCCTAATCTTATCTCTAGGAATTTCAAGCCATGTGAGGCTTGTGTCATATCTAAGTCTCATAAGAAGCCTTTTTCAAAGTCATCTATCAAGACTACACATCCATTGGAGCTCATACACTCGAATGTGCACTTCTCATCTTCAAAGAGCAAGGGTGGTACTACTTGCTTTGTAACTTTCATTGATGATCTCACTAGATTTACTTGGGTATATCTTCTAGCTTCAAAGTCTATGGTGTTTGACTATTTCCTAAAGTTTAAAGCTCTAGTTGAAAAGCAATTTTCATACAAAATCAAGATTTTTGGAAGTGATGGAGGTGTGAGTACACTTCCAATAAATTTCATGATTATTGTGAGCTTGAAGGCATTAACAGGGAGTTTTCTTGTGCATATACATCATCTCAAAATGGGGTGGCTGAAAGAAAGAATAGAACATTGTCTGAATGTGCCAAAACCATTATAATTGAGGCATCCTTGCCAAAAGACTTTTGGGGTGAGGCCATCAATTGTTCAAACTATATTTGCAATCGACTCCCTCATGTTGCACTTGGAGGAAAGTCACCATATGAAGCACTTTTTTTGAAGAAACCTAAGGTTGATCATCTTAGAGTATCTGGATGCATATGCTTTGTCCATATTCCCTTGGAAATGAGAAAGAAGGATGATCCTTGTGCAAGCAAAGGAGTAATGGTAGGATATTCATCCAACAAGAAAGCCTATTAAATCTACATGCTCTCTACTTCTAAAGTAATTGATAGTAGAGATGCAGTTTTTCATGAAGAAGAAAAGTCCAATCTTAGAGGGGCCTAGTTCAAGCAACCTCAAAATCTATCACCTTTTGTTATTGAAGACAATCAACATATGGAGGAGTCGATATTTGAAGATGGAAGTCCTCGGATTTTCACTCCTAGAAGATCCATGAGGGAGAGATCCGAGCCTAAGAGGCTCACTTATGATGACAAAGGAAAACAAGTGGATCTTGATTCCACTTATGCTTATTTTGTTTCTCATGAGGAGCCCAAAGATGTCCAAGAAGCCCTCAATACCAAGGAGTGGTATGAGGCCATGAAGATTGAATATGATGCCTTGATCACCAACCACACATGGGAGCTAGTGGATCCACCACCTAACATGCATATCATTGGATGCAAGTGGGTGTTCAAGATCAAGTACAATCATGATGGCTCCATCAACAAGTACAAGGCAAGATTATGTGCTAAAGGCTTTGCACAAATATATGGCCTTGACTATGAAGAAACCTTTGCTCCTGTAGCAAAGATGGTGACAATAAGAATCATAATCTCTCTTGCCTTATTATTTAAGTGGAAACTATTTCAGCTTGATGTCTCCAATGCTTTTTTGAATGGCTATCTTGAGGAGGAGATATACATGGAACATCCTCAAGGATTTATCAAGGATAAATCTAAGGTGTGTTTGCTATTTAGAAGTCTTTATGGCTTGAAGCAAGCACCTAGATCATGGTATTCACGACCCAACAACTTTCTACTTTCATTAGAATTTGTGCTTAGTGACTATGATCCTTCTATGTACTTAAAGTTTGATGGTAGTAATATTGTCATTCTTCTAATCTATGTAGATGACATTATTCTTAGTGGAAGTTGTTTGATGCTAGTTCAAGAAACCAAAGATGCATTCGGAAAAGAATTTAAAATGCAAGATCTAGGAGAGATCCATTACATTCTGGGCCTTGAATTGATTTTCATGATGAGTATGCTTTTATTTGTCAATCTAGATATGTCTTTTCTATGTTGAGAAAATTCAATATGCAAAATTGTAAAGGCATAGATACTCCCATGGAGCAACATGTAAAAGATCCTATTAAAGGTGATGAAAGATCCTTCGAGGACATCACACTTTATAGGAGTCTTATAGGCTCTTTAATTTGGCTTACTATCACTAGACCCGATTTGAGCTATTGTGTGCACAAATTGAGTCAATTTATGCAAGATCCCAAGATCCAACATTGGAAGATGGCCAAGAGAGTTCTAAGATATGTATCTTCTACTCAAGATTATGGTTTATTGTACAAAAATGAAGATCTAACCATTGTTGGCTATTCGAATTCCGATTTTGCAAGTGATAAAATGGATCGAAAGTCCATTAATGCATATACTATCTTTCTTGGAGGCAATCTTGTGTCTTGGCTTTCAAAGAAGCAAGATACCATATCCCTATCATCTTGTGAGGCCTAGTACAAAGCACTCACTACAACAACTAAAGAGGTGCTTTGGATCAAGAGGTTAATCATGGAGCTAAAGTGCATCAAAGAGGATGATCTTCCCTTGATCAAATGTGACAACATATCGGCACAAGCTCTTGCAAACAATCCTATTTTTCATGCAAGAAGCAAGCATATAGAAGTGGCACACCATTTTGTAAGGGAAAAGCTCATTGGAGGTGAAATCAACTTAGAACATGTCGACACATCTTCATCTATTGCTGATTTTCTCACAAATCCACTTTGCAAAAGTGCCTTCTCAAAGCATAGGTCTAATCTTGGTCTTATATTAAGATTGATGCTTGATCCACATTAGATACATTTTTAGGAGTGTCAAAATATTGGAAAAATCTATCTAATGTTGTGAGTAGGGGTCCTAAAAATGCCAAAGATGAATTAAGCTCTTTTGGCCTAGTAAAGACCCATCTTAGAATAAAATATTCAAGATAGGTAGAAGTAGAAACTCAAGCTACCATGGGAATTGCCATTTGTACTTTACATGCCACATTTAATGCATGAAAAGACTAGGTGGCACAATTAGACATGGTGAGGTGGCTTGAATAAGTCTAGATAGCTTGAGAGGTGGATCCACAACTCCAATTCAACTCAAAGTAGGAGGAGAGTCCATGGATCTATATATATATGTGATGTACTCTCATTGAGAAGATGATGAAATTTGTGTGTAATGCAAATTTGGAGACAAGCTCTTTGTGCCCTCTCTAGCCGAGTTTTGTACTTTCTATTTTCTCTCTCTAGCCGAGTTGAGGTATTTATTATGTTTAGTCTTATGTTTTGTTGACAGATCTTGCTTGTAACACAATAATATTTCATGTATGATCAGCTTTCCTATTGACAACCAATGCTAGTCTGATCTTTATGGTATTATTGGGCTTAGAAGATCAAAAGTACATGTGTAGGGCGTCCCACACATGTGATTTCAGCACGACTGAGTTACTGAAAGAGAAATCTGAGTATGAAAAAATTATTGCGACAAGGTACCCCCCTAGCCCAAAAAAGGTTCGTCCCCAAACATACACCCAAGATGACCAAATGCGTGTTCTTCTCGCTAAGGTGGATATATCTAAAGACAATGGTAATGAGTCTTATAGCATAAGCGATGTATTTGACAATTTTGAAAAAAAATTCTTTTTCAACAGTTGACGTACCATGATCGTCATTGTTGGTTGGTGTCAGATAGAGATTTAAACCTTTATCATTTATGTAAATGACCGGATGTGTTAAAAAAGAATAAAAAAAAAAATACTGAATCAGAGAGTAGGATTGAAGTACAGAATGAATTTTCTGATAACAAGATTGATGTTGGGTAGACGATATGATGACAAGCTACACCCTTATCCTTGATCTTACCTATGGGATAAGGAAAAACATGAAGTTTATGTTTATTCACTTGTTCATTTTTCTACTTTGCTAATCTTGTTGTTTCGTGAATTTTTTCTCTATTCTGTATGTTATGAAAAAAAAAAATCATCCGCTGAAATTACAGCTATTTAGAAATTTTTCACAGCTTCTGGACGTTTTCGAATCTCTCAAATTTTTTGAGTTTTTCAAAACTTTTTCGAACTTTTCGAGATTTTTTGAGACTTCTGCAAATTTTTTTGAGAGCCTCAAATTTTTTGAGACTTTCGTGAATTTTTTGAGATTTTCGCAAATTTTTCCAGATCCTCAAATTTTTCAAGATTTTTGGGTTTTCGACTCTATTTGCACTTTTTCGAGATTTTTCACCATTTTCGCGAATTTTTCGAGTATTGTCAAAATTTCCAATCTTAAAATCTTTTGAATTTTATTGCGAATTTTTGTAATTTTCGAGAATTTTTAGAGTTTTCTACAATTTTTCAAGACTTTCGCGATTTTCATGAATTTTTCGAGATTTTTGGGTTTCTCGAATTTTTTGAGTTTTCGAGTATTTTCGCAAATTTTTCGAGTATTTTCGAGTGGTTTCAAATTATTTTCGAGGCGTTTCGAGATCAATTCGAGTGGTTCCGAGATTTTTCTGAATTTTTGAAACTATTCGAGATTTTTTTGAGGCGAAAATTTCTGAATTTTTCAAGTAATTTTTGAGATTTTTCGAGTGGTTCCGATATTTTTCCGAATTTTTGAGACAATTCGAGAAATTTTTGAGGCGAGTATTTCTGAGTTTTTTCGAGTAATTTTTGAGTGTTTTTCGAGGGTTTTTCAAATTTTTCGAGATTTATTCAACTTTTTGAATTTTTCACCTTTTTCAATTTTTTAAGGTTTTGGTATTTTTCGAGTTTCAATTCAGTTGAGATACCGTGAATCATATTTTTTTTTGAAAAAATTAAAATTTTGAATTGATAAAATATACTACATGTTATTAACACCACTACATTGTCCCAACTAACTTCTAAAGCAACACGAGGAATCTTGTTCACTAGGACATGACTACTAGAGGAGATGAAACGTTTGTTAATCATAAACCTAAGAAGCCAAGTGAGGCAATGGCTGTAATACTTTTTAAAGAACGAGAACGACACACCCAAGAAATCCACAACTTGAAGCAAGAACTCAAAAATGTGAAAACCTCCGAATCAGAGCTACCAATGAGTTGAGCAGTGCCAATAAGGAACGAGACTCTTGGAAGCGGAAGTACACTGAACTCAAGGAGACTAGTGACCGAAAACATATCAGCCACATGGAGGAGTACAAAGACAAGAAAAAATCATAGCCAACACCAAAGTGGAACTAGCTGCAACCAAAACTACCACAGCTACGCTAGCCAGGCAGTTGTATGAGTATCAGAGACAAAAGACAACAAAGGGACCAATCAGACCACAGAGTTCTCGTGACCCTCTACTCACATATCTAGTGAACCGAAAGGAGATTCTATCAGACAACCTGTTCTACAAAAAATTTGACGCGTATGGTTTGTATCTGCCTCCCATGGAATTTCTACTGGACAATCAGGTCTTTGAGTTGCGGCCATCCACTAGTTCTCAGCTCAGATTCAAATGGCCACTCATCCCAAGTAACTTTGAAAACTACAAAGACTCCTGTAAAAGTTTATGTAGATTCTCGATTATTGTCGCACACTACAAAGATGACATCATCAAACTGGCCGGTCACTATTCCTACTGCCTACAGAGATGGTTACTACAACCTTGGGGTCCTAAGTCAAAACCCACCAAAGTTCACCTTGCTAAATGGTGGTACAACCCTAATGAGCCAATGGAACTAGGAGCTAACCTAGTACTATACTTACAGGTATGTGATAAGTCTTCCAAGGAACGCAACTTTAAGTTCTTGGAAGGCGCCGACCCAACTTGTAGATGTGCCTGAAGTAGACCCCAATACGAATAGAAATGTGCAAGAATGCACTATAAACACCCACCTCACTATTATGCACCACATACTAGACACAATGCTGCAAGTCTCAGTTTTCCATGCATACATTTTCATTGCATCTCTACATAATTTTGAGTTGCATTGGGCATTTGCTAAATATTCCTATTGGGAAGATTGAGAGAGAAAAATTAGAAATAGAAACAGTACAGCGGGTGGGGAGTGACTCCATTACCCAATGGATAAAACATGGTTAAGCAAGCAGATAAAGAATTCAAGCAATCATGTTTTTCATGTCTCATCAAGGGAGTGTGTGGCTGATATCTTCACCAAAGCATTAGGAAAGGACTTTTTAATTAAGCATAGAACTCATCTTGGAGTAGTATCAAAATCTATACTAAAACTAGTTGAAGAGGGAATGTGAAAAATTCAACTAGTTAAGTTGAGTTAAATTGGCAATTTTGAGGACAACATAAAATTTCAACTTAGAGATAGATTTTTTTATGTCAATAAGGCCTTAAAATAGTGTTTTTACTATTTTTGACAAGTAGTGAACTTGACAAGGTCATATTTGGACCTATCCTAATTGGTTAGATTAGATATATTGCATCTAGTCAAGTTAAACTGGATTTTTGGTGAAGTACCTAGAAGTTACCATTTTAGGGAAAGTGGCCAAGTGACATTATGGCTGTTATAAATAGTTGTACCTATGTGGAGAATAAATCTTGGTGTTCTCATTTTGTATGGAGAACTTTTCTCTTTTGATTCTATGTCCATCTCTTTCATATTTCTCATGATATCTTGAGTTCTAATGTGTAGAATGTAATTTTTCTTCTTGTATTTTAATCCACACATGTGAATAATGATGTACTACTGCTATTGTATGGACAAGGATAGTATTATATTGGATATTAGTGATTTTGATCATATCTTCACGTATTTTCAAGTTCTAACATGATAGATGCATGAATTGATTCTAGATCCTTTTTATAGTTTTTAAGCCTTTTAAGTATGTTTGACGCCTTTTCCACTTTTTTGAGTGCTTTTCGTCTTTCTCCATTTCCTTCACTAACAGTCCGTAACATCCATCCACCAACATGACTTCCTCTTCCTCTACTGACAAAACTAGCATGAAACAGGTCATCACACGAGAGGTGCCTTCTGCCACCCATATCCGGGCCCTGTAGTCTGATGCCTTGATTAAACCTTAGCTTCAGGCTGATGGCCCTCTCCTTGAAGCAATGGGCTTTTACTGGGTGCTATTCTCTTTTGATATCAACATGGATCTCGCACTCCATGCCTATGCCACCTGGGACGAGCCAGTCGCGTTTCCATATCCTATACCAAGATACCACGTAAAGGTACGCATCAATGCTAACTCCATGGTCACCGTCGTGGCATAGTGTCCAGTGATCGCCAACCCATCTCCCATCGTATTAGGGATTTTTTACAACAGGGGGTTGGTCTCGCCAAAAAGCCCCAACAAGGAAAAGGGCCCACACTGCCCTTACGCAAATGACTAGGGTCAATTACCTCTTCCAACCCTGGGGGTCGTCCTAGTCACCCCGTACTCCCCAATCAATGAGAGATTCCAGGCTCTTAGAAGTATGATTGCTCATATGGGGGCTAGTAACAGAATCATTGGCAAGACTTTCACTGGGAGTTCCTAAAACCAATTCAAGATGTTGAAACCATACTCTTCTAGGATCATTCGCTGTCACTGTTAGATGCTACAGATGAGTGTACTGGTGGCTCAAATATTGGGGTTTGTGTAAGGGATTGTGTTATTTCTACGTATCGAGTGGAGGTGGCATCTGTCATGAGTGCCAATACCCGTCAATCACAAGCTCATATACCTCTAGATAACTATGTTCTCCCCAGTGCTGAACCCTAATCAAACTGTCACCAGGTAGTAGGTTATGATGGAATTCTGGGGTGTAGAAGTGGTATCATAATATTCCTCTTCTATACATTTGGCAAACATCACCGAGTGATGGAAGGAGTTGATACTCAATTCTACTCATATGTAACTGTCCATTTTTTATTTCTGTGGTCTTTTATCAAAGCATTTCCCTTAGAGACTGTCCCTAACCTCATGTGTTTGGCGTTATGCTCTCTAGGGTGGTTTTGCACTTGTAGGTCCTCATTTGACGAATATATATTTCTTTAGGGTCTATACAAGATTCGCTCGTTGATTCTATGTTTTGTGTCAGTGAGGTACAAGTTAAACGTACCGCTCTATTTGATAAGTGGTAGTATTTCGCCATCCGTCAGGTCTAGACATTTCCAACAGTGGGTGTGACTAGTGAGACTAAACCAAAGCGACGTATTTCGACCTCATATGGTGGACTGCCCGCTCTTGTGTTTCAAAGAAATCGGGCCCAGATTTTAAGTTAGCAACTTTATATAACAGAGTAAGGATGTGCTTGCTCAATAATAACCATCAATAACGCATGACAATTGAGTAGTATCAATTGACTATTCATCTTCCCTTCAATAGGGAAACGATTTTTCCAAATCATGTCACATACAATGATACCAATGATATAGCTAGCATGCTAATAATGATACGATTCAAAAACTTTCAACATGCATATCATCACGTTCTACATACTTCGGCAAAGCTACACGCTTGTTAACTCAAGTGGATTTGAAATAACAAGTACATGTTTCTAAACATCAAAGGCCCATACAAGATAGGACAGTCAAATTGTCATTATCGTATTTCTTGCAATTAACAACCTTTCATGCATCACTTTACATCCCTTCATCCTTTAGTCTAACCGGTTAGTAGTGCTTTATCATGCATAATTAAAAGCATGCACACATAACATCGTAAGCATTCCATTGAGATTACATTCATCATACAGATAGCAATTTTGAAAAGAAGCATTACCTCAAGTGTGATTGAGAAAAACCAGCTTATCGCAAGAGGTGTCTAATCATGAATGCAGCTTTCTATTGGTAGCTTGTCTTGCTTTCACCGATTGACATTATGTTGGTATAAACCCTCAGACAGGTAGGTAGAAAGTTGTCTAACAAAAGTCAGTAGCATTATAGGCAATATCGTAGGAACTAACAGCGATGGTATCTGTTGTTGGGAATGACAGGAGGGTGTGAGAAACAAAACAACTCGAAAAGAAAACAAACTCGAAACTCAAACGAGAAACAAAATCGAACGGAAAGTGTTCGTGCGCAGCTGAATGAGCTTATTACTCTTTCCCGAAGCATGACTACGCCTATCAGAAATGAACAGAACGTTCGTGATAGAATCACGGTCGATCTGATTACGTAGCCAAACATTAAGCAACAAAACATCAGAAGAATAATTTGTCGTAAACAACTAGACAAATTATTAGTCGTGAATGATTCGCGAAGAGCTAGACTGAGCTCGACTGATAATCAGTCGCGAATTAGTTGTGAAAGACAAGACTAGATATTAGTCGCCAACAGCTAGACTAATAATAATTCGCTAAGAGCATATCACTAGATTGAGCAATAAGAGAGTCAGACAGAATGTCACGAAAAGCATAGCAATATTGACACAAATCTGAATGCAGAACAAAACAGAGTTGTTATCTGATTAAGTATAGCAAAATACACATGTCAATAATGTTGTGGAGCACAAGACAATAGCGGACGAAACAGTGTACTCTACAAAGCTAATTCAATCTCTAAAAGAAATGAACCTGTTACTAACAATACAAAAGAATCAATGCGCAAGGCATCTACTTCGTCTATCTCTGATAAGTTTTTGATGCTATTATGTTACACTGAATATGCAAATGGTATTCAATATATACACAATTTTATAGGTGTGCAGATGAAGAAAGTACAAAGTGGATGTGTTGTCTGTAGGAGATCATGGGTGGCTGCTGTCGTTGTCAAATCTGTTAGCACAGTTGCATGGAATGAGCGTGAGAAGGCCGCGACGTCAGCCTTTGCTGAAATGAACGTTGGTGAAGATGCAAAAAGTGTGACACTCTGACAAATACCTTAGGATTTGATTTACAGGGTGCTTTCACTTTTCCTAGAGCACCTTCAACATTTTGTAAGGCAGTGTCACCTTTTTTGCTTGTCACAAATCACGTGAAAAAACACAGTGTCGCATTTTTCGTCTTTTTTGCTCGTGAAAAATTACTTGTATTTATGCCGACAGTCGAGTTTTTTGCCTATCTTATTTTACATGTAAATATGCAGACTGTGCGACAATATGAAAAAAAATACAACATGAATAGATCAGACTAAAATAGGATTTAAGAGAGCAGAAGAGATAAATCCAACACCCTCCTCTTAATCTAGATCCGTGAATGCCTTGCTCGTCAGACTGAGCAATGCACAAAATTTGTTGTGTGCATTAACACTTAATGCCTTTGTGAATATATTTGCAACCATGTCCTACGTTCTACAGTACGTTAAGCTCATCTCCTTGTTATAAACCTTGCCCTTGATGTAGTGATATCTGATTTCAATGTGCTTACTCCTAGAGTGAAATCTAGGGTTGGCCGATAAGGCAATAGCACTCTGATTATCACAGAATAAAATTGTGGGGTTGTACTAGTACAAATTAATGTCTGCCAATAAATTTCTCAACCAGAATGATTTCTTAATAGATTGAGAAGCAGCAATGAATTCTACTTCTGTAGAAGAAAGTGCGATAGAGGATTGCTTACGACTGTTCCATGAGATAGGACCGCCATTGAAGAAGAATGTAAATCCAAATGTGGACTTACGATTGTCTACATCTCCTCCCCAGCTTGCACCAGAATATCCACTGAGCTGATGAAGATTGTCGTTGTTGACATCTCCATAGCAGATGCACTGGTCCATGGTAGTTCGAATATATCTCATGACTCTTATGAGAGCCTTCCAATGGGTAATGTCAGGATTAGTCATATATTGGCTGAGTGAGCTTACTGTAAAAGAGATATTTGGCCTTGTACAAACCATTGCGTACATGAGAGATCCAAGTATCGATCGATAAGGATACTCTCTCATTTGCTCCTCTTTCTGCTTGGTCTGGGGACATTGGTTCTTTGACAAATGCAGGCATGGATCCATCGGTGAGTGAGCTAATTTACAATTCATTAGATTGTATCTGTTAAGAACATTGTGAAGATGTCTTTGTTGAGTGATGTAAATCAGTCATCTTGCTCTGTCTCTGTGGATCTGAATGCCCAAAAAAAAGTGAGCTTCGTCCAGATCAGTCATGTCGAACTCTAAAAATAGCATCTGCTTAGAATCTTTGACCCTTGATATTGTTGCTAAAGAGCAATGTATCATCCACATATAAGGTGATGATAATGAAGGATTGCTATATTGACTTGGAATAGACGTTGCAATTAGCAGTAATTGGTTGGAATCCTTGTTCGATGAGGAATGTGTTGATCCTCTGAAACCAAGCTCTGGCAGATTGTTTCAAGTCGTAAAGTGCTTTGTGGAGTTTATAGACATGATTCTTCATACCTTCCAAAATGTATCCTTCGGGCTGGATCATGTAGATGTCTTCTTGTATAACTCCTTTCAGATAGGCTGTTTGCACATCAAGTTGATGTACTTCGAGGTCGGCAGCTGCAGCATAAGATAGGAGGGCTCATATCGACGAATGCTTGACTACTGGACTGAAAGTCTCATTGTAGTCGATGTTGGGGATCTGAGTGAATCATTGAGCTACTAGTCTTGCCTTCCTTCGGTCAATTACTCCATTGGCATTGTATTTGATCTTGAAGATCCATTTTCAATCAATGATATTGCAGCCAATAAGAGCTTTAACTAATGACCATGTCTGGTTCTTGATTAGAGAGAAATACTCTCTGTCTGTAGCTTATCTCTAGAGATCAGAGTCTGGTTGGCTATGTGCCTCTTCGACTGGCGTCGGTTTTTGTATCAAGAGACATGCAAACTCAGGAGTATACCTTGTGGGCTTTGTGTGCACTCGGCTTGATCTTCTAGGAGAATTCGACTGACGAACCATTCTTGGAACTTGTTGCTGGGTAGCAGCAACGTCTTCGTCTAATTCGCTATTAAGAAGTAGGTCAACAATGGACACGCCTAAGCCAGAAGCTCAAACAGTCGTGTCAATGGCAGGTGATGAAGGTTCTCCTAGAGCAATATCCTTGCCTTTGATGTCGACGAACTGATCCTCGATAAAGACTGTATCCCAACTATATAAGATTTGTTGGGTATCAGGATCATACAGCTTGTATGTATTATCAGATGAAGTATATCCAATCAGGACAAGGGTAAGCACGCCGAGGAAAGTACTTCTTCTTATGCTTTCATCACATCATTTGAAGAGCCTTCAAATGTTAGTGAAGCAGTCTTGAGACCTTGGAAATCCAACTTCTTCCTCGTGTCTTTTGGAATCTGCGCATAGGCAATGCATCCAAACACTCTTAGGTTCTTCACAGAAGGCTTAGAGCCTGTCCACACCTCGTGGGGTGTCTTGCCTGAGAGGGCCTTGGTCGAACATCTGTTCTGGATGTAAGTTGTAGTGGAGACAGCTTTGGCCCAGAGTCTCTTGGGCAGTGGTGCATGCACTAACATACATTTGGCTGATTCAACCAGGGTACGGTTTTTTCTCTCGGCTAAGCCATTAGACTGAGGACTATAAGGAGTAATGAATTGCTACTCAATGTCTTGGCTTTGGCAGTACTTCTTAAACTCGATAGATATATATTCTCCACCATTGTCTGATCTTAGAGCCTTGATCGTCCTTCTAGTCTCCTTTTCTACACATTCCTTGAAGATTCTGAAGTAGTTGAAGGCTTATGATTTCGTTTTATAAAGTACACCATAGTCTTTCTAGAGAATTCATCAATTAAAGTTATAAAATACTTTGCATCCTTCAGCAAAGGATTTTTCATCGGGCCACAAATGTCTGAATATACGGTTTCTTAGTCTGTTTCTATAAAATTGCCTTCCTCTATATTAGGAAGGACTTTTACTCTTTTTTGATCATATAAAATAAGATCTGCATCCTGAACAACTTGAAAGGCTGTTAAGACATGAGCAGCTTCCTTTTGAGGGCCCTCGATTGCAGATGCAACTCTTACACCGTACTGGGCATAAGTTCTGATCAACTCTTGCCGAAATCTATATACATCATCAGGAGTATACGACTCGAGAGTGAATTGTCATCACAAAACACGAGAATCAACAAATTACAAACAATGACAGTAAAAAAATATGAATCAGAATGAAATGAACTACAAATGAACAGAATATTACTTTTTTAATATCTACATCCACTTGTAATTTTTATACCATTCAAAAAATAGCTTTGTATTGTACAGGAAACCATGCACAGCTAAAAGCGTCTTTTTGTTGTACACACTGCATATATAGAACGAAAATTAGTAATATTATGGTAGAAATTTTATTTATGCTATGACAAAACATTTGAATTAAAAAAGGAATACATGCATATTAGAGATAAATTGAATATACCTTCAGAGATTTAATGGTTATCTCTCCAATTGAAGTTGTCGTTGTCGATATTTCTTGAATGGCATCATGAAGTAGAGAATCAAATTCTCTATGTGTATTTGCAGCTGAGTTTAATTTTACACATAGAAAATTTGATACTCCCTCCTTATTTATCTTTGCAAAAAGAATGTTCAAGCTCCAATGCCGACTGCAACAACCAAGATACAAATATTGATAAATTCATATTTCTGAAACAATCCAAATTAAAACAACAAAAACAAAAGAGCAATCCAAATTAAAGCAACAAAAACAAAAGAGCAATCTTTACTTATTTTCATATGGAATCAAATAGAATTTTGCCATAGGACTGCATTCAATAAAATAGACAACCTTCTCAAAATTGGTTTCTTTCGCCTTTACCGCTCCCATGAAAAATGGACTAACAACAAAAACTGTACCATGGGAATCGAAACTAATACTATTTTGCAAAAAAAAAAACTTCGGCCTCTACTATTACATCTGAAATTTTTGAGGTCTTATCTTTTAGCTCGGCACAAAATTTGGGACCTAATCTAATTCTACATGTATCTGGAAGAAAAAAATCAAAAAAGTTGTCGAGAAGATCAATTTTGTTAGCTAGGTAGGTCTCGTATTGATTATAATGGTCAGAATTAAAAAAATCCTGGGCTGGATCGTAAGGAATTCTCACAAAAAGATTATGTACAGGAGTAGAAACAGAAGTGAAAACAATATTTATAGATTTCTCTGTTATTTTGTCTAGCTCCTCTTGGATAATCAACACTTTTGGTGATGAAACCTGTTGAGGAGCTGGACGATTAATAGGAGGAGAAATGGGTGAAGATTCTCGATATGAGTCAGATTCTCCAGCATCTTACTCAAAGCTCAGGAAGACACGGGGTCTCTTGGCCGGGATACGTCTAGGAAGAAGAGAAGCAGCTGGCCTTCGAGATCCAGCCTTCTTGAGGACAGGCTGCTTTCTCTTCCTCCTAGAGGTAGTAGGCAAATCGGTTCTATCCAGAGGCAGGTCTCTGGAGGTGCTGGCATTATCAACATGCAGACTAGAATATCTGTCCCGAAGCCTTTTGAGAATGATGAAATCCTTTGGCATGATGGTGACACGCTTACCATGCACTGCCAAAAGACAAGTATCCCCAAAAAATTGGGACAGAAAATCTTCTGTAGCACCCAAGTAAAAAGAGACCAACTCGAGTTTCCTACACATGTACATATCTTCATTTCAATAAAACAGATTGGTTCTCTTGTGAAATGGATTTATGAATGTCCTTGCTCTCTGTCACTTTTCCTCCATCTCTCATGCTTTTGTTGAGTTTTGCTAATTGTTGGATCTGATTGTTATTAGGATTGCATGTTTTTATACTTTTATGAGGGAGAAAGGAAGAGAGAGAAAGAGTAAGCTATCTTCATTGTGGATCTAGTGTTAATGGATGTAGTGTTAATGCTTAGGGTTAATGGATGTTAGAGTTAGATCTGAATCTTCCATTCATGCTGAAATCTGAACTATATTATCGCTCTCATGGGAATGAATCTACGCATGACAACTAACTTCATCTCCTTGATGCTAGATTGATTAGATCTTGGGTTGAGGATAGGCAAGGAAAGAAACCCACTACACCAATTTTAAAACAAAATCTCAAACTGATTGGTACTGCCATCTGTGCAACACATCATTCCACAAAACAAAATTTTGCCAATTTAATTCCCAGGGTCACCTAATGTGGCACTACGGTTTGGAGCTCCAATGAATCAACAACGCATGGCATTGCCTGCACCTCCAAGGCCACCTAACAATCAAGTGGCCCAAGTAAACTTAACAATGACAGAACACGAAATCCCACCATAATTTGAGCAACAACAGTGGTATGGACCATATGAGACATACGTTGATCCAGCCATCAACAAATATTTTGCGACATACGCTGCTCAAGCTCAATGACAAGGTGGAAGAATTTACAACTGTTACAGATGCGAAGAAAGGCATAGAATCACCGAATGTCCTCATAAGAGCATATAGACACCCTTCTGCCAAGAATGCGGATACGAGCATTGTTAAAACTTGGAGCAAGCTCGTCATTGAACTTGATCGCGATGCAATCAATGGCAGCTCCAGAAAGGAAGCCAAAAAATCTCCAATTCTCCATGTTCTTGTGTTACCAGTTATGTGAGCCCAGAAACGGAAGGTAGAGGCACCATCACCACCCTCGTCAGTACCACTGGCAGATGATCAGCCTTTGGCCACAGGACCATATCCTAACGCCAAGGAAGAAGGTCAACAATATTGGAGAATACGCCATTGGATACAGGATGGCTAGGCAAAGGAAGCTGCACAAGCCAAGGAAAAACTTGCAGAATCTCAAGCCTTAGAAGTTCCAACACCACTCATAGGCCCACCATCAAGAACAGATATTAACGACTATTTGCACCATCAAAAAGTACCATTCCATATGGGAGAGCCTGAGGTTCCACAAACAGAATTGATCACCAGTCTATTGATTAGCCGAATGAACTTATTTCTCGGAGAGTTCTTGCAGATTGCACCACAAGCAAAGAGCATTATGGCAGAGTGTATCAATTCGGAACCTGAACCAACAATGAAAGAACCCTTGTACTATGTCAGGTACGAAGGAACAAGTAATGTTCTCAATATTGGAGTAGCGTGAGAAAGTGAGCAATACAATATCACCTTGCCAATCAAGCACAAGAGATACGAGGACGAAGCGGCAGTGGTAGATGGAGGACCGGGTGTCAATTTGATCTTCACTACTTTTATCAGAAATGGAGTTTGCAAGGACTGAAGCTAGCAAAATTTCAACCTAGCAAATCAATCATGTGTTAAACCAAAAGGTGTAGTTGAAAATATCTTAGTAAAGATGGCAAGAGTGCAGTTTGTAATCACTTTTGTGGTGATGGAAATACCACAATCTCCCTCCACCTACCGAGTTCTGCTAGGAAGGCCTTGGTTGAGAGTCACACAAGTGATTCACAACCGGGGGATAGGAAAACTCACTTTCAAAAATAGAGAATAGGTAGTAAAGGTAGATCATGTTGGGATGTATAGTCCGTGGATTTGAACAGGTCAAACAATCGGATAGGGACGATCCTACTACTGCGCAAAGGCAGTTGTTGACTAATTTCCTCGATGCGTGCACTACTACAACAGCAGGCGAACGCAAAATAGAGTGCATAGTTTGCAGAAGCGGAAGAGCAAAAAATTAGACAAATCGATCAAAGAGTCAGACTGTTGAAATATTGGAAAAATCTATCTAATGTTGTAAGTAGGGGTCCTAAAAATGCCAAAGATGAATTGAGATCTTTTGGCTTAGTAAAGACTCATCTTAGAATAATTCAAGGTAGGTAGAAATAGAAACTCGAGCTACCATAGGAATTGCCATTTATACTTTGCATGCCACATTTAATGCATGAAATTACTAGGTGGCACAATTAGACATATTGAGGTGGCTTGAATAAATCTAAATAGCTTGAGAGGTGGATGTATAACTCCAATTCAACTCAAAGTAGGAGGAGAGTCCATGGATCTATATATATGTGATGTACTCTCATTGGGATTATATTAAGATGAATGTCTCAAATGACATCTTAAGAGAAATTGGTGCTTGTACTAATGCCAAAGATGCTTGGGATACTCTCAAGTCCATGTATGAGGCAAAGAATACTTCTAGACTTCTAACACTAAGAAACAAGACAAGAGTATAAACTCTTGAAAATGGAAAGGTAGTCTCTCAACATTGATGGTAAAGCCCTCTTTACCAAAGACAAGCACAAGACAAGAAGTAAGAATCAACACCAACCCTCTTCAAGCAAGAACAATCTTATTTCCAAGGAGAAAGGAGAGGAGGATGAGTCCTCTCAAGCTTTCACATCCAAGAAGAAGAAGAAAAACATCAAGTGGTTCTTTTGTGGAAATAAGGGGCATTATGCCACCAATTGCTTCGAGAAGAAGAGTCAATTCAGGCAAGCCAACATTTCCAATGAAGAGAAGGAAGATGCTCATGCAAGTGATGGAGAGGAATCTCTTATGTTCTCGAGTTTTTCTTCATCAGCTTTCAAGAAGGATGGTTCGTGGTACATCGACAGTGGAGCTTCCTCACATATGTGTAGCTCCAAGCATTCTTCTTCATCCATGACACCTTATGAAGGAGCCAAGAAGTCCATCTACACAGCAAATGATCATGAGTGTGCTATTGAAAAAATAGGGATCATTTTCTTAAAGCTTTCATCATCAAAAGTACTTTCTCTGTCTAAAGTACTTTTTGTTCCTAAGTTAACAAAAAATCTTATTAGTGTTGGGCAATTGCTTGATAGTGGACTAGATGTGAATTTCAATGTTGATACATGTACAATCAAGAAGCATGATGAGATCCTTGCATTTGGGTCTAGATATGGTGGAATCTACAAGCTTGATCCCAAAGAGTATGCTAACTCTTGTGATGGTGCGTTTGTTTCTCATATTTCTTTGGAGGAACTATGGCATAGAAGGTTGGGGCATCCTAACTATAGTTCTATGGTGTCCATGGTCAAGAAAGCCAAAGCTATTGGCTTGCCTAATCTTATCTCCAAGAATCTCAAGCCATGTGAGGCTTGTGCCATATCTAAATCGAATAAGAAGCCTTTTTCAAAGTCATCTATTAAGACTACACATCCATTGGAGCTCATACACTCGGATGTGCACTTCTCATCTTCAAAGAGCAAGGGTGATGCTACTTGCTTTGTAACTTTCATTGATGATTTCACAAGATTTGCTTGGTTATATCTTCTAGCTTCAAAGTCTATGGTGTTTGACTATTTCCTAAAGTTCAAAGCTCTAGTTTAAAAGCAATTTTCATACAAAATCAAGATTCTTAGAAGTGATAGAGGTGGTGAGTACACTTCCAATAAATTTCATGATTATTGTGAGCTTGAAGGCATTAAAAGGGAGTTTTTTTGTGCATATACACCATCTCAAAATGGGGTGGCTGAAAGAAATAATAGAACCTTGTGTGAATGTGCCAAAACCATTAGAATTGAGGCATCCTTGCCAAAAGACTTTTGGGATGAGGCCATCAATTGTTCAAATTATCTTTGCAATCGACTCCCTAATGTTGCACTTGGAGGAAAGTCACCATATGAAGCACTTTATTTTAAGAAACCTAAGGTTGATCACCTTAGAGTATTTGGATGCATATGCTTTGTCCATATTCCCTTGGAAACAAGAAAGAAGGATGATCCTTGTGAAAGCAAAGGAGTAATGGTTGGATATTCATCCAACAAGAAAGCCTATCGAATCTACATGCTCTCTACTTCTAAAGTAATTGAAAGTAGAGATGTAGTTTTTCATGAAGAAGAAAAGTCCAATCTTGGAGGGGCCAAGATCAAGCAACCTCATAATTTATCACCTTTTGTTATTGAAGACAATCAACATATGGAGGGGTCGAGATTTGAAGATGAAAGTCCTCGGATTTTCACTCCTAGAAGATCCATGAGGGAGAGATCCGAGCCTAAGAGGCTCACTTATGATGACAAAGGAAAACAAGTGGATCTTGATTCCACTTATGCTTATTTTGTTTCTCATGAGGAGCCCAAAGATGTCCAAGAAGCCCTCAATACCAAGGAGTGGTATGAGGCCATGAAGATTGAATATGATGCCTTGATCACCAACCACACATGGGAGCTAGTGGATCCACCACCTAACATGCACATCATTGGATGCAAGTGGGTGTTCAAGATCAAGTACAATCATGATGGCTCCATCAACAATTACAAGGCAAGATTATGTGCTAAAGGCTTTGCACAAATATATGGCCTTGACTATGAAGAAACCTTTGCTCCTGTAGCAAAGATGGTGACAATAAGAATCATAATCTCCCTTGGCTTATTTTTCAAGTGGAAATTGTATCAACTTGATGTCTCCAACGCTTTTTTGAATGGCTATCTTGAGGAGGAGATATACATGGATCAACCTCAAGGATTCATCAAGGATAAATCTAAGGTGTGTTTGCTATTTAGAAGTCTTTATGGCTTGAAGCAAGCACCTAGAGCATGGTATTCAAGACTCAACAACTTTCTACTTTCATTAGGATTTGTGCTTAGTGACTATGATCCTTTTATGTACTTAAAGTTTGATGGTAGTAATATTGTCATTCTTCTAATCTATGTAGAAGACATTATTCTTAGTGGAAGTTGTTTGATGCTAGTTCAAGAAACCAAAGATGCATTCGGAAAAGAATTTAAAATGCAAGATCTAGGAGAGATCCATTACATTTTGGGCCTTGAATTGATTTTCATGATGAGTATGCTTTTATTTGTCAATCTAGATATGTCTTTTCTATGTTGAAAAACTTCAATATGCAAAATTGTAAAGGCATAGATACTCCCATGGAGCAACATGTAAAAGATCCTATTAAAGGTGATGAAAGATCCTTCGAGGACATCACACTTTATAGGAGTCTTATAGGCTCTTTAATTTGGCTTACTATCACTAGACCCGATTTGAGCTATTGTGTGCACAAATTGAGTCAATTTATGCAAGATCCCAAGATCCAACATTGGAAGATGGCCAAGAGAGTTCTAAGATATGTATCTTCTACTCAAGATTATGGTTTATTGTACAAAAATGAAGATCTAACCATTGTTGGCTATTCGAATTCCGATTTTGCAAGTGATAAAATGGATCGAAAGTCCATTAATGCATATACTATCTTTCTTGGAGGAAATCTTGTGTCTTGGCTTTCAAAGAAGCAAGATACCATATCCCTATCATCTTGTGAGGCCTAGTACAAAGCACTCACTACAACAACTAAAGAGGTGCTTTGGATCAAGAGGTTAATCATGGAGCCAAAGTGCATCAAAGAGGATGATCTTGCCTTGATCAAGTGTGACAACATATCGGCACAAGCTCTTGCAAACAATCCTATTTTTCATGCAAGAAGCAAGCATATAGAAGTGGCACACCATTTTGTAAGGGAAAAGCTCATTGGAGGTGAAATCAACTTGGAACATGTCGACACATCTTCATATATTGCTGATCTTCTCACAAAGCCACTTTGCAAAAGTGCCGTCTCAAAGCATAGATCTAATCAAATATTTGAAAAATCTATCTAATGTTGTAAGTAAGGGTCCTAAAAATGCCAAAGATGAATTGAGCTCTTTTGGCTTAGTAAAGACTCATCTTAGAATAAAATATTCAAGGTAGGTAGAAGTAGAAACTTGAGCTACCATAGGAATTGTCATTTGTACTTTGCATGCCACATTTAATGCATGAAAATACTAGGTGGCACAATTAGACATATTGAGGTGGCTTGAATAAGTCTAGATAGCTTGAGAGGTGGATTCATAACTCCAATTCAACTCAAAGTAGGAGGAGAGTCCATGGATCTATATATATATGTGATGTACTCTCATTGAGAAGATGATGATTTTTGTGTGTAATGCAAATTTGGAGACTAAGCTCTTTGTGCCCTCTCTCTCTACTCGAGTTTGTACACTCATATTCTCTCTCTAGCCGAGTTGAGGCATTTATTGTACTTAGTTTCATGTTTTGTTGATAGATCTTGCTTGTAGCACAATAATATTTCTTGTATGGTTCGCTTTCCTATTGTCAATCAATGCTAGTTTGATCTTTATGGTATTATTGGGCTTAGGAGATCAAAAGTACATGTGTAGGGCATCCCACACGTGTGAATTCAACAAGACATAAAATCGAAATAGCAAAACATACAATTCTGGCAAGAACTCTGAACACAATAAAAGACAGTGATTGATTCAGATTAATGTATTGAAATACATGTCTGATTGATGCTATGAGCACAAGACAATAGTGGTAAAAACCACGTGCTCAAGAAGATAACTCTGATTTGTAGAAACTATGAGCTTATTCCTGACAATCAGTCTGAAAAAAAGTATCGATGCATAAAAGCATCTACAGTATCTGTCTCTAGATCACACTACTTAGTGTATATGTTTGGTATATATAAAAAATTAGATTATAATAGTCATCTATATACAATTTACATTAGTGCAGATGAGTGTACAAGAAGGTGGCATGGAGCCGTTATGCCATCTGGAGTAGATTATAATAGTCATTTATATACAATTTACATTAGTGCAAATGAGTGTACAAGAAGGTGGCATGGAGCCGTTATGCCATCTGGAGTAGATCGTGGTGGTTGTTGTCATTGTCAACGTAGTTGCTCAGTACAGTAAGTGAGCGTGAGAGAGCTTTGACTATTCGGAGTCAAGCATGTTGCTATCAATAGTCGATTAGTCGGTTGGGTTGATAAGTCGGGCCTCCCGATAAGTCGGCCAAGTCGGGCCTCTGAACAAGTCGGCTAGTCGGACAAGTCAGATGTCTCTTTTATGCCTGTCTTTAACTATAGAAAATTTGCGTAGACTGTGCAACAATGTTTATAAAACTGCAGCAATATGAATGGAACTAGATTAATATGAGATTTATGAGAGTAGAGGAAATAAATCCAATAGATCCAACCACTTGGGCGGTGAAACCTATTACACGCAAGGTTAATGATGGCTCCTACACCACAAAGCACAACATTGATCACCCAAGGCAAGCCAATGGGGGGTCATTACGATTTTTAATCTAACATTGTGCATTGGATGGAAAGATTAGCCACAGTTGAATATATTGTCTAGGCATGCATGTCATCTTGATTCAGATACAAAACCCAGCACATCTTTACCAAAAGGATACACTCTAGACACAATTATAACTTATGTTAGTTACTATAAGATTAAACGTTGTTAGCAACAGACTAAAATCAATAAAACATTATGGCATGTGTATTGTAAGTCCACGCATGAGTATATCCTTGTTAATAAACTTTTACCATGTCACGTGTTTTGTAAGTCCATAAGTAGAAACTTAAATAAATGTTGTGTCGTCGATGTAGCATAGGGGTTCATCGCTGGGAGCGGCAACCTCACCTTCACCTACATAGCAAGAAGAGAGATGGAGAGGAGAGAGAGGAGAAAGAGAGTGGAGAGAGGGAGAGAGAGAATCTGAGGTTGAGAAAGGCTTTGGGGGCTCGAGCGCCTACCCAAAGCTATTCTATCCCAACGTAGGGAGAGAGGGAGAAGAGAGAGAGAGAGAGAGAGAGAGAGAGAGAGAGAGAGAGAGAGAGAGAGAGAGAGAGAGAGAGAGAGAGAGAGAGAGAGAGAGAGAGAGAGATGGAGATGGAGAAACCAAGGGAGTTTTATTAGAATGAGAATGAAAGATGATACAATACAAAGGAAATGGCTCCCTCTTATAGATTTTAAAGGTAAGTCTCCTTCACTCTCATTGGCCACTTCATTGGGACAAGGATTCTAATCCAAGCCTTTAAAATAAACACAACTTAAATCTATTGGTGCTAAGAAAGCACAAGGGCAATCACATGATTTAAGTTGGGCCCTTTTAGCTTTTCTATTTGCAACTTGACTTAGGGCCTCTAATGTCATTTTAGAGTTTAAAGTCCCTAGTCTCTTATTCCTAGGAATTACAACTTGCTACTTGTGCTCATTGGTGGCTGGGCTTATACACACAGGACGCCAGTGCCTTGCACTTATTATTCTACTGTACTGTGTCGGGGCCCACTAGGAAAGGCTTGGCCAATAGTCTTTTAAGTGGTGGGACCCACTTATTTATTTGTATACATAAAATACCCACAACAGGGTCCACGGCCCAAAGTAGTGTCGGTCCCTTAGCACTAGGCTGGAACTCTCGTGAAGGGGCGCTGTTGTCGGTTCTTTTATTGCTGGGACATGGCTGCTCTAGGAAAAGCGTGGATAGAATTTGCTTACATAAAACTTGAGGTTTTATTGGTGGATAATCAGCAAGAAACTTGCCAGATTTTCAATAATACCCATAAGGGTCTGGTGGCCATTCCGGATAATCTTGTTCATCAACAATTGGGTAGTAGAGACATTCCATCAGAGTATCCCAAGATAAAACTGGATCCTCATAGATTGGCGCAATTGGTCCCAACATCATGGACTCCCCCAAATCATAATGTGGATACGACATGCTTGCTTGACTCTCTTGTCTGTCCAGGTATTCATGGTATGCCATAACCTGAAGACTTTCCTCAGCAGTCAATATCAAAGATTTAGGACAAGGCTTTGTCATTGTAGGTGCTGGTGCTTATTGTACTGGAGGCCTATTTGGGCTTGGATTCCCTGGATTTGGCCTTTGAAGAATGGATATACTCAAATTTGGTGTTGGTTTGGGCTACTGCATTATGGAACAATGAGACTTTGGTTGAATCTTGCTCGTTGAGGGACAATCATCAACTTTAGTCTTCCCTTGGTCATTGCACTTCCCCGTTGAAGGCTACGTAATGGCACTTTTCCTTGGATCTTGTGTTGAATTGCCTTCAAGTTGCCCTGTTGACGCTAGTCCCCTTTGTACTTCATCACTAAGAATTCTTTGCAGTGATTGTGCCAAGAGACTTGGTAAAATCCGTTGGACTTCGTCGGATGCCAATTTCTTGAGTTCCTCAATTACCATTGGTGTGATGGATTCTACCATCTCTGTCTTCTGTGATGGTTTTACTTGTTTGCCCGAGGGTATCTTTGCGTACTTTGGGACTTTTGCCAGATTGTCCTCTTCGTCACTCGTTTCATAACCCGGTGGCACTAAGATTTTTCTTTTGTAGTACGTTCGAGGTGGAAGGGTTACCCCAGGTGCATGTTGGTCTACATTGTGAAAAGTACAGTACTAAGGACCATAAATGGATCTTTGAATGATCCACAAGGTGATTGTATGCTTGTTAAACAATCTATCAAAAACTAGTCATCAGAAAACAAGATCTAGTTTAGCAGCTTGATAGAAAACAAGTAGAGACAATCAAAGCATTGATCAAATAGTCTAATCCAACTCCACACGTGTGGAAATAAGGCTGTAGTACGGCCTGTAGACAGTGTTTACAAATTGCCAAAGCTGGGTTTCATTGGAAAAATGGAGTAATCACCATACAATGAGAGGAAACTCGAGTTTCTCCTTGAGGCTCCAAAAAGTTTCTATCTTCTCACTATGGAGAATGGAAATACATAGTAAAACACACTTCCTTTGCAAAGTTAGGTGAAAATCCAGCATGTAATAAGGAAGTAGACTCCACTTTCTTGCCCTAATGTGAAAACCCTAGCCTAGATCCAAGAGTCATGCTTGGTAGGTGCATGGTAGGTACAAATCTCATCATAAATCATGGTCTAGATCCTACAAAGTAGGAATCACTACCAAATAGACACAACCACTCCTCTTGACTCGTGGTAACCTAATTTAGGTGTGTATGTACAAGTGGCACTTTGGCCATTCAAGTAACCAACAAACAATATTGACAAAATGTACAATATTCTACATGGCTAGATTTGCCAATGTAGGCAATTTTTCACACTCCTCCTCAAATCTAGCCTTGGAGATCACAATGCTTTTATCAATAACTCCAATTGAAGATCTAAGCTTGACAAATGAATCTTTAGGTAAAGGTTTAGTAAACAAATCAGCCAAGCAACTTGATGATGGCACATGTTGGAGCTTGATCTCTTTAGCTTGCACTTTTTCCCTCACGAAATGATGAGCAATTTCGATGTGTTTGCTCCTTGCATGGAATGTAGGATTAGTTGAAAGTGATTGGGCTGATTGGTTGTCACAATAGATGATAGGGATCTCCTCCTCCATGACATGAAGCTCCACCAATAGCCTTTCGAGCCACAAGACCTCCTTGCATGTTGATTTCAAGGCCTTGTATTCGGATTCTGTGGAAGATAGGGAGATGGTATCTTGCTTTTTGGAAAGCCATGATAATACTCCATCACATAGAAAGGTGGCAAAGTCACTTGTTGATCTTCTATCCACTTTGTCACCTGCAAAATCCGAGTCACTATAGGCTCTTAAGCCAAGATTAGTTCCTCTATACAAAATACCAAAATTCTTAGTGAATGAAATGTATCTAAGAACTCTTTTGGCCATCTTCCAATGTGAAACTAGAGGACTTTGCATGAATTGGCTTAACTTTCCAACACTATAACTAAGATCAGGTCTAGTTATAGTTAAATAGATCAAGGAGCCAATAAGCCTTCTATATAATGTGATGTCCTCAAAGGGTGCTTCATCACAACCAATAGATGCTTTTACATGTTGCTCCATTGGTGTCTCAATGCCTTTACAATTCTTCATTCCAAATCTATCTAGGATGGATGTAGCATATTTAGATTGACAAATGAAGCTAAAATCACAATTGAAGGTTGTAGCAAGACTAATGATCAACCTGATAGTAACAAGCTTAGCCACAGGAGCAAAAGTCTCATCATAGTCAATGCCTTTGGTTTGTAAAAAACCTTTGGCAACAAGCCTAGCTTTATGCTTGCTTATTGATCCATCTTTATTATACTTCAATCTAAACACCCACTTGCAATCAAGAGGTTTCTTCCCTTGAGGAAGATCCACAAGATCCCAAGTATGATTCTCAATAAGAGCATCGTACTCTACTTGCATAGCATCCATCCAACTTTTAGACTTACAAGCATCTTCATAGCATGTTGGATCATCTAACATTGAAGTAAGAAAGGTGTAAGATGTGAAAGATGATGAGCCTTCCCTTTGACCACCTTGACCATCATAGGTGAGCCTCAATGGCTCGGATCTTGCCCTTGTAGATCTTCTTGGAGTTCTTGGAGTTCTTGCATCTTGAGGTGGATCCTCAAGTTCTTCTTCACTTGGAAGCTCCTCCTCCATCCTAGCATGATCCTTGGCATCAAGATGATTAGTAGCATTATCATCCAAATCACAAGCATGTCCTTCATCAAAAATAACATCCCTACTCACTATCACCTTGCTAGTGATGGGATTGAAGACTCTATAACCTTTGCCATTCTCACCATATCCCACAAAGATGCCTTTGATGGATGTTGCATCATCCTTCCTTCTCTTATCCAAGGATTGGTGTACATAGCAAGTGGATCCAAAAACTTTGAGATCTTTGAGATTGGGCTTCTCTCCAAATAGAGCTTCAAATGGTGTGATTCCTCCAATGGCTTGGTTTGGCAATCTATTGCACAAATAGTTAGCACAAGTTATTGCTTCACCCCAAAATGGTTTGGATAGAGATGCATCTAGCCTTAAGGCCTTAGCACACTCACAAAGAGATCTATTTCTTCTCTCACTCACTCCATTTTGTTGAGGGGTGTATGGACATGACAACTCCCTCTTTATGCCATTAGAAATACAAAAGTCAATCAACTTATTGGAGATATATTCACCTCCATTATCACTCCTTAATACCTTAATCTTGGTACTAAGTTGATTTTCTACCAAAGTCTTGAACTTTACAAAAGAATTAAACACCATTGATTTGCTAGACAAGAGGTACATCCAACAAAATCTAGAATAGTCATCAATGAAAATTACATAGTACTTGGCACCACCATTAGACTCATGTGAAAAACTATGAACATCTAAATGGATGAGTTCAAGAGGAGAGTTTGATCTTGATGTAGATCTTGAGAAGGGTAGCTTGTGAGCCTTTGAGAGGCTGCATGCTTCACATCTCTTCCCACACTTTGACAAATGCTTGGGGAGTCCAACTGCAAGCTCCTTTGTAGCCATAGATTCCATGGCTTTGTAGTTGGGGTGGCCCAACCTTTTGTGCCACAGTTCTACCTTTGATAGCTCCACCTTTGCCAAGTTAACACTCTCCACTGCAATATTAGCATCAAGCTTAAACAATCTACCTTGCTTAAAGCCTTTGGCTATACATTCATCATTTCTAAGGATGGAACAAACTCCATGCTTAAATTGTACATCTAGGCCATTATCCATTAACTGGCCAACACTTAGCAAATTCTTGGTTAACTTAGGAACATAAAGAACATTATCTAGATTCATCCTTTTGGATGATCCCACATACAAGGGAATTGTTCCTATTCCACTTATCTTACATTTTTGACTACTTGCAGTATAGATTGATCTATGTAAGTCATTGTAAGAAAGTAAGGTGGAGAATATGTCCTTTTGATATGTCATGTGGGAACTTGCCCCACTATCAATCCACCAAGAATCATTGGTGTTGTTCTTGGATGATGGTGGTTTGTTGGAAACCATCAAGGATGACTCTTCATCCTCCTCTTCCTCCTATGTGCAATGTTGCTTTGTTTGTTCTCTTGTGCCTTCTTCTTCTTGAGACATTCTGATGCAAAATGTCCTTTCTTTCCACAGAAAAAACATTTGTACTTGGACTTGTCTTTGATCTTGCCCTTTGAGCTTGAAGCCTCATCCTCCTTCTTGGTCTCCTTGAAGTGCTTCTTCTTGCCATTGGTTTTCTTCTTGCTTTTGAATGAGAAATTAGCTTTCTCATCACCATCCTGCAGAGAAATAGCATTCATTATTGCATTGGTATGCAACATCCTACACTCTTCAGCTACTAATACACTGTGTAGCTTTTCTATAGTAGGCAAAGTGTCTTGGATTGCAAAGCTTTGGACCAAATTTGTAAAGCCACTCCCTAGACCATTTAGGACAATCTGAACAAGCTCACTATCTTGAATCTTCTCTCCAATGGAAGCTAACTCCCTATTAAGAGACTTGATTCTTAGCACATAATCTTGTGCATTCTCATCACTCCTCTTCATGCTTTGTAGAATCTGATTCCTAAGCATGAGAACCCTCAAAGTGTTACTAGACTCATAGATAGATTTTAAAGATTCCCAAGCCTCTTTAGCACTCTTACATGATGATACTTCCCTTAAAAGATCATTGCTTACATTCATCTTAATACAGTGAAGTGCAAGCCTAGACCTCTTCTTGTATCTCACTAATTCCTGTGCACCTAGAGGTTCATCTTGATCATCTATTAGAAACTCATAAAGATCCTGGAGCACCATTAGTGACTCCATCCTCACTTTCCAAATAGCATAATTGGTAGAATTTAACCTCTCACTAGCTTCTAGAAGGTAGGCTCCACTGATCCCATCTTACTAGCAAGATTATACACACAAGATATAGATTTGTTTGGACCTGAAACTCACAAAGGTTTCTAACTTGCAGTGTTTCACTCAAATGTTGACTTCTAATCCAACAGATGGATTTGTAATCACAGTTCTATCACTCCCTCACAAGCTGCAATGAAGATAAGATGAGATGAAAACTACACTCAAGCAAATCTTGCCAATCTTGGCTATTCTTGGACAAAAACTGATTCTATCTCTCTCATTCACTTTGATGTACTTTCAAGACCTGGTTTCCACTTTAAGAAGGTCTGAAATCAGCCTAGATTAATTAGTTTTCATGAAACAAATTCAAAACTAATCAATGGCAAGTGATCTTGGTAGCTTATCCTAGGATTTGCACCAAAAATTACATCAAACTGACACCATATGAATTTTCTATGATCCAATGAATATGGGTTATTAAATGCTGGTTCAGAGATGCCCACACGTGTGAACAGTACGGATTTTGATCTTGAAAAAGCTTGGGATCAAATCCCCTCACCAAAACCTGGATACCAGCTCGCCCTTCCAATACTAGCTTTTTGCACCAAAACCTGGTAAAACTGGATTAGATTCAAACACAGATCAATGGCCTTGTACTTGGCTCTGATACCATGTGAAAAGTACAGTACTAAGGACCATAAATGGATCTTTGAATGATCCACAAGGTGATTGTATGCTTGTTAAACAATCTATCAGAAACTAGTCATCAGAAAACAAGATCTAGTTTAGCAGCTTGATAGGAAACAAGTAGAGACAATCAAAGCATTGATCAAATAGTCTAATCCAACTCCACACGTGTGGAAATAAGGCTGTAGTACGGCCTGTAGACAGTGTTTACAAAGTGCCAAAGCTGGGTTTCATTGGAAAAATAGAGTAATCACCATACAATGAGAGGAAACTCGAGTTTCTCCTTGAGGCTCCAAAAAGTTTCTATCTTCTCACTATGGAGAATGGAAATACATAGTAAAACACACTTCCTTTGCAAAGTTAGGTGAAAATCCAGCATGTAATAAGGAAGTAGACTCCACTTTCTTGCCCTAATGTGAAAACCCTAGCCTAGATCCAAGAGTCATGCTTGGTAGGTGCATGGTAGGTACAAATCTCATCATAAATCATGGTCTAGATCCTACAAAGTAGGAATCACTACCAAATAGACACAACCACTCCTCTTGACTCGTGGTAATCTACTTTAGGTGTGTATGTACAAGTGGCACTTTGGCCATTCAAGTAACCAACAAACAATATTGACAAAATGTACAATATTCTACATGGCTAGATTTGCCAATGTAGGCAATTTTTCACATACATAGGCCAAATGCCTCCTGGCTATTTGTGAATTTCTCATCAGGCTATCTCGGCATGGATGATTAACTCTGCATTGTGAACACGAGGGATCAAATGTTGACGGATTCCCTTGATGTGGACATTCAGCACGGTAGTGTTTCCCTCTGCATCCATAGCATCTTACCGAGTGCAATACACCATCGCCTCTAAGTTGATAGGCATACACTGGTAATAGATTCCTTCCACAAAGTAGACTGACAGGCTGTTATGGTCCTCCATGGAGTTTGGTGACATGCAAGAGGATATAATCAAAACTTCTACCTTGCCACTGTTTGGTGAATAAATTCGTGATTTAGATGGATTTATCTGACATGCATCCTTCAGATGAGCTCGTTGTTGGCTTGATTCTGCTTCTGACCATTGAATCACTGGATCTGGCTGTTGGGCCTTCTACTCCACCTTTGGTCCATCATGTTGAGGATTCTTGATTGGACATCTTGCATTCGGATGATTTCCAAAATAGTATGTACGTTCGTCCTTTTCAAGAAACTTAATAGAGCGAGCATAAGCTTGCTGACAACTTGAAGTGCAAGGTTCTTGGTCTTCTGTTGCACTTTATCTGCTTGACCTTGCTACACTTTGTTGCCTTGCATGGGGTGTCATTCTTGTTGGATCATCGCTCGTTGTCGACCTTTGTTGTTCAGATTTCCCATCTGGATAGGGAAAATCCTTCTTCCCGAGTGAGATTTCCATCAAGGCAGCATCCTTAAAAGTTGTGCAAGCGACGCATAGGATGCTAACTCTTCCATACCAAATCCGATCCTTTTGGGCAGTCCGACATAGTATTTTGCCATGATGATCTGTTGGAAAATTGGGGGATCACAATCCTTCACTAGATGATAGATCCGATAGGTGTAGTCTCAGATTGTTTCAGCAGGGAACTTTTTTTAATTTCGATAATCCTACAAGGGCGGTCTCCATAGTTCAGCACTAGAATGTCGCAAAGTAGTTGGTTGGTGAATTGCTTCAAGGTTTGTTCAATGACTCTGGTGTTCCAACCTCCTTTTTTTTTGTTTTGTGGGAGATGGAAAAGAAAAAAAAGAGAAGAGAATCGGTAAACAGTAGATCAGTATGGATGAGAATAGAGACAGAAATGGCTTTATGTAGCAGAGATAGAGATAGAAGATGGAATACAGATGGGACAGAAGAATGATGGATGGATAGTGGTTGATGTGGAGGGAACTGATCGTCTTGATCTGAGGTTCATTCACCTGATTCAGTCCAGGGATGTTGGATCTTGATGGATAATGTGACTGCAACCTAGATTTGACAAGATCTGATCAGTTTCAGTTGGCTAATAGTGTGATTTTAGTTCTTTTTCTTGGTTTTTTGTGATTTTTTTTCTTTTTAGATTTCTTCATATCTGAGTGAATCAAACCTTCTACCTTCCTACAGTAGCTGTATTTGGTTCTGCAAGAGTTCTTGATGGACAGATTTGTCAGGATCTGGAAAAACCTCAGTTTTTTGGCACTTTTTCTAAAATATTTAAAAATCTAGCCATTGCATCTTCACAAAAATATTACAATAGCCAGGTCTGGGTTAGATCTATCTATAAAACTCTTTGCAAAGGTTACTTCCCAGCAGATCTTAAAAAATCATGGAAAAAGTGCACTTTTTGGGGTTTTTTTGCAAAAATTTTAGTTTTTTATAGTAAAAAACCCTCGCAGACTAGTATTCACTTGTATCGTAGTCAGATTCAGCTGCTCACCAAGCTGCGAGAGTTACGTCTCAAGGAAACTCAAAAAATCTTGAAAAAAATGTCTTTTTTTGGGGTTTTCTCGCAAAATTTTAAGATTTTCTGGGAACAAACCCTTGAAGACTGGTATGCACTTGTATCTTAGTTATATTCATTTTCTCACCAAGCTTCAAGAGTTACCTCCCAAGGAGACTCAAAAAATCTTGAAAAAAGTGCATTGTTTTGGGTTTTTTTTGTAAAATTTTGAGATTTTCTGGGAACAAACCCTTGAAAACTGGCATGCACTTGTATCTTAGTTAGATTAACCTGCTCACCAAGCTGCAAGAGTTACATCTCAAGGAAACTCAAAAAATCTTGAAAAAAGTGCATTTTTTTGGGGTTTTTTTGGCAAAATTTTAAGATTTAATGGGAAAAAACCCTTGCAGAATGTTATGCACTTGTATCTTAGTTAGATTCATTTTCTACCAAGCTTCAAGAGTTACTTCCCAAGGAGACTCAAAAAATCTTGAAAAAAGTGCATTTTTTTGGGGTTTTTTTGCAAAATTTTAAGATTTTCTGGGAAAAAAACCCTTGAAAACTGGCATGCACTTGTATCTCAGTCAGATTCACCTGCTCACTAAGCTGCAAGAGTTACGTCTCAAGGAAACTCAAAAAATCTTGAAAAAAATGCATCTTTTTGGGGTTTTTTTGGCAAAATTTTAAGATTTTATAGGAACAAACCCTTGCAGAATGGTATGCACTTGTATCTTAGTTAGATTCATTTGCTCACCAAGCTTCAAGAGTTACTTCCCAAGGAGACTCAAAAAATCTTTGAAAAAGTGCATTTTTTTGAGTTCTTTTTGCAAAATTTTAGGATTTTCTGGGAACAAACTCTCGCAAACTGGCATGCACTTGTATCTCAGTCATATTCAACTGCTCACCATGCTGCAAGAGTTACTTCACAAGGAAACTCAAAAATTTGCTGTCTGCAAAGGTTTCTAGGCCACTTTTTGCTCTTAGGAACCTTCACAGAGGCACTTTTTTTGGGATCTAACTCTCGTAGACTTCTCTGTGTCCTGGTCTCAGTGAAATGGAGCTTCAGAGAGCTCTGCGAAGGTTAGTTTTGAGTTTTGAAAAAAAAAATTGATTGCTACAAAGGATTTTTGAATTTTTTTGGGTTTTTCTCTGTTTTTTCAAAATCTATTGGGAACTAACCTTCACAGGCTTCTATGCAGGTCTAGGACAATACCCTGGAGCTGCTGCCAGCCATGCAAAGGTTATTTCTTGCTGGTTTTTGAGAAATCAAAATCTGATGGAATTTTGGCTCTCTTTTTCCCTCCAAAAACAGATTTTGAGCTTTTTTTCTGATTTTTATGGATTTTATGGATTAACGAAAGAATTGGGTGCTTGGATCTGATCCTACCACCCCACAATCTCTCCCTACAGTTGAAACAAACAAAAAAATCACGAAAAAATGGCAGAAACTAACACTTCTTACACTATTCTACCCCTAAAATCCGATTTTTTGGTGAAAATGAACGATGAGAGAGAAGAAAAGAGAGAGGAGGAGAGAGGAAGAGATTAAAAAATCTGTGGCGAAGCGAGTGTGTGGCGCTCCTCGGCAACGGCGCCACTGTTGTGTCATTGATGTAGCATAGGTGTCCGTCACTGGGAGCGACAACCTCGCCTTCACCTGCATAGCAAGAAGAGAGAGGGAGATGAGAGAGAGGAGAAAGAGAGTGGAGAGAGGGAGAGAGAGAACGCCTAGTTGAGAAAGGCTTTGGGGGCTCGAGCTCCTACCCAAAGCTATTCTATCCCAACGTAGGGAGAGAGGGAGAAGAGAGAGAGAGAGAGATAGAGATGGAGAAACCAATGGGAGTTTTATTAGAATGAGAATGGAAGATGATACAATACAAAGGAAATGGCTCCCTCTTATAGATTTTAGAGGTGAGTCTCCTTCACTCTCATTGGCCACTTCATTGGGGCAAGGATTCTAATCCAAGCCTTTAAAATAAACACAACTTAAATCTATTGGTGCTAAGAAAGCACAAGGGCACTCACATGATTCATGTGAGTTTTAAGTTGGGCCCTTTTAGCTTTTTTATTTGCAACTTGACTTAGGGCCTCTAATGTCATTTTAGAGTTTAAAGCCCCTAGTCTCTTATTCCTAGGAATTACAACTTGCTACTTGTGCTCATTGGTGGCTGGGCTTATACACATAGGACGCTAGTGACTTGCACTTATTATTCTACTATATTGTGGCGGGGCCCACTAGGCAAGGCTTGGCCAACAGTATTTTAAGTGGTGGGACCCACTTATTTATTTGTATACATGAAATACCCACAACAATAAATAGAAAATTAAACTTATAACTTAGAACTTGAACTTAAAAAACTTAAGCTTAGAAATAAAAGATTCTAAGTTATCTTAAGTTCCAAACTTGTTGAGAAGCCTTAGAATGGCAAGTTTAGAAACTAATCCCATAGGTTAGTAGAAGCTTATGGAAGGCCCTTTTTGCTATAAGAAGATAGGCATTTCCCTTGTAAATAACACTTTGTGATTATGACAAATTGCTCTTGTGATTATCTTGTGAATTCATTGTGTTCCCTTTGGGAAGATGCTCGGGCCTCCTCTTGCCTCCTTTTAATCAATTTTAATTGTGGCATGCTTTTATTGTTTCATTGTTTAGTTTATCCACAATATCATTTCATTTCCCTTTGGGAGTTAGAGTTAGTTATTGGGTTTGCTAGTTGGAAAGCCTTAGCAAGCCTAAAAAAGTTCACAACCTTGGTAGTTGGGTAAGCCTTAGCAAGTTTATTTTGTTTAACGGTCATTGGCTAGTTGGGAAAGCCTTCACCAAGCCTTAGGTAGATTTCCTTTTCGAGCACCAGTTGGGAAGCCTTGGTACTCTCTGTTGTTCATATCTTATGATTATTTGTAAGCTTTTGTAGAACTTAGGAAGTGGAAAAACCTTTTTACACTATACTACATCCGTGAGTAGATCTAGCCACCACACAAACTAGAAATACTTCCAACATTGGCGTCGTTGTCGCTTTTTAAGTTTATTTGTGTTTTTCTTTTTTCACATTACTTATGTGCTTGTGTTTATGCTTGCCTATTTTTCTTATTCACACTACATCAGATGTCTTCTCTTCAGGTCCTAAACAAGCTGCTGAGCAACCCATCAAGCCGGTGGGAAGCAACAAAAGTGTCAACTTGGGCATACTGTGCTTTACAGCAACCCATTTGTAGAGAAAGTTATGGTCATCTGAAGTTTGGCAATTTTGAACTAAAATTTGCAAAATTTTGAAATTGTTCTGATGCATGCATGCTTGTAAATCAGTATAGTGCTTTCCTATTAATGGAAATGTATGGATAGACCTGTATGCATGCTTAAATCATGTTGCATGCATAACCAGTGATTTTGATCAGTAGAATTCTTGCATGTGACTATTTTTGGCAATTCTAGATCAAAAAGCAAATTTTCTAGCAACTAGGCTATTTACAAAAAAAATTTACTTTTTTGAAAAATTCAGTGCATGTCGAGTTAGTTCCATGCAGGATCTTTCGAAATGATATTGATTTGAGACAGTGCTTGTGTTTTTGCAAAATCGATCTGATTAATCGATTTTCATAGTTGGTCCATTTCGAACGGATTTCAAAAATCTTAATTTTTCGTAAAAGTTAGTGGTTGGTCATAAACAATTGTTGTTACTTGATTGTTCTGATATTGATTTTGCGAAAGTTTGCTCAAACGAGTGATCAATATGGCAGACAATAATGCAAATGCAGCTCTCGATGGTCAGGTGCCAATGCCTACCTATCTGCAAATTTGTCAGTCATTAAGCCAAGCGCTTAATGAGATAAACAACAGGAATACTTTACGTGATCAACAAATGGAAGTACTATTAAATCAAGTGAGAGCTTTGTCTGTTCCGAATTTGGGCTTTCAGCCTGAACCATTTTCGGGGGAGAAAAAGAGAAGAAGCCTGAAATTGTGGATGACTGGTTAACCAAGTGGACCGGTTATTTTAATCTACACGGAATTCCTGAGGAGAAAAAGATAGAGAGTGTTATTCTGTTCTTCCATGGTAAAGATTCGTCGTGGTGGTGTGATTTACAACCTAAACTTATCACATGGGTTTATGGAGGTGTTCAGAAAGTCGTTTGCGGTTTGGATCTTCAACAAAAGAGTAGCTGAAATTTTGTAGGTAAGAGATTCTATTACAAATGCTAGTGGTAAAGAGTCCTAAGATCTTTGCCTCAACATCTAGGCGAAATCATGAGGTAGTTTATTTGTCAAAATGAGATGCATGCTAAATGTAGCATGTTACCTCAACTTGGAAGGCTAGTAGTTTTTTTGCATGTGTGATTTACAATAGCAACATTAATGTTGTACATCCACATTTAGGCTTAACTAATTCAAAGACTTAGAATGTCCTTTTTTCACGTGAATGCTGCATTTGAATTTGGGTCTTCATGGATATAATAACAAATCTTGTCCAACCTGGCTACATCTAGGACAAAATTGGACTCGCTTGAGCACTTTGCACATAAAAGTTGAAAAATGCTCCTTACAATACGAGGTTTTAACATTAATCCCTCTTATGGTGTGTGCATAATAAATTTTATTTTCCATGTTCTTTACTTATATTTAATATTGAAGATATGTTGATTTGCCTACAAAATATTATCGATCAAGAAATGTTTGACCACCGTATTTTCTTTTGATTGAAAGTGTGACTAATGGCATTACTTGAAATAGTTATATGATCAAAAAGTTTTGTATTATTCCAATTGCAGTTGTCATAAGATGCCAGATGAAAGTTCGAACGCCAATTTTACATTTTTTAAACTTCTCTTGATCATCGATGCTGCTTCAAATTTTGATATTTGGATTCAAAACTGTGATTTGTTTATCCTTACATTTGAAATCAAATCCATACTTTGTTGTCCCACCTTGCAGGCTTTGTTGGATATCCTTGCTGCTGTAGAACCTTATTCAAACCCCAAGGGACAAACGACAGCCAAAAGTGCTCCAACTATTGGGCAAAGCCTATCATTGTGGATGTACAATGTATAAAATATTGTGGTTTTTTAAAACGACGGAAGATGTCATTGGCAGTGTAGATCCAAAGATGATGATTTAAACAGTCAGCAAAGTGGTCATTAAGATGGGGAACAAAACATAAGCATGTTTGGACAATTTTCCTTGCTTGCATGTGTCAGCTTCTATCTCCACTTTCACATCATCAACAAGCGATATGACAAATTTACCAAAACAATGACATAATTTCATGAGCAACATGGTGGGGAAACCATAAACCCCACTTCACAAATGATTCTGCTCGAAAAACATTCCCTCTAGTTGGCTGAGAGTAGTCTATGTATGCCACAATTTTCCAATATAAACCTCAAGAATAGAATGGCTGATAATTAAAAAAAGTTTGGGGAGTCAAATCGGAAATTGGATATCTTCTAAAACTCTTCAGACTGATAGGAAAATCTAATATCAACAATGGCTAAGCCCAGTTTTTATGATTATATGGGTCAGAGACTCTCTGAAGTGTATACTAAACCCTAACCTGAAAGTATAGTGTAATACCATCAGTTTACATCTCTGAATAATCATCCTCATTTTCCCTGGAACTGGCCATGGCACTTGATTTTTGATAAACACTAGGAAGTGATCTTATCAAAAACGGCTTTCCCTTATTTCTTCAAAGTGAATCTTTCAAGGCAGATTCGATATTTTCTATCCGCATCAAATCTTTCCAGCTAATATCCTTTGCATTAGTGATTTATCTAGACTTTTGCAAGCGTCAATTCTTTACTTCACTTTATTGTCAACTCTAGTTGTCATGTTTTTCACAAGTTTAAAAGTCAGCTTTCTCACAGCTTATAATTTCTGAATTATCTTTATAATCGATCAAAGTGATTTGACTTTTCATATCGAAATAGAGATTCATACTTCATTCCAGTTTGCTAACTTTGTTGGATAGAAACTCATTGCTACGTTCAATATAAGACCCAGTACAATCCCAAGGGACAACAAGAGCCGAAATACCAGACACATATCAGACAAGGCTTATCACTGTTGATGTACAACATATATATTGTAGCACTGAACATCACTTCAAAAATACTGAAGTGAATGGAAAATGTATAGGAGTTCCAATTCTTAAGGTGGCCAGAAAGGTGCTTATTAAGATGATGATGAGCATTTCCCAAAATCAGCTTCTCTTTACACTTTCACGTCATCAACAAGTGATATGACAAGTTTAAAATTTGGTGAGCGCAACAA
Source organism: Diphasiastrum complanatum (assembly GCA_029204225.1). Lineage (NCBI taxonomy): Eukaryota > Viridiplantae > Streptophyta > Lycopodiopsida > Lycopodiales > Lycopodiaceae > Diphasiastrum > Diphasiastrum complanatum. Next base: position 36,438,364 of record CM055095.1, read on the forward strand.
TATGGTAGAAAACCCATACACACAAATAGTCTGCTCAAAAACTATGCCAGTTCTTTGAATGAGTTATCTATCACAGATACAATGCAAGCTTCAAAATCAGAACAATTTTTTTTTTAAAAAGGATCAACAACCATGGTGTGAAATCAGTTCTGGGCCCAGCAGGTCCAATCAAATATTTAAATTCGCCAGAACCATTCTCCAAGCAGAGCCATACTGACAGGAAAATCTACTATCACCAGCAGATGAGCCAAGTTGTTATGATTTTCTGGGCCACAGACCTGCTCTGCAACTACATACGCTTAATCCTAAACCTTAGGCCTATGACTCAAAACATACTTCAAAACTGCTTCCTTGCTTTAAGAAAGTCTGATATTATCAATCTACAACTCAGAATGATCTTCCTCATCTTCTTCCGAACCTTCCATGCCACCCGATTTCTGATACACACTAGAAATGATCGGATTACAAACAGCTTCAACTTCTTTTTGTTTCTCTTCAAAGTCCTCCTTTTCAGCACTCTGATTGTCATCCAACCATTCCAGAGCATCTTTCAATGCAGATTCAATCTTTTCTTTGTCATCCGAATCGATCTTTTCAGCTAATTTGTCCTTATCATTGATGGTATTCTTCATGTTGTATACATAGGTTTCTAGGCTATTGCGAGCATCAATTCTTTCCTTCACTTTCTTATCCTCATCTGCAAACTCCTCAGCCTCTCTGACCATTCTATCGATCTCATCCTGACTCAACCGACCCTTGTCATTCGTGATAGTGATCTTCTGTGATTTTCCTGTGCCTTTATCCTCTGCTTTAACATTCAAAATTCCATTTGCGTCCACTTCAAACGTAACTTCAATCTGGGGTACACCTCTACAGAAACATTACAGCCATTAGTATAGACCATGCCATATGCTCATTGACAGGCCTAGATTGCTGACTAAAACAAGGTCTTACATGTAATTATTGTAAGATAATTAACACAGGGATAGTTACCGAGGGGCAGGAAGAATGCCAGAAAGGTCGAATCTTCCCAGCTCACGGCAGTCCTTCGTCAAACTCCTTTCACCCTCAAAGACCTGAAATATGCCCAAAGTAACAGAATAAAGCCTTCCTAAAAGAATGATATAAAACCAAACTGCAACTAGAAAGTTTCATGGTTCAAAGAATCACGATGTGAAGAGTGTAGGTCTCTTCAAATCATCTGAAGAACACATTTTTTCAGTATATTGATCCTTTCCATGTTTGTTTTTTCAAATTTTAGACGTTTTTTGGGCCATTTTGCAGTAGGTTGATTGAACCTTTTCTCAAAAAATGTGAGTCGGTACGAGATGGATTGCAACTAAATCCCTACAACTCTATGAAAAGAACACAGCATCTGGTCTATGTACACATGAAATACAGGTCAAAAGATTTCGCCATACCTGAATAGAGACAGTTGTTTGCTGATCTTGATAAGTCGTAAACACCTGTGACTTCTTTGTAGGAATGACTGTATTCCTCGGAATGAGCTTGGTCATGACTCCTCCCACGGTCTCAATACCCAGTGTCAAAGGTGTAACATCCAACAAAAGTATATCTGCACAGAAGTATAGATTGTGGAGGAATTATTACACGATCTTTAATTTCAAAGCAGACCCACTACGGCAATTTTCAATAGCTGACATCAAAAGTGCTAAAGGCACCAATCAACAAAGCTTTCACAATCACATGATCATAAATCCATAAAAATACCCTATTATGGCAATTTGCAACACCAATAAAGGCCTTACCTTTGGTCTCGTCACCTCCCTCACCACTCAAGATACCCCCTTGAACAGCTGCACCATAAGCAACAGCTTCATCTGGATTGACTCCTTTGTTGGGTTCCTTACCATCAAAATAATCCTTGAGCAATTGTTGAACCTTTGGAATGCGGGTGCTGCCTCCTACCAGGACTATCTCGTGAATGTCAGTTTTCTGTAAGCCAGCATCTTCCATGGCTTTCTTGACAGGCCCCATGGTTTTCTTGAAAAGATCATTGTTGAGCTCCTCAAATCGTGCCCTAGTAAGGGGTTCAGAGAAGTCCACTCCATCAAAAAGAGATTCAATCTCCACTCTCACTTGATGTTGGTTACTCAAAGCCCTCTTAGCGCGCTCTGCTTCCCTGCGCAGCTTGCCCAAAGCCCGGTTATCTTTGCTGATATCTTTGTTATACTTCTTCTTGATGAGTTTGATGAAGTACTCCATGATTCTTTGGTCAAAATCCTCACCTACAGGAAGCCATACTTGTGTGCTTTTAGTATGTAGATTACTGATTGTAATCCGTTTTATGAAAAGTGAAAAGTAGAGCACTTGCTGTGATGATAAAATTGCAGTGTTAATAAACAAAACTTGAAAGCATAGTCAGATATAATTGCAATTCAAACAGCTCCAATTCAATTCATTTTAAATCCATTTGCAAATCTTAATGAAACCTTTTTTCTTTCCAGAAAATCAAGTAATTCCCTCTAGTTCTTTCGAAATTTTAAAAAGAAGAAACAAATTCAGACGGTTTTGATATGAAATGAATCAAAATTGAAAAAACAAATATTACTGATTCTTGTCACCATGATTAGAATTAGGACTATGAATCAAAGTACCTCCAAGATGGGTATCTCCATTTGTTGCAAGGACCTCAAACACGCCATTGTCGATAGTCAAGATACTGACATCAAAGGTGCCACCGCCAAGATCAAAAACGAGGATATTTTTTTCCCCTCCCTTCTTGTCAAGACCATAAGCAATTGCTGCTGCTGTGGGCTCATTAATGATGCGGGCAACATTTAGGCCAGCAATGATGCCAGCATCCTTTGTGGCCTGTCTCTGAGCATCATTGAAGTATGCTGCCATATTCCCAGAGAAGTACAGCCAGGAGATTAGGCGAACCTTCAACATGATATGAACACCAAATATCACTTGAAAAATAACAATTACACATAGCAATCAAGGGGACAGTCAATAATTCAGATACTAGGATGTATCCTCAAGCGAAAGTAACGGCGAGCCTTGGCATTACAGGAGTTTGCAAGTAGCTTGCAATGTTTTGTGAGCTACTCACAAAACACACGCAAAAACTTGCAATTAATTTGTGGGTTATTACCAACCGAATGCCAAGGCTCATGACTCCATTATATCTCAACTCCATTAACAGAGGGTTTATGGTTTAGGCAACATGTACCTGGAACAGTGACAACTGCATCTTTAATTTTCTTTCCAAGATAAGCTTCAGCTGTCTCTTTCATCTTTGTGAGAATCATCGCGCTGATTTCTTCAGGACTGAACGTTTTCACTTCTCCATCTTTAATTTTCACCTGAATGTAGGGTTTTCCATCTTTGTTCACAATCTTGAAGGGAAATAACTTCATGTCCCTTTGTACTTCCTTGTCTTCAAACCTGACGACAGTACCAACGACAACATCAGCAGTTAGTCATTTAAAGAACAATCTACTAAAGCTGATTTTGAAATGTAAAACAAAATTTATGTCATGCAGAGAACACATCAATCATTTACAGACAAAATTACAAAAAAACCTAGAAACATCATTTAAATGTAATAGAATCATTCAAGGACCAATTCTTTGATAAGATTGGTTGCCACAGTTGGCCAACAACAGGTACACTTGCATGTGCAAGCAGTTGCCGTGAACACACATGTGAGGGCTCCCAGCCTGTGCAATGCCAGGTCACCAGGTGCATAGATTTTGTCCCATCTTCACCATCATTTTTCATAGGAGTTTTCAGCTAATAACTCTTTCATCAGGTCAAATAATCTACTATTGCAGATCAGCAAATAATGTGGCAAACTTTGATAAGGCCGAGCCCAAAGCTCTTGTGTGCTTCTTAGATTCTAGGAACGACATACTTCTAAGCTAGGTGGGAAAATGCTATTGATAAATTTAGCCTAGAAAAAAATGGCAGGAATATATGCCCTATTGCACGATCAGCCTAGCTAAAAACATGAAATGAGGATGATGTAAGATTAAAAAATAGCAATAAAATTTTGGAAAGAGAATCATGCAAGATTCAATAATTACAAGACATGAGAATATGCCAAAAATAAAATTGAGAATTCATGCAAGAAAAAATATACATGAGAATTATACAATTATAGAAAACCCCTGAGAACTACATAAGACAAATGACAAAATGATTATGCAATATAAACAAAAGGCATGAATATTGTGCAGGACAAAAGAATTAACAAAGAATTATGAAAGAATAAAAAAATTACAAGAAAGATATGCATGATAAAAACCCACAGTTATACATGAATGGTAACAAGACTTACTTTCTTCCGATCAACCTCTTCACATCGAAGATGGTTCGTTCGGCATTAACCGCCGCTTGATTCTTTGCGGCCTCTCCTATCAGCCGTTCATTTTCTGTGAATGCAACCCAAGAGGGTGTGATGCGGTTTCCTTGGTCGTTAGCGATTATCTCAACATGGCCGTTCTTGTAAACCGCCACACAAGAATATGTGGTCCCCAAATCAATACCGATGACGGTCCCTAATTTAGGGGCCTCCTCAGCAGAAATTAGTACTGCTGCAAGAAAACCTGCACAAATAAGAAGATATGTAAACAATGCCCGCAAACATTTAACCGGCAAAATTTTATAACAAAGTGGTGGAACAACCTCAAATTTAAGCTAAAGATCAGTCCAATTTTTTGAGGTAAAAATCTACAACCATTAAAACTATTGGTGAATGCCAATTTCGACGATTAAACCATAAAACTGTCTGTTTCTTTGGGGGCACCGTTATCTGATATTCTGCGACCATCATGGTGCTTTTTAAGAGCACTACTGAAGAGACTTTAATGGGATTTTTTAGATAAATCAAAAGAAAGAACAGATTAAATAGATGATCATTTTTCACTGATGGATAAGATAAATTTATAGCATGCTACATTTCGCGCCCCGTCACCCCAAAATACTTGCATGTCAGCCACCTGTCAGAACTGCCACTTGGAGGCTTATCAATGGTTGATCAGAGGCAACCTAAAGGCTTCCAAGTTCTGAGAATATCTAGGGGTAGAGGGATTAAATTCCTACCGTGCCGTTCAGATACAGGCGCAACTGATCGATCATTTTAAAAACCGTACATGGAAAGGTTCAGACAGTACATAAAAGCAAGATCCCTTAAAAATTCGGACAAAAAAGAGGGGTTTGATCCGTACCTGCAGCAAAGAGCAGGCACAGCAGAAAAGTAGGCCGGTGCATGGTTTGGAGTTAATATTCAGCTCGCAAGCCTTTTCAAAACCTGAGAAGTGTAGCTGCCCTAACGTGCGCCACTGGAGAGCAAAAGCGGATCGGAATGCCCCAAACTCTATGCGCCAGGAAGACTAGCATCAGATCTGAACCTGATACCGCAATTCTAGCTTCTCTGGTCCCGATTAGCTCTTCCTGCATCAAATCAAAGGCAGACCCCGTCTCAGCTGCTCGCTCGCCTTTCTTTCACTCACATCGCAAATGGGCAGAATGCAATTCTCTCTCTCTTCGAGCTGTCGCCCTGCCCTCTTCTTCGTCTCTCTTTTTCCTTTGCCAGAAGAGAGGCAGAAGCACGCAACTCCCACCAGTCAGTGACTGACACGTGGATAAAAGGCCCAGGAAACCCCTGCCAAATCTCGCAGCCCCACCAATGACCTCATCGCCCAATCAGAACGGAGAGATTTGCTGGGCCGTTGGATCTGATGACGTGGCTAGAATCGACGGGCACACGGGACTAACCGGAAATTGCAGGATTTGTTGGATGAGCTCTGACCGTTGGATACACACAGACATGATGGGGTGACTCTAGAAAATTCCATGGCATTGCCATGAGGAAGGGCATCCCAATATCCACATGGGCCTTTTTATGTTGAGTCTTTTAAATCATTTTTTGCTTTTTGATCAACTAAATACGTGTCTCACAGAGTGCAATCTCTTCGCCTCTAGGTTTTCTTTTTTTCGCCGTATAATTTTTTCACACGGACCTTCCATGCAGAAGGTGCGTGTAAAAATTTTTCACACACACCTTCCACGCAGAAGTAAAAAAAATCAATAAAATCAAAAAGTAAAAACTGATTTTACGGCATGAAAGGACGCCTCCTCGAGGCATTCCGGGCTTTTGCCCTCGCCCTTGGGCGGACGCCCTTCCTGGGCGGAATGCCCTCGGAGGATGATCTTCCCCCCTCCAAGAAATTTAATTCTTATTCTTTATAGCAACTCATGTGGATTTCGGCCATGTTTTCTTTCGTTTACTCCCCTGTCTTTTTTAGGGTAGCCAAGAAAACACTTTGATTTCAACAATGCATCAATCTTGAGGTTAGTAAAAATTTATTAGAAGCGTTTAAACCATGGGCCGGCTGAAGAAGTTGGAAGAGGAGATTACTGATGTTGGGAGTTCTTAAATCTTCTAAGAGATGTCAAATCTGCATATTAAGAAAACACCATGAGGCTCACATTGTTTTTTTCTGTCATTCTTAACTAGTATTTTTCGGCTCTCATTCTTCCCTCATCCCTCCTTCATAGACCTGTTCGGTCTAAGGTGAGATGTGCTCTTGGATAACTCTGGCCTAGAATCTTGGGGATTCGTCAAAATCAGCCAACATCATCCCACCCCTAATGTTGTGCAGGACCCACTGCAACTCATGTTGAATGATATTACTCCGCTTTCGCATTGGCATCTTCGATTGTTACTTGGAAAAGCGTAGATCCTCGTTCGCTTGCATAAAACCAAGTGCTTATTGCTACCGGTCTTTACCACAAAAACTGCTTCCGCAAATTGCCACAATTTAACCAAAATGTCCTATTGCCGCAAGTGGTTGGTATCCTCGAAATTGGAGAGCTCCCAACAGCTTCACAACCCTGCATGCTTGAGTGCTTCCCTTGCGTCTTTTTCTTCTCTTTTTCTCTTTTTTGCATCTGCCATGGATGGTTTCACTTCTAGTTTTTGGCAAATTCCAACTTTTGGTAGGTCTGTATCCTCCATTGTACTTCTGGATGTTTCCTCAGTTCTTCTCCTAGTCGAAGTCCTAGTCTTATCGACACTCTTTCTTGCCAAGAAGAGGAGAGCCTTCGTTTGTATGTTGCGCAAACCTTGGGTTATTAGTCTCCAAAGGGCGTGGACTCATCATCAAATTGGTGGTAGAAACAGATTTGGACGGATGGGTTGGCGACAGTAGGGAAACATGATGAAGGGCTTAGTAGGAGGGTGAAGGAATTGACAATACTACCGTTGCAGCCTTGGACCCTTGTAGTATCGAGCTTTGACCATTGGTGAGGAGCTCACTTTGTCTTGTAGGCTCATTGTCATCTTTATCTTTTTCTGCAGCTCCTTCCTTTGATGCATTACTTTTGGATCTCTTCGGGCTTCACATGAGGGGATTCAACAATCATTGCTCCAGAGAGTTTCTTTTGATCGAGACCGATCTGACTTCTGTTGCTTAAGTTTCTTCCTTTCATCCTCAGCTTCTTGGCTCTTTCTCTTTATTCTTCTTGATGCTTCGCCTGCTTTCTTAAATTTTCTTTTCTGGCTGACCAACCAATGTAGATGGTAGTTGGTCTTCGCAAGTCACTTGCAATGATCTCTTACCTGCTTCGGTAAGATTATCAAGGTCTGAAAAAAACAGGGATTCTCCGATGTATAGTGGGATGGTGGAAAACAGGAAGATGGAAAGTAGGGTGATGGTGGTGACATCGATAGATGGTGTGGATGTAGGAGTGGTTGAAGAAGAAAACTGATTTCCCAATACTTGTACTTCCCATCTTCTGAAGGATCTTCGTTGTGACTGGGGTACTTCTTTTGATTGAGTCCCTTTGGATTGCCCATCTGCCTTCTTAGCCTTGTCGTTTTTGTCTTTGCTTTCGTGACCTTGGCGGTAATCTTACTCACGTTGTTTCCTGCAAATCCACTCTCTCCCCCATCCCCCAAAAAAATCTGTTGGTGGAGATGTTGTTGTCGATATCCTATATGCTTGTCGTTTGGAACACGCAGTTGAAGCACGTTGAACATTCGGCTCGACTGAAGATTGATGACCAGATTTCAACTAAAATTGTTTACAATTTCTGGAGTTGACTCGAGAACCAACATCTCAATGATAGACATGAATCAACTCTGAAGTGACATGGATTTCTCAAATTTTCAAGATGCACAAAAATCCTAAATGCTCTACAAGGTGAGCTAGAGATAGATAGATGAATAGAAAATTCATTCTTGAGATACTCGACAATTATGACTCTCATGCAAGAGCTTCCCTCGTGTAAAAAAATGAAATCAAATCTAGAAAAATACATGAAAATTCAAGAAAACAAAACGTTAAGCATACACATACAAAAGTAATCACATAAAAAATGAGAAAAATAAACAAGGGAATAATACATCTTTACGGAGAGGTGATAGCTGCATGGTATTTTTCGAACAAAAATTTCATTCATCAACATTGACATTGCACCTTGACAATTGCAATTTCCCATTGTTAGTTAGAGTAATGAAAAACTCTGACATGCCCTTATCGAAAACAAGGCAGGATTGGTGACACTAAATGTATGTAAGATATAGCTTGAAATGCATGGAAGGAGAAAATACTATTTCCTAAGTGCCTCTCTGATCAAGGAGATTTATAAAATGAATTTCCATAGAGAATGTGTGTGTGTGTGTGTGTGTGTTGATAGATCCCCTGTGCTAGAGGATCTGTTAACAGGTTATTCTTTTTGCTTACAGGTCATGCTACACTGGATTCTTTGCTAGCTGAATGCCACTCTGATTGTCGCTATGTAATGTCGTAGGATTTTTCTGCCTCATGCCAACTTCTTCCAAGATTTGTCTCAACCATATAGCTTTCTGTGCTGCACTACACATTGCCTTATACTCTGCTTCTGTGGTGGATAGAGCAATTGTACTTTGCTTCTTACTAGACCAGGAAAAGCAACTACCACAAAACTGGAATACATACCTTGTGGTGGATCTATGATCATCATAGTCACCTCCCCAATCTGCATCCACATAGCCACACAACTCAGGTAAACCATCATGCTTCCTATAAATCAAGCCATAATCTGAAGTGCCTTTCACATAACGCAAAATGCGTTTAGCTGCCTTCCAATGCATTTCCATAGTGCTACCATAAACTGACTTACAATGCCAACAACATAGCATATATCTGGTCTAGTCGTGGTAAGGTAAATCAAGCTACCTACTAACTGCTTATACAGCGTAGCATCAAATGACTGTGACTCATCAAGCTTAGAAAGCTTTTTACCTGGTTCAGTAGGGTATTCACTGGTTTGTAATCGTACAACCTAACTTGTGCAGCAACTCTTTGACATACTTCACTTGTGTTAAACCCACTTCATATCCTTTTTGCCACACCACTACTCCAAGGCAATAATGCATCAGACTGAGATCTGTCATCTCGAATTGTTCCATGAGGTCTTTGATCATATCTATCATCTCTTGATTATTTCCCGTAATAATCAAGTCATCAACATAAAGAGCAATCAAAGCAACCATACCATCAAAGCATAAGACATATAGATTTGGATCAGAATGTGTTCTCACCATCCCCTTTGAACGAAAGTAGGCATCAATCCTGCTATACCACGCACGTGGTGCCTGTTTAAGACCATAAAGCGCCTCCTTCAAGCGACATACTTTATTTTCCTGTCCCTTCGCTACAAAGCCTTCAGGTTGATCCACGAACACCTCTTCTTCTAACTCACCATTTAGAAAAGCAAATTTCACATCCATCTGATGCAAAGGCCAACCAAAATGTGAAGCTAAAGCAACAAGTAGGCGTAGAGTACTCCACTTACATATTGGCGCAAAGGTCTCCTCATAGTCGATGCCTTTACTTTGTGCATACCCTTTGATTACCAATCTTGCCTTGTGCTTTGCTATACTTCCATCTGCATGGTACTTAGTCCTGTATACCCATTTGCAACCAATGGGTTTCTTGCCAACTGGTGGTTCTACTAAGTTCCATGTGTTATGCTTACCAATTGACTCCATCTCCTCTCTCATGGCCTTGACCCAAATGTCATCATCCTTCGCTTCACCATAAGTCGAAGGTTCTTTGCTTTGAATAATGCTAGATAAGAGAGCATAATTTGCTTCATACCTTTCAGGTTGTGTCTTCTCTCTTGTTGATCTTTGTAGCTCTTCCTGGCTAGATGATCTTGGAAAGTCATCCATGTCGTGGCTCTCCAACAATCTCTCAAACCACTTAGGGAGCTTCCTGTCAGGTGATCGGCTTCCTGGTAAAAATGTATCCCACAATACATTCTTCTCCTTGCGTTTGTCATCTGCAACTTCAATCCTTCTTGCACCAAAAGGTTTGTCTCTACCTCTCCAACTTGTCTCTTAAGGTTGAGTAGTAGTATCTTGAGATGTATCCTCATGTTCATCACTTGGAAGGTCAATGAATGGATCATCATCAGGAGGTATCCTCACTATACCATCTTTTCCACTGGATGTATCTATCTTCTCAACATCCTCGTCTTCATACATCTTTTCATCAAAGATAACATCACGGCTTATATGGATTTTGTTTTCCACTGGATCAAAACATCTATAGCCCTTCACATGTTCATCATATCCTAGGAATATACACTTGATAGCTTTCACATCAAGTTTACGTCTCTCTTCCTTAGGAATGTGTACAAAGGCCTTACATCCAAAGGTTCGCAAGTGGTTCACCTTTGGCTTCTTCTTTGTGAATGCTTCCTCAGGTGTTATCTTTGGTATGGCAATGGTAGGACTTCTATTTTGAAGATAGACTGCCGTACTGCATGCTTCTGACCAAAAATCTTTTGGTAGTTTCATCTCAGCTAGCATAGATCTGGCACTTTCCACAATCGTATGATTCTTGCACTCAGCTACACCATTGAGAGCAGGAGTATGAGCTTGCGTAAATTGTCTTTTAATCCCACATTGATCACAAAGATCATTGAAGTCATTAGACTTGTACTCACCTCCACTATCTGATCTTAGGACTTTGATCTTCCTACCTGTCTGATTTTCGACCAATGCTTTGAAGCTCTTGAAATTGTCAAATGCATCTGATTTCTTCTTCAAGAATTAGATCCACGTCTTACGTGACATATCATCAATAAAGTTCATGAAATCGAAGGCTTTACCTAAGGACATGGTCCTCATAGGCCCGCATAAATCTGTGTGGATCAAATCCAGGATGTTCTTTGCTCTTGCAACACCACCTTTATTGAACTTCTCATGATGCTGCTTCCCATATACACATGATTCGCACATCGATTTCAAGTGGTCTTCTATAGTAGGCAATCTTGTTACCATTTCTAATTTCCTCATCAAACTGAGGCTTCCCAAGTTCAAGTGACCAAGCCTCTTATGCCACAACTCAGTTTGCGATGGAATGGACGATACGAGTCCATGTTGCCCCTTGATTATAGCATTCAACCTGTACAATTTTGTATTGAGATCTCTTACTCCATCCACAATAACTTTGAACTTTTGGTTCACATCCTTCACAAAGCAACGATCATGGGCATACTTTCAACTTTTGATCAATAATGACTCCAACAGAAAGAAGATTTTTCTTCAAACCTGGTACGTAAAGTACCTCCCTGAGTATCCTGCTTTTGCCATCAGGTAGTTGGATTGAAACAGTGCCTATCCCCTTTATCTTGCACACCTCACCCTTTGCTTGTGAAATGGACGTTCCATTATCCAACACTTTCAAGGTACTGAACCAACTCTTGTTACCTGTCATGTGTCTTGTGGCTCCCGAGTCAATATACCACACTTGATCATCTTGATTAGATGACAATGCAGATATGAAGATGCTAGAGTCTTCAATCTCACCCTCATCGACAAGGTTATCTGCTTGCTTTGGTTTTCCCTTGCCTTGTTCCGCCAGGAGTTTGTGACATTCACTCTTCCAATGGCCCTTTTTACCACAATGGAAGCACTTGCCTTTTTTCTTGGTCTTACTGGAAGATCCCTCATCCTCCCGAGACTTGGCAAATTGATGTTCTTCTTGCCCTTGCCCTTGCCTTGTTTTTGGCATGTTGCAGGTGCCTGATCATCAGTATTCTGACATCTAGCTTTTACCATTTCTCGTCGTTGCTCTTCCTGCATCAAGATTCCTATGAGCTCGTCAAAGATTGGCAGTCTCTCTCTTGATGCTATTCCACTCACAAGCATCTGATAGGGTTCTGCAATGCCACACAATGCATTGTGCACAAGCTCCACATCACGTATGTGATCACCAATAGAATGTAGTTCATCCCTCATTATCTTGATTATGGACATGTATGTCTGAATGTGCTCTACTTGCTCCATACGTGCACTATTCAGCTTTGACTTCAGAAACATGATTCTGTCTCGAATTGCTCCTTTAGCACATCACATGCCTGTCTGGGTGTAACAACATCACAAATGTGGGTAATGATGTGATCCTTCACTGACAAGTTATGAAGGTCAAAGCTTTCCTCATCTTTTTGTCGAACACTTTGATATCCGTTTCATTTGGCGGCCCTCTCTCATCACCTGTGATGACTTCCCACACATCTTTCTCCATCAGTATGTTTTTCATTTTGAATTTCCACACTGCATAGTTGAAAATCCCGTCCAATTTGCTACTTTCACTCAAAATGGACTCTCCCATGTTTGCCATCGCAAAACTGCTTGAAACTTCTGTCGTAGGCTAAAAACAGTATGTCGAGGCCAACTGTGATGTCAGAAAATGAAAATAATGACCTGCACTTTTTCCCTTACCAGGCCACTCACCGCTTTTCCACCAATTTGAAAGCCAAATCAGTGTCGCCTTCCGAAATGCACTCAGTCATCAATTCCCAACTATGTGCCCAGTGGAATGGTGAAATCACTTTTGGCACACTTTGAACACTTTCTCCGCTGCAATCCTCTCTGTTTTGTTGTATCGTACTTGCAGGTACAGTCCGGGTGCCCTTCGTTTGGAAGTTATAGCCTTTCGTTTGGGTCAAAACGGGCAAAGGAACCAAAAATAGGGATTTTCCTTATTTTTGAACCGTTTCTTCACTTTGAAGAAACTTCACTGTTCACTTGTGAAGGGACCCAACTCAACTTTCACTTTGAAATTTTTTAATGAAGTTGAAGGCCAAAATGCACTTCACTTCTTTAGGGCCCTCTTCAACAACCCTTCAGACTCCATCCAATGGTCGATTCTGATCCAACTGTGGATATCCCTCCTGGGTAGCGCGATCTCAGCCGTCGATCTTGAAAGTTCTTTATCCAACGATTCTAAGCACTTTTGTGCACTAATGGAAACTCTTGCAAATGCTGTCCACTCCAAAGCACTACACGTTTGCCTTGGTTCCTCGCGCGAACACACTCGCGACCTCCCTGTCTATGGCTGCGCTTTCCCAGGCTAATTTTGCTTGATCAATCTCATTTTCGGATCGATTTGAGCATGATCTGAGGCCTGGAACAGGGTTGTCCCACTGATACCATATCTGTAGAGTGTTCAATCATGAAATTCCGTGGAGAAATGGTAATTTTAGCTCAACTTGACAAAGTGGCTTTTTTCACCTTTTACCACAAATCTGCTAGGTTAATTGTCTGCAGAAAAATCTTTGACATAAACCTCAAAATCTCTCTATGGTTGTTTGACAATATAATTAGCTTCCTTCTTGTCCTTACGACATCCAAAACGGTGCACCGACAACAAAGAAATCACCAGTTATGTGTAAAAATCGTAATCCCAAACCTGGTTTTAATTTTCAACTAGCTTCAGAATTGTCAATTTTTCACCAAGTTTTTTCCCTATTTGATGCTATGCATAGGCTACTAATCCCTTTGCTGAGCTTGGCAAGCCTCTATAAACTAAAAATCGTGCACCATTGCTTCTCCTTCCGTCTTCAACCCGTCGTAAACCCCGAACTCTCATAAGACAGTTCTCTCGAAGCTCTCTTCAACGACGATGTTGTACTATGTACACTCCCTGTACGGCTCTGATACCAACTTAGAATTTGCTTCAAACAGGAACACAGATCATGCTACACAGTAACACAGACAGAAAACACTCTCCAAACAAGCTCACATAGCAACTGTATTTCTCAAAATGAAATTACACTGTACATATAGTTGTTCACTCAAGCAACCCATGCATGACCCAGGTTGCCGTTGGTGGGATGCGTGTCCCGTCGACTTGCCTCGTGGCAAGGCCAACTGATCCTTATCAACTGATAGGACCCACAGTATAGTAACACAGTGATTCTACTTTAATTCTAACTTGTAGGTGGTAGTTGGTCTCCGCAAGACACTTGCAATGAGCTTTTAGCCCTTCGGTACAACTATCAAGATTTGAAAAAATCGGGGGTTTCTCAGATGAACAGTGGTTTGATGGAAAATAGAGAAATGGAAGGAAGGGTGGTGGCGGTGGTGACAACGATAGATGGTGTGGGTAATAGATGTTGTGGCAAGAGGACTGGTTGAAGAAGGAGACTAATTTCCCAATGTTTGTGCTTCCATCTTCTGAAGGATCTTCGTCGTGACTGGAGTACTACTTCTGATTGTGTCTCTTTGGATTGCCTATCTGCCTTCTTAGCCTTGTCGTTATCATCTTTGGTTTTGTGACCTTGGCTATCGATCTTGCTGATATTGTTGTTTGCAATGTAACTGCTCGTAGTGGATCCAAGTAGATCCACTCTCTCCACCCCCCCCCCCCCCCTCCCAAATTTGTTGGTGGGGATTTTGTGATCTGTAACTCGCATGCTCAAGGTTGGATTGGTGTTTAGAATACATAGTTGAAACACGTCGAACATGCGACTGGACTAAAGATTGAACAAATTTTAACTAAATTTGTTTTAATCTTGTTGTAGTTGACTCGAAGATGAATATCTTTATGAAAGACAAGAACCAACTCTGACATGACGTGGATTTCTGAAAGTTGTTGTATGATCAAAGATACAAAACTCTGTACAAGGTGATTTGAAGATGGATAGATGAATGAAAATGTGTGCTGAGATACTCTACGGAAGACTCTCGTGCACAGTAGCTATTTCTCATGCAAAAATCAATCACACAAAGGGATGAAGAGGAACAAGGAAATAAACAAAGGGTACAGAGAGTGAGAACTGTATGGCACTTGTCGAACAAAACCTTCATTCATCAACATTGATTATTCACCTTGACAATTGCAATATACCATTGGTCTTGTAGAGTAATGAGAAGAACTCTGACAAGCCCTTATAAAAAACAAGACAGGGTTGGTGACACTAAATCTACTATCATGGATAGCTGATATTGTAAGATATGGCTTGAAATGCATGGAAGGAGAAGATACTATTCCCATTAGTATTATTTGAATCATGAGATTCATAAAATGAACCGCTTTTAGATTTCTGATTCTCAAAATTGGTTTGTTATATCCAGTGGTTGGAAATCTCATCTAAAAATGGAAAGACATATAGATTTGAGATTGCAAGAGTGGAGATAAAATGTCAATTCCCTAGGGAGGGTGCTCTTGTCTGGGAATAGTAGCAGATGACAGAATATCGGTTTTGTCTACATCTTGTAGTAACTCATTTTATATAATGTCTATGTTCGATTATCGATATGGTAAATGTTGTAATAATGTAAAAGTTCTCAAGGAACTTCTCGATTGAGCAGCAGGTTTATTTGTTGGTTGTTATGGTGCTCGTGTGGTGTTGTCATGAGGATCCTATCGTGATTCATAATTGACCTGACGGGCAGGTAGGATTTTGTTGGGTTGTTTTGGGCAGTCTGTTTTCTGACACAATCGGGACACTCGGCATGGTACTTGGTCTTGAATGGACAATCAACCATAAAGTGGTCGGTTTCACCATAGATTAAACATCTGTTGTTCATGGGCCCTTGTATAATGGCATAACCTTCTTGTATGGCTAGTGGTTCTGAACTTTCTGGTGGGTATTTGTGAAAATGTGAGGAATGTCCAGATTGTGACGATTGTTCTTCATATGGTTGGATTGCATGTGCTTGGATATGCTGATATGAAGGACAAATATCAGTAGGATGCATAGCCCGACAGTGTGGGCACCATATGGGTTTTTGTCTATTAGGTACCTGGGCTATGTGTGGTTGATGAGGCATACTACGCTGGATAGACTTCATTGGTGAGTTTCTCCATCTGCAGTTGATGTTGTTGATTAAGCAACTCCAGCTATGATTTCCAAAGTTGATCTCAGATATCCTCGATCTGCTTCGACTCATGGATTGCACGATGTGCTTTCTGTTTCCTAGGTTCGTCATTATCAAATCCCTCGTCTTCTTCCTTGTTGGCATCAGACATACCTAACTTTAGGCTCGTATATTCATCATTGGATCTAAGCTCGCGTCTAATCCATCTTGGAAGGCCGACTAAAAACTAGATGATGAGCATCTATTTTGTGGGCTGTTCTCTTACTTGACTTTTTAAGCGCTTGAAACGCTCAATATAGTCTCGTACGCGTTCATCTTTTGTCATTTTGATGCTACTCAATTTGATAAAAGGACTCTCTATCAAACGAAATGGTTTAAAACGCTTGATAAAGGACTCTTTCAGATTAGACCAATTTAATTTATCTTCACGATCGAGGTTAAAAAACCAGTCACGTGCTTTAGTGATCATGGTCATGGAAAACAGTTGGACCATAGCGTCGTTGGATGTTTCGCCGTAAACATCACACGCATGCTCAAAGATTTGCAAAAATCATTGAGGGTCCAAACTTGGGTAGATCCAACTTGGGTGTTCTCTTTTCGATATGAGCACCATGGACAACAAAAGTGCCATTAAGGTGGGTTATGGCGTGTGAGGGGTCAACACCATAAAAATGGGCTTTGGCTCGTGAAGACTCGACTCTACCAGGTTCTCGACTCTCAAATGGTTTGTGGATAGCTCGTGTATTTGGGATCTCATTCGAGGGTATCGATTTTGTCTACTAGCTTGCTCAATGGAAGGTGACACCATGTCGGGCTGATAATTTGTTGTGGTATCGGGATCAGGATGGTGTTCCATTGTGTACTGTCGTGTATTTTGTGGTTTGTATAAGTTTTTGGTGTTTTTTTGTTTCTTGATTTTTTTAGGTTTTTTTTTTTTTTTGTTTTTTTTGTTTTTTTTGCTAGTAGGGAACTCAAGGGGGAGACTCAGTATCAAAAGTTCTTTCTATTGGTATAAGTTGTGTTTTTTGGAATTTTTTTTGGTGTATATGCCTTTTTTTTTTTTTTGAGCCCTAAGGCTCGGTCGAGGTTATGGTTTGGTCGAAATGGCAATAAGAGATCTTGGTCGAAAGTTATGTGTGGGAGTGGATCCGTTCCGGTCGAGATGGAAGTGAAGTGATCCGATCGAGATTTGATCCAAATGACTCGATCAACTGATCCCAAAATGGTTTAGGAAGATTGGCACTTAATCTCATAGCGTTGGCACCTTCACATAAGGCCCTATTCTTCCTCAACCACTCCATTTTGTTGAGGTGTCCTTCGAGTTGTGAACTCCCTCTTGATCCCATCCTCATCACAAACGGCCTTGAACTTGGTTGAGATATACTCATCACCATTGTCACACCTCAAGCACTTGATCCTTGTGGAAAATTGGTTTTCCCTTTTCTTGAACTTCACAAAGACATCATACACTTCATCTTTGCTTGTGTAATTTTTTTAGTGGACATTACAAAGTCACTTCAAATCCATAGAGAGCAACAAACAAAAGAAAGACAAAAGCTTGCAAAACACCGAAAACAATGTTTGGCATATTCTCAAAAGTATTTGCATCTCATAAGCAATGTGATGGATAAAAGGAAAACACTACTGCCATTTTTAAGGGTGCCAAAGAGCTTAAATAAAACGGATTATATTCAAGTTTATTTGGTTGGAGCTCTTATGTTTAACAACCTTTTGCAGTCTAAAGTTTATTTCAATTATCCCAATGTTTGAAATGATCCAAACTTGACCATTACCATAATTCACAAAATAATAGTTGAATTTGGTAATAGTTTTCTCGAGATTTTCTACTTACAACTTGATAATATTGCCAGAGAAATTAAAATCAGACAATGCTAACATATTTAATGATGTTGGTTGCTTTAAAAATTTTCCAAAAAAATCAAAATACGATTTTTATTGGTGGGTCACACTCATGATTAGATTGACCAAATGTTTATTTGCTTTTCTAAAAAGCTAAGACGCAAATAAGCTTTTTCTTTACAAGTACTACAAAATATTATCGAGGAGTCATACATCCTACACCAAATGTGTTTTTATATGTTGCACATTTGATTTTAGAGATTGCATCAAAATGTCTAAGGCACATTGCATCGTACCAGCATAAAGTTTTAGTTTCCAACATCAATTAAAAACTGCCAATAATGGTGGCATCACATTATTTTGGGAAAATAAATTTTCAAATCCTATGGCACGATTACCTTATGAAGGAGCTCATTTTTTATAGAGCATGCCTTCTTCTCAAGTTAAGTCTGCACCTTTGTGTCATCTAACTTATGTTTTGGAGGAGCAAAAGCTCAAAGAGAACATCATCTGGTTGATCCATTTGTGACATTAAATTTTTGAAAACAATCATTCAAGCAACATAAAGTTTTTAACAAGTTTGATCGACATTGGTGGATGGATTTTTTTGGAGAGCAAAAATTAAGTTTGCTTTACTTGGGAGATACAAACTTGTCTGAAGAGTTTCAATGGCCATTTAGATATTCAATTCCAACAACAGTAGTTGATTCCTCTACTATTTTACAACAAATTGAGTCTTTAACCTTCTACAAAGCAAAGAATGTGAATTCTATATGCGTTCTAAAAAAAGTTTTGTCAAATTGTATATTATGCCAAGGCTAAATGGTCTGGTAACCTCGATGAAATAAAGGTCGAGAGTCTCAATGCACTTTTAGCTTCGAAAAATAACAAAAAAATCTATTTTGAATTGCGAAAGTGGTTGGCTTCATTCAGAGCAACAACATGTTGGCAAAAACTGTACGTGTGCATCAGATGCATACCACTTCAACAAATGCTTTCTTGAAAAGGTACGAGATGGAAATGTTGCAATTAGAATCAACCAAGAGTTGATAACGTAAATCTCCAAGATGTGGATGTGCTTGCATTTAATTTTGAGTTGACAATGATGAACCATTTACAATTGTCAACAATATCTATTTTGCAAGGACTTGTTGACTAGAATGAGAATTTGCCAATAGACCCTTATGAGGAAGATGGGTCGTCAACTTCTTTAGCTAAAAAGGAGAGTTTTGATAGTATTTTGAGCACCTAGTTGAGAGGAATTAGTGAGAATTCCTTGAATTTGAATTGTAAACAAACATAATATAGAAATTATTTTCAATGTTTTCAAAATTTGTGGATTTAGTGTAACTAGCTTGAAATGTATTCTGCGAGTTATTTTCATGAAAGGTAATTTAGAATATATAAAACATCATAAATTTTTGTGTATTTTGTTCACTTGGTTTTAATTTTTTAGGTTTTATTGGAAAATTTAACTTTTTTAGACATGGTGTATTGATTTTTTTGGGTTAAAAAGCACATTTTTTGAAAACTAAAAAATGGTTACTCTTTTTTAGAATTTTAACCCATTTCAAAAGATTTGGTATTAAAGTTTTATGACAAAACTTGGCAATTAGAATTCTTGGCATGGTTCTTGGAGGATCATCAATGGATCTAACATTTGATTTAGGTTCAGATCAGAGAAGGACAACACAAAGAGAATGCTTTTATCACCTGCTTACTCTTGGTTGCTTGGCCAAGTTGAATTTGAGAGGGGAATGTGAAAAAGTAGTCTAAATTGAAAAGCCTAAATATCTAACATTCAAATAGTTTGACTAGAAATCAAAGTGGAAGACACATGTGTGAAAGTTATGTGGAGGGGGCCAAGTTGGTCCAAATGAGATTTTTAAGTTGTTTTATATATATATTTCATAAGACTATGTGGTAGACCAATGATTTGATGGATGGCGAAGATGTAGGGCATAACCCTACTTCTATAACCTTCCAAATTTATCTTACTATAGTGATAAATAGCTAGAAACTTTACCATTTTAGTAGTATTTGTACATACCTCATTTTGATAGTGATACTGGGGGAGAAAGATTGGTGTCTATATTGTCTGCTAATTTTTCTAGCTTGCATTGTGATTGATGGTTGTAATCTAATTTTTTTGCATGAATCAAATTGTTATATTCTCTAATTTTTTTCATTATTATGTGCTCAAAACAAGTCCTCATCTTATTTGAATATATGTAGTATTTTGAAGATCATTGTAATGCATTATAGATGTGCATCTCACTAGTTTCATGGTTAGAAATTGTTTTAAAATCCTAACACATCTAGATTTGTTCCTTGTGTATGAAACTTTCATAAACCTTCCTATGGAGTGGAATATAACATTAGCATCACTTGACCCTACAAAGAATCTCAAAATTGAAATTTTCTGACAAGCTTGTGGAGGGAAGTAGCTAATAATTTAGGTTAAAAAAACATATAAATAGTGTGCAACAAGAATTCTATTAACAGTTTTTGTAGAAGTGATTTCTTTTGAGTTGTTCAAGTGTGAAGTAAGGTGTCAAATCTGTGCATGATAAATGTTAGACAAAATTTTCAGATTTTTCTTGCTCTTTATAAATTTTCAAATATAAAATGTTTGATTGTTATCATTATTTACTAAAATAATATGTGTTGAAGCAAAGCACAACATTTATTAATAGAGTAATAACCAATACATTGTGTTGGATTTATCTCCTCTGCTCTCCCAAATCCTATTTTAATCTGCCTCCATTCATGCTGCATTTTTACTCATGTTGTCGCACAGTCTGCATACTTGAATTGATTGTCGCTATAGTCTGCATTTTTACTCGGAAATTCCAATAGGCAAAAAATGAGACACTGTGTTTTTACACGTGATTTGTGACAGGCGAAAAAAAGGCGACATTGCCCTACAAATGCTGAAGGTGCCCTAATGGAAAAGCAGAGGTACCCTGTAAATTAAAACTTAAGGCATTTGTCAGAGTGTCGCGTTTTTCGCATCTTCACCAACATTCATTTCAGTGAAGGCTGATGTCACGGCTTTCTCACGCTCATTCCATGCATTGTGCAATCAGATTTGACAACGACAACAGCTACCCACGATCTCCCACAGACAGCACATCCACTTTGTACTTTCTTCATCTGCACTCCTATAACATTATGTATATATATTGGATACCATCTACGTATTCTGTGGTGGTGAAAATAATAGCATCAAAAGCTCATCAGAGATAGACGAAGTAGATGCTTTCGTGCATCAATTTTTTTTATTGTCAATAATAGGTTTATTTGTTTTTACAGATTGGATTGGCTTTGTAGAGCACACGGTTTTGTCCGCTATTGTCTTGTGCTCAACAACATTATTGGCCTGTATATTTTGCTATACTTAATCTGATATCAGCTCTATTTGTTCTACGTTCAAATTTGTGTCAATATTGCTATGTTTTTCTACATTATGTCTGACTCTCTTATAGCTTAATTTGGTAATATGTTCTTAGCGAATTATTATTAGTCTAGTTGTTCGCAACTCGTTTCTCGCACTCACACACCCTCTTTCTCCAACATGGTATCAGAGCTATTTTTTGTAGCCTGATAAGTTTCCACAGTAACAAGACTCTACTAGCCGATAGAGTAATTATCTTCTTGTTCTGTATTTCCCACCAGATTTTCATACTTAAGTCGCTGATAGTTATTTCTATCACCCCTAGACTAATCTTCCACATGGATTACCAAGGGAAAGCTAGTCCTATCATGGATAAGCTTGATGGAGCCAATTACCATCTGTGGAAATTTAAGATGAAAATAGTGCTAATGGCTAAAGAATTGTATGACGTTGTTACAGGTGTAGAAGGGAAACCCGAAGCAGACGACACAACAATCGCCAGATGGAAGCTGAAGAATGGAAAGGCCTTTGCGCTAATCATTCTCAACATTTTGGATACTCAGATTGGCCATGTATCCGAAGCCCAAACATCCAAAGAAGTCTGGGACATCTTGAGCACACTATACGAAGTGCGAGATATAGCTTCCAAGCTACATCTCAGGAAGAAATTTTACTCCCTCAAGATGGTGAATGGTGATTCCCTGCAGAATCACATCAACCAATTCAAGAACCTGCTGAAGCAAATGGCCATTGTCGGATCTGCCATAAACAATCAAGACGCAGTGATGCAACTACTTACAAGTTCTCCTCGGATTTTTTCACCAAGAAGATCTATGAGAGGTAGATCCGAGCCTAAGAGGCTCTCAAATATTGATAAAGGCAAGCAAGTGGATCTTGATTCCACTAATTATGCTTTTTTTATTTCTCATGAAGAGCCAAAGAATGTACAAGAGGCACTCAATACCAAGGAGTGGTATGATGCCATGAAGCAAGAGTATGATGCATTGATCACCAACAATACTTGGGAGCTTGTGGATTCCTACCAAGTATACTGACCATCCTATTTTTGAATTGCCAAGAGTTTCAGAAAAAAGAAACTCAATGTCCGGAATGGAACAGAGTAAGGAAAGTCATCCATGGATGCACTATGTTACAACGTCCATTTCTGGATTTGCGGGAGATGTTAGAATGTCCTACTGTGGGGGTTCTTTTGTTTGCAAGAATGAGATGTGCAGTAGTCTAAATTCCTTAGGACATGCAAACACTACCAAATGGAGAGGAAGATGCTGAAATTCGACAGGTGGATCAACCTTCAATTCTTGTTGCAACAAAATGCAGCAATAGGGAATCCTTGGTGTATGAAGCTAAGTCTATCGATTTAGTAATCAGACTGACTTCAAAGTCTTTGAAGTCTGTCCTACTGATCATAGCTTTGAAGTTGCTAGATCGACTAAGTCAATTCCCTAGCCATGCACAAATTTCCTTGATTATAGAGATTTGACTTTGCGGAAGCGTTGTATCAAAATGCAGTGATTAGAACAAGAAAATCGAGCAGTGCTATCAGTCATATAAAACGATAAAATCTACAAAATAATTAATCTGCAAGTATGAATCAGTTCGAACATGCAATCACCTTACACAATCTAAATTGATGGAACAATGATGGATTAGTCGTGTAGAGATACAACGTGATTGCAAAATAGATCATGTGCGTTCTTCTTGATACAATACCATGTGATAACAGAGAAGAAGTCCGGGATGCGCTCTGAATGAAAATCACTAATCTACTGATTCATCGATCTTAGATGAACATGTACACATGGCTAACTGATTAAAAGAATGGTTAACTTCACAAATTCGGATTAAGGCACTACTTGCTGTTGCACGTCGCTTTCAATAGACATCTAATTTAGTTAGAGATGTTGGACACGTTGATGACTTCGTACAAGTCAGAGATTGTGGACAAGCTGCAAGACGTCAGACAAGCCGATGACATGAAAGTCGAGGACACATACGTCGGATAGGTTGGAGACGTCGAGGATGTCGATGACTTTGGCCAAGTCGTTGACATGGACGTCGGGTAACTGACATGTCAATGACTTCGGATAAGTCGATGACTTCGGACATGTTGATCTAGACTGTCATCAACTTTGCTTGTATTTCTGCAGGTCTTGCAACTGTGCCAATATTTACAACAGGTAAATGAATCTAGATTAGCATGAAATAAGGATGGAGAGGATAGAAATACAATAGAAGATTATGTGTGCACTGCCCTTTGGGCCATGTTGAGAAAATTCACGGCGGCTTTTCTTGTTACCATTGTGATGTTAGACTTGCGTTAACATGCAAAGATATATTACGTGATTCCAAATGATATCAGATACAAAAGGTCGGTCATTCACCTGGGAAAACAAAGTCATGATCTTGTTGAAGGAGAATCTCTTTAGACAGATAATATTGTCCGAAATCTTATAAAAGAGCAAATTGACAAACTACTAGGTGTGGGGCAAAAGAAAAAAGAGAAGGTGGTCGCCAAGCAATTGATAATGAATGGCTTGCTTCCTACAAATGACTCCGGGTTAGAAAAATTGAGCACAGGATAGTTTTAAGCTATATTGGACCAATTGCAACCCTTGACTAATCAAAGAAGGTCATGCATAGTTAGTGGTTGATTTCTATTTTTTTCTATGTAGTCTTTGTTGCTTATAATTTGTTTGTGCTTCTATTGTGCTCAAGAATAGTTTATTTGGACTGATTTATTGCAGGTTGAGAAAATGGATAGACGAATTCAGAACTGGCAATCAACCCTATGTGGATTCAGTTGATTCTATTCTAAAACTAAAGGAGAAGTGTCAGTACGATTACTTTCAAGGATCTCTATTCCCTAGACAGGTTTCAGATATGGAAAATGAAAGATGATATATTTCTAAGATGTCCACTATTGGTGGGCCGACTTCAGGTGTTAGTATAGTTAAAATAGATGCAAAGAGGCGATGAATTGGAACAGTCTTGGGTGTGCTTTGACCATGTCAAAAGAATACTTGGATGGACTACAATGGCTGCCCATGTTAATGACCCCCAAGGTGCATATTGTGCATTATCATTACAAATTTTATATTTTAAAGTTCACTTTTAAACATTGTGTTTTTCTTCCTTGCAGTTTATAGAGTTTGCAGACGATAGCAGTATGTGAGATGAAGGTTGAAGATACAAAAGCAAAAGTAAAATTTTGGGGGATGCTAAACAATGTAATGAAAAAACATGGTTTGGATGAAGTGCAATTTCGAGGATTTATGGCAGATAAAGCTGGGAATTGGGCAGCTGTTTGGAGGATATATGGTGATGGAGATGGTGTGTGTGTATGAAGGGACGAGAGAGATCTTGTCTATTCCATTTTAGAAATAGTTTGAAAAAATATACAGGCCAATGTATAGTGCAAGATATGCGGAGTAAACATATATTACTATGCGAGGATCGGAGACTTGTAGTTGATACCACAGATGCCAATGCAAAATACAATATCGTGCGAGCGTTTTGGAAGACGGGAGCTACGTATTCTACTCAAATACCTGCTTTGGAAGCATGGCTATCCTGGTGGCACGTTAGATACTCTCACTGGGGAAGATACATGAATTCGGTGAGAATGACTATTATTATAAGCTTTGCTTTCTGTGTTTCTTATTTAGGTGCAATTTGCATCAATCCTAGAAATGTGATATTGATTGGCAAATGATTCAAGATACTGACATTGCACATATTCTTACTATAAATTTATCTGAGTCTAGACATGGTAGTTGGCTTGTGGCTGAGGCATTTCGTTCGCAACTGTCTCTTTATGAAGCATGTGTGGGTGATATGATGAATGCCATTTTGCAAAGTGCTAGATATGCTTCATATATCAAAGGCAGACATATTGGAATGGGGCCTAGTTTAGAAAAATTAATTAGCAGAGTATCGTCCAAAAAAGCATCTGCCATGCAGGGATAGCCTTTTGTCAATCTTGTGCGTGATGCTGTTGATTTCGCATCACTATCTTCCACTTCATCAACCTTAAGTGGAAATGAACAGAGTGTTTCAAGAAAACGTCCCATTTCAAATTGCGCAAAGGATGATGTCAATGTTTTCTATAGGCTAGATATCATGTACGTCAATGTGCCTAGACAATCCACTACACAGGTGGAAGTGCCTCATCGTGAATGAATCGTCACATCGCCTACAATTATCAAGAAATGTTGTGGAGAGGGATATTCACAAGACCATGTGGGCAATCCGGCGGATTCCAAAAGGTAGCAAGATAGTTTGCATGGGAATGGTGGATGGTAGAAAGAAATGTGGTGAATTACTTGCATCTGGAAGGACTGCAGAAACAATCGTTGCCCCTAGTATTTTTGGTAGGCGTCGACATAGTAGTGGTGAAACAATGCAGTTTATGTGGTTTTGTCCATCAGATGCTACTCACACCTAGCAACCAAACAAGAGCATAGTAGCACCACCATCGAAGAATGAAGGTAAATGGTGTGTGAGTACTAGAACATCTCTTAGCCAGGAGGAGGTCGACGTTCTCAACAAAGGTGGGTACATGTTGGAGAGCATGGAGGTTGATCCCATTGGGTCTTCAGTTCCAGTGCATGGGCAAGCAACATGCCCATCAATGGGAGAATTTTGCCACTCCTCAAAAAGGAAAGACAAAAAGAAGGAACTCATTTCGGTTGCTGCAAAGGAAAGAATTACTAGACCAATTGAGATGAGGACTTGCATTGTCAAGAAGGAAGTGACAGTAAAATATAGAGGTTTCTTTTCATATTTTGAGTTTTGCAACAAATCCAATTGAAAACACACATAGTTACGATCTAGGAATCTCCACAATGTACTTGTGAAGATTTCATTAGAAGCAAATCCAAACGAAAGTTCACACCTTGCAAGCACATGCACTTTGTATACATAGTTATATTAGGGATGGACATTGATCATAACATGGTTATAAACCAACCTTACCTAAGTGTGCCTGAATTATTTCAAGTACTTGCTAGGGAGAGAAATGTAACGTAGTTGTGATGCATGTAGTGCCTTTATCAGGTCTCGTGCATCTGTTTTAGAAGATTGCAATGTGTATGTCATGCACGTATATCAATATGTGGTTTTGTTTACTCCAATTGGATGTTTTTTGTTGCGGTTTTTTGAATTTCAATTTTGATGTTTTATTCTTGTTTTCAAAGTTTTGTCATATTTTGAATTAAATCAAAGAGAGAGAACATACTTGCATTGATGTTTGTTACACTTTGGATTAAGTTGTGTTAAAACACAGAACGGGGCTTTGTCTTGGAGTATCTTGTGTTGTTTCACATAAAACATGTTCTTGGATTGAAAAGCAGCATAGGTATTCAAACTATGAATGAGGATAAGTGATATAATCATGGTGTTCTTCCAAGAGTGATGGCACACCACGTGCCATCAATTTTTTGAAGCTTGATAAGATAAAAACTCGCTAAACTCGCAAAATGATTACTCGCAAAATGACAAGCCCCGCTCAAGTACACCTGACATCATCTTATTTATCAGATGATTGAGTGAGAGCTTATTCTTAGGCTAGACTATGATCAGCTAGATTTCCTATCAATCTACCAACATTGACATACTGTTATTTATTAGAACTTGTATTGGATCAACACAAGGGATATGAAATAAGTACCAGTGAAGAGCATTCCAAACAATCTGTGCATTTGCCTCTCAATAAAGACCCTCTTTCTTAAAATTGCTCTGAGATATGCTCTACACCTTGTAAAGTAGTGTATTTGATACTTAACATGTTCAGTATTTGAAAACCAGTTGGCAGTTAGAGTCTTAACATCTGTCAGGTCTCTTAAAATTGAAACACTGATGGAACCAGCAGTCTAAATTTCAGACTAGTAATTGTTTGAACTCTTGTTCTCATCGCAACTACAAATTCAAGAGTTTGATGCACAGGCTTGAAGGCATCTCTCCCCCTCAAAGATGAAGCATATAATCTTGAAATTTTGCATTGAGGACCCGTCTCTCTCTCTCTCTCTCTCTCTCTCTCTCTCTCTCTCTCTCTCTCTCTCTCTCTCAAAAAAAAAAAAAAAAAAAAAATTCACTACTTAACGACTTGCACTCCTTTTGAGCGTCAGCTTTAAGCAATGAGTATGCTAGATATATTTCCCAGTTTCACATTAAAAGTTCCAACAACTCACAATCACATATCAAACAATTGAGTGTGCTAGGGGTAAAATCTCGACTACTTTCCAGCAATGCACAGAATTCTTAATAGCTCAAGCATCTGGAGCACACAGCAGTACATTCACCAATTATTGTTCTAAAATTAAGGTTCAGCTACAATACTTCCACAAAATATCAAGTTTAGCGCACTCATTTAAAGGACATGTGCACGTCTAATGTTTCAAATTTGAGAGCCGGGAACCCATAAGTTCTCTTCAAAAACTTGATATTTCTGACATCTTTGTGCTGGGTACTGAAGAAAGACGATATGCTGTAATCAAAATCGAAAATAAAAAAACTGAGAGCTTAAGCACAGAGTTTCAAGAATATAATAGGTGGATTACATCTTTACAAGATAGATTGTCTGAGCATTTCTATGCCCTGTTATTTCTAACAATGTCTCTATGTATGCAGTCAAAGATCTACAGGGTATAAGGCCTATCTGATCAATCACAGTCTTCACAGAAATATTGACTCCCACCTTGGCCTTAGACAACCTAAAGTACTAAGGACAAATGATTAGCTTTGCAAGAAAATCGGCTTACAAGAGTGATTGAGAAAAACATGTCAGAATATCCAAAAACAATTGAGGCAATCATACTTATTGTCTACTAAAGCTTAGACCAGTGACAGCAGCATGAATGGCATCTGCAAGGTGTGGTACCGTCTTTGAACTTAGGCCGGCCATGCTTATCCGACTGCAAAATAGCAGTAAACATAATAAGTAACCATCGGCATGAAGACCAAAACATAACTACATTGGACGTGTAAGGAAGATTCTCTCATAATTTTAACTCCAAGTATACTTTGTTCTGATTCAAAAATGAAAGAAGGGAAAGATCCCAAGATATTTACCCATCTGAAGTCATGTAGATGTGATATTCCTTTGTCATAAATGCCACCTGCTCTCTGTTCAGCCCCGTGAATGAAAACATTCCTATCTGCTTCAGTATATGAGTCCAATCTCCAGGTGTTCCTGAAGATGAATCCAAAGACAACAAAAAAATTCATTCACTAAGAAAAAAGTCTTTCTTTTGTAGCAAAGTGAGAGAAGCAACACAAGGTTTAGCTTTCAAGAAGCCCAACAGGAATGTAAAGATAATAACTGATGCCAAACCATATGAGAATGCTTCATTCTTCCTATTTGTAATGGGTAGAATGCATACTACCTCGCGCCTGTATAGCACTGTGAAGTTGATGCCGCATGCTAATAATACGATTGGCCATAGCTTTTAGCTCTATGGTCCATTCAGCATACAATTCACTGCAACAGCAAAATTTCAAGGAATAAATTCAGAAAAGATAGCCTAGGCTACCTTGCATTCATAAACTCCCTGACTAACAAACATAGAATCAGCTGTAAGGAAGCTTGATTGTTGGAATGATGTCGAAGTTTACCTGTCACCTAAGATTGTCGCTACAATTGAGGCTCCATGGATTGGAGGGTTCGAGTACATTGGACGAATAACGAGTTTTAATTGGCTTTCAACATGAGTGGCAATAGCTTCCTTCTTGCAAACCTGTTCATGTGAAATTTAAGAGCAACAGAGGACAAATTTACATGAAAACAGGTATAATGCAATCCACAGCTATAAAGAGTTGTTATACAAATGAAGATAGTTTTCACATATTCACTTCACCCACCTATCATTGGCATGAAACATTTTGTTGTGGCTGAAAATGTCAAGATTTCTCCCAGATGTGATTAGCTCACGAGCTTAACAATGGTAATGCTAAATATAGCCATGGTGCTACATTAGAATAGAATCAGCTAATAGGATAGTTTGATCCACATCAATCAATACAACAGGAACTAGAATTTTATAATAGGCAATCACCTCGGTATCAAAATGCTTTCTACTCTAGGGTCAAAGAAGATGTCAATGATAGAATCTACATGTTGAACTTCAGTGGTAATGTGAAGAAATGGTTACACAAGTTGGATAATTATTTCCAATTGTTTATAAGGCTAGACGAAGCTAAATCCGCTTATGCTGCTCTTCATCTTGAAGGTGTACCATGCACATATGTTTGGTGGCAAAAATTTCAAGTAGATCCACAAGCACAACCGGCAATTTGTAATTGGACAGGATTTTAATAGTTGTGTACTAGCCATTTCAAGAGAAAATCCTCTTTCAACGTTAGTGTTCAGTTCAGCAAACTATTTGTGTCCAAGATTACAATTATGAGTTATGAGAAATTCCTACATCACAATCCATTGCTACTCGCCGAAGATTCAATATTGTTCTCTGGGAGCAAAACAATTAGGATGGTATCTGGAATAGTCAATCAACAATGAAACATTCAACTAATAATTGTCAATCTTCTCCCTATCTAATACCCTCGCTGGCCCATGGGTCACTTCTCTTTGCTCTTGGAATGCAAACAAACCATCAGACAACAAGTTAACACCATTATTAACTCAAACAGCAGCAAAAGCATGGCCAAAGCTGTCAAAATCCTGTCTGTCAGGTGATGGCATGTAGCCATTGTACCAAAAGCTTAGGTTTCTGCAAAAGCTAATCAGACAATATATTCGAGGCATCACATTGTAAACTCTAGGAATAAACAAGAAATGAGATTAAAGATGTGTTCACTAAACTCCAAAATTATTTATATCCCTACATCAAACAAAATATATCATATGAGCACATTACCAAAGTTTGGCCAAATACCTCAGTATTTCCACCAAACCAAAGCATTGATGACCAATCTCACTTTGTGTAAGAAAAAGAGGCAATTTCCATTAGAAGTTCTTAGAAGGCATTTTATAAGGTAAGACTTATGTTTCTTCACATCATAAAAAAAAGAGCCAAGAGAAGCATTGCGAGCATAAAACTCAAAGTACAATAGAAAATTGCAAAAGCTCACTTAGATAAACCTTGACATGTATAGGGAAAGTAGTACTTACAATACTTAGACTTCCAACACGTTCACCATACAGACCCATATTCTTTGCAAAGCTTTGAGCTACTAGTAATTCACCACCATCAGCAACAAAAGACCGAACTGCAAGTGCATCCAAATCGAGGCTACCACTAGCAAATCCCTGCATAAACAAGAATTGAAGAGTTTTGTTTCTCAACTACACTAAATAAGTCAATACCAAGATCACACAAGAACATTGGTGGAACCAAGGAGAAATGTAACTACGCCGATCCACTAAACAATAGCAGAATAATGAGCTCCTCAAGTGTGTTGCCATCAATGCCTATATGTGCCTAGTTTTGATGTGCAAGTAGATAACCAGGCAACAATGGCAGGGTAAGGAAGTACAAACAGGTGAGCGAGAGCTACCTAGTGAAACTTGACAAAGAAAGACTACGCTAGCTAACTGAAACACATGGTCGCCCCTACTTCACCCCAGAATGATTTCATAGAAGGTACTATAAATTTGATAGAGGGCCAAATAATAGACGAAGCTGAAACTAGTGAAATAGGTGCAAGGAGGGTAACTAGGCAACAACAGCAAAACAGACAATGCAAAACTATATTGAACAAGAT
This sequence comes from Diphasiastrum complanatum, assembly GCA_029204225.1. Taxonomy (NCBI): domain Eukaryota; kingdom Viridiplantae; phylum Streptophyta; class Lycopodiopsida; order Lycopodiales; family Lycopodiaceae; genus Diphasiastrum; species Diphasiastrum complanatum. The sequence continues at coordinate 36,469,491 of CM055095.1, forward strand.
GTAATTGAAAGTAAAAGGCGAAATTGTATTCATAACAAAAGTACAAACACAATCGATCTTAGCAAGCCAGAATTTCTCACAACTATGTACTACTCTATATTCGTGGTAGGTTCACCAAACTATCTAGGGCCCAATTAGGCCTCCACTGACCTAACTAGCTTGATAATGAATGAATTTGAAATCACCGTGGTGGGATACATATTGCACCTCAAATAGACATCATAATCACAGAGAGTGAGCTATGTTGGGTATAAAGTACGAGAGTGAGCTATGTTGGGTATAATTCACATAAAATGCATTTTACAAATTCCATATCTAAATACCCCAAGGTACAAGACAATTGCTAAGGCCTTGAGAAAGGCAGTTATAGTGGAGATATGATGCATATTTTACCCCTAATGGCTAGGTGAACTTATTCACTGTAAGTTGTGCAAATGTAATGGGGGCAATTACTTGTAGATATAATGTAACCCCCCTTCTTTTAATTTAGCTAGTAATTGCAAGTGGGCCCAAGTGGCCTTGAATCTAGCCTAAATGATGACTAGGAGTCTCTACGCTCTAGTCTCTAATGTCCATTCACACTTGTTGAAATCTAGCACTTGAGTTGAGGAGCTTTAGCGATTCCTTCATATTTTTGGTGTTCTTTATCGATTCATAGTAAGCTCTCTCTAGCTTTCAAGGGCTATATCTTCTATAAGATACACCATAGGTAGGCCTTTATTTTTGTCATGGTATCAAAGCGGATTGAAGGTGTAAGCTTGTGACGGAGAGGATTGTTAAAATATAATGCCTATTTTACCCCGCTTCCTTCAAGAGAAGTTAAGGTAATAAAGAATGTGCTATTTGTACCAGGGTTAGGCCAAAAACTTGCTTTCAGTTGGGGCTATTACTAAACAAAATATGTCAGTAGTGTTTGATGAATTTACTTGTTTAGTAAAGGACAATGAGCATAATCAAAAGATTATTGCCAAAGGATCGTAGGAGAGTGGTCTTTATGGGTTGCATACAACCATCCCAAGTCAAGAAGCCTATGCTGCTATGCGTACTGATCAAGATAAAGCCTAATCATGAAGAAACATGATATGGTAGTTGTTTACCTTCTATCAAGTTATGTAATGTCTTTTGTGAAGCATGTGCACTGTGTTCCACAGAAGCTGAGTACAGGGGGACTACGAGGGCCGCTTGTGAGGCTACACAGATTGCCCAAGTAAGTCTACTACATTGATGTACATTCAGCTTGCCAAGAATCCCGTCTACCATGCCAGGACCAAACATATTGAAGTTGAACAACACTTCATATGGCAAAAAGTGCACATTGGAGAGATTCAGCTTGAGTTTTGTGGCCCCAAAGATCAAACTGCGGATATCTTTACTAAGCCATTTAGTAAAGAGAAGTTTGAAACGTTTGGACAGTCTTTAGGTGTCATATTATGTAAAATAGCCATTAACGGGGTGTTACGAGCACGTAACCAGTGCCGAGCCCTAGAGAACACAGGAGGTCAGATACCACAGTCAGGGTCGAGCGTACACGACCGACAGGGCATGACAGTGTGAGTAGTGTGCCCCAGCACGGTCCATAGTCATGGCGGGCCTAACACAGCATAGGGACCCTGTCAGCAGGATAGGGCCCCGTGTTGGGTCCCGACGTGCAGTGGGCCACGTCAGTGCTACGTGGCCGACACTTGGCAGTATGCATGCTATCAGGTCTCACACTGGGCTAGGAGGGGCTTGCTCCATATCAGGGAGTAGGCAAGGTTGGGTGGATCAGTTAGTGTTTGCCCTACTGTGGTGTTAGGATCTATTAAGTGGTATCAGAGCCATCTCCTTCTTTGGGAGCTAAGTAGCAACAGTGGAGAAAGTAGAGAGAGTTCTCAGAATCTCTTGAATTTTTCAGAAATAAGAGAGACAGATCCAGCGCTGGAGAGGTAGCTTTCTACTGTCAAAATCTCCATCGAATTATCTTCTTTATAGGTAGAATCTGAGTCAGATTTCTAGGACAGATAAGTCGCTGTAGAAAACAGCCATCTATCCCCCCAATAAGGTTAAAGCCATACTCAGTTGGCTGAGACCTCAGAATATATTAGAACTTCAGATCTTTCTTGGTTTGGCGGGATATTACAGACGATTTGTCAAGGAATATGCTCAGATAGCAGTTCCCATGACAAATCTTCTTAAGGGGATGGGAAAGGAGTTCATTTGGGAGTCCGCACAATAGGAGAGCTTTGTTGCTCTCAAAACAGCCTTAGCCACAACACCAGTTTTAAAAGTCGTCGACCCCAATCAGCCATTTGTGGTCAAAACAGATACTAGCGACTTTGCAGTTGGTGCGGACGACCAGTTGCGTTCGAGTGTAAAAAACTCGAGCCAGCTCAGACTAGGTACAATGCCTATGAAAAGGAACTCTTTTCTATAGTTCATGCCCTTAAGACTTGGAGGCGTTATTTGTATGGTGCCAACTTTGAGGTCCTGACAGACCATGAAAGTCTCAAATACCTTTGCAATCAACCTAAGCTTAGAGGTCGGAAAGCTCGTTGGGCAGAGTTGATGCAAGAGTTTAATATGTCTATCAGATATAGACGGGAGAAATTCAATACAGTAGCAGCCCCTTAGCAGAATGCCTATGATAAACGAGCTGAGTTTTACTCAGATTCGTAATGAGTTACTCGATTCCTTGAGAGGGAAGTGCCAGCATGATGCATTCTTCTCTACCATCTGGAACTCAGTCCAGAGCAGACAATTACAGACTCCAGAACCAGTTTCCGGGGTTGGTGCCAGTTCGTCCAAGAATACGGCAGCTTCCGTTGAGGATGATGATGAATCCGAGTATACGTCAGATGACGTTGAGGATTCTGAGCCTGTATTACCCAAGCAAACCCCAGGGGTTGAAGGTCAGTTGACTCAAGGATTCAAATGGAAACAGTATCCCATTCAAGATGAGTACTTGCTCTATAGAGATAGAGTATGTGTCCCCCATTTAGAGGCTTATAGGCAGTAGGTCCTATATGAGTGTCATGACAATCCTAGTGCGGGGCACCCAGGCATACAGAAGACCTATGAGCTTCTTCGTAGGCAATTTTTCTGGCCCAGTATGAAAAAGGACGTCCAACAATATATAACCAGTTGCTAGAAATGTCAAGCAAATAAAGTAGAGCGTTTAAAGGCAGGAGGGTTGTTACAGCCCTTAGATATACCAACTGGTAAATGGGAGAGTATCTCCATGGATTTTATAGTAGGCCTGCCTAAAACCCAAAAGGGTAATGACACTACATGGGTCACAGTTGACTGTCTGACCAAAGTGGCTCATTTTATTCCGACCAAAACAATCGTTAGAGCTCCAGAGTTAGCGAGGTTGTTTGTAAACGGGCTATTTAAATTGTACGGTCTACCTTCCGGCATAGTCAGCGACTGGGACAATAAGTTTAATGGAAATTTTTGGAGGGCAGTATTCCATCATCTCCATACTAAACTTAATATGAGTACCACCGACCATCCACAGACGGACGGTCAAACAGAGAGGGTAAATCAAGTGCTAGAGGATATGCTTCGTGCATACGTTAGCAAGAAGTAGACTAATTGGGAGGAGTATCTCTCGATATTAGAGTTTGCTTATAACAGTACCAAACATTCCGCTACGGGATACAGCCCATATGTGCTGATGTACGGTTTTCAGCCACGCTCACCCACAGCTGTAGGGTTCAAACAAAAAAAAGTTGAAGCAACTAGAAACTTTTTAGAAGACCTAAACCAGAGGATAGAACATGCTAAGCGTAGCATTAGGCAGTTCCAGGATCGAGCCAGGTATTATGCAGATCCACACAGACGGGATGTGCAGTTCTCCGCTGGTGAGAAAGTCTACTTGAGAGTCCCAGTTGACTCTAAAACCCTCAAATCAGGAGTGTGTGCTAAGTTGTCTCCAAGGTATTGCAGTCCCTTTACCATCAGTAGGAGACTAGACGAGGTCACCTATGAACTAGAACTCCCACACAGTAGCAAGGTTTTTCCAGTCTTTCATGTAAGCCAGTTACGAAAGGCCTTAGCCAGATCAGAAAATCTGGTAGGGGACAGTGTTCTAGTTCTCCCATTGGATTCTCAGCCACCTCCACATGAGCCAGAGGAGATTCTTGATAGTAGGGAGACGCAAACTCGTCATACTCTATACCGAGAATATCTGGTCAAGTGAAATGATCAGCCTGTTGAGAATGCCACTTGGGAAAGAGGCAGCGTCCTTCGCAAGATTTTTCCAGACTTTGTCTTAGAGGACCAAGACGGTTCTTAAGGGGGAAGGAGTGTTACGAGCACGTAACCAGTGTCGAGCCCTAGAGAACACAGGAGGTCAGATACCAAAGTCAGGGTCGTGTCCAGCGTACACGACCAATAGGGCATGACAGTGTGAGTAGTGTGCCCCAGCACGGTCCATAGTGTGTTTGCCCTACTGTGGTGTTAGGATCTGTTACAAGGGGGGTGTTAAAATATAATGCCTATTTACCAAGTGTTAGAATATGTTAATGGATATGCTATGTTAATTAAAAACCTCTAGGTTACTTTGACCCAAAAGGTCGAGATTTGTGTAACCATTGGTTATTTCATTTAGGCCATTTTTAAGTTAAACTTGAGCCCCCATGTAGAAACTCGTGGGTCCATGGGCCTTGTTAATAAAAGACCCAAACTTAGAAGTAGGGATTTGTTGGTTTTTTATTGAGTAGCTTGTTGGTGAAGTTAGATTAGACCTAATGTTGCTTGTAGAAGAAGCTATGTATTTGGCACTTGGGTCCTACCTATATATTCATGTGTCTTCTTCACTATTTGTGTATGCAAGCATAGATCTATTCTTGCTAGGTAGAAGAGAGTCTCTAAGGAGGGCGACCAGCCGTCTCCTCCTTCATGTGTGTTTGAGATTCATTATGTTGAATGCTTTGTTGTTTGGTTTATGATTTCGAACATGGTATCAGAGCCAAGTTAGAGATCTTCTTGCTTGTAGGTTGGCGCCCATCTCTCTCTCTTCACTTTCATCGCGAAGAATCAGCTCTAATCTGATTTTCACAAGTGGAGATCTGATCTTCAGCCTAATAGCAGTTTTGGTGATTGTTTGGAAGGCTTTACAGCATTTCGGAAGGTCTACAAGAGAGTGCCCATCTTCAGCCCTCTTTATGTGTGAAAGGCACATGCAGTATTGACCTATTTATCAGATTTGTGTGATTTCAGGAGGGCACCATCCTACATGTGCTAGTACACATTTTATGGCAAGAGAGTCTGAAGCTATTGGAGCTTTGTTTAATGAAGATAGGTTGGATGGTTCCAACTACTCCTTATGGAATTATATGATCAAGAACCTGCTTATTGCCAAAGGCTTGTGGGAGGTTTTCAATGGTGAAGATGAGAGGCCTACTTCTATTGCTCCTGCTACACCTGCTAGGCCAAGCTCATCTACAGTTTAATCTTCGACGGCACCTTAGAGGATCAAAGGAAATGGGATAGGAGGGATGCTCAAGCCCATTCCGTGATTGCATTATTAGTGAAGAGATCTATTTTGCCTCATTAGATCTTGCAAAAAATCAAAGAGTGCTTGGTTTACTCTTCTCAAGATGTTTCAAATTAAAAATGCAGCAAGGGTTCTATTTCTTTGAAACCAACTTTCCAATTTGAAGATGCATGAAGGTGTGTCTATTTCCGATCACTTGACGATGATCAAGGATCTTAGGGAGGAGCTTTTAAATATTGATGAGGTCATTGAGGATGCTCAATTTGTTTCCATCACTTTGAATTCACTTCCGCATTCGTATCTTACTTTTGTTACGTCATTGAGTATCTCCTTGAGGGAACTCAAACCACTTTTGATGAGCAGTGGGCCTTCTTCTACAAGAAGAGCAAATGCGTAACAATTTCTCATTGGGAGATACTCAAGATCAAGCTTTCTTCTCCAAAGGCAAAGCAAAGAGTAAGTGGAAAGGTAAAACCTCTTCTACGTTTTCCAAAGTTGAGCATGTCGAAGATGATGATGATGATTTTGATTTTGAGCCTAAGAAGAAAGGGAAATGCCATTATTGCCGCAAGTATGGGCACTTTATCAAGGATTGCAAGAAGCGGATTGCGAAGGAGAAGAGTAGGGAAACAAATGGTGTCACCGTTACTTTGGAGCAGCAATTCGAGTTGCAAGTCAAACTTGTTGATCAAGATTACGCTTTTATGGCTTGCGAAGTTTTTGAGCAGCCGCAAGGTCATGCATGTGATGGATGCATAAGTGGAAAGTTTCTAAGGGAACTCTTTCCAATTTGATAGTTTGGCAAGGACTGAAAAATTTGGGCACTCTTTGAAGACTTTATGTACTAATCGAGGAGGGAGTAAGTCTATTTCATCACATACCTCTTTGAGAGACAACTTAGATGAAGCCATTCTTGACAATGTGCTGAATTTTTTTGTTGCAGATGTGAACCAGCAGGTTCAGCGTGGTTCATTTTCAGCCCAATATACATCAAGAACAGTCCATTTTGCTTCAGGAATGGCCTGCGGAAGATTGTGGACAGCAAGGTCCAATTTTGCAACACTTGGGACAGCCGAGTAACACAAAAGGTAAGGCTGTTGGACAGTCCATAACAGCCCCAAGGTGGCTGTTGGAAACTTTGCGGGACAACAAAGTAGAGTGTTACTATAAAGGGAAGACACATGCCTCCTTAAAATAATTTTTCATATTCTACACTTATTTCTCATGATGATGTTGTAGCAATGCCGATTTTATGTGAGCAGGTCAATGGAAATAAGGTTTGGGAGGACGCAATGCCAAAAGTGTATGGCTCTCTTTTTAAGAAAGAGATCTTGGATCTTATTGATTTTCCTCATGGTAAGAAAACTTTTGGAATCAAGTGGGTATCTAAGTTCGAAGACAAGTCCCATGATCGACTTGTTGCCAAGAGTGCCTTGGCTGCCCACCATAGATGAAGTACGCATCTACCCGACATTGTACTTGATACTTCATCATTACGTATTCTCTTTCTCTTCAATGTTGATCATGATTAGGGTGGAGATTTGGATTGTTGGTGCTCTACTTGTGTAAAGATCTTTTTTTGGCTACTTCGGAGTGCTCATAGCTCGAAGTATTTGGTGGCATGAAGTTTGGGCAGCAGGTTGCATTGTCTCTCTTTTGGTTCGAGAGCTACTTCATGTTGGAGATTTTTTATCTCTCATATTGCCCTTAATTGGATGATACTGTACATATTTGTTTTTCTCGGATTTCCATTAAAAAAGGGTGTTAGAATATGTTAATGGATATGGTATGTTAATAAAAAACCTCTAGGTTACTTTGACCCAAAAGGTCGATATTTGTGTAACCATCGGTTATTTCATTTAGGCCATTTTTAAGTTAAACTTTGGGCCCCCATGTTGAAACTCGTGGGTCCATGGGCCTTGTTAATAAAAGACCCAAACTTAGAAGTAGGGGTTTCCTGGTTTTTTATTAAGTAGCTTGTTGGTGAAGTTAGGTTAGACCTAATGTTGCTTGTAGAAGAAGTCAGGCATTTGGCATTTGATCCTACCTATATATTCATGTATCTTCTTCACTATTTGTGTATGCAAGCATAGATCTATTCTTCCTGGAAAGAAGAGAGTCTCTAAGGAGGGCGACCAGCCATCTCCTTCATGTGTGTTTGAGATTCGTAAAGTTGAATTGTTTGCTGTTTTTGCATGCACATATTTTAAGTTGTAAGTTTATCGTGGGGGCAACTTGTTTGTAGGTGCAAGTTGGGTCCAAGTGACCAAGTTGGCATGCCATGTGGCATGAGACTCAAGTGGGAGGTGACACCTCACTACTTACTATCTATGTAGAGGATTGATCCTCAAGGAGGCCCATGCCCTCTCTCTCTCTCTCTCTCTCTCTCTCTCTCTCTCTCTCTCTCTCTCTCTCTCTCTCTCTCTCTCTCAGCTGGCTGTTGAGACTGGGAGGTTCCATGGTATTCCCAAAGAGGAGCGGATTTGCCAGTTATGTTCTCTAGGTGAGGTGGAGTCTGAGGAGCACTTTATCTTTAGGTGCCCTGTATATTATGAGATCAGAGGACGATACTATTGCCTGTTCCGAGAGATGTCTACCACTCTACTCTCTCTCATAGCTTATGAGGACCCACGATGTGTTTGATGGTACACGAGATGTCCATCCTACGAAGAGATTTATACGAGACACCCCAGTAGCATCTTACCTCACAACCATTGATTACTTCGTTCTTAGTAGGTGGAGATCACGTGATTTAGTGCCTGCGAATGAGGATTATGATTATGACGACGAGGATGATGGTTGCTCTCATGCTCATAGAGATAAGAAACAGTGTACCTCCCACCACCACCATGTTACTACCAGGATTACCAGCCATTCTACACAGAGGCGTACTACTACTATTACACATGCACGTGCTCATGCTCACATACGACGCCGACAGCTCGCATCACATCGTTTTACAACAGCAGCAGCAGCACAGCCTTGACACCTTACCATAGATACATATGATTACTATGCGCACTCTCGCATACATGTCTATTTTAGTTTGCACTAGATGTTTTCTTTATTACAATCGGGAGACGCTTTTATACACTCCCATGGTCTCTCTCTCTCTCTCTCTCTCTCTCTCTCTCTCTCTCTCTCTCTCTCTCTCTCTCTGAGGCTCACGGATCTCAGTTTTTTCACAGACACTATCCTGGCAGTGATGGCATTATATGTGAGAGTTTTGGGATGCTTCAGAGGTCCTACAGGCACCTCAAACACGGTATGTAGCGCCATTGGGTGAAACAGGGATGTTCCCTCTCACCTGCACTTTTTGGCTTGTACATAGACGAGCTTGAGACAGTTATTCGACAGGATGGAAGTACTGGCTGCAACTTAGGTGACATACTTATTGCTATACTCCTCTATGCGGATGATGTTGTTTTAGTTTCATCTTACTAGAGAGGGCCTCCAGAGACACTTGGATAGCTTACACACTTCCTGTATCCGCTGGGGTCTGAAAGTGAATAAATTGAAGACCAAAGTGATGGTTTTCAACACCTCCAGAGCCTACATGCAGCGTTAGGAGCTCTTCCTAGATGGTCAGCTTTTGGACATTGTCTCATCATACACTTACCTTGGGGTTCTTTTCAGTGGACCAGTCTTTAGTATGCGACTAGCAGCTTTGGACCATCTGGCGAAGGGCCACTCATCCCTCGTCCATCTCGAGAGATTCTGCTTCCGGAGTCATATTCAGGATGCCCATAGTAAGTGTAGCCTTTTTGGTACTATGGTTACTCCCACAACATTGTATGCGGCAGAGGTTTGGTGTACTAGTCTTACTTCATCAGATTGGTCCAGTATCTCCCGTCTCCAGATCACTATGCTATCACGTATGATTCGGGCCAAGCCCTCTGTTCCACACCAGATTATCACAGCGGAGTTTGCTATTCCTCCCATGATTGTAGAGGCCATTTTTTTTCTCATCATTTCAGAGAGTTTTGATACTCTCATGTGACAGATATCCCTTTATTGCAGTCACAACGTCGAGATTGCTACATGATCATGGGGTTCATTTCTCCTGGTACTCACAGATGGTACGACTCCTATGCACATTTGGTATATCACTTTCGGGTCTTCCAGCATGCACTCATGACTATATTAGACGACATATCTATCTGGCCTACATACAGCACACATCGCAAGGGCAGCTAAGTGCCAAGTCAAATTATTATCGGACACATTTCCTTGAGATCGACAGTTCAGGCTTCCCTACACGTGCACACTACCTTGACTATGGACTATGACATTGTCTACGTTTCACCTTTGGACAATTCCGAGTTTCTTCCCACCAATTGGATATTGAGAAAGGTCGATATCATGGTATTCCACGCGAGCAGAGGATATGTCCATGGTGTTCACTAGGTGAGACTGAGTCGGAGGAGCATTTCCTTCTCAGATGTCCATTCTATTAGGAGATCCGGGGTCGCTATCATTGTCTCTTCAAAGACACACATACTCTCCACTCTCTCATTACTTATGTGGATCCTAGATGTGTCGCCCTTATGTTATATGAGATGTTCTTGATGCGGAGGACTCATACCCCGGTGGATGTTGATACACAGCCTCATACGAATTTCTTCACCAGACAATGTCCACGTGCAGATTTAGAGTCAGAGGATGATACAGACATTGTTTCGGCTCACCAAGATCGTAGACAGTGCCTAGCCCCAGTTACTACACATACCAGACGGATGCACTCTCAGTTATCTCATCACACTCGGAGTCGGCATGTATTGAGACATTCTAGACGACCTCAGCACTCTACTACAGTTACTACACCACCCACTGGTCCTCGGATTACGGATTTTTTCCAGTAATTCTAAAGGATCATATCTATCTATCATGGATACTTTATTTTTATATCTTGACATGCATATGCATTTTCGGTTCTTTTCTCTATTAGGTTACAGAGTTAATATGCTCCTATGATTACTACACACTTGAGATGTACTACTTCACCTTATATGCTTTTTGGCATCAAAAGACATTAAAAACTCTCTCTCTCTCTCTCTCTCTCTCTCTCTCTCTCTCTCTCTCTCTCTCTCTCTCTCCAACGATGGTAGCTCCTCCTCCTCGCGCCCCTGCTCGTAGATCAGCACGATCCCCAGCCACCTCCTCACTCACCTCCCTCGCTCACCACTCACCTCCCCTCGCTGCCCCTTCCCCTAACCCCCTTGCTGCTCCTTCTCCTTCTCCTTCCCTCGCTGCCCCTTCCTGTAACCTCCTCGCTGCTCCTTCCCCCCTCGCTGCCCCTTCCCTTGTTGCTGCTCCTTCCCTCGCTGCTCCTTCTTCCCCCCTCGCTGCCCCTTCCCTCGATGCTCCTTCTTGCCCCCTCGCTGCCCCTTCCCTCGCTGCTCCCTCCCCTAACCCCCTCGCTGTTCCTTCCCCTTCCCCCCTCGCTGCTCCATCCCCCCCCCTCGCTGACCTCCCTGATCTCCTAGCTGCCACCCCCTCACCCATCCTCCTCGCTGACCCCTCCTTGTCACCCCCCTCACTGAAGATTTACAAGACCTAGCTATGGAGTATCTTAACTCAAATGCTAGATCAACTATGAAAGCTTGAGAAAACTTGGCTATGGAAATATCACACACAAGGAGAATTGCATGAGCATCTCACAAACTCAAAAGTCTCAAGAAGAAATGAATTGCTAGAGAGAGAGAGGAGGGCGTGGGTCCTCCAAATCCCTTGTGAGGCAAGCACCTCCTTTACATGCATGGAAAGTCTAGGTGTCAACCATAGGAGTGAGCTACTTGGCCAAGTGGGCCACTTGCACTAATTTACATAACTTAACAAAAGGGGGGTCTCATGCATTTAATTAAAACATGCCCCATGAGTTATGTACAACTTAACTAATGCTTAGCCAAAAGGGGTAAAATAGGCATTACTCTTCAACACCCCCCCTTAATGGCAATTTTATTCAAACTGACACCCAACAAAGTTCTGAACTTTTCAAACTTATCTTTACTAAGTGGTTTAGTAAAAATATCAGCTGTCTGGTCGTTGGTGTCACAATAAACTAGCTCGATCTCCCCACTGTGCACTTTCTCTCGTATAAAATGCTGGTCCACCTCTATGTGTTTTGGTAGGCTTACACATGTATTGACTTGCAGTTCCAACCGCATAAGCAATATCTGGCCTGGTGGTAGTAAGGTAAATCAGGCTGCCCACTAACTGACGATAGAGCGTCTCATCTGCAAATGCTGGACCATCATCTTTTGATGGCTTGTTGCTTGCATCCATGGGTGTGCTGATTGGTTTGCTTTCTTGCATGTTAAACCTCTTCAATAATTTCTGTGCATACTTTGCCTGTGAGATAAAAAGACAACGCTTCCCTTTCCAAACAAACTCCTAGGCAATAGTGTAGCAAACCCAAATCTTTCATTTCAAACTCATTAGAAAGATTCTTCTTAACACAAGCAATAAGCTTCTTATTGCTTCCCGTGATGAGTAGATCATCCACATAGAGCACAACAACCACAAAGTCTTCTCCTTGCCTGAAGACATAAAGATTGCAATCAGACTTACTCTTCTCAAACCCTTGCCTTGCAAAGTACTCATCAATTCGGCTATACCAAGCCCTTGGCGCCTGTTTGAGCCCATACAAGGCTTTCCTAAGCCTGCAAACCAGATTTTCCTTGCCTGTTATTTCAAATCCCTGCGGTTGTTCCATGTAAACCTCCTTCTGTAGGTGCCCATTAAGAAAGGCACTCTTGACATCCATTTGATGGACATCCCAATCAAAATATGAGGCTATAGCCAAAACGGTCCTGATAGATGTCATTTTAGCAACAGGTGCGAATGTCTCATCATAGTCTAGCGCCTCTTGCTGAGCATAGCCTTTCGCCACCAACCTTGCCTTGTACTTGTCCACTGTTCCATTGGCATGAAACTTGGTCTTATAGACCCACTTGCAACCTATTGGTTGCTTCCCTTCTGGCAATGTAGTGAGCTCCCATGTGTCATTCTTGACAATGGAGTCGTACTCCTCCTGCATGGCATGTTGCCATACCTTTTCTCTCACGGCTTCGTGAAAGAACTGTGGCTCATCTGCATTCAGAATAGTGGACATAAGAGCAAAGTTAGTCTCTTGTCTCTCATGAGACCTAAGAGATCTTCTGACACCCTGTTCACTGCTCTCTCCTTCTTCAATCATTTGACCTTCTTTGATTGTTTCCCAATACCACCTAGGTAGCTTCTTCCTAGCAGTAGGTGATGTGGATGGTGACCACGTATCCCATGGTATTGTTTTAGTCTTCTGTTTGTCCCCAACTTCTGCTTCTGGTACTTGGCCAAAAAGAGGTCTCGAACTAGTAGGTTCGGTTTCCTGTTGTTGCTCCTGCACTTGAGGCTTACAAGACTCTTGACTAGGATCCTCATCCGTGGAATCAATCAATCAATAATTCCTTCCTTCTCCTGCTCCTGTATCTTGGGTACATGCTCTTCATCAAAGATGACATCTCGACTTAGGATCTTCCTCCTGTTTTCGAGATCATATAGCACATAAGCTTTCTCACCTTCACTATACCCAAGAAAGACACACTTTACGGATTTTGCATCAAGTTTCTTCCGCAAGTCCTTTGGTGCCCACCTTGGGCTTGTTGCCACTATATGCCTCTTCTGGCGTGATTCCTTCAACTGCTTTGGTCGGACTTCTATTCAATAGAAAAACAGCAGTTGCTACCGCTTCTGCCCAAAAGGAATTTGGCAACCCCTTTGCCTTGAGCATGCTCCTCGCACACTCAACTATAGACCTGTTTTTCCGCTCAGCCACGCCGTTTTGCTGCGGTGTATGTGGAGCAATAAACTGTCTCTTTATCCCACATGCTTTGCAAAGATCTTTGAACTCATCAGAAATATACTCACCACCCTTATCTGACCTGAGAGTCTTTAACCTCTTTCCTGTGTGGTTTTCCACCATAGCTTTCCACTGTTTTAAGTATTTGAACGCTTCAGATTTCAGTTTCAGAAAATAGACCCATACCTTCCGAGAGAAATCATCTACGAAGGTCATGAGATAGTATGCCCCCCCTGCTGATTTGACCTGCATGGGACCGCATAAATCTGAATGCACAAGTTCAAGAATGCCCTTGGCCCTGGTAGCTTTCTCCTTTGGAAACTTTTTCCTCTGTTGCTTCCCTAATGCACAAGCCTCACATGTATCTGAAGAAGACTTAATGATAGGAAGATCTGCTACCATTTTGTGCCTGTTCAAAACTTGCAAACTTTTGTAACTCAAATGACCATATCTCTCATGCCAAAGCTTGTCCCGATTAGTATCTCTTGCAGACAAGGCCTCTTGGCTAGGAATGATTGTGAAAAGCTTGTAAAGACCTCCTTCTTGCATTCCCTTGGCTACCACTTTGAAGTTCTTCTCTTTGTCTTTTACCAAACATTTAGAATCATTAAACTCTACCACCATGTTCTGTTTGGTAATGGCACCAACAGATAACAAGTTCTAGCCAACCCTGGTACATGCAACACACTTTTAATTTCCTTCACCTCACCTGATGATAGCTGTATTGCAACTCTACCTTTGCCCCTCACCATACGTGTAGAATTATCTCCAAGGCAAACATGCTGGCCATCTTCTGTCTCCTCATAGGTGCTGAACCAATCTCTATGAGGTGTCATGTGCTTTGAGGCTCCAGAATCAATGTACCATCCACCAAATGTGGATTCAGATGATAGGGCTGCGGTGAATAGCTCAAGCACACCAGATTGCTCCTCCTCTGCAACTTTGTCAACAAAGTGACTCTGCTGGTTCTTTCCCTTCTTCTGATCACTTTGCTTCTTCCTGCATTCAAAAGCAAAATGCCCATACTTACCACAATAGTTGCAGTTGCCCTTCCTCTTGGGTGTAGATGAGGAATTGGTGCTTGACTCCTCTCCAACCTGTAACTTGGACACCTGCTGCTCCAAGCTTTGCTTTGAGTTCTTCTTTTTGCCTTTGCCTTTCTTCTGAAAGTTTTGCTTCTTCTTAGAAGCAAATGCAAGCTCTGGATTATCTTCCCTTTCAGAAAGATTCTTCCTTCTCATCTCCTCCTGTAAAAGAAGACCACATAACTCCCCAAAGGTTGGGAGCTTCTCCCTAGCAGAAAGGGACATCACATAGTCTTGATAGTTGAATGACAAGCTGTTCAAGACTATGGGAACAATACTCCTGTCACTTACTTTCTCTCCAACTGAAGCAAGCTGATCCAATAGGTCCTTGACCTTTGTAATATGATCACCAATTGTTGCACCTGCTTCCATCTTGAGAGTATGTAACCTGTTTTGCAAATACACCAGCTTGGCTGAATCCACTGTTTCAAAAATAGACTTCAGAATTGTCCAAGCATCAGCTGCATCCCTTGCATTGAAATGTGAGGAATAATATTGTCCTTGACAGAAAGATTGATTATCCTATGAGCTTTATGTCTCCTGTTCATGTATTCCTTCAATTCAGGATCAGATGTTGGTACAGGTTCTGTACCTGTCATGACCTCCCAGCAATTCTTATCCATCAAGATATTGGCTATCTTGAACTTCCACACTCTGTAGTTTGTGCCATCTAGTTTGCTAGATTCACCCAGCAAACTCTCCCCAAGACTTGCCATGCTAAAATCTGTGCTTAAAACAGAAGCTCAACTTGAAAGAGATCAGAAAAGAACAGCTTCCAGCAACAAGGGTTTAACCCCAAACTAGGGTATGTAGCCACTTCAAGGCAACCCTTCAGCTCCTGCTTTTGTCTTTGCCACTTGGTGTGGCCTCACTAGCACAAGCACTTGGCTCCACTGGAACAGAAACCACAAGCCCCTATAGAAAGTGCGCCCTACTTTTGTGTAAGCTCCTCCAGAAAGACTCCCGAAAACTTAGCCAGATTTAGAAAGTTTTTGGATCATCCCACTCCCCTTGCCAATAGCTCTCCAACAGTGCAAGACTCCACCTGATCTAACACCTGTAGATCAAATGCTCCCTCTTTCAAAATTGAGGTGCTTGTAGAAGATAAGAATTTTCTCAAGAATCTAAGCACTGAAGTTTCTCTCACTCTCAGACTCACAGGCTAGACAACCTGCTCTGATACCATGAAGATTTACAAGACCTAGCTATGGAGTATCTTAACTCAAATGCTAGATCAACTATGAAAGCTTGAGAAAACTTGGCTATGGAAATATCACACACAAGGAGAATTGCATGAGCATCTCACAAACTCAAAAGTCTCAAGAAGAAATGAATTGCTAGAGAGAGAGAGGAGGGCGTGGGTCCTCCAAATCCCTTGTGAGGCAAGCACCTCCTATACATGCATGGAAAGTCTAGGTGTCAACCATAGGAGTGAGCTACTTGGCCAAGTGGGCCACTTGCACTAATTTACATAACTTAACAAAAGGGGGGTCTCATGCATTTAATTAAAACATGCCCCATGAGTTATGTACAACTTAACTAATGCTTAGCCAAAAGGGGTAAAATAGGCATTACTCTTCAACACTCACCTCACCCCCTCGTTGATCCCTCACCTCACCCCCTCGTTGATCTCTCACCTCACCCCATTGTTATTCCAGCCCCCCCCCTCGTTGCCACTTCACCTCACCCCCTTGATGACCCATCTCCCTCTCCTACTACAACTCTCACCCCCCTCTCTGATGGTTGCTTCCCTGATTCAGCTCCTCTTCTGTCTTCTGACCCTATTCTTCCCACACCGATCATTGCTCACTCTTCCTCCTTCACAGCACCACAGTCTACAGCCAATATTCTGTATACGCCTTCTAAATCAATTGAACTTTTTTCATCTTGGCAGATTGATCAATTCAAGGCAGATTTCCAATTTTTGCGGTATGAAATTTCACAGCTGAAAGGAACGGTTACTTCTTTGGTCAACGAGAAGAAGCTATTGCAGTCCAAGGTTGCCTCACTCGAACAATCCATCAGAATCAAACAGGCCGCAACTTCGGAATCCACCACCAACATGCTACGGGAACTAGAAACCAAGATTGAGAAGCAACACGAAGAGGCCCTTTCTTGGGCATCAGTTTTGAAAAAGGGCACCAAACCCAGCGCTCCCATCTCCTCAGTTATCTCAGCCACCATCTCGAAAGAGAAATCTCGAGACCAAAAATCCCACAATATTAGAGTTCGTGGAGTTCTAGATACACAGGATGCATTGGCTGAAGCTAAACGCTTTCTCGACATCACTCTCGGGCACAGGACAGAGGGGTTAGACACTGCATGGAGGACCACTAGAGATGCAGCCACACTCATTCTTCGTTTCACCTCCCTCGAGAGCCGTCGAGATGCTTTGCGGTGCAGAGCTAAGCTACGTGGTACCACTATCTACATGGACGACGACCTCACATATATCCAGGTAGAGGAGAGGCGTAAGGCCTTTCAGGCAGCCCGTGAGTCTGGCAGACGAGTTTTCCTCCAGAGTCTTCGTCCTTTGCTGAGGGCACAGGTTCACCCTACCTTGATTTATCGCTTGATATTATCAGATTCGCAGAGCGGGGGCATATTCTCCTCATTGGAGATTTTAATGCCCGAACCTCTTCACGACAGTCAGAGTTCTATGACATCACCGACCAGCTCCGCGTTCATGCCCTTGACAGCGATGATATGGGAGTTACCAGGATTTCAGAGGACAGCTTGGGACCTACTACCCCTTACGGTGAGCATTTATTGCAGTTTGGAGAGGCCCATGAGTTAGCCATTTACAATGGCCTAACTTGTTGGCCAAAATCTGGCAGTTATACTTGTCACCCTCACAGTGGTGGACATAGTGTTGTGGATTATCTCATGGAATCACCATCTTCCATACCTCTCATATCTGATTTTCATGTATATCCCACCACTCTCTCTGATCATTCCTTTCTCTCCTTCGCTATCGGCCGCCTCCCACCTCCCCAGCCATCCTCACACCCCCTGCTTACACGGGCACCCAAGTATACATTCAGTTCTCTCTTTACACCAGTTTACCAGGAGTTCCTAACCTCATTGCTCCATTCCTTCCCTCGCAATAGTACAGTCGAGACTCAAGCTGCCTTTCTTAGCACTTCTCTTCATACCGCTGCTTCCCTTGCTTTTCCATCTAAACCCCATAAAAGCAGAGGCACCTGCTCCTCATCGATACGACCCCCACACCCCCCGTGGTATGATGCTGAATGTCGCTCTCTTCGTCAGCTTGTCACCCATGCCCGCACTCACGATCCTCATCTCCTCCCCTCCGCCAGGCGCTCTTACCGTCGCACACTCCGCCGAAAAAAGCGTATATATGATGACTCCGAAGGAACGCGTCTTGTTGATCTTCTCTTCAGTTCCTCTTCAGGTGCCTTTTGGCGTGAGTTTATCCCTCGTGCTCCACCACCCCTCCTGGATGACCTTCGCATATGGACCAAATACGCTACCAAACTATATACCATACCCACTGACGCACCCATCTCTATCTCCCCACGCCCCTCTGAGTTCACCTTCTTCACATCTGACATGGTACTTACGGCCATCAAGAGAATGAAGTCCCATAAAGCAAGAGATATCGAAGACCTTGAATCTGAACTCCTAACCCATGCTTCCGACCTCCTTGCTCCCACACTAGCCACTCTCCTCAATTCCGCCGTTGTCTCTGGTTTCCCCTCATCCTGGTGCACCAACATCATCCACCCTATTCATAAAAATGGTGATCCCATGATTCCTGGTAATTACCGCACCATCATGATCGGACATGTTCTCACGAAGCTCTATGGTACCATACTCCAGTCTGCAGTGAGTTCAGAGGCGGAAGCTCGGAGATTACATGCATTGGGCCAGGCAGGTTTCCGATCTCATTATTCTACCACTGACCATATTTTTACACTTCGAGCCTTGATCGAGGAAGCTAAGTACAGGAAAGAGAGGGTTTACTGCTGTTTTGTAGATTTCAGGAAGGCCTTCGATTCTATACCACGCTCCCTGCTCATTCAGAGACTTCGTGACCTTGGTTTCTCCACAGATATTGTTTTAGCAGTGATGGCTCTTTATGAGAAGGTCTTGGGATGTTTCCAACATAGCAGTGGCTTATCTGATCACATTTGGAGCACCATTGGGGTGAAACAGGGGTGCTCTCTTTCACCGGTTCTCTTTGGATTGTATATTGATGAGTTAGAGCGAGTCATCTCACAGTGTGGCGGGGGTGGCTGTAGACTTGGCACCATTCTGATTGCTATTCTCCTTTATGCGGATGATGTAGTACTAGTATCCCCGACCAGAGAGGGTTTGCAGAGGCAGCTGGATTGTTTACAGGGATTTTGTACCGGATGGGGGTTGGGGGTGAACACTGCGAAGACCAAGGTTATGGTCTTCAACACTTCTCGAGCCTTCATGCAACGCCAGGAGCTCATCCTAGATGGACAGGCCTTAGAGGTAGTTTCCTCTTATACCTATTTGGGGATACTCTTCTCTGGTCCTACCTTCAGCATGCGGCAAGCTGCCACCACCCGACTTGGGAAGGGGCATTCCTCTCTTGTTCAGCTTGAGCGGTTCTGTTTCAGGAAGCTCATCCGAGATGTTCGCAGTAAGTGTAGACTCTTTGATACTATTGTCACCCCCACAGCCTTATATGCGGCAGAGACATGGTGCACCGGCCTCCCTTCATCACATTGGGCCAGCATTTCACGATTGCAGACCACCATGTTAGCCCGTATGATTTGGGCGAAGCCCTCGGTTCCACATGAGATCCTTCTTGCAGAGTTTGTCGTTCCACCCATTCAGATATATGCCGCGTTCTAGCTTATCACATACATTCAGAGAATCCAGGCTCTGCCCGATGAGGATATGAGATATACACAGACAACACTTGTCTCCTCACACTTTCTTCATGACCAGGGCTATCGACTATCGTGGTTCTCTTAGGCATCCCATTTCCTCCTTGAGTCATTTGGTATCTCCATTACAGAGCTCCCCTCAGGTACTCATCAGTATATCAGGCGCATCTTATATCGGGCATATCTCGACCGTACTTGGGGGCGACAGCTTGGGGTGAAACCCGGCTACTACT
This sequence comes from Diphasiastrum complanatum, assembly GCA_029204225.1. Taxonomy (NCBI): domain Eukaryota; kingdom Viridiplantae; phylum Streptophyta; class Lycopodiopsida; order Lycopodiales; family Lycopodiaceae; genus Diphasiastrum; species Diphasiastrum complanatum. Next base: position 36,489,014 of record CM055095.1, read on the forward strand.
GGACTCATTTTATTGAGCTTGACATAGCAGGGGTCCCGGTCTTACCGCATTATTTGGACTCGAGACTATCACATTGCCTCAGATTTACATTGGGACAGCTTCGTGTATTATCACATCAGTTGGCTATTGAGACTGGTAGATTCCAGGGTACCCCGAGAGAGGAGCGGATTTGCCAGTTATGCTCTTTAGAGGAGGTGGTGTCAGAGGAGCACTTTATCTTTAGGTGCCCGGTATATTACGAGATCAGAGGGAGATACCATTGTTTGTTCCGAGACACACCTGTCACCTTACGATCGCTCATAGCTTATGAGGATTCCCGATGCGCGGCACTCATGATACGAGAAATATTTATACTACGACAGGATTTGTATCAGACAGCCCAGCCGAGTCAGGTTTCTCAGCCTCAGATCACTTCTTTCTTCTCCAGGAGGAGAGGACGTTTTGATGACGGTGACGATGATGATGATGACCTACTTGCCCACAGAGACCAGAGACAGCGTCCCACACATACCCATGTTGCAGCACGAGCTACTCGACCTATCATGAGGAGACCTCTTCATCCTCTCAGACGACGTCAGAGACCACCAGTGGCCCTTCATGCCACAGGCCATATTACATCCTTCTATATCATCAGCACCAGTAGGACAGGACTAGATGATAGCGTCATATCTCACTCATGACTGTTAGCAGTATACATGCTCCTACATGTTTCTAATAGCATCACATCTATTTCAGTTTATAGCTTTAGCTCTAGATTGCTACTTTTGTTACTGTTTTGGAGACGTTTCATACGCTCCTATGGTTACCACATACTTGACATGTACATTTACTAGTCTTATATGCCTTTTGGCATGGAAAAGACATTAATAAAGCTTTCTTTCTTTCTTTCTTTCTTCTCTCTCTCTCTCTCTCTCTCTCTCTCTCTCTCTCTCTCTCTCTCTCTCTCTCTCTCTCTCTCTCTCTCTCTCTCTCTCTCTCTCTCTCTCATCAAGCATTTTGAGTTCCTATTTTTGCTTTCTTGAGGTGCTTAAGATTTTCATGGTTTTACATGCTTCCATAGCTAATTTCTTTCAAGCTTTCATGTTGTGTGTCTGTTATTGAGGATAAGACACTTCATAGATAGACCTAAAAGTTCATCAGGAATAAGTTTTCGCTCATATCCTATTGAAGATCAAGATCTTATTAGAGCTTGTTAGCCTTGAGAAAGGGAGCATATCTCGTGTGTAGGTCACATCAAGTTGCAATTAGCACAATTGGAGAGCACTCACCAAGGGAAAGAGATCCATACCAGATTTGTTGATTTTTGGGTAAAAATTCTAGAGATTCCTGAAGCAGCCTATGAGAAAATAACAATGACTGTGCTCTATGGAATAAATTTGTTGAGCACAACTTTTGCAACAAACCTTGCCTTGTATTTTTTCTATATTATAATCAGATTTGAACTTGTTTGGTAAACGCATTTACATGCACTAGGCCTTTTCCTTGAAGGTAGCTACACAAAATTGCATTCTTAATTATTTAATCAGTCTCCTCATACATAGCATGTCTCCATGAATCTTCGTTTGAAGCTCTTTTTAGATAATATGGGGTCCTTTGTCTCAAAGTATGTTTGCCTGCCATGAAAGCCTAATGTACTTCACCTATTACCTATGAATTAGATATCCTCGATAATCTCCTAGCTCCATGTTCACTGGACTCACCCTCATCAATAATTTGAAAACTCTTAATTTTTTGACTTACTATGGCCCAACTTCAAGTTAATGTGGCTCCAATTTGCTGTTAATGTCTAAGTTTGGCTTAACATGGCCCAACTTCAAGTTTGATGGTTCCTTGAGGAAGTGCACTTACCTACAAGGGAGAGGAGAAAGGGTCCATGAGTGTTTGACACATCTCCCATGACTTTGGGCTATTCACATTATGACTCTTGAGTTCCATGATGGTTGTCTGTCCAAATGTTTTGGGGTTATTAGTTATGGACTTGGCTTAATACATTCGTCGCGTCCATTTACATTTACTTTACTTTATGCATAAGCAGGCCTTGGGCCCTTTTTTATTCACTAGTGACACTTAGACTATATGGTTGGCCTTTGGCCTTATTATTCATTATTAGGCCATTTGGACACATTACTGGAGAGTGGGGGCCTTCTTAGAGGGCGCACTATAATCCCTCCCAGTTGGGCCCTAGCCACCAGAAGCTTCCTTTTAGGGCTTCCTCTTGGCTATAAGTAGGGAAACTATGTCATTTGTTATTCAGCTGATGATATTGATCTCTCTCTTTAGTCTCCTTAATCTCTCTCTTTCCTGCTTTCTAGGGTTAAGTCTTGCTTATGTGCTGCTTTCATAGCTTAAGTCTTGCTTATGTGATGCTTTCATAGCTTAGCTCTAGATCAGCTGTGGCTCTATTCGTAAGTTTATTTACATAGGATTGTACCATCACATGTTCTCTACATTATGAAGCTTCCGCAAGAGGGAGTAAGTCATCCCATTCATTGATTATTGATTATACTTCAGCTTATATTCTCTTCTCCTTTGTGCATGTTTTCTTCTTCTTCCTAAAGTAGGTGAAGGTAGATCTTAAGATTTTGTGGATTTCAAAATGATATCAAAGCTTGGGGTCCACTCGCCCAATAAGAAGGAAGTCAATCTGACTTTCAGATCTCGATTTTGCATGTTCATGAGAGAGATTGCTGAAAATGGATTTTAAAGAGAGAAAACAGGCACCAACCTTCTTTCAACCATATCTTGATGTAGAGGGTCCCATTTGCAAGAGGCTTGGATCTTGGCATACGACTTCGTCTCTCCTATGAAAGAGAAGATCTCTAAACGTTTTGTTGCTGATATTGCAAGAACAAGTGGTTGAAGTAGGCGCTTTCATTGAGAGCCTACTCTCCTGCTGATGCCATGCTATCCATCTGTGAAGCAAGCCTTGTGCTGGTCTTACCTAATGGAAGAAGAATTACCTTCCAAATCTTTGTGAACAGCATTCTATTTTAGTTGAGGATGGATGAGAGACAAGACGCATGTTTCTTGAATGGTGAAGAAAAGTTGCATAATTCTAATATCAACTATGGAGGTTCAAGATGAAGAAGCTCCTCATCCTGGCTGATGTATGGGAGATTGTGATGGATTGACGAGAGCTACAACAGCAGCAAACGAGATGCTCAAATATGACAAGAGGGAGAGAAAGCCCTTTGCATGATCAACGTGACCATCTCCGATAAAGTGATCCCTCACATTACTATGACCACCATTCTCAAAAAAATTTGGGAGATCCTAAAAGACATCACCTCACGTCTATTATTTTCAAAGCAAAAATTGCTTAATACCAAGACGAAGGATGGAGAGGAGGTGATGGCCTTCTTGATGAAGAACTCGAGGAGATTGGCAAGGACGTTGAGTCCCATCTTGAATGGACTACCACACACTTATCATGTAGTTACTTCTCTAATGGCTAGACTGAACCCAAGAAATAGAAGGCAAAGGTGACACTCCTATCAACTTGCAAGATGGTAGATATATCAGGAACCAAGGCCCAAATGGTTGTCAATAAAAACTTGAGATAACTAGATAGAAGCCCAAATGAATATCAGTAAAAACTTGAGATAACTAAATAGACAAAAAGTTAACCTCAAAAGATAAGATAAAAATGGCAACTAGATGGCACCTGATAAGCACTGTCAAAAAATGGCAGGTGCCTTTTGTTTCGAATCAATTGTCTTAATCCCTCCCATTGCTCTGGAGTTGGATCAACACCAGTTGGATTGTGAGCACAAGCATGAAGTAGTATGAGGGACCCTGAGGGAGCTGCTCTGATGTCCTCCACCATGCCTGCACACAAAAGTCATGAGCTTATGAGAACAAAATTAACTTATCAAATACAGCGTAAGGTACGAAATTGCTGGCCTTAAGGATACTAAAAGTATGAAAATCTTTCTCACCTTGATAGTCTAATCCTCGTGTTCGAGGATCATAGTAACGATAAGTTTTGACAGTCAATCCTCCATTGCTAAAAATCTTGTGATGATTACCCCAAGTAGGTGCAGGCAAAAAGACAAGGCGCTGAAAATAATAATGAGAAAATCCTTCAGTTCACAACTTTGACAAATGTTTAAGTACCTAAATATTCCTTTGGCTCATAGACATCCATAGTTGATAAACACTAGACACAATAACTTATGAAGCAAGAACAAGTGATCCTCCAAAAACTGTGTTTCAGAATCATATGACAGGTCAAATTTTGATCAGATACCTGAAAATAATGCTTTGCAAGAAACTCTGCTCCAACTCTCAAGGAACCAGTACCAGAGAGACATTGAGCAGTAGCAACCCTCTTTTCCAGAAGAGCAGGGCTATTTGCAACGGACCACACAAAAACTCAAATGATTAACTTTTTACCAGTCCCCGCACCAAAGTAACTTTATCGATCACAAAAAGAAGGTGCAAATAAGCATACAAGCTTGGACGAGTGCTCACAAGATCCTGCTCATCATTGTCTAATATTAAAATTAAACTACAAAATCAGTTTACAGATAAGAATGATCAAGGGAAACTCAGAAGAAATTTGCACCTTTCTTTTCCAAAAATCAACTTAGCACTTAGCTTATTGAAGTCTGCAAGACCAGTTATTGGTAAATATTCTTTGTACCGAGACCTGCAAATGAATGTGAATGAATATTACTAGAATGCATCCAAAGCATGATATGACCCATCAAAGAAAGGAGAAATTACATACAAGCGTACCTATCAGCCAAAAGACGCTCTTCAGCCTTCCGGACAACATTAAGAATAACCGGTTTACCTTCCTGAAAAGCATGTTGATTGCCTCAGACAGAAAACTACAACATCATCGTCAAAAACCTATACGTCCACAAATCAAAATAGCTTTACAATAACAAATCAGATTGGCTAAATGTTCCAATTACATCAACCAGAAACAATTCTGCAATTATATCCAAAACTTGCAAATGTATACAAAAGGGAAATGCAAATCATGATAAGTATCTTGTGAAGAAGTAATGCAAGACATGAAGAATAACCATCAGAAGGTCTAAAGATATTCAAACAAAAGAAGTACAATCGCATAACTAGAAGGAATGTTTCAAAAAAAATTATCTCCATAATGCAAGTTTCACATAAAAGCATCCTAGAAAATCATGCAGGGATGATTCCCAGGAATGTTGAAGGTTGAAACAGCAGAGCAAATGAAAGCCATACTCACAACCCTCGTGTCCCAAATCTCAGCACCCTTTCCATTAGCCATCTCGACTTTGTATTGGTACTTGGACGGTTGTGTGCTCACTTTAACTTCTTAACGAGAGTTGAATTAATGACATTATGCGAGAACCCAGTGTCAAATAGAACTAAAATACTTCTACCACAAAGCTGTCCACGCATAACTATCAAAGAAGTGTTAGGAAATTGATACCCATGCTGCATCGCTTTCGATAATGTCACTCGAGGAGCCGTGTCCACCTTCCGCACCACAGAAACATTCATCAAACGAAGAACATCAAGATTAGCTTCTTGCGAGATCTCTTCCACTTCCATTGGTTGTTGTTGCTGCTCTACTTGAAGATTATAGGTGGTTCTCATCTGGTTTTGTGGACATTCCTTCCACCGATGTTGTCCCAAGCATCCCAAGCATAGATTCTCTCTTTTTGCCCTCTCTTGGTCCTGTGGCGACAACATAGAGTGTTGACCCCCTTGGGCATTAGGCCGCCCATACAACCTTTGCCTTTGGGAGCACCGACCCCTTGTGGCCACCTGGAGCTTGCCCTTGTCCTTGCCCTTGCCATTGGCCTTTGGCCTTCTTGAATTTGCGCTTACACCAAGGCATTTGGCCCCCTTGGGCTTCACCACTCAAGGTTCCCGCAACTGGATCATGGGACTTCTTTCCGTCTTCATAATAAATAGCCATCCGAATAACATTCTAAACAGTGTGTGTTTTGCTCCTTTCGCACAAAAGCCGCAAACTATCCCTAAGTCCTTCAATGAAATAAAACACCTGTAAATGTTGGAGAGTAATGCCTATTTTACCCCTTTGGTTTAGCACTAATTATGCTGTAAGTAGCTCACTCATATGGTTGACACCTAGAATTTCCATGCATGTATTTGAGGTGCTTGCCTCACAAGGAATTTGGAGGACCCACTCCTGTCTCTCTCTAGCAATTCATTTTCTCTTCTAACTTTTGGTGTTATGAGGTACTTATGCAATTCGCCTTTTATGTGATGTTTCCCATAGCTAAGTTTCTCAAGCTTTCTTGGTTGATCTAGTATTGCAATTAAGATACTCCATAGCTAGGTCTTGCAATTCATCCTGGTATTAGAGCAGGTCATCTAGCCTGTGAGTCTGTGAGTGAGAGAATTCTTGAGAAGATTCTCATCTTCCACAAGGACCTCAGTCTTGTAGGAGGCCGCTTTAGATCTACAAGAGTCGGATCAGGTTGAGTTTGCACTGTTGGAGAGCTATTGGCAAGGAGAGGGGGATGATCCAAAAACTTTCTAATTTTGGCTAAGTTTTGGGGAGTCGTTTGGAAGAGCTTATACAAAAGTAGGCCGCACTTTCTGTAGGAGCTTTTGGTTTCTGATCTAGTGGGGTCTGGTGAGTGGCAAAGTCAGAAGCAAGAGCTGAAGGTTGCCTTGAAGTGGCTACATACCCTAGTTTGGGGTCAAACCCTAGTTGCTGGAAGTTGTTTCTTTTCTGATTTCTTTCAGGTTGAGCTTCTGTTTGAGCAGAGATTGTTGTTAGAAATAATAAATGATAATGTTAGTTTCCCATAGGTTACTTTGACCCAAAAGGTCGAGACTTGTGTAACCATGGGTCAGGTTTATTATTTAGACCATGTTAAGACAGTTTTAGTTAAGTTGCACCCAATTTTGGTCTAGTAGTAACTCGTGGGCCCAAGTAAAGTCTAATTATGTTAAGGGACCCTATCTTGACTTTTTGGAGTGCCCTATAATTAGTAGTGGGATTGGAAGATTCTAGAACTTAGAGTTTGGAAGAGTCTAGGCCCTTGGAAGGCCTATTTATATGTACTCATTGTTCATTTGTAATTCATTCCCTTTCAAACATTGCTACTACTTTCTCTCTCCTTGAGGGCGCCTAACCCTCTCCCTCTTCTTCTTCTTCTTCTTTTTCTTCTTGTGTGTGGAGATTGAATGTTAGAAGGATCTTGGCACTTTGATTTCCTACATGGTATCAAAGTCATGGATCTTCTATGCTTGATTTAGGGCGCCCTACCAAAAGAGATCGTCTTCATGTAGGGATCACAAAAATTCAGCACCTTTGCTGATTTTTTGGAGTGAAGATCCGTTCAGTTTTGACTCTTTTCTGTTTTGCAAGAGGGCGCCACACATCAAAGGAGATAATGGGATTTTGGGCAAAAATCAGTTGGTTGTTTGCCGATTTTTCAGGTTGCTGGAAGGCGTCATTAATTATCTTCTTCGGGGCTACTTTTAGGTCGCCCACATTCGTGTAGGTTTATCCTACTTCCGTTGGTCCGCTGCTGCCCTATTTTTCAGATTTGCTCCTTTGCAGGAGGGTGCCCATCTACAAGCAATTTTTATCTTCTGATTTGGCTGAAAAATCAGCACCCTTGCTGATTTTACAAAGTGAAGATCCGCTTCTTTTTGCTTGTTTCCAGGTGTGGACGAAGGCGCTAATTTTTTTGTGATGATCCGATCACATTCCGATGCTGAAAATTGGACAGCATATTACCATTTGTAGGGTGTTTGCAATAGCCCTATCCGTGTGTGTATTGTTCACACTTTTTGGCAAGAAAGAAGGGTTCCGGAAAAAGCTTTGTTGGAGGCTAACCTAATTCTTTGCTTGTTGGTTTTTTGAGTTTGTAATGCAATTTCAGGCTGAAATTTTCAGCACACAAGGCAGGTTGCAGTCCGCGTTCCGGAACGCGATCCGGGATTTCCCATTAGGGTTTTCCGGAACGCAATTTTTTTTTTTTTTTGTATAGGCAATATGGGTATCATGTGAAAGGATATCAAAAAAGCAATTGTTATGTAGATCTGTTGCTTGGTTTCAGAGGGCTGCGGGCTACATTGATTAGAAATTTGGACATCAGTAGATGGTTTAAGAAAACTGGCTACATTTTCATATGGTTTCAGAAATTTGGACTGTGTAGTTTGCCGTTTTTGGCGAAACACCAAAAAGTGTGTTTTCACTCAGGGAGTTGGAAGGCCAAATCATGACGAGGCCGTTGGGGGGCGTTGCCCCCCAAACCCCCTGTTTCAACTATTCCAAAAGAAGTATACAATTCTCACCAATCTAAGGAAGGCTCCTTCTAACTCTTTCTATCATTTTCTAACAGAAAACGGAATCAATAGATCTGCAAACCATTGGCATCAGAACACTATTCAAAACTGATTTAGTTAGTATTAAACTCAAGAAAAAAAAATTTAGCCATTACTCCTTTTTCCACAAAAAAAAAATAAAATAAAATAAAATATTTGCGATTCGGGTCCTGGATCGCTGACGTTCCGGATCGCACGATCCGGAACGTTTTTGCAGCGGATCACGATCCGTTGCAACACAGCACACAAGGTATATCCATCTAATGTGTGGTTTCGACACATTCCGTTGCTGATTTTTCGAATTTGATACTTGCTGCTTTTTGTGTCTTTTAGGGCACATTTAGGGTTTGAAAAAGTTTATCTTCTTGGCTGGTTCTTATGGCAAGAGATTTGGGAGCAATTAGTACTTGTTCGGGCGAAGATATGTTGGATGGCACCAGCTATTCTTCATGGAGTTGCAAGCTGAGGTTTGGCATCGACGTGATAATCAAGATTTTATCGGTAACAAGATCTATCTTATATCATTTGAGATTTTGCAAGGCCTCTAAAAGTGCTTGGGAACACTTTTAAAAATACACCGAATAAAAGATTCATCATCATGCTTTCTCCTCTCTATTTCATCCTCTTTGAAGGTAGAAGAGCAAAGGCATGCAAAGTTTGATCGTTATCTTTCTACAAGTACAAATTTGCATCAGAATGTTGGTATGGTAGAGCATTCTTCTTCTCTTGAGCCATTTGTTGCAAATGATGGATGCATTAGTGAAGAACTTTATGAGCAAGCTTCTCAAGTTAATGTTTTGGAAAAGGCTAAAGTCAAGCATTCTTCTTCTTCTTCTTCTTGTATATGGAGATTGAATGTTAGAAGGATCTTGGAGCATGGCTAGTCTTGGAGACAGTCCGCTGGGTGAATCAAGCAGACTTAATGGCACAAACTACAGAGTGTGGAAGTTCAAGATGGCTAACATCTTGATGGACAGGAATTGCTGGGAGTTAACGGCAGGTAGAGAGCCTATACCAACATCTGAACCTGAATTGAAGGAGTACATAAGCAAGAGACAGAAGGCTCATAGGATGCTCAATCTTTCTGTCAAAGCTTGCAAGCAAAGGATGCAGTGGAAGCTTGGACTATTCTGAAATCCATGTTTGAGACCGTGGATTCAGCCAGGCTTGTATACTTGCAAAACAGGTCACATACTCTCAAGATGGAAGCAGGCGCAACAATGGGTGATTACTCACAAAGGTCAAGGACCTTATGGACTAGCTTGCTTCAGTAGGAGGTAATCAAGAGTGTGTTGCATGTACCAGGGTTGGCTAAGACTTGCTATCTGTTGGTGCCATTACCAAAGAGAACATGCTGGAAGAGTTTGACGAATCTACCTGTTTAGTAAAAGACAGAGATCAAAGCTTCAAGGTGGTAGCCAAGGGAATGCAAGAACAGCCATTCCTAGCCAAGGGGCCTTGTCAGCAAAGGATTCTAGTCACGACAAGCTTTGGCACGAGAGGTATGGTCATTTGAGCTATCAAAGTTTACAAGTTTTGAACAAGCACAGTATGGTAGTAAATCTTCCTAGAATTAAGTCTTCTTCAGATACATGTGAGGCTTGTGCACTAGGAAAGCAACAAAGGCAAAGGTTTCCAAAGCGAAAAGCTACCATGGCCAAGGGCATTCTTGAGCTTGTGCAGTTAGATTTGTGCAAACCCATATAAACCAGATCAGCAGCGGGGGCGTACTATTTCATGACCTTCGTAGATGATTTCTCACGGAAGGTACGGGTCTATTTTTTGAGGCAAAAAAGACAGTGGAAAGCTTTGGTGGAAAACCACATAGGAAAGAGGCTAAAGATTCTCATGTTAGATAAGGGTGGTGAGTAAATTTCTGATGAGTTCAAAGACCTTTGCAAGGCATGTGGGACAAATAGGCAGTTTGCTGCTTCACACCGCAGCAGAACGGTGTAATAGGTCTATAGTTGAGTGTGCAAGGAGCATGCTCAAGGCAAAGGGTTGCCAAATTCCTTTTGGGCGGAAGCGGTAACATATACCAAAGGAGTTTGGGAAGAAACTTCATGCAAAATCCGTGAAGTGTATCTTCCTTGGGTATAGTGAAGGTGAGAAAACCTATGTGCTATATGATCTCAAAAACAAGAAGAAGATCTTAAGTTGAGACGTCATCTTTGACGAAGAGCATTCATCCAAGATACAGGAGCAGGAAAAAGATGGAACTAATAAGTTCCTAGTACCTACCCTTGATTGATTCCACGAATGAGGATCCTAGTCATGAGTCCTGTGAGCCTCAAGACCAAGTGCAACAACAGGAGACTGAACATGCTAGTTCGAGACATCAATTTGGCCAAGTACCAGAGGGTGAAATTGGGGAGAAGCAGAAGACTAAGACATCACCATGGGATACGTGGTCACCATCCACATCACCTACCACTAGGAAGAAGCTAAAACAATCAAAGAGGGACAAATGATGGAAGAAGGAGAGAGCAATGAAGAGGGTGCCAGAAGATCTCTTAAGTAGAAGAGGGTGCCAGAAGATCTCTTAAGTCTCATGAGAGACAAGAGACTAACTTTGCTCTTATGTCCACAATTCTGGATGCAGATGAGCCGCAATTCTTTCACGAAACAGTGAAGGAAAAGGTATGGCAACAAGCCATGCAGGAGGAGTATGACTCCATTGTCAAGAACGACACATGGGAGCTCACTACATTGCCAAAAGAGAAGCAACCAATAGGTTGCAAGTGGGTCTATACGTGACAGATCTATGTTGGAAATCAATTTTTCATGTTGATAAACTGACATGCATGGCTGTTTTTGCTACCGGAAATAGATGCAAACACATGCACATAGAGATAGGAATGCTAGTTATCTAATAATTACACATGCAAGTCTTATTGATTTTATTCATTTGTGGATTGTTATGATGTTTTGGACTGAAGTCATTACATTGTTTTTTTTTTTGAAAGATTGTCATTCAAAGTTATAAAAATTTGTATCCTTGTAGCCTAAAACTGCACATCAACTGCAATAACTTCTTAGATGTGGATTCATCTGCCACAAAAAGGTGAAGACAATAAGGTCTAGCATCCGAAAAAGATTGAGCACATATGCAAGAATGCAAATTGGAATCTTTGCATGTCTAACAAGTTGCAGAGTCATAGTTCTTCTCAACATGGCAAGCCCGAAAAAGTAGCTAGAGAGGTGACACTTTGTCAAGTCTACCAGATTAATTTGCACTTCTGTTTAAAACCATTTAAGGCCACATCTGTAGGCTTGGTCCTATACAGCGACTAATTCTGCCATTCAAATTTAAGGAGAATCCACTTCCTAAGCACACTATGATTCGAGTCATATGATTTGACATTGAGGTTTTAACCACTCTATAGGGTCACAGGCAGGAACAGTTTCCGGGTGAAAGAGCTGGTGTTTTCCTTAAAATATGTCCAGCAATGCTGCAATGGGTACACTTCTTCAAAAGCCCAGTAACTTAAAAGTAGCAAGTATTTGAAGAGGAGATCCCCAGATAGTGAAGTTGATGACAAATATACAATTTGTGGTACGGACCCTGTAGGGTTCAAAAAAATACACAAACGGAAAAAGAAATACCTCTGTACGATATGCCCCTACTCCCAGATTCACTTTAATTGGACTTGGATCTTTGTTGTACGCAACTGTAACCTGGCAAGGACACACCAATACAAAGAGGTCCAACACGTGCTTTAGGTGGAATCAGTCAACTGGTACTACAAACCCAAAAAGCCAATACACAAAGTACAATGCACTGGAGAAGCCATTAACTTCAGAAGCATTAGATTTAATGCATTGATCTTTGTATTTCTTTCAAGGCACCTAATATAAATTAATCTACAAGGCGAAAATCTCAATGATGTAAGTCTCCAGCATGGAAATGCTACACAAAATTAGCCTTTAGGTACACTAGAACGTCGACTTGACAGAGAAAGAAGACATCTTCATGATGACCCTCACAGAGCCTTCGCAAAATAATTGACAACGGTAAATCCCTCTTGAATCGTCCATCAAAACAAGCGATGAAATCAAGTCTGGATGATAAGATTTCGAGAACTGCCTGATATAAAATTGGCATATGCTACGTGATTGAAGCTTCTTCACGCATATGAAAGAACATGAGCAAGCATCAAAGAGGTAACTAGACGATTGCGAGGACTGCGATAGATGACACTCGAGGTCAGAAGGATGAAATAGTGTACTATGAGAACAAAATTCATAATGTGCAATACTCTGAATGACTGAGCTCTAGACACAAAAGTGCTTCAAAAATCCGATAACGATACTCTGGCTAATTAATGTAAATTTCGGCATCCGCCTCCCTGAACCGCATGATCGTAATTATACACCATAATCCTCATATGTGAGCAAACTATCGCAAAAGCTTTTAAAGGATCATGATCGCTAGACCATACGATTTAAGCAATAAATTGTTTTTCAGATAATACCGTCTTTAGATTATTCAAATCAGCAATCACGTAAATAATAGGAAAAAATTCAACCGAAATTTCGAGAAAATTCAGAAATTCGCTGAAGCAAAATTGGTGATGCACACAGCAATCACGTTCCACCTAAGAAAACTTACAAGAATAATGAGGATACAACACCAAAAGTAACAAACAAATACCACGCAAAATAGCAATATCTAAGCTGCAATAGAGAAAACGAGTTTTTTTAATAATCGATCACAATCTGACCAAAGGCTTCAGAAATAAGCTAAAGCAAAGGTTGATAATGTGTCAATCACCAGACACGATAAATAAACACCAAAAGCAGCAATATCTAGAATCAGCATCTAGGTGAATAATCGAACAAAATCTAAGAAAAGCTTCAGGAATTAGCTAAAGCAAAAATGTAATTATGCAACGATCTCGTTCAACTAACGGACCCTTACAAGAATAATGAAGGCTCAACATCAAATATGAAAATTAAACACGAAGAGCAGAAATATCTAAACTAATAAGCGACGTAATTAAGCATAAGGTTTCCTGCAATAGACTCTTTTTGGAGTAAATATGTCTTCACTTTACTTAATCAGCATTGAAGGATCTAATTCAAATATATCGAACCAAAAGCTCCAAAGAATAGCTGTAGCAAAATTTGATGATTAAATAATTTCGTTCCAGTGACGAAAACATAATCGAAGAGATAATAACGTCTTTAGAATATAAAAATCGGAATTGAATTGTAGAAGTACAAAATGTCAAATCAAACGCTTCAAAATTTCGCAGAAGCGATATTTGATGATCTAACAATCTCGTTTCACCTACAAAAACTTACAAGATAACAGAGAACCGACACAAACATGACAAATCTACACCAAGATCGTTCATATCCAAACTAAGACCCTTAATAAGGAAATGCTTACCCCAAGAATGGGATCCTCGGGTGCTTGTTCCACGTGCTCAAAAACTGAGCCTACTGGCCCTGATGCCGTCACTTCCATCTGCACAACGCCTGCCAATGAGCTCCCGGATGGACTCAGATGCTGTACCAAGGCTTGCAAGCGCCTCTCGCTGCTTGTATACCTCCCCTTTCTGCCCTCTTCCATCATCTCGCTTCGCTTTGCCTCCTTTGTTGCTGTTACAATGCACTATCATTCTACCATCAATCGGTTAAACCGGCTGATTAGCACCTAACCACGACTCTAATCCCTAATTAGCCGTTCCTTCCGAGGATGTTCGCGGATAGAGATGAATCGAATCTTTCCTGATTATGATTAGAGAGATAATGTCAGTTTAATCACTAATAACACAGACCCAGTCTAGATTTAGTTGCTAACCACAGAGTGATAGTTACTTCTATCCTGGATAACTCTAGTCTCTGAGGTGCAATGTGAAAGAGAAACATTTTGTATGATGGAAGCCGTCAAGAGGGCCTTCCATGCAAGGGCCTTGGTCCCACTCTCGGGCACGGTCGTGCCCCGACCTGCACAAAAGGCTCAAGGCCCACGGGCTTTTCACGACATAATGTTAGGTGATAAAGTAGAGATAGAATGCACATTTGAGAGAGAGAGAATGACAGATTCCACAGGAGAGAGAAAGGTGGATGCGGATTTCACAAGAGAGAAGGTGGATGCACATTTCACTTGCTAGAGATGCTTTCAAAATACAAAGCAAATTTGAGCACCTAGCATTACGCAGCCATTTAAGTTGGTTTGATGCAATGGGAAAAGGAAGCTTTTTATTAATAAGTTGGTGTTATCTCAATGTGAAAAAGAGACATTTTAATCCATTTGAGTTGGTAATGTACAAATTGAGTGCAATGTGAAATGGAATAAGTTTTAGCCCAATGAGAATTTTATTTCAAAACAAAATTAAGTTACATAACACACATCTCTTTCTCCCTTCTTGAAATAACACACGACTCTTTCTCCCTTGTTGAGAGTGGTAGAAGTAGCAAATTATGAGAACTTAATTTTATACTTTGATATTAGACACTATACAAGATTACAAAGTTAAAATCAAGGCAAATAATTTTATTAAATAGGATTATTATATCAAAGTTGGGTATTAACATTTTGGATTCTCAACATTGTCTTATCAATCTTCCTACTAATCTGAGAAATCAACACAACACATGTACTAGTGTAATATTGTAGTCTCATTAGTGAATGATTTCTTTTTCATCTTTCAAGCATGAATGTTGCTTGCTAATTTCTCTCTCTTTATTTTGCATTATCTTTGATAATAGTTCTTTATGCTCGTTCATACTAGTTTATTCAAAACAAGTTCAAGGTTCAGCTATTTCGATCTTTGCTTGTTCTATAGTTCTTTCTATTCTTAGGTTTCTCTCCAAGAGTAAACATATTGAAATTAAAGATCATTATATTAGAGAGAAAGTTTGTCTAATTTTCCGTAGAACAGAATTCACGGCTACAGATGATTTTACTAAGGATCTAAATTCAAAGAGTCATAATAGATGTCGAAAGTTGCTTAAGTTAAAGGATCGGGAAGCTACATGATTTTCATTAAGGATTTTGTTAGAATTCCCTTGTAATTCATTCTTGTATCGAAGACCTTTCAAGTTTGTAGAAATACTCAACTTTTACACAATTTGTTGAAATACTCAAGTTTTTACACAGTTTGGATCGAATTCTATTTCGATCATGAGGATCAAATTCTATACCAACCTTGATGATTCAAATTTACTTCAATCCTTAGGAACTTTGGTTCGATTAAATTTGACCCTAGACCTTGAAATTTTTTATTTAAGTCAGTTCGACCTTGAGGTCTAAATTTATTTCGACCTTGAATTTTTTGATTTGAACCTAAGGTCTAATTTATTTTGATTCAATATTTTCGACTCAATCCAACTCAACCTCGGAGGTCTGATTGTATTTTGATCCAATAATTTTGATTCGACCTATCATTGATGACAATCCTTACACTAATATTTAAAACATGTTGTTAATTCAAATGCTTACTATTTATACAAAGTCAATAAGTCTAAGTCAATACTTGATTTTTGAAGCTACCACAATCTGCTCAGCACATGTATCAGTGTAATACTACAATCTCATTAATGAACGATTTCTTTTTTCTCTTTCAAGTATGAATGTTGCTTTCTGATACTCTTCTTTTTATTCAGCATTATCTTTGATAATAGGATTTCATACTAGTCTGTTGAGAACAAGTTCAAGGTTTAACTATTTTGATCTTTGTTTGTTCTATAGTTTTGTCTATTCCTTATTCATCTTGCTAACTTACATATTAATTTCATACTAGTGATCGAAACAACCATGGCAATTTACAATGCGTCAACTAGTTCTAAAAATCAAAATAAGTGACTCTTATTATATTGTTACCTAAACAATGAATTTGTGAAAATTTATCTAGATACAGAAATAATATGTAGTTTCATCTATATAATCTTATATAACTTGGTATTAGAGCTATGGTTCCTATAACCATATGATTTCCATCAGGTGCAACATGAAAGGAATGCATTTTAAGGCACTTAAGCTACTAATGTATTGTTTGGTGCAATATGAAATCAAACCATTTTCAGCCATTTAGTTTGGGTTTTGTACAATGTGGAAGCAAATATTTTTAGGAGTATTGCTATAGCAATATACATCATTTAAAATATAAATGCATATTTGACATTGGTAGAAAAGTAGTTGATATCACTCTCATTCATTAAGAGCACAGAGTTGTTGCATACTATAGCATAGCTCCTTATAGTCTTAGAATGAGAAGTATGTCATTCAGCCATGGGATGATTGCACCTCGTATTGGTTGGAAGCAAGCCTGCTACTACTTGTAGTAAGCCTTGCGGCTCCTCCAGCTTGGGCCTACTATAGGTAATAACAAACTTGCACCCAACAAATATGTAGTACATTTTTTAGTCTCCTTTACATTTAAAAAAAAAACAATGCAAATTTTGGAAGGTGGGCTTTGATCATTGGGTAGGTAGATTAAGGTGGGCTCTACTCTTTGGGTGGGTAGATTCAGACAAACGCCTCAAAGCCAAGGAAAGTGCATCAACCCACCTTTTGTCTTTGGCTCTTTACACTCTCCATACTCTTGACTTTAGAACATAATGTATTTTTTGATGTTTCTCAAGTTTCCTATATACAAGTAAAAAACAAAATACTATATACAAAATGTGCAACTTCCTCGTATCGACCATAAGCAATACAAAAAGAAGGATTGGGTGGCCCCTAGTTCATCTTTTAAAGATATTCTTTGATTGTAATGGAATCGCCATAGCAACTGTGTGAAGCAAAATGAAAAGTTAAGGTGCAATCAAAAGGTATGCACCCATAAATCATAAACTCAAAGCTAAGAAAATAATCAACCATAAAATTCTATGTGACAATGATACAGATGCAGGGCATGGCCAATTGATCCAACTACTCTATAAAGTTGGGGTAGTCCCCATTGAAAAGTTTGCAATTGTGTCCAAGCAATCCACAATAGATTAAACTTGCTTAAATGCCATCAGTAGGACCTATGTGGAATCACCTAGGAGAATGGTTATGTTTGAGTAAGGGAAGAAAATAGAATGAGGGGCAAGTGATATTCAAAAGTTTGAAATCCACCAGCAATTGTAGCATCCACACATACATTCAAGTGCATTCAAGTCAAGAGAAAAGAAATCTCTCCACAAAAGTTTTAAAACTTGCATTACTGAATTAAAGGATAACTACAAGCTCAATTCAAGTTCTTCTTAGTCACTAGCCCTACCAGTGTACCAACCTAGAGAGAGAAGTGTATAGTTAATCATTGCCCTTTTAACACTCTCCCTCAATGATTAATGTTCACAACATTATCCTATTACACATGGAACATACTAGTGTTGGGTGGTTCCCACATATTCAAGTATCCACTAGCTCAAGGTGTTGATTTTCTTTTTAAAGCCAAGAGCCACTAGTTCAAGGTACTAGGTTACAATTAAAGTCTTTCTACTTAGCGGTTCTCAATAATATCTTACAAAATAAATCTTGGTAGTACTCAATCTATTGGGGACAGAGGGTCTGTGAGTGTGACAAATGAAAATAGCTCTAAAAGAAACGAACACGAAAAGAAGTGAACTCGAAACTCGAAAAAGAAATGAACTCAAATGGAAAGTGTTCTTGCGCAGCGGAACGAGCTTCTCACTCCTTCCCTAAAGCATGACTATGCCTATCAAAAACGAACAGAACGTTAGTGATAGAAATCACATTCGATCTGATTACGTAGCCAAACATTAAGCAACAAAACATCAGAAAGATAATTTGTCGCGAACAGCTAGACAAATTATTTGTCGTGAATAATTCGCGAAGAGCTAGACTGAGCTCGACTGATAATCAGTCGCGAATTAGTCACGAAAGGCGAGACTAAATATTAGTCGCGAACAACTAGACTAATAATAATTCGCTAAGAACAAACTACCAGATTAAGCTATAAGAGAGTTAGACAAAATGTAGAAAAGCATAGCAATATTGACACAAATCTAAACGCAAAACAAATAGAGCTGATATTAGATTAAGTATAGCAAAATATACAGGTCAATAATGTTGTTGAGCACAAGACAATAGCAGACGAAACTGCGTGCTCTACAAAGCTAATCCAATTTGTAAAAATGAATAGACCTATTATTGACAATACAAAGAATCGATGCACGAAAGCATCTACTTCGTCTATCTCTGATGAGCTTTTGATGCTATTGTTTTCACCACCACAGAATACGCAGATGGTATCCAATATATATACATAATGTTACAGGTGTGCAGATGAAGAAAATACAAAGTGGATGTGCTGTTTGTGGGAGATCGTGGGTAGCTGCTGTCGTTGTCAAATCTGATTGCACAGTGCATGGGATGAGCGTCAGAAGGCCGTGACATCAGCCTTCGCTGAAATGAACGTTGGTGAAGATGCAAAAAATGTAACAATCTAACAAATGCCTTAAGATTCAATTTACAGGGTATCTTCGCTTTTCCATTAGGGCACCATTTGTAGAGCAGTGTCGTCTTTTTTTCACCTGTCACAAATCACGCGTAAAAACAGTATCGCCTTTTTCGCCTTTTCTGCCTATCGGAATTTCTGAGTAAAAATGCAGACTGTAGCGACAATCAGTTCAAATATGCAGACTATGCGACAACATGAGTAAAAATGTAGCATGAATGGAAACAGATTAAAATAGGATTTGGGAGAGTAGAGGAGATAAATCCAACACCCCCCCTTAATCTAAATTCGTGAATGCCTTGATCTTACTGTGTTTTCTGATACAGTCGGAACACTCAGCATGGTACTTGGTTTTGACTGGACAATCAACCATGAAGTGGCCAGTTTCACCACAGATGAAACATCTAGTGTGCCATCTTGTATGGCTAATGGTTCTGGACTTGCAGGTGGGTATTTATAATAAGTTAAGAAATGTCTAGATGGTGATGGTTGTTCTTCATATCGTTGTACTGTATGTGCGTTTGATATGAAGGACAAGCATCAGCAGGATGCGTAGCCCTGCAATGTAGGCACCATATTGGTTTTCGTCTATAAGGTACCTGTGCAGTATTTGGCTGACCAGGCATACTACTTTGGATAGACTTCAGGGTAGTTTGAAATTCATTGGTGAGTTTCTCCATCTGTAGTTGATGTTGCTTATCAAGCAACTCCAACTGGGATTTCCAAAGCTGATCTCGAGTATCCTCGATCGGCGTCGACTCATGGACAGGAGCACGTGGTGCTCACCTTTCCCTGGATTCATCAACATCTAATCCTTCATCTTTCTCCTTGATGGCATCAGAAATAGCTAATTTGAGGCTCATATATTCGTCATTGGATTTAAGCTCGCATCTAATCCATCTTGGAAGGCCGACTTAGAACCAGATGATGAGCATCTGTTCGGAGGGTTATTCTTGTACTTGACTTTTGAGGCATTTAAAACGCTCGATATAGTCTCGTACACATTCATCTTTTACCATCTTGATGTTACTCAATTTGACAAAAGGACTCTCGATCAAGCGAAAGGTCTTAAAACGCTTGATAAAGGACTCTTTCAAAATTGACCAGTCTGTCTTATCTTCACGATCAAGGTTGAAAAACCAATCACGTGCTTTAGCGATTATGGTCATCGAAAACAGTTGGACCATAGCATCGGGAGATGTTTCGCCATACACATCACATGCATTCTCAAATATTTGCAAAAATCTTTGAGGGTCCGAACTACCATCAAACTTGGGTAGATCTAACTTGGGTGTACTCTCTCATTATGAGCACTATGGGTAGCAGAAGCACCATTAAGGTTGGTTATGGCCTGTGAGGGTTCAGAACCATAAAAATGGGCTCCTGCTTGTGAAGACTCAGCTCTATCAGGTTCTTGTTCCTCGAATGGGTTTGTGGATGGCTTTTGGAGTTGGGACCGCATTCGATAGAACCTATGACGTCGAATTTGTTCAGCTGTAGGGGACCTTACCTCGTATGGATAATCTTCTGAGATTTCAGGATCTTTTTGTTGGTCCATTGAGTACTAGTGTGTCTTTTTTTTGTGTTGGGCATGAGTTTCGATTGTTTTTGGATTTTTCGAGTGTTTTTGTGTTTTTGGATTTTTTTGGGATTTTGAAGGGTTTGTAAGGAAGGCTAGGGGAGACTCAGTATAAAAAGGGCTTCCTAATAGTATGGGTTTTATTTTTTTTTGGAAATTTTGGTGGTGTCAAATGCAATGATGTGGAATGCAAATGGAATGCAATGTCGGATGCAAGTTATTGGATGTAGCGTTGGAATGCAACGTCAGATGCAATATCGGGTTGAAGGTCATCAGGTGCAAGATTGTTCATGCTGCATCTTCGTTGTAGTGCAAGTGTAATCTATTGCGGTGGTAATGGAGTGCGGGTGCAGTGGTAATGCGATGCTATTGCATTGGGATGCAATACAAGGGCGGTCGGAATGCGATGGCTACAGTTCAAAGGAGGGTGCAGTTAGAAGGTGATAGTTTGTGGTGGAATGCGGTTTTAATGCAGTGGCTATGGTTCAAGGCAGTCACAACGGTCCAGTGCGGTCACTACGGTTCAGTAAGGTCGCTACGGCTCAATGGTGGATGCGGTTGGAGTGCAGTTTATGATGGTGCAGTTGGTAGTTCGTGTGGGTGAATACGATAGCTAGGGTGTGGTTGTCTGCGGTTGAATGCAGTTTATTGTGGTTCAAGGGCTGATGTGGTTAGAGAGTGGCTTGTTTGTGGTTGAAGGGATGTCTGTTGTGGTGCAAATGAATTGAGTTATAAGGTGGTCTGGGTGCAGATGATTACGGGGTTATGGTTCAAGTGCGGAGGTGGTTAGAGGGAGGTCGGTTGCGATGGAATGCGGTCTGTTTGCAACTGAAGGGCAGATGTAGTTAGAAGGTGGTCTGTTGGCGGATGAATGCGGTTGTTTGCGACTGCGAACGAATGTGGTTTGTTTGCGGTTCTATGTGGAGGCAATTAGAAGGTGAGTTGTGTGCGGATGAATGCGGATGTTTGCGATTGCGGATGAATGCGGTTTGTTTGCGGTTCTATGCGGAGGAAGTGCGGTCATAACGTGGGACGATGGTGGTCGTAATGTGATGTTTGCGGTTGAATGTGGATGGAGGTGGAAGGTGTGCTATGTGCGATGGAATGCGATCGTTTGCGGTGCAAGGCGGATTTAGCTAGAGGGTGGTTTGTTTGAATACGATAGTGGGAGGCGCGTTTCTGTTGTGATGGTTTACGGTGGTGGAGCTGGCAGTTCGTGTGGGTGAATACGATAGTTGGGGTGCGGTTGTTTGCGGTGGGTTTGCGGTGGAATGTGCTGTAGTGGGATTCAAGGGTGAATGTAGGTGGAAGGTGATAGTTTGCGGTGGAATGCAGTTTAATGCGGTTCAAAGGCGGATGCGGTGGGAGTGTAGTCGTAATGGGACGAGTGCGGACTGTTGCAGTGTGATGCAGTGGGAGTACAGTCGTTAGGTGGGGCGAGTGTGGACTGTTGCGGTGTGATGCGGTGGGAGTGTAGTCGTAATGGGGCGAGTGCGGACTGTTGTGATGGAATGGGATAATTGGAGGCTCGTTGCAGTTGCGATGGTTTGTGGAGATTGTCAGATATAACTCTAAATAGCGTCTGATATAGATCATCGATTTAAGCTGTTGGACGTATCATCGATTCTAGGCCATCGAATGTAAATGGGATGCAGATGGATGTCGGAAGAAAACAGGTGTACAGGCCTCGGAGGCGAACAGAGTTAGATGGCATCAGATGCAAATGGAGATAGAGGGCGTCGTATGAAAATAAAATGCGATGTTGCTTTGGGGATAAGGTGGTTCTGTCAAAATGGCAATCAGAGGTTGTGTTTGAAACTTCTGTGGTCTGGACTGGATTTGGTCCGGTTGAGATGGTGAGGAACCCCTTTGGTTGAGATTTGAACGAGCGCTTTGGTTGAAAATTGAGCTATGGGCTCCGGTTGAGGTTTAACAGAGTGCGTTGGCTGAGATTTGACACTGGCCATTGATTGAGATTTGGCACTGGCCATCGTTGAGATTTGAGTGAGGCCGTCGATTGAGATTTGACACTGGTTGTCGGTTGAGATTTAACAGTGGCCGTCGGTTGAGATTTAACAATAGTTGTCGGTTGAGATTGAACATTGGTCGTCGGTTGAGATTGAACAATGGTCGTCGGTTGAGATTTGAGTGAGGCCGTCAGTTGAGATTTGACACTGGCCGTCGGTAGAGATTTAACAGTGGCCGCCAGTTGAGATTTAACACTGGCCGTCGGTTGAGATTGCACACTGGCCATCGGTTGAGATTGCACACTGGTCGTCGGTTGAGATTTGAAGGGAATGGAGAGTGAAGGATGGCTGAAGCAATGTGGTGCTTTAAGGGGTGAGCGTGGAAGTCTATTTGGGAGGAATATGTATTGGGGGTATTCCCAACAAAGTGTAAATGAATAAGATCCTCCAATAAAATGTGTTGTGAGGGCATGGCATCTTGCGTGTATAAGCCCATGGCCCAATGAGCACACAATTGAAGTTGTAAATAAAATAAACTTGACTTGGGCCTTGTAATTAAAATAAAACTAGAGGCCCAATGTCATTTTTAAACTTAGAGATATCTTTTTAGAGTTGGGTCCAAATTGGGACTCACGTGAATCTTGTGATTTCCAATGTACTTTTTGTGGACCCTTGGATCAAGTTGGGTCCAAGATGAATGGTTAAGATCATTGTGAATATTAGCCAATAAGATTAAGGGGCAAGGGCCTTCTCCATTTTATAAAAAGACACCATTTGTACACTATTTCCATGCTTAATGAGAAGGAGGAAACTCTATTATTTTTGAAAGAGAAGCATCCTCATTTGTTATTCACTACTTGCTATTGCTCTTAGTTGTGTTTTCTATTGCTTTCTATTTCCATGGTTTATTGTTTGCCATAATGAATGTTTTTCCAGTAGCAAACATAAGGAGCAATTGAGCTAACCTCCACCCTCACTCGCTTTCTCTCTCTTTCTCTTCTCTTCTCAATCTCTTTTTCTTCATCCCTTCCCTTCAACCAAAACTATGATGAATGTTAGTGTAGAGGAGTAGAGTTAAATAGGAGTAGTATAGTGATGAGTAGAGTTAAAGTGGAGAAAGTAGGAAATTAACTAAAAGTAGCATCTATGCATAGTTAGGCACCTATTCAGTGATCTAACCTTTGTTGACAGGCGGAAGGGTTATACAACGAGAGATCTTTGACCCCACAGTGGCGCCGTTGCCGGGGATAGGTTTCCACTAACTAGTTTAGTTGCATTTTAGCTATTTTCTTGCTTTTTAGAGTAGTTTAGGTAGATTTTTAGGAGTTTAGAGTTAGTTTTCTGTATTTTTTTGTGTTTGGACTGTTCACAGCTAGCGGAGGAGGTGTGAGAGGGTAGAGGAGGCCCTGAACAACCTCTAAGGGCTTGAAACCCAAACCAATCATCCAAAAAACTCAAAAAACACACCAATCTGTATTTTGGAGAGAAAAAGAGCCAAAAAACTCATCAGATTTTTATATCTTCAGAATCAGTGGGAATTAATCCTTGCATGACTAGCAACAGCTCCAGGGTACTGTCCCTGACCTGCATAGAAGCCTGCGAGAGTTAGTTCCAAGTAGATTGTACAAATCAGAGAAAAATTATAAAAAAATTCAAAAAAACTCTTGAAAAAATCCAAAAAAATTCAAATCTTCATAAGAACTCTCGCAGAGCCCTCTGAAATTCCATCTCAGTGAGACCAGGACACAGAGAAGCTTGCGAGAGTTAGTTTGATGATTAAGTGTCTGTGCGAGAGTTCCCAGTGAAAAAAAGACGGGAAAGTGCCAGTGAACTTTCGCAAACAGTGAAATTTTCAGTTCCAGTGGTCAAGAACTCTCGCAGAGGATTTTGAAGTTCCATCTCAGTGAGACCAGGACACAGAAGAGCTTGCGAGAGTTAGTTTGATTCCAGTGAGCAGAAAATTGGATCTAAGTGCTAAAAAATTACTAAAAAGTGAAAATCCAGCAAATCTTTCCAGTAAAAACTCTCGCAGACCCTCTCAATTGATTTAAAATGTCGCATTACATCAGTGATGAAGCCTGGGAGAGTTAGTATGAAGATCTGGTGAAGATCAAGCACAAAAAGTGATTTTGAACCCTCGCAGACAGTGAGATTCTCACTTCTTGCGAGAGTTAACTCTCGCAGAGAATTCTATAGTGAGATCTGACCCAGATACAGCTACTCTGAAGCTTGCGAGAGTTACTTCCCAGAGATCTGAAAGATATCAAATTTTTTACCTGCAAAAACAGCTAAAGAACCCTCGCACAGCCAACCCTCACACAAGATAACCCTCGCAGACTAGATCAATAGAAAGATCTACATCAGATCCAGCTACTGTCAAAATCTCAGGTCAATCAGTGCAAGGAGTAAAAAGTTATCAAGAAAAAACCACCGTAAAAGGCCTAAAATTCATTCCGGCCGATCAGATCGATCAGATCCTTGAAGATCCAGACTGCATCCTATTGTATAAGCAAGATCCAATCACTTTGGGACCCACCATCGGATGAATCTGAGATTGGGATGATCAATAGCACGAAAGATAGCAAATCAAGCACCACACCTTCCCAGATTAGCAACTGTGCAACAAGAGACGGAACCGAAACCAGCACCAATGAATCCAATGGGCCAACCCGTACCTGTCGCACCCTTGCATGCAGTTCAGAGAGCACCACGGATGGAGATACCAAAATACGACGGATCCTCAAATCCCATGGCCTTACCTGCTCCACCAGGGCCAGTCAATCAACAAGTGGCCCATGTAAACCTGACAGCAGCAGAACAAGAATTGCAAATGTCACCTCAACTTGAGCAGCAGCAGTGGTACGGACCAGATGAACCATTTATGGATCCTACCATAAATGAATATGTTTCGGCCTATGCAGCTCAAACTCAACGTCAAGGTGGAAGAAATTACGGCTGGTACGGGTGCGGCGAGGGACACAGAATTGCAGAATGTCCCTACAAAGGACAATATACAACCTCCTGTCGGGATTGCGGTTATGGACACTATTTCAAGAATTGTCCATTTAAACCTAGAACCAGTGCACCTCTTAACCTCATTGTCATACAACAATTAGCAGTTCCAACAGGGATGCCAACGAAAGGTCGACACGACTACGCTCTTGTGTTAGTTATTACGCGAGCACCGAAGAGGAAGGAAGTGGCTCCCTCACCACCACCATCGGTCACTGACGACCAACCCTCAACTTCAGTGCCATATCCAAATGTGAGGGAAGAGAGAAGACAGTACCAAAAAATAAGACACTGGGTACAAAAAGCACAAGAGGAGAAAAAAGAGCAAGAATGAAACAATCCCACAGAACTTCCAGTCGGTGTCGAACGGGATCCGAAAACAGGCTCACCACTGCGCACTGATCAGAATAATTGGTTGCACCAACATGAACCACCTTTTCACATGGTGGAGCCTGAGGAATCACGCACTGAAAGGCTCACACTCTTGCTGTCAAGCCACGTTAGTTTACCCCTCGGGGAACTACTGCGGATTGCACCACAAGTGAAAAGCCTTTTAGCTGAATGGGCCAAGGCGGATGAGGAGCCAGTAGCGCTTGAGCCCATCTATTGTGCGGGCTATGATAAAACAAGTAATGTCCTCCACATCGGAGCAGCATGGGAAAGTGAGGAACACAACATCACTTTGCCAATCAAACACAAGAGATACGAGGATAAGGCATGATGTCGCAAGCCCAACGAGAACCTGATCAAAGTCAGACACCAACGGAACAAGTCTTCGAGGGACCTACGCAAACACAGCCGATGAATCTTGCGGAACCAGGAGAAGAAGAAAGGATAGTGCATGTGGAAGAGCAGTTAACACCCACGCAGTTCAAGAGACTACGATGCTTGTTGGTGGAATATAAGGACTGTTTTTCCTGGAGCTATAGTGATCTAAAGGGCATTCCGCCAACAGTAGTCCAACACACCATACCTTTGGTGGATGGAGCAGTCCCCAAGGTAAGCCATTACTACCGCTGCAACCCGAATAACAGAACTGATCAAACAAGAGTTGCAGAAACTTATGGATGCAGATTTCATTTACGAAATCGAGCACACGGAATGGGTATCACCAATAGTTATAGTACCCAAGAAGAATGGCAAAATGCGTATCTGTGTGAATCTGAAGGCGCTTAATGCAGTCACCAAGAAGGACCATTTTCCTTTACCATTTATGGAAAGTGTCCTCGATAGAGTAGCTGACGACGACGACAAGGCTCGTTTGTACTTCTTGTACCAAGGTCCCACATACAAGGTCAGGATTAACACCGACTCGATGATCATCGTTGGCATTATGTCCGGTGATCGTCAACTCATCTCCCATCGCCACGCCAAAGGTTTGATCAAACCATTCGTCATCCAAACCACACCAAAAATTCTCATCCAGACTAACAATGGTTACCTGATAGAAGCTATCACGGAACCCGTCATTCAGGCAGCTACGCATCTGTTGAATAACTTTCTGGTTATTTCAACATTTCACAAGGACAGAATCTAGTCTACGCTGTTGAGTCAGATAGTGAAATCCTTTCTAGAATTCCCTAACCCCTCCGTTGTGCCATACGATTGGCATAGCTTCCTTATTCAAGAACTAACAAACTTCATCAAACCCAACAACTGTGAGCGAATTGCAGCAGGCCCCTTGTTGTGTAACTTTGCCTACGCACTTCTCGAGGCAAAAGTGCGCGGTTTCCAATGCTCAGCCCTCCTGTCTACCCTTGTGTCACATACTAACCTTTACCCACCATCTCAAGCATCTACCTCATCCTAACCTACAGTCATTAACACAACGACCAACAAACGAATGCGTGGCGCTACCTCTACATCCACAGTTACCCGACGACGTGTCTCCACTGCCGCACTAACTACTCTATCAACCACCGCCACTTCGTCTTCCGTGCAACCCCCCACTCCAATTTCTGTTGTTGCTACCTCTCTTCATATTCCATCCACATCTGGTTTTGTCTTCATCCCCGTTTCTTCTGTTGATACCACTCCTACTTCTCTTCCAGTGTCCGCTGCTCCATCCATCACCATCGCATCCTCCATAACTCTTGTCACCACCGTTGCTCCTCTCACATTCAACCCTTCTGATTCGCAACTGTCCCCCGACACTCTGGCATGGATGCAAGTTATCAATTTTTCACCCCCACGCCAGACACTTTCTATTCCATCCTCACTTTCTTCCATACTCCACACCACCCTTTAGTTCCCCACTGTTCCTCCCATCCTCTCGTTTGGACAAACCGTCCTCGCCCCTGTTTCCACAATTATTTCTCACACCCCACCCGCTTCGCCAAAGGTTGTCGAGAGCAGCCAACCGTTGCCTGATGACACATTTGTACATATAGTTTCTGTAGCATCACCAAATCGGGCTGACGCTACCGCCCCAGATGGCATCAGGATAAATGAAAATCTGATCAAAGACAATGACGACGGAATTCCACAAGTCGTCGGGGCCGATACAACACAAGCCCCTGCCAGTGCCAGTGTACCAGCTGCTCCCACGGATCTAACGACGACGTATCAAACCCTAGGAAAATACATTCTGGATGCGGTAGCAGCCAAAGCTATTCTGGAAAGCAGGGTACTACAGTTGGCAACAAGTAATACACAGCTGCGAGCAGACTTCACCAAGCTGCAACAAGAGCTGATTCTGACTCAGAAACACGAACAAGCAAGGCACCAGGAGATTGCCAAGTTGCAGCAGAAGGAGGAGGGCCTAAATAAATATATTCAAAGTCTCTCCAAAGCGTTGACGGAGGCCTCCACAAAGGTGCGGGAGCTTCAAACTGAAACATCCCAACGGCTTGCCCCCATCCATGCGCAACTTACACTTTTGGAAGCAGAGAACACGTGCCTGGGGACGGAGGTTAAAGCCTTACAAGATGAGAAGCTCACCTGGTTAGCTCAATCTGCACCGGACACAAGGCTGCTTTCCCAATCAGAGATGAATTTTCTACGACGTCAGGTGCAGATTTATAGCCAAACCCTGAACAGCTACTAGGCGGAGTTCAATAAGTATCGGACAAGCGCAACGCAAGAGCTCGCCCAGGCCAAGAATGCCCTCAAGGCATGCCAGAAATACATGGAAACGAAGGCCCAGCCCTCCCCCGTGGTAATTCCACCGCCACCTAATTTTGACGATGCAGGCTAGTACCAGCCAAGATCAGAGCCAACAGGCAGCAGGGGGATTTCAACCAGATCAAGGGTCCAAAGTCCAGGACCAGCGGCCGCTGAGACGCGCGACTAGAGCCAAAGCGCAACCACCAACTAGGGCCCATCAACATCATCCAGAGGGTCACGAACGATATCTGCCAGCCGGGCCTTCTGAAGATCGAAATCTGTGGAGGAGAACATCAATGAATTTTTATCCAAATATCCCCACGAGTCATCAAGAGGAGGCTGGCAGTTATCATTCTCAGCTCAGACCAACAAGGGAAAAGAACTACAAGCCTTACCCGCCCTCCAACCACAACCGGAGTGGCAGCATCAGTTATTTGAGAGAGACCCTGCGGCCATCAGGGCTTACGTGACGAGTCCACAACAGTTACGGGTGAACGAGCATTTCCTGCCATGTCCAAGAAGATCCAAATGGGCGAAATGCGGCACTCCTCTGGACCAGATCACGCTCAACAATTTCAACTGGCCAATCATCAAATTCGAATATAGGTGGACAACGGATGTAGATGCCAGAAGGGCTTTCTTCGCATTCGCCAGCGACTACATCAATTGCCCCGATCTCACAGTCTGTGCGACAGCCACTTACGCCTGGGACTTGGAATATTTAATGGGCAATGAAACAAAATGGGATGATTTCCTTCTCTCCATATTTTTTGATCCAAATAAGGCGCTCGCTTCCGACAAAGTCGAAGCCCAGCTGCCAGTCGCTCGCGTATATTACCGAGCTGCATTCCTTGGTGATCCCTGGACGAAACGATTCCAAGCATGGGTGCGTCAAGAATGGTTGACAGGAGTTCACAAGTCCTTCCACACACCAAAGGACTCGAAGAAACTGGACCGTCTCAACTTCATGGAAGACGTTACGGAATATCTCATCCACCAGAGGCGGTCCAAGAGAACGTTCTACTAAACTAGCAGAGTGCCGAGGGACCAGCACTACTTCAGGCCGTGGGTCCTGTTGGGGGTATTCTCAACAAAGTGTAAATAGTTAAGATCCTCCAATAAAATGTGTTGCGAGGGCATGGCATCCTGCGTGTATAAGCTCATGGCCCAATAAGCATGCAATTGAAGTTGTAAATAAAATAAACTTGACTTGGGTCTTGTAATTAAGATAAAACTAGAGGCCCAATGTCATTTTTAAACTTAGAGATCACTTTTTAGAGTTGGGTCCAAATTGGGACTCACATGAATCTTGTGATTTCTAATGTACTTTTTGTGGACCCTTGGATCAAGTTGGGTCCAAGATGAATGGTTAGGATCATTGTGCATATTAGACAATAAGATTGAGGGGCAAGGGTCTTCCCCATTTTATAAAAAGGCACCATTTGTACATTATTTTCATGCTTAATGAGAAAGAGTAAACTCTACCATTTTTGGAAGAGAAGCATCCTCATTTGCTATTCACTACTTGTTGTTGCTCTTAGTTGTGTTTTCTATTGCTTTCTATTTCCATGGTTTATTGTTTGCCATAGTGAATGCTTTTCCATTAGCAAGCATAAGGAGCAATTGAGCTAACCTCCACCCTCACTCTCTTTCTCTCGCTTTCTCTTCTCTTCTCAATCTCTTTTTCTCCATCCCTTCCCTTCAACCAAACCTACGATGAATGTTAGTGTAGAGGAGTAGAGTTAAAGATGAGTAGTATAGTGGTGAGTAGAGTTAAGGGAGAAAGTAGGAAATTAACTAAAAGTAGCATCTATGCATAGTTAGGCACCTATCCAGTGATCTAACCTTTGTTGACAAGCGGAAGGGTTATACAACGAGAAATCTTCGACCCCACAATATGGGGTTACGGGTTTCGGTTCAAAGGTGGTCGGTTGGGTTGGAATGCGGTCGCAACGGGTGTATGTGGTCGGTTGGGATGGAATGCGGTCGCAACGGGTCAGGGCGGTCACTACGGTTGAAGAGTGGCTCGTTTGCGATAGAATGCGGGTGTGGTGATGGGATGCGACTGTTGCAATGGAAGGCGATTGTTGCTATGGAATGTGGCTGTTGCTATGGAAGGAACCTTGCCGATTGATACGTGATAGAATCTGTCTATTGAGGTTTGAACGAGTGCTCCGATTGAGAATTGAGCAATGTGCTCCGGTTGAGATTCAACAGAGTGCGTCGGTTGAGATTTGACACTGGTGGTCGATTGAGATTAGACAGTGTGTGTCGGTTGAGATTCAATAGATCACTCTGATTGAAAATTGAGCAATGTGCTCCAGTTGAGATGCAACAGAGTGCGTCGGTTGAGATCTGACACTGCCTGTCGGTTGGGATTGGACAGTGTGTGTCAGTTGAGATTCAATAGATCACTTCGGTTGAGAATGGAAGCGTGAGGAGACGGGAGGAGCATGAGCTTGTGTTGAAGGAAATTGAGCTTTGTGCGTTTTGTTAACAAGGAGGCAGCCAACGGAGTTGCGAGTGTATCAGTCCGTGGCTCTGTCCAATTTCTAGGAACTCAGATGTGTCGAGAGATTGAGAGGTTGTTTGCAGGGATCTGAGCGGGGACAATGTTGCAGTTCTTCTAGATGTAGAATGCATTGGAGTTCAAGTGGCAACGGTGTCAAATGTTGACAGATCCTCTGCTCCAGAAGATCTGTTAGTTAAGTCTTTACTTCTTTTTCACTGTTTCTACCTGTTTCCAGACTTCATGGCATTCATTAGATGTGTTCTCGATATTATAATGCCCAAACCAGGCAGAATGGACGGATTGACGTTGTAGTAATTTTGTCCTATTTGTCAGAGGACAACTCAGGATTGTTCTCTCTTGAAAATACTCACATTCAAACAGAGATGCAAGCCATGAACATTCATGTACAGATCCGCATGCAGCCCAAATGGACATTCAATTGATTCTACAGCTACCTACTCAAAAAACGAACTGAATCAGGTCCTACACTTTACTAAAATTGAGCTACACTTGCGTTAATTGACAAAACAAGAAACAAGAACTAACCTACAACATGTTAGAGGTCCAAGAATCAAGAAACCAACTAGTCTTTTGATTCTTGGACATCCCAAAAACATCAAGCACTAGAATGTTGGAGGATACGGAAGATTTACACCACATTTCTAGCCTATTTAGTTTACCTAAATGCTGGCTCCTACATTAATCCACAAACAAGAAAAGAAGACCAATCCACTCTAGGAAAGCATCAAATCTAATCCACTCTACAATCCACAACCACACACAAAGGAAGGAAGGGAAAGATCATGAATGCATCACTCAAGAAACAAGCATGATCAAGGAGCTCAATGGATGTACCAAACTCGTGAAGGTTCTTTTCATTTCAGCATGGAGTAGATACAATACACAAAAAGCTTCTTTTCACAAAGAGGGACTCTCTTAAATAAGCAAGAGAGCTCCTTAGGTGGCATCCTAGTAGAATTTCCACATTTCACAAATTACAAGTGGAATAATGCTCTCCACTAGAGGTCACCATCAAAAAGTGGCTCACTCTACTTTCTTTAAGAGGGGTCTACTTGCATTTATTACTTTGCCTAGAAATACCAGTTCCTACATGTCATTCCATCTTCCGGGATTCACCATGAGGCTTACACAGTTTCTACTTGAGAATACTGACTAGTATTCCTCGGCTCTCAGTCTTCGTTCGTCTCATCTTCTCAGAGACCTCCTCGGTCTAAGGTGAGAAGTGCTCTTGAGTTGCTCTGTCCGAGTATCTTGGGGATTCGCCAAAATCAGCCAACAAAGGGGCCAAGATAAAGTCATCTATGGATGCATCACCAACTATTGCTATTGAAGACAATTATGATGTGATGGGATCAAGATTTGAAGAGGAAGCAACTAGAAGACATAAGGAATTAAGCAAAGAAGTTGAGGAGGAAAGGACAAAACTTAAGCAACAGATGAGTAAGATCAATCTTGATCAAAAAAAACTCTCTAGAGCAATGATAGTTGAATCCCCTCCTATGAAGCCCAAAGAGATCCAAAAGTAACAGATCGAAAGAAAGAGCTGCAGAAAAAAAAAATTATGAAGACAATCGTGAATCTGCAAATAAAGTGAGCTCCTCACCCAGCAAATGGTGGTCAAAGCTCGACATTGCAAGAGTCCAAGGCTGCAACTGTAAAACTATCTGTTCCTTCACCCTTCCATCAGGTCTTTATCATGTTACCTTGTCGTCACCAATCATTTCTCAAATCTGTTTCTACCACCAATTCTGATGAGTCCATCCCCTTGAGACTAACAATCGAAGTTTGTACAACCTGTAGAACGAAGGTTTTCCTTGAGACTGGAACTTTAATTGAGAAAGAAGACACGCGAGAAGCACTCGAGCATGCAAGTTGTGAAGTTGCTGGGAGCTCTCCAAATTTTGAGAATGTCAACTA
This sequence comes from Diphasiastrum complanatum, assembly GCA_029204225.1. Taxonomy (NCBI): domain Eukaryota; kingdom Viridiplantae; phylum Streptophyta; class Lycopodiopsida; order Lycopodiales; family Lycopodiaceae; genus Diphasiastrum; species Diphasiastrum complanatum. The sequence continues at coordinate 36,521,852 of CM055095.1, forward strand.
ATTGCAGCAATAAGACATTCTGGTTAAATTGCGACAGATTGCAGAAGACAGTTTTGATATAGACTGGCAACAATAAGCACTTGGTTTTATGAGAGCGATCGAGGATCTACGCTTTTCCAAGTGCCGATCGAAGATGCCAATGCGGAAGCAGAGCGACATCGTCCAATATGAGTTGTAGTGGGTCCTACAACACATTAGGGGTGGGATGATGTTGGCTGATTCTGGCGAATCCCCAAGATACTCGGACAGAGTAACTCAAGAGCACCTCTCACCTTAGACCGAGGAGGTCTCTGAGAAGACGAGACGAACGAAGACTGAGATCCGAGGAATACTACTCATGCTTACTTAAGAGACTCCCTCTTTGTGAAGAGAAGCTTTTTGTGTATTGTATCTACTCCATGCTGAAATGAGAAGAACCTTCACGAGTTTGGTACATCCATTGAGCTCCTTGATCATGCTTGTTTCTTGAGTGACGCATTCATGATCTTGCCCTTCCCTCCTTTGTGTGTGGTTGTGGATTGTAGAGTGGATTAGATTTGCTGCTTTCCTAGAGTGGATTAGTCTTCTTTTCTTGTTTGTGGATTAATGTAGGAGCCAGCATTCAGGTAAACTAAATAGGCTAGAAATGTGGTGTAAATCTTGCAACACAACATTCCAGTTCTTGATATTCTTAGGATGTCCAGGAATCAAAAGACTGGTTGGTTTCTTGATTCTTGGACCTCTAAAATGTTGTAGGTTAGTTCTTGTTTCTTGTTTTGTCAATTAACGCAAGTGTAGCTCAGTTTTAGTAAAGTGTAGGACCTGATTCGGTTCATTTTTAGAGTAGGTAGTTGTAGAATCAATTGAATGTTCATTTGGGCTGCATGCGGATCTGTAAATGAATGTTCATGGCTTGTATCTTTGTTTGAATGTGAGTGTTTTCAAGAGAAAAACGACCCTGAGTTGTCCTCTGACAGGCAAGACAAAATTACTACAACATCAATCCGTCCATTGTGCCTGGTTTGGGCATTCTAATATCGAGAACACATCTAATGAATGCCATGAAGCCTGGTAACAGGTAGAAACAGTGAAGAAGAAGTAAAGACTTAACCAACAGATCCTCTGGAGCAGGGGATCTGTCAACAGCCTTCAAAAGATGAATGTTGATCTTCATGGAAAATAACATCTCTACTTTCAATGACTTGAGAAGTAGAGAGCACAAAGACTCTATAAGCCTTTTTGGTGGATGAGTATCCAACCATGATCCCTTTGCATGAACTAGGATCATTCTTCTTCCTTGTTTCCAAGGGAATATGGGCAAAGCATATGCATCCAAAAACTCCAAGGTGATCAAACTTAGGCTTCTTCAAATATAAGATCTCGATATCTCTCTAAGGGGACATCAACTCTCCTTTGATGAACTTGTTGGGCTACTTCTTCAACAAGAGCAAACGAGGCAAAATTTGGTACTTTCCTCCAAGAGCAATATGTGGGAGTCTATTGCAAAGATAATTTTAACAACTTATGGCTTCTCCCCAAAAGTCTTTTGGCAAAGATGCCTCAATTCTCATAGCTTTTGAACATTCACATAGGGATCTATTCTTTCTCTCAGCCACTCCATTTTGAGATGGAGAGTGGGCACAAGAGAACTCCCTTTTAATGCCTTCAAGCTCATAATAGTCATGAAATTTATTGGAGATATACTTTCCACCTCCATCACATCTAAGAGCTTCAATCTTCAATGAGAATTGCTTCTCAACATAAGTTTTGAAAACACCATAGATTTAAAAGCAAGAAGATATATCCAAGTGAATCTTGTGAAATCATCAATGAAAGTAACAAAGCAAGTGGCTTCTCCCTTGCTTATAGTCGATGAGAAACGCACATCCGAGTGGATAAAATCCAAAGGATGCTTACTCTTGATAGAAGATCTCTGTAAATGTCTTCTTGTGAGATTTAACAATAGCACAAGCCTCACATGGCTTGATCTCCTTGGAAAATGACTTTGTCTTCCTTGATCATAGAGAGCATGGATTTGTAGTTGGGATGTTCCAACCTCCTATGCCATAACTCCTCCATAGAGAGCTTGTTCACAAAAGCAACATTACAAGCATTTACACATTCTCTTGGATCTAGTTTATAGATGTCTCCAAATCTAGATCCTAGTGCAAGTATCTCATCATTCTTTTTTATAGTACAAGTATCAATATTGAATTTCACATCAAGGCCATTATCAAGCAATTGGCCAATACTACTAAAATTTTTTGTAAGCTTAGGTACAAAAAGAACTTTAGTAAGAGAAATAACAAGCTTTAAGGGAATATTTTCAATTCCTTCAATAGGACATTCATAATCATTTGCAGTGTATATTGATTTCTTGGCTCCATCATAAGGTGCAATAGAAGAGAAAGAGTCCTTGGAGCTACACATATGTGAAGAGACTCCACTATCAATATATCATAATCCATCTTGAAAGGAGATGATGAGAAACTAGAGACCATAAGAGATCCCTCTCCATCACTTGCAATAGTGTCTTCCTTCTCATTGGCGATGTTGGCTTGCTGGAGTTAATTCTTCTTCTTGAAGCAATTGGTGGCATAATGGCCTTGCTTGCCACAATAAAAGCACTTGATCTTCCTCATCTTTGTCTTTGTCTTTGGCTTTGTCCTTGCTTGAGGATTGTTGATATTGGTTCTTGCTCCTCCCTTTGTGCTTGTCCTTGACAAATAAAGCTTTGCCATCATTATGATTAAGAGAAAGCTTGTCCATCCTTAAGAGTTTGTACTCTTGTCTTGATTCTTCAAAAATAAGCACACTTTGGAGGGCCTCCAAGCTTGGTAGCTCCTCCTTAATGGCATAGGATTGGACAAGGTTATCAAATTCGTTTTTCAAGCCATTGAGAATGACTTGAACTAACTCACTTTAATTGATGGAATCACCAATGCATGCAAGCTCCCTATGAATATCCTTGACTCTCAAAACATAATTGGATGCACTCTCATCACTCTTTTGGCTACTTTGAAATATTTGATTTCTAAGAGTAAGGAGAGCCTAGAGGTGTTTTTAGCCTCATAGATAGCCTTGAAACAATCCCAAGCTTCTTTGGCTGTAGTGCAAGTACCTATCTCCCTCAAAATCTCATTAGAGACATTCATCTTAATGTAGTGGAGAGTCATCCTAGCTCTCTTCTTGTATTTTTGAACCTCTTGAAGAACTTGAGGTTCTTCTTCAAGGCCAAGAACAATGTTCATCACATCTTGAAGAATCAAGATGGACTCCATCCTCAGCTTCCATATCATTAGAGGAGTTCTAAATCCCAAAAAGACCCTTTGTAAAGATTTTTTTTATATTTTTTCTTAAATTTTTCTTACACATGGACCAATCAAAACACTCAAATTTGAAATCTACGTAACGTAACTTTTTGAGTCCACATTTTGATTCCATACTAAAAATGGTATAACTTTTTAGTGGTAAGTCCGAATTTAGCAAAGTTTGGTGCATTAGAAAGTGCTCAACAAGGACTTTCCAGTGATATGTTACATTGCATACTTTTGAGCTATGATTAAAAAGTTATGGCAAGTCAAAAGTATTAGTGTTATAATATTTTAATAATAAAAAAGCATCTTGCACGAATTCTTAAAGGGTTTTTTTGGAACTCAAAACTCCTCTAATGTGAATAGTTTGCAGTGGACAACCTCTCACTTAGTTCTAACAGGAATGAACCCACTGAAGCCATCTAAAGTGAAAAGAACTCAAATGATGAACAAAAATTGTTGCTACACACTCTCAATAGGATCCAATAATAATGTGCTATCACCTCCTATGCAAAGTCTTGCAACATATGGTGAGATGATTCTTACTAGCTATCTCAATCTCTCCAAAACTAGATCTACTTCACATAAAATGATGGAGAATGGGCAAAGTTAGGATCAACCACTCTTAGCACGTGTGAAATACACTAAGAAACCAAATTTGACTCAAATACAATGATATTGCATAAAACAAAATGGCTAAGATCTCAAAACTGCCTAGATCACATATAGATGAGATTGGTAAGCTTTCAACTGTGATTTGGGATCAAACAAGCAATCTCTTGATCAAACCAAATGTGTTCACACAGGCCTAGGCCTAGGTGCCCTACCTAACCTCTTCAAAAGCTTATAACTTTTGATTGGCTCAACCAAATGGAATGAAACTGATTGCATCAAAAACTAGACAAAAATAGCTTCAAAACAAGCTATCTACCAAGATTTTTGGATCAAACATGAAAGAGAACTCCCAAACTAAAATTGGATGTTCCTCACATGTGTCTAAGCACCTGATTCCGTATAGTACCAGGTCAGACCCAATCAATGCCCTATTGATCTCTTTTGATCCAAAAATAAACAAGATAGCTGGGAAAATGGATCTTGACAATTTCTAGCTCAAGATTATTGAGAAGTTTTCACTCAAATGGATGAAAATGCATGGTAATCTTAGGTAGGCTCTGATACCATGTGGATTTCACACATGTAGAGTGTCCACTACATGTGCTTGTGATCTCCTAATGTGTGTGGATGCACTAAGATCAAGACTAGATTGAGATTCAAGATCTATCTTTGATTCTATGGCAAAAACACACTACTACATGCATTCACTCACTTCCAACTCTCACTCACACGTGTGGGAAGTGTTCAAAAATTATTCCAAGTAAAAACAAGCTGCTCTCCCCGGGAAGAGAGAGAAAATCATCATGAGCTCTCGGGTAGAAAGAGAAAGCTAGAAAATCAATTACATACAAAATCCACTCAATCTCAAAATCAATTAGATCAAAGTGAGGAGTACAATAATACTACAGATCTATGAGCTAACACAATGCTCAAACATAATTGGACCTCATATTTACAACCTCCTAATCCTATTGGACCATTGATCCATCCATCTCTCCATTCTATTGGACCATTCTCAAGCATATCTCAAATCCTATTGGACCAATGGTACTTCCACCTCTTAATTCTATTGGACCTCTTGAACTTTGACTTGTCACACATCAAACTAACTAAAGAAACTTGTCAAGAACCTATTTAGCTTGAGTTTTCCACTTGTGCTTTTGGCATAATAATGACAAAAACAAGTGTACGTCACTAATTGACCTCTAATGCCAAAAATGGCTCAATCTACTAATGACACCTAGAAGTTTGACTATGAAACTTTATGAGACCCCTACAATAAACATTTTAAATTTATTTTACAATTATCCACATGTGGGAACATCCTCCACACATGTGAGATTCACTCACAAAATTCTAACATAAGAATACCAAGTTAGATTTTTGCCAATTTCTCACAGTTTGCATCTCCCATGCTATCTCAAGCAAAATTGGATCAAAAGGGTTCATAATTATAAGGATTGAATTATTCTGATATTGTATGGATTTTCCTGCTTAGACACGTGTGAAGGACATCCCAATTTAATTTGGTGGTTCTCTTCTATGTGTGATCCAATATTGGTGCTTGATTGCTAGTTTCAAAGCTATTTGAGTCTAGTTTGTGTAGCAATTGATTTCATAGTGATTGGACCTCCCAATCAAAAGTTATAGTCAATTGAATCGAGGTGGTTACGGCACCCAACCTGGTTGGACACTTTTACTTTTGACTCTATCATGCATGTTTGATCAAAAATCTCAATTCTACGCTTGCCAATCACATCTATTTGAGATCTATCAACTTTTTGAGGTCATAGCCACATTGTTTGTCACAATTCCATTGTATTAGAGTGATTTGTGGATTCTTTGAGTGTTTCACACATGCCAAAGATAGTTTGACCCAAACTTTGCCTATACTCCATCAATTGATGAGAGGTTGATCTAGTTTGAGAGAGATTGGTAGAGCTAATGAGATCCATCTCACATTTTGTTGCAAGATCTTGCATAGGAGTTGGTAGTACACCTTTATTGGGTCCTATAGTGAGAGAGAAACAACACTTTATTGTCTAATTCACAACGAGTCTTCACTATTACATGGCATCTATGGGTTCCTACCTATTGGAATCTAGTGAAAGACTATCTACCTCCAACTATTCTATTTGGAAGATTAGAATGGAGTCAATCTTGATACTCCAAAATGTGATGGACGTTGTACTTGGGATTGAGGAGGAGCCTCAAGTCCTTCACGAAGTACAAAAGTATAAGAAGAGAGCTAGGATAGCTCTCCATTATATCATGATGAATGTCTCTAATAAGATTTTGAGAGAGATTGGTGCTTGTACTTTGGCCAATGATGTTTGGGATACTCTCAAAGTGATCTATGAGGCCAAAAATACCTCTAGGCTTCTCACTCTTAGAAATCAAATATTCCAAAGTTATCAAAAGAGTGATGAGAGTGCCACTAATTATGTTTTGAGAGTGAAAGACATTCATAGGAAGCTTGAGCTTAATTGTATTGGAGATTCCATCGAACAAAGTGAGCCAGTCCAAGTCATACTCAATGGCTTGAAGGATAAATATGAGAATCTTGTCCAATCCTATACTATCAAAGAGGAGCTACCAATCTTGGAGGCTTTGCAAGGAGTGCTAATAGTTGAAGAATCATGAGAACAAGCTATTAAGGATGGACAAATTGTCACTTAATCATAATAGTAATGACAAAGTTTTATTTGCCAAGCACAAAGAGAGGAGCAAAAAGCAACACCAACACTTCTCTAAGGACAAAGCAAAAGACCAAAATGAAGAGGATGATGATTCCTCTCAATATTCTACTTCAAAAAAGAAGAAAAAAGATGTTAAGTGCTTCTTTTTTGGCAAGAAAGGCCATTATGCCACCAATTGTTTCAAGAAGAAGGACCAATTCAAGCAAGCCAACATCTCTCATGAGAAAGAAGACTTTATTGCAAGTGATGGAGAAGGCTCTCTTATGGCATCAAGCTTCTCCTCTTCCACCTTCAAGAAGAATGACTCTTGGTATATTGATAGTGGAGCATCATCTCATATTTGTAGCTCCAAGAATTCTTTTTCATCTATTATGCCTTATGTAGGAATCAAGAATAGCCTAGAGGAAGCCTTAAAAGGAATCTTCTAGTGTTTAGGGACCAACTGGGAAGGATAATAGTGCACTCTCCAAGAAGGCCCCCACTCTCTAGTAATTGTTCAAATGTCTAAATAATGAATAATAAGGCCCAAGGCCAACCATATAGTCTAAGTGTCAATAATGAATAAAAAAGGGCCCAAGGCCTGCTTATGCTTAAAGTAAAGTAAATGTAAATGGATGTGGCGAATGCAATGAGTTGAGTTCTCCTCGACACAAAAAAAAGACCCAACTGCCGAAAAGAAACTAGATCAAACAACAGCAAGTCCTGGTGCATCAACAACTAGAACAACATCTGATGTAGAGGGATCAACAAGTGCAACAAGAGCACGAGCTTGATCCGCAAGTGATGGTGTATGATAAAAGACAGCAATAGGCTCCCATGTGGCCTCCTCAATAGGACGACCATCACACACTCTCATAGTAGCTCGAGCTTCAAGAGGTGTGGCAATGGTGCTCAATGATTGGACCTCTCTAGAATCACCTCCTACTTTGATCGGACCACTTACACCTCTTACATTGATTGGACCATTTTGGTGCATACTTCACTATGATTGGTCCTTATTGACAAATAAGAATATGAGATGCAATGTCACTAGACCTCTACCATCAAGCCAAGTGTAAGCAACCTACACTATCATGAACTAATCCAAGTCTAAATTTGGCCTAATCACTTAATTACAAGTGTACAATGAGTGATTTTGATAGAGGACCCCCAATTCTCAAATTTAAGGCCTATTGATTATTCAAGCTCAACATAAATTAACTAAAGTGATTATGCCTACCCTGCACATGTGGGAACATGCTCCACACGTGTGAAATCAATATGTACATAAAATTGCAAAATGATCAAGCTAGGTTTTGTCAAATCTTCATAATTATGGGTATGCATTTTGATCCAACTTGGGCAAAACCATTTGAGAGTAGAGATGCTCATGGAGTGTTTGTTGTATGATGGCATGACTAGGAGAACCTCATCGCCACAGAGTTGGCTTCCTTTGTGATTTGAGACTTGCTAAAGTAGGTCAAAAATACACTTGACAATTGATAAACTTAACTACTTGGGATTCATCACCAATTGTGACTTACTATAGCAATCTATGTATATATACTATATATACACGACAATTACTCAATTGTGTTGAAATTATTTGTAGATTTTAAATGGGATCTTTTGGAAAGCTTAAGAACACTATCATATATTCACAAATATACAAATACAAAAGACAACAATCGAAGGCCAAGTCAGTCATAAGTCCGTAAGGACATCTTACAAAGCCAGAAGGCTAGCATAATAGCATACCACACAGGGCAACAACTTATAATGGTACTAAGAAAAAGGTAGCCAGCCGAATACAAGCCGAAGCCGAGAGGGGAGGAAGATCCCCCTTAAACACCTGCTAGTTCTTGGCCGTCCAAATCTTCCACAAAACTGCTAGCTTGCACACATGCCAGAAAATGAGAGTAGAGGAATCTGTCAGAAGAGAGTCACCGAGGAGGAAAGGTGAGACCCCATGCGAGAAAAAATATGAGCCAAATCCAACCAAAGGTGAGCGATGACAATGAAAAAACAATTGCTCCACCATTTTTTCTGCCAACTCCACCCATTTTGCATGTGACCAAGGCTCGTAGGCTGGACTGGACTGAGTGTGAAATGGGGATATTGTACCCCCCAAAGTTCAAAGTTAAAAACCCTATTATGTGCCTGCAAAATCCCTAAATCTGAGTTGCGGCGCACTGTTTAAAGATGGCCTTCTCTTTTCTAATTTTCCATTCGAGAGAGAGGAGAGCGAAGAGAGAGAGAGATTAATCGATCGATCCATAAATATATATTCTCAAGCTGTCCAACGTCAGCCAGCCTAGCCTGTTGGATCAGTAGTCTTTTGAAGTTTAGTCATGTGATGATATACGAAATCTGTTTTTCTGATCAATAAAATCGTAAAATTTGGTTTATTTTGGTTCTGGATTTGATTTGATGACCTCTATGGTATCTGGAGCCATCTGTCTGTATGTAGAGACGGTTTCTTCGTACGGAGGTCGAAATAGACGTCACAGGATATTGCGACATGGATTGGAACCATGTTTTCATTGCCATTACTTTTCACCTGTGTACATTTCCTCTGAATCATTCCTAATCTGCTCACAAATTATCCTGTTTTTCAATGCCTTGAGCAATTATGCAAAGTTGTTCATAGTAAAAGTTGTTATATATATTCATGGCAATGATGATTTTGGAATGGTCTCGTTCGTCTGAGTGGCTTTTCTGCCCTGAAGACCATACTGAAAGATCACCCACCACCCATAATCTGATGTCTTAGACTTAATTATCTTTTAGTGGGAGCCTGTGATATACCGTAAGTCCATATCGACACAAAGTATTTATGTTGTTGCAAGTACATAAAATGGCATCTCTAACACCAGTACTCAGAATGGCCCTACTGGAAATTAGATAACGTGTAACCTGCATCAAATCTGTTTTCGTCTTTGCCATCAGTGAGGATTACATGGGAACAAAAGTTATTGGTTGAAAACTTCAATTTTGGGAATCATCAGGTCATACCTTTTTGTTGGACTATGCATGAGGAAGCACAAATCGTTTCAGTATCTGCGCGGCAAAAGAAACTCTGCATATTGTACCGTCGATTAATTAAGGCTACTTGTTGGGTTAGCCCATATCCATTTTTGACAGTCATTGTTAGAAATAAAAGACTATATATGACAGGATTAAAATGCCCAAACTATTACAAATATTTAGTGCTATCCATCTCTATCTGACAAGTGGGATCACTACAGATGATACTACTATAAGAGTGATTATTCACCATATTTCGCTTGATTTCTTCTTTTAGGTTAAACACAAAATAATGGTATGTCTCACTGATTTCAATAAAGGTTACCATATATCCAGTTTAAATAGCTGCAACTGAGGTATCAACATGCCAAAGAAAGTGGATCCGTCATGCGTTCAGGTCGGAATGTTGTAATTTCCTGTCTGATCCTTCACCTCCACCTTACCCAAAGGAAAGATGAATTCTTGGATGCACTCTCAAATTAAAAGGATAACATTCATAATCGAGGACCGTTCAATATGTCCTATTCTAACTATCAACTTGAGATCCATGTCGATTCATTACAATTTGATACAGTAAAGTAAGTATCACCAATTGCATACGAAGTGGTTGGGAATCGATGATTACGAAAGTGTATTTGATAATTTGCCTCCTTTGCATGAAATTGTACATTCCAAGAAGTATATAATATGCCTTCACTTGCATGAAACATTAACAAGTGATTCTTTTGAGGTGGAGCGTATTCTTCACATGACATTCATGGTGAAGAGATGATCTAAGGGTGAAAAGGAATGATGTCATCATCCTCCTTCCCCCCGCCCCCCCTCGCGTCCCACCAAAATGCATCCCACCCTCCTCACCCATGCATTGGAGCTCACCATTGTCATGTCAGTGGTGGTGAGGAATACACTTTTCCCACAATTGGCATCAAGTTCGTGGAACAATGAAGTGGACCATTGAGTACAGGTTTGGAAACCCTCTCACTTCTCTACTTCTCTTTACTTGACTTTCCCAATTCTATTGTTTAATTTTATCATTTTGAAAGCTTTCTTAAACACAACATTGTTTTGGAAATGCTTTGATCAGTACATTTGAAACATTATACCTTTGGGCCAATCTTTTAAATCGATAACTCCCTCTTGCACCATGCCTTGGAAGTGATATTACAATTTGAAGATGTGCTTGCTCTTATTCTGAAAGGTCTAATTGTTTTTAAGAAATAGGCACCCTTGATTGTCATTCTACAAAAACATTGTGTCATGGTTTTTTCCAATATATTCAAGTAGGGCAACATGATAGACATCCAAATATTTTGCTCCTTTAGGACAATGCTATTTATCATTGCTTCTTGCATCGAAAGTTTTCTGGTGTACTTATAATCACTAACAAACACATAATTGCATGTATAGTGTCATCCAAGCGTCTTGATCAACCCGAGTATAAAAATTCCCTTATTGGGTCATATGATGTTTGAAGCAAAAGGCCAATTGAAAATTGCTTTCAAGCGTTTTAATATATTTTTGGCAAACCCTCCAATGTCCTCATAATCAATTAAGCATTGACTCAATTTGGTGACTACTAATTCAATGAGCTCATGCTCCTATATGGCTTTGTTTTCGTATTCTTCCTCTCATCTCGTTGAGTTGGTTATCTTGGCATCAAATAGTTTTTGGGTCCCAAGTTGAACCCCCCCCTTGGAAAACAAGATGCATACTCTTCATTGAGGATAAGCACATCTTATTATTCACTTTTATATTGGTTTAGACAGTAGTGACGACCCCTCTACGGACTTTTACCTAGAGGGGTGGACGATCTAGAGGACGAAGAGTCTAGACCTCAGGACCGATAGGACTAGGATTGCAATTACACCTCCATGCAGCCATGCCTCTGGGGGCCTGGAAAACCCTCATCAGCTGGGGAGCACGGGGTGGTTGAGATGGCCCACGGAATTGGAAGCGGCATTCCCCAATCACTCACGTAAGGGTAGTGTGGGCCCTTCCCCTGTAGGGCTTCCTAGCGAGACCAATCCCCCGTCGAAAATTTCCCCTATCAGAAAGCTTGGTTAGGATTAGGATTCAAATCACTTGCAACCATAGGTCAAGAAACTGGAAGAGTGGACTACTCTGGCATACCCATCACTATCATCCATATCCTTTTGGACCTTGAAGCTAGCCTCAATAGTCATTGAGCTACCTATGGGGAGAATAAAAAGCTAACAATCAATAGTAATGTCTTGCATGTATAGTAATGTAGTAGGGTTGCTGGGCACATGCATAGGCACTATAGGGGCTATCCACCCTTGTGGTACTCACCCTACTACCATTCTCTATTGTGTGATTGATTGCCAACTCTCTACATTAGTATCCTTTCATATGGCACGAGGGTGATGAAGATTGATCAATAGCATCTACATGGTTGAGTGGTTTGGCTCCATTTTTTCTCTGTGTCTTGTAAGCAGAATCTTGAAGTGCTTCACCTTACAATGGTATTAGAACAAGGCTTTCGAAGATCGAAGGATTATTTTGATTCCTCTGTACTAGCTAGACATGGATGCCTCCTTTAGGAGAGTAAAACATTGAAAAAGATGAGCAAAAACAAATGGAATGTATGTAGAACATTATTTGTAAAAAAGAATACATGTAGCAAATTTCAATCATGGATTTTTTTATATTGAAAAAAAGATATATACGTATGCAATAATTGAAATTTTAAATTCCATAATATTCTTTTTTTTCTTTCAAGCTTCTTCTTTAACTTCCATAAATGTGGCTACATCCTTACATTTCATCACCTTCCCATGTCTTTTGCATATCAACATAAAATAATTTGCACAATGTGATTACACTGCATCATGTTTAATTTCATAAACAATCTATAGTGCTTTGAGAAACATCTTAAGTAAATTAACATGTACCAAATTTCCATTTACTTTAAATCTAAAATATACAAAAAGATCATATTCAAGTAAAAGTACTCCCTCTTTATGTTGGCCCATCATTAAAGATATTGACCTGTCTCTTGGTAGTGTGACCATTGACATCAAGTCTTGGTCTAATGGCACCAACTCTTCATTGACATCCAAGTGATGGTCTAATGGCACCTACTCTTCATTAACATCAAATCTTGGTCTAATGGCACCTACTCTTCATTGACATCCAAGTGATGGTCTAATGGCAACTACTCTTCATTAACATCAAAGTCCTAGTCTAATGGCACCCACTCTTCATTTTTTTTTCCATTTCTGATAGTGAAGGCATCTTACAAACATTTGCAATTGAACAAAATTCCATAAATATAGATAAGGAAAAAACTTATTTAAACGAACATTTTTGGAAATAGCACTTTTCTTCATTGCATATTGGACATTCGTAAACAACTTGTAATGAAAAGATTCTCACACTATTGTCAAAAGTGATCCATGTGTTGCTTTTGAAACATGGACATGAAATGAGATCAATTTGTCCAATGCTTATCTAATATATAAAGATATTCATAAAGGGATATATTGAATTGGAAAGTTCCTCCACATATCTTCCTTCATAAAACAATTTTCCTACTTTCGAATGGATGGCATTGAATACTCCTAGTGATTGTATTGGCTCCCATCCATTTATCATATGGATATAGATATGAAAACATCAAATGAAAACACCATGAGATATATATATATCGATAATAAAAAGTAGTCAACTTACAAAATACACTTTATGATGATCATGAGGATTCATGGATTGCACATTGAGTTAATGCATATATAAACATGTTGAATTAGCACATCTGAAATAGAATGCCCTCCTAAAAATGCTGTAAAATCTAGAATCTTGCCTTTCCAATATGATCTAAAAATTAATTCTCCCGTTTTGTTCTATCGAAACATCCGATTTGATGAAAGGTGCATTAGAACTCAAGAGTTTGTGTATTTTTCTCTATTTCCGGTGGATCTAGTTTTGGGGTCTATTGGTACTGCCAGCTGGTCTGGGTGACTGCACTGGCGATTCGAATGGTATGAAAGGTTGGATGGGTCTTGTGTAGTCGGTAGAAACGACGTAAGTTAGATGCCAGAATCCATCGATAATGAACTCATAGGTTTTTGAAGTAACTACAACCCCCGCAATGTTGTATTCTAAATATAGTATCTCCCGCCCGTAGGTGAGGGTGGAGTGCCGGGGTATAGAAATAATAGTGTATGGCTCCTTCTCGGATTGATTGACAAACATCCCCTAATGTAGGGTGGAACTGATTTTTATCCATTATGTTCAAGGGTCCAACCCCTCATGAGGAAGGGACTTGTTCGGCTCATTCTCCATCCTAGGTCTCTAGAGGCACCTACTATTTTCAAGATGGGGTCATATCTATAACTCAGAGTACGATTCCGGGTAGTATTGTTTGTGTCAACGTCTTTGATACTTCCCAATGGTCGAGATTCAAGGTCAGGAGTCACACGAGTGTAATTACTTACAAATGCTATAGAGAATCTCTGAAGGGGTACTCAATTAGCAATCATAGGTCAAATGAAATGAAGTCATCGTACGTTGCTAGTTATTTACTTGGAATGCGTCACTAAAGTGTTCAACCGATCATGGTGAAATAAGCAGACAATCATCAAATGATTATGCTATAATATATCATGATCAGTTTCGAGCAGTGTGAGGGTGCCAATTATACACACCGCCTTGTTTGATAGGCGGTGGTATTTTGCCAAACGTCAGGCCTAGGTATTTCGCTAGGCAGTTCCAACGATGGAGGTGACTATGATGACCCCTAACCGAGGTGGTGTGTTTCAACCACATACGGTGGATGGCCCGCTCTTCTATTTCAAAGAGGTCGAGCTTACGACTTAATCATACAAAAATCGATTTATTGTCAAATACAACATCAAGTGTGAATTTTGCCGACTAAACACCATACACTTAGGACTTCCAATCTTTGATGTTCACAATCTTAAGATGAGACAGTGTAATTAGCATACCGAGTGGCTTACTTATCGATAGATAGAACCATACCAACGCAACAACACTAAACAACCAAAATCGTATACTACCATGTCCAAACTCAATCAAAGTTATGCCATGTTAATGATACTAAGAGTGTTCAAAAGGTAAAATTAAATCTCATAACTCAAAAGATCACAATTGAACGGGCTATCCAAACCATACTTCAAAAATTTGAGACATGTACCTTATGAGTGGGAGACAAGGAACTCCCAAGTCACGAAGCTTACTATAAGTCGACGTACCATGCCTTCATCTTCATGTAAAACCCAATAGTATATGTCACTTAAGCCTTGTAGGGGTTCTGCAAATTGCGATGGTAGACCGGCTAATCATCACACCTTGCCACATCTACTGTAACGCAGAGGATACATCCACAGATCGTTCATTGGTTTCTGGGCAGACAGTACAGAGTGTGCTACAGAACTGTGAGTCGACAGAGACCACGTTGGGGATCGAACAGGCAGAAACGCTAGAGATCAGACAGCAGCGTTGTAACTCAAACGGTAGTAGAGAATGCGTAGGACTAGTCTGGACGTGGCCAATCAGCGTGCCCACAAATTGGTGTAGCGAGCAAGCAGGCTGCTCAGTGGACAGGCACAACGGTGGGTAGGAGTGCGACAATAGCTGCACCAAACAAACTTCACTCCATATTCCGGCTCAGAACTCATAATTCCTCTTTTCTCAACATCTTATGGGATGTATGTCAGAATCAATATCGCCTTGCTTCATGTAACTTCACGCTCCAGCAATACGCCCATCAACCGAGCTGTTCTTTTGGGGGGGTTCCCAGAATTACTTCCTGCAGCCTTGACTCCTTCTCCTTGAACAGTTACTTCGGTATCCAATTCATTTACTAGCCTCTAAAGCTCCGCTTCCTCAGCTATCCATTTCTCGTACAATCACAATGCCCTCACGACCCATTGCAAGACCCATTCTCTTCAGGAAGGGTTATCTCACAATCTCTCTTAATTCACGCCCTCACAATAAAAACTTCTCATCCTCTTCTTCACACAAAGGCAAAAGTTATCTCCTGTCTTCTCCCTCTCCCATCCTTCCACATTCATTCTCTCACGTGAATGCCAAAAGGTCTCCCTTTTATGGGCACCCTTTTGTAGGCAGCCTCCAATCCTCCCATTCACTATTCACCTTTCAAATCTTTTCATGTCATGCATCCCGCTTTGTACAAGGTCTTTAAATTGAGATTGGACTTGAAGTGGTTCCCCCTTTGTTTTGAAAAGATGTTTTGGGCCACTGGTACCGAGGTACCACTTGTGTGAGCCACTTTTTTTTTTTGCACTTGTGGTTGACATAAATAGCAAGTACTTTACTTGATTGTCTTTTTTAATTGGCTAGTCCTCTTTGCTACTTGTGGTCAACCCCCTAACACTTTTAGGTAAGATATTTTTGTTATGCACTTTTGGCCTCCACTTGCATTTCCCATTTGCGTGTCCATGGCCCATTGTCAAGCCGTCGAGGTGATTTGTTTGTCGGGGTGCCATTTCGACTTGCACTGGAACTTGCTTATATTTTTGTTACAGTTCCCTTGACCCCGTCCCATAATTTTCGACCATTTGTTGCAAGTTGATTTTTCTCTTTGCCGTTTTTTTCGTGTACAGAGCCCGATTTTTCGTGCGAAAATATCGGCTAACACTTCCCAACAACTACGTTTCCTAAATTAATCCTATAGACCACTAAGTCTTACTCAACTAGTGGTATTCTAACTTATACCTAAACCTAAGGTTCACTAAGGCTTGCCCAACTAGTGAATCCTACTAATCTAACTTTAACACCCAAAAGGGTTTGGAGATGAAGAACTTAGAGGCACTTAATACAATAAACATTCACATAAACATACCACTAAGTAAATAAAAATCCAATGAAAGGAGGCAAGAGAAGGCACGAGCACCTTCCCTCAAGCTATGCACCTTCCAAAGGGGAACACAAAAGTGAGCGAAAGACTTATCAAATTGATAAAATGTAAGTACAATCACAATGTGTCAAAATACAAAGGAAGGGCACCTCTACTTATAGTAAGAGGTCCCACCATCATTCCCAAGTTATTCCTCTATGTAAGCTTAAAGGACTTCTAATCTTAAGTTTAACTTAAATTTAACTTACCAATGTGAAAAATCATGCATCAACTACACATAGAAGATAAATACTCAATAAGAACTTGTCATAAACACTTAGATATCATATGCTACTCTCTTTGTCCGTACAACAGCCATACAATATCCGTACTCACATGTGTGAACTCATATACATAAGAAAAATAACATTCCAAGATCTCACTATATCACCACCAAAATGCAAGAGTTGATGTAGAAACTAAAAGAGATATCTTTCATAAGAATGAATGAGAGAAAAATGAGAGAGATGAATTTCTCCCACACTTGTATGCTCATGCTAACATTGTTCAAAGTATTGCTATTCAAAAGACTTTGCCAAGTTTGATGGATCTTCAAGAGATCTTGATCAATGAGGAATATAGGCTTCAAGCAAGAGGTGGACCTACATCGACACTTCAAGAGGATGCTATGTTCACAAAGGGCAAATTCAAGGGCAAAACCAAAAGTAAGTGGTCTAAAGGGCAAGATCAAGTGGATGCTTCTTCAAGTGGCAAAAAGAATGATAGATCAAAGCTCAAGTGCTTCTATTGTGGCATCAAAGGACACTTTGCAAGTGAGTGCTACAAGAAGAAGAGAGATCAAGGAGACAAGCAAGGTAATCTTACTCTTGATGAGGATGGTTTGGATGTTCAAGATGCAAATGATGATGCTTTTGTGATGTCTTCATGTATGCTTGCTAATGATGGAGATCTAGATTCTTGGTGGATTGATAGTGGAACAAGTTCACACATGACCTTTCACAAAGAGTACTTCACTTCTTTGTTGGCATATGGAGATGACAAGAGGGTGATCTACATGGCCAATGATGGTGAGTGTGCAATCAAAGGTATTGGCACAATTCCTATTTCTCTCTCTACAAATAGGAATGATTATTTGGAGGATGTCTTGTCTATTCCATCTATTACCAAGGATTTGCTTAGTGTGAGTCAAATGCTAAGTAAGGGCCTCAAGGTGGAGTTTGATGGAGATGCTTGTTTGATCAAAAGGAAGGATGTCTTGATTAGAAAAGGTAAAAGACAAGGGAAGTTGTTCAAACTTGATGCTTGTGTTATTGCTAACCAAGTTGGATGTGTTGCAAGGGAGCAAATTTCTATTCAAGAGGTTTGGTACAAAAGGATGGGACACCTCAACTTCAAGTCATTGGAGGTAATGGCAAGGAAGAAGGTTGTGATTGGTCTTCCAAGTTCCTTAAGTAATGACAAGCGTGTTTGTGAGTCTTGTGCTTTGTCTAAGTCACATAGACTACCTTATACTAGATCTATTTCTAGATCTACAAAGCCTTTTCAGCTTGTACATTCGAATATTCATGGATTTACTACAATTAGCAATAGTGGAGCTAAGATGTATGTAACATTCATTGATGATTTTAGTAGATTTTGTTGGATCTATCTACTAAAGAGCAAGGATGAAGTGTATGATGTCTTTGTCAAGTTCAAGAATGCAAGGGAGAACCAATTTTCCACAAAGATCAAGTGCTTGAGAGGTGACAATGGTGGTGAGTACATATCTAACAAGTTCAAGGCCTTTTGCGATGAGCATGGGATCAAGAGGGAGTATACAACATCAAGGACCCCACAACAAAATGGAGCGGCTGAAAGGAAGAATAGGACTTTATGTGAAAGTGCTAAAGCTATGAGGTTAAGTGCTAATCTTGACAAACCATTTTGGGATCAAGCTTTGTTGTGTGCCAATTTCTTGTACAATGTCGAGCGCTATTTTGGATGGAAGGACACCTTTTGAGATGCTATTCAAGAGGAGGCCAAGTGTCAACTTTCTAAGAACCTTTGGACGCACATGCTATGTCAACATTACTCTTGATGATAGGACCAAGGAGGATCCATGTTCAAGAAGAGGTATTTTTGTTGGACATAGTAAGGTGAGCATAGCCTACAAGGTTTACATTCCTCCTACTAACAAAGTGATTGTTGGTAGAGATGTCATTTTTGATGAGGGGAACATTCCAAAGGTATCTTCAAGCATGATTTATGGTAGAGTGGATGGATCTAACATTCTTGATGTTGATGAGAAGGATCTTACTTTGGATGGTGGTGATGATGGACCTTCATCAAGTCAAAAGCCAAGGAGAACATCAAGAGAAAGACAAGTACCTTCAAGGCTCACATATGATCAAAAGGGTAAGCAAGTAGTTTTTGGAAATTATGTTGCTTTTCTAACCTCTTTGAATGAGCCTACGAATGTAGATCAAGCAAGGAAAGAAGAGGAGTGGATCCAAGCAATGGATCTCGAGTATCAAGCTCTTATGAAGAATGGAACATGGAGATTGGTGGAGTTGCCTAAGGACAAGAAAGCTATTGGATGCAAATGGATCTTCAAGGTGAAGACAAACCAAGATGGATTTATCAACAAGTACAAGGCAAGGTTAGTGGCAAAAGGATATGCTCAACAACAAGGAACTGACTATGATGAGACCTTTGCACCCGTGGCAAAGATGGTAAGCATTCGAGTCATCATTTCACTTGCTACACTTTATAGATGGGATCTATGACAAATGGACATTTCAAATGCATTCTTGAATGGTGATCTTGAGGAGGAAGTGTACATGGAGCAACCCGAGAGCTACATTTCATTTTTTTCACAGAGAATATAAAAAACAACTACTTTGTGGACCATCGTGTGAAGTCTAAATGTCAGATTTTTCTTGACATTGTACACATTTATAACTTACGAATTATACACATATGTATGAATGTTGTATCTTTAGCATCCAACCAGCTATGGCTCCATCTAGTACGGCTATGGCTACCTCCCAACTAGTCTATCCTAAGGCTATTCCCATCTAGCAAGACATGGATGCACGGAGAGTACAAGCAAGGATAGGGTGAATATTCTGATGGTAAGATCCACTCTCTTTCTCTTTCTCTCTTGTTTTCTAACTACAACACAAGATTTAACCTAAAAGATAAAATCGTAATCCCAACCCTTAATCTAAGGCTTTCCCTTCTAGACTAAGATGGGCATCCTACCCTCAATCTAATTAACTTGGCAGTGATCCGTACATATGATGATACATACGATGTGAGGAAGAAAGCACACTTACAAAGGGAGAACAAAGAGGCAAAATGGGAAGATCCAACTTTTAGGAACAAGATTGCACACGAATGAATTCTCCTCTTCTTTGGAGGCCCTCACTCATACTTATAGGCAAGAGTGAGGGCCCATCAAAGATGGGCTTTTTGGGACAAACCCCCAAAAGGCCAAATATTCTAGTTTAAGCATTAAAACTAGAAATAATTGCAATATTCTTAAGTCTAAAGCTAACCGAACTTAAACCCTTACAATTATGTCGTAAAGGCCCAAGTTTAAAGGTTAAATCCTAGAGTTAACTGCCTCTTTCTCACATTTATACAACATGCAGAGACAAGAGGACTACCTTCTCGTGGGCTTACAATACATATGCCACAGAAGGAGCTACATATGTCGATATTATACTTTATGAACTAAATGCCCATATTAAGAACTAATTCTCATGGGACTTTTATTACAAAAACTGGGACTTTTCAAGATGGCTAGAATATACTTTGGAATATCATCCTACAATGAACGTAAATCAAGCTACAAAATGAGATTTTCTTGGGCATTTACTTTCTGAATGCCACACTTGAAGACAATAGGCATCGTAATTTTAGATAAACACATGTTTAAATAAGAATGGAGTATCAGATGGGGACCCACAGAACACCTCATCTGTCAACTTGGTTGTCCAACTACACAATCTATTCCAAGCTTAGAAACATGTTGTGACCCTTTTGGTAGAACGTACTGTACGTTCCGTATAGTACATTCCAGAACTGGGTCGGTATGTTTAAAAAATAAAATAAAAACCTTAAACTTGTTGGTCGCGATCTAATTAGTGAGCAAAACCTTAAACTTGTTGGCCGCAATCTAGTTTGTGAGCAGAATCATTGTGGTATAGCTTGGATCCCAACGCACTACAACCCTTTTTTTGTGGGCAGAATCTCTCCTAAGAAGTGGTTGTGTCTAACAGGCTTTTGAGTAACCAATTTGCTCTCTTTGTGTGGTTTCCAGACTGTAAAATAGGGTTTGAAAATAGATTTGCTATTTGTGGAAAGACCATGGCTTTAAAAGACAACTCGATCTAATTTTTTGGTGTGATTTTGGTGTAGCGTTTCAAGTATAGTTAAGCAATAATCTCTTGAGCTTATGATACTATTTTTGACAGTGACATTGATTGGTTAGATTTGTTGGAAGGCTAACATTTGGTAGCCTTTGTTACTTATGCATAATTGTGATAGCTAGAGTGGTAACCAATGTGAATTCTTAAGGAATCCTTGTTGTGTAAGGATTGGTACAAACCGGAGTACTTCTTTTGTTTTTGTTGGATCTTGATCCAATTCAAAAGGTGGGTTGGTTTGTGAATTTTATAACCGTAACGATGATATTTCTTATTTCACAGTCGTGATAATTGAGCTTTGCCGGTTTAAACCGTTAGCTGCAACTTTGGAAACCACCTTTTGTCTGGCACCCAAGGGTAGAAGTTAATTAATTTTCTTTATGTTATTAAGCCTTTTTCTTTCTGCCGTGCAAGTTTATTGTGATATAAGGGTGGTGTAAGATGGGGTTATAGTTCACACCCTTTAGTCTTTCATATTACATACTCCGATTGTGCTACATCCTTGAAATAGGAATTCCATTATGACAATGTAATGCGCCTTTGGGAGGTACTGTGGATGCACTATCTACCAAAGCACTTTCATATGTATATGTGTGTCGCCATACTCAAACTATATCATCAAAAAATCATGGATGAGAGCAAATGGAGTTCGATACATTACTTAAATTCATCAATGAGTTGAGTGGTCATATCAATCTGGACTCAACTTTGCGGGATGCATAAGCTTTGTGTATCTTTGCTAGCGAGGGGCTGCATGTATGCTGGAACTCCGCCTGCAATTGCAACTTTTGAAAATAAGGAGATCATCGAACTGTACCAAGATTCAGAGTTGACCATTTACTGACGATTGTAGAATTGTTAACTGATTTTTTACCAATTTATTTTCTTGTCTAATTGATGTAAATATTGTCAATAAATCTTCAATTTGTGAAGCCTTTTGGGATATCGTTAATTGTTCCTAGTAATTTCAACTGACTTTTTCTTACAATCATTCGAAGTAACAATCTCTACCTTTGGAGATAGAAAGTTTCATCTGATAAAATAGACCTTTCGACTTAGTAGTAGAAGAATCACTGCATTTTTCCCGTTGCTCGCTTGTTCTAGGGGGGGGACCCAACAAATGAAAAAGAAATTTACGTGTATGCCTTTATATGGCATGATGCAAGTCCCTACGAGCTTTCCGTTTCTACAAAATGGAAAAATATTTTTTGTTGCAGCCTTGGTGTTTAAGGCAAACTGAATATTAAGCTCTTTTTTTACCAAAGCAATGCTATTGTAGGGATTAAAACTCTCGCATACTTGTACAACAACTGTAGACTGTGGAATAGCCATCACAATATTTTATTGTGATGTAGGTACCACTTCTTTTGATAACCTTGTAGAGCAATCGTCAATTTGGTTTACAAACACTTGCAGATGTATTTTATGATTGTATCCATGGATTCCTCTCAATATTGTTCTGGGAAGCACTGCCTAGCCATAGTAACTGAAGGTATGAAGGCATTCTCTAAGTCCTTGTGCATATTTGTTCGACAATGGAGCATGGATGTCTTGGTAAAAGTTCTACTCAGTGGTATAGTTATTGTAGACCCCAGTTTGTGTGAAAGCCAGAGGTGCCAACTTTTGTTGACCATTTCAAGGGCTGTGGATTACTTCCTTGATCATTACTTTCAAGGGCCTCTTGCCACTAGATGAAGTTCGAGGCTTTCAGGGGCTTGAGGATTTTGAATATTTATGGGTGGCCCTTGATGTTACCGGGTGATGATACCTTTCAGAATTTAAATACTGCAAAGACTTGTTCGTCCATATATTCTCGTCTTTCATCAAGTGTAAGCACTTGACTTAGTTCGATCTCTAGGGACTCACTAATCTCAAGTACCAATTCTTGTGGTAATTGGTATATCAATAATGATGTGATGCTACTTAAGCCCTCAACTTGTACATAAGATTTCAATTTTCTTCCACAATCCAATTACCATCGCCAAAATTGCAAAACGAACATATCTGACTGGAATGTTTTCATGCTAACCCTAAAGCCATCATCAACCCTCTGCCTCCACCTCCATCTTGCATCCTCCAATTTGAATTATCAAAAAGTAATCCATGAATACAGATTCAACATAGAACGCTCTACGTTTACTCATTTGGTTAGAGACAAAAAAGCATCAATGACATCTAAAAATATTCTTTCTATAACCAGATGCCTAGTAGCCATCTTAATTGTGACATGATTGCCTTTTAGAAGATGAAAGACCTCACAAGTAATCAGTTGAACAAGTAAAAATATGGTTTTGAAATCAATGAAGTTATTTAGATCCTACTGATGTAAAAATCTTCAACGGCAATACATAAAACAAACACTTCTCAAAAATGTAAATCATGAAGTTGCTTCGACACAACCAACGCACTAAAAGATGATTCGGTTTGTTGTAGACATCAAAACAGAAGAAACTTTGTAGATTATGTTATGCACCAGCAACTTATATGTGGTGCTTTGGTCCCACACGTCTACCACAATCATGTCTTTTGTCCTCTGCTCCTATAGGTCAATACATCTATTCTTCTTACAATACACAACTTCTTTGTGAATCTTTGTGGTTATTCTAGTAGATTGTCAATCCCCAAACAAAGATGCAGCTAAAATTCATAGCAAAATTGAGTGAGAAGTATCACATGCAATCATATTTTATTGGAATAGTTGGGCTTGGCAATATAGGTACTTTTAGGTTTGGCAATAGAACCTGCCAAAAGCCAATTACTATCACAAAACCTCAGGGTCCAAATTAGAAGGAAGAAAAGTCATTCAAATTTAGCCTCTTTTCGTGATTCAGATGGATCACTTTGGCATCCATCCGCTTGGTGCACTCCTTGTCGGCTTGTTTGATGCAAGAGATTGCTTCAAGGGTTGCACAACTGTGGTGACCCACTTTTTTTTCTTTTTGAAACGAGAAAAAAGATAAAAGACAAGAGTAAATAAAAAAATTGATCAGTATGGATGAGAAAATATGAACAACAAAAATAGAAAGTCACAGTAACATATGGATGTAACAGGTGGATTTAACAAATGGATATAATAGATGGAGTTTACAAACAGATGGATTTTACAAATGGATATCACAAATGAACAAGATGAAGGTTACACAAAATGGAGATGGAAAAAAATGAACATAGTGATGGCATACATGGTAACTGATGTGAAGGAACAATGGTAACTATGTTGTCGGACGGGTGGGATCCGGGTGCAGGCCTATTTCATTATTTTAATAAAGAGGCCGAGTAATGGCAAGAAATAGACAGTGGGCAAGTAAAGATGGCAAGTTTGCTCTGGCCTCTAAAAAAGTGGTGAGTAAAGAAAATGACAGAAAAGTGGAAAAACATAGTAAGCGTAATAAACTGTCAAAAACAAAGAAAATTACAAAAAAATACAAACTAAAAAAACCACTCCTAGGACTATTTAGCGCCACCTCCCCGACAACGATGCCAAAAAAATGTTGGACCCTTTTCGTGCCTCCCTAATCGATCGGATCTATAGGGCAAAAATGGGGTTTGGATCTCTAACCGGGTGATTTGTCATGTAGTAACATGCTTGATCCAATGGGGAGAAGGCTAAGCGACGAAATAGGAGTGGGAATCTAGGCTTGCTAAGGTTGTGGATCGGATTGTGGAATAGCCTAGATTTGTGCGGGATTCATCTTTGTTGCTTTTCCTCTTTTTGATCTTTTCTTGGCTTCGTTTATTTGTGCTTATCTAGGCTTCCTTGGCTCTAGATCTTCTCCTAAAGAGGTTGATCTTCTCAAGGGAGGTGAACAGTGAAAGAAAATATGGAGCAATTTTAGGGCTACATTTCACATGGCAAGCCTAATCATGTGTGTTTTCTCCAAAAGAGTTTGTATGGACTTAAGCAAGCACCATGGAGTTGGTATGCTAAGCTTAACACTTTTCTACTTTCTCAAAACTTCATAATGAGTGAGTATGATCATTCACTTTATTTTAGATTTGTTGGAAATGATGTTACTATTCTTCTAATCTATGTGGATGATATCATTTTGAGTGCAGACAACAAGCAAAATATTGATGATATCAAGATTGCACTCAAAAAGGAGTTTGAGGTGCATGATCTTGGTCTCTTGCATTATATCTTGGGAATAGAGGTATTTAGAACTTCTCAATCTACTTTCATTTTTCAAGAGAAGTATGCTTATTCTATTCTTAAAAGATTTCATGTGGAGTCAAATGTAAAGCTCACTATAAGAGGTAATGAAAGGTCCTTCGAGGACATTACTCTCTATAGGAAGCTAGTTGGTTTACTCATATATCTAACCATCGCAAGACCTGATTTTAGCTATTGTGTTGGTAGATTGATTCAATTTATGCATGATCCTAGTGTGGAGCATTGGAAGGTAGGCAAGAGAGCATTGAGATACATCTTGGATTCTAGAGATTTTGGAATTGTTTATAGAAGATCATCACCTAACTTTTATGGATTTTCATAGACTTTGTTGGAGATCAAATGGATAGAAAATCCATAAGTCCTCATGCTATTTTCATAGGTGATGGAGCTATCTCATGGATGTCGAAGAAACAAGCAACAATCTCATTATCATCTAGTGAGGCCGAGTACAAAGCCCTAACTTCATGCACAAAGGAGATGATTTGGACCAAAAGAATGGTAATGGGCATTTCAACTTGCTGGATTTTCAAAAGTATCCAATCATCTTTTGTGATAGCCTTTCAGCCCAAAGATTGGTAAGTAATCATGTTTTCCATGCAAGGAGCAAGCATGTTTTAGTGGCTTATCATTTTGTGAGAGAAGAAGTCATGGCAAAGGAGAGCGTTAACATGCTAAAACTACTTGGAGAGGGAGTGTGAAAAATTCAACTAGTTTAGTTGAATTATTTTGGCAATTTTGAGGCCAATATGAAATTTCAATCTAGAGATAGATTTTTTTATGTCAATAAAGGCGTAAATAGTGTTTGTACCAAGTATATTTATGGATGAGGTCGGATTTGGACCCATTCTAATTGGCTAATATAGATACATGGCATTTAGTCACTAAAAACTACGTTTTTGGTGAAGTACCTAGAAGTTGCTATGCTATCTTAGGAAAAGTGGCCAAGTGACATTACGGTTATTATAAATAGTTGTACCAACATGGAGAAATCATTTTGAAGTTCTTTTTCTCTGTGAAAAACTTTTTTCTTTTGATTCTATGTTCATCTCTTGCCTATTTTTCATGATATCTTGACCTCTAGTGTGTATAGAATGTGATTTTTCTTATTGTACTTGAATCCACATGTGTAAATTGTTATATGTTACTGCTGTTGTATGGAAATGGATAGTACCATAATGGATCTTAGTGTTTATGATCAGATCTACATGTGTTTTGCAATTCTAGCATTGAGGATTTCTATCTTGTGAATGATTCTAGATGTGCATTCAAATTTAGCCAAGATCTTGTTGATCCATTAAGTACGTTTTGGATCTAAATTTCTCACAAGTTTTTTTATTTGAAATGTTTCTTATTTCCAATAAGGCAACTAAGAGCTAATAGAAATGTGTAGGACTGAATTTTTCTCTGAACAATGTTTAACTATCCAAAATAGGAATTTTTACTTATCTCCAAATTTTTTCTCTAAAAGGCTACCACACAGAATTTGTGGAGCTGAATATCACTCACATCGAATTCTTAGCACGTGTTATGAATTCCATCTCCAAATGCAGAGTACATAAACATCCCAATTATCAGTCTTATAGTATCAAGTAGAAATCGCTAGACTATAGTATTCCAACCGTGAATTATCTATTTTGTTTGCGAATTCTACTTTATTATGAATTTTTAAAATTTATAAAAAAAACTAATTGGCACTCAAATTAGTGTATATGTGAATCAATTCAAATTCGTAGAGAATTCATGAGGCCTGTGTGAAAGATTCAGCTAGTTTTATCACATTTTGCAATATTTCCATATTTGGCATATTGAGGCCAAAACTTGTTTTAGTCTGAGGTTGACTTTTCAAAGTTCATTAGTCTAAATTTCATTTGAATAAACACTTTATGAAAGTGTGGGAAAGTTAGAATGCGAGTTTGAGTAGATTCAATTTGAATAGTTGGGTACATTGAATCTAGACCCAAAATTAGTAGGGTTAGCATTTTGGTGGGAAAGCCAAGTGGCCAAATAGGGTTTGGACCTGCTATAAAAGGATGTAACTCATGGATAGAGTGATCTTCTCTCTTCTCTATCTCATTTCATGCTTATACATGGTTCTCTTGGGTTCTACTATCCATTGGTGCACTATCTTGGTGATTGCTTGCAATTCTATGTGTAGAATGGTCTATATTTGTTATTTTTGGATCCACACGTGTGAAATACAATAGCTTGCTGGTTTTGTACGGATAGAAACAATACATAGTCATTTCATTCAAGTTTGATCAAGTTCTATTGGTGTTTGCATCTCAATTTGTGTGTAGATGCTAATTTTCTACATTGGTGAGATTGGTAATGTATTTCTCTTTCTAACCAAAGATCATTCAAGAAGATTGGATCTTAAGGATCTGTAATCTTTCACATGGTATCATAGCTTGTGTTTTAGGTTATCAAGGAGGAAATCAAAACTATCAATGATTTGGTGAAAAAAAATCATGTGTGTCTTCTACAAAAGAGTTTGTATGGCCTTAAGCAAGCACCAAGGAGTTGGTATTCTAAGCTTAACACTTTTTTTCTCTCTCAAGGCTTTGTTATGAGTGAGTATGATCATTCACTTTATTATAGGTTTGCTGGAAATGATGTTACCATCTTGCTAATCTATGTGGATGATATCATCTTGAGAGGTGGAGACAATCAAGATGTGGAGGATATCAAGAATGCTCTTAAGAAGGAGTTTGAGGTGCATGATCTTGGTAATTTGCATTACATTTTAGGAATAGAAGTCATTAGATCTTCTCAATCTACTTTCATTTGTCAAGAGAAGTATGCTAATTCTATTCTAGAAAGATTTCATATGGTAGATGCAAAAGCTATTGATACACCTATGGAGTCTCATGTAAAGCTAACTATAAGAGGTAATGAAAGATCCTTCGAGGACATTACTCTCTATAGGAAGCTAGTTGGTTCACTCATCTATCTAACCATTACTAGACCTGATCTAAGCTATTGTGTTGGAAGATTGAGTCAATTCATGCAAAATCCTAGTGAGGAGCATTGGAAGCTAGGAAAGCGAGTTTTGAGGTACATCATTGGAACTCGAGATTTTGGCATAATGTATGAGGGATCATCACCTAATATTTTTAAATTTTCAGATTCGGACTATGCTGGAGATGTAATGAATAGGAGATCCACTAGTGCTTATTGTATTTTCATAGGTGATGGAGCTATATCATGGATGTCAAAGAAACAAGCCACTATCTCATTGTCATCTAGTGAGGCCGAGTACAAAGCTCTTACACATTGCACAAAGGAGATGGTATGGATCACGAGGATGATCAAGGACCTTCACTTGCTGGGCTTTTCAGAGAGCCCAATCATCTTTTGTGACAATCAATCAGCCCAAAGAATGGCATTCAATCCTATCTTTCATGCTAGGAGCAAGCATATTGAGATACAATATCATTTTGTGAGGGAGCGAGTCATTGCAAAGGAGGTGGAGCTTCAACATGTGTCTTCAAGGGAATGTGTAGCTGATATCTTCACCAAAGCATTGGGAAAAGACTTGTTCATGAAGGATAGGACTTCACTTGGAGTATTATCAAAGTCTATGCTAAAACTAGTTGAAGAGGGAGTGTGAAAGATTCAACTAGTTTCATCACATTTTGCAATATTTCCATATTTGGCATATTGAGGCCAAAACTTGTTTTAGACTTAGAAATTGACTTTTCAAAGTTTATTAGTCTAAATTTCATCTGAATAAACACTTTTTGAAAGTGTGGGAAAGTTAGAATGCGAGTTTGAGTAGATTCAATGTGAATAGTTGGGTACATTGAATCTAGACCCAAAATTAGTAGGGTTACCATTTTGGTGGGAAAGAAAAGTGGCCAAATAGGGTTTGGACCTGCTATAAAAGTATATTCTATCTTTGTATTTCTTCTAAGCTTTTCTTGTAAAACTAATAGCCATGTTTTAGCATCTAATTAGTTATGGTTATCTGATTTTATTTTACTTGTAGATTGCACTTGCGGCCGCCTTTGTGAGATCTGATTCGTCCCGCGTGGAGGTATTCAGGGATGAAGGAAAGTGAAGTTCATTTTTCAACACTCCCTCTTGAACTAAAGATTCTTTCAGCCGACTCCCAATTTTGTCTTGTGTTTTTCGAACAGTTATTTTGGAAGGGGCTTGGTCAGAACATTTGCTGTCATTTCTGCGGTCTTCACATACTCAGTCTGAATTTTCTGTTTCTGCACAAGATCTCTAATATGATGGTATTTGAGTGGAATGTGCTTTGTCCTGGAATGGAAGCCAAGGTCTTGAGTCATGCAGATTGCTCTGGTATTATCCATATACATGATAGTAGGTTCTGCTTGTTGCTCTCCTAACTCATTCAACAGTTGTCTCAGCCACATGACCTCATTTGCAATCTTTGAAGCAACTACATATTCAGCTTCGCATGAGGATTGTGCGACAAGACTCTGCTTTTTGCAAACCCAGCTTATTGGCCCTCCACATATCATGAAACATCCGCCAGTGACATATTTGTTGTCATCCTTCGAGCTTGCCCAAGTGGCATCGCTATATGCCTTCAGAATGGATTCATCTGGCTTGGAATAGACAATGCCAAAATCCATGGTCTGCTTGAGATATTGTAAGATTCTCTTAGCTAGCTCTGAATGGTACTTTCCTAGATTGTTTGAAAATTGTGCTAAAGCATAAACAGGAAAGGCCAAATCTGGTCGAGTACATATAGCCAGGTACATTAGAGCTCCGATTAGATTTTAAAAAGGTATATTACTCATTATTTACTTCACGTCGAATTTTTATTAAATGATATTGCACCTTCTCCATGAAATCAAGTCGGACAGTGTTGAAATCTAAATTGTGCGACAAAAAACAACGGTGGGCTCTGGCAATCCACTTTGAAGTTGTCCAGGATGTGAATCGAAATTCCCAGGAGCCTCCCATCATTGCAGCATAAAAATACAATCTAGCCACCGACAACTGGTCCTTAATACTCTCTAACGCCATTGGCTTATTCGGATCGAATGCCAAAGGAGCATTAATCCCATCACGTTGCCACGGATGTCAATAGAGTCAAATCTTTTGCAAAAAGCGTCGATTGCCTCACTGTCGGATTGGAAGAGTGTATATACTCCCACTAGTATGCTTGTAGTGCCCGGTGGAAATCCACTGAAATTTTCCAACTGTATGGTTGGTGATGATTGGCCAATTCGGCGTATGCATAGTAATTTTGTCCATGGCCAATCCCAAATCCTTCCACTTATTCCTGTGCGGCATTGGTACATAATATGGATCTACGCGCAATTGGTGAGGGCTGGCCACATAACTCCTGATGGATTCCAAAGTTTTCTCAAAAATTGTAACTCTCCAAGCTGGCTCCTCTCCCAATGCAGGTATTTTATCCAATTTTTTTTGGCCTCTATTTTAGAGGTCTTAAACTTGAGGACCCAACCACCACGCAAGGACTCATGAGGATGTTGCACTAAAAAGCTATAGATCTGGCCTTCGACGCTTATTGGTCTTCTAAACAATGGTGTGGTCCTTGATGAGGATGGACCTGGTTGCATTGCCTGTGTGTGGAGGTGAGGTGGCCTGGGCAGCTGTGATGCGAATGGTAGTCCCAATGGTCACAGATTGTCCTTGAGAGGAAGCAGAGGTGAGGGAAGCATCAAAGGTGGGGGGAATAGGTAGTTCAGTGCAAATAGCAGCAAGGAATGGAAGCGCAGTTGAAGATGTTTGTCTAGTACGACATCGTGACGTGGAAGGCGAGTCAGGAATGATGATCTCGCTATGTGGACGACGTCGACTATGTGAGCTGGATGTCTGCTGAGAGCTAGGAGTGACAACATAGGGCCAACAACAAATTGTTGCTTGGTATTGCTCTTGATGGCTCATTTGAGTTCTCCAAAAATGGTCTTGAACCAGTTATATGGTTCCAAAGGAGCCTTGGCTATCTTGGCGTGAGACTCAACTATCTTATGCAAAATTTGAGAAGTAATACGGTCTTCCCTTAGGTTGCCAACAATCAAAAAATTGTTGAGGAGCTGAGCAACAGCCTGAATGGCAGGATCAGTAATGGCCTCTAGAAGATAGCCGTCATTAGTCATGTGTAGATCATTGGTAATGTCAATATAAGGCTTAATAGTCTGTTTGGCTTGCTTATGGTTTTGTGAGGCTTGGGTACCAGATGCTATCCCTATGGCAGCAAGGGCGGCCTCAGTCACGCACACCTTGTGTGTGGCTCCCTGGAAAGTAATGTAAAATTTGGATTTCTTCTCCTTCCAAGTACTGAAGGCAAGAGTGATAAAATCTATGTTGATTCTCCCCGAGAAGGCTCTCTCATGAATACCCATTGCAGTAAGCAGAGGTTCCGCAACAGTCATCCACTGAGTGACTATGCTTGCGCTAGGAAGGATCATGATATCCGTTGCAGATGGGACATCACGATGGATAGTGTAACGCAACGATTGAGACGTATCTGTGGAAGACATGATGGAAAAGAACAGAAACTGAAAGTAATAGGCCCAAGTGTATGTCAGAAAATTTCCTCTGGCATAATCAGGAGTACTAAATCTGTGTATAACTAAAAAATCTTCCAGTAAACACTTTATCGTTTGATTAACAAAGTGTGTACCCTAGTCACTGAAAATCTTGATCGGACATCCAAATCTGATAATAATATTTTCGTAGAGAAACTTAGCCGTAGATTTTGCATTAGCAACTTTGACAGCTTTGGCTTCAACCCACTTGGTCATATAATCAGTTGCTACAATAATCTATATTTAGAATAATCTGTGGCAATGCCATGTCTCAATATCACATGCCCAAGCAGAACTCCATGGGAAACCCATATCTGGCATTTTTCTGGATTTAGAAAATTTTGATACTTGCAACATCTTTCAAATACTCTCTCCAATCGATCCAGGTGGTCTATATCTGTGCTATGGATTCCAAGGTCATCCAAGTAAATTTCAAGAAATTTCTATAGATAATCTTTAAAAGCAAATTGCATTACTCTTTGGAACGAACTTGGTGCATTACAGAGTCCAAACAACATTACTTTGTAAGCATAGGTGCCTCATTTTGTTGCAAAAGCTATTTTGTGACGATCTGCAGGTGCAATCTTGACCTGGTTGTAACCACTAAATCCATCCAGAAAACTATAAGCTTCTGCTCCAGCAAGGCGGTCCAAAATGCTTTCAGTAAAAGGTAACAGAAAGTGAGCCTTCTGTGTCACTTTGTTCAAGGCCTTGAGATTCACACAAATTCTCAATTTCCCATTCTTCTTAGGAACAATGACAATCGATGAAACCCATTCTGTATGCTCGGTCTCATAAATGAAATCGGCGTCAAGTAGTCTCTGAAGCTCTTTCTTTATTAGATCCGCAACATTAGGATTACAACGATAGAACTTTGTAACCTTTGGAACTGCATCAGGTATTAAAGGTATGGTGTGTTCAATAACTGACGTCAAAATACCCTTGAGATCCTGATAGGTCCACGAAAAACGATTTTGACACTTAGTAACGTTCGGAGCACTTGAGACTGTTTAGGATTAAGTTGTGATCCAACTTGTACAATCTTTTCTAGTTCTCCTGGTTCAGCAAGATTCATAGGCTGTGTCCTAGCTGGGCCATCGTAAACATCTTTCGATTCTGGCACGTGTTCTTCGGATTCACAATGTGCTTTGGGTAACATGATAACCACATGATCCAGTGTATAGCATTTAAAATGTTTGGACAGACTTGTCTTGGATCTTCGCTTAGCCTTCTTAGCAGAAATTGATCGTGGAGGCGATGACTTCTGAGAAAATAAACTCTTCTTCGAAGGTGAAGTCTTCCTAGATGATGATGTCTTGCTAGAACTCTGACTTGTAGAACCATCCTTGACTTTTCCTTTGCCTTTATCCAGTAAGGGTGGCACATTCTTTGAATCAGTCTATCATCCTCTTTTTGAACCACTGGTTTGATAGTCTAATTTACAGGATCAACCTCGACTGCACGTTCACGATTTTCAAAAGTGATTTTTTCAGTACCCCAGTTATGAATTACTTGCGCAACTTGTAACCATGGGCATCCCAATAGGACTCGGTAGACATTTGGTGCTTCTGGTAAGTCCATTACTATGAAAGTAATGACGAACTGTACTCTGGCAATTCTGACAAGTATATCTTCAACCATTCCTTGCGGATGAACTGTCATTTGATCAGCTAGCTTAATGGCAAAAGTCGTAGGTTTTGTCTTTGTAAGGCCCCATTTTGCACATAGCTTTGTAGAAATCAGGTTAACTCCTGAACCGCCATCTGTCATAGCTGTTTCATTGGGAAATTGTCTATGCTATATCGGCAGGGTGATATTTTTTTGTCCACTTCTCCAATCTGCTCCGACATGGAGTACTTCGTTAGATTCTTCAAATCCAGCACAAAAAAGCGGCTCCTGATGAACTTTTGGTTCAACTTGAGTTAACTTTTGCGCTAATACTTCTTTTGCTTTTGGCACCAACTTCAGGAATTCTCCCAATGAATTATTGATCTTACTAGACAAAATATTTATGAGCAATTCTGTTTGCGGATTCCGGTTCAGTCATCTTGAAGGGTTCTTCATGATGATGCAACTGAGCATTCATATTTGTTCATGAATTTTTCGGTGACTGCAATGGTGAAGAATGAACTTCGGTTCTTGCTCTAGCAGCTTCAAGCTTCTCTTCTTCTTGCAGATATTTAATCCACTACCTCATATCCTGATATCTTCTTTTTTCTGCATGAGGATTTGGATAGATTCCAGATGTTGTTGGTATATTAGTTAATGGTATAGAATCAGCAGGTATTGGATCTGTTGCCGATTCTTTCTGCTTCTGTGCTCTGGTGACTACCATCAAGGGTACACTTGATTTATTCTGAGCTACTGGTCTTTGCTTGATTGTTATCAAATTTACAGTAGCTGTAGCCGGTGGTGGCTTCGGTTTTGCTGGACATTCCTTATAGCAATGCCCATAATCACAGTCACGACAGAATGGTACAAATTTTTTTTTATTTGGACATTTTGCAACTCTGTGATTTTCTCCACATGCAAAGCATCCAAGTGGTGCTCTGGTCCAGTTTCTAGATGCTTGTTGTTGCGCGGCAGCATAAATAGTATATTGTTCTAAAGATTCACCTTCTTGATCATTACCATAGTTCCATTGCTCGGCACTTTTGTAAGATTGGCAGGAGGAGCGAAGTGCTTTGGTGGGGCAGGTAAGGCTAACCGTTCCAGGTATCCAAGAGCAGATTGATGAGGTCTAGCTCCCGGAGTTCCTCCATAATGTTGTTTTTGATATTCCATCTGAGCATATCGTTGCTGAATTATCCGAGGATTGAAGTTGCAAAAAGCAGTCTCATGATTAGGCGAATTACACAAATGGCATATACTGATTTCCATTCATTTTTTCAATTGAGGACACTCATTCACTATGTGATTTCCTGTACAAATAGAACACCAGACATTTTCCCTGGTAGG
This sequence comes from Diphasiastrum complanatum, assembly GCA_029204225.1. Classification (NCBI taxonomy): domain Eukaryota; kingdom Viridiplantae; phylum Streptophyta; class Lycopodiopsida; order Lycopodiales; family Lycopodiaceae; genus Diphasiastrum; species Diphasiastrum complanatum. Next base: position 36,556,401 of record CM055095.1, read on the forward strand.
AAAAGACTTTGCAAACTTCTCAAGTTCCTTTTTCGCTTGTCCATGAAAATCTTCCAATGCTTTGATCTTCTTATCAAATTGCGACTGCAACTTTTCCATCTATTTTGCTGGTTCTTTCCGAGTTTCTCGAACTCATTGAGCATCATTTCTGCAGTAGCGTTGACATTTGTTGATGCAATAGTGGTGGATGTTGTAGCAGTCTGCCCTGCTGGATAAGGCAACATACCGATATTCGGCTCATCGTCTGAATCTTCATCCTCCTCCCGAATTGCATCATCCATAGCATTTTTCAAAAGTGCGTACTCATTATGGAGTTTCAGCTCATGTCTGATCCTTTTAGGTAAACCTGACAAAAACCACATAATCATGGCATTTTCGTTAACCATCTTAGGTTTGCACTCAGATTTGAGGCATTTTACTCCTTCAATATAATCTCGAACCATTTCCCGCTTTCCCATTTTAATTTTACTTGAAAGTAGGAAAGGGTCTTCCATAAACTTTCGAGGTTTGAATCATGTGATAAGGGCTCGTTTAACAATCTCCCAATCTGTATGTTCAGTTTCATCTTGATTATAGTACCAATCTTGTGCTACGCCTGTTAAGGCCATAGGAAAAAGCTTAAGTTTATCTTGGGAAAAAACTTCCCCATAGACTTCACAAGATTCAGAATAGATCTGAAGAAGTCTAACTGGATCTATTAATCCATTGTATTTGGGTAGATCCAAACGAGGTGCTCTTCTAACAATGATTGGATTGACTTCTTGAGGAGCACCTCTAGGGGCAACCATCTTTACAGATTAAATCAAGTAGACAATGAGATTGGATCTAGATTTTCAATCAAAACTATCTCAGATCAGATCTGCTAGATCTCTTTTATTGACAAGAATTGGATTCCTATAATGTGAAAAAGATTTCTAAAATCAACCAATTGATACTTCTCAAAAATGAAAAAAATTCTCAGAGTCAAAATCAGACTATATCAGATTTGACCCAAAATTTGACAAGGACTTGATCTGGAAAATCAGAACCTAGAAATAGAACTGGCGAAGATTCACTTGGCAAAGGTTCAACGGTGCTATGTTTGAAAAAAAACTCTCTAATCAGACTTTTCTGACAAATTCTATGGAAATAACCTTCGATGAACTCTCAAACTAAAAATTTGACAAAGATAAAGCTAGGGTAGAACCGGCGAAGGTTTCTGGCACACAAAAACACAGTTTTTGTAGTTTAGTGAGGGTAAAAATAGAGATTTCCATGATCTGGATAGAATGAATATTCGTCGAACTCAAAAATGGTAAATTACTCTACATAGAATAATCTAGAAACTCGGTGAAGGTTTTGGCGAAGAATTAAGAGTATAGGTATTTTTGCAAAAAAAAGAGACTTTTTTGACAATAATATGACAATATGACAACTGATCCTCTGAGAAACCTTCTATTTTTTATATTATTCTTCGCTGACATTGCAGTAGATAGATATAAATCACACCTATGCATAGTGAATCGGGCAATGGTTCTTTTTCTGTATTTTTAAAGTTTTGGTGATTTTTTGATGGTTTTTCTGATGTTTCTCGAAATCTGCTGGGAAGGATTGTTCGCCCTTCAAACTGAAGGTTCAAAAACAAAAGGTGCCTACAACTCAGCGAACATTTCTTGAAAGAGGACAAAAAGTTATAAGCTCTGATGATTATTTTTGCCTCCTTTTGACCAAAATTTGGCAGATTTGACCGATTTTTGTTGTTTTTTTTAATATCTCAGATCCAAATGGATCTTAAGATTGGTGATCAGCATAGCTTTCTCTGTTCTACAATCAGATTAGATTTCAAACAAGCAAATCCACTCAAATCAGACAAAATTACTCCCAAACTAACCCTAAATGCAGATTTAACACTATTCATGCCACGACAAGATGCCTAATGCAAGCTAACCATCCAACAAACATGCTGCAAATTGAAAAATTGGCGTAGCTCCCCGACAATGGCACCAAAATTGTAGTGGGTTTCTTTCCTTGCCTATTCTTAGCCCAAGATCTAATCAATCTAGCATCGAGGAGATGAAGTCAGTTGTCACGCGTAGATTCGTTCCCATGAGAGCGATAACATAGTTCAGATTTTAGCATGAATGGAAGATTCACATCTAACTCTACCATCCACTAACCCTAAGCATTAACACTACATCCATTAACACTAGATCCACAATGAAGATAGCTTACTCTTTCTCTCTCTCCCTTTCTCTCTCATAAAAAGTATAAAAACATGCAATCCCAATAACAATCAGATCCAACAATCAGCAAAACACAATTAAAACATGAGAGATGGAGGAAAAGTGATAGGGAGCAAGGACATTCATAAATCCATTTCACAAGAGAACCAATTTGCTTTATTGAAATGAAGATATATACATGCGTAGCAAACTCGAGTTGGTCCCTTTTTATAGTAGAGAGGAGGACTCTGGCCTCTGAATCCTATTGGTCCATTTCTGCCTCCCTAATTATTCAAATCTAAAAAAGAGTGGGAACCATCCAACTTGGAGGGAAACCCAACTTTATTCACTAACTTGACATTAGGCCCTGCGACATTAAAAGTCCCGCAAAAAGGCCTAAAGTCCTTTTATTAAACTAATCAAATAACTATGTGATCATCGGGTTGGACTTACACATGCAGGGTGCCAAATCCTTCTCACTTATTAGCTAGGGTTAGGGTTGCCTTGGGATCCGCAAACCCTCCAACAATTGTACTGGCTGTTGTGGGTACTGTGGCTCCTGTCGCTCAATCACTTGTTGATTTTCTTGATCACGTGACTCTAGAGAAGTCTGCTCTCCTTCTTCAGTCCAGTCAGAGATGTAAGGACTCAGATCAAGTGCCAGGGGCACTTCTACTTCAATAAAAAAAATTAGTTTGAAAGTGCCACAAGTAATTTGTCCCTTTTAGGGAGTCGGCAGTTGGCAGTGTGCGACGAAAAGCATTTTACGTTTTGAAGCGATCTTGGCTTTCAATTTCCCACCTAAGAAATTGGGGGTCTGATAAGAAAAAATAAGCAGGTCATTATTTTGGGCTTATGATATCGCCATTGTGCTCATAACACTCTCTTAAGCCTATGGGTGCGATTTTAAGCCGTTTAGAAATGGCAAAGTTGAATGAGTCAGTTTTGGGTAATCTAGCCAGTTGGACGATATTTTCAACTACAACATTTGGAAATTCAGGATGAAGCACATTCTTATGGAGGAGGAGCTCTGGGGTATCATGACAGGGGTAGAATTGAGGCCAAATACAACTCCTACAGGTATGCAAGCCTATCACAAGAGAGCGTAAAGGACCTTGTCCTTGAATAGTCCTCAATTTTGCGTGCTTTTTCCAGTCTGGATGTGTTTTGGCACCAAGTGTTTCACTACTTGAATATTCAAAACAATTGTGCACTCTTTATTTGTATAGTGACGTGAGCTTTAGAGATTTTTTGTAAGCTTTTCTTTATACAACTTGCTATCACAATGTTTTGATGGACTTGCACATTTTTATGGATGAAACTCGCATAATTTTTGCATCAATAACTTTAGATTGTGTTTTCATCTGTTAACTTTCATTTCTGAAGAGAATGTCAAAATGTTGTAAATGCCATGGTAAGAAACATATACAAACTTTCATTTCTGAAGAGAATGTCAAAATGTTGTAAATGCCATGGTAAGAAACATATACAAACTTTCATTTCTGAAGAGAATGTCAAAATGTTGTAAATGCCATGGTAAGAAACATATACGGTCTTAATAAATTCAAAGCATTAGATTTTACAAATTCATATTTTTTTTTCAGCCAGATTCTTTTTTTTTTATTGATAATTTGTATTAGTTTTTATAATGTTCTTGTAGCAACTAAAACGAATTTTGAATTTTGGGCATTCCAATATCGCGAGAAACATCAATGTTGGCATTGCAAAATAGTTTTGTATATTCTTGCATTTTGAGCATGTTTCAAAGGGGATATAGGAAAACTAAAAATGAGACTCAAGGCCATTTCCTAGTTCAAATAGTTGTGTGTTGACACGCTTATGGTTCATGAACCTTTAAACCCAATAATTTTAGATTTGGTTCAATGAGCCCATTATGACAACGTGCAAGATACATTAAGAGCCAATTAAAATCACATGAAAACATAACAAAAAGTGAAATACTTTGTTCTTATAAAACACTCATTTGTGAGGTACTCATCTTGTGAGATACTGGAGAAGATAACATTGCAAACTTGAGATCACAATGTCATAATCTTGTGCATATTTTGAACTAAATAAAGCCCATAGAAAAAGGTTGGCTTCACAAATTTATAGGACTTCATTTATTATGCAATATAAATTAAGAGTTAACTTTACCTTCTAAAATCAGGATGCAAAAAGTACATGTAAGTTTGCATGAGCATCACTCTAAGAATTGACCTCTCGCATGGACAATACTTGATTACTCTAGGATAACATGAGGACCAAACTATGCAAAATACTATTAAAACTTTTGATTATTTATATACAAGTGGCTAGACATGAAGATGAAAGTATGCAAAATCTTACTAATATGTTTGAGTATTCATATACACCATTCTTACTGATACTACTATTGACCATGATTTCTTGCAAGTGTATTAATTGTACAACTCACTCAATGGAAAACCAAAATGGATTCACAACTTCAAGAATTATGAATTGGATCAGCAATTTCTTAATGGTTAGGAGACATTCATATTACTACCATAGAACTTATTAACCTCAATAGATGGTTGTGGGTCCCACAGAGTGGCAAGTGTTATTTAGAAAGTAAAAACGCTTCCAGGTAGAAATACTGGATAGGACTCTAGCCAGGTAACCTAGTTACACTAGTTAAAGTTTTGTGAAAAGTGTTCAAAAGCAAATTAAATTCCCAATTAAGTCTGAAGGGTCTTTTGACTTAATTTTCAGCGATGTGAATTTTTGGTACTATCTATCTCCATCTCCTATTAGACGAGTGATATCATGGTTGGCATACTCAATTTCCACAGGAGCTTGCAATTGACATTCTTTGTACTAAATTCATTGGATAAATAATGCAGCTATGGTTATATTTTATTCCTACTACCTTGCCAAACACTTGATTCTTTGAAAACTGTGCTGCTGTACATTTTGTGGAAATAGGGATAGATGACAAACCCAGCCTCTCACCTAGAAACCATGCATGGTATCAAATAAATCAAGTTGGATATGGAGCTTGTAACTTTTTCGGATTTTCTAACTGGACTATGAAGTAGTAATGCTCAACCTATAGGTGCAGTAAAAGGAAAACCCCAAGCGGAACCAAGTATGCCAAGGCTCATATATATACTAGAGGCAAGGGATTGAAAAGCACATACATTACGCATCTGTAATGGGCAGAGAGGGGAAAAAACTAAAACAAGACAATGAAGTATAAGTCGTTTTCCTCGCAGTAAGGAGAGAAGCGGGGAAATAAAAAATGTTATAATTCGTGACCTAAACTACACACGAGGTTTCAAAAGCAATGACAAATATGATTGCACATTAACTCTCTCCCTTCAAAGAGTTCAAAAGATTAGTATAGACCAAAAGAAATTAGCTCATTATAATGATGCGTCAGAATTACATAGGACAAACTTCGGTATTATATGAAATCAGCTCCGTAAGTTGAAATCATCCTACAAAACATGGTTCCCAGTTGATGCAGGTCAATTCGATTTGAATCAAGTCTAGAAAAGAATTTGAAGTTCCAATAGTTGAAATGCAAAACAGGTGAAAAAAATTCAAAATTTTACATCCCTTTTTTCAATACAATTCAATTTATAAAGGTGCAAACATGCAAACCGCTATTATTTCAAACTATGCTACAAAAGCAATTGCCTAAAGGCTAAAAGAAAGGAAAAAAAGTGTCCGCTAAACAAAACTTTCAATGAATGGAAAGCATACGCTTAAAGAATAAAGTTTCGAATAGGAATTTTAGAAACAATAATTGTCAAGGTGGGTTAGCACCCATTGCCGTCCTTGTATCACAAGGTTAGCTTACCAATTGACTGAAAAATGCTGTTACGATTTGATCGATCCCAATAATCTATATCAACGTAGCAAAAATTTTAAATACCTTCTGACTAGGTATTTCTCATGTCCTCAAGAAAATAAGCAAACAATTGAAAAGGTCAAACCCCAAACAACCCTTGTGAAGCAATTGTGTCAGCAACCTTCTATCTTCGCCTAGGCATATCATCAAACGTATCCCAACCTCTTCGCTCCCGATCAACATCACTTTGCCTTGTCCAAACATCAGCAACCTTTCCCTCACCACGTGGTGGCTCATATACTCTACCTGTACCAGCTTCAGAACGTCCAGAGCGAGAAAGAGGTCTCTCCCCCCCTCTTTGAGAAAACCGGACCTTGTCATCCAGAGACCTTGTCAGCTGCTCAAGTTCTCTTTCTTTCTCATGGAGCTGCTGTTTGATGCTCTGCTTTTCTCCACCTGCATTCAACTCCTCTTCCCCCTCGTTCTCACTCTCACCACAATCATTTTCTTTCGTTAGCTGGAGCAAGAGAAAATCAATCTCTTCTTTCAACTTTTTCTCTTCTTCGGACAATGGCCTGAAATGAGACAATCAAGGAGTTAAGGACTAGAATGCAAATGGCATGGACCATTGCCTCTATTCTAAATTAAATGTGTTCCAGTCTTAATCTTTGATGATTCATACTTTGAACTTGTAGCACATTAAAACAGTACAGTACTTTGATACAAAATTTCTCCCTCATCACAAGGATGCATATTTATGCTGTCAGCTCTAACCTATCAAGTACAAGATGATGACTTACAGCTTTTATCAAGCATAATAGCTACATATACCTGAATAAGCATTCTTACACAAATTTGAATAAAAAAGTTGTTTATACAAATGGAAAAGCTCTTAGGCAAAGCCACAAATTACAGCCATTAAGAAAGTCCAGAAAATCCTTTCCCAACCATAACAAATGGTCAGACAGACCCTTTTTAAGCAGCAATTGTTTTCATAGGCAACTTTGTGACTTGTATAGGCTGTTATCTTTCTACAACTTCCTTATGGGTTTTTTTCAAAATTCATAACATGCTGATAAATGAGATCTCATCACTCTCACTACTTGTAACTTGCATTACTCTTTAAAAACGCCTGCTTTATGAAAATTTTTGGAAAACGAACGGCAGGGACTTAGCAAGCTTTCAGATGATATTTCCAAATGACTGTATTCTTTGCAAAGTTTGATGTTCTGCAAGAATTCATGGTAAATGGCGAGCAAGTACCATAAAATACATAAATACATCAAGGGTTGCCAACAATCTCTCTTTGAAACCAGGAGTGTGAGGCATCATTGTCACCCTGCCTGTCTGTCTATCTTAAACTATTACTAGGAACAAACAGAGCACTGCTTGAACCCAGTGCCCACAGTTTCATCGAATAGCGTTTCGATCAAGGAACCACCGTTTCGAAAGGACCGTTCAAATCGGATTCTGCTCTTTGAATCAGCCTGCTGAAAACCCGTGCCCATCGCCCAAGAACTGGATTTTCTTGCGAGAGAGAGAGAGAGAGAGAGAGAGAGAGAGAGAGAGAGAGAGAGAGAGAGAGAGAGAGAGAAGAGGGCATTCCTAACTTCTAGCGCACCTTTTCAAGCAGATTCTACACAGGTTTATTGACACATTCCAGCACGACCTTCTATCAAATTCTGGCACTTTTCATTTAGATACCAGCACATTCTTGTTGGCAGACTTCAGTGCACTTTTCTTATAGATTCTGGCGCACTTTTCTGATAGGCTCCAGTGCAGCACATTGCAGATCCAGCACATCTCTTGCAACTTTAAGCTAGCCTCTAGAGAGAGAATGTGTATATTAGGCATGAGGGAGGGAGAGTAGAAAGGTGGAGTGTGAGGTAATGTTAACTTTTTGTGTTAGACCTTAGAAGTGAAATTAGACTATATATTGTGTGTTAGTTAACATTAAGTAGTAATTAGTGTTAAAACTTAGTGGAACTTAGAATCTAGACTAATTAGTAGTTAGTAGTGTAGTGTGTGATTACTAGTTACTAGTTAGGGTGAGGTAAAATAGGTTAGTGCTAGAATTTAGAATGCCGGTTAGATTTAGGGTTTACAAGACCATGCCGAGGGATCAGGATCAATTGTGGGACCATGTCACCGTTGCTGCAAGTTATGGAACCTCGGGCACAAAGAGGTGGACATGCAACTATTGCGGGAAAGATTACTTGGGCGGCCTTGTGAGAATAAAGGCGCACCTACTTCGATTGCATGGATATGACATCGGAGGTGGCACACATGCACCAGCTTCACTGTTAGTACCGATGCTACTACTTTGACCCCAGGTTGATAAATTACTAAATTGTATTCCGATTCTTGAATCTTGAGCCTTGACATTTTTCAGTGTTGAATCTTGATAGTTCACAATCAAAATTCAATTGCATTCAATTTGTTGCGTAAGGCTTAAGCCCTAAAGGCTAATACAGTATACCTATAGTTTAAAACTAAAATTTTGAGATTATACGTACGTCCGATGTTGTACTGCATAGTATATGTCCATTGTCAATGGTCATAACTCATTAATACTTTTCTCAAAGTAAATTGTAATTCAATATTGAATCTTGATTTTTAAATTGTCATTCCAAATGTGTTACGCCGCAACTTGCCACTTGGATTGATAATGGTTCAATTTTAATAGTTATGCTGGTTCTGTGATGTATTGCTTCAACGGGATGGCACAATTATATTAAAGTATCTACATCGATTCGAATCATTCGATAGTGCAGCATGCACTCAAGAATGATCTGAATGTCTTCAGGTCTGGATAATGCCACTCCTATAGGATCGACAAGTTGTAACTTGAAACTTGTAACTAGCAACGACAATGTAAATTCGTTCTTATTTTCTTGCCGTACACTGAATCCTAAATTTTGACAACTTTTAAGTGCACAGTCACGAAAAGACAATGTGTGCAAGCCTGAGCTACTGGACTTTGGGTGTCCAAGGGTGCTACTTCAATAAGGACAGTTGCAGCCTGTCTGCTGGTGGGACAACTATGGCAGTGATGTTCTGAGGCTACAAAAGCTTGCTATATACATATTGTCAAAAGATTGCATGGCAAGTGCACGCGAGAAGAACTGGAGTCTACTCTCTCTTATTCATATGAAAAAGCGGAATAGACTCTCCATTGCACAGTTAGACCTTAAGATAGTTTTAGTTAAGTTGGACCCAATTTTGGTCTAGTGGAAACTCGTGGGTCCAAGTAAAGTCTAATTATGTTAAGGGACCCTATCTCGACTTTTGGGAGTGCCCTATAATTAGTAGTGGGTTTTGGAAGGTTCTAGAACTTAGAGTTTAGAAGAGTCTAGGCCCTTGGAAGGCCTATTTATATGTACTCTCATTTGTGATTCATTCCCTTTCAAGCATTGCTACTACTTTCTCTCTCCTTGAGGGCGCCTAACCCTCTCCCTCCTCTTCTTCTTCTTCTTCTTCTTGTATATGGAGATTGAATGTTAGAAGGATCTTGGCACTTTGATTTCCTACAAATACAATATGTTTGAAGTTTAGAGTTTGAACTTTTGTCACAAGTCACTAGTCAGAACTCTAATTGGAAATTGTGGTGAGATTCTATAGGTAAATCCCGATGAGATTAATGTGACCAGCGTTCCATACCTGCCACCGAGGAGGAGGATATCTACTCACTGCTCCACGATGAGCCCTTATTGTCTTCAAATTAATTTCAATTTCCCACTTAGAATTTGGTATTTATTATTAAATTCATGAATCACGAAGTTTGAAAGTCCAAAGATCAAACTCGTAATTTGCAAGTTCTAACCTTTGTCCATCCTTGGCTGCTTACCACTCGAGCTGCTTCAAGTCGCAGAGCTGCCAAAGCAGAGGAAGCAAGTGCTGCGGGTCCAAGCTCTCAAAACAGCCGAGGAAGAACAGCTAGATGAGGAGGAAGGGGAGACAGAGGAGGAAGAGGATGAGGACGAGAGTGGAGAGTCCTCGAAGTCCTTGGGGAGGGATGAGTCCAAGTGGCGATGATGAGTGTCCAAAGCCAAAGCCTGTAGCTGCATCACGGCTGACTAGGAGGAGGCTACATTAGACATTACTAGTTAGCCTTTAGCTTTCTAATTTGCTGTTGAAGTTTATGAAATTTGGATAATGGAATTATGGATTCTGGAAGTTGGAAACGTTGTATTATCATTTATGACATATGTAGACAGTAGTACCATGTAGCATGAAATGATGTACACTACATGTGCTATCTAGCACTTGTTTATGCCATATAGAAATAAAATCCTAAAAAACATATATATATATCCTAAAACCGTTTGGCTGATTCTTTCCCGTTTCAAACCCTTTTCAAAAAGGCATTTCGAAAAGGCTATTGAGACATTGCTTGAACCAAAAGGAAAATCACATAGAACAATAATAAGAAGCCATGCATTACATAGTGTGGACTATGGAGCAGCATGGTGTTTGCACACAGTTTCAATAGTTTCATCAAAGAAATCTCAAAGAATGACATCTATCTGGCGAATTCTACAAAGGGAAAACAAGAACTAGATGCAATACTCAATGGCGTGACTTATTAGCTTCATTATTATAATCAAATCAACGTATAACGACTTAGAAGGAAAGAATACAAGATTAATGTAATATTGCATCTGGGCTGCAAAAAAAGTACCAAATTTTGAAGAGTAAACTGAGTAATATAAACATATTGGACAACATCAAACCTGTCCACAGATTTATGCTCCAGCTCAAAATCAATCTTGCGCCAATCTTTTCCTTTCTCCTGCAGCAACACTTCTCGTGGTTTGGCATTGCCAAATGGGTTGACCCTTGGTCGAGGCTTCACTGGAAGATCAATAGAGGAATCTGGCGTCGCTGGTCGGCTTGAATGACTGCTTGAAGGACGGCTATCTTTATCCCTTGTAGACAGATCTGAGCCAATCTTCCTCCAATCTTGCCCTTTTTCTGCAAGCACATCTTCTCGAGGTCTGGCAGCTCCAAAAGGATTAGATTTCGCCTTGGGCTGTGTTGCATCTGCAAAATCAGTTAGGGTTTTAACTTTCAGAAGTAAGCTTTCATCGTCATCAACGTTGCGACTGCGTGGTTGCAGCACCAGGCGCGGTCTTTCTGATACATTTGAAAACCCATTTTGTGCTTGCTCTCTTCTAGACCAGCGATCCGTATCAGGACCTGAATCCCATCCTCTATTCACAAGAGGCGCAGAGCTTGGCACAAACTTTTTGGTGGATCCCCAGTCGCCAGCTTCATCTGCTCGTGAGTTCAGACCTCTAAAAGGAACATCTTCAAATCCACCACTCCTTCGTGGCGCCTCTTCATACCCACTCTTCCTGGAAGGCGCTTCTTGATACCCGCCTCCACTTCTCCGTAAGGGGGCTTCTTCATAACCCCTCCTGGTGTCGTCAAAGCCAAATCCTGAGCTCTTTCGATCAAAGCCATTGGAAGGGGTAAATTTCTTTGAAGAACCCCAATTTTCGACCTCATCTGCCCTTGAAGGCAAATCACGATCACTAGATCGGCCGCCTCTTCGATCATCATCATACCCACCTCCACCTTGAGAAGGCACAAACTTTTTCGTCGCCCCCCAATCATCGGTCTCATCTGCCCGGGATGGCCCATCGTACCCTGCCGCTGCCTTTTCCCTCTCAAATCCACCTCCAAATCCCCGATCCCGACTTCGTTCATCATAGCCGCGATCCCCATCCCTATCCCTATCGCCTCTTTCGTGATCCCTATCACCGCCACCGCCTCTGTATCCTCCATAATCCTTGAACCCCCCACCCAGACCACCATACTGCGGCTCTTCATCAGATCTATCCCTTGGGCCTGTTGGCAACATCATCATCTCATTGGGGGTAAGCTTGTTAGTGTCAGTAATCTGCTTCGTTTTGCCGCCACCGGGACCAACATACTTGCCTGTCACAAGCTCCGAGAGTGAAATTGCTTGATTCTTCTTCTTCTTCTGAGGCTTGGCTGAAACAGCTTCCCCCAAGGTGGGGAAGGCCTCAGTGGCAGGGCCAAAAGCAGCTGCTGCTGCAGCCGTATCTTTGGCCTCGGCGTCTGCGCGCTCCGCATCGGCTGCCCAGGCACCAGCGCCACTCCATGGCTTCGACATTCCTTCTTCTTCGCCTCAGATCTGGTCGCAAGAAACACAGAGATGGCGAGAGCTTTCGCTGCTGCTGGCGAGCTGAGCAGCTCGAAGAATGAAAATACAAAGAGAAAGCAAGGAACCCTAATTCAAACTCTTTTCACTCATCATATAAATAAGATAAAATAAAATAAAATGTGTGAGGGAGGGGAGGGGCCATGTCGCATAATGGCATGTGGGTCGCCTACCTTTTGTGCTTTGCCACATGGACAATGTGAGGGAAGGGTGAAAGCTTGATGCCTTGAGCACACTTGCAAGGCTCTTAGTCTCAGCCTTGAATTTTCAAAGCATGACATGGTTTCAAGCGTGCCATTCTTGGATTTTGTCACAAACGTTAACTTTCAAATTTGCCATGTTTCCTTGATTAACCACTGAAAAGACTCCATGTCATAAGGAGTGACGTGGTCAGGGCTCCCTTCCCTCTCCATGAGGTCAAAGGTTTGAATCCAATTTACCATACAAACCTTGTTGGCTTAAAACTTTGCATGTGCGACCTATACAGATTGTACCAACCCAAGCTCTTGCAAAGTTGAATCGTACATGTTGTATCAATCACACATTGCGAGTTCATGTGTATCTAGATAGATCTAGATCAAGCTGAATAAGTGTGAGCGATTTGGCACCCTGCGTTTGTAAGTCTAACCTAGTCATCACGTTGTTATTTCATTTATGGATAGCAATAAAAGTGACTTTTAGGCCATTTGAAGGAATTAAATGGTATAGAGGCCTGAAGAAACAAAACATTTCTATTACCAAAGCTTTGCTAGCTTTCAACTCTCAATTTGACGAAAAGACATGAAGCGAAAATGTTCGCGAACATCACGACAAGACACAAAACGAAAATGTTCGCAACACGAAATCCTTCGTGCTCCAAAGGACCAAGAAGATCAACCGAGTACCATGAAGTACAAATCCTTCATCTGATATGGTGACATCAGCAGAAGAGCTTTAGGACGTGGCTAATCCACCACTCTTGTAATCTATGATTAGCTTAATCTGTCTGATCAGGAATGTTACTCGAAGCGACATGAAAAAGTTCGTGAAATATATATATTTTTGCTAGATGCATTAAACACTTACAGATAGATGAAAAATACATAATACAAGTCCGCCTGTGAGCGAGACAATTTTGTAAGAGGATCAATAGATCCAAGAAGTTCGCTAGTAAGCGAGACACTATTCGTGGGAGAATATTATTTCTCTCACGCCAATGCGCTGTGTGGGTCTGTCACACAGTGCTCAAAATCAAGAGAATCAATAGATGATATTGTAGTTATCATGCACATATTATTCTGAATTTTGTCTGATCTCGAGTGAATTGTTGTCTGCTATTGTTCGTGTCTCACGTTTACTTGTTTTATCAATTCCGCACACTGGTTCAATCTTGTTGAATGTTGTATTAATCTATAACGTAGATCAGCAGTATCTATCTACATTCTAGAGGATTGTAGGAATGATATAGCAGGCAGTGACCAGCAATCATATATGAACTCCATCCGAACTGATTTCGTTTGCGATTGTTTTCGCTTCGCATTTCGTTTCGCTTCACGATTACTTCGCTTTGTTTTGTTTTGTTTCGTTTCGTTTCATCTCAGAGCCTGATTGATCTTTGCACAATTTTTCTATCAATATTTTCCATTAGTGGTATCAAAGCCTGTCATAGTCTGACATAGCCACAAAGCTATTAGATCCAGGAGGCTAAGCATTCAAGACAAAGAACCATTAACGAGTGAGAACACAATACAAGACAATGGCTTCAATAAGCAGTATACAATCAAAGATCTGTACAATCATCGACTCATCAGGATCTAACTTCCTAGCATGGAAGGTTAAGACCTCGCTTATACTAAAGGGAGAAGGATTATTTCCCTAGGTAGATGGCACCGAGGAGATGCCTACAACAACAGGCAAGGAGCTACGCGAATGGAGAGAGAAGAATGACAAGGCAGTAGCCGTGTTATCATCATCCGTCGAGGATAGCCTGACTCTTGACCTGGCTACACTCTCTAAAGCAAAAGAGATGTGGGATACTTTACTCACAAGATTTCAGACGAAATCACGCAGTCAGATCATGCTACTCGAAGATCAGTTGAAAATCTGCAATGGGATGGCAAAGACCTCACTTCCTTTATCAGGAAGATGAAAGATTTGTTCCTTTCATTACACAATTCTAGAGTAGAAAATGCAATATCAACATAGAAGCAGTTTACCTATTTCTTAAGAGCTTTACCAAGATCCTTTCAGACAACCAGAACGCTGCTAGCAAAGGATCCTACTATGACACTCAAAAAGGCAGCTGTCGAGATTCGAGAGGAAGTCGAAGCTTGAGAGCACCTTGATCACAAGGATGCTTCTAACCAAGCCCTCTACAGCAACAAGGAGAAGACTAAGAAGCAATTCAAGCCTAAGAGGCAGTCAAACCGAAAGTAGAATCGAGACCAACAATCAGAAGGAGCCAGCAAAGGCAAATGGAGGAACAAAGAAAAGCCGAAATAGCATAGTGTAGACAAGAAGACATGCGTGAGATGCAAACGCGAAGGACATATTGTTGATTCGTGTTGGCTAAATCCGAAAATTGAGTGTATCCACTGTCATAAGAAGGGTCTTGTAGCCATGGACTGTTGCCTGAACCCAAGAAACAAACAAGCTCAAAGTAGACAGGAGAACAACAATAATTCGTCCTATGTCGAGGAGCCAGAGAGCTCAAAGATGGGCGAAAAAAGATCAAATCACGGAAATTCGACCGCCTACATTTGTGCAAACATGTGCGCAGTGAGGTAATCCTTGATTCAGGAGCTACCTCGCACTTCGTTACATCAAGACGAATAATGTCTGATTTTCGAAGTGCAGATCCATCAAGAATTATCATTCTTGGAGATGGATCAAAGCATCAAGTGAATGGTATTGGTTCACTATGGCTCAACACAGACGACAAAGACAGACAACTCAAAGACATTCTATTCGTGCCTACACTGCAGCAGGACTTGCTATTAGTGGCAAGAATAGCTGATGTTGGGATGCATGTAATGTTCTTAGACGAAGCATGCAATGTTGTTGATGCAAGCACTAGTACACTGATCACTCAGGGGAGAAGAAAAGACAGCCTATATTACTTGAAGGTACACCTACCTGCAAATCAAGTGCATCAAACCCATGATGATTCGTCAGATATTCTATGACACAGGAGACTATGCCATATGAACTCAATGACACTATATCAAGCAAGCCATCATGGAGCAATCACAGGGGTGAGCATCTCGAATGCAACCAGTTCGATGACCTGTGATGCATATATGAAGGGTAAGATGTCACGTACTCCTTTTGTCAAGGACTCCTACAGAACGACAAAGATTTTGGAGCTTGTACATTCAAACATCTATGGACCTTTCAACACGATCTCAATAGGAGGCTCGAAATATTATATCACCTTTATTGATAATTACAGTAAGTTTGTCAAAGTCTACTTCATTCACAATAAATCAGAAGCATTTGACAAATTCACAGAGTATGTGAAGTGGACAGAAAGATGCACATGAAGTAAGGTGAAGCAGATCAGAACAGATCGGGGTGGAGAATACATCTCAAACCTATTCACTGATTTTTACAATGATTGAAGAATCATTCACAGAAGAACTGCATCTTATACACCACAGCACAACGATATTGCAGAAAGAAAGAATGTGACTCTTATGGAAGCTGCTAGGTGCATGATGGCCTATTCGAAGGCTCCAAGAGTGTTGTGGGCTGAAGCAGTAGCTACAGCTGCTTACATTCAGAACAGGACAAGAAAATATGGTGTTCCTCACACAACACCACATGAATTATGGTGGGGTAGAAAACCCAATCTGACTCATATTGAAATCTTTGGTTGTGCAGCTTATGCACATGCTCCTGACAAGCTTCGAAAGAAGCTTGATGAAAAAGCAGAACAAGGATATCTTGTAGGATATGACAATCATTCGTCATACTACAGAGTCTATATGCCAGAGACAAACACAGTGAAGATACTCAGAGACGTCAAATTCGATGAGAGCAGAACAATGGCCAACAATGATCCCGTCAGTTATGAAGTCCTTGGAAGACAATACTATGATTTACCAACTATGACATAGGGAGCAGAGGATGAACACTCAAACGAAGATGTTTGAGTTGCACATCATTTGAGTGACGAATCAGACGAAGAAAGATTCACATGTCAGCCTATTGCTAAAACACCTGTAAACCGAAATGGTTCCAGACCTAGCAGATCAGATAAAGACAGGAGCATTGCAGTACCAGAAGGATCTCCTAGAAGATCGACAAGAGGACGAAGAGCGCCAACAAGATTTGTGCCAAGTAGCATAGCTTCTACGTCAGAAGAGTTTGTGGATTCCGTGGAGAACCACAGACATTCGAGGAAGCAATTGAATGTCCAGAGAAGGACAAATGGATCCAAGCCATGAATGAGGAGATGGAATCCATGAGGGAGAATGAGGTATGGACGTTGTAGCCATTACCAGATGAGCAAAAGACAGTACAATGCAAGTGGGTATACAAGCTTTATAAGGCACCAAAGAAATGAAATACACTTTGTGACATGTCATATGAAAGCTTGCCCCACATTAATCCACCATGGATCAATATTTGTCTTTCTAGTGTAGTGAAAGTGTGTTCATATGAATCATATTATTATTTTTTTGAGTCTCAAGGGCTTTCATGTGATGTTTTTTTTTCAATTTAATAATTTAAAGTTTTGGCTAAATTTGACTTTGGTCTCTACATTTTTGTTTTAATTTAATGCCCAAGTTGTTTATTCTTGGATTATAAGTTATATTATATTATTGATTGTATATTGTCATGTTGGAATTCAATAAGTGCTCAATACTATCTCCCACCCAAATAGGTGATGATTTTATGGCATTTGTTTGATGTTTGCTTTTGGTGACATGTTGTCGACACATTTATTGTTTGTAATGGATTGTGTTAGAAAAAGTGTGGATGAAATGTTGCTTATATAAAAGTTGAAATTTATTGTGTTTTTGTTTTTAATCTTTTAAAAAGTATGTAGGAAGATTGGTAGTAATAAGTATTTGCATAATTAGTTGTCATTGATGGGAATATCAAAAGGTGTTCAATTTAATTTTTTCAAGTTATTGTTTTTTGTGATAAAATCTCTTAATATTTTAAGGGCCTTCATCAATGAACTTGAGTTTGCTTTTAATCACTTTTGTTTTGTATATGAGGGCAAGATTCTTAAATTTAATTTAATTTTTTGTAAAGATGACGATCATGCTAGGCCTTGTGGCATGGTTTTTTTTTTTGCAATGAGGGCATTGATTGCCAACAAGTTTGTTTTACGCAACTTGTTTAATGTTTTGTGGCAAAGGTAAAGTGATCACATATCTATCATCCAAAGGTTGTAATATAGTAATTCAAAAGGATGGTATTTAAAAAATTTCACAAATATAAGTAGATCTTGATCATACACCAATTGAAAAGATGTTTGATTGGTGCTACATTTGTATGTAGTTTTGAAAGTTCACAAAGCAATGTATAGCTTGTTTATAATTTGATTTGTGCTTTTACATTATTTTTTTTTTCAACATGGCATAAAATTTAATTAGAAAATTTGGTTTGGCCATTGCCTTTTGGTCGATAGGATGTATTGAAAAGGTGAATTATAAAAAAAAAAATTAATTGTATCTTGATGATCTCGCTTACAAAGTGAGTTTTTCGATCTTTGACTATTTTCATTAGACATATGAAGTGTGATATTTTTTGTACAAAATTTTGGTGGTGGACTTAACATTAGATATGTGCACTACCTTTGTTTCTATCCATTGGTAAGATAATTTGTAGCCACGATGATGCATCAAGCTTAGGGTATTGTTGTTAAAACAAATAAATACTATATGCTCATTTAAAAATCAAATCCCTCACTCATATTTTTCCACTTTTTTATACTTATGAGAAAAAAAGATACAAGAGAAATGTTGTAGACACATTTATTGGAAATGTTTTGAACCATAAACAATCATAGTGGCCATTTATTATTCACAAAACAAACACTAAGAAAAGGCACTTTTCCCTTGAAAACATTAACTTAACATGACATAAAATGAGATCACTACACACAACTAATATTGTTAAAAATTTGGCTAGTTTGAAAGTAAAAAAACTACAAGAGCTCTCGATGTGAAAAGCATGACTTGCACATTTCCTTTGTTGTCTTATTTTTACTTCTATAATACAAATTTGAAATTATGAGTATCCCTACAACATGCTCCAATACAAGGGGTCTTCCTACTTGTTCAAGATTATTTGTCACTTGCAAAATTATAGCTCTTAGTCTTATAATGGAAGAGAAGGAAATTCTCCATCCTAATTGGCATGTTCATAAAGTCCTGCTCCTATCTTCTCATTCCCAACCATCATAGCCATCCATTCCACCTTTGTAACAGGGTTGAGTTTAATATCAACCATTACATTAACATCTACACTTTCTAAATTGAAAAAATTAAAAATCATATCATACTTGGAAATCCTGAAACTGAAGGTTGCGATTCAAGTGAAACGTGGTATCGATAGACACCGTTTTCCTGAAAATACACGTCCCAGCCTAAGCGCTTGTGAACTTTGTAACAGCTTTGGTACCCTCGGACACGGCATGCTTGGCCAGTTCCCCAGGCAGAATCAACCTCACGGCGGTCTGAATCTCCCGGGACGTGATGGTAGGCTTCTTGTTGTAACGGGCAAGCTTGGACGCTTCCTGCGCAAGCTTCTCAAAGATATCATTAATGAAGCTGTTCATGATTCCCATAGCTTTACTGGAAATACCCGTATCAGGGTGCACTTGCTTGAGCACCTTAAAGATATAAATCTTGTAGGTCTCAACGCTGCGCTTGACGCGCTTCTTCTTGCCTCCCTCCTTGGCAGGGGCCTTGGGGGCCTTCTCAGCCTTGGGCTTCTTTTCAACGGGCTTCTTCGCTGCCTTCTCGGAAGGCTTCTCCAGGGGCTTTTTCTCTGCCTTGGGCGCCATGGCAACAGACTTTATCTAATAAAAATGGATCGCGCAAGAAATGAACGAACTGGCGATGGAAGTAAAGGAAAGAGGGGAAAGGTCTTATAGAAAGCAAAGGCACAGCTGAAGCCCCATCGGCGGGGATTGCCAACGTGGCGATTGTATGGAGCCGTTTCATTGGTTGGAATCGGAAGCCCAGGATCGGGTCTGTGCCATTGAAAGCTACCCACGTACCCAAGATCGTTTTATTTGAACATTCCTCATAACATCAACATTTTAAGCTGGAACAATGTGTGTTGTGCCCATCAAATCAAGAAAAAGTAGAATGAAAAAAAGTAATAATGGCTTTTTATTGGTGCAAGCCTTGTCACATCCTCTTACAAAGGACAGTTGCTTGGGCCCTAGGTTTTCACTTCTTCGTGTTTTTGAAAGAGGCGAGTTGTTGCAATGATGGTGGAGTTTGCATAGTGCGAACGGCTGCTTGGGCCTTGGATTTTCAATTCCTTGTTTTCTTGAGGGAGGCGAGTTGTTGCAAAGATGGTGGAGCATGCATGGCAGGGTAGGTGCCTATGTTTTTTCACTTTCTCATGTGTTTGAGAGAGGCAAGTGTTTTTCAGCAGGATGTTCTGCTTGCTTCTTTATGGTTGTTGTGCTCCATTGTGTCTCTCATGTGTAGGGTGCATGCTGCATGTTATGGTTGTGCCAACGTGGAGCATGAGCTGGATGAAAGATGAATGTTTGGCAAGCATTCATGTGATTCAGATTTTCGTTGTATGGGTGTTGCATTCTAGTTTTTAGCATAGAGGTCAATGTTTTTCTAGTGCTTTCATTCGATTGTGGCCAGTTTGTAGATTGTTGGAAGGTTTTTGTTTTTGGCAGCTTTTGCAAGGTACAATCAATTGGGTTTTTTTTAGCTTGTGTTAGTTCCAATTGTTAGTCCTCAGTTTGATAGCTTTTGATTTCGGTTTTCTAATGTATGTGTATTGAGAATCATGTGGCTGTGAAAGGTTCATGTTTGCATTGTGAACGTTTTGAAAATGTCTGGGAAATCTTTGCAGCCTTCACTGCTTTTGAAGGTATGCATTCTGGAATCTGGTCAGTCTCATAGCATGTGATTTCAGTTCCATGATGTACATGTACTAAGAAACATGTGGTTCTGAAAGGTTGATGCTTGCATGGCCAACGTTTGAAAAAGTTTTGCAAAATCTCTGAAGATTAGTTGATTTTTGAGGTAAGTTGTAGGATTTAGTTTTATGCTATGTAGATATGTGGTTGTTTGGACATATGTTTAATAATATGTGGGGGTTGACGTTTTTGTTGAAGGTAGTAAATGATTATAGGGATGTCTATTTTTTATGTTCAACGTGGAGGATGATTTGCAATGAGTGGTTACATGTTGGAAGTTGGTTTTTGCTTACAAGCGGTTGACTTCCCATAACTTGTGGCCTATTTTCTTTTGTGGTCGACTTTAAGAATCTTTTGTTCTTTTGTAATGAATTTCCTACATTTCTGGATGCTTTGAATGAGATCTTTAGCTATGTTGTGGACTTTACCACTTGTCAGAAGTTTGTTTTTGTTCTCATGAGGAGTCCGAACGAGTCTTCTAAGTTGGCCAAGATGCAAGCAAGTTTCAGTTCTGGAGTGAAAAAGTTAAGGAAACTTTTTCTTTGTTGGCTAATAACTGTAAATCTAACAAAGCATACTTTTGAACATTGAAACAAAAAGTAGAGTTCAATCACGTTTTGGTTGCTTGTTGTTTTTTGAATTCAAATAAATCTATAAAAGTGCAATAACTGTGTTTGCTCTGGAAGAGCGAGCTTCTTTTAATTATTAGCCCTGTTTTCTATTTAGGCTAATTCAGAAGATAAGTTTTAGTCACTTTTTTAGATTCAATAAACAAATTTGAAAACTTGAAAATGCTTCTAACCCTCCAAGCCACTACCTGCAAGAATCAAACACGTATAAGTTTTAATTGAAGGCAAAAAAATTTGGGCATTTTATTGACCCTCTCCACGTGCACAGTAGCTCGTTGCAACCTCCTTCTTGCTTGTTTTATGCTCCTCTGCGGCCGCCCTTGCATACATCTCTCTCTCTCTCTCTCTCTCTCTCTCTCTCTCTCTCTCTCTCTCTCTCTCTCTCTCTCTCTCTCTCTCTCTCTCTCTCTCTCTCTCTCTCTCTCTCTCTCTCTCTCTCTCTCTCTCTCTCTCTCTCTCTCTCTCTCTCTCTCTCTCTCTCTCTCACATGGATAGTATCTAATGTCGAGTCGTCACCCCCTCTTGTTATAAGTTGTCTAAACTTCTGGAAATATACCTTTAAATGGCACACCCCTAAATGTGTCGAAAATAGGTGAGTAATAGAATGCGGAAACTTCCTACTTCCAATGCATGACTACGCCTATCAAAAATTGAACAAAGTAGTAGTGATGGAAATCATGTTCAATCTTTAGCAACTAACTTTCGCTAGATACTAAGTGATTACGTAGCCAAACATAAAGTATTGAATTCTCAAACAATTTCTATCAGTTACAAAAGCAATACAAAGATGCATGCATTTTGACACAAACTGAATGCAACAAGGAAATAGTATTGATTCAAAAAAACAAGACCAGATGCTAATGAGTGCAAGACAATAGCGGACAGAAACTGCGCACTCTAAAGTTGTCTCTGAGTAACTGAGAATAAGTCTGAAATAAGCAACTATGCTGATAAGCAGTAGTGCTACAATGCTCAAGAGAGTTCAAGCTTGAAAGCTTGATAGAGAGCTAACAACAATACTTTCTGATTGTGAACGATCTGCTTGATGAGAGCGTAGGAAGCGTCGTTTAATAACACTCAACTCCTTCACAATTCACAGTGTTGATCTTTCTGCTGATAATGAGATGTATGAACAGCTGATTTATACTAAGTAATTAGGTCGTCAAATGTGATTGTCAATTGGTTGGAGTCCACTGGCATTCATCCAGTTCTTCTCAGAAGTTGCTTGCTAATAAGCGGTGACAATTGGTCGTAAACAGTTTGTCTACATAAATGAACGTAAACTGTCATTTTATATAAATGAATGTAAACTGCCACAGGCGAAAATTGCGACACTGCATTTTTACTTGTAATTTTTTACAGGCGTAAAAGGCAAAAAAGGAGACACTACATTTTTGCACATAATTCCTGACAGGTGAAAAATGCAAAAAAGCCGACATTGCATTTTTACACGACATTCCTGACAGGCGAAGACAGGCGACACTGTCGGGTTTGTAGAGAGAGAAAATGCAACATTGTTGTCAAACTCCGTGTATTTCTGTCGACTGTGTAACACTTGTAATTCTGTAGACTGTACAAAGACACGGAAAAATCCGCAGAACTTAATAAACAGTTGGATGAAGATTAGTCGATTAGTAGGAAAGAGAATAATCCAACAAAATGGTTTAATCTTTTAGCAGGAATTTTTTTGAAAAGTTTCTTCTCCAAACGGTCATGATTTACCCTTATCTCATCCAACAGTTTCTATGATTTGCTTCATACACAAGGCAAAGTATGGTTCTTTCTACAAAGTTTCATGGCAAGCTCACTTTTTAGCTATTTATATACAGCTACTCTTTGAGCTATCTCCACCTCCTCTCTACTCTCCTCTTCTTCTTCCTCACTATGCTTTCAAAGTGTTCATGAATGTTTGACAATGCCCAACTACAAATCGGTCGTGTTTTTCAGACACCCTTGCAGGTATGAGTGTGCACTACATACAGTTTTCATCATTCTTTTGTTGGTTATCTATTTCAAATTATGTATAGACAGACTACCATTAATTATGAGATAGGTAGCGTGACTACCAGCGCTAAAAACTTTTTTGTACTACTGTTTTTAAGCTACAAACATATGTGCTTGAAACTACTTGGTTAGCACAAGTATTGGCTTTGTATAAATGTGTTGATGGTCGTTGATGATTGCCACTTGATTAATAACTTCACATACACTTTATTGTGGTTTGATTGATGCACAAGTATGCATGATGTAGTGCGCTAAAACCAGCAAAGGTAGCGTGCTGATAACAGTCGCTGGAAGGATTGCTTCATTTACACATTATTGTGGATTGATTAATGCACAAGTATACATGATGTAGTGTGCTGATAACCAGTGATGGTCACTGCCGCCTGATGTGGGAACATGCAAATATATTTATACTGTTTATGGAGTAATATCACATGGCGAACAACCACATAGCATAATGTTTGCACCACGGACATGTCAGTATAACGATCCATTCCTGATCCGCTGCTACAGCGCGGTACTCTTAGAACACGGATTGGTTTATGCTCATCCTAAGTAAAGTAGGACTTTATACACATTGATTCAATCATTGACCTCTATACCTTTCTTTTCATATATTGCTCTCATAAACTATCATTAAACTGAATGATAGTTATAAGCTTACATAGTGGAATGTATCTTTGGCATGAAAGGACTCCTGTGGTCTACTCTATCGAGACATAATGCTTAGCGTTTGTTAGGATTGAAGCATATACCGATCATAGGTGCTACACCTCTACCTTATGCATCTATAGAACAAACGAAGGAATCAGTGTTTTCTATCATACCTTGATAGATAGTATTGACAATGGTTAATGACATTCAAACGATCTGCGGATAACTCACATTTTGCTTTATTACATGAACTCATCTATAAAGTATTGTTGTGGTAATGCATGAAATAGTAGCGAATACCTTATGGCATCTTCACACGATAATGCTTCCACCTCAATCCAGGTATCAGCCTTTATCCATGCTACCAAATAGTATCACTATCTTGACAAATCAAAAACATTATTAAACGTTGTTTTTTGTTCCGATAATACCTTGATTATTAATTTAACTTGCTTATTTCTTACACAATAGGTTTTAAACTCGTATCAAATTAACCCAAAATGCATAAATGTACTAGTCTTCTTGGCTTAAGTACTCTTGGAACACATGGATTTGGGCAAGAGTTGATATAGTCTCCTTCTTTTCATATACTGCTCTCATAAACTATCATCAAACTGATTGATAGCTATAAGCTTACATAGTGGAATGTATCTTTGGCATGAAAGGACTCCTACGGTCTACACTACCGAGACATAACGCTTAGCGTTGGTTAGGGTCGAAGCATATACCGATCACAGGTGCTACACCTCTACCTTATGCATCTATAGAACAAATGAAGGAATTGGTGTTTTCTATCATACCTTGATAGATAGTATTGACAATGGTTAATGGCATTTAAACAATCTGCAAATTAACTCACATTTTGCTTTTATGACATGAACTTATCTATAAAGTATTGTTGTGGTAAGGCATGAAGAATCAATAGTAGTGAATACATTATGGCATCTTCACATGATAACACTTCCACCTCGATCCAAGTATGAGCCTTTATCATGCTAGCAAAGAGTATCCCTGTCCTGACAAATCGAAAATGTTATTAAACATTGTTTTTAGCAATTTCGAGTTAATACTTTGCTTATTAACTTAACTTGTTTGTTGCTTACACGATAGGTTTTAGACTTGTATTGACTTAACCCAAAATGCATAAATGTACTAGTCTTCTTGGCTTAAGTACTCTTGGAATGCATGGATTTGTGCAAGAGTTGGTATAGTCTCCAATTTTAGTATGGCATGGATTTGCCCTAACACACTAAGCAAGACTATACAGGCCAACAACCTTTCCTTTCTTTAATTGCAACTTAAGTAATTACGTAAATTTTATACTTGCCCTTTCAAATTTACACTAGGAACGAAACTAGTAATCGAGCTTGGACACCCTTGGAAAGCATGAATATGCTCAAGGGTCTTGACACCACAGGTTAGTATGGCAATTTATACTTGTTTGGCAAGCGTCCTCTTGTTGATTTGTTATATATAAAAGATTATTAATTGATATGGACTAACACCAAACATATTGATCAGCATGGCTTTCGCCCTAATACGATAAAAAGATGGCTTAGCTTCTATTGCTAAATTCCACAAGTGAATGGGAAGATTGGACTAAGAATTTTCTATTCTAACCATGTTGTTAAGTAGCAAAACTTATTTTGTACATGGATAACAACTGACATTGATACATGTCTTCCTCACATACTAACTCGAGTGGTTTCGCGTTGTGGGGTGGTGGCAGATACCAGCTGGATGTCTTGAAATACATTTTGCTTTATGGTGCTTTATTGTACTGTATTTTACTTCTCAGCTATATTTTACCTTGTTGGCTTATGATTAAAGGTTTCAAAGGGTTTGATCTTTCTTAAGCAAGAGGAACTATGTGAATGCTTTAACTCTCTCTGGTGTTTTCTATGTAGTGGAGGTGTGAGGCAGCTCATCTTCTAGCTCGGCCCCTGCTAGCCCATGAAAGCCTACGCATGTGAGGAGAGAATGAAGAACGGGGGGGGGGGGGGGGGGGCTTTTAAGCTTAGTCTAAGGTTTAATTTTGATTTTTCCTTCGGGTTTATACAATGGCTTATTTGCAAAAATGGTTTTCGAAAATGATAGTAAAGCAATGCTGAAGAAGATTTCGTGCATTGATTATTGTTTTTTGGGTTTGCCAAATACAATTACACGTTTGTAAGGGTGTTGTTTTCCAAACTTATGTTCCAAGCATGAAATTTCATTAAAAAAATGATTTTTTATATGAAATGTGCTTCAATTGACCTTGCAATTCCTCGTCGTGCAAAGTTGCTAATTAAGGGGAAAAAAGTTTGTATTTTTACACGAATTAAGGCAAAACATGTGAAATTGCAAAAGTCGTCTATCTTGAGGTTTGGAAGTCCTCTTTCAAAACCTCACATTGTACACATGTAGTTAAGTGATTAGGCCAATTTTGGAAGTGGATTAGCTCGTGGTAATGTAGGCTAGTCATCTTCGTTTGCCTTGTGTGATGAGCGTACTGGAGCTAGCATCAACCACATTGCATGTCTGATCTGTGAATGTCACACGCATGTCTACATCTGCTATCTTAGCAACTAATAGAAGATCTTTCTGCAGTGTCGGGACATACAGGACGTCATCCAGTCTTCTATCTCTGCCATTGGTGTTGAGCCAAAGTGCACCGCTCACCTCATGTCGCAATCCATCTCCTAGAACGATGTATCTAGGGGAGCCGATTTGTCAAAAGTCGACGATCATCTGCCTTGTCGTGACAAAGTGTGACGTGGCTCCTGAGTCAAGAACTATGTCTTGAACATTGGATGTGGATATTGCACACACATCGGGACATTTGGGCTCCTCCACGTATGATGTGATGTTCGTGCTTTCCTTCCTACTCTGCGTCTTCTTGTTTCATGGATTGTCGTAGCAATCCATGGCTGCATGACCTTTCTTGTGACATGTATACACTCAATCTTTGGATTCAACCAACATTTATCCACTATGTATCTGTCACGTCTGCATCTGTCGCATGTCTTCTTGTCATTGTCTTGTTGTTTGTTCCTTCCTTTCAATCTCCCTTCTTGAGTTTCCTGCTTCTGCTGGTTCTGATCTGATCTCCTTGTCGACTCCCTGAAGATACTCAAATTTCAGCTGAGCTGAACGCTAGTTTGAGTAGATCGACATATCGGGAGTACCTATCACACCGACAATACACCGAGGTCCCGCTATCAACAGACAGGACAAAAAAAAACCAGTTGTTGAGCCTGTATTATCTCCAAGGACATCTACAAGACAAAGAAGAGTGCCACTCTGATACGTGTCTGACAGCTCATCTTCTGCTCAGGAAGAATTCTGTGGATTCAACTATGGACCACAAAGTTATGAAGAAGCCATCAACTATCCGGACAAGGGCAAGTGGATCAAGGCCATGGAAAACGAAATGAGCTCCATGAAGCAGAACAAGGTGTGGACTCTCGAGCCACTACCAACTGACAGAAAGACTATCAAGTGTAAATGGGCCTACAAGCACAAGTATGGACCAGACGGCAATGTACTAAGATACAAAGTCAGGCTAGTTGCAAAGGGCTTCTCACAGAGATATGGCATTGACTATACAAAGACATTCTCTCCAGTCATGAAGCACACATCCCTATGCATATTATTTGCATATGCAGCTGCCAATGATTTGAGTAGACGAGAAGACAGCCTTCTTGCATGGCGAGCTGAAAGAGGAGGTCTACATGGACCAGCCACTTGCTGACTATGCCTACAAAATGCACAAAAGCATCTATGGACTGAAACAATCCACCAAGAAGTGGTACAAGAAGAAGGATCCTGCATTAAGATCCTTAGGCCTCCAGCCTTTAATGGCTGACTGCAACATTTATGTGAAGGTCATAAGCGAGGAGATCATCATAATCGGTGTCTACGTGGATGACACACTAATTTTGTCATGGAGCAACAATCTAATTGCATAGGTGAAGGTAGATATTTTGAGGCACTTCGAAATATTGGACCTAGGAGAAGACAAATGCTACCTGGGTTTGCAGATCGACAAAGATCTTCAAGCTAGGAGATTGTATCTACACCAGTCAAGATACATTCAAAAGATCATTGATGATTTTGACGTGGTAGATTGCAATGTGAGTAAATACTCCAATAGTTCTTGGCATAGTACTGACCAATGAAGACTGTCCCAGAGATGAAGTAGAATGGCAAGCAATGAAGCACAAGCCTTACGGAAGGCTTATCGATTCTTTGATGTACTTTGCAGACAATACGCGACCAGACATTGCTTACGTAATGTTCAGATTGATTCAATTCAATATCAATCCAGGCTTAACTCACTGGAAGATCGCCAAGAGGATTCTGCAACATCTTTAGAACATAAAGAATTATGGCCTATTCTAAGTTATCAAAGAGTAGATGAGAGTGCTTCATCATATGTAATGAGAGTAAAGGATCTTCATCAAGAGTTAGCTGGTATTGGAGATGTTCTTAAGAACACTAAACTTGTTGAAGTAGTCCTAAATGTACTTAGAGATGAGTATGACAATATTGTGCAGACTTATGCTATCAGGGAGGATCTTCCATCCTTGGAGACACTGCAAGATGTTCTCATTGCTGAATAAAGCAGACAAGAGAACAAGATGCTCAGGATCAACAGACTTTCATTGAAAGATGGTGGAGATGACAAAGCACTCTTCATCAGAGACAAGTCAAGAGACAAGGGCAAAGGACAACAACACTTCAAGAAGGACAAAGCCAAAGAAGGTGGTGAGGATCAGTCCTCCTAAGTTGCAACATCCAATGGCAAGAAGAAGTTGTCAAAGATCAAGTGTTTTTTCTGTGGCAAGAAAGGACACTATGCATCAAACTGTTTCAAGAAGAAGAACCAATCTAAGCAAGCTAACCTTACTAATGAGGATGAGTGTGAGGGTGTTGAGAGTGAAAGAGAGGATTCATTAATGATGTCTATTTTTTTCATCTTTTCTTTTCAAGAATGAAGAAGTCTGGTGGATAGATAGTGGGGCTAGTTCCCATATGTCTAGTTCTAGAAACTCTTTCACTATTCACATGCCATATCTAGGTGCAAAAAGATCAATCTATACTGCTAATGATGTAGAGTGTAGAATTGAAGGAAAAGGTAGTATTCCATTGCATGCATCATCATCAAAATCTTTTTGCTTGCATGATGTACTTTATGTATCTAGACTAACCAAGAATCTCATGAGTGTAGGACAGTTGTTTGATAGTGGATTGGATGTCAAGTTTCAAGTTGACAAGTGTATAATCTCAAGAGAAAATGAAGTTATTGCTAGAGGATCTAGAATTGGTAAGTTGTACAAACTAGATTCTAGGGAGAGTGCTAACATTTCTCCAGGAGGATCTGTGGCATAAGAGATTGGGACATCCCAATTTCAAAGCCATGCAATCTATGGTCAAGGAAGGAAAAGTTGTTGGACTACCAAAGACAGTGTCAAAGGAGTTTCTACCTTGTGAATCTTGTGTTTTGGCAAAATTACACAAAAGGCCCTTTTCAAGCTCAAGCATCAAAGCAACCATTTGAACTCATGCACTCTGATGGTCATTTCTCATCAACTAAGAGCAGAGGAGCAAATTGCTTTGTTTCCTTTGTAGATGATTATACAAGATATTCATGTTGTCTTCTAAAGCCATGGTCTATGATGTTTTCCTTACTTTCAAAGCTTATGTAGAAAAGCAGTTTCCTTTTAAGTTGAAAGCTTTGAGAAGTGATAGTGGAGGAGAATACACTTCCAATAAGTTTAAAGACTTTTGTGAGAGAGAGGGAATCCAAAGAGAGTTTTCTTGTTCATATACTCCTCAGCAAAATGGAGTTGCTGAGAGAAAAAAATAGAACTTTGTGTGAATGTGCAAAAGCCATTAGGTTAGAAGCTTCTCTGCCTAAAGAATTTTGGGGAGAGGCAGTTGCATGTGCAAACTATCTTTGTAATAGGCTTCCTAATCTTGCAATAGGAGGAAAAACATCATTTGAGATGTTGTATAAGAAAAAGCCTAAGGTAGATCATCTTTGTGCATGTACCTCTAGAAACTAGGAAGAAGGAAGATCCTAGTGTTGTTAAAGGAATTTTTGTAGGATATGCATCTACTAAAAAAGCATACAAAGTATATCTTCCCTCTACTGACAAGAATGTTGTTAGTAGAGATGTGATCTTCCATGAAGATCAGAAGTTTAACTTGGATGATGCACAGATCAAGGAGTCTCATGCAAGATCTACAATCATCAATCTTGATGCTGCTCAAAAAGTGGTGAGGTCGAGGCTTGAGGAGGAGCAACTTCAAGCAACTACACCAAGAAGATCTACAAGAGCAAGATTTGAGCCAAGGAGGCTCGCATATGATGAAGAAGGAAGGCAAGTGGAAGGTGAAACTTCCTATTATGCTCTCTTCATATCGGATGAAGAGCCTAAAGATGTCCAAGAAGCACTTCAATCCAAGATGTGGGTTGAAGCAATGACCCAAGAGTTTGAGGCCTTGATGTCAAACAACACATGGGAGCTTGTGGAGCCACCAAACAACATGCATGTGATTGGATGTAAGTGGGTTCTCAAAAGCAAGTATTATCATGATGGATCTATCAATAAGTACTTTGTGCCAAAGACTACTCACAAATCAAAGGTCTTGACTATGAAGACACCTTTGCACCAGTTGCAAAAATGGTAAAAATCAGAATACTCATATCTTTTGCATGTTTTCACAATTGGAGTATGTTCCAGCTTGATGTTTCTAATGCATTTCTCAATGGTTACCTTGAGGAGGAGATTTACATGGAGCAACCTCCTGGTTTTGTGAAAGAAAGTGATGAATCAAAAGTTTGTCTTTTGTTCAAAAGTCTCTATGGACTGAAACAAGCACCAAGGTCTTGGTATGCAAGGCTCAACTCCTATCTCATATCACTCGGATTTTGTCTAAGTGAATATGACCCTTCTCTATATTATAAGTTTGTAGATAGTTTTGTGATTATTCTTCTCATCTATGTAGATGATATCATTCTTTGTGGAAATAAAGAGAAGCTAGTTGAAGAAACTAAGCATGCACTTGGTAGTGAGTTTAAGATGCAGGACTTAGGAGTTCTTCACTATATTCTAGGCCTTGAAATAGATTTTTGGAAAGGTCAAGCCTTTGTAAGTCAAAGTAGATATTCCTTTTTTATGCTCAAGAAATTCCAAATGAAAAAATGTAAAGGCATAGATACACCTATGGAGCACATTGTAAAAGTTCCTATGAAAGATGATGAAAGGACATCACTCTTTATAGGAGTCTTATTGGCTCACTTATATGGTTAACAGTGACTAGGCCTGATCTAAGCTTTAGTGTTCATAAGCTAAGTCAACACATGCAGGATCCAAAGTTATATCACAATAATTTGGCTAAAAGAATCATGAATAAGTCTTCTTCCAATTCTGCGTGCAAGAAAGCAGTCTTCTCATCCACAATATGGATTTTCTTTGGTTTCCATAACAAAAACCCTAGCATTAATGTGGACTAGATTCAAATGTCTCCACATTCAAATTGAATCTTCTAAAACTCGTGTACTACACTTTTCCACACTTTCAAAAAGTGTTTATTTAAATGCTTTTAGACTAATATAATTTTGAAAAGTCAAACTCTAAGTCTAATATGAAAGTTGGCCTCAATTGCCAAATATACAAATATGACCAAAATAGTAAAATTAGTTGAAATTTCTCACACTCTCTCTTCACCTAGTTTTAGCACAGACTTTGAGAACACTCCAAGTGAAGTCCTATGCTTCATGAACAAGTCCTTTCCCAATGCTTTGGTGAAGATATCAGCTACACATTACTTTGAGGACACATGTTGAAGCTCCACCTCCTTTGCCAAGACTTGCTTCCTTACAAAGTGATGTGCCACCTCAATATGTTTGCTCCTAGCATGAAAGATATGATTGGTTGCCAAATTTTGGGCTGATACGTCGTCACAAAAGATGATTTGGCTCTCTAAAAAATCTAGCAAGTGAAGATCCTTGATCATCCTCTTGATCCATACCATCTCCTTTGTGCAATGTGTAAGTGCTTTGTACTTGGCCTCAATAGATGACAATGAGATAGTGGCTTGTTTCTTTGACATCCATGATATGGCTCCATCACCTATGAAAATAGAATAAGAACTTATGGATTTCCTATCCATTTTATCTCTAGCAAAGTCCGAATCTGAAAATCCAAACAAGTTAGCTGATGATCCCTCATACAATATGCCAAAATCTAGAGTTCCAATGATGTACCTCAAAACTCGTTTCTCTATCTTTTACCAATGCTCTTCAATAGGATCTTGCATGAATTAGCTCAATCTACCAGCACAATAGCTTAGATATGGTCTTGTGATGGTTAGATACATGAGTGAACCAAATAGCTTCCTATAGAGAGTAATGTCCTTGAAGGATCATTCATTACCTCTTATAGTTAGCTCTACATTTGATTCCATAGGTGTATCACAAGACTTTGCATCTACCATATAAAATCTTTCGAGAATAGAATTAGCTTACTTCTCTAGACAATGAAAGTAGATTGAAAAGATGTAATTACTTCTATTCCTAAAATGTAAGGCAAATGACGAAGATCATGCACCTCAAATTCCTCCTTGAGAGCACTCTTGATATCATCCTCCACATCTTGGTTGTCTCCATCACTCAAGACGATATCATCCACATAGATTAGCAAGATGGTAACATCATTTTCAGCAAACCTATAATAAAGTGAATGATCGGACTCACTCATAGCAAAGCCTTGAGAGAGTAAAAAAGTATTAAGCATAGCACACCAACTCCTTGGTGCTAGCTTAAGGCCATACACACTCCTTTGTAGAAGACACACATGATTTGGCTTTGTAGGTGCAATGTAGCTCTCGGGTTTCTCCATGTACACTTCCTCCTCAAGATCACCATTCAAAAAAATATTTATGATATCAAATTTTCATAGATCCCATCCATAAAGAGTAGCAAGAGAATTGATGACCCAAATGCTTACCATCTTTTTCACGGTGCAAAGGTTTCATTATAGTCAATACCATGTTCTTGAGCATATCCTTTTGCCACCAACCTTGCCTTATGCTTATTGATAGATCCATCTTTTGTCTTCACCTTGAAGATCCATTTACATCAAATATTTTTCTTGTCCTTAGGTAACTCCACCAATCTCCATGTTGCATTCTTCGTAAGAGCTTGATACTCAAGATCCATTGCTTGGATCCACTCCTCCTTGTTCCTTGCTCATCTACACAAGTAGGTTCATCAAAAGAGATTAGGAAAGCAAAGTGTGTACCTCCAACAACTTTCTTACCTTTGTCATCATATGCGAGCCTTGAAGGCATTTGTCTTTCCCTTGATGTTCTCCCTGGCTTTTGACTTGATGAAGGTCCTTCAACATCACCATCTAAAGTAGTATCTTGTATATCAACATCAAGAATGCTAGATCCATCCACACCATCATCACTTGAAGACACCTTTGGAATATTCCCCTTATCAAAAATGACATCTCTACCAATAATCACCTTATTAGTAGAAGGAATGTAAACCTTGTAGGCTTTACTCACCTCACTGTATCCAACAAATATACCTTTCCTTGAAGATGGATCCTCCTTGTCCTATCATCAAGAGTTGCTTATATGAATGTGTTGTAGTAGATACAACATGAAAGATGCCCCTCTTTGCCATGTAAGGTGAGCCATAAAGACTCGGCCATGCATCTTGAAGATCTTCTTGAAATCATATGAAGAAGAAACTCCTCCTCACACCTTGGCCCCATCATAACTTGATTACCTTCAAAAAAGATAACTTGTGATGCTTCTTGAGAAGCCTTATCTCGGCCACTTCCAAGATTGAATCTTCATGCAATATGACATCTCTATTCACAATTACATTTGAAATAGAGAGTGTAAAGACACTAAAGGCCTCCTTGATGGATGAGTATCCAATCATGATCCAATTCTTAGATCATCCTTCCTCCTTGTTTCCAAGGGAATATGTGCAAAACAAGCACTACCAAGTTCACTAAGGTGATCAACCTTAGGCTTCATCTTCAATAAAACTTCATATGGTGCTATTCCTTCAGGAGCTCCAATACTCCTCAAAGCTTTGATCTTCAATGAAAATTTCTTCTCAACATATGCTTTGAATAATAAGGAATAATCATACACCATAATACTTGAAGAGAGAAGATATGTGCATCTTGTGTGATCATCCTCCTTTGAAATATTGGACATATAAGAAACATCAAGAGAGTTTACACTCTCACTTGGATCCAATTTGTAGATGCCTTCAAATCTTGATCCATATGCAAGGATCTCACCATCCTTCTTGATCACACAATTGTCAATATTGAAATTGACATCAAAGCCACTATCAAGAAGTTGGCCAACACTTAAGATATTCTTTGTAAGCTTTGAGGCAAAAAGAACATTGTTGAGAAAGAGATCTTTGGAAGATGCAAGCTTCAGTATTGCACTCATGCTTACTTGCAATGTATATGGTCTTCTTGACTCCACCATAAGGCATAATAGATGAAAAAAAAGTGCTTGGAGCCACACATATGTAAAGATGCTCCACTATCAATATACCATGAGTCATCCTTGTTGAAGGTGGAAGAGGAGAAGCTTGATGCCATAAGAGAGCCTTCTCCATCACTTGCAATATAGTCTTCTTTCTCATTGGTGATGTTGGCTTGATTGAGTTGATTCTTCTTCTTGAAGCAATTGGTGGCATAATGGACTTTCTTGCCACAATAAAAGCACTTGATCTTCTTCTTCTTGAGATTTGAATTAGAAGCATGAGAGGTATCCTCCTCCTCTCCATCTTGGTCTTTAGCTTTGTCATTAGAGAAGTGATGGTGTTGCTTCTTACTCCTCTCTTTGTGCTTGGCAAATAGAACTTTGCCATCATCATGATTGAGTGATAGCTTGTCCATCCTCAAGAGTTTGTACTCTTGTCTTGATTCTTCATAAATAAGCACACTTTGAAGGGCCTCCAAACTTGGTAGCTCCTCCTTAATGGCATAGGATTGGACAAGGTTGTCATATTCATCTCTCAAGCCATTGAGAATGACTTGGACTAGCTCACTTTGATTGATTGAGTCACCAATACATGCAAGCTATGAATATCCTTGACTCTCAAAACATAATTAGATGCACTCTCATCACTCTTTTGACTACTTTGAAGATTTGATTTCTAAGAGTGAGGAGCCTAGAGGTGTTCTTAGCCGCATAGATGGACTTGAGACAATCCCAAGCTTCCTTGGATGTAGAACAATCACCAATCTCCCTCAATATCTCATTAGAGACATTCATCTTAATGTAGTGGAGAGCGATCCTAGCTCTCTTCTTGTATTCTTGTACTTCTTGAAGGACTTGAGGCTCCTCCTCAATCCCAAGTGCAATGTCCATCACATCTTGGAGTATCAAGGTGGACTCCATCCTCAACTTCCATATTGAATAATTGGAAGTAGACAATCTCTCACTTGGTTGCAATGAGTATGAACTCATTGAAGTCATGCAAAGTAGAGATAAATAAAAGTGATGAACAAAAAATGTTGCTTCTCTCTCACTATAGGATCCAATAATGGTGTGCTACCATCTCCTATGCAAGATCTTGCAACAAATTGTGAAATGATTCTCACTAGCTATCTCAATCTCTCCAAAACTAGATCTACTTCACATCAGATGATGGAGTATGGAAAAAGTTAGGATCAAACACTCTTAGAACGTGTGAAATACACTAAGAAACCAAATTGACTCAAATACAATGATATTGCATGAAACAAAATGGCTAAGATCTCAAAGCAGTGCCTAGATCACATATAGATGAGATTGGTAAGCATTCAACTGTGATTTTGGATAAAAAAAGCAATCTCTTGACCAAACCAAATGTGTCCACCCAGGTTTAGGTGCCCTACCTAACCCTCTTAAAAAACTTATAACTTTTGATTGGCTCAACCAAATGAATGAAACTGATTGCGTCAGAAACTAGACAAAAATAGCTTCAAAATAAGCTATCTAGCAAGATTTTTGGATCAAACATGAAAGAGAACTCCCAAATTGAAATTGGATGTTCCTCACACGTGTCTGAGCACCTGATTCCGTACAGTACTAGGTCAAACTCAATGCCCTATTGATCTCTTTGGTCCAAAAGTGGACAAGATAGCTAGGAAAATGGAACTTGAAAATTTTTAGCTCAAGATTGATGAATTGTTTTCACTCAAATGGACCAAATTGCATGGTAACCTTAGGTAGGCTCTAATACTATGTTGATTTCACACGTGTGGACTATCCACAACATGTACTTGTGATCTCCTAAGGTGTGTAGATGCACCAAGATCAAGACTAGATTGAGATTCAAGATCTATCTTTGATTTCATGGCAAAAACACACTACTACATGCATTCAATCACTTCCAAATCTCACTCACACGTGTGGGAAGTGTTCCAAAAATAATCTTAAGTAAAAACAAGCTGCTCTCCTCGGGTAGAGAGAGAAAATTATCACGAGTTCTCGGGTAGAGAGAGAAAGCTAGAAAACCAATTACTCACAAAATCCAGTCAATCTCAAAATCAATTAGATCCAATTGAGAAGTACAATGATACTAATAGATCCATGAGCTACCACAATGCTCAATCATGATTGGACCACACTTTTGCCACCTCTTAATCCTATTGGACCATTGATCCATTCGCCTCTAAATTCTATTGGACCATTTTCAAGCATATCTCAAATTCTATTGGACCACTCATGGTTCCACCTCTAAATCCTATTGGACCTCTTAAACTTCATCAAACAAAAGCATTACACTTGTCTACACTCTAATTGGCTAGAGTTTGGCCTCCTACTCTATTTTGACTCAATAGTGGCATTACAATTGGAAATGGATAATTTGCCATCTATGCCAAATTTGACCCTATCAACATCCTACACCTAGATGCTTGATACAAAAAACATAAGACCCCTATATCTAACATTTTTAATTTAGTTCACAATTCTCCACACGTGGGAACATCCTCCACACATGTGAGATTCACTTACAAACTTCTTTCATAAAAATACCAAGCTAGATTTTTGCCAATTTCTCACAATACATGGTACTGAATGTGACTTTTAATAGTGGTGGATATCAAATAAAAAACTGTGGATCTAACCATATCCTAGTGACAGTTGAAAGAAGGGAAAACTTGCATTATACAAGTATCATATATCATGCTGATCAAGTTCTTGTAACTTTAGAAGAAAAAGACAAGAACGAATTATGGCATAAGAGGATGTGCCATTTTAACATGAACATACTCTATAATATGTCAAGAAACGGAATGGCAGAAGGGATGGATGTCACTGACAAGAAAACACTATTGTCTTGGCATTAAAGTATGGCAAAAGGAAGCCATAGTCTTTCTTACACAAAGCAAATATGCATGAGATTTGCTGTATGAGTTCAATATGCAAGATTGTCAGCCTTTGAGCACACCTATGGATGTCAACACAAAGCTTATTGCAGATGATGAATCTGAGAAAGTGGATGCTTCTTTGTACAGATAGCTGGTGGGTATTTTGATTTATTTGACCCACACGCGACCTGATATTTCTTATGTTGTTGGTGTTGTTAGTAAATTTATGCAAGACCCTAGTAAAGCACAATGGAAGTTTGCTAAATGTATTCTCAGGACATTGAATTTTGGTTTGAAGTATGATCAGCCTGAAGCGCCAATGTTGGTAGGTTACACAGATGCCAATTAGGCAGGTAGTATCGATGACAAAAAATCTACCAGTGGTCATACATTCAGTTATGGTACAGCTACAATTTCATGGAGCAGCAAAAATCAACCTACAGTAGTCTTATCCTCGACGAAAGCTGAATATCGAGCGCTCAGCAATGCTACACAAGAAGCGGTATGGTTATGAAGATTGCTTGTGGATTTAGGTCAACCACGGGTGGATGCGACTACTATATCTTGAGACAATCAAAGCTGCATTCACCTTGACAAAAATCTAGTTCTTGTGAAAGATTTCAGATCAATTAAGATCCAAATCCATAAAATGATCTTGGGTTAGAAAGACAACAAATCACCCATCTTGCCAATGTAGAAAAACCAGCATCTACTCTATGAATGAGATGCAAAATCTAATAGATATTGATCAAATATCAATCAAAACATGAAATGAAGTTGATGTCCATACAAAAATAGTCTACTATATTTCACACATGTGGATCTGAAAATAGCATTTAATGAACATTCTACACACAAAACTGCAAGATATCACAAGTATAGTGCACCAATTGATAGTAGAATCCAAGGGAACCATGTATAAGCATGAATGAGATAAGAGAGAGAGAGAGAGAGAGAGAGAGAGAGAGAGAGAGAGAGAGAGAGAGAGAGAGAGAGAGAGAGAGAGAGAGAGAGAGAGAGAGAGAGAGAGAGAGAGAGAGAAAAGACTCCTCTTCCCATGAGTTACATCCTTTTATAACAGTCCAAACCTAAGTTCAAACTTTGGTTTCCCTCCATAATGAAAAACCCTACTATTATTGTGACTAGATTCAATGTCTCTACTACTCAAATTGAATTTGCCAAAAACTCATGTTCTACACTTTTCCACACTTTCCAAAAGTGTTTATTCAAATGATTTTAGACTAATATAACTTTGAAAAGTCAAACTCTAAGTCTAATATGAAATTGGCCTCAATTGCCATATAAACAAACATAGCAAATTTGACTATACTAGTTGAAATCTCTCACAGTTCTACCTGTGCGAACCAAGCACATCGAAAGACATTATCATTTTGTTCGAGAGAAAATTCTTGATGGAGCCATTGATCTTGTTTTTTGTAAATCTAAAGATCAAATGACAGACATTTTTACTAAGTCATTAGATAGATGTAAATTTGAAAAGTTTTGTACTCTACTAGGAATAGAAGAATGTAGTTTTATCATTGAGAGAGAGTGCCAGAAATCAATGATAAACTTCATTGTTACACTTCTTAGTAACTGTTTACAATGTATTTTATTTTTGACAGTTGTTACTAGCTATAACTAGCTGTAGGCTAGTCTATTAGTCTACTCCTAGATTTTCTCTCTCTATAAGGGTTCAGGGTTTATTTGTATATTTTACATTCAGTATGCAACAGTGAGCATGAGTGTTGTGAGAAATGATTAACTAGTTTAGTTAAGATTGGTCATAGATTGATAAAATGCCAAATACACAATTTGAGGCCAATTTTGTATTAGACTTAGAGTTTGACTATTCAAAGTTATATTAGTCTAAAATCATTTGAATAAACACTTTTGGAAAGTGTGAGAAATGTAGAAGTTGAGTTTGAGTAGATTCAAATTTGAATGTTGGGTACATTGAATCTAGTCCCAAATATAGTAGGATTTTCCATATTGGAGGGAAACCAAGTGGCAATTTAGGTTTTGGACATGTTATAAAAGGATGTAACTCATGAAAAGAGGGATCACTCTGTCTCTCTTATCTCATTCATGCTTATACATGGTTCTCTTGGGTTCTACTATCCATTGTATACTTGTGGTGATATCTTGCAATTCTATGTGTAGAATGATCATTAATTGTTATTTTCAGATCCACATGTGTGAAATACAATAGCTTACTGTAATTTTATGGACAGCAACATTATTTTATGTTTTGTTTCATGTTTGATCAAGATCTATTCAAGTTTGCATATCCTTCTTAGAGTAGATGCTGATTTTTCTACATTGGCAAGATTGGTGATAAGTTGTCTTTCTAATCCAAGATCATTTTATGGATTCAGATCTTTATTGGTCTGAAATCTTTCACATGTATCAGAGCTTGTGTTTCACGTTATGAAGGAGGCAATCACATCTATCAATGATTTGGAGCACCTGAATCAAGATACCATTGGCAGGCATCTCTACTTGAATGTTCTTGTACCATCAACGCCTTATCGTCCTCCTGGGAATTTATGACAGAGTCAGAAGCTCTTTCTTGGTGCTGCTGCATCTTCTTCCTCACTTCCTTGTGTTTGAGAATGCGACAATCCTATATGTTGTGATTGGATCTTTTTCAATATTTGCAGAAGAGTTTGGTCTTTGGTGGTTGTTGTTGACGGCTGTGCTGTTGTTGTGATTGTTGCATTGAATCTAGCCGCTCTACCTTCATCTTCTTGTCCTTGAAGTTCTTCTTCTTGTACTGCTGCTTATTAGAGTACAATGCCATTGACTCGGCCCTGGTCGTGCATAAGCTCTTTCTCCTGATCTCTTCCTACAATAGACTTGTTGTCAGCTTTTGGAGAGACAGCGCATGAGTACTGCTCAAAAGTGATACTAGGTTGTCATAGGAGGATGGAAGACTGGCAAGAAGAGACATAGTTGAGTCTTCTTCTGAAATAGAGGAACCTATGGTAGCAAGTTAATTCAACAACTGTTTGAATTCGTTCAGGTGGTCGTTGACTAAGGTGTCTTCGCTCATCTTGAGTGTGAGGACCTTCTTCCTCAAAAAGAGACGAGTTGATACATCTGAAGTCTCGTAGATACTTGTAAGAATATCTCACGCTTCTTTAGAGGTGGTGTTGTTTGATACATGAGCAATCTGAGTGTCCTTCAGATTTAAGGATACAATGGCAAGTGCTTTGTCATCCTTTGCTTCCCATGCTAGAAGCAGTTCTGGTTCTGCTGGTTTGACAATAGAACCGTTAACGTATCCCCATAGCTCCTTCTCAATTAAGATCATCCTCATTTTGAACTTCTACATGTGGAAATCATCTTCGTTCAACTTGTTGATCAAACGGATCTCTGAGGTTGAACCTTTCATTCTAATCGAATATCAGAGATTGGACACAAACTGAATATGAACTAGCTCTGAAAAACAAGAACATATAAGTTCCTTTGTATGTCCTAGACTCTAGTAATCCAAAAAGACCCGAGCTCTAATACCAACTGATGTTGGGGATGGATCTAATTAATTATCAACTCTGATACCACTCTGTGGGAAAACTTCTTAAACAAGATTCCAATCAATATGAGAAAGACAATGAATACTATGAAGAACAATGATAACTGTGTTAAGGAGGATCATGGATTACTTAGAGAACGAAGATTAGAGAACTGTTTAGTTTGCGTTGAATATGATTATCAATGTAGAAGTCTTAGACTGTTGGAAATGGTGAACTCATGCAACCATTCCCTGGTGTTTCGCGAAGATGAAACGAAGGCTAAAAGAAAAGTGTTTGTTCCTGCGAAGCATTTGACGAATCAAAGACAATATCTTTGACGTTCGTCCCAACAGCCAAACGATGAAGATACCCTGAATGGAGAACACGAACCAAAGGAAAACAATTCGAGCAGATAGCTGGCAGCTCGACAAGCGTAGAGTCTTAACCTACCACGCTCAATCGCCAAGGGCCACGTCATCAAAGGATAATTAACTAACAGTTTTGGATTAAAACTATCTTGTAAACTGTTACTTAATGACTTCACAATTTCTCCAGATATAATGATAAAAACAGAATGAACAATGTAGAAGAATGAGAGGAGCGAGAGGCAAAGAGTAGAGAGATACGTAGTGAAAAAGATATAGTCACGTTCAAGCACTATGAGCTATGGATGAAAGTCTGCCAATGAGCAGAACATAGCGTGTTCGTGAAGAGGAGTGACAAGTCACCAACGAGCGAGACACTGATCAACTCACTCATAACAAAAATACAAAATACAATTGTTCTCTGCTCTCGATTTCTCTTTATTCGTGTCATTTTTTTGATAGAATGATTTTATGTCTGTGGTTGCTAGGTTCTTGTGTCAATTCCGCAAGTTAGCCAGTTAGGCAACAAAAGCAAGGTGCAGACTAGATCAAAGCCTATGCCTGCCAAAACGAAAACAATCGCGAAGAAAATCTACATGGTATTAGAGCAGTGATTCTCTAAGCAACACAATATGGCTACAACAATCCAAACGAAAATATCAATCAATCTTGATGGAGCAAACTACCGAAGCCTCCAAACGGAGACCTAAGGAGAGCTGAATGGATCAGAAAAGATGAGCGCACAATGGCGATTATCGTTTCGTCCATCAATGAAGAAATACTCATGCAGATTGAAGACTGTGCGAGCAGCCATGAAGCATGGGAAAGACTAAAACAGAAATATGAAGTGAGGACTGCCACTTCGGTGATGCACCTCCACAATTAGCTGCAAGCCATGCAATGGGATGGCAATTAGTTAGATCAGCATGTCGAGAAGATCATAACAATTTTCGCTCAACTTGCTGCATCTGGACAAGAGCACCGGGGTCCCAGCAGCACAACAGCTGATGCACTTCATGAAATCACTGCCGACGTCCTATTAGCCACTAAGAATGCTCATTCTAAGATTACCAGACATGACATTCAAGCGAGCCATCAGTCTTGTCGCTGATACTGATGAGAGACGAAGGAGAAGAAAGCAGTGACCAGGAGAAGGCCCTTTTCACGAAGGGAAGAAAAAGAACAAAAACAAGTCCAGATTTGACAAGGCAAATCCAAAGTCTTCGAACAAAGGCAACGACAACCGACAAATATCCTCTTGTGATCATTGTCACAAACCGGGACACAGCCAACAAATGCTGGTTTAACCCGACAATACGTTGCATGCACTGCAAGAAGAAGGGACACTCTGCATACGATTGCAAATTCAACCCGAAAAGAAAGAACAAGGCTGAAAAAGCAAATGTTGTAGAGTGTTGTGTTGTCAATGTAGTATAGGACCGAACGCTGGGAGCGTCAACCCCGCCTCAACCTGCATAGCACAAAGAGGAGAGAGAGAGAGAGAGAGAGAGAGAGAGAGAGAGAGAGAGAGAGAGAGAGAGAGAGAGAGAGAGAGAGAGAGAGAGAGAGAGAGAGAGAGAGAGAGAGAGAGAGAGAGAGAGAGAGAGAAAGCCCAAATAGCGAGAGGTTTGGGAGGCCCGAGCACCTTTTGGTCGCTACTTGGAGAGAGAGAGAGAGAGAGAGAGAGAGAGAGAGAGAGAGAGAGAGAGAGAGAGAGAGAGAGAGAGAGAGAGAGAGAGAGAGAGAGAGAACCTTGGTTAAGAAAGGTTTGGGAGGCTCGAGCACCTTCCCCAAACTATTCGGTCCTAACCAAGGGGGAGAGAGAGAGAGAGAGAGAGAGAGAGAGAGAGAGAGAGAGAGAGAGAGAGAGAGAGAGAGAGAGAGAGAGAGAGAGAGAGAGAGAGAGAGAGAGAGAGAGAGAGAGAGAGAGAGAGAGAGAGAGCTTTATTAAAAATAGAGATGATGCTTTACAATGGAAAATGGCCTCCTTATATAGTTGAGAGGGGAGGCCATCTTGGCTCTCATTGGCTAGAATTCTTTTCTTAGCCATTCAAACTAAAATGATTGCAATCTAATGGTTCAATAAGAAGAGGATCAAACTCACATGCTTCATGTGAGATTCCCTCAACTTAGAACCATGTAACTTGACTTTGGAGTTTTTTTATTATTTTATTCTATTTAGGAGCCAAGTCTTTTATCAAGTTCTACCTAGCCATTTTGCGTGCTCATTGGGTTGGGCTTACACAAGCAGGACACCAGTGTCCTCGCACTTATTATTCTAACTGTACAAGGTATTGTGGCAGGGCCCACTAGGTAAGGCTTGGCGAACAGTATTTTAAGTGGTGGGACCCACTTCTTTATTTATGTACAAGAAATATCCACAACAGGGTCCTCGACCCAAAGTAGTGCCGGTCCCTCGGCACTAGGCTGCAACTGTCATGGAGGGGCGTTGTTGTCGGTTCTTTTATTGCTGGGATATGGATGCTTCAGGAAAAGCGTGGATAGAATTCATTTACGTAAAACCTGAGGCTTTATTGGTGGATGATCAACAAGAACCGGGACTTGCCAGATTGTCAATAATACCCAAAAGGGTCTAGTGGCCATATTGAATAACCTTGTTCATCAACAATTGGGTAGTCGAGGCATTCCATCAGAGTATCCCAAGATAAAACTTGCTTAGATTGCTCCTCATAGATTGGTGCAACTAGTCCCAATGTCCTAGACTCTCTCAATTCGTAATGTGGATACGACGTGTTTGTTTGACTACTTTGTCTATCCAGGTATTCGTGATATGCTTGAACCTGACAACTTTCCTCCGCAGGCAATCTTACAAATTGAGGACAAGGTATTGTCGTTGTACGCGTTGGTGCTTGCTGGACTGGAGGCCTATTTGGGCTTGGTTTGGCCTTTTGAGAATGGATATACCCGGGTTTGGCGTTGGTTTGGGCTACTGGATTGTGGAACAATGAGACTTTGGTTGAATCTTGCTCGTTGAGGGGCAATCATCAACTTTAGTCTTTCCCTGGTCATTGCACTTCCCATTTGAAGGCTACATAACTGCGCTTTGCCTTGGATCTTGTGCCGATCTGCCTTCAAGTCGCTCTGTTACCACAAATCCCCTTTGTAATTCATCACTAATTAATTTGTGCATTGATTGGAACAAGAATCTTGATAGAACCTGTCGAACTTCCTCGGTTGCCAATTTCTTGACTTCCTCAGCTATCACTGGCTTTATGGATTCTATCAGCTCTTGCTTCTATGATGTTGTTGTCGGGTGTGTCTGTGTGCCTTGGGACTTTTGTCAAATTGCCTTCACTCGTTTCATAACCCGGTGGCACTAAGATTTTTCTTTTATAGTGCGTTTGAGGTGGAAGGGTCACCACAGGTGCATGTCGGTCTACATAGGCCAAATGCCTCCTGGCTAGTTGTGAATTTCTCATCGGGAAAGCTCAGCATGGATGTTTGACTCTGCATTAATTGTGCACAACAGGGTTCAAATGTTGATGGATCCCCTTGATGTGGACATTCGGCTCGACGATGTTTTCCTTCCCCGTAGGGAAAATGAGTCAGGAGATAAGATAAGGCTTCCCTGTACATAGAGGATTATAGCGGTATACGGTCTTTTCACTAGGGGTTAATGTACTAGCACATGGGATGTGAAGAAGGCCAATAGAGAGAGAGAGGTATGAGTGATCAGACAGGGTGGTACGGTGAATCAAGAAAGATGAAATGTAGGGGAGGAGAGACGGCAATCCCATGAAATAGTCAACAACACTACTCCCTCCGTTGTGTGGAAAACAAGTATAGCCACCTGAATTAGGCCACTATAGTAAGCCATTATAAATGGCCAATCCGTGAGCCTCGCCCAACTGAAGCATCTGCTCTCCATATGCGGTAATTGGACCCTCTGCATCTGCTGATCGTCGCCGGAGGCCAAGATCATCCCAG
Organism: Diphasiastrum complanatum; assembly: GCA_029204225.1. NCBI lineage: Eukaryota > Viridiplantae > Streptophyta > Lycopodiopsida > Lycopodiales > Lycopodiaceae > Diphasiastrum > Diphasiastrum complanatum. The sequence continues at coordinate 36,601,234 of CM055095.1, forward strand.
TCTAAAGCATGTATCCGCTGTGGATCATCCTCTGCTCTATGAAACTCTGTCTGCCTGGATCTAGTCCTAGCATTAAAGTCGCCAGCTAAGAGAATATAACCCCGCTCCTCGTATCCGATAATGTCTGAAGAGATATCCAAGTAAGGTGACTCCTCATCTGATGTGAAAACTGATGTGTCTGGTGGAAAATAACAAATGGCTAGAAAAAGATCTTGGTTCAGTCCCATCAAAGTCCGGTCCACCCGAATCCAAATATAGCAAGCTCGTTCATCAGTATGCACCAACTCGACCCAAGGCCGAATGAAGTCACAGACTAAGCAGGCCACCCCACCAGAACCCCGATCTGTCAATGCTCTCGTCGACCTCCAATGTACACAGAACCAACAAAAACCCGCAACAGCCGGTAGACCTCTCTCTAGACTCTCATGTGTCTTGGTGAGTAGTAAGATATCACCCTCAGTGCAAAAATCTCTAAAATCTTTGGCGGTAGCTGAAGAATGAATGTCATTGCAGTTCCATAACCTCAACTGCAATGCTCTAGAAAGAGCCCCCGAACCGCTACCTAGTCTGGAGGGCCACGATCCTTATTTGTCAGTATTCGGAGGATCAATGTATCGAGCTTTGCCATCCCGATAAATTACCCTCTTCCCCAAAGCTTTTGCCTCACTGAATGTCTTTTTTTCGATTCACAACCTGCATGGGAGTGAAATCATCATCCATAAATATAAGTGTACCTCTAAGCTTGGCCCGCAGTTTGAGGGTTGCTCGTCTCTCTTCCAAATTCGTGAAGCAAACTATGAGTGTAGAAGGGTCTCTCTTGGTTCTCCAAGCTATATCCAACCCTTTCGGAGTGGTAGTGTGCTTGAAAGAAAGCTGGTTGCTTCAGTCTTTGGATCATTGGTGTCTTCACCTCCGCGGACCCTTGTATTCAGGTTTTTGTACTCGCGCATTCGCTCTTCGGATGGTGGCTGAAATGACTCGGTTGAAGGAGGGTGTACCTTCCTTAACATCTTCCTTGAAAAGAGAAGCCCACGTTTTCGTCTCAACCTTATGTTGCTCTATCTTCTCTTCCAATTCTTGAATCTTTGTAGGTTCTCCTTGATTACTTATTGTTGCCTCCAAAGAAGAGAGAGAGAGAGAGAGAGAGAGAGAGAGAGAGAGAGAGAGAGAGAGAGAGAGAGAGAGAGAGAGAGAGAGTTTGTATATTGTACTAAGCACACCATGTCGGGAGGCAAATATTACAAACTATGAACTATGTACAAAATTTTACACTATATACTTAACCAAAGGGCACTTACACTCAATATAAAACCACATCTGGCCCAATACTAACATTAGGCAGACTAGGCCCAAAATGGCCTAAAAAACATAAACAGCCCATACAACTGAGATAGTAGAATAGCCCCTTAAAAAGGGCACTCAACGGCCAACATCTAGGTGGTGTCCAAATTGCTCGGATCGGTAGCAAGCCACAAGGGCAAGCAATCAATCAGCAACAAGCTCACTTCAAGAATCTGCTAGTGAGCAAGTAGAAGCAAATGAAGATTATTATAGAAAATATTTGTGCCCTTTGACGGAGAAACAAGAAATACCCAAATATAATAGTTCCACATTGATCACAAAGACTACAATACAGTTTCTTTTCAATAATCATTGCAATCAGAACAAAAGGATGTAAGCCCCTTTCTAATTGAAGCAATGTGAAAGGAAGAAAAGTGAATGCAAAGTTTGTGGGCCATTTAAGGATGCTTCAAGTTCATGAGGCAAAGTAAGAAGGCACGACACCCAACAACAAATGAAAATGGAACTAGATTGTGTCAACAACTTGATATTGATTATGTGTCACGTAAAATGAAATACTCTTGATTGCAAATGATTTTTGGCACATATGCACAAGGCAAGGCATATGTGCTGGAAATAGGTCACAATAGTGACAAAAGTTCAACTACTCATGTAAAATATTGCCGAAACATCTAGCCTTATGTATAATGCCTGAGAAACCAGTAAATCATATTAGCTCAGAAGAAAAGCAAGAACTTATGAGCAGTGCATGCAATGGAGTGCATCAAAAGAGCTAAGAATGAAAGCATATCTGCAAACAATAAACATAACAAAATCCATCACCATTTCATTGAAGAAAGGTGAGCAAAAGAGCAGTAAAACTTGAATGCTATCCAAGCGAAAAAATGATAGCCAATATTTTCACTACCAAAAGACAAGCACACATAATTCAGAGATTGGATGAATCTGAATCTTAAAATATGTTTTGCAATAACATAGAGAGAATGTTGAAGTTAATGCTATCCCAAACACATAGCTATGGTGAACTTTCTTTGATATCCATCTGACACTCACTCAAGTTGAATTGGAGTGAATTCAACACTATTCAATATCAAAAAACGACTATTCACCCAGGTCAACACTTCACAACTATCAAGTCAAAGTTGAAGCCTTGTCTAAATACATTCCAGTTCTATATATGGATTAATTTTATTTCTACTGTAGCAGAGTTTATAGGAATAGGTCAGTCTAGCTAGCTTAACAGCAATTTTGAGCAAAATTTTATCAGAAAACGTTAATTGGCTTGTCTGAGGGCGAAGAGAATTTGTTCAAAGATTAGCTCCTTCACGTGGCCAACTTTTCTTAATTGTCATGAATGTTAAGAGTAGAAATCCTTGTGAACTTTGTTTGCTAAATTCAAACATTTGCAAACAGACTCTTCCTAACTAAAAGACTCCAGAACCGGAATTGTATCCTCTCGCAGGCTGTTCATACAGCCAAATACCGTTACAGTTGCCATTTTGTGTATTGGAGAAAATTAGATACAAAGAATGCCCCATCAATTGGACATCTAACTGGGTACGATTATTTGTTGCCAGAAAAACATGAAAGAATGACTACACAAACATTGTTGAGCTCAACTATCATTGAACCTGTTCATCTCCTACTACTCTCTCTGGCTCATATAAAACACTTCTGAGAAAGGTGTCAATGACACTTCCAGAGCAGCAGTTCATAGAGATACTTCTGTCTTTCAATCTGCAAAGTGCTCAGTAGAAATTGATGCCAAGTTTCTCCATGAAAGACTGAAGATGGACCAGAAACTCATGGACATCCAAATCCTTTGATACTTTGAAATGGCTGCTTGGCATAAATCCTAGCACCTTCAAGAAAACATTCTCCTTTATCAAACCGGCACTATATAATGTACATATGGTCGTTGCACATTCTCAAACTAGAACAATCCAATTCTGCATAAGGCTAGCTGATTGCAACGGAACGGGTGGTATATGATTCTGGAGATTTGCTCAAGCTTTCTCTTGCTTCTTCTGCTACCTTCTTCCATACATGTGCAATCTTTTCAGCATATCCAACCTGCCAATCATAATAAGTTAAGAGTGAGTCAAGACAGAGTCAAGTCGAGATAAATTTTATAGCATCCATGCAGCAAATCTATTCACTAGAAGGTATTCAGAAGATAGCCTTCAGATTAGATCGGTTTTCAAGTTGTGCAAACATTAACATCAAAAGTAAGGGAGAGAACAAACAAAAGGAGGACACAAGTGCGACAGAACCTGCAAAGCATATTTTTCGAATCAGTTCCCCACACAGGAAAGACTCAAACGATCACAGAAGAACAGGATACAGGAAATGGGGAAATGTCATTTCATCGCATACACTAGTGCAATGCATAGTTACCAGCAAAATTGTTTGCATTGAATTTTGAACTTGCGAACCTATTTTTCAACCAGTTAAAATCAGTGTTTATGGTAAGAAGTATATATTGTTCCTTATAATTGTAATGGCTTTGGAAAGATGAATGTTATCCATGATCTTCCGAACTTTAAAGTTAAATGCATGTTTTGAAGCAATTACATCCTAAAGCTACCCTGAAATTCTCCACCTTAATATCGGGTATATTTAGGTTTTCCAATGAAAGAATTTGCAAACATCTGAACTGTCTGTCAAACTCGCAAAAAATTTCAAACTCAAAAGTTTCAAAGGTTTGCTGGCAACTATGGTGCGAGCTTATCATAGTCAGGCATGTGCAAGAGAGGGACACATAGAGGGAGAGTTATATACAGAAGCGAGAGAAGTCTGTTAAAACTAGGTCCAAAAAAGAGCTGGAAATTGTCAAAAACAGATTAATTTGGCCTTGATAGATGACAAGCCTCTACTATGGGGAAACAGTTCCTCGCTATGAGGAAACATATTTCCCATAATATGAACATTAGGGATCTCATGCTCGAAAACTCACTGTCCAAACCATAGATGCCCCTATTCTTTTTTATTTTCCTTTTTCGGAAAAAAAACCCTGTTGAGGCCACTTAACGATGTTCATGCTCCAATGAATCGAATGAAATTTTAACTGAGCCATCTATACTGCATCCGTATCAGTACTATGCTAAGATTATGAATACTAATGTTAAATTGAGTTGCCAGATGAGAGGCCACTTAACAATGTTCATGCTCCAATGAATCGAACGAAATTTTAACTGAGCCAAGATGCTTGAATTTCCAGTTAAGGATTGAGGATTGTTCATGCTAAATTTGTGTAAAGACTCCAATGTCCTTTGTTTGACTGAATTGACTGTCTAGTGCCCACCTGTGTTCTCTTCTAGCATCAGCATTTAGCCATGCAAAGAGAAAGTATCTGATCAGCACTGAAACTTTAGACTATTTGATGGCTTCACAGAAATTATTTTTGCCCTTTCAACTACATAATAAGAAAAAACTAAAACCTTTAAATATGGTAAAAAATGATACTTGTGAACTACATAGATAAGAAAGATATGAAACAGGATCTGAGCATAGCATTCATTCCTGAACAAATTCAAAAAATTGCTACATGACCTGCACATCATGGAAACCTTAATAATGTGGCAAAGATGATCACAGTTCGAAGCATAGTTGCCCGTTCCAGAACGGAATGCGTTCCATTCCGGAACTTGGCCAAAAACAAAGCGTGCCTTTCTAACAAAGCAATCGAGATTAAGGAACAGAATCGAGATACATAGCGTGGCTCAGAGAGCAATTCTAGCACAGATATATAACATGGCTCAAACTCACCAACTAAGGAAGATGCTAGTTTCTAGCAAATAATTGTTTGCCTGTTAAATTCATACCTTCATGTTTCCAAGGCATGTGTATTTCATCTCTGAACAAAAATAATCCATACTCTATTTTCACCAGTCATTTAGATTAAAACTTGCTTTATTCGATACAACAGAAGCCATACCTCCAAAATATTAAATAGTTGCCCGTCCCGTATGGAATCGCTACCTGAGCTAGAATCGCTATGATGTAAGTATGGAATCGCTATCTGAGCTAGAATCGCTATCTGAGCCACGTTATATATATCTGAGCTACTAATAGTTGCAGGTGGCACTATATTACCTGCTTTTTTATTTCTTTTAAAACGTTCCGACCCAGCACGTTCCGGAACGTACTGTGTGGAACGAACAATACGTTCCGGCCCAAAAGGGTCGGAACGGGTTTCTAAGGTTGGAAGCCAGCAGGCTGCAAATCATTGAAATATAAATATAAAATCCAAAAGAGTAATAATTTTATGGGTTGTCACTTGATACTAATCCAAGTGCCACATTATACATGTACGTTCCGGAGAAAAAAAAAACCAGACACATTCCGTTTCATGTTCTGAAACAGCCATCAATGTTTCAAACACGATCCTTACAAAGAATAGTTCCAAATAATCACAATTTGAACATCTTCAAATCAGTACCAACCTACATCCTACTGTTCTAAATATTTTTACTTTATTTTTAAAAAATTTAGGTTCTCTATTGGTACTATGATTCACATCTTTTGGGATCTACGATTCAAATCTTTGGCAGTTCTAAACCAAAATCAATTCGAATCTTCTGGAACTATCTGCTATTCATATGTAATGACCAGTGTTACCATGAACCCTAAACGATTTGAACCTTTTGAGATCCATATCTTTAGGCAGTCTAGCTTTCCTTTCTGAACCCTAGCCAATTCAAATATTTGAATCTTTAACTTAATAATGTGAACACTGATAAATTCCCATAATCTCGAAATGAGAATTTACAAAATTTATATGCAGAGACCAGTCTTGACTCTAAACATCAACCATATTCAACTTGGAACTTATATTATGATTGATTCAAATCATCTCAAATTTAAATCTTCTAGTAGCATACAATAAATTTGCCTATGCAAAACCCGCATCGATTTGAATATTGTGGGTTGAGTATCTGCGAAATTCATGTCCATAAACATCAATCGATTCAAATCTTCTGGAGGTCTACTGTAATTGAACTAGCTTTGTATTGGGTAACTTACTTGATTCAAATATCTAGTATATTATATGTATACTCTGGGTCTAAGGAAGCGGATGGCGGATGCGGACGCGCCCGCGTCCGAATTTTTTTTTTTAATTTTTTTTATAACAAAATTTAAAAAAAAAAATTGTGTCCGGAACCCCGGACGCATCTGTTTTTTTTTTTCAAAAAAAAAAATTTAAAAAATAAAAAAAGACACGTCCGGGGGTCGGACGCGTCCGGGTCCGGACACCGGACGGGGGCAAAACGGCCCGGACCCTCATGTCTGGACCGTAGTATGCTATTATACGTACTAGTATATCTAAGTGTAAATTTCCACTATCTAGGTTTAAATATCTTGAGATCAAAAAGGAATCTTTTTTCTTTTTCAAATTTTTACAGATCTTGAAACAGCTCAATTCGAATTAAAACTGAATCAAATTGAATCTTGACTCAAAGGATGTAGCAGCAATATAGGACGGTTGTGGACATACATTGCAAATATACAGGAATTGACAAGGAATGGATGTTTATCTCAACATTTGCTTTGCTTGCCACAGATTTGTTCAGCAATGCTCTCACACAAAGAAACTCTATCCCTAATATTATGGTCTTTTCTATGCAAAAGCACAATCTTGTTCCTTATCTTCTACAGTTGTATTGCAAAGCTGGTATTAGTGCCAGCGTTACTCCCACTTTACTCCTAGTACTATTAGCACTATTGCTGCTCCCAGCACCGCTGTGACCAGATACCAGCCAGCGCCAATTTCCCATGCCCCGTCAAGTTCTAGCGAGTAAAATTACTTTCTAGAGAAAGAAAATCCTAGAAAAAGAGAAAAGCGTGCTATACCAATATGGTCTACGTACCTTTTGGGTTTCAGCATTTGGTATAAGCGCCAGTTATAAGGCCCTTCAAATATTTTAACTTGGTGCCAAATTGAGGGTTACATCCTGGGACGCTAGCAACATGTTGTCGGGATCATTTGTAGAGACACCAATAGTATGTTGTCGGGACCATTCAATCTAGAAATTGCTTGTCTTCATAACTGTCGTAGCCTATCCCTACAACCCCAGCTTCGTATTTCCTGGAATCCATAGTTCTCAAATCTATATGGATGATGGCCTTACGTACATACAAGTTTTGCAGAAGATTAGCGATACATGACTCACTAATAGGCTATCAATCTGAGAGACTTAACAAAGTTACTTGTTCTAGTTTCCACGTATCTCTCATCATGTCATGTCTCCTGAGCATGTATATATACAGCATTAACTAGTGATTAAAAGAAGATTTAGTAGCCTAACAATAATCTAGTGTAATGTAATCATCAATTGCTAACTACCAAATATAATTCTGCCATGAAGAGCAACGGCGAAGATGGTTGTCATTACGATACTGATAGTTAAGTCTCAACCCTAGGTGTTGATTCAAGTCGACTCGAGTTCGATGTCGAACCAACCAAAGCTGATATCAACCCAGAGCTCATATCGACCCAAGGGGAATTTTGACCCAAGGTCGATTCGGACCTCCCCTTTTTTTTTATGTACCTTCAGTTTCTAATATGCAAACTGACGAATTTCTAGATATTTACAAACTTTTCCAAGAGACACATTAATATTGGATTTTGACTTCCAATAGAAATCCAACCTCTTTGCTAGAAAAACGCTATAATAGCGACTTATGAGCAAAAAAGTGCAACATGAATAGAGAAGACGCTACAAATGTAAGAGCAATCTGATGTAGAACTATAATCTTCATAAGTATACTATATGATCTAAGTTGAACATAATCTGAAACCATGCTAAACTAAGCTCAAGCCACTCTTTGAAATAAGAACTAGCCTTCAAACAACCAGCCAACTACAATAAGAATGTATAGTCTTTAAGCTTCGATTATGGCTTGTGGTTGCGCCCTACCTGAGATTTAATAGTCATGAGTACATGAATGAATGTCCTTAAAAAATAGAAGTCCCAAGGGACCAAAAGATATGGTCAAGATGCCCAACAATAATATGGTGCCCAAGGCCCAAGGAGGTGCCCATAATGTCTATAACCAATGCATTGGCACGATGGAACAATATAATAAGCCCTAATTATATGTTCATAACTTGGAATACTTTCAAAAAAAAATTGGATTGAATAGTAGCTTTGTAATACATAAAAGGCACAGTTAATAAGAGTGAAATGTGTACATTCAAATGAACATTCAAGCCATTATGCTCATTTTCAGTTTGGTACACTTTGCCACACTAACGTCTAACAATGATGTTTGAACTTCAACCATTGCTCATGACAAGAAGCACACAATACTATGTAACTCATGCACTTGATGTATCATATTGGGAATGAGAATGCGTAAGTATCAACACAAACTACCTGGGTATGGATGAAGCCCTTCAACATATGAAAAAAATCCCTCTGCCTCTCGGAATTAAACCGTTGAAATTCAGTTCGATTTCGTGCCTGTCACAGAAGCACTATCAAGCAGGGAAAACGATTGGCATACTTTCAAACCAGATCAGAGTCAACAAGATACATCAACAAGATAAAAAGGATGAAAGATAGCTTATGTGTGGCTTTAATAAGCAGTAAGACGCGTAAAATTCTGTGACTGCAATGGGCTATAGATATTATATCTGACTTGCTTAAAACTTGTCTATCCTATTATTGATGTTTGCACATGCTATGATATGACACTAGAAATTATGGAAATATTTAAGCTTATAACATCCATCGACTTTAAGTCTAAAAACGTATCCAAATCCAACAAAAAAGGCATGCAATCTTTGACTTCAGGGAGTATAGGAATTTGTCAGGTAAGGTTGCAGCATCGCCATGCCTGGCAATAATTTACACTGCATTTTAGGCTTTAGAGACCATCCCTGCTTGAAGATCCTCCAATCTGGTAACACTAAGACAATGCTATGCAGCTGCAGTTAAGCCAGCCTCAGTTGCCAACTTATTAGTGGCATGAGACTCAAAAGGTGGCAATCATCCGTAACTAATGGCCTGTTCAAATTGCAGGAATGAATTGCATTGCAGTACCTTAATCTGATCATACTCCTTCTGGGCAAGTTCACAAGCCTCTTCAGTTATCTTTACTGATTCTTTCAGCTCCTCAATTCTGCGATTTCTTGATTTATCACCTCCAAATACTTTAGAGGATGCAGCACTCAGCTTTTCAACCCGACTATTCATTGAAGAAAGATCCGCAAGAAGTGTTTGCAATGTCAACAATGCATTGGAACGGTCAGAAAAAGCTGCATGGGCAGCTTGCATCATGCTGAGATAGTCATGAAGATGATCCTGCATATTCCAGACTCGAAGTTAAGTTGGAGCATTGATTATAAATCAGGCGTGATGAGACATGAGCTTTCTCAACGTAGAAGCAAATACATTTGATCACTACCAGATGCTTGACTGACTGAGCATTGGCCTCCCGGTAGAATCGACTTGCTTTCACGGCCGCTGTGGCTATACGCCTAGCATCCAAGGCATGAACTTTCTGTGCACTAACAAGAGCCTCTTCTATCTCGAACTTGGCAAGCTTGATCAATGCCAAACCAAGCTCTCCCATCACCTCACCATCCTCTAGCTGTGCTTGGACTAGCGATTCTGCCTGTAAGCATGAAAATTTCAGAACAGAAGCAGTCAACACTGTGATCTTTACTTGCCCATAGTACAAATAAAAAACACCATCGCACTGTCTGGCAACACCAGAGTAACATGTGCATACACAAATGCAAAAGTGAAAACAGCAAACATATGAAAAGTTACCAATGCGATTAAAAATTTGATGTAAGCAACAATACTTACTAAAATCTTGGCATTTCAACCACACATCTCAAGGCAAAATAATAGCAATACCTAAATCATCAAAATTAGAAGTCCTACTGAAAAGGTCATTACTACTAAGGAAGAGAAAATGTTTATATCTTTAAAAATGTTACAAAATATCTTCTCCGCAGACACCAATGTGAATGGGGAGTCCACCACTTTATAAAATTAAAAGGGCTTTGATCTGAGTTTCTATGAACCCAGAAAAGGGTCAGCATTCGATGCATAACTCACTGCTATTGATAAGGAGCAGACTTTTTTAATGTGAGATGCAATCAAGAATAGCAACTAACTAAAAGTCTATATGATTGTGGAACAATTTCTGTGGTATTTAGACAGAACCTTCAGGGAGAAATTCTCGTATGAGCTCAAAGAACTACATGACATATAACAGACAGAGATGGAGGATAATGACTACACTTTGATACATGGACATTTCTAAAAGATATACTATTTCTTCAAAGTAGAGCCTGCTCCTTTCACGGCGCATCTTCTAACATCTCACATTGGCAACATGATGTTCTTCAAGTGCTCTGATTAGAATGTATGAAATCAAATACATGTAATTGCTGCAAACGACAACACACTTCCAGCTTGTAATTGATGGATTGCCATGGTCATTGGTCGAGGCTAATGGAAGTTTCATGTGAAACCCATAGGATTACTGTTTATTTTGGAGCTGTTTTAATGCCGGATCTGTAGGTAAATGAGACTGTATCAACTATTATGTTCGACTTTCGCAATCATAAGGTCACTCAATGAACTGGGGTCCCAAATATTTGATCATTAAGTTGAGAGCTTGCCTAGAGGAATTTTTGTTCACAATCCTGAAAGGGCGACAGCTTTCTAGGAGCTTCTACACTTTTCTTCAAAACTACGCATCATGCAATGCACATCTTATTTGGCAAACTATACATGAAAGGATTATTCTCCTCATTCCAGAAAAAAAAAATTGACTACTTGAATAATCTACCTCCTTTGTCAATCGTGTGGTATTATTTCCCATGTGTTCACACAATCCATACTTTTCTAACTACAATTATATGAGTACAAGCTCAATTTTGGGACTCACGACTATTCTATGTTTATTCTATTAAGTAGGATCCCCCCATTGTTATGGATAAAACTATTCCAGTAAATACGACTATTTCGAATTATAAATCCCCTAAAACGGGAGCCCTAAAGGAGGTCGCATTTGGAACCTTCTAGGTAATTGTTGAATCGGTATAAATAAGGCTCAAAGACTGAAATTTCTCACATTATTGAGTTTGATGTCCTAAGCTCTTAGTAGGGCAATTCTATCTTTTGGAGATCTTTGTTGAAGATCTATGAGCTATCAGTGACCATCGTTATCATTATGTTTTCTTCGTTGGAGAATGCTTTGTGAATGATATTTACTACTTCATGTGCTTCAATTGATGGTGCCACATCTGTCCTCATTGCATCCAGCTGCCTATCATCCTCCTCGTGGCATCCTGCTCCTCTCATTCACTTCCCTTGTTCCCTATCGTTGTCCATGCCCTCCCGTAATCTTTATTGTCCATCACCCTCCTTGTTGCCTATTAGCCCTCCACTTGCACTCCTATTGGCTGCTTTTCTCCACATCAAACGGTCCATCACCCTCCCTCGCCACCATTCCCTCGCCCTCCTTGCTGCCCATCACCCTCATAGTGTTTGGATGTATATGTTATGTCCACATTCCTTTGGAAACTAGAAGGAAAGAAGATGCAACTTCCTTCAAAGGAATATTTGTAGGCTACAGTGAAAATAACAAAGGATATAGGATATTTGATCCTATTTCAAGCAAAGTAAAAGTTAGCAAAGATGTCTTATTTGATGAATCTCAAAGTTACAAGTTGTCTCCAAGTTCATCTAATCCTTTAGGTGATGAAGGTCTTGCAAAACCCGAGGAGGAGCTTCTTGAAAATGATCTTTTGGAAGATCAGAAGCACCAAAGGGGCCGAGAAGATCCACAAAGAGCAAGGCTGAGCCTTCCAGGCTCACATACTTTGAGAAAGGGAAGCAAAGGGAAGACACAACTCCTTCTACCTCTTACTCTTTTCTAACCACAATGCTTGAAGAGCCATCATGTTATGAAGATGCAAGTAGATCACAAGTTTGGAGAGATCCAATGCAAGTAGAGTTTGATGCTTTGATAGATAATCAAACTTGGAATCTTGTACACCTTCCATATGGTAAAAAGCCACTTGCATGTAAGTGGATCTATAGATTGAAGTACAATCAAGATGGATCTATAAGTAAGTACAAAGCTAGATTGGTTGCTAAGGGGTTTCTTCAAACTAAAGGCATAGATTATGAAGAAACATTTGCTCCTATAGCAAAACTTGTAACTATTAGATTGATCATTTGTTTGAAAGTGAAGGAATGTACAGAACACCATCAAGTCTTGCTTTCCTATTAGTAGAAAGACACATAGGAATTGAACCAATACCTTCAATCACACACTCACCACCATTGGCCATGTGAATTGCTTTCTTGGCTCCATCATAAGTGACCAAAGAAGTAAAGAACTCCTTGCGAGTAGTCATGTGTGAACTAGCTCCACTATCAATCCACCATGAATCTTTGTCACCTTCACTTGATATTAGACTTGAAGAACACATCAAAAGAGAATCACGACCACCTAGATCCTCATCATTAGTAGTAAAGTTGATTTGCTTGTTACTTTCGTCTCTTTGCTTCTTCATACATTCATTTGCAAAATGCCCTTTGATTCCACAATAAAAGCATTTCAACTTAGACTTATCTTTCTTTTTGCCAAAAGAGGAAGTCTCACCTTGATCTTGCCCTTTAGCCCACTTGCCTTTGCCTTTGCCCTTGAACTTGCCTTTGATGAACATAGCATCCTCTTCATAATGAGATGTTGATGTAGATCCACCTCTCGCTTGAAGCCTAAAATCCTCATTCACCAAGATCTCTTGCAAATCCACAATACTTGGCAAAGTCTTTTGAATAGCAAAACTTTGAACAAGATTAGCATGATCATCCAACAAGCCATTAAGTATAACTTGAACAAGTTCTACCTCCTTAATGCTTTCATCAATACATGCTAACTCATCATTAAATGCTTTAACCCTCAAAACAAAAGCATGAGTACTCTCTTCCTTCTTTTGCAAACCTTGAAAGATTTGCCTCTAAGTAGGCACTCTTGATGTAGACTTGGATTCATAAAGCTTCTTCAAAGTTTTCCAAGCCTCCAAAGATGATGTGCACTTACCAATCTCCTTGAGGAGTTCATTGGTAACATTCATCTTAATCATGTGTAGAGCCCTTTTGGCCCTCTTATCATACCTCATTTGATCTTTTTAAGTTGTTGGTCTCTCCTCCAAACCTACAACAATATCCAAAAGCATCATTCATCTCAAGAAGTGATTCCATCCTCACTTTCCACAATGAATAGTTACTTGAGGTAAGCCTATCATTGCCTTCCAACATGAATCCACCACTTGTAGCCATGTTGCAATGACCTGATCTTCATATGCAAAAATGGAGATTTTTGAGTAGAAATCAATCTAGCATGCTCTAGCATTGGTAACTCCGCCAAGTCTTTGATAAATGTGGTTGATCCTTTCATAACCTGAAGATACCATGTGATGGCCATGTCCTTGATCTTTGGTTACAAAGAGAGCAAGCCAACAATCTTGCCAATGTAGAAAAATCAACATCTACATACAAAATGAGATGCAAACTCTAAGAGATACTGATCAAACATGAACCAAACCATAAAATATAGTTGTTGTCCGTACAATTACAGTACCCTACTGTATTTCACACGTGTGGAACCGAAAATAGCAATAAATGATCAAGCTTCGGCCTACTCCTACACCCGAAAGACCCAAGTTCCTATTTCTTCTCACCAATGTATTTCACCTGGCCATCTCTATAGATTACTCATCTTCCAAACGTTTTAGCTTCTTCGAAGGCCTTTTTCCTTTGTCACTTGCAAGAAGGTGAGGTCATCATCCAAGAATATATTTGTACCCTTCAGTTTACTCTTTAGTCTCAAAACTGACCGTCTCTCTTCAAAAGTTTTAAACCAAATGATTAATGTGGCCTTGTCTTTATTGGTTCGCCAGCAAGCCCTTTCCATCCCTTGATTGTTGTGCCCTAATGTGGTTTCCAAAAATCTGGTTGCTTCTTGGATGGCATCTTGTGTGTCTACAATACCCCTTACTCTCAAATTAAGGGTCGTTTGATCCCTCGTTTTCTCTTCAAAAATAGTAGCTAAAATAAAAAAGGACATTTGTGGCTTACCATCTGTATTCTTGAAAAGCAATGCCCAAGTTTGCGGGTTTCCTTATGCAAAACTAGGTCTTGTTCCAAGGCCTGGATTTTCATCACTGTAGCTAATGTTTCACCTTGACTCTAGACCACCTCTTTGTAAGCCACAAAATCTCGTTTTTGTTGGAAGAAGGAAAGAGGAATCGATAGTAGTGAAGTCGCATTCGATAGATGCACTATCAGGCACTAAGAAAAGATCCTTCTTCTAATGCATGACTACGCCTATCGAATTCGAACAAAGTTGTTGCGACAATCGTCACGTTTGAATCTTCTAGTGACTAACTCTGAAATGATCAAATTTGTGGGACTTTCAAAACATGGGTGAATGAATCACCATTTTGTTGAACTCCTATTTCAATACTTTGATTGTAGGATTTTAATAATACAAGACAAATATCATGCCTCCAAGAAGCTAAAGGTTAAATACCTAAACCTTGTACCTTTATACAAGTTGATATCGACTACAACAACAAAATGTTCACTGAATATAGTTACAATACCATCAAAGTCATGATTTTGCAAAGGCTTTGATATATCATATGATTTACAAAACTCTCACTAATAGCTCACTGAGCTTCATAGATGAAAACGGATTATATGATACTCAAATTTTTGCAACTCTTCCAGGCCACACAAACAAGCAAATAGCTTAATGCATTTATCCAGCATTTCAATGCCTTTCTAACAAGCTACTCAACTCAACATATTTGGTAAAGAGTGCATAACCAATAGCCCTTGCATGCTTCAAAATTACTTCAAAATCACTTGAGCTTTGAAACAATTAGACGACTTTCCAAAACCAATTTATTTTGGTGCATGAGGGCACCACTTCTTGAAAATCATGAAGTCAAACTTCCAGCTTTTACTTGGTGAAGGGAAAGAGCCCAAGATAAATTTCAAAAAAATTTGTTTGAATGTTCTCCTTATGGCTCCATCTTTTTTTTTGTTGGTTGTACAAGCGTTGTGAGTTTCAAGTGACTTCATAACTTTCTAAGTAGATTATCTTGTATCTATGTAAAATTTGCATCCAAAGCTCAAGACAAGTAATCATTAGATTTATTTTGAGAAATTATACCCAAACTTTGAGTTAGACATTGAAAAGAATCCAATTATCTTCCTTTCAAAACACCTTGTTGCATTAACATCAACTACTGATTGGTTTGTAACTAATCACTGGCTCTTTGGGAATAACAGATTTGTTTACATAAGCCAATTCAGGGCCACTATTAAATGTAAATCAAAGTTCCGGGTGCCGTGGTACGGCACAAGTGCCGTAGGTGCCGTACCTTTTCAGTGCCACGGCACCCACGGCACCTACATAACTTTTCTTTTTTTATTAAAAAAAACCTTTAAATGCCCTTTTTCAAGTCAAAAAATTAAAAAATATATATATATAGGTGGGGAACTTTGATGTAAATGGAAACAAAGGAACAACTTGTTAACTCTTCTAACATGTGTTATAGGCTTTTGGATCTGTTAGTGTTCTGTGTCTATTTTTGCCATAAGTTCATCCAATTCTTGAAAGAAAAAAAAAGATCACATATTAAATGGACAAAGGAATGAAGGACAATGTTCAGTATGCTTACTTGTAGAGATGCTTCATTGAGCTCATGCTCCAGATCTTGCAATTTTCCCTTTTTCTCAATAAACTCCTTATCTTCTTCAAAAGCAAGTGGTTTTGCACTACCCCAATCATTTGTGAATGACTGCTTCATCTCCTTAAATAATCTGACTAGGTCTCTGCCTCCTTTTGCCGGCTGAGAAATTTCCTGAGGCGGTAAAGCAACACTACTCTGGCCAAAAAGTTGCCGAGGTAACTGTGCTGCACCATCCAGCATCCTTGAAGACATATCTATAGATGCCGTGAGCGGAAATCTCCCTTGACACTGCAAAAAAAATTTCAATTCTTTACTTTTTCTTAGATCTGGGTGGTTAGCAAGCCTTCTCAGATATTTTTCCAAAGATAGTCGCCTCTGGTCGATGAATTCCTGTTTGTGCATGACTTGGCTTTCCACAACGCTTTTGTCTGGCCGAGGAGGGATAAAATAACCCCTGAAGACTTCTGCAAGCCTGTCTGCTAGAGCAACAACGTCACGGAAGCGTCGTCGAACACTGGAATTGTTGGTCCCATATTCTGGCAAATTTGTATGAGTAATGATAAGGTAAGTAAAATACGTATTTCCACCTGGTACAAGCGAGGCAGTATTTTCTTGCTCTTTCTGTGGATCTGTGACAGTAATGGTTACATATTCCAGGAAGCCATTTCTTGAGGACAATGGACCAGAAGAGCCAACGGTTTCTTGCATATCCTCCCTTCCTCCCATGTAGGGAGTGAAAACTGCATCGGCATATGATGGAGGTTCTACAGCAATCTCCACTCCCGTATTGTTTCTGGATGAATTGTCTTGAGTATGTACATAGGTATCATCATGAACCTCATACTCATTTGAGGATAAATCTTCCTCTGACAATGCAAGAGGATGTGTTTCACCTGATAAAGTGATTCCGGACATAGCACTCCGATAATCATAGTCCTGTCGATCCAGATTAACGCTATCCAGTGAACCCCTGCCTTCAAAACTCATCATGCTTCACTCTGAAACCAGATCAACTCGTAAATTTTTTAACAAACTCGCGATCCACAACCGAAGCCCTGGTGAATGACCGCAAGCGCAAAACTGGGAAACTTCTCAAGAAGCTACAGAAATCCAATATTTCCACAACCGAATCCCTGATGACTGATCGGGAAAAAATTTCTTTAAAAAATCCTCAATCTGCAGTTCTTACAGGCAGGCAGCTCTGTGGAATAAGCACCAAAAGACGATAGATTGGCATAGCAGAGAAGCGTGTGTGTCTTCGACTTCAAAAACACAATGATCTAGCCACCTTGTCATCCGAAAAGAAACCAACAGAAGCTAAATCTAGAAAGTCGAATTGCAGCAAGAGAACAAGGAACTTGATCTAAGGTATGATCATGTATTTCTGCTCCAGTACTGGCGAAGCTGCCATTGACATGGCTGCTGCTGCTGCTGCTGCTCGTCTTCTCCAACGACACCCTTGCGCGCTGCTACTGAATCGATTGAAATCCCAATTAAAAAGGCTTTGTATCATAATTTAAGTCTTGTTAAAAAAATACTTTTCTTATGCTTACATAAAAAAAAATTTATAGGTTTTGTGTTTGGTTGAAAACAAAGTTTTTAGCAAGCATTGTCCAGGATGGATTATTGATGAAGATTTTTTGTTATTGGTGAAAATTTATCGATAAACGTAATCTGTCATAATAAGCCAAACAAAACAGGATTTAAAATAACGCAAAATATGGGCTTTGAACATATTTGGTAGGAGAAGGATGAAAGATAAAGTTCAACTTACGCAAACTTATTCAATGTAAGCTTTGAATCGCAAAGTAGGTCATTGGTGGCAATGTGATAATATTATGAATCCTAAAATTTAAGGGTTTGGATAAGGCATTTTAGATTAGTGTGAGAAAATTATTTTGTGTAATTAGTCTATGTATCGATTTTGAAATATGTGAATTAATTTGATAAGTTTGTTTTGTACTTTGAAATTTTGGACATTAGTTTGTTGTAATTTTGTATTAGACATTTTAATGTTTTAAGAAATTGATAAGATTTGTAATTTTTAGTTTATGTAATGGGTTTATGTTTTGGTTATGAGTTATGCAATTTGATAATTATGTTGTATGGATTATAGGTGAGATTTTGAATTTGTAATTTTTTTTTGGCATGTCATAATATCAAAATCCTAAGAGTTGAAGATTATGTTAAGGCATTTGCGACAATAGATGAGAATCAAAAGCTGAAAATATGACTTAGGAAAGTGTGGGAAACTATTTTGTGCAATGAATTTATATTTTGATTTTGGAATATGTCTACGATCTTGACTAGCTTGTATTGTATTATTAAAAATTGGATATTAGGTTGTTGTAATTTTTTAATATACGTTTCAAAGTTACAAATTGATAAGATTTGTTGATGGTTCTAATTTCATTGTATTACAGAACATAAGTCATGATTGATTATATTTGATGTGATTGTATATATTTTGTTAAACATGGTCGTAGTTGGTTTTGTTTGAATTTAGTTTATGAAATGGATTTATGTTTTGGTTTTGATTTATGGAATTTGATATTCTATAAATATGATGTATTGGGCAACATAATCCATGGTGGATTATAGATGAGATTATTGAGTTTGAGATTGACACGACATGAGAAATTTAATAGCTGGTTGCTCAAAATTTAATATTATAAGATTACATGAAAGGATGGTAAGTGTTAGTACATGTAAAACATAGTTGAAGTTTTAACATATACTCAATATTTAGTTTTATTAGTATTATCCTATATTTAATTCTATATAATTTGTCAAAGGTAGTTACGAGTTACAACATAGACTTCAAATATATGCTCTTCGTTCACGAGCAACGAATGTTGCTTCATGGGTTTCCATTTTGTACTAGAATTATATTGGAGAGTTGACTCTGATAATTGTGGATAAGCCAGCTGTATTTTTGGAATCGCTGGAAATTTTTAGGTTCTTTTGACATGAATTATGGAATGAGGCAATTGTATTCTGTTTCAGTTGATTGTTGCAAGGCTTGCAAGGCGTCATCATTGGCTTTGCTTTGTCAAAGTTTGTATAAAATAGCAATGACACAATTTGTTTAAGAAATGTATGTCAGAAGTCGTGTGTTCGCATTTTTGTCTTATGTTAAGTATGGATACGAAATTATGATTTTTTTGTCTCATTGCTTCAACCAATTCATAAGAACGTGGCATTTTTGACCAATATGAAGATCCGAATAATTTTAATAAATTTGTGGTTTCTTTAAATACCCATTCATCTAAAATTGGTCCAGCTTGACACAAATCACCGCATGTAATTACATCCAATTCTCCGAAGTGTTGAGAAGGGACGTGTTTGATTGGTTGTAGTCTTTGATCTGCAAATTGCAAATGAGTGAAATTTCATCAAAAACTACTAGTTGTAATTGTGAATAGAATGTTGATAATGTGTCCAACTTATCTGATGACAATGAAGTTAGTGTTTTTGTGTTGATTGGCAGGTGCAATGCAGAATGTATTGTTGTTCCGCCGATATTGAAAGCTGGTTTTCTTGTGTAAGCCATAAGTAATGCCTTTGGCAATGTGATATTTGTATTTATTTGTTTATGGTAGTGCCTTAGTAAACATTGTACAATCAAAAGTAGTGTGAATGTTTTTCCTGTTCCAACTCCTCCTGTGAGAAAAAGATGGAGAAGCACTGTCTTCATCAAGGCCTTCGGTAAAAATCAAAGGGTGAGGTAAAGTAGGAGCAGTAGTAGTACATTTTTCTTGATGCTAGGAACATAAAGTACATCCTTGACATACTTTTGATCTCCATTAGGCAAAACAAGAGCAATATCACCAATACCTTTGATCAAATGTGATGTGTCTCCTGCACATTGAACTTGGCTTCCATCATTAATTGCCTTCAAGCTTGTGAAAACTTCACGTTGATAGGACATATGATTAGTGGCTCCACTATCCATGAACCACTCAAAACTTGGTTTCTTAGAAACCATAAAAGCATAATCTTTATGAATAAGATTTTCTTGCTCCTCCACTTGTGGCTCCAAAGATGCTAAGGTAACCGTATTAGGTTCTTCATGATCTTCAATAGATGGCTCACGCTTTGCTTTCTCTATTCTTTTCCTACAATATTTGATGGTATGTCTCTCTTTGTGACAATAGAAACATATCATCTTCCTTTTGAACTTTGAAAAGTTATCTTCATCTTCTGTAGAGGATGTAGAAGAAGAAATACCTTTTGACTTTCCCTTTGAGAAAAAAGCTTGATCTTGTGGCTCTTCAATCGCAAAATTGAATTGAGTTTGCTCTTCTTGTAGAAGTAGTCCAACAAGATCATTAAAAAATTAGTTTGATCCTTGTTTTATGGCATGCTGGCGTGCTACCCTTTTGCCATCTCCAAGAGCTAAAATTTTAACTATTCCAAGCTTTGATTGTCGTTAACTTTCTTATTACAACTCGAATTAAAGTGGTGTAAAAATCAAAAGTGTGTTAAATTTTGTTTAGAATATGGTGGAATAATCAAATCAATCTATTGGAAATACTTAGTAGAACTAAAGTTTCCTAAATAATATTGACTAGATATTAACCTACCCATTGTTATTTATTCACAACCCTTATATCCACTACTTACTATTCTCTATCTTCAATGCAAGAAGACCCTACCTAATGATGTTATGGCTTAAATATATTTGTCTAAAAATTTGTTGTACTCATGTTTAAATTGTTTTACTAGATGACTGAAATAATAAATGCTTATCTCAACACTCTAATCCTCACTCTAATCTAGCATGGCATAACTTCATTTTGGTAGCATGCCATTTGCTACAAAAATATGTGATCCATGTCAAAAGAAAACTCGCAAAACTCGCAGATGATTTACTCGTAGTTTGTCAAAACCCCTGATTCATCTTAGATTTCTCCTGAATCTGATTCACTTCCTTGCTTACTGATTGCAATCACCTAAGCTTTGATACCAAATTAAGAATATATGACCAAAATATCAAAATTCTTATTTTAAATTACGACATTGATATCTTCGAATTTTCTGCAACACCCCAAGTTTGTGAGATATTTCTACTGCATAATTGCCAAGAAAATGGATTTGCAACAATGTGATATGTTTAGGTAATGTAGTCAGAGATGTAAGTATCAATTTGATGCTCGTCACCTTAGTAATTCACATTTCTGGCCCTAGACAATAGCAACCTTACAAAACATATAAGGTCTACATTGTCTTTTGAATTAGCTCGACATTTGTCTCATAACAAAGCATAATGTAACCCATCGTACTAGAAGTCTTCAAGAAATTCGGCAAGTTGGCTAACTATTTTACATCATCAATCTCCTGACGTATGTTCTATCTTGGGCTACCATCACGAGAGCATGCGTAGTCTTAAGTTGTATAGTATCAAGTGTTGTGCTAAATTACAAACCAGTCTTTGCAAACAGAAAAAAAAAATGATTCCAAACATGACCAAGCAGCACTTGGGCAAACAAAACAGCAGCCATCAGCACTCGTCCCACCAACCTATACTCCAATCTTTCTGAGCTTTCTGGAATTATGAATGATGTTGGCAATATGACATCCTTGGTAAGTATATTGGTGAGGGGAGTGTGTTTTTGGGGGAGTTTTGGGCTAAATCTCTTCGTTTTGAGCAATGTCAGATGGCATACTTTACTCTGGTGTAGGTGTTCGTGTTTTAAAACTATTTAGGCCACTTTTTAGGGATTTATGACATTTGCAAGTCTTTTTGTAGGGCATTGGCTGAGAGTGAGTGTGTGAGTGTGTGTGTGTGTGTGTGTGTGTGAGAGAGAGAGATGATTGACACAAATGGCAACCGCTATGGTAGTTCTGATACTAGAAACTCGCACAATCATTTTTGCAGCCAAGAGTTCTTCAGCACCTTGACCAAGCTGAGGGCTCATCTCATCAGCAGCACTGGCTGCCACTTTGTTGGCATATGGGGCTACCACATACAGAGACAGGTAACAGTGCACGATTGACACTTATGGAGATGGAGGGGTCCTGCAGCAGTAGCTTCCAGATAGGTGTAAGTATAGCTTCACAATCCTGTTTTTTCTGATAACTCCAAGTGCCAAATCAAGTTAACATTGCAATGAGGTTATACCAGACCACAACCATGCAGTAAAAACCTTCAATTCTGATCACATCATACGTACTATACTGAAATATTGAACAATGCTGACGCTGACTTAAGCAGAGAATGAAATGGATGAATGAAACTTAACACAGTAATAGTATCATGAATACAAATTTGAAATATACAATTCTATCTCTATGAAAGATGAATGCCAAAGGATTGATGTGGTGGCATAGTAAATAAAACTACAAACAACTGCAACTTATTTAGCCTGTACTACTAAATTATGTGATGAGTATTTGATGTTGAAACACGACATCAAAATAGAATCATTAATGTTTCAACAGAGGAAAATCTTTTCACTACTTTATTGCATATGAACTAAGAAAGCTTGCTTAGAGAAGGATCACGATCTTAAAATATTCCATCTCTAATAATGACTGAGATTCACTCCTGGGCATTACTGGCTATTCAAGTGGAAACTATGATCAAAGATGAACTAACATGTTTTAACTACCATATTGGGCCATAAGGTGCAACAAAGAACTTCAAGGTTGTAAACGAGATACTTATATAATCACGGTCACTAGTATTGTTGAATAAAATGGCTCAGATAAATTGTAGCATTATTGAGGTACACTCAATATAAACTTCACATCAATGGTAAATCCAAATATGTGGCTCAGGCCCCTGAAGGCTGGAAAATTTGAACAGTCTTGGCTGTTAAATATCAAAATCCTGTATTTTTCTTTTTGCCGGCATCTAGCTTACCATAAACCTTTACAAGGTGGAATTTCATGCTCGAGTCAAAGCTTGTGCTTAATTCCGTCATGGTTAGCTGATTGTGGAGCACCTTTTCTCACAGCTCATCCTAGAAACAAGACACAAGAAACAAGCACACAATTACATTCTAGGGTTAATGATTTGGAGGAACTTGACCGATCAATAATGCATTGAATGCTGAAAGGTGACGTGCTTAAACAGTAGGCAATGAGAGCTTCTTCAGTAACTATTCAAAGAAGTGCACCAAGCAAAAAAAAAGATCACTCACATGATAATCATCGTCGTCATCATCATACTGAAACCAAAGCAATGGAAAGTTAGTTCATACTTATGAGCTTCAAATATTACTGTTAACTTTATACTGGACGAACATCAAACCATGAAGCCATGAAACACCTTACAGGCACTTTACAAGCTAGCAATTTGTGCTCTACATTTGTAATTGCTACAAAACCAGGAGTTTCATCCTAAGAGATTCAAGAGACTCAAGTACAGAGAAAAGGAAAAGCTGTCTTTTAAGAGGCTTGCAGAAATGCTATCTTTGCAAGTGATTGGTACATCTCATCCACAGAATCTGTGAACCGTGGAGTTCACCACGGTTCTGAGACAAGCATCAAACCATGAAGCCATGAAACACCTTACAGGCGCTTTAGAAGCTAGCAATTCGTGCTCTACATTTGTAATTGC
Source organism: Diphasiastrum complanatum (assembly GCA_029204225.1). NCBI lineage: Eukaryota > Viridiplantae > Streptophyta > Lycopodiopsida > Lycopodiales > Lycopodiaceae > Diphasiastrum > Diphasiastrum complanatum. The sequence goes on from CM055095.1 coordinate 36,624,843, forward strand.
TACAAAACCAGGAGTTTCATCCTAAGAGATTCAAGAGACTCAAGTACAGAGAAAAGGAAAAGCTGTCTTTTAAGAGGCTTGCAGAAATGCTTTCTTTGCAAGTGATTGGTACATCTCATTCACAGAATCTGTGAACCGTGGACGGTTCACCACGGATCTGAGAACTGTACAGTGAACCGTACGGTTCACAAAAATTGGTTCCCAGAACCGTGGTGAACCGTGGTAGTTAATAAATTAATTTTTTTTTTTTTTTTTACTTCCATGAGTGCCAAAAACAGTGAAATGAGGGCCAAAAACAGTGAATGCCAAAAACAGTGAGTGCCATGAGTACCAAAACAATAGCGAAATGAGTGCCAAAAACAGGCAAATGAGGGCCAAAAACAGTGAAATGAGGGCCAAAAATCCGTGGGAGGGGTGGTTTTGGGGGGAAAAGGGTAAAAAAAATTGATTAATTAATAAATTAATTAATTTCAAGAACTGTACCATGGTTCGTGAATCATAGTACGGTTCACCCCACGGTTCCCAGGCCCACAGTTCTGAGAACCGAGGGTTCTATGGTACATCTTTTTAGATCCATGCATAGAACATAGCAGATTTTTGATATAATAATTAGGTATTCAATGGTAAAAACATACCAACTAGAAAGGGTGTTGTGCCCAGAATTAAGCCCAAAACTGCTCGAAGAACTTATTACGAAGTCAGACTTCAAGAAAGCATAAAGTTTCCATATCTTTCTTAGTGAGATCAGAATAAATCAGAATTTGCAAATTCAATCTGAGAAGTCAGTAACATCACTAAGTAAAGCTTAGAACAAAATATACATGCAAGCATAAGAAGCCAAAAGGAAATAAAAAACCTAACCAGCAGGTACTACGTTTGGTTTCATGGTAGAGCCAAACATAAGTGCTCTGTGGCTTCTCAGAGAGTCCAGACTCTCTTGGGTGACCCCTGGCGTGCACGCCAGCCAGAGAACCGCGTGCGGGCAATATCCCCATGGCGGTAGATTAAGGGTCCAGTGCTGACCAAGAAGTAAGGCAACCAACAAAAAAAACTAAAAGAAGAAAGGGACTAAAATCATCCCCATGAAATTTAATTCATAACCAAGAGTAAACCATAAATACATGATACAGAACTAACAGAAACCAGGCAGCTTCCTTAGCACCCCACTTGTTCGAATTCTACAATTAATCATCTTGAGCATACCAAAAGATGAGATAGCAAAGTAAAAAACATTACTCTCTAAAATAATTCAATCTTTTTCCATGATTCTCTTGAAATAGTAACCATGAGGGAGTAGGAAAAAGTTGAACCACAGCCGGTTGAGAAAAGTATCTCTACTAGTACAAACAAGAAAATTACAAGATTTAAGAAGTAATACTCCATATTTCACATAAATAGATATGTTTGAAGAAATATGAGGTATGCAGCTTATGTTGATGTTACTGTATTCTGAATGCAAACTTTATCAAAAGTATAAACCTCTCTCACGATTACAGACCACCATGCTAGCTCGGTTGATTCGAGCGAAGCCTTCTGTTCCACATGAGATTCTTCTGGCCGAGTTTGAGTTCCACCTATACAGATCGAGGCAGCTCTTCAGCTCGTCACCTATATACAGAGGATATAGGCGTTACCAGAGATAGACAGGTGATACATACAAGTTGCACTATCCTCTTCACAATGTCTTCACGATCAGGGCTACAGGTTATTATGGTTTTCTCAGGCCTCCCACCTTCTGCTTACGTCATTTGGCATCTCCATTACAGAGCTCCCCTCAGGCACACATCACTATATCAGACGCTTCCTCTATTGCACATATCTAGAGCGGACTTGGCGTAACCAATTAGGGGTTAAGCCAGCTTTCTACCGGACTAATTTCTTGGAGCTAGATGCATCAAGGACCCCGGTCATGCCACACTACTTGGACTCGGGACTGTCACATTGTCTCAGATTCACATTGGGGCAACTCAGGGTGTCCTCTCATCAGCTAGCTATTGAGATTGGGAGGTTCCATGGTACTCCCAGAGAGGAGCGGATTTGCCAGTTATGTTCTCTAGGTGAGGTGGAGTCTGAGGAGCACTTTATCTTTAGGTGCCCTGTATATTATGAGGTCAGAGGGCGAGGGATGCCTACCACTATACGCTCTCTCATAGCTTATGAGGACCCACGGTGTGTCGCTCTGATGGTACGCGAGATGTCCATACTACAGAGAGACCTATACGAGACACCCCAGCATTTTACCTCACAGCCATTGATTACCTCATTCTTTACTAGGGGGAGATCACGTGATTTAGTGATTGAGGATGAGGATTATGATTATGACTACGATGACGATGATACCGCTCTCATTCTCATAGAGATCAGAGACAGTGTACTTCCCACCATCATGTTACTACCAGGATTACCAGACATCCTACACAGAGGCATACCACTACTACTATTACACATGCATGTGCTCATGCTCACAGACGATGCCGGCAGGCTCCAGCGCTTTCCCATTTTGTGGCTCGCATTACATCTTTTTAGCATCAGCACAGCAGCCGCAGCACAACCTTGACATCTTACCATAGATACATATGATTATCATGCGCACACTCTCGCATATATGTCTATTTTAGTTTGCACTAGATGTTTCTCTTTATTACAGTTTGGAGACGTTTTTATATGCCCCCATGGTTACCACACACTTGACATGTACTTCATTAGTCTTATATGCCTTTTGGTATGGAAAAGACATTAATAAAGCTTTCTTTCTTTCTTTCTTTCTCTCTCTCTCTCTCTCTCTCTCTCTCTCTCTCTCTCTCTCTCTCTCTCTCTCTCTCTCTCTCTCTCTCTCTCTCTCTCTCTCTCTCTCTCTCTCTCTCTCTCTCTCTCTCTCTCTCTCTCGCACGCGCGCAATGGCGCCCTGCGCGCACACCTTCTCCTCTCTCCCTCTCGCGATGGCACCCTGCAGCAATGGCACGTTGCTGTTGCTGCCGGATGTACATCGTTGTTGCTGCTTGCTGCTACTGCTCGCTGCTGCTGCTAGCATGCTATCCCCTCCTTTATGTACCCTCCTTTGCTGTCCCTCCATCGTTGTCCCTCCCTCTCTCTTCTGGCCCATTGTTGTACCTTCCTACATTGATGGCCTCCACTGTTGTACCTTTCTTGCCCTGCCATTATGGCTGATTGGCAATCAGTGAATCGGAAGGGGAAGAAGAAAACCCCTCCCCCTTCTCCCTTTGTTTTTTCAGCCATCCCTACTACGGCTTCAAATCCCTTTACCTTGACTAAACTCCCTCCCCCTCCTACCTCCCCTCATAGACCCTCCTCCCCTTTGCCCCTACCCTCCACTCCCGCAACCTCTACCTCATCTCCTACTGCCACTACCCCTTCTACTCTTTCTTCCTCCTCTCCTTCTTTCACCCCTTCCTCTTCATCCCCTCTGTCTCGGCCTCTTTCAGCTGATTTTTCATCTGGTTTCGCTCGCTTTATTGAGTCTCTTCAAGAGACCAATGTGTCCTTGCTTGCCTTAATCAAGTAACAAGCATTCCAAATCTCCACTCTGGAGAATACGGTTTTGGTCCTCCAGGGCAAAGTTGGCATTCTTGAGGTTGATGTTACTTACCTCAAGAATGAATTGGAATCAAATGAGGAAGAAGAAGAAGTCGGCAATGCAGATTCAAAAGACATGGCAAAGCAGCTTCAAGAGCGGGTTCACTCCTTGGAGCAACAATTTCAGCAATCGAAGAGTTCTTGGGACGACATGCTCAAGGGATCTAAGCAGGTTATTTCTGAATCTATTCAAGAACATCAAAAGAGGGATCTCAACGCCCTCAATGTCAGACTTAGGGGAGCTTCTTTTGCGGGAAAGGACCTCGTGGCTGAGGCAAATGCTTTCATTCACTCCATCTTTGGTCTCAAAGATGATGTCATATCTGCTGCTTGGGTGGGTAAGCTCCAATCCACGACAATGTTTCTGCGTTTCAAGGATGCTTTGTTTCGTCAAAAGGTTCTACGTAAAAGAGGCTGCCTGAAAGGATCTACTATTTTTATGGATGAAGACTTGACACCCATGCAATGGACTGAGAGAAAGAAAATTATTGCAGATGCTAAGGCCAACGGTTTACGGGCTCTCTTTCGAGACGGACGCCCGGTCTTGGTTAAAATTGCAGAACTTAAAATTTCAAATTCGTCTCCCTTTCCTACGTGAGAGATGTTTGAGTTACAGTCATTTATTTCCTCTCTTGCGTGAGAGATGAGCTTTTTGTTTACAGAGCAAATTACGTTTTAATTTAGTTTCCTGTTGACGGCATTGTTCTGTCTGAGTTCCATTTCTTATGATGTACTCCTTTGGTCTTATATGCCTTATGGCATAGAAAAGATGTTAATGAACTTTGTTCTTCTTCTGAGCAGATCTGGAGTACTATTGGGGTTAAGCAGGGATGCTCTCTCTCACCAGTTCTCTTTGGATTATATATTGACGAGCTGGAGCAGGTCATCTCTCAGTGTGGTGGGGACGGTTGTCAGCTTGGAGACATTCTGATTGCCATCCTTCTCTATGCAGATGATGTGGTACTAGTCTCCCGTACCAGAGAGGGATTACAGAGACAGTTGGACTGCGTACACACCTTTTGTACTCAGTGGGGTTTAGGGGTGAACCTCTCGAAGACCAAAGTTGTGGTCTTCAATACCTCTCGAGCCTTTTTGCAGCGCCAGGAGCTTACCTTTGACGGACAGTCCCTGGAGGTGGTCTCTTGATACACTTACCTGGGTGTGCTCTTCTCTGGTCCTACCTTCAATATGAGACGAGCGGCTACTTCTAGACTTGGGAAGGGCCACTCTTCCCTAGTCCAGTTGGAGAGATTCTGCTTTCGTAAGTCTATTCGAGATGCCCCGAGTAAGTGCAGACTGTTTGACACCATCGTCACCCCCTCAGCATTGTATGCGGCAGAGATATGGTGTACAGGACTATCATCTTCACATCGGTCCAGCATTTCACGCTTACAGACCACCATGTTACCTCGCATGATTTGAGCGAAGCCCTCGACTCCACATGAGATCATCCTTGCAGAGTTTGCCACCCCCCCTATTCCGATTGAGGCAGCCTTCCAGCTCATCACGTACATCCAGAGAGCTCAGGCACTTCCTGATACAGAGAAGCGGTATACGCGGATTGCACTCATGTCCTCTCGTCACCTTCGGACTCAGGGATACAGGCTATCATGGCTCTCTCAGGCATCACTTCCTCATGGAAGTATTTGGTATCACTATCACTGATCTCCCTTTGGGTACACACTAGTACATTAGACGCTTTTTATACATAACATATCTCGACCGTTTGGCGACATCAGCTGGGGGTTAAGCCTGACTACTACCGGACTAACTTTTTGGAGCAGGATGCCACTGGTCTTCCAATCTATTTGTCCTCTGGGCTATCACATGATCTCCGTTTCACTTTGGGACAGTTTAGAGTCTCCTCACATCAGTTGGCTATTGAGACAGGCAGATTCCAGGGTACACCACGAGAGGAGAGACTATGCCTGCTATGTCCCCTACATGAGATAGAGTCCGAGGAGCATTTCATCTTCAGATGCCCCATATATTATGAGATTAGAGGGAGATATCATTGTCTATTCCGTGACATGCCTACTACACTCAGAGCACTGATTGGATATGAGGACTCTCGTTGTGTCGCACTTATGCTACGAGAGATGGTCTTGTTGTGCAAGGATATGTACTAGTCAGCTCACCAGCCACATCCTAGCTCTCAGGCTCAGATTACATCCTTCTTCACCAGGAGACGGACACGGTCTGATGACGATGACGATGACGATGACAATTACATACCACCTCACCGATGTCAGAGACAGTGTATCACTCATAGTCATGCAGCCTTGTTATGAGAGCACACAGTTCTCACCTTGTTATGAGAGCACACAGTTCTCACCCCTCCTAGGAGACGTCAGCGACGGCCCATATTACCTCTTGATACAACCCGTATCACCTCTTTTTTCAGCAGCAGCACTATATGATATTACTCTACTCCTAGCAGATATTTTGCTCCCCCTTATGGACAGTTGGCAGTTTGTAGTTTGAAGTCATATTACTTGTTACAGCTTTCTCGATGGTGTATTGTTTTTACTTATAGATGTACTTCTTGTAAATACAGAAATGGCTAAGTCACCGGCCTGTGGTGACCTTTGTATCAGAAATGTAAATAAAGTTATTAATGATGTTTCTGAGCCTCAGAGTCGCATGTTGCTTGGGGTATAGGGTATTGGGTCATTAATTCGGAGTGGCTGGACTGACCTCCTAAAAAGTAGGAGAGTTGACTAGTCAGCATGACACATGTCATATGCTCACTGGGACACTTGGTCCAGTGAATGAGTGACACATGTTAGGGTTGACCGGTCAAACATGACACGTGTCACATGCCCACTGGGACATTTGGTCCAATGGATGAGTGACACATGTCAGCCTACTCACTTGCCTATGTGTCAGGGTATTGCCAAGTGGCAAGTGGCGACTGTGCATGGAGTTGGCCATGTGTCGAGATTTAGGAAGGGTCAAGGTTAAGGGGTGCTTGAGGATTTTGGATAAGTGAGCCTGGAGAGAGGCATTCCTCATCATAATCTATGCAGCAAAGGCTGGGAGGAGACAAGGCAGCCAGCTCCATCTTGTGTTAGAAGTAATTTGATGCTTGTATGTGCAAGAAATTAGCAAGGTTTGAAGAGAAGATCAGAGTGGGAGTCTGACATTACTCATTTCTAGTTTTTTCTTGGAGACGTTTATATGCGCTCCCATGGTTTTCACATACTTGACATGTACTCCTTTTGGTCTTATATGCCTTTTGGCATGGAAAAGACATTAATAAAGCTCTCTCTCTCTCTCTCTCTCTCTCTCTCTCTCTCTCTCTCTCTCTCTCTCTCTCTCTCTCTCTGATGGTGCCTAGCTAGCCATCCTTGCTTGCCTATCCTTCAGATCTGCAAAATGCCTCATCGAAAAGGGGTTATTTTCTATCCATCTTCTATTTCCATCATTGCCTCAGCCTCACAAACAGATCCAACTTCCCCTTCTACTTCTATGCCCGTTGCAATTCCTATCTCTCCATCAAATCCTATTACCAACAATGAAACTATTGTAGCTATTCCCTTGACTCCAAACACTCCAGACATTCCAGAAGCACCTACTTCTCTCCCCACATATACCTTAGTTCGTCTTCTTCGTGAAGATCAACTCCGTCTATTTGAATACCTTAACAATCATAGAGAGAAACTTGTTCCCATGATTCTCTACTTCTCGTTGTGCAATCGCACCTTCAGAAGCTAGACACTTCCATTGAATCACTCAAGAAGGAAGTTGCAGTTATCAAAAGTGAAAATTCTTCCCAAATCGCTACTTCAGAAAAGATCCAGCAGCTCGAAAATCATGTGGAACAGCACCATACAACTGTCCAATCATGGGCAGATGTACTTAAAGGTTCATCTACAGCTATCTCTCCACTTTCGCCATCACCTTCGTTTATCTCAGCCACGTTCAACGAGGGCCGTTTGCGAGAACACAAGCTCTCAATGTCCGTGTTAGAGGTATCCCGAACTCCCGAAATGCTGTACAAGAAGCTGAAAACTTTTTGGAAGGAAATCTTCAGCACCATAGCAAAGGTATGGAAACCGCCTGGCGACCTAAGAAGGACCCAAATACTCTTGTCATCCGCTTCACGTCAGTGTCTCACCGGCGCGAAGTTTTAGGGAAAGATCTAAATTGCGTGATACCAAAATCTATTTGGACGGAGATCTTACTTTCATCCAAGTCCAAGAACGTAAGAAAGCAAGACAAGAAGCTCTATAACTGGCAAACAGCTTATCTATCGTGACGACATTATCAGATTTTTGGATCGTAAGCCTATAGTTAATGAGAGTCTTAATTCTGAGATAGAGTTTGAATTAGAGAAATGAAGAGATGTCCAGTTGAGCATGTAAATGGTACACGTACCATATAATCCTGGTTATATCACTCTCTTCTTAGTTAGTTTGGTTTTACTTTGTTTGTTTTAGACGGCACTAATCCGTCTTGTTTCCATCTTATCTGATGTACTTGCTCGTCTTATACACCTTTCGGCATGGAAAAGACAATAAAGCTTTCTCTCTCTCTCTCTCTCTCTCTCTCTCTCTCTCTCTCTCTCTCTCTCTCTCTCTCTCTCTCACTCTCTCTCTCTCTCTCTCTCTCTCTCTCTCTCTCTCTCTCTCTCTCTCTCTCTCTATATATATATATATATATATAATAATAAAAAAATTAATAGCATTTCGAACAGCATTCCGCTGTCTGAAAGGCTCCCGTTCCGGAGCGATTCTGGAGTGAGCGTTCCGGAACAGGATGCAAGCATGTTAAAATTTTGAATAGGCCAAAAAAGAAGCCAAGGCTTTTCATGACTTTACAGCACAATAAACCTATAGAAGCTGAAGATATCAAACAGCTCGTAATAGGAGATCTTTAAAATTCAGGACTGGATTTTAAATTTAGGAGGAATGAAGAGGATAAGAAAAGGCATGATGTTTTTCTTAGGACATTATGTGATTGACTGAATTAGGCATTTCAAATGTCAAATTTGTCTTCTTATCTAATCTGTAACCCAAAGATGAGATGATCACAACAGCAGATCCACCTCGAGGAGGGACAGAGAACCTATCAATCCTCTACTAGACCATCAACAACAACAGATTAGATACATTCCACAACTGATTTGAATCTGGAAATTATGAGCTCAAAACATTCATGATCTTTGATACATACCCCATGCCTGTATTTTTTCTTCATACGATCCCTGATACGAGCCTTGTGACTTTGATGGTCATCATAATCTCTTGATCCCTTCCGACGATCCCTCTCAGCCCTTGCTGCTGCTGCGTGACGCTGAAATGTACAGAAAGAAGGCTTGATATGTGGATTATAGTGCTTAAGAAGATGAAGTGCAATTCCAACCTCAAAGTTCTAGTAAGATTGCATAGATTTAGAAATTATCAGCAGGTCTTCAAAATCTTAAACGTGAATTGTACACACACAGCCAGTATGTTGACACAAGGTATATTAATGAACTTTCTACAAGCGGCAAACATGTAGAAGTAAGACAAAGTTTGCTTTTCACAGTATTTTAGCTCACCTCGTCTTCCTCCTGTCTTCTTTTTTCAGATTCTTCAAAGGCTTCTTTCTCCACCTATATTGCAAGAACGATATGCAAATTGTGTGTTATATAGCATCAACAAGATGACAGATACATATCTGGACGTATAGTTTTTCGCATAACTAGCATCTAGGTGACTGTTAGGATGTCATTAAACCTCCCTTACATCTCTGTTGACTCCCCACGTTTCCTCGGCCATTTGCTTAGCATAGGCAGGGTCGTCACAAATCAGAATGTTGTCAAAGAGACTACCTGCCTTCACCTACAATGCCAATCACCACGTAATACATGACAAAACAAATGCAAATTAGCATGTGTGGTAGAAATTAAAAAGCCAGAAACGAGCTTCTTTTACATGCTTTCCACATGTGTCCAGTACGGCATGCTTCTTCAAAAATCAGGCCAAAACTTTGAAACAGATTTTACAAAATCGATGATCACTAGAATATACATGATAATTCTAACTAGAGTAACACTAATTCAAGCCTGAAGCCTGAGGAGAAAGGTATTTCTACCTGCCAAAGCTCAATGCCAAAGTATTTAAGAGCAGGAAAAACATAAAGGTCTGGATCATCTTCAAATTCTGTCCAGCATAATCCAAAAATTTTCAAGTCAAATGCAATTTCTAGCAGAAGATTCACTCAGGCTCCAGAATACCATAGCAGTCCTCACAGTTAAAACCATGTGGCATTGTAGTTTTTATTGCAGCATGCCAAGTTTGGACTTTACTTAATAGCATTAGATATGGATGATGATTTTACCTGGGTTATCGATCCATTGCAATTTCCACTTCCCCTTGTATGCAGGATTCTTAATTTTCTGTTGCAAAATGTAAAACTTAATAATTATATGACCCAGTTAAACATTTAACACTTTTGACATTAGATAAAAAGTCATCAAGTATCAAAGGGATCTTTACCTTAGGTTTCCAAGGTCCTTTGTATGCCGGATTGGGAACTTTTGGTGGTCTCCACTCTCCATCTTCATCTTCATCCCAATCATCAGGCTACAAGAAACAAATAGAAATTAAGAAGATACACCCTGAATTAATACTATAGTTATATTTTTTTAGTTCTGACTATAACTCAAATACACAATTTGCACGCACCAAGCATAACAGCAATCCTTCCTATTTCATACACAAATTTGCTTTGACCAGTGACTGGAATGTCCATAGCTCACCTTTGTTGCATCGGGATCTGGAATCTCAGCTAGTGTTGAGTCATAATCCTGCAATGATAGAATGGAAGTAATATAGTTCAAGGAGAGAGAGAGACACACGACAAAAGGTACAAACTACACTAAATGATGGCCTTGTATTCAAATTACTCTATAGAGGGACACGTTGCAATCTTTAGACAGCACAATGGACCACATGTGCTTCCAAATTGAAAACCTAAGGCATATCATAGCAAGGATCAACAAAGTGAAAGGTGCACATGAAGGGGAGAAAATTTTAATCAAAGAGTAGAGCAGCCAATGAAGGAGACGGTCTTACAGCTGGTTTCTTATCATTTGGATCTATGATATACTCTCTGTCATCCCAATCTTCAGGCTGCAAAATGAGCTAAAGAGTTCAATTGACTGAAAGTTAACCAGCAAGTATGGATCTATGCAAATCCCAGAATATGCAAACCAACGTACTGTTGACTGCTTGACATTAAAAAATAAGACAACTTTCTTCAGACTAATGTGACTGATTTGAAATAGAAGAAAGTTCATGCGTGCTGAAATAAGTGTCAGCATTACACTCAGAATATTGATTATACTTAGCATGACCTTTTTAGTTTCAGTGGGTTTGATCTTTCTAGGTGGCAACAGTTCCCAGTCAGAATACAAGCTGCCCGATTCCCGCTCTCTGTTGTCAACTAATATGCTATAGCTGGCATCAGGCCGGATGATAAATGTATAAACGTGAGTAAGTTGGTCATTTTCGCACTGTACTTCTTTTGTGATGGGATAATTCTGGCTCTTGTATTGTAAAATGGCATGTATTTTCTTGGTTTGGGTTCCACAGATGTCAGGACCAAACATGATGCTGCAATAAAGCAAGTAAGAAACGTGTAATTAAATTTGTGTGTCAATTCTCTATTGAGAGACCACCCTAAGCTACCAACTGATAGAACAACATAAAAAACAACCTCTTCTTTCTTGTGAAATTACTTCCAATGGAAATTCTGGCCTCGAATGAACAGCCTTTCACCACTAATCAGAAATCAATGAAACGTGAGAGTTTACAAGGGAGCTGAGTGTTACCTGTAAGGCGTATCACCACTAAACTTCTTCTGGTTCACATAACCACTCAAAAGCTTCACATATCCACCACCACATTCAATCTTCTGCTCATGTTTGACTGAGTATTGAATTACAAGTGTTCTATTTTTGTTGCTAAATTCAGGAAATTGTGCTGATATGGCAAAATAACGAGCATCCGGATATGTTTGGATTCCTTTCATCAACACCAGTCACCAAGAAACACGGGAATACAAAACAAGTAAATTCGCTGTAGCTTCCCGAACCAAGCACTAGGAAAGATGATATCGACAAAAGTAAATAAAAACACATATCATAACCTATTAACCAGAAAGGAGCATAAAGCAGCCGTGAGTCGTTACAAAAGGGGTCATATGAATGAAAGTTAGAACCTTTGTCATCGGGATCTCCATGCCATTGGCCTGCAGTGTGCAACCAATTTCCTGCTAAACCTGCTGACCTTTTCCAGTCTGATTTCACCCAGTGGATCTCCCATCCATCTGTAGAAATGATGCCCATTTTCAGCAGCCACTAAGTAGAATTAACTGTGGTATCAGTTAGCATATAGCAGTATAACCCAATTACGTCTGCTTTTGAAACCCGTGCAACAGTCCCGGTACGATTGAAGACTAGAATTTCGCAACGTTTTCCCGGAGATCCTTCAATGTGTAACTAATTGCCATCCTACAGACCAATGAAGAATAGAGGTTTCTGGCTGTGTACGAGGATTCTCGTATGATCAAGTAGATAGATACAGAAAGTGATCGTGTAGATAGAAGGGAAAATGTCAGCCATAAAAAAATTTCCAAAGCTTTCATTTTATCGAGTATAAGATTGCAAGGATGAGAACCAAATCATAGTACAGATCTTACTGACGCGTATAAAGTTAAAACTTCGACGCGTTACACTAACAAAATCAAACAAGGACACTGGAAATCAAAAGCAATAAATTATCTACAGTAGTGTTGACTTACAATAAGTAGCCTTAACTCAAAGCCCTAACAAAAACTCTTTCAAGGCTAAGCCGAATATTGCCTGCAAAAAATGAGATGCTGTTTGTTTACCTTCAAATCGCTCCTCAAAAAAAACCTCCGCTGAAGAGATGGCAGCGAAGCTTATGAGAAGAGAAAATAGCAGCACCCGATGCTGCATTGCTGTGCGACCACTCTTTTCAGACCTCCTCACTGCCACACACACACACACACACAGAATCTGAAAACTGTAAAGCACGACCCCTAATGATGACGATGATCCGCAAAACTCAAAAGCAACCAAGACTTTTGCCAAAAGCGAAGCGCCTCCTGTTGCTAGGCAGCAGCAGCAGCAGAAGGCCTACCTCAAAGGGCTCGTTCCGATCAGCTGAGAGACGCTGATCCCGTAGGCATTGCAGCAGATGATGGGTCGATCGATGGATGGATCGCGAGACACAAAAACAAAAAGCGAGATGGACGAGATAGAGATGTGGATGGAGCGCCCAAGGAGAGAAATGAAGTCCTACTTAAGTCAAAACTCCCTTCAAGCCCCTAGCCTCCATATTGTTGATTGGCCAAGAATATTGAATAACCCATATTCTACAATATTCCTTCCAACTCCCCAAGTCAATGCTTAGGGCATTTCACACTACATCCCCCCCTCCAAAATTTAAAATGGAGCTCTCCCATTGGTCCAGGGAGAAAAAATGGAAACAAGCACTTACCAATATGTGGCAGATGACGTGCTTTTGAAACGTTTTACGATGTGTGACAGTAAACCAATATCTACACCTGTTGATGATACTTTGTTTCGTCAATTAGTTGGTTCACTAATTTATCTCGCAACTACTCGTCCTGATATAAGCTATGTTATAAGTGTTGTCATTCAATTCATGGCTATGCCTAGGGGGACTCATTGGAAAACAGCGAAGAGAATTCTTCACTACATAAAGGGGACACTAACCCATGGATTGTTATATGAGAGGCAGATCCATTACATAGCTGGAATCAGCGAACAAATGTAAATACTCAATTACATCAACATGAGGAGCCTTTCAAGATGGTTGAACTACAGATTTCAAAAATGGAATTGATCGTAAATATACTTTCAAGTAAGATGGATATAACTCTTGGAGAGTTTTTACGACCTGGTACCCCCTGCCAATGAAGTTTTGGCAAGATGATTAATGAATTCAGAACCAAACGTCTAACGTGAACCTTTATTTTGTACCAGATGTGAATAATCAAATGAAATTCTCAATATAGGGATAGCGTGGAAAAGTGAGCAATGTAATATTACTTTGCCAATCAAGCACAAGTAGTTTGATCAGGAAGCAGATGGTCACTTTATGTCACTACATTCACTATTTGATGAGAGCTTGCAAATCCAAACTCTGTCTGCGACGATCTCATAACCTACAAAGGAGAGGATGAAATCTGCTACTGAACTTGCAAAAGAAAAAACAACCAAAACATGCTTCATTTTTCCATTCTAATTTTTTTGAAGCTATCCACAACTCCAATAGTCTATAAATATGTGTGAAAGCTAAAAATCATTCTCATTGATTAGAGCTCGTGAAATAGCTTAATTTTAGTGGAATCTATTGGACGTACAGAGGAAAATCACTCTAGGGCGGTGAGTTTTTGTGAGCTTTTGAGGGAGGAGATCATATCCACGTGCCATGTCGATCGCACATGCTGTGTAGAGTCAGGACACGCGTCCCATAACGGGGACCGTATTTCCATGCAGTGCTACCCCCTAAAAGAGACACTATATATATGTACTCATTTATGTCTTTTCTCAATAACAGTTCATGAGTATTCGCTTGGGTTGTTGAGTGATCTCGCCTTCAGTTGATGAATGTATCCGATGCTTTGCTTGCTAAAACAGCTAACAATTATTGCCAAATATATCCATGACATAAGTGGCATTCCAGCAAGCAATGGATGATTCAAAAGATGAAGAGTTAGATGATGAACCCAATATTACAATGTTGTCTTATACAACTGGGCAAGCTACTACTACATGTACTACCATCACATCTACCAACATTAATGGGTTGAAAGCTAGCAAAGCTTTGGCAATTGAAACGTTTTGTTGCATTGAATTCATCAATAAATACATTTGCATTCCATAGATGTGCATTAAATAGACTATACATTGCATTGAATACATCAATAAATACATTTGCATTCAATAATTGTGCATTCAATAGACTATACATCGAAGCTCCTATTGGCTGCAATATCATTCATTGCAAATGGATTTTTAAGATCAAATACAATGCCAATGAAACAATTGATCCAAGGAAGACAAGACTGCTAGCACGAGGATTCACTCAAATCCTGAACGTCGACTATAGCGAGACTTTCAGTCCAGTAGTCAAAGATTCGTCAATCCGAATGCTCATGTCTTATGCTGCACCTGCCAACCTCGAAGTACATCAACTTGATATACAAACAGCGCATCTGAATAAAGTTATACAAGAAGACATATACATGTTCCATGTAAAAATTACAGCAAATAAGGATCCTAAAACACTTGAAATGATGAGGGAAACAATAGATTATGATTTCATAAGATTAGCACAAGTTGAACCATCAAAATCCATCAAAAATCTATGCTTGAACCTCACTAAATGGCCCAAATCCTTGAAGAAGGCTTCACACGTGTGAAAGTACGGCCTCCCACAGTCTGAGTACTGTACACCAGACCTACATTCAATCCTATAATCATTAGTAATCACAAGTACTCAAACAATTATGAACATAGAGAGCAATTGCACCATTATGAGAGAAAAAACATGAAATTGCTTGATTTATTTTGGTGAGATATCATCACCTATATATACATGATCCATCACGGTTTTGGGCAGGTATGAGTAGCCCTAAACCTATCCCTAATGCTAATTTTGGTGGATCTTTCATCCCTACCAAGTTAGGGTTGGAATCTTGGAGATCCCTCAACAATGCAAAAATTACCAAAAATAGCTCCTATTTTTTCTCCCTTGTATCTAAGCATAATTTGGACTCATTCCAAAGGTTCTAACACTTAGGTCTACTTGAGAACATCCTTATGAATGGAATCCTATGCTATTTGGCACGTGTGACAAGCCACATCATGACCATCTAACTATTTACAAGTCATATGACCAAAACTAGTCAAGCTAGAATTGTGAATTTTTAACACTCCTCCTCACTATCTAGCTTGGTTCAATCATTGCTTTACTAATCACTCCAAGTGATGATCTGAACTTCATAAAAGGTGTCTTTTGAAGTGGTTTAGTAAGTAGATCAGCTACACATTCATTGCTTGGAACATGCTCCAAAGCAATCTCCTTGGCTTGCACCATTTCTCTCACAAAGTGATGGCATATCTCAATGTGCTTAGATCTTGCATGGAAGATTGGGTTAGATGCAAGGTGTTGGGCTGATATATTGTCATTGTAGATGATTGGTGCCTCCTCTGAATCCATGATCTTTAGTTCCACCAATAATCTCTTGATCCAAAGTACCTCCTTTGTAGTGGTTGTCAAAGCTTTGTACTCGGCCTCGGTTGAAGATAGAGATATAGTTTCTTGCTTTTTTGAAAGCCATGAAACCACACCTTCTCCTATGAAAGTTGAATAGGAACTTGTTGATTTCCTATCCCTCTTGTCCCCTGCAAAATCTGAATCACTAAATGCATGAAGGTTAATCACATCTCCTCTATATAGAATCCCAAAATCCAATGTACCCGAGATGTATCTTAGAATCCTCTTAGCCTTTTTCCAATGGATATTCAATGGCTTTTGCATGGATTGGCTCAACCTACATACACTAAAGCTAAGATCTGGTCTAGTTATAGTGATCCACATTAAGGAACCTATAAGTTGCCTAAACAAAGTGATGTCCATGAAGGATCTTTCATCATCTTCATTTGGCACTTTTACATCTTGCTCCATTGGTGTGTCAACACTTTTGCATACTTCCATCTTAAACTTCTTCAAAAGACTTTGAGCATAGTTTACTTGACTTATAAAGATAAAATCAGACCCTCTAAGTACTTCTATGCCTAAGATGAAGTGAAGACACCCTAGATCTACCATCTTGAACTCTAAGGATAGATCTATCTTGATTTTTTCAATACCATCAACACTATTTCCACTAATGATGATGTCATCTACATAAATGAGTAAAAGTACAATACCAACATCATCAAACTTAATGTAAAGAGTGGGATCATATTCACTTTGAACAAAAGAAAGTGAAATAAGATAGCAATGTAGTCTTGAATTCCAAGATCTCGAGGCTTGCTTCAAGCCATAGATGCTTCTTTGGAGATGGCATACTTTGTTCTCCATTCCATGCTTGATGAACCCTTGTGGCTGCTCCATATAGATATCCTCTTCCAAAAAACCATTCAAGAAAGCATTAGAGACATCCATTTGACATAGAATCCATCCAAAATGTGATGCAAGTGCAATGATTAGTCTTATTGTGACCATCTTGGCCACGGGTGCAAAAGTTTCCTCATAGTCTATCCCTCTCTCTTGAGCATAACCTTTTGCAACTAATCTTGCTTTATGTTTGTTAACACTCCCATTTGCATTCAACTTAAGCTTGAAGACCCACTTGCATCCTATTACATTCCTTTGAGGTCTCTCAACAAGCAACCAAGTTTCATTCTCAATCAAGGCATCATACTCATCCAACATAGCTTTATACCATTCTTTGGAGTTCAATGCATCTTCAACATTAGACGGTTCTTCAAAACTAGATAAAGCATAAGAAGTGGATGAGATACCCTCAACTTTCTGTCCTTTGCCTTGATATGTGAGCCTTGATGGCTCCACTTTTGCCCTTGAAGATCTCCTTGGTGTGATAGGTGGGTTTGGTGCTTGCTCCTCCATGAGCTCCTCCTCAAAACCAAGATCTTGCTCCTCGGCCATCTTCTTCTTGATTGTTGGAGAACTTGAGCCTTCTTCAAGCATATGCATATGATGTTCATCAAAGATGACATCCGTTGAAACAACAAATTTGTTCAAGGATGGGAGATAGACTTTGTAGCCCTTGCTTGAGCTTGCATATCCAAGCATGATCCCTCTTGTGGAAGATGGATCCTCCTTGGTTCTTGTTTCCAATGGCACATGCACATAACATATACACCCAAAAACTTTCAAGTGATTAAGATTGGGTTTCTTTCCATACAACATCTCATATGGAGTTTTGCCTTCAATTGCTTTGCAAGACACCCTATTCATCAAGTAGTTTGCACATACAAGAGACTCACCCCAAAAGGATTTGGGCAAACAAGCATCTAATCTTAAAGCCTTAGAACATTCACATAATGTTCTATTCCTTCTTTCAGCAACTCCATTTTGTTGAGGAGTGTAAGGACAAGAAGTCTCTTTCTTGATCCCTTCCTCCTCACAAAAGGCCTTGAACTCATTGGAGATGAATTCTCCACCATTGTCACTTCTAAGAATCTTGATGCTATGATTATGATGCTTTTCCACAAACAACTTGAACTTTACAAAAGTATCAAATACTTGAGACTTGAAGGAAAGTAAGAACACCCAACAATATCTTGAGTAGTCATCAATGAAGGTTAAAAACATGGATGAACCTCCATTAGATTTGGTGCTAGCAATGTGCACATCCGAGTGTATGAGTTCAAGAGGATGAGATGACTTTGTGATGGAGTTAGGAAACACCTTCTTATGTGCCTTGGATAAGGCACAAGCTTCACAAACCTTGTCTTCCTTCCCAATAGACCTTGGTAGGCCTAAAGCATACTCCTCCTTGATCATAGCCTCCATGGAACCCGAGTTGACATGTCCAAGTCTTTTGTGCCATAAAGTAAAGGTAGATATCTTGCTCTTCTCGGCCAACATGACAACATTAGTATCCACAAATGCATCCAGCTTATAAAGTTTGCCAAGTCTAGTGCCCTTAGCCACTATCTTACCCTTCTTCTTGATGAAACATTCATTTGAAGCAAAGTCAACATTGAAACCATTGTCTACCATTTGGCCAACACTTAGTAGATTCTTTGTTATTGTAGGAATGTACAAAACACCTTCTATGTTGATCTTTTTGGAAGATCCTAAGCAAAGGGGAATGCTACCAACTCCTTCAATCTTACAAGCTTCATCATTTGCTGTATAGATAGACTTTATAGGTCCATCATAAGATAAGAGAGAAGAGAAAAACTCCCTTTTACTAGTCATGTGTGAACTAGCACCCGAGTCAATCCACCAAGGATCTTCTCCTTTGAAGCTTGTTGAAGAAAATATGGACATCATGAGAGAGTCCTCATGTGAACTCTCCTCCTCCTCCTCTTTGCTCATGTTGGCTTGGCTTTGATCTTGCTTCCTCTTGAAGCATTCCGAGGCAGAATGCCCCATCTTTCTACAATAGTAGCACTTCACCTTTGATTTGTCCTTCTTGACTTTGGTGGTTGATGGAGATGCCTTTGGGGGTCCTTCTTGATCCTCAAGCTTTGTATACTTCTTGAATGTTGATCCTTTGCCTTTGGACTTGCCTTTGCCTTTGGTGAAGAGAGCTTGGTCATCTCCACCTTGGATGGAAAGCCTATCCATCCTCTCTTGCATTTGGCTCCTTCTTGATTCCTCGGCCATGAGTGTGCCTTGGAGTTCTTCAAGTATGGGTAGCTTACCCATAATTGCATATCCCTGAACCAAATTGTCAAATTCAAAGCTTAGTCCATTCAATATGAGTTGAACAAGCTCTTCATCCTTGATAGGGTCACCTATAAAGGCTAGCTCTTTGTTCAATTCCTTTACTCTTAGGACAAAAGTATGTGCACTCTCTCCTTTCTTTTGATAGCTTCTATAGATTTGATTCTTCAAAGCTAACATTCTAGTTTGGTTCTTGGATTAATAGACCTTTTGCAAAGTCTCCCAAGCATCTTGAGCTGAAGTGCAATCTCCTACCTCTCTTAAGAGTTCATTTGCAACATTCATTTTTATGCAATGTAGTGCAACATTGCACCTCTTGATGTATTTGGCTTTTTCTTGAGGATGAATAGGTTCACCCTCCTTACCATTTACAATTTCCATCAGATCTTGCATGATCATGATAGATTCCATTCTAACTTTCCATATGGAATAGTTAGTTTTGTTGAGCCTTTCATTAGTATCCAAAAGATATGCATTTATAGATGCCATCTAGTCTCCTAATCAAGGACTTGACACAAATGAAGGTTACTTCTATTGATTTGATTGAAGGTCTACCTTATCCCACTTCTTAGGGACCTGAAAAGATCAGTAATAGACTTCCTATAAAGATCTAAGAATGATCTCTAACAAAATCAAATCATAGAATACTAGAAACAATGCACTTGCTTGATTGAAGTAGACAATACTAGTAGAATTGCCCCTCTTTCTATAAAGAACATTAAAGCTTCCAAATGATCTGATCAAGAGTGAATTTCAGCAACCTAATATACTTCCAAAATCACTTGTAAAAGATCTAAATGGAACTTAATGAGGATGCAACACAATCTACTATCCAATCACAAGCAAAAAATGATCAAAATTGATGAAAAATTGATCTAATTTGGTGCATAAGTCAAGCAATGGTTGGACTGAACCTAAATCACTTTAGGAGGTGCCTACTACACCTTAGAACAGCCTTGAAGAGTCCCCAAAACTCTGATCTTCCCTCTCCTTGAATGCTAGAAAGCCTTCTCTATGAAATCACCTCCAAAACTCGCTTAGAAATCAATGCTTGGAGCAAGCAAAACTTGCTATCTTGGTAATGTGAATTGAATTCAACTTTGCCTCTGGTTTTAGACACCTAAACACCTGCAAATGAAGTCACACAACACCAATCTCCAATGTATTTGACTCACTTTGAGTTCTAGAATCAATACTAGATGCTAAGATCCAATCTACACAAGATTTAGATCAAAAATTGTGATCAAATTGAATGCAAACCAAGGATTTAGCTCATTTCAGCCTTTAGGCTCTGATACCATGTAAAAATTACAGCAAATAAGGATCCTAAAACACTTGAAATGATGAGGGAAACAATAGATTATGATTTCATAAGATTAGCACAAGTTGAACCATCAAAATCCATCAAAAATCTATGCTTGAACCTCACTAAATGGCCCAAATCCTTGAAGAAGGCTTCACACGTGTGAAAGTACGGCCTCCCACAGTCTGAGTACTGTACACCAGACCTACATTCAATCCTATAATCATTAGTAATCACAAGTACTCAAACAATTATGAACATAGAGAGCAATTGCACCATTATGAGAGAAAAAACATGAAATTGCTTGATTTATTTTGGTGAGATATCATCACCTATATATACATGATCCATCACGGTTTTGGGCAGGTATGAGTAGCCCTAAACCTATCCCTAATGCTAATTTTGGTGG
The DNA here is from genome assembly GCA_029204225.1 of Diphasiastrum complanatum. Taxonomy (NCBI): domain Eukaryota; kingdom Viridiplantae; phylum Streptophyta; class Lycopodiopsida; order Lycopodiales; family Lycopodiaceae; genus Diphasiastrum; species Diphasiastrum complanatum. The sequence goes on from CM055095.1 coordinate 36,645,622, forward strand.
ATCTTTCATCCCTACCAAGTTAGGGTTGGAATCTTGGAGATCCCTCAACAATGCAAAAATTACCAAAAATAGCTCCTATTTTTTCTCCCTTGTATCTAAGCATAATTTGGACTCATTCCAAAGGTTCTAACACTTAGGTCTACTTGAGAACATCCTTATGAATGGAATCCTATGCTATTTGGCACGTGTGACAAGCCACATCATGACCATCTAACTATTTACAAGTCATATGACCAAAACTAGTCAAGCTAGAATTGTGAATTTTTAACATTCCAGTCCGAAGGATACATTCTGGAAGGCATGAAGAATCATGTATGTAAATTCCAAAAAACACTGTACGACTGTACGACTTGAAACAGTTTGTCAGAGCTTGGTTTCAGAGGATCAACACTTTTCTCATTGAACAAGGATTTAAACCAATCATTGCTGATTGTAACATCTATTCTAAGTCATTGCAACAATCCTTCATTATCATCACCTTATACGTGGATGTTTCGTTGCTCTTCAGCAACAATACCAATTTGGTCAAGGATTTCAAGCAGATGCTAGTTTTCGAGTTCGACATGACTGATCTGGGTGAAGCTCACTTCTGTCTAGAAATTCAAATTCACAAAAATAGAGTGAAACAACTGATTTACATCACTGAACAAAGGTATCTTCACAATGTTCTTAACAGATACAATCTAATGAATTGTAAATTAGCTCACTCACCGATGGATCCAGGCCTGCACTTCTCAAAGGAACAATGTCCCAAGACCAAGCAAGAAGAGGAGCACATGAGAGAGTATCCATATCGATCGATACTTGGATCTCTCATGTACACAATGGTTTGTACAAGACCAGATATCTCTTATGCAGTAAGCTTACTCAGCCAATATATGGCTAATTCTGGCATTACTCATTAGAAGGCTCTCATAAGAGTCATGAGATATATTCGAGCTACCATGGATCAGTGCATCTGCTATGGAGATGTCAACAACGACAATCTTCATCAACTAAGTGGTTATTCTGATGCAAGTTGGGGAGGAGATATAGACAATCGCTACTCAAAGAGGGAGTATCTTAAATAAGCAAGAGAGCTCCTTAGGTGGAATCCTAGTGGAATTTCCACATTTTACAAATTACAAGTGGAATAATGCTCTCCACTAGAGGTCACCATCAAAAGGTGGCTCACTCTACTTTCTTTAAAAGGAGTCTACTTACATTTATTACATTTGCCTAGAAATACTAGTTCATTCCATCTTCCGGGATTCACCATGAGGCTTACACAGTTCTTGCTTGTCATTACTAACTAGTATTCCTCGGCTCTCATACTCGGCTCGCAGTCTTCATTCGTCTCGTCTTCTCAGATACCTCCTCGGTCTAAGATGAGAGGTGCTCTTGAGTTGCTCTATCCAAATCCAAAATTTTGGCCTTCCAATAAGATCGAAATGATAGTTTTGACCTTTTCCTTTTTCGAAATGCTCCTCTTGATGATGGATGCATCAAAACCCAAGAGTTTTTTGAATATTTTTTTGGCACCCATAATCCATTATCATCTGTCTCGTTGAATAGAAGCACATAGTCGATTGAGGAGCATGGCTTCCTTGATGGCACCATTCGTAATGTGCATGCCAAAATCTGAAACAATGAACTATGAATCTGAAAATTTGCGTAGACAAAAAATATGAATATGAGAAAATAGACTGGCAAAAATTTGAAACACTGATCTATTTGGCGCCATGAATTAACTCTGGTTAACCCTGTTAACCATGATTTGACAATGCATATACATTAATGGTACATCAATTTTCTCATCTCAACCATCTGTCATATTCATTTTCAATATTTTTGGGTCTCTTCAGGCAGTGATGAGCTGGAAGGGCAGGCCTCATCAACCAATAGCATTTCCACATGCTGCCCGACAAAACAGCAATATATTTTAAAAGTTTTTATTTTATTTATATTTGGAAAATTCTATGTTACGTTAAACCCCGATTTCAAGGTTTCCATTGGTCCACATGTCAACAAAAAAAAAAACATATTTTTCAAAGGCCCTCTTTGGGCTCTAAGTTTCTCTAATGATCAATAAACATAGCAAGAAAAACCAACAAGCATGAAATGACAATACGGTATCATTTCTAAGTCATTGTTGTGCAATGTAGGGTGCCAATTATACACGCTGTCTGGTTTGAGGGGCGGTGGTATTTTGCCAACCATTAGGCCTAGATATTTCGCTAGGCAGTTCCAATGGTGGAGGTGACTAGATTGACTGTTAACCAAAGTGGTGTGTTTCAATCACAGATGGTGGACAACCCCCTCTTATATTTCAAAGAGGTCAGGTTATAAAAATCGACATGAACAAGAGACAGATTAAGAAACCGATAGTAAAAACCATGTCACTTAATCATACTAGGATGTTTATATTGATTGACTGTTGTGGGTTTCTTTCCTGGCCTATCCTCAACCCAAGATCTAATCACTAGCATCAAGGAAATGAAGTTAGTTATCACGCGTAGACTCGTTTCCATGAGAGTGATCGTGTAGTTCAGATTTCAGCATGAATGGAAGATTCACATCTAACTCTACCATCCACTAACCCTAAGCATTAACACTACATCCGCAATGAAGATACCTTACCCTTTCTCTCTCTCCCTTTCTCTCATCATCTGTAACCACACTACCTAGTTCGCCACCTTTGAAGCTGTGACATATTCAGCTTTGCAAGAACACTGAGCTACCAAGGTTTACTTTTTGCATATCCAGCTAGTTGCAGCTCCGCACGCTATGGTACATCCTCCAGTTATGGACTTGTTGTCATCTTTGCAACTCGCCCAGCTTGCATCACTGTAGTGGTGCAGCTCGAATCCTTTTCTTTTGTTTTCAGCTCTGTAGGTCAATCTCATATTCTGGGTACCCTTCAGATACTGGAGGATTCGTTTTGCCATTTGCAAATGTGCCATGCCAACATTGGAAGAGAATTGGCTTAAGGCATAAACAGAGAAAACTAGATCGAGTCTGGTACAAATTGTAAGGTACATCAGACTATCGATTGAGTTTTGGTAGGGTATACCTGCCATCTTCTATTCTTCCTCTTCTATTTTTGGGCAATCCTGCTTCGTCACTTGAGTACCTTTCTGGCATATTCAGACTGACTCAAGTACATTTTGTCCTTTGTTCGATCTCTTTTGATCTCCAGTCCGAGGCATTTTCTTGCTTCTCCTATATCTGTAATTTCATACTTTTCAAAAATCTAACTCTTCGTGTCTTTGATCAGCATCAAGGAATTTCCTATCATCAAGGAATCGTCCACGAAAATAGTCAGTATTACAAAATCTTTTCCTACTCTTTTTATGTAGACATTACAGCCCGGTTGTGTAGGATTGAAGTCTAGAGACTTCAAAAGACTATCGAGCTTCTTATACCAAGCTCATGATGTCTGGTCTAGACCATAGATGCATCTCTGCAACCGACAAACATATTGTTCAGGCTGCTTCATGAAGATTTCACCCTCTAGATCTCCGTGGAGAAAGGCTATCTTCACATCAATCTGGTGAATTTTCAGATTTCGTTTTGTGGCATATGCAAGGAGTAGTCGTATGCTTGTCAATTTGACCATCGGTGAATATGTGTCGAAATAATTAGCACCATATCTTTGCGTGTAGCCCTTTGCGACAAGCCTTGCCTTGTAGCGGCCAACGGTGCCATCTGATTTCATCTTCTTCTTATATACCCACTTGCAGTCGACATTTTTTTTGTTTTCTGGCAGTGGCTCTAATGTCCATGCATCGTTTCGCCTCATCGACTCGATCTCCTCTAACATTGCCTGCTTCCAGAATTCTCCCTCTGGACTTTGGACAGCTTCTTAATATGTTGTTGGCTCTTCAATGAAGCTGCAGTACTCGAATTGCGTGTCTATGCTCCATTGAACATTGTCAACTTAACGATTTGGAGGTCTTCTTTGTCTTGTTGACCTTCTGGGTTCGTTTTGTTGCTGCTTAAATGTTTCTTGTTCGTGGGATTAATATTCTGCTTCCTGCTGCTCTGGAGTTTGTGGTTCAACATTTTGATTTGACGTTTGTCCTCGATCTCCCTCTTGAATTGGCAGTAGTGTTAAGATCTCATGGCCTCTTTCATCTTTTAGTCCAGGGAATGTGAACTCATCGAACTTCACATCTCTGCTCGAAACAACCTTTTTCGTGGTTGGGTTGTAGAGCTTGCATAGCTTCCTTATTCGAGAACTAACAAACTCCATCAAACCCAACAACCGTGAGCAAATTATAGCAGGCCCCCTGTTGTGTAACTTTGCTTGCGCACTTCTCAAGATGAAGGTGTGCATTTTCCAACGCTCATCTCTCCTGTCTACCCTTGCGCCACATACTAACTTTTACCCACCATCTCAAGCATCTATCTCCTCCCAACCTGCAGTCATTAACACAACGGCCAGCAAATGGATGCGTGGCACTGCCTCTACATCCACATCTCCACTTGTTACCCGACGACGTGTCTCCAATGCCGCACTAACTACTCCATCAACCACCGCCACTTCTTCTTCCGTGCAACCCCCCACTCCAATTTCTATTGTCGCTACCTCTCTTCCTATTCCATCCACATCTGTTTCTGTCTCCATTCTCGTTTCTTCTGTTGATATCACTCCTACTTCTCTTCCAGTGACCGCTGCTCCATCCATCACAATCGCATCCTCCATTACTCCTGCCACCACCGTTGCTCCTCTCACATTCAACCGTTCCGATTCGCAACTGTCCATCGACACTCTGGCATGGATGCAAGTTATCAATTTTTCACCCCCACGCCAAACACTTTCTTCTCGATCCTCACCTTTTTCCATACTCCACACCACCCTTCAGTTCCCCACTGTTCCTCCCATCCTCTTGTTCGGACAAACCGTCCTCACCCCTGTTTCCACAGTTGTTTCTCACACGCCACCCGCTTCGCCAAAGGTTGCCGAGGACAGCCAACCGCTACCTGATGACGCATTTGTACAAACAATTTTTGTCGCATCACTAGATCGGGCTGACCCTACCGCCCCAGATGGCATCAAGACAAATAAAACCTAATCGAAGACAATGACGACGGAATTCCACAAGTCGTCGGGGCCGATACAACACAAGCCCCTGCCAGTGCCAGCGTATCAGCTGCTCCCACGGATCTAACGATGGCGTACCAAACCCTAGGAAAATACATCCTGGATGCGGTAGCAGCCAAAGCTATTCTGGAAAGCAGGGTACTACAGTTGGCAATGAGTAATACACAATTGCGAGCAGACCTCACCAAGCTGCAGCAAGAGCTGATTCTGGCTCAGCAACATGAACAAGCAGGACACCAGGAGATTGCCAAGCTGGAGCAGAAGGAGAAGGGCCTAAACAAATATATTCAAAGCCTCTCCAAAGCGCTGATTGAGGCCTCCACAAAGGTGCAGGAGCTTCAAGCTGAAGCATCCCAACGGCTTGCCCCCATTCAGACGCAACTTACACTTTTGAAAGCAGAGAACACGCGCCTGGGGACGGATGTTAAAGCCTTACAAGACAAGAAGCTCGTCTGGTTAGCTCAATCTGCACCGGACACAAGGCCGCTTTTCCAATCAGAGATGAATCTTCTACGACATCAGGTGCAGATTTATAGCCAAACCCTCAATAGCTACCAGGTGGAGTTCAATAAGTATCGGGCAAGCGCAACGCAAGAGCTTGTCCAGGCCAAGCAAGCCCTCAAGGCATGCCAGAAATACATGGAAACGAATGCCCAGTCCAGCCCCGTGGTAATTCCACCGCCACCTAATTTTGACGCTGCACAGGCTAGTACTAGCCAAGATCAGAGCCAGCAGACAGCAGGGGGATTTTAACTAGATCAAGGGTCCGAAGGCCAAGACCAAGGGCAGACAGATGTGGCCGCCAAGACGCGAGACCATAGCCAAGGCGCAACCACCAGCCAGGGCCAAGCAGCATCATCCAGAGGGTCACGAACGATATCTGCCAGCCGGGCCTTCCGAAGACCAAAATCAGTGGAGGAAAACATCAATGAATTTTTATCAGAATATTCCCACAAGTCATCAAGAGGTGGCTGACAGATATCATTCTCAACTTAGACCATCAAGTGAAAAGAACTGCAAGTCTTATTCTCCCTCCAATCACAACCGGAGTGGCGACAGTAGTTATTTGAGAGAGACCATGTGGCCATCAGGGCTTACGTGACGAGTCCGCAACAGTTACGGGTGAACGCACATTTCCTGCCATGTCCAAGAAGATCCAAAAGGCGGAATGCGGCACTCCTTTGGACCAGATCACACTCAACAATTTCAACTGGCCAATCATCAAATCCGAATATGGGTGGACAATGGATGTAGACGTCAGAAGGGCTCTCTTCGCATTTGCCAGTCACTACATCAATTGTCCCGATCCCACAGTCTGCGCGGCAGCCACTTACGTCCGAGACTTGGAATATTTAATGGGCATTGAAACAAAATGGGATGATTTTCTTCCCTCCATATTTTTTGATCCAAATAAGGCGCTCGCTTTCAACAAAGTCGAAGACTAGCTGCCAGTCGCTTGCATATATTACCAAGCTGCATTCCTTGGAGATCCCTGGATGAAACGATTCCAAGCATGGGTGGATCAGGAATGGCTGACAAGAGTCCACAAGTCCTTCCACACGCCAAAGGACTCAAAGAAACTGGATCGTCTCAACTTCATGGAAGACGTTACGGGATATCTCATCCACCAGAGGCGGTCCAAGATAACGCTCTATTAAACCGACAGAGTGCCGAGGGACCGGCACTACTTCAGACCGTGGATCTTGTTGGGGGTATTCCCAACAAAGTGTAAATAAATAAAATCCTCCAATTAAATGTGTTGCGAGGGCATGGCATCCTGCGTGTATAAGCCCATGGCCCAATGAGCACGCAATTGAAGTTGTAAATAAAATAAACTTGACTTGGGCCTTGTAAATAAAATAAAACTAGAGGCCCAATGTCATTTTTAAACTTAGAGATCAGACTCACATGAATCTTGTGATTTCTAATGTACTTTTTGTGGAACCTTGGATCAAGTTGGGTCCAAGATGAATGGTTAGGATCATTGTGAATATTAGCCAATAAGATTGAGGGGCAAGGGTCTTCCCCATTTTATAAAAAGATACCATTTGTACACTATTTCCATGTCTAATGAGAAGGAGAAAACTCTACCATTTTTAGAAGAGAAGCATCCTCATTTGCTGTTCACTACTTGGTATTGCTCTTGGTTGTGTTTTCTATTGTTTTGTATTTCCATGTTTATTGTTTGCCATAGTTTATGTTTTTCCATTAGCAAGCATAAAGAGCATTTGAGCTAACCTCCACCCTCACTCTCTTTCTCTCTCTTTCTCTTCTCTTCTCAATCTCTTCTTCTCCATTCCTTCCCTTCAACCAAACTATGACAAATGTTAGTGTAGAGGAGTAGAGTTAAAGAGGAGTAGTATAGTGGTGAGTAGAGTTAAGGGAGAAAGTAGGAAATTAACTAAAAGTAGCATCTATGCATAGCTAGGCACCTATCTAGTGATCTAACCTTTGTTGACAGGCGGAAGGGCTATACTACGAAAGATCTTCGACCCCACAGATTCATGAAGAGCTAGACCGAGCTCAACTGATAATAAGTCGCGAATGATTCGCGAACGGCAAGACTAAATATTAGTCATCTACGACTAAACTAATATTAACTGGCTAAGAATTGATTACCAAATTGAGCAACTAGAAAGTCAGACAGAATGAAGAATAAGCATAGCAATATTGACACAAATTTGAACGCAGAACAAAGAGCTGTTATCAGATTAAGTATATCAAATATACATGTCAATAATGTAGTAAGCACAAGACAATAGTGGACAAAACTGCATGCTCTACAAAGCTAATTCAATTTGTAAGAGGAATGAACCTGTTACTGTGTTGTGTTGTCTTTGTAGCATAGGGTCCAAACATTGGGAGCGTCAACCCGGCCTCAACCTGCATAACACAAAGAGGAGGGAGAGAGAGAGAGAGAGAGAGAGAGAGAGAGAGAGAGAGAGAGAGAGAGAGAGAGAGAGAGAGAGAGAGAGAGAGAGAGAGAGAGAGAGAGAGAGAGAGAGAGAGAGAGAGAGAGAGAAAGCCCAAATAGCGAGAGGTTTGGGAGGCCCGAGCATTTTCCCCAAACTATTTGCTACTTAGAGAGAGAGAGAGAGAGAGAGAGAGAGAGAGAGAGAGAGAGAGAGAGAGAGAGAGAGAGAGAGAGAGAGAGAGAGAGAGAATTCCTAGGCTGAGAAAGGCTTTTAGGGCTCGAGCACCTACCCAAAGCTATTCTATCCCAACAGAGAGAGAGAGAGAGAGAGAGAGAGAGAGAGAGAGAGAGAGAGAGAGAGAGAGAGAGAGAGAGAGAGAGAGAGAGAGAGAGAGAGAGAGAGAGAGAGAGAGAGAGAGAGAGAGAGAGAGAGAGAGCCTTGGTTAGGAAAGGCTTGGGAGGCCCGAGCACCTTTCCCAAACTATTCGGTCCCAACCAAGAAAGGAGAGAGAGAGATAGCTAGAGATGGAGATAGAAATAGAAAGAGCAAGAGTTTATTAAGAATAGAGATGATGCTTTATAATGGACAATGGCCTCCTTATATAGTTGAGAGGGGAGGCCATCTTGGCTCTCATTGGCCCTTTCTAATTGGCTAGAATCCTAATCCTAGCCATTCAAACTAAACTTATTGCAATCTAATGGTTCGATAAGAAGAGGACCAAACTCACATGATTCATGTAAGATTCCCTCAATTTAGAACCATGTAACTTGACTTTGGAGTTCTTATTATTTTATTCTATTTAGGCCCCAAGTCTTTTATTCAAGTTCTACCTAACCATTTTGCGTGCTCATTGGGTTGGGCTTACACACACAACAGGATGCCAGTGCCCTCGCACTTATTATTCTAACTGTACAATGTACTGTGGCGGTGCCCACTAGGTAAGGCTTGACCAATAGTATTTTAAGTGGTGGGACCCACTTGTTTATTTATGTACAGGAAATACCCACAACAGGGTCCTCGGCCCAAAGTAGTGCGGTCCCTCGGCACTAGGCTGCAATTGTCATGGAGGGATGTTGTTGTCAGTTCTTTTATTGTTAGGAGATGGATGCTTCAGAAAAAGCGTGAATAGAATTCGCTTATGTAAAACCTGAGGCTTTATTGGATGATGGCGATCAGCACAACCTTGGACTTGCCAGATTTTCAATAATACCCATAAGGGTTTGGTGGCCATTCCGAATAACCTTGTTCATTGACAATTGGGTAGTCGAGGCATTCCATCGGAGGATCCCAAGATAAATCTTGCTGATATAATGGATTCTCATAGATTGGCGCAACTGATCCCAATGTCATAGACTCCCCCAAATTGTAAGGTAGATATGATGATGCTAGCTTGACTTTCTTGTCTGTCCAGGTATTCGAGGTATGCCGTAACTTGATGACTTTTCTCAATAGTCAATATCATAGATTGAGGACAAGGCTTTGTCATTGTAGGCACTGGTGCTTGCTGTATTGGAGGCCTATTTGGGCTTGGATTCTAGATTTGGCCTTTGAAGAATGGATATACCTTGAATTGGCATTGATTTGGGAGTCTGTTGAATTGTGGAACAATTAGACTTTGGTTGAATCTTGCTCGTTGAGAGGCAATCATCAACTTTAGTCTTCTCTTGGTCATTGCACTTCCCCGTTGAAGGCTACGTGATTGCACTTTTCTTGGATCTTGTGCTAAATTGCCTTCCCGTTGCTTCATTGATGCTAGGTCCCTTTGTGATTCATCACTAAGAATTCTTTGCATTGATTGCACCAAGAGGCTTGGTAAAATCCGCTGGACTTCGTCGGTTGCCAATTTCTTGACTTCTTTAGTTATCATTGGCGTGATGGATTCTACCATATTTGTCTTCTGTGATGGTTTTACTTGTTTTTCCGAGGGCGTCTTTGTGTACTTTGAGACTTTTGTCAGATTGTCTTCTTCCTCACTCGTTTCATAACCTAGTGGCACTAGGATTTATCTTTTGTAGTATGTTCAAGGTGGAAGGGTCACCACAGATGCATGTCGGTCTACATAAGCCAAATGCCTCTTGGCTATTTGTGAATTTTTCATCAGGCAATCTTGGCATGGATGATTAACTCCGCATTGTGAACACAAGGGATCAAATGTTGATGGATCCCCTCAGTGTGGACATTCAACATGACGGTGTTTTCCTCCGCATCCATAGCACCTAACTGAGTGCAGTATGTCATCACCTCTAAGTTGATAGGCATACACCAGTAACAGGTTCCCCTTAGGATCTTTCACAAAATAGACTGGTAGGTTGTTATGGTCCTCCATTGAGTTCGGTGACATGCAAGAGGATATAACCAAAACTTCTACCTTGCCATTGTTTGTTGAAGAAACTCGTGATTTAGATGGATCAATCTGACATCCATCCTTCTGGTGAGCTCCTTGTTGGCTTGATTTTGCTTCTGACTGTTGAACTGCTGGATCTTGCCATCGACGAACTTGTTGCTTTGCATTTTGTCCTTTTAATAAGCGCGAACTCTTGATTGGACACTTGGTACTTGGATGATCTCCAAAGCAGTAGGTACATTCATCCTTTTCAAGAAAATTGACTGTGCGAGCATAAGCTTGATGACGACCTGAACTTGAAGTGCAAGGTTCTTGGTCCTCTGCTACACTTGATCTACTTGACTTTGCTGCACTTTGTTTTCTCCCACAGGTTCCCATTCTTGTTGGATCATCGTTCGTTGTTGATCTTTGTTCCTTTGATTTTCCATCTGATGATTTATCAGAGCGATAGGAAAAATCCCTCATCCCTTGTGAGATTTGCATCATGGCAGCATCCTTACAAAGTTGTATAGGTGATGCATAGGATGCTAATTCTGCCATATTAGATCTGATCCTTTTGGGCAGTCCAGCATAGTATTTTGCCATGACGATTCGTTCAAGAATCGGTGGATTACAATTCTTCACTATTTGGATGATTCGATAGGTGTAGTCTTGGATTGTTTCATTATGGAACTTTTTTAGTTTAGATAATCCTACATTGGTGGTCTCCATAGCTCAGCACCAAAATGTTGCAAAGTAGCCGGTTGGTGAATTGCTTCAAGGTTCGCTCAATGATACTGGTGTTCCAAAAAAAAAAAATTTAAATTTTTTTTTTTGAGATGGAGAAGAAGAAGACGAGAAAAAGGTAAGTAAAAAGATTGATCAGTTTGGATTGAAAAGTAAAATAGAAATGAATTTAATAGATGAGAGAGCGGATGGAAGATTGAATGGAGATGGACAAGAAAAATGAAAATGCAGGATGGATGGTAACTGATATGGAAATCACTCACCAAAGAGACTTGTGCTAAAATTAGAATCCTAATCCTAGCCATTCAAACTAAACTTATTGCAATCTAATGGTTCGATAAGAAGAGGACCAAACTCACATGATTCATCTGAGATTCCCTCAACTTAGAATCATTGAACTTGACTTTGGAGTTTTTATTATTTTATTCTATTTAGGTCCCAAGTCTTTTATTCAAGTTCTACCTAACCATTTTGCTTGCTCATTGGGTTGGGCTTACACATGCAGTAGGACGCCAATGCCCTCACACTTATTATTCTAATTGTACAATGTATTGTGGCGGGGCCCACTAGGTAAGGCTTGGCCAACAGTATTTTAAGTGGTGGGACCCACTTGTTTATTTATGTACGGGAAATACCCACAACATACTGACAATTAAAGAATCAATGCACAAGGCATCTACTTCATCTATTTCTGATAAGCTTCTGATGCTAAATTTACACACACTTGATCTTCAATCTCTTAATCAACGATCAAAATGATATGCAAATGGTATTCAGTATATATACACAATGTTACAGGTGTGCAGATGAAGAAAAAACAAAGTGGATGTGCTGTCTGTAGGAGATCGCGGGTGGCTACAGTCATTGTCAAGTCTGTTAGCGTAGTTGCATGGGGTGAGCGTGAAAAGGGTGCGACATCAGCCTTTGCTGAAGTAAACATTGGTGAAGATACGAAAAATGCTTCACTATGACGAACTGCCTTTGGATGGCAGTGTCGTCTTTTTTGTCTGTCACAAAACACGTGTAAAAACACAATGTCACGATTCTTTCGTCTTTTATTCGCCTGTGAGAATTTACATGTAAATATGCAGAGTGCGCGACAACATGAATAAAAATGCAACATGAATGGAGGTAGATTAAAATGGGGTTTAGGAGAGTTGAGGAGATAAATCCAACACCCCCCTTAATCTGGATCCATGAATGCCTTGATTTTTAAACTAAGTAATGCACAAAATTTGTTGTGTGCATTAACACTGAGTGCTTTTGTGAATATGTCTGCAACCATGTCCTGCGTTTTGCAATACGTTAAGCTTACCTCTTTGTTTAAAACCTTGCCCCTGATGTAGTGCTATCTAATTTCAATGTGCTTACTCCTAGAGTGAAATCTAGGGTTGGTCGATAAGGCAATAGCACTCTGATTATCATAGAATAAAATTGTAGGGCTATACTGATGCAGATTAACATCTGATAGTAAAATGGCTACATCATTGCCCAAATCCATGGGCTGATAGACTCGCAAATTTGCTGTTAACAAATGCCAAAATAGACCTGGATTTCCTTCAACTCCAAGCTCACGCTCTTCCCATTTCTCATGCTTCAAATCTCAACCGGAGCCCACTGAAATCTCAACCAGAGGCCATTCTATTAAATCTCAACCGGAGGCCAATCTGTCAGATCTCAACCGACACACTCTGTCAATTCTCAACCGACAACCAGTGTTAGATCTCAACCGACGCACTTTGTTGCCTCTCAACTGAAGCACAACATTCACATCTCAACTGGAGAGACTGTATCAAATCTCAACCGACGAGATTCTATCCAATCTGGACAGAAGGGATTTCTCACCACCACAACACCTGCATTCCATCGTTGCAACCGCATTCCATCGCTTCTATCACACCTTCCACAACCACCACATTCCATCACCAACAAAACATTTTATCGCAAACGGACAAACGGACCACCTCCGCAACCATCTCCATCCACCCATCGCAATAGCCGCATTCAGTTGCAACAGTCCGCACTCTCTCCACCTTACGACATCACCCTTAATCCCCATTCCATCGCAACCTTCGCACATCTCCAACATCGCAAGCATCCGCACAACGCAAACAGACCGCATACACCGGTTGCAACCACACTCCATCTCGTTGCGACCACATTCAACCATAGTTCCTATTCGTCCCAAACAAACCTCCACGCTCATCCCCTAAAGCCTCACACTGCCTCAGCCGCCCTTCACGCTCCTTTCCGTTCCCTCACACTTCCATCTCAACCAGAGACACAGCCCATCTCTCAGATCTCAACCAACAGTGATTTGTTAAATCTCGACCGATGGTGATCTGTTAAATCTCGATCGACGGTGATCTGTTAAATCTTGACCGACGATGATCTATTACATCTTGACCGACGGTGATCTTTTAAATCTCAACTGACAATGATCTGTTACATCTCGACCAACAGTGATCTGTTAAATCTCGACCGACAATGATCTGTTAAATCTCGATCAACGGTGATCTGTTCAATCTCGACCAACGATTTTCAGTGAAATCTCAACTGATGGCCTGCTTCAAAACTCAACCGATGGCCTCAGTGAAATCTCAATTGACAGCCTGCTTCAAATCTCAATCGACGGCCTCATTTAGATCTCGATCGACGCACTGTCTCATATCTCGACCAGAGCCAAAGTGCTCATTAAAATCTCCACCGGAGCCGGAACCCATCATTCAAATCTCAACCGGAGCTGGAGTCCATCGTCAGATCTCGACCGAAGGGGTCCCTCACCATCTTAGCCAGACCAAATCCACGTTAGACCACAGAACCTTCAAACGATGATCAGAATTGACGAGTACAACAGACATCAAATCCCGACCACCCTTGCATCACATTCTGACCTGGCACTGCATTACACTGTAATAGCATCGCCTTACCACTACAATCACACCACATTCAACCACAACCATCATGACCACACTCATCCCACCTTACGACTACACTCCCTCAGCATCCACCCTTGAATCGCTTTACACCACATTCCACCGCAAACACCCACCCGTCCAACCGCATCACCATCAGTCCGCAACAACCGTAGCCATCACATACAGTCCGCACTCATCCCATTACGACTACACACCCACCACATCCGCATTCAATCGCCACCAAACCACCTACTAGCTACTTCCACAACAACCGTAGCCACCGCATACAATCCGCACTCGCCACATTACGACAACACTTCCTCCACATAGACCCACCACAAACCGCAAACTAACCGCAACCGTCGAAACTGCAGTCACTTGTAAAAGTTGCATTCATCCGCCCACAACCCCCCTTCCAACTTTCGCAAACAAACCGCATTTCCATGTAGAAACCGCATTTCTCGTAGAAATCGCATTCACCCGTAAAATTGCATTCAACCAAAAACATGGTTATAGTGCCAGCCATCATTATAACATTATCTTATATGGGACTCGATCTTGATACCAACCCGTAACGATCACACTTGACTCGTGAACAGAGCTATCCCGGCTAGCGGAGCAAGGGATCAATAATCTTTTGCTCTACTGATTCCAACAAGATTCTATGAATCAAAGGCGGTATCTCTAATTTGTGTTGCTTCAATTCAGTTAGATCGCCCTACTTCATCTATCAAATACACCTTTAGGTTCTTCCGAAGATTTTCCAATCGCTATAGTCGTAGTAATTTTCCCATTCAACCATCTCTAATTGCCTTGAGCCACAGCGACCACAAACAAACGCATTGCACCTTCGTGATAGCCTTTAGCCGTAGCCACCGCAAACAAGCACATTGTACCGTAAAGACTTGCTTGAACCGTAACCCCGCATTGCCACAACACTAGCACCACATTAAAACTTCCACAGACCGCGCCTACACCACATTACCACTACAAACGAACTCCATTCCCAAATTGCATCTGACACCAAAAAAAAAATTTCAAAAAAAAAAATCCAAACACACCAGTACCCAATGGACCACCAAAAAACCCCTGAAATCCCAGACGATTATCCATACGAGGTCAAGTCCCCTGTAGCTAAACAAATCAGATGTCATAGGTTCTACCGAATGCGGGCCAAATTCCAAGAGCCATCCACAAACCCATTCGAGGGACAAGAACCTGATAGAGCCGAGTCCTCATGCGCACGACCCCATTTTTATGGTGCTGACCCCTCACAGGCCAGAACCAACCTTAATGGAGTTTCTGCTACCCATAGTGCTCATCATGAAAGATGTACACCAATGTTAGATCTACCCAAGTTTGACAGTAGTTCAAACCCTCAAATATTTTTGCAAATCTTTGAGAATGCATCAAATCTTTGAGAATGCATGTGATGTGTATGGCGAAACATCTCCCGATGCTATGGTCCAACTGTTTTCGATGACCATGATCGCTAAAGCACGTGACTGGTTTTTTAACCTCAATCCTGAAGATAAGACAGACTGGTCAATTTCGAAAGAGTCCTTTGTCAAGCAATCTAAGTCCTTTCGCTTGATCGAGAGCCCTTTTGTCATATTGAGTAACATCAAAATGACAAAATATGAATGTGTACAAGACTATATCGAACGTTTCAAATGTCTCAAAAGTCAAGTACAAGAACAGCCCTCCGAACAGATGCTCATCATCTGGTTTTTAGTCGGCCTTCTACGATGGATTAGATGCGAGGTTAAATCTAATGACGAATATATGAGCCTCAATTTAGCTATGTCTGATGCCATCAAGGAGGAAGATGAAGGATTAGATGTGACGAATCCAGGGAAAGGCGAGCACCATGTGCTCCTGTCCATGAGTCAAAGCCGATTGAGGACACCCGAGATCAACTTTGGAAATCCCAGTTGGAGCTGCTTAATAAGTAACATCAAGTACAGATGGAGAAACTCACCAATGAGTTTCAAACTACCTTGAAGTCTATCCAAAGCAGTATGCCTGGTCAGCCAAACCTTGCACAGGTACCTTATAGACAAAAAACAATATGGTGCCCACACTGCCGGGCTAAGCATCCTGTTGATGCTTGTCCTTCATATCAGCCTATCAGTCCAACATTATGAAGAGCAACCGTCACATTTTCGACATTCCTTGACTTATCCTGAATACCCTCTAGAAAGTCCAAAACCACTAGCCATACAAGATGTCTAAGCTGTTATACAAGGGCCATTGAACAACCGATGTTTCATCTATGGTGAAACTAGCCACTTCATGGGTGATTGTCCAGTCAAGACCACGTACCATGCTGAGTGTCCCGAGTGTATCAGAAAACACAGTTTCAAAGACTGTCCGAAACAACCAACTAAGATCCTACCTATCCGTCACGTCAGTTATGAATCACGATAAGATTCTTATTAAAGCAATGAAGCATACAACAATCCAAATTAACGCAACAAAAACAAAAGAGCAATCCTTACTTATTTTCATATGGAATCAAATAAAATTTCACCACAGGACTGCATTTGATAAAATATACAACCGCCTCAAAATTGGCTTCTTTTGCCTTTATCGCTCCCATGAAAAATGGACTAACAACAAAAACTATACCATGGGAATCAGAACTAATACTATTATGCAAAAAAGATACTCCAGCTTCTACTATTACATCTGAAATTTTTGAGGTTTTATCTTTTAGCTCGGCACAAAATTTGGGACCTAGACTAAAGCTTTTACGTGTATCTGGAAGAAAAAAAATTGCCAAGAAGATCAATTTTATTAGCTAGGTAGGCCTCGTATTGATTATAATGTTCAGAATCAAAATAAACTTGGGCAGGATCATATGGAATTCTTACAAAGAGATTATGTACAGGAGCAGAAAAAGAAGTGGAGACAATATTTATAGATTTTTCAGTTATTTTGTCGAGCTCCTCTTGGGTAATCAACACTTTTGGTGAAGAAACCTGCTGAGGAGCTGGACGAATAACAGGGGGAGGAAGGGGTGAAGATTCTCGATCTGAGTCAGATTCTCTAGCATCTGACTCAAAGCTCAGGATTATACGGGGTCTCTTGGCCGAGATAACTCTAGGAGGAAGGGAAGTAATTGCTGGCCTTCGAGATCCAGTCTTCTTGGGGACAGGTTGCTTTCTCTTCCTCCTAGAGGTAGTCAGCAAGTCGGTTCTATCCAAAGGCAGGTCTCTAGAGGTGCTGGCATTATCAACATGCAGACCAGAAAAACGGTCCGGAAACCTTCTGAGAATGATGAAATCCTTTGACATAATGGTGACACGCTTACCATGTACTACCAAAAGACAAGTATCCTCAAAAAACTGGAACAGAAAATCTTTTGCAGCACCCTATAAGGCCTACATGGCTGTCACGGCAAAATGAACCTATAGCCCAAGTGACAGAGTGACATTCCTTACAGATCGACCGAAAGGAGCTCTAGGGATCAACAGTTCAGTTGATCTTTGGAGTTTTCTAGTCTCCCTTAGCCAGATCTGCTTCCTGCCACGTGTATGGCCAATACCAGGGGGAACACGAGAATGGGATGGCTGTACAGTGGTTATGGCACGGACAGTGGATTTGGTCCTGGCCATCATTCTCAGAGGAAGAAAATTAACAAAAAAAAGTTTGAACAAAAGCAAAGGGGATGAAAACAAAAAAAATTTGCGATAAAAGGACACTTGAGATCGATACCAGAACTGAATATCGGTTTCGAGGGTAAGATATACACAAAATATTTTAAGAAATGAGATGCGCGCTTGAAAGCGATATTGGACTACCAGCGATATCGGTCTCGAGCGCACTGTGAGAGGGCGGACGCTTAAATGATGAGAGAGCGCGCTTGAGAGTAATATTGGAAACGAAAACTGAAAATTTTGCGAAAAAAAATGAAAATTCCGAGGACTTATATATACAAAATTTTCACACGTGTGAAAAGACGGCCGAAGACACATGTTGTCAGCTAATTGGTCCATGTGGAATGTCGGTACTGACAATGATGACTCAATTATGAGGCCACATGGGTTGGGACACGTGCACGAATCCCTTTTCGATGCGTGTCATTCTCGCACGTGACAGATGTCAGATTAATCATTCTTTGTGTATTTTTTTGACCAATCACACGTTGACACGTGTTCCTTTGTCATCCTCCACACGTACAAAATTCTTTTTATAAATAGGTGATTTTTGGCTCGAATTTTCACACAAATTTACGATTTCTTGGCTGGATATCGATTTCAAGCATGTTGTTTGCACTGATTACCCTCCGTTGACTAACTTGCGCCTGGAATCGATACTGTCTCATCCGGTATCGCATTCAAGCGCACATTGCATCTCCTTTCTTTTGTGCTCTATGTTCACGCGCTCGGATCCGATACTCTAATTTCTAATATCTCTTTCGAACGCACATTGCCTTGAGGTGCTTGTCTGACCTGCAGTTTGCGCCTGAGAGCGATATTTGAAATTTTGCATCTATTGCTTTTGTTTAAAAAGTCTAATTTTGATTCTAGTTTGCTTTCTTTTTTTTATGAATTTGGTATTACTGATAGTTTGAAGTATTTCAAATCTCTTTTTTCTCCTTTTCTTTTTATTCTTCTTTCTAAAACTAAGGGCCCTGGTGTGGAGGCATTTTCTGAAATATATCTCAGATTTAGGTCCCTGCTCAATACTCTATTATTCAGATCTCAGAATAAGGACATGATTCATTATCAAGACCTAGTGGCACTTGACAAGCATATCAATAAAACTAAGCTTGACAAAATGTTTACCAAGTTACATAATGATTTCAAGTCTGTAGATGAGTGCCCAATTCACAATAAAAAATGTAGATTTGTTGATTTTCAATCTGCTTTTATTTTTTTTTCTTTTGTTAAATATTTCTGACGATTCGAAGGCTGTTCCTTCCACTTCTGAAGCTGTTTCTTCTAATGGCACAAAGTCTAAAAAGTCAAAGATTGTAGATATAGATACTTTTTTTATTGATACGAGCGTTAATTTAGATGATTGTTCAGATTTTGATCCTGTTCGAAATAGGGCATCGTTTATAGGCCCTAGAACACTCACTACCCTTTCTCCTTCTGATAAATCTTTGATCACTTTGCCAAATTATACTATAGATAATGATTCCATTTTGACAATATCGAATATATTGGATCTTTTTGACTTCACTGAAACTGAGACTCTTTGCATTTTGAGCAAAGAGCTTGATGAATTTTCGAATATAATTGATTTTGATGCTGATGATCTTCTCCCTAGTGTTGACGATGATGTACATAATGATAAGTTTTATTTAGGAAAAGATTGCTTGAAAATGGCTGTGGAGGAAATGCACAACAAAGAAGATGATCTACCTTCTGAGGAGGAGTTTCTCATAATCCAAAGTCAACTTGGTTTTCCACAACCAACTGTCTATTCACCAACAATATTGACATTGAAAGGTGGACATAATATTGATGGAGAGACAATAATCAGGGAAGACAAAGCCGAATGCGTAAGTTTTTGTATCTTATCATGTACTAGTAGATTATGTAGCCGAATTCGTTATGTCAGATTATATACTGGAGCTTACTTTGTTTTTTTATCATTTCAGGAAACAATTTTCCTTGATGATTTTGCAATTCGTCGAGGAGGGCAGAGATCTTCTACTGGAGAATTTTCTAGAGATCATGCACTGGAGCACTATCTGAAGTTTTCAAGAATAATGAGATAAGTGTTGCCCATTCAAAGTTTCATCAACATGGTGAGACTATGATTATGGCAATCAAGACACTGTCTCATTTTCTTGGAGGACATAATTTTAATAAGGTGCATAGAATAATTTTTGTAAAGAAAACCATCGTGGTTAAAAATTTAGGATATGGACCAGTGAATTCCATGCTCAGATCATCTCATTTTACATTGTATGCTGCTTATGTTGATCTGAGTAAGCATGAAAACTATGAGCTGTTGGATCCATACAAAAGAAGAAAATTGTTGCATGTTGCAACTTTCATTGGAGAAAATATCAGAAGCAGAGTAGATACTGCTAAATTGTACTTTGTACATATTTTTATTTAATATACAAGATTTTTTTGTGTGTCTATAGCCTACTGGCTTGTATAAATTTGCATGATTTTTGAAATTTTTTATAATCCGTCGATTTTGTATTATGACAAATTTAGATTCTTCTGTAAAACCACTGGAAAAGTTGCAATATATAGCTGTTTTTTGTGCTAGTCCCGCCATGTTTATTTTATGTGCAAACTTTCTATGTAATAGAATGACTAATAGTGCCATTAAAGGACTTACACCTTATGAAGTATTGTTTGGAAAAAAACCAAATCTTAGTGATTTGAAAGTTTTTGGATGTACTTGTTATGTACATATTCCTTTAGAAACAGGGAAAAAGGAAGATTCCACTTCTTTCAAAGGCATCTTTGTTGGTTA
This sequence comes from Diphasiastrum complanatum, assembly GCA_029204225.1. NCBI lineage: Eukaryota > Viridiplantae > Streptophyta > Lycopodiopsida > Lycopodiales > Lycopodiaceae > Diphasiastrum > Diphasiastrum complanatum. The sequence continues at coordinate 36,666,061 of CM055095.1, forward strand.
TAGTGAAAGTAAGAAAGCTTATAGGATATTTGATCCTACTACCAAAAAAGTTGTTGTAAGTAGAGATGTAGTTTTTGATGAATCTCTCCAAGCCAAAGGAAAGGTGACTTCCAACAACACTCAACTTGTCAAGGATCATGTTATGGCTGAGGAGGAACTTCATGAAGATGAAGACCAAGTGGAACTTAGTCAAAGTCCAAGGGTGCCAAGAAGATCAACAAGGACAAGGATTGAGCCATCAAGGCTCACTTATAGTGACAAAGGGGAGCAAAGGGAAGATTCTCAACTACTCAACCCTTATACTTTCTTGACTACTATGCTTGAAGAACCAACTAGTTTTGAGGAAGCAAATAAGTCTCAATATTGGAGGAAAGCTATGTAAGTAGAGTTTGATGCACTAATCGAAAATCAAACTTGGAAGCTTGTTGATCTACCTTATGGAAAGAAGCCTCTTACTTGTAAATGGATATATAGATTGAAATATAATCAAGATGGTTCCATTCATAAGTATAAAGCTAGACTTGTAGCAAAAGGGCATTTGCAAGTCAAAGGCATAGATTATGATGAAACCTTTGCACCTTTTGCAAAGCTTGTGACTATTAGATTAATCATATGTCTTGCTACTTCTTTCAAATGGGAGCTCTTCCAACTTGATGTGACAAATGCTTTCTTGAATGGATTTTTGGAAGAGGAAATCTACATGTGCCAACCCGAGGGCTTCATCGAAGATGGAGTAGAAGACAAGTGTGTTTCTTGAAGAAGGGTCTTTATGGACTCAAGCAAGCACCAAGAGCATGGTACTCTAGGTTGCATTCCTATCTTATTGCCATTAGATTTGTTGTAAGTTCTTATCATTGTACTACAAATGTAACGATGGGAAGATCATTATCTTAGTTTTATATGTTGATGACATTATACTCACAGGAAATGATCTAGATGGCATCAAAAATGTAAAAATTTCCTTGTCTAGTGAATTTAGAATGGTATATCTAGGACTTCTTAAATTTATACTTGGAATAGAAGTCACTAGAAGTAGTGATTTCACTTTCATATGTCAATCTAAGTATGCTAGATCAATCCTAGCAAAATTTGGCATGAATGATTGTAAAGGAGTTGAAACTCCCATGGAACTAAGTGTAAAAGTTTCTAAGGAAAGTGATGAAGCATCCTTTGAGGACATCACTACCTATGGAATGCTTATTGGTTCCTTGATATACTTAACCATCACTAGACTAGATCTTAGTTTTTGTGTTGACAAATTGAGTCAATACATGCAAAGTCCATTAATATGTCATTGGAAAGGAGCAAAAAGGGCATTGAGGTACATCTCGGCTACAAAAGACTTTGGCATAGTTTATGAAAGAACTAATATTTGTTTAAGAGCATATTTGGACTCAAGTTTTGCAGGCGACAAGATGGATACAAGATCCATAAGTGGATTTGCTACATTCTTATGTAGAGGAGCTATATCTTGGCTTTCCAAAAAGCAAGATACCATCTCTCTTTCATCAACAGAATCCGAGTATAAAGCTATGACAACAACAACAAAGGAGGTTCTTTGGCTTAAAAAGCTTTTGGAGGAGATACATGTGATCAAGGATGAAGACATTCCATGCATATATTGTGACAATCAAGTAGCTCAGCAACTTGAAAACAATCCAGTCTTCCATGCTCGAACAAAGCACATTGAGATTTCACATCATTTCGTGAGGAAGAAAGTGCAAGCAAAGGAGATCAAGCTTATTCATGTTTCATCATCAGATTGCATTGCTGATATACTCACCAAGACATTGCCTAAAGATCCATTCGTAAAATTAAGATTGGCTCTTGGAGTTATAGATAGATCTATGCTAGCCTTTGCCAACTCGGTTGAAGCTGCTCCTTTGAACCTATCAAAGCGGCCTTGGAATTCTTGAGGGGCCACTTTATATGTTTTCACTTTCTTAAACAAATACGCAATCTTCTCCGATGTGACCAGATGATTTGGTATTTGCGTTTGAAGATAAGCATCACACTCAAGGGTGGACGCATCCAATTCACCTTGAATACACATCTGATTTTGTTCCGTCATCTACAATTGGCCCTTCAACAGTTGCACTTGTTGTTTTGCATCCTGCATGACCTTATCCACCTGATCATGTGCGGTTGTCAAGGCATTTTGCAAAGAGCTGACGTATTCTTCCAAGCGATCAGCTTGTTGCTGGGCCAACTTCTTTTCAGCTTCAGCCTTGTCTTCATGCTGCTTGACAATCTTCAACTCTCGATCCAGCTGGACAATTTTTTGACTAATCAGAGTGTGTTCGGACCCCACATCAAAAATTCTCTGCTACATTTCTTTTTTCTTATCCAGCATAGACTGGATCACTTGCACAAGGCTTGAGACCAAACTAAGAGCATCACCAGAATCTACTATCATGGAGGCGACAATAGCAGGAGGACCTGATGGAACTGTCCTTGGTTGGCATGGAATAGGTGCCAGTATTTTTTCTTCTTAAAAAATGTCTTCCTTCTCAAAACCCTCAAGAACAGTGGTGTCGAACTGCTTTGGTGATTTCACAGCTTTGTCGACCCGAAGTGCGGCTGGGCTATCTTCAGTGTGAGGTTGTTGACTAACATCTTCAATACAGACAGTAGATTCATGGATCTGTTCGAATCTTCTTCCAGGGGATTGGAGTTCAAAGGGTGCAGGGCTCTGGGACATTTCAAAAATTTTGGTGGCCCCAAGGGGGTCGGAATCCTTGAACATATCCATGAAAAACTGCGTGTTTGGTAAAGTGGCTTCGAGAGGTTAAGGTGCTCGGCGAAGGTTCCCAAAATGGCATATCATTGAACCTTCGTCTGACTCAAAAACTGGATTTTCCCTTGACATGAACCTTTGCCCACCTCAAATCAGATAAATCTAGAGTGGATGTATAGTCTGAGAGCTCAGCAAAGGTTTCTGGTACTGTATAGGCCATATCCTACCAAAACAGTGACTTTCTCAGACATTTTCCATCAACAAATATTGTGCTTCCTTTTTTCCATGCTGTTGACTTTCTGACTTTTGCCCATCAGTCTTTGCTCAATTTTTTCTTGTCTTTTTTTTTTAACTGTCTTTTTCCAAAAAAACTTAGCAATTTAAGTACCGAAAACAAAAAATTGAAAAATAATAAAATGAAGAAACCATTGAGATCAGGCTTGCTGAACTGGCAGAGCAGGCTGCCAAAACTTGCGTAATCGGCTGCCATTCACTGGAGTATCAAATCGTTTTCCATCCAAGAAACTATAAGCTTTCACTCCAGCAAGGCGATCCAAAATGCTTTTAGTAAAAGATAATAGAAAGTGATCCTTCCGCGTCACTTTTTCAACACTTTGAGATTCACACAGATTCTCAATTTCCCATTCTTCTTAGGAACAATGACAATCAGTGAAATCCATTCACTATGCTCGATCTCATAAATGAAATCGACGTCAAACAATCTCTGAAGCTCTTTCTTTATCAGGTCTGCAACATTAGGATTACAACGATAGAACTTTGTAACCTTTGGAACTGCATCAGGTACTAAAGGTATGGTATGTTCAATCACTAATGTCGGAATACCCTTTAGATCTTGATAAGTCCATGCAAAGCAATCCTGATACTTAGTAAGTAACATGCAGAGTGCTTGATACTATTCAAGATTAAGTTGTGATCCAATTTGTACAATCTTTTTCAGTTCTCTTGGTTTAGCAAGATTCATTGGCTGCATCCTAGCTGGGCCATCATAAACCTCTTTCAATTCTGGCATGTGTTCTTCAGGTTCACGATGTGCTTTAGGTAATATGATAACCACATCATCTAGTGTATAACATTTAAATGTTCGGGCATATCATGGTAGACTACATCTACTTGTTCTTTTTTGAAAGGACTTGTCTTGGATCTTCGCTTAGCCTTCTTAGAAAGAATTGATCGTGGAGGTAATGACTTCTGAGAAGATAAACTCTTCTTCAAAGGTGAAGACTTTCTAGACGATATTGTCTTACTAAAATTCTGACTTGTAGAATCATCCTCGACTTTTCCTTTGCCTTTATCCAGTAAGGGTGGCACCTTCTTTGAATCAATCTTTCGAGGGATATTTTCCCATTTCAGGACCATATTATAATGTTGCTTAGCTTGTTTCTTTGTCATCGATCCTATGATCCTATCTTCTTTCAATATAACTGTCTTAGGTGGTTTTATTATCAGTTTATCAGGAACATTACGCACTTCAAATCTAGTCGGATCCATATGATTTAGAATCTGCTCATCCGTAAGTTCAGCATTGTCATCATATGTCAAAGCATGACTCACATGTATGACATCATCTTCAATCGGATCTAGTATAGGTTTCGTTGATATCCAGGCTATATTTAGCACATTCAGTGGAAACATGATTGGTGTATCCAAAGTTTGATCTAATAAGTAAATCTCATTCAAATTTGATTGATTATCTTGTTGATAGATATATCCTAATGTACAATCAATCGTTGCAAGAGCTTCATTCTAGTTGACCGTATCCGTTTGAGAATTGTAATGGACTCCCAAATTTTTCTCTTGTCGGTCACAAGTGTGATCCGTTGTTGATGAATCGTCATCCTCTTTTTGAACCACTGGTTTGATAGTCCAAGTTGTAGGGTCAACTTTAATTGCACGTTCACGATTTTCAAAAGTCATTTCTCCGGTACCTCAACTATGAGTTACTTACGCAACTCGTAACCATGGACGTCCCAATAGAACTCGGTAGACATTTGGCGCTTCTGGTAAGTCCATCACTACGAAAGTAATGACGAGCTGTACTCCTGCAGTTCTGACAGGTATATCTTTAACCATTCCTCGTGGACGAACTGTCATTTGATCAGCTAGCTTAACAGCAAAAGATACAGGCTTGATCTTTGTAAGGCCCCATTTTGCACATAGCTTTGTAGAGATCAGGTTAACTCCTGAACCGCCATCTATCACAACTGCTTCTTTAGGAAATTGTCTATGCTGTATCGATAGAGTGATATTCTTTCATTCACTTTTCCAAGTGGCTCCAACATGGAGTACTTCTTTAGATTCTTCAAATCCAGCACAAAAAAGTGGGTCCTGATGGACTTCTGGTTCTTCTTGAGCTAACTTTTGTGCTAAGACTTCTCTTGCTTTTGGCACCAACTTCAGGAACTCTCCCAATGATCTTGCTCGACAAAATGTTCATGGGCAGTTCTGTTTGTGGTGCTTCTGGTTCAGTCATCTTGAAGGGTTTTGCATGATTATGTAACTGATCATTCATATCCATACGTGAATTTCTTGGAGGCTGCAATGGCTTCGTTTTTCTGCATTAAGATGTGGATAGACTCCCGATGCTATTGTTGTATCATTCAATGATATAGAATCAGCAGAAACTGGATCCACTACTAGTTCTTTATGCTTCTGTGCTCTGGTGACCACCATCAAGGGTGCACTCGATTTATTCTGAGCTACTGGTCTTTGCTTGATTGTTCTCAAATTTACAGGTGCTATAGCTAGTGGTGGCTTTGGTCTTGCTGGACAGTCTTTATAGCAATGCCCATCACCACAGTCACAATAGAATGGTAGAAATTTTTCTTTATTTGGACATTCTACAGCTCTGTGATTTTCTCCACATGCAAAGCATCCAAGTGGTGCTCTGGTCCAATTTCTAGAGGCTTGTTGTTGAGCGGCAGCATGAATAGCATATTGTTTACAAGTAGGAAAGGGTCTTCCATAAACTTCCACAGTCTGAACCGTGTGATGAGGGCTCGTTTAACAACCTCCCAATCTGTATGCTCAGTTTCATCTTGATTATAGTACCAATCTTGTGCGGCGCATGTTAAGACCATAGGAAACAGCTTAAGTTTATCTTGGGGATAAATCTCGCCACAGACTTCACAAGATTCAGCATTGATCTGAAGAAATCTAACTAGATCTATTAATCCATTATATTTGGGTAGATCCAAACGGGGTGCTCTTCTAACAATGATTGGATTGACTTCCTTTGGAGCACCTCCAAGAGCAGCTCCAGGGGCAGCCATCTTTACAAATTTAGATCAAGCAGACAATGAGATTGGGTCTAGATTTTTCAATAAAAAAACTATCTTAGATCAGATCTGCTAGATCTATTTCACTTTTCAAAAATCTGATTCTATATCATAAAATTTTTTTTGAAATTTGATCAATCGGTACTTCTCAAAAATGATAAATCTTTCAGAATCCAAATCAGAATATATCAAATTTGATCCAAATTTTGACATAGACTTGATCTGAAAAATCAGAAACTAAAAATAGGACTGGCGAAGGTTCACTAGGCGAATGTTCAATAGTGTTGTTTTGGAAAAAAAAAAAAAAACTCTTTGAACAACTTTTCTAAAAGTTTCTTGGGAAATAACCTTCGTCGACCTCTCAGATGAAAGATCTGACAGAGATAAAACTATGAAAAACTGGACGAAGATTTCTGACACAAGAAAATACAGTTTCTATAGTTTGGCGAGGGTAAAAATCAAGATTATCTATGATCTGATCAAGAAGAATCTTCGCAGAACTCAAAAATAGTATTTTACTATAAATAGAATGTTCTGGAAACTCGGTGAAGGTCCTGGCGAAGGATCAAGAGTTATACTGGTATTTTTGCAAAAAAGTAACTTTTTGACAAAAAATATGACAATATGACAACTGATCCTCTGAAAACCTTTCTATTTTTGGTATTATTCTTCGTCGACCTGGCAGTAGATAGATCTGAATCACACCTATGCACAGTGAATCGAACGAAGGTTCTTTTTTCTGTATTTTTTGGGTTTTGATGATTTTTTGGTGTTTTTTTTTGCAGTTTTTCTGATGTTTTTGGAAATCTGCTGGAAATTAATCTTCGCCCTTCAAACTAAAAGTTTTGTGAACAAAACCAAAGGTGTCTGCAACTCGGCGAAGGTTTCCTAAAAGAGGGCAAAAAGTTATCAACTCTGATGACGCTTTTTGCCTCTTTTTGACCAAATCTGGCAGATTTGACTAATTTTTGTTGTTTTTTCTGATATCTCAGATCCAAATGGATCTTAAGATTGGTGATCAGAATATCTTTTCTTGTTTAATAATCAAATTAGACTTCAAACAAGCAAATTCACTCAAATCAAGCAAAATCAATCCCAAACTAATCCTAAAATGCAGATCTAACACTATTCATGCCACAACAAGATGCCTAATGCAAGCTAACCATCCAACAATCATGTTGTAAACTGAAAAATTGTCGTAGCTTCTCGGCAGCGGAGCCAAAATTGTAGTGGGTTTCTTTCCTTGCCTAACCTCAAACCTAGACAAGATTTTGATGGAAACAAACCATCACACCTATTAATGGCTTACCATAGTAGCAACGAAGACTACGATAGCTGGTACCTAGACAGTGGTGCTACCCAACACATGACTTCTCGCAAGGAATTGTTTACTAAGTACGTAGTTTATAGCAAAGATCAATTCATCTACCTCAGAGATTCAAGCACCATTCGCATGGAAGGCAAAGGGACAATTAAGATCGTATCCAAGAACAATCTTTCTATTTGTATTTCGAATGTTCTTCACGTACCTCAGCTATCTAAGAACCTGTTATCAGTCTCTAAGATAACTTATGAAGGCTACACTATTACTTTCTCTTCTAAACAATGTACAATCTTTGATGAGGATATCACTCTGACTATGTGCACTACAATCAAAAATCTATATGTACTCTCTGACTCAGTTGCATTAGATAGTAATTCTCATGAAAATGTAAATGATCATGCTATTCTATGATATAGTCGACTTGGACACATGAATACAAGATCACTTTCTTACATGTGTTGTAATAATTTAGCTGATGGATTGTATTTCTCTTTTTCATTAGATAGAAAATCATTTTCTATCAAAACACTCTAGGAGCAAGTTTCCCGGAACACATTCCGTCAGACAAAGCACATATTAGATCTTCTACATAGCGATCTTTATGGTCTAATGCCAACTCCATCATTATGAGATGCACTCTATCTTATCATCTTCATCGATGATTATTCTAGATGGTCTACAGTCATTTTCATAAAACATAAATCAGAAGCCTTTGAATGCTTCAAGAGATTCAAGGTTATGGATGAGACCCAAACATCTTACAAGGTGAAAGCACTCTGAAATGATGGTGGTGGCGAATACGTCTCCAACGAGATGTCCGACTACCTAGTTGAACATGGCATTCCAAGACAATTTACAGCTTCCTATTTACCTCAGCAAAATGGGATTGCAGAAAGGAAGAATCAAATGCTTCTCAACTCAGCTAGATCTATACTACATCAAGCGCACCTACCTGTGAAGTTTTGGGCTGAAGCTACTGCCACAGCCTGTTATGTGCATAACATATCCAACACTAAAGTCGTCAACAACAAAACTTCTTATGAAGTATGGCATGGACATATGCCTAGTGTCAACCACTTAGAATTCTTTGGTTGTATATGTTTTGTTCATGTACCTAAATAGCTTAGAAAGAAGCTGGATCATAGGACAAATAAATGTATTTTCATTGGCTATCCTGATGAACATAAAGCTTATAAAGTTTATGATCCATCCACCAATGTAGCATTTGTTTCTAGTGAAGTAATCTTCCAAGAACATACATACTATGATTTCAAACAGCCATCGATAAATGATGTTGTGTCATTTCATCCTATTTTACACAACATAGAATCTTCCAATGATAATGTTTCTTCTACAGAAACTAAAGCTACAGCTACAAGGAGTAGCCGATGGTACCTATCACCATACGATACCAAGCTAGCTTGAGCATATTTGAACAGCTTCAAGAAGAAGCACAATCGCATTCTGGTCAACCAAATGTTTGCAGATCCTCATAGATTTGAACAGTTCCTGAGAGGTATACATTTGAATTTTTTTGGACTTCATCAAAAGAACCAGAGACCCTAGCCAAAGCAATAAACTCTAAGGATGTTGTGAAGTGGCAATAAGCTATGGAAATTGAGTACAACTCACTTTTGACGAACCAGACCTGGACACTGGTTGACTTTCCCACTCACAAGAGAGTTATCGACAACAAGTGGATCTTCAAGAAGAAGATCAACTTTGATGGTTCCATTGCAAAATGGAAAGCACGGTTGGTGGCAAAAGGATTCACTCAAGTCCAAGGATTAGACTATTAAGAGATTTTCAGTCCTGTTGTCAAAATGCACTCAATCAGGACTTCGATTGCGTTAGCAGCCGCAGAAGATCTCGAAATGCATAAAATGGATGTCAAGACAACATTTCTCAATGGCTACGTCGAAGAAGAGCTATATACGTTCCAACTAGAGGGATTCGAAGTCAAACCATGCTGCATGGTTGTTTTCACAGTCTTCAATCTGCATGAGTAGATCTTCATTAATGGACGAAATGATGATCGCCATTACGCTCATCCTTTCTGATCAATTCAGCTCTCCTGGGTCTCCCTCTAGAGGCTGCACCTCTGCGAGTTCGATCGCTAACCAGATGCCTTCACCCTTTAGAAGTGCCTAGATTTTTAATTTCCATATCTTGTAGTTTGCGCCATCAAGACTGATTGCTACTCTTGTCTAGATCGTTGTAGCCATATTGTGTTGTCTAGAAAATCACTGTTCAGATATCAGTAGTGATAACCAACCTCGCTCTGATACCATGTTGCGAACATGTTTGGTATGTATTGCGAACGTATTTGGTTTTTTTGTATTTTCTTTTGCGGAAGCTTACAGGAGCCTAGACACTTGACTACAGATCACAGAACAGATTTCATTCTAGCAATCAGACAGCGGAAGACAATGGAGCAACTATATTATTAGTTTAATTTATGGAGCGAGATGGTCAGTGTCTTGCTCGTTGGCAGCCTGACGCTCTGCTCTTTCGCTGTGTTCTGCTCGTTTATAGTATTTCGCTAAACCGTGAGGGCAAGAATGAGGGAGAGAGAGAGAGAGAGAGAGAGAGAGAGAGAGAGAGAGAGAGAGAGAGAGAGAGAGAGAGAGAGAGAGAGAGAGAGAGAGAGAGAGAGAGAGAGAGAGAGAGAGAGAGAGAGAGAGAGAGAGAGAGAGAGAGAGAGAGAGAGAGAGAGAGAGAGAGAGAGAGAGAGAGAGAGAGAGAGAGAGAGAGAGCAAGAAAGCATGAGGGAAAGTTGAGTAGGGTTGTGTGAATTCCTTCTTTATAGAACCAGAGGAAACTTAGGTGTACTAAGTGCAAATCGTTGCTCACCGTTAGATTGACTATCCATAATGTGCACAGATCCTGGCCATTGAAAGATTCACAACTTTCCTATCATTTAAAAAGACTTTTTCTATTATGTGGGGTCTTCTATCATAATAAGGCATTTTTTTTGCCCCCACTAGTAAATAAGGTTAGTACACGACATTTACATTCCACAAAGGCTTGCAAAGTGAATAAAGCGATATATTTATATAATAGAGCCCATGAGAGAGAGAGAGAGAGAGAGAGAGAGAGAGAGAGAGAGAGAGAGAGAGAGAGAGAGAGAGAGAGAGAGAGAGAGAGAGAGAGAGAGAGAGAGAGAGAGAGAGAGAGAGAGAGAGAGAGAGAGAGAGAGAGAGAGAGAGAGAGAGAGAGAGAGAGAGAGAGAGAGAGAGAGAGAGAAAACCCACCAACCGTACCCACAACTAGCAAAGTCTCTCAGGGGGTAGTTAGCACCCTTAAGATGGAGTGCTAACTGCCCACCAAAAGAAATTTAGCATTTTTTGGTAAAGTCAACTTGAGTCCAGGGAACAAATTGTGTAGGAATAGGTTGTTGATAATCTCATACAATCTTCCTCTCATGAAGCCATTACATTGAAAAGCAAGAACGATGTTTCCGACCTCATCCATAAAAGTATCATGTTCGCTACAATAGTACATGGCAACAATAATTTGAGTGACAATAACTTTATACGAGTTCATACAAGTGTATATATTGGAAAAACGAAAACAGAATTTCCCTTCACTTGTCAAATTTTTTCATATGAAACTTACCTGATAAAGAATCAAAGGTAGTGGTAATATTCAAAATATTGACCGTATTATCTGAAGCGTCTTCATTTTCTATGGTGAGGTACTCCAAGGAATAGATCCAAAAGGCATTATCATCGACACGAGATTGCTCCTTCTCCAAAAATAAAAGAGCACTTGTGTTGTTTATGAAACAAATGTCATCAATATAATGGAAAGTATGCTTGAAGGCACATAGGTATTCCACCTTTCCAAGTTTGGCGAGTCTTTTCATAAAATGTAATTCAAAGAATGACAGATACCAATTACACCATGTAGGGGAATAGACAAAACCCATAGGAATACCACAGACCTGTTTCCAAGTCATGTTTCCTAATCTTACTATGCAATAGTCAATCAGTATATCATTATATTGGCAAAGAGCTTCCATGTCAATCACAGTGCAATTATCAGTTTGATTGGTAACCCATTTCCAATCAAATTGCTTAAGGCTCGGTTTCCATTGATAGGCAAGCTTTTTGTTTTTACAAGACTTGAATGCATACCCAATCATTGTATGTATTATCATTTTTATTGTCAGCGCAAGTACAAGGTGAAATGTTGTCAACATCGAAATCACAAAAAACTTGAAAGGGTTTATACCATTCACGCTTCAAATGTGGAAAGTATGACCAACCAAATACAATAATTTCAAAAGTCTCCTCAATATGATCAAAAATCTGAAGTAAGGTTTCAGCATATAGTCGTTTAACATCAATCCTCTCAAAGCATCTGTTATAATAATGTAAATGCAAAAGAAAATTTTCCTCTGTCTCTTCTAACCACTAGTCGTCGTCGTCTACCACTATTGTTGACCTCCAATATCCTTGTTTCTAATATGTCCTCCTGCTCATGGATCAATCACAGTAAAAGTTTAGCTTTCCGATAGGAAGATCCCCCTTACTACCACTGCTTTGCCCATCTTTGCCTTTGTTCAGAAAGTACATTCTCTTCCTGTTATTGCCATTGCCTGGTATGACTGAGCTTGGATTGTTCAAATTGAAGGAACCCATTTTTATGCTAGTATCCTGGAAGTATTTGTCTTGCAAGGTAGAGAAGCTGGGTTTTTTTAAAAGGCGTTCAATTTCTCGAACGTTTTCAGCATCGCCAAGGTGTGCAAGGAGCTTAGCAGTAGGGTTAATGGAAAGTTCATTATGTCATCATAAATTAATCTTTGTTCAATGTTCTTAATTTTGAATGATAATTTTTGATATTTAGTATAGTGTATGTGAAGTTTTGCTTGGTGTTGTTGGTTTTTTGAGTTTGTGATGATGGTTTTTTGGGGAAATCGAGTGCCAAGTCATAATGCTCAATATTTGAATCTACCAACGATGTAGTTGGTGGGTTGTTTTGAATTACGTCTTTGTGATTTTCGAGATCGTTCCAATCGATGTCGATGTTTTGCTCTTTTTTTTTGTAGTCGTAGATTTTGTTTTGTTTTGTGATATGATTTGTATGTTTTAGTAATAAGTGTCGTGCCATGATTGACTGGTGCTTTTTAGATTTTGTTCAAATTTTACAAATGGCAGATACAAAAGTAGATGCTCTCTGTAATAGTTTTCTAGATCTTTCTGGATGTTGTAATTGACAAATCAATTGATTTGAGAAATTGTTCTCTTGTTTACTTGCTTTCCATTGTCAATGTAATGTGCGACTTATTCAGCAAGACAAAATTGGTGGTAGGAAATTTTTCTTGACATGTAGTGATCAATTTTCGATTTGCATTTGATGTCAATAGATGAAGGTCCCAACAATTGAAATTGGTGTTTTTTTCTTTAAGACAAATGCTCGTTGCCAAGTAGACCACGTATTTGACATCTTGCCAAAGGGATTCACCCCATCTGTTGCAAGTCCAAATCTTATGTTTCTAGATTCACTTGCAAAACATAAGTACTCTTTGTCAATGTGTTTCCATGCAAGAGAATCTAAGGGTACTCTCATAACCCCATCTGAAGAATGGCGGCTAGCATGCCGATTCATCAGTTTTGCAAGGGATTTGCAACAAAACAATCGTTGCAATCGTGGAATTATTGGAAAATGTCTCAACGCCTTGCTTGGGATAGCGGTCCCTTGCAAATCATCTCGATATCGAGGAGTCTCACATATAGGACAATTTGTCAGTCCTTGATACTCACCACGATACAAAATGCAATCTTTTGGACAAGCATGATGTTGTGTATAGTCCATTCCCATTGCATTCAACATCTTGCATGCCTCGGCTCTCGTCTCTAGCATGTTATTTCCTTCTAGGAGTAGTTTGCGCAATACCCTGCATATAACCAAATGAATTTTCATAACATGAAACACAATTGCTTATTCAACTAAAACTTTTAACTTACACAAGTACACACTTAGTTAAATAAATAATAATTCAATCTTCTTTACCCAAATAAAGATGTAACACTTGTATCACTCCATTTATATTTTGCTTGGAGATTCAATAGACGCAACGTAGCAAACAAACGAGATGTCTTTGCTCCAGGGTATGATGGTGTATGTGATTCTTCTCTCATTTTCTTTTCCTTGTCAGTCACAAAAGATTCGGTACCGTGTTCAGTGGGTTCTTTCATATTGTCATGATGCTCATAGACATCATTTATCAAGTTGTTCATAATTTAAACTTCATCTTGCATAGAACAATCATGTTCATCACTTGAACTTGATTTTTAGGAAGAAGAAGAGTTAGGTTGAGACCGCTTTGTCTTGCGACATTGTTGTTCATCTATTCTCATCATGGCTCGTAATCTCATCCGCTCACGACGAGATAGTTGATCTATATGTGGCCCATTGTATCTCAATCTTGTGGTGGATACAGAATGTATGTGATCATCACTAGAACTAGATGACGATTCGTATTCCTTCAAACATGGGAAAACAAATAAGACATCAAAATTAAACAACAATATATACAAATTGGAACTTAAATCAAGATATGAAAATTGAACATTATTTTAAAAAACACAAATACCACTGTTAAGACTATTCACATTCTCAAATAAAAGATATCATCTTATAATTCAAATATCGAATATCAAGAATGTATAACTAATTAGATTAAAACCATTGTATACAGTTTCAATATAGTTGAATATTTTGTGTTAAAACCTAAACACTAAGCATCATTCAATTTGAAACTTAAATATGACATCAAAATCGAACATGATACTCAAATTGAAAATTAAACAAGGCATGAAAATTGAACATTATTTCTAAAACCTAAACATCAAACATCATATCCAATTTGAAATTTATATAAGACATCTTAATCGAACATTATATTATAGTTAAAATTGAAACAAGACATTGAAAATTGAGCATTATTTATAAAAACTTAACATCAAACATCATATCAAATGTGAACTTATATAAGACATCCAAAGGAAACATCATATCTAAATTGAAAGTCAAATAAGACATCCAAATTGCTCGAATGAAAAGGATGTACTTTTGGTATTTACAATGCACATGGTTGTGCTTGGCTCAAAACTTTTTGTACACATCTTGGTAGAGGATGATTGAAGCTATAGTTGATGAATAGTTCTTCACCACATTTAATAGGTCTGATCGCACAAACCATTACATATGTAGCTTTCACATATTTAGAAAAATAATCTTCTTTTTCATTGATGCGTTCTTCAAAGTCACAATTCTGGAGGGATTCGACTGATGAACCGCTCCTGGGACTTGTTGCTGGGTAGCAGCAACATTTTTGTCTGATTCATTGTCTCGAAGTGGGTCGACAATAGACACGCCTGAGCCAGAAGCTCGGACTGTCATGTCAATGGCAGGTGATGAAGGTTCTTCTTGAGCAATATCCTTGCCTTTGAGGTCGACGAACTGATCCTCGATAAAGATTGTAACCTGGATATATACAAGATTTCCTGGGTATCAGGATCGTACAACTTGTAAGTGTTATCAAACGAAGTATATCCGATCAGGATGGTTTTGAGACCTTGGAAGTCCAATTTCTTCCATGTGTCCTTTGGGATCCGTGCATAGGCAATGCACCCAAACACTCTTAGGTTTTTCAAAGAAGGCTTAGAGCCTGTCCACACCTCGTGGGGTGTCTTGTCTGGGAGGGCCTTGGTCGAACATCTGTTGTGGACGTAAGCTGCAGTGGGAACAGCTTCAGCCCAGAATCTCTTAGGCAATGATGCATGCGATAGCATACACTTAGCAGATTCAACCAGAGTACGGTTCTTCCTCTCAACTAAGTGTAAGGAGTGATGAATTGCTGCTCAATGCCTTGGCTTTGGCAGTACTCATTAAATTCTACAGAGATGTATTCTCCACCGTTGTCTGACCTTAGGGCCTTGATCGTCCTTCCGGTCTCCTTTTCTGCACGCTCCTTGAAGATTCCGAAGCAGTTGAAGGCTGATTTCTTCTTTATGAAGTACACCATAGTCATTCTAGAGAATTCGTCAATAAAGGTTATAAAATACTTGGCATCCTTCAACAAAGGATTTTTCATCGGGCCACAAATATCTGAATGTACAACATCTAGCAATCCTCTAGCAACATGTTGATGGCTTGACTTAAATGGTTTCCTAGTTTTTTTTTCAACTAGACAGCCTTGACAGACAGGTAACTCGACTTTTTCGCGAGGATAGTCAAGATCAAGAACAATAGATTGTCTAGACATTCGTTGTACAGCAGCATGATTTAAATGACCAAGTATATAATGCCAAAGTAAACCTTCATTTGAATGAATTGAAGTACTGAGAGCTTGACTAGAGGCAGAAGAGCAATGACTCAATCTATACACGTATCCATGCCTCTTTTTGAGTGCTAGGATCTTGCCTGTCCTATCAACTACTTTACACTGATCACATTCGAACTCTACTCTATGTCCTAGATCTGTGATTCTGCTTACAGAGAGCGGATTCATAGATAACTTTGGTATATATAGGACTTTAGAGAGTAGCTTAGACTGATCATTTGCAAAGCATAATCTTACAATTCCTTCACCTTTAATAGCTTGTGTGCTATCGTCACCAAGGTGAACGAATTTCGGAGTACTGTAAGGTGTATAGGACTCAAAACAACAAATGAGGCTCGTCATGTGCTGAGTGGCTCCGGAATCCAGGAAGCAAGAACTGTCGCTAGATGCTCCTTGATGATTGGTCATGAAAGCATCATGGTCTGCTTCTTGAATAGGCTGTGGAGCTTCTACAGCTGCATTTTCCACTTGATTCGACTGCCCTTTGTTGTTGTTCTTCGCTTGAAGTATTCGGCAATCTTGTATTTAGTGGTTGTTTCATTTGCAGTATCTGCATAACAACTTCTTCTTTGTCTGCAGATTCGACTGTTCCTTGTGCTGAGCTGGTTTCTGGTCTGGCTTTGATTGCTTTGGGCCTTTCTTCTCCTTCTGTTTTGTCGTGCTCTTGTTGGTGTACAAGGCGTGAGAATCAACTAAGGAACTCGAGACTTCATTCCTTCGCGTGTCTTCTGCAACAACATAGTAATGACTCTCGAAAGAGTCAATTCTGGATGAGTCGTGATGATCATCACCTAGCTGTCGTAAGAACTTGGCAAGCCTTTAAGCAGTTGCATCACTACGTCTTGATCACCTATGACAGATCCGATAGCGGCCATTTGTCTTAGCAGGTTCTTGAATTGATTAATGTGATTCTGTAGAGAATCACCATTCATCATCTTGAGGGAGTAGAATTTCTTCTTGAGATGTAGCTTGGAAGCTATATCTCGCACTTCGTATAGTGTGCTCAAGATGTCCCAGACTTCTTTCGATGTCTGAGCCTCGAAAACATGGCCGATCTGGGTATCCGTGAAATTGAGGATGATCAGCGAGAAAGCTTTTCCATCCTTCAACTTCCATCTGGCGATTGTCGCGTCGTCCGCTTCAAAATTCCCTTTTGCACCTGTAACAACGTCGTACAATTCTTTTGCCATTAACGAACTAGCTTTCTGGAATGGGCGGAAACACCTAGTTTCCAGTGTACATTGTCTCCAAAGATGTGTTCTCTATTTGTGAACACTGGTCCATGTAGACCTCTTATTTCAGCTCTCCATGCAAGAAGGTTGTTTTCTTGTCTACAATGTGAATCTTCAGATCATAGGCAGCTGCGTATGCAAATAATATGCGTAGAGTGCTTCACGACAGGAGAGAATCTCTCTGTATAATCAATGTCATACCTCTGTGAGAAGCCTTTTGCAACTAGTGTGGCTTTGTATCTTAGTACATTGTCATCTGGTCCATACTTATGCTTGTAGACCCACTTGCATTTGATAGTCTTTCTGTCGACTGGTAATGGCTCGAGAGTCCACACTTTATTTTGCTTCATGAAACTCATTTCATCTTCCATGGCCTTAATCCACTTGTCCTTGTCTGGACTGTTGATGGCCTCTTCATAAGTTTGTGGTTCACCACCGAATCCACAGAATTATTCTTGAGCAGAAGATGAGCTGTCAGGTGTCAAATCTCAAGAAAAATAAAATTTATAACAATATAAAACTAGTTTTAACAATTAAATACTACCATAATGATCTTGGAATTGATTTTTTTTATGTTCCATCATATTAAAAAATATCTTTTATGTAAGATTTTACGTTAAATCCTACAATAAAATCTTTTCATAAAATCTAGAAAAGATTATGACTTGCATGAATGACATTTAAAGCATGCAAGCCCATGTGGGGGACCCTCTCACGTGTGAAGAGAGGGAAAGAAATTGCTTGGAACATCCATGAGTGGATAGCGTGTGGATTATCCATGCGTGGATAACTTCTACGTGGATAATCCACGCGAAACTTGAATGCCAATAAAACCGCATTTTCGCGAGCATTCTTGCTCCTTTTCTTTTGCTTTCAAGTTTTATAGGTTTTCCTAATCTAGTGTTTAGTGCTCTTGCTTGCCATTGCTCTTCCAAGCTCTATAGATCTTGCTTGCTTGCTTGCTTTTGGTTGCTCTTCCTTGCTAGTGATCTTGCTCTTGCTATTGCTTGCAATCTCTTCCTAATCTATTGATCTTGCTTGCTCTTGCTTACTATTGATCTATTGCTTTCTTGTCATTGCTTACTCTTCTAATATAACACTCTTCACTACTCTTTCACTCCCATTCTCCACTACTTTCTAACTTTTAAAGTTTTTCTTTGATACAATGTCTTCAAGTGGTAGGTCAAGTGGAAGGTCAAGTGGGAGACCATCTAGGAGAAGAGATCGTGAGGAGCCCGAAGAATATAATCAAGAGGGGTTTGTGAATCTATCTCCTCAACAAAAAGATAGAATCAATAACCTTGTGTTATCTTCTTCGGGTGAATCATCTGAGAGAAGAGATGCGTGGCAATGTAGTTCATGCTCGTTTGCGTGATTTAGTTGCTTTATATTTTGGTAAAGAATAAATGATCGATTGGTCCTCCCAATTGCTTCAAGACAAAAATAAAATAATAAAGACTTTATATTTTGAATTCCCTCAATCCAATGCTTTTAGTGGGACTTGGGCCTTGAATTCAATGTGCCTTTGGATTTGAAACAAAAGGCAATTGATGAGAAGAGTCGTGAGGAATCCCAAGAATTCCACGAAGCCTGGATGGTGCTCCAAAAGGGATTGGAGGAAGGTGAAAGGGAAATTGTTGCAAAACAATCCCCAAAAGTATGAACAACAACGTAGGGCCATCGCCAAGAAGCTTTTAAAACACGACCAAAGTCACTTGGGATTGGGAGGAAGGGGCAATCTAGAGGCCCAATTTGTAAGTGCGATATTTTTTACTATGATTGTATTTTTGTAGTGAGATTGTTAATGTTTTTTTACTGCTAAACTATGTTTTTTCGTTGAATGTAGCTTAGTGATTTTGTAGGACACATGACCGCCTCGGAGTATAAACAAGGTTACAATCATGGATATGCCGGCCTTAAGGCTTTTATGGAATCCCATGGATTGTTTTCAATCGTAAACTCTTAACCTTTATTATTTTGTGATTGTTTACTTGGTGGTTTACAAGTAAGTTTAATCTCAATTTCATTGAATCTTTGATTCTATTTTGTAGAGAGGCTCTACAACTTCAAGCGTTCATGATGTGGAAGAAAATGTGGAAAATATTGAGGAGCAAAATGTGGAAGAGAACGTGAATGAGAGCGAATGGGAGTTTGAAGATGTGGACACCAGCGTACACCTACAAGACGAAGGAAGTGAGGAGGGAGGAGGTGATGATGAGTAGAGTTTTTAAAGTAAATGTAAGGCCTTGTAAAAGGCAATGTATGAAGGGAGAATTTATTCTCTCATCAATGTATTTTTTTTTAAATGAATCAATATAATGTTTTGGCACTACATCAATCTTGCAGAAATTTTGAATGTATATATTTCTAATTCATGAATGCTGTCTGCTTCTTGATCAGAGAGAAATACTCTATGTCCATAGCTTCTCTCTAGAGATCAGAGTCTGGTTGGTTGAGTGCCTCTTCGACTATCATCGGTTCTTGTATCAAGAGACAGACAGACTCATGAGTATACCTTGTGGGTTGTGTGTGCACTCGGCTTGATCTTCTAGGAGGATTTGACTGATGAACCACTCTTGGGACTTGTTGCTGGGTAGCAGCAACATCTTTGTCTGATTCTCTGTCACAAAGTGGGTCGACGATAGACACACCTGAGCCAGAAGCTCAGACATTCATATCAATGGCAGGTGATGAAAGTTCTTTTGGAGCAATATCCTTGCCTTTGATGTCGACGAACTGATCCTCAATAAAGACTGTACCCCGGCTATACAAGATTTGCTGGGTATCAGGATCATATAGCTTGTATGTTTTATCAAATGAAGTGTATCCAATTAGGATGGTCTTGAGTCCTTGTAAGTCCAATTTTTTCTCGTGTCTTTTGGGATCTGCGCGTAGACAACGCACCCAAACACTCTTAGGTTCTTCAAAGAAGGCTTAGAGCCTGTCCACACCTCGTGGGGTGTCTTGCCTGAGAGGGCCTTGGTCGAACATCTATTCTGGACGTAAGCTGCAGTGGAAACAGCTTCATCCCAGAATCTCTTGGGTAACGATGCATGCGCTAGCATACATTTGACAGATTCAACCAGGGTACGGTTCTTCCTCTCAACTAAGCCATTATACTGAGGACTGTAAGAAGTGATGAATTGCTACTCATTGCCTTGGCTTTGGCAGTACTCCTTAGACTCGATAGAGATATATTCTCCACCGTTGTCTGATCTTAGGGCCTTGATCGTCCATCCAGTCACCTTTTCTACACGATCCTTGAAGATTCTGAAGTAGTTGAAAGCTTCTGATTTCTTCTTTATAAAATACACCATAGTCTTCCTAGAAAATTTATCAATAAAAGCTATAAAATAATTGGCATCCTTGAAGGAAGGATCATTCATCGGGCCACAAATGTCTGAATGTACAATGTCTAGCAATCTTGTAGCAACATGTTGATGGCTTGATTTAAATGATTTCCTAGTCTGTTTACCAACTAGACAGTCTTGACAGACAGGTAACTCGACTTTATCGCGAAGATAGCTGAGATCTAGAACAATAGATTGTCTAGACATTTGTTGCACAGCAGCATGATCCAAGTGACCAAGTCTATAATGCCAAAGTAATCTTTTATTTGTATGAATAGAAGTATTGAGTGCCTAGCTAGGGGCAAAAAAAACAGTGACTCAATTTATACAAGTATCCATGCCTCTTTCGGAGTGCTAGGATCTTGCCTGTCCTATCAACTACTTTACATTGATCACATTCAAATTCTACTCTATGTCCTAGATCTGTGATTCTGCTTATAGAGAGCAGATTTGTAGATAAATTTGGTACATACAGAACTTTAGAGAGTAGCTTAGACTGATCATTTGCAAAGCTTAATCTTACGATACCTTCACCTTTAATAGCTTGTGTGCTTTTGTCACCAAGATAAACTTATTTCTGGGTACTGAAATATCCAATGAGGCTGGTCATGTTTTGAGTGGCTCTGGAATCTAGGAACCAAGAACTGTTGCCAGATGCTCCTTGATGGTTGGTCATGAAGACATTATGATCCGCTTCTTGAATAAGCTGTGGAGCTTCCACAACTGCATTTTCCACTAGATTTGACTGCCCCTTGCTGTTGATGGCTTTATTTAAATGGTTTCCTAGTCTGTTTACCAACTAGACAATCTTGACAGACAGGTAACTCGACTTTATCGCGAGGATAGTCGAGATCTAGAACAATAAATTGTCAAGACATTTGTTGCACAGCAGCATGATTCAAGTGACCAAGTCTATAATGCCAAAATAAAATTTTATTTGTATGAATAGAGAAGTATTGGGTGCCTAACTAGGGGCAGAAAAACAATGACTGAATTTTTACAAGTATCCATGTCTCTTTCTGATTGCTAGGATCTTGCATGTCCTATCAACTACTTTGCACTGATCACATTTGAGTTCTACTCTATGTCCTAGATCTGTGATTCTACTTACAGAGAGCAGATTTGTAGACAAATTTGGTACATATAGGACTTTAGAAAGTAGCTTAGACTGATCATGTGCAAAGCTTAATCTTATAGTACCTTCAGCTTTAATAGCTTGTGTGCTATTGTCGCCAAGGTGAACATATTTTTGGGTACTAAGGTGTATAGGACTCGAAATAGCCAATGAGACTGGTCATGTGCTGATTAACTCCAAAATCCAGAAACCAAGAATTGTCACCAGATGCTCCTTGATGATTGGTCATGAAGGCATCATGATCCGCTTCTTGAATAGGCAGTGAAGCTTCTACAGCTGCATTTGCCACTTGATTCGACTGCCCTTTGCTGTTGTTCTTCACTTGAAGTATTCGGCAATCTTGTATTTCGTGGTTGTTTCATTTGCAGTATCTGCAGAACAGTTTCTTCTTTGTCCGCGGATTCGATTGTTCCTTGTGCTGAGCTGGTTTATGGTCTAGCTTTGATTGCTTTGGGCCTTTCTTCTTCTTCTGCTTTGTCATGCTCTTGTTGGTGTATAAAGCGTGAGAATCAGCTGAGGAACTTGAGGCTTCATTCCCCCGTGTGTCTTCCTGCAACAACATAGTAATGACTCTCAGAAGAGTCAGTTCTGGATGTGTCGTGATAATCATCACCCAACTGTCATATGAGCTTGGCAAGCTTGTAAGTAGTTGCATCACTGCTTCTTGATCATCTATGACAGATCCGACAGTGGCCATTTGTCTTAGCAGGTTCTTGATTTGATTAATGTGATTCTGTAGAAAATCACCATTCGTCATCTTGAGGGAGTAAAATTTCTTCCTGAGATGTAGTTTGGAAGCTATATCTCACACTTCGTATAGTGTGATCAAGATGTCCCAGACTTCTTTCGATGTCTGGGCCTCGGATACATGGCCGATCTGAGTATCCGTAATGTTGAGGATCATCAGCACGAAAGCTTTTTCATCCTTCAGCCTCCATCTGGTGATTGTTGCGTCATCTGCTTCGGATTTCCCTTCTGCACCTGTAACAATGTCATACAATTCTTTAGCCATTAGTACAGTTTTCATCTTAAATTTCCACAAATGGTAATTGGCTCCATCAAGCTTTTCCATAATAGGACTGGCTTTCCCTTGGGAATCCATGTGGAAGAATTAGTCTAAGTGATAGGAAAAACTATTAGTGACTTAAGTATGAAAACCTGATACAAAAATACAGAACAAGAAAAAACAATTACTCTATCGGCTAGTAGAGTCTTGTACTGTGGAACCTTATCAGGCTACAAAAATAGCTCTGATACCATGTTGGAGAAAGAGGAAGAGGGTGTCATGTGTGAGAAAAAAAATAGCTCTAAAAGAAAATGAACACAAAAAAGAGACAAAACACGAATGAGAAACAAACTTGAATGGAAAGTATTTGTGCGTAGCGGAATGAGCTATATGACTCTTTCCCTAAGTATGACTATGCCTATCAGAAATGAACAGAACGTTAATGATGGAAAGCACGGTCGTTCTGATTACGTAGCCAAACTTTAATATAACACCAGAAGAGTAGTTTGTCGCATACAACTAGACAAATTATCTGTCGCGAATGATTCGCGAAGAGCTAGACTGAGCTCGACTGATAATCAGTTGCGAATGATTCGTGAACGACAAGACTAAATATTAGTTGTCTACGGCTAATCTAATATTAACTCGCTAAGAATTGATTACCAAATTGAGCAACTAGAAAGTCAGATAGAATGAAGAATAAGCATAACAATATTGACACATATCTGAACGCAGAACAAAGAACTGTTATCAGATTAAGTATATCAAATATACATGTCAATAAAGCAGTAGAGCACAAGACAATATCGGACGAAACCGCGTGCTCTACAAAGCTAATTCAATTTGTAAGAGGAATGAACCTGGTACTGACAATTAAAGAATCAATGCACAAGGCATCTACTTCGTCTATTTTTGATAAGCTTCTGATGCTAAATTTACACACACTTGATCTTCAATCTCTTAATCAACGATCAAAACTGATATGCAAATGGTATTCAGTATATGTGTCTGCTCCCATCACCTAGAATCACTAATATGTTATTTTTGAGTTCTCTGAAGTCAATCAAGATTTTCTTGTTGCAAGTGATGTGTGATGTTGTTCCTGAATCGATGACTACATCGTAGTCCTGTTCAGTGTAGTTCGTTGAAGATTCATCAAGTATTGTGAAGGCTTCATCACCTCTATTTGCATCCTTGGATGACTCTGCAACATTTGCTTTCTCAGCCTTGCTCTTTCTTTTTGGGTTGAATCTGCAATTGTATGCAGAGTGCCCCTTCTTCTTACAGTGCATGCAAGGTATTGTTGGATTGAAGTAGCATTTGTTACCTGTATGGTCTGGCTTGTGACAATGATCACATGAAGAAGATTGTTGATTCGAGGACTTCATCTTCTCGAATCTGGGTTTGTTCTTGTTTTTTTTTCCTATCTTTCATGAAGAGGGCCTTCTTTTGATCACTACTTCCTTCTCCTTCGTCCCTCATCAGTCTCTCATCAACAATAGATTGATCGCGTTGTCGAATGTCATATTTGGTAGATTCAGTAAGAGCATTCTCAATGGCTGATAGGACGTAGGTAGAGACTTCATGAAGTACATCAACTATTGTGGTGCTGAGACCCGGTGCTCCTGTCTTGATGCAGCGAGTTGAGAGAAGATCATTTTGATCTTCTCAACATGCTAATCGAATTGGTTGTCATCCCATCGTATGGATTGCAGCTGAACGTGAAAATGCATCACTGAAGCTGCAGTCCTCACTTCATACTTCTGTTTCAATCTTTCCCATGCTGCATGGCTGCTTTCATAGTCTTCAATCTGCATGAGTTGGTCTTCATTAATGGACAAAATGATGATCATCATTGCATGCTCATCCTTTCTAATCCATTCAGCTCTCCTCAAGTCTCCCACTGGAGGCTGTACCTCTGAGAGTTCGGTCACCAACCAGATGCCTTCGCCCTTCAGAAGTGTTTTGATTTTAAAATTCCATATCTGAATTTTCCATGGATTATCCACGCATGGATAATCCATGCAAATTTATTTGACCAAAAAAAAAAACATTTGGTTCGAATCAAAATGTGGTTCGCTCCTAAACTAGAGGTCGACTTCTTTTTTTCTGTTGTGTAAGAGAGAGAAAAAGAGAGTATAGATGGGAGTGAGGATGAGATGGGGATGAATGTGAGTAAGAATATTGATAGTGTTTAGGGTTTTTAGTTCATTGATGGATGTTAATAGTATGTGTTTTGTGATCATAAGTTTTAAGCTCTTTTTTGTTTGCGATGTAGGCTTGGATATTTTTGTCTTGAAGCGATTGGGAGGACCAATCGATCATGTAATTTTTACCAAAATATAAAGCAACCAAATCATGCAAACGAGCATGAACTACATTGTCACGCGTATCTTTTATAACTCCACCACGTGGTTAAGATCATAATACACATTACACGATTCCTAGGAAGGGGCATTTTCAGAAGCTCTTCTCTCGAATGATTCACCCGAAGAAGATAACACAAGATTATTGATTCTATTTCTTTGTTGAGGAGATAGATTTTCAAACCACTCTTGATTATATTCTTCGCGCTCCTCACGAGCTCTTCTCCTAGATGGTCTCCCACTTGACCTACCACTTGAAGACATTGTATCAAAGAAAGACTTTAAAAGTTAGAAAGTAGTGGAGAATGGGAGTGAAAGAGTAGTGAAGAGTGTTAGATTAGAAGAGTAAGCAATGGCAAGAAAGCAATAGATCAATAGTAAGCAAGAGCAAGCAAGATCAATACCAAGCAAGATCAAGAGATTAGGAAGAGACTACAAGCAATAGCATGAGCAAGATCACTAGCAAGGAAGAGCAACCAAAAGCAAGAAAGCAAGCAAGATCTATAGAGCTTGGAAGAGCAATAGCAAGCAAGAGCACTAAACACTAGATTAGGAAAACCTATAAAACTTGAAAGCAAAAGAAGAGGAGCAAGAATGCTCGCAGAAATGCGATTTTATTGGCATTCAAGTTTCGCGTGGATTATCCACGCAGAAGTTATCCACGCGTGGATAATCCACGCAATATCCACGCGTGTATGTTCCACGCGGTTTTTTTTCTCTCTCTCTCTCTCTCTTCACACGTGAGAGGGTCCCCCACATGGGCTTGCATGCTTTAAATGTCATTCATGCAAGTCATAATCTTTTCTAGATTTTATGAGAATATTTTATTGTAGGATTTGACATAAAATCTTACATAAAATATATTTTTTAATATGATGCAACATAAAAAAATCAATTAAAAAATCATTATGGTAGTATTTGATTGTTAAAACTAGTTTTATTTTGTTATAAATTTTATTTTTCTTGAGATTTGACATACAAGACAAAATCATGAGATAAAAAATAGTACATATTGTTATTAAGCAAGTAATTTGACAAGTTTTTAAAGATTTTATGACATAATATTATGTCAAATTGATGATGTCATAAAACATTTAGTTTATTAATAATCTAGGTGTCATAGATTCGATATAATTTGATGACATAATTATATGGCCAAATAGAAATTTTTTGCTTTTGTCATGTGGCCTCTTAAATGGTTGCATGGGGTCATTTAAATTCATGATCAAAAGCATTTATGTTATATTAAGGACCTTGGTGATATGTGACCTATATGATATATCTTATTAATTGTTGGTGTGTGACCTATACAACCTTATATGAAATCATAGTAATTAGTTGAAATATCATTTAGCATTGTAATAAAGATGTTGATCAATGGTGTGCTAGCTAGTATATGATTGATTGACATTGTCCAATTGCTTGTCTTTTCTTTTTGATTCGAGGAACATCATCTTGCATACAAAGCAACCATTGATAGAAAGGGCAAATGCATATTGCTCGTCATGAGATACCATAGCACACTAGGCCAATCCAAAGAGATTTATCCCTAACTAACTCGAGCCAAGTATTAATTAATCAAATGAGTGATTGAGTGAGCAATGAGTCAATTGAGTATATGACTAATTGTTTGATTTTGATCATTCCATCTTGAAAGAAAGATTGAGTGAGATCATCACTCATCTTGGACAAGAGTTCAAACTGAAAGCTTCGAACATTGACTGCTATGTGGTCTTTAAGTTAGTTGAGATAGGCATGCGCGCACTATCTACTGATGTCTAACATTTGTCAATATGAATCTCATTTTGATTGCTCGCCGCGTGTTGCCCCACCCAAGCAATTTTCTTGATAGCAATGCTACTAGAATATTAGATTTTCATTAAGCATAACTAGAATATACATGGATCAGATGTTGGCATGTCTTTAACAAATTTTATTATATTTGTTTAGTACATACGGTCTCATAATGATTCTTATGATGTGGTATAGAGTAGCTGGCTACAATGTGTATATGTCATCGATGATGTCATCATCATCAGATAGTCATTCATCTCATGATCGCAACAACAGGTATATATTGTTATTGATATTGACATCAATTGCACTTTATTTGTTATTTGAGTATGAGTGTATAATTTTTCTTGCAAATTTATTCTTACAATGACATTTGATTGGAATTATGAATTTTAGAGAAGTTATCATACCTCCATGTGATTTAGAGAAAGAAAAAAGAATTGAGCTCTATCAGAGAAGAAAAGAGCAAGCAAGACTAAAGTACAATGAACAACTATTGACTGGTTCATCTTCAAGCTCTTCCATCAGTCGACGCAGACCACCTATTGATCCATCACATGTATGTATATTGATTCATGTCATAATTTTTTTATTTGTGATAGTGATGTACTCTGATTTGGTTGAGGATTGTGATATAGTATATTGTTCCAAGACACCACTCCATCACAAATAAAGGTTGCAAAGATTATCTTGTCAATTTTTGTCACGTGTTACAATTTGTCACATGTTATAATTTGTCAATTTTCACTTGAATGAGACTGAAAGAATTCGTGCCATTTGCAATTGGATTATTGGACCAGTTTCAACCAGAATATGATGAGAGGATACCATGTACATGCACACAATGCAAAGGCCTTAGGATTCGAACAAGGAGGATTGTCAACGATCATATTTGGGCCAATGGAGTGCACACAAAGAATCCAAGAGTACAAGAGGTAAACTCTTTAAAGTGTTTTTTGGAAATGCTTTAATCTTTGACCCTTATGACACTTCAAGTATAGTTTGGCTAATCTCTCACTTGCTTCTAAAAGAAAAAATCCAAATAGAATGATTAGATGAAGCTAATCTCTCACTTGCTTCTAAAAGAAAAAATCCAAATAGAATGATTAGATGTAGTTAATCTTGATTTCCATATCCAATCACCCATAATAGACTCATTCACGTCCGAGAGAGAGAGAGAGAGAGAGAGAGAGAGAGAGAGAGAGAGAGAGAGAGAGAGAGAGAGAGAGAGAGAGAGAGAGAGAGAGAGAGAGAGAGAGAGAGAGAGAGAGAGAGAGAGAGAGAGAGAGAGAGAGAGAGAGAGAGAGAGAGAGAGAGAGAGAGAGAGAGAGAGAGAGAGAGAGAGAGAGAGAGAGAGAGAGAGAGAGAGAGAGAGAGAGAGAGAGAGAGAGAGAGAGAGAGTCAGTCGATTGCTTGCAAATGGTCATAGGTATGTTTTTTAAGAGCATGAATGTTCTTCCGTTTGTTGAAGAAGGTGTGTAAAATAGCTGCATTAGTCCTTTTCTTCCCTGACACCTGTAGGAGAAGTTATGATCAACTAAAGTGCTGATTTTTTTTCTTTTCTAGGTAGCAATGCACCTGTAGAACATTTTTGAGAAGTTTGATCCAAAGAATGGATTAGCAACACTAGAGGTTCTGTAACACCTTAAAAAGCTATCTCCATTTTTCTCCCACCTTGATAGTGTTTGCAAAATTTAAGCCTTTTCAAAAGTACACTATATCAACTATAGGGAATCTTTTACATCTAAGTTTATATGGGAGAAGGACCATTCTTGCCATGGGACCATACCAAACAAGGTTATGTTGGATAATAATGATTGTGCTAGTTAGAGTTAGGCCATATTGTTGTTGAAGATAATTATTGCATCAACAATCTCAACTTTCTCATGCCAGTCACACCCTTTTGAGGGACATAGTTGAATCTTTTAGTCCTAACACCCAACAAAAGGTGACTATTTTTCTTTGCACTTCTCTAGGGGCTATAATCTTATCTTCCAGGCCTATAGTTATGCTTCCTAAGTCCCCCTCAATTAAATCGATCACACATTCAAGATTCAATGGTTACTCTTCCTGTAACCAAGGTCTCATGAAGTCATTGCAAGTTGCAAACAATTTTATGCATTGAAGACATGATTTTTAGATAACATTTGTGAATAATGGAGGTTGTAGTTGAAATCATGGGACACTCATTTCATAAATTTAGAAATGCAATTTTGTCTTGGATATTTGACATTCTATTAAACTGAATAGTTTAAATCTTTAAATATCAAAGCTTATTCATGAATGATCTAGTATGTTCATGTGTTTAGTAAAGTCCTTATTGAAACACCATCAATCCACCTTTATATAAGTACATTAGTACATGGACAAGTACAAATATAGAACAAATGTTGACCATTGAAGATCATAAATCGTATACTTGTGAGAGCTAACTATAAACATTCACAAGAAAATGTATGCCCTGAGAACATGTGAGAAGTCCCTTGATTGGTGTAATTGATAAGAAATGCACACAATTGGCTAGAAACCATTTGCCCAAGCAATTTTTTGAATGAAAATTGGCATGGACGTTTGCAGGGCGGGTGAGTGGTTTGTTTGATGAAATTACCTGCTCAAAGATGAAAAAATTAGTTTAGTGAAAAACCATTTTTATGAGACTCCAAGAATACTCGCCCAAGTCCTAAACATGAATTTTGGAGTCTGTAAAGTTCAAAAAACAACTGGGCGAATGATCTTTTTTGAGAGCAATTGTCAAAATTGCTTTCCAATTGCCTTTTTCAAAAAGAAAAAGACAAAAATCATAGGAGCATAAAAAATCAGTTGTTTCACTACTCGCCCAGGCCCAAAAGATGTTTCTTAGGGCCAAAAGATACATGAAACCAGTTGGGTTGTGCAAATTCTTACCTCGGATAGGATTGTCATAAATGGATTCTCACAGTCCAAAATAGTAGATCCGAGGATCAGCAGATACCAATTTGACCCTGTGCGAATTGTTCTTGGGCAGAGAATGAGTAAAAATTTCTTATGAACATTTTTGTTAGAGAGTGCTAGAAACCTTCTAGTTATGAGAATTTGCACACTCCAAAGGAGTGGATCTTGCAACCCGCCAAATCCAAAAAGTGCCTGTGCGAATTTGTGCTAGCTTGATTTTGGAACTCTTGGAACTTTTTCTTACCTTTGCCTCTTGGGCATAACTCGCACAGGAGTTTCTGATGTAGATCAGTCCCATATGTGTTGGAAAAGTGGGTGTGCAAGTATGTCCTGACTTGCAAATATCATCGGATTATTAAAAACAACAGGTTTTGAGTGAAAAATTCGTAGGAGCTACAAGGAGAAGACTTTTCATCAGTCAACAACGACATCTCATCAACGTGCTTGCGAGTTGGTCTTGGATGGGGAAAAAAAGTGGAAGCTTCAAGACCTCTTTTTCATCAAGAAAAAGGGTTGGGGGTGAACCAATCAGAAACTCGCAAAGGTCTGAAAGATGGATCTCAATTGAGGCTATCTGATACTTGCACAGGCCTGAAAGCTGGATCTCAACCTCTATAGATGTTGTGCGAGTAGGATCACAAACTTGCTAGCAAACTATAAAAGAAAGAGAGAACCCACTCGCACGAGCTAGAAATTGTTTGTAAAACACCCTAAAACCTAGTGTGCAATTCTCTCTATGTCCAAAAGCTTATCCTAAGACTAAATCTTCATACTCTGACTGTAAGCACTCGCACAATTGAACTCTGAAGGTTTATGAACTCGCATAGTCAAATTTCTAGTAAAATTTAAGGTAACTGATTAAAACCTGGTTGGGCGGATGGAAATCTGCTCATAGAATAGCATAAATAAGGAAAACCTTCACACCATACAAAATCCATTCGCACAGAATTTGCACAATATCTTACAGTGCCTAACAATATATGAGGGCGGATTCTTGCTAAAAAAACACCTCAGTGCCATTTTAAAAAAAAAAACCAAAAATGGCCTTTCGCACAGGCCTGAAAGATGTCAAAAACACCTCACTCGCACAGGTCTGAAAGATGGATCATGAGATTAATTTTTTTTCAGAAAGTGGTTGTGTGAGTTTGATTTGGAGGAAAAATTGCTCAAAACCCTCTATGAGCCCCTTTTTTCTTAGTTTTCTTCAAGGTGATGGGGGGTGGCTAAACTCACCCCTCCAAATTAGGATTGATCCGTTGATCCAAAGCTTGCTGCCATGTGCCAAAACTTGAGATCACAACAATACATCACAACTAACTTGAAATATAACAAGAAACAAGCAAAAGCAAGTAAAGCAAGAAACAAGCAAACCACGATAGCTCAAAAAATCATCTCTGAGCACCTTTTTACTTGCTGATCCTCTGCTTGTTGCAGATGTCAAACACAAATAGAACAGTAACCAACCACCTGCGGGGTGTTTGCCGACTTAGACACATATAGATTTTTTTTTAAATGGAATTTCCAAGAGCAAAGGGCCGAAGCCACACGCAAGTAGAACACAAAAGAAATAAAACTAACAATAGAAATAAAAAACAAGCAAGAAGGATGCAAAATAAGAAGCATGCACAAAAACTCTTGGAACTAATAGATCAGTCCGACTTATCTTAAGTTGATGGCTGCATGAAAAAGAAACAAAAAAAAAAAAAAAAACAGAGAAATAGACATATAAGCTAGATTAAAACAAGAAATAAGCAAACTTTTACACTACAAATATAGAAACAAGATAATAGTAAGCTAGAAAAAGAGCGGCAACGGTGCCAATCTTGCACGTTTCGCATCCTCCGTTGGCTATCGCTCCATCTAGCATGACTATGGCGGTATCCCAACTAGTGTATGTTATGGCTTCTCCACTAGCTTGAGCAAGAGGATGGGAAGAGCACAATGAGCATACTAGGGTGAGTATTAAGTAAGATCCCCTCTTCTCTCTTTTCTCTTCTTAGCAACTAAAGCCACATATGATAAAACCCTACTAAATCTCTTCCTCTAAAGCTTAACCTACTAGAAAATGGAGGACCGAAATTAACTTAACTTGTTGCAAGATCAAATAGTGTACAATAAAATGTGAAGTAACACAACACATAAAATGACACAAGGGAGAACACTCAAAGAAGAAAAGATAGGCATGTATTGCAAATGAGTTTCTTGACAAAATGGACTCACCTCACTCATATATAACTTGAGTGGTGGTCACTTACAAAGGGTACCATGGGACAAACCCCCACTGGTCTCATGACTAACTTTTCTATGAACTTAATACAAAGGTTCCATGGGACAAAACCCCAATGGACCATGAACAACTTGAAATAACTTAAATTGAACTAACTTAGACTCAATGTTCTAGATTTAGGCTTAGAACTATATAACCTTAAGCCGTTAAATATGGTGTAAAGGCCTAAACTTGACTAATCCAGTTCTAGGCTTAAGTCCATATCCTTTTCAGGATGGCTCAAATATTCCTTCGAATATCATCCTACAAAGGCTATAGTCTTAGAGAACCAAAGAGACTCCAAGGGGGAGAGGGAATTGCACTCAACCTAGAAAGTGAGCTTTAGCATGGAGAGCAGGACTTTGAAGATGGACTTGAAGAGAGGCGGGAGGGAGGTGGAGAAGAGAAAAGATCACATTTCTTAAGACCACAAGTAGATCTCATTTCTTAACGGCAATGATTTTAGTGATTGCTTTGACTATCAAGGCTTTTGCATTTTTTAAGGAGATGACTTCAACGACTACCCTTGCTATCACATGTTTTTAAATACGAGAAGAATGTGCTACTCTAAAATCATAACTCTCCCATTTTTGAATAAATATTTGTGCCTTATCTTTGCCCTCTTGTTATCATCATCGTTGAGTGGCTTGAAGGTTTTGGACATGTCTAAATCCATTTGACTACTTGCCAATTCTATATAAGTTCTCAATATTCCAACCATAATGAGTTAATCTTCTTGGACAAATGCATCTGGATTAGTATCCAAAAAGTTATGACAAATCTTGTTTCCTAGCTCTAGTTTTGTTAATTTTCTTCGTTCAAAAATTTCAGCCCTATTTTGTTGTGAATTTGACCTATCAAATCACATTCAATCATTGATCTGGTCCTGCCCAATAGAGCTTGTTGTTAGCTTTTCAGAGGTACTAAGCTTTTGTGATTTGGATCAATATTGAGAAAGTTATAATCAAATTAGTGGAGGTGGGTCAAACTAGCAAGAATTCTGAAAATTTTCTTTTGGATTTTTCCAAGCGAGAGAGAAGCACTTCAACTTCTCATTTGTAAAGTTTTGTTTCTTTGTTAAAAAAAATTCA
This sequence comes from Diphasiastrum complanatum, assembly GCA_029204225.1. Lineage (NCBI taxonomy): Eukaryota > Viridiplantae > Streptophyta > Lycopodiopsida > Lycopodiales > Lycopodiaceae > Diphasiastrum > Diphasiastrum complanatum. The sequence goes on from CM055095.1 coordinate 36,698,942, forward strand.
GTTCTTCATTCTGAAGTTTCGCATGTTCAAATTTAAAAAAAAAAAACTGACCTAACCCTACCCTCGCAAATTAGGTTAGGAGAGAAAAAGTGCAAAATCCAAAAAGACACCTTGCCCAAAATTTTCAACCCTAATCTTTAGGGTAAGTATAAAAAAAACATAAGTCCTAAACCTAACCCCACCCCTCACGCACCCCTTGCTCTCTCTCATCTTCCACTCTCTCACGTATATCTCTCTTCTCTCTCTCTCTACCCTTCTCTCCTACGCGCGCCCCTCTCTCTCCGTCATCCTCAGGTGCCCTCTAGACCCTCCCTATACCTACCCCTACGACTCGCTCCCTACATCTACTCTCTCTCATCTCTCTCTATTGCCCTAGCCTCATCCCCAGCCACCCTCTTCTCGCTCTCTCTCAAAGCGGCACCAACAACTTTCGAAATATTTTGGAATATATTCTGTATGAATATTTCTATAATATTCCATTTCCCCCTCTTCTCACCTTCGTGCCCAAATTTTTTTTTTTCGATATTTTTCAAATTTTTTTTACAGTTACCACAATCTTCATAAATACACCATAGAAGCAACCGTACTTTTTTTTTTTTGCCGTAAATCTTTGTAATTCTTATGATTCCTGTAATTTCTCTTGAGCACATAAATATATCATGGATTTCAAAGTTTATAAAATCCAGTTTGTAAATATTTTTCTACAACCCCTCATTCTAAGTTGTTAGATTCAATTTTGCTCTCATTCTATAACTCTACATAATTTTTTAATGTGAGTTCGGATTTCAGTTGAGTAAAAACAAAAAGTGATTAGAACGACGAGCTTGACATTGCTAAGTTATCGAAAGTTTGATCACCGTTATAGTCAAAACATTCAACTTCCATTTATTGGTATAATACAATATGAAATCATACGTTACAACGACTGCAGCCACCCACGATCTCTTACAGACAGGACATCCACTCTGTACTTTCCACATTTGCACACCTCTAATATAATGTATATATTGGATACCATTTGTGATTTTAGGTTAATGAGTGAATGAGTTGATGACTTGATAAGCTTCGTAGGGCACGTGGTTTTGTCCGCTATTGTCTTTTGCTCTACCACATTATTGACATGTTTACATGATATACTTAATTTGATACAGTTCTTTGTTCTATGTTCAGATCTATGTTAATATTGTTGTGCTTATCATTCATTCTGTCTGATCTTTCTAGTTGTTCTTTATGGTAATAGACAACTAACATTTAGTCTTGTCTTTCGCGAATCATTCGTGACTAATTATCAGTCGAGCATCGTCTAGCTCTTCGCAAATCATTCGCGACGAATAGTTTGTCTTACTATTCGTGACAAACCATTCTTCTAGAGCTTCATTCATTTATTAAAGTTTGGCTACGTAATCAAGGACGACTGTGATTCCCATCACTACCATTTTGTTCGTTCTGATAGGCGTAGTCATGCTTATGGAGAGAGTCGTATAGCTTGTTCCGCTGCGCATGAACATTTTATGTTCGAGTTCATTTCTCCTTTATTTCTTGTTCGAGTTCGTTTCTCGTTCGTGTTTGTCTTACCTCTATGAGCTTATTTTTCGTTTCTAACATACGACACCTTTTCTCAACTCGTTCATCTCCCTCTCTCGAACAATATTCATAGCTTAATTGCTAACAAATTTTTTTGATGTGTCTATAGAATACGATCTATGGCAGAGAGCCAACTAATTAGGAATATAAGGTCTTTTATGATCTAAATTCAAAGAACATGCATAGAGGATTGAAAAGCAGAGACATCTTTCCAATAGATGAAGTAAACCCTAGTTTATTCCTATTACAATTTATGACATTTACTTGAAACTAGTCCTAATTTAAAATAGGATTGCATTGCATTAAACTTGAACAAGGTACCTGTGATTGTGTGCACAGATCAATCCAGAGCAGGAGGAGTAGATTGATCAAGAATTTACGCAAGAGGAAGAACTGGCGGCAAAGGAGACTGGCGGTGATGATAACTACGAAGAAGAAGAAGGCATTTGTGATTTATAATCATTATATGTAGCACAAATAGCTATGGAGTAATTTGGATCAATGCTCACCTCAAAAACATAAGAGCAATATTCCACTCTCCAAAATGAGAGGACACTATGTGTTCTTTAAAATCTAAGAAAAAAAAATGGGACCTCGTGGGTGGAAATGAGCACCCGCAAGCCTCAAAAAAAAAATTTAATCCAAACTAAACATCAGTTTGTGACGTTCAACTAAAAACCCTAAAAAAAGTTAGTGACCATTTTGTAAGTATCGTAAAAACATCGCTAACTTTTAAAAAAATCATTTTTTAAACGTCGTCAGTAGGCGATGTCTAGCAATGTTTTATATTCTAGCAGAAAACTTACCTGAGAATGTTGCGATGTTTTAAGCGATGTATGTAAATGTTGTCAGATGATGTTAAGTTCGCACTTGATCATCGCAGCGTGATGCTTAGTAAACATTTTCAATTGGTGCCACATAGCGACTTTCAAAGGATTTCCATAAAAGTGTTGCTATGCAACGCTCAGAAAGACACCAAGCGACGTTTAAACATTGTTGAAAGACAATTAAATGTCACAACAATGTTGCTAAAAGTGTTATTTTTGTCGTTGCCATGTGCTATAAATGTCACAGAGTGACGGTCCACTACAACACTTACAATTAACAATAGCGACATTTATAGGAAAATTTGTTTATACGATTTTTTTCACTAAAATAAGCTTAAACGTTGACCTAAGGCTGGCGACAGCTACGGAAACGGACATGTCCACTTATTGATTGTTGATCTTATGTAGATTGAATGAAGATGATGTGATCAAGACATAGTTGAAAGGTGTACTCTATTCTATGAGAAAGCTCGTGAAACAAACCTATTTTGAGAAAAAAAATTACTATTGTGAAGCTACAATAAGATAAAAAGATGAGAGACGTGGAGCTAAAAAGAGAACATTGCCACTGTATCCCTTGACAAGATACATACTTGCCAAGATTGTGTTCACCATGAGTTGATTAATTTGTTGTGAGTTTCGATAAACAAAAGCACAATTTTTGAAATAGTGTTTATTGAGTTCTTAGGGTTTTGATGTTTGGTTATCAATTTTTAATAGCATGCCATGTGCTACCTCTTTAACCATCTAATGTAGAAGGAAACTCGCAAATATTTACTCGTAGATTATCGATACGAGGATTCAAACTAGCACAACACAATTTTGACCATTGCAAATGTGTACCGATAGACACTTAAGATTAATGTGATATGTGTAGTGACATAGCAACAAAGGAGATGACAAAACATGGACCGGTGCCACAATTGTACAAGGCCTACTTTGCTAGCTACATGCTTGGATATGTGTATACAGATATATCAACAAGTATATCATGGAGCCAGACATACTGACTACAAGTTGGAGGCAACTAAACCAAATAAAAGAAATTTGTTAAAAATAACATGAAGGGCTTAGGCTTTGTGGAAGCACCCTAGATATGCAAAAGGAGTGACAATAAATTTAGAGGCTAAACAACTTCTAACAAGAAATGAAACAATTTTTTGGAATTGACACTAGACAGACCTTCCCAAAGTGCTAACATTGAAAGTGATGTATGTGAATTGGATTATTGCACTCATTATGATGCAAAGATGCGACAACTTCCTATCCATTTTGCGTCCAAAAATTGAAACCTTCTACCAAAGCTCTCACGTGGACAACCAATGACAGAGATTGAGACCTAAGCATGAAACATTATAGCAAAATGTTCATAGTAGACAACCAATGACTAATTGTCTGCACACACCTTCCATATGCATTGCATGGTAAGCAACATGTGCTATATGGCAACTAGGTGCACATGAACATTCCACCATTGTCTATAGAAACTTCCCCAAAAAAAGTCATTGCCAAAACAATCTCACATTTGTGGCATTATATATAGGGAAAAGCCTTGCTCCCCAAGAGCTTTCCCTCATGTGAGTGTAAATATTTTATTATGGATATTTAAATTGAATGTCAATTTTCAAAAAAGGGCATCATAGTCGCAAAGCCTAGGATTCGTCAAATCCTAGGCTCCTAATGGCCCATTCCTTGCATAAAAGTTTTCAGCTAATCTTTATAAATGAGAAAATCTTACCTAAGGTGATTGGGGGCATTATGAACTTTCTCTAATTGGGAGCAATACAATTTTCCTTCGGTGAGATTTCCTCTTTTATAAAGACTTTCGAAATAAAATAAAACAAGGCGATTAATACGCGTGTAAATATGCAGACTGCGCGACAACGTTAGTAAATATGCAGCATGAATGGAGGCAGATTAAAATGGGACTAAGGAGAGTAGAGGGAATAAATCCAACACTCCCTCTTAATCTGGATCCGTGAATGCCTTGATCTTTAGACTGAGCAATGCACAAAATTTGTTGTGTGCATTAACACAGAGTGCTTTCGTGAAGATGTCTACAACCATGTCCTGCATTCTACAGTACGTTAAGCTCACCTCTCTGTCGAGAACCTTGCCCCTGATGTAGTGATATCTGATCTCAATGTGCTTACTCCTAGAATGAAATATAGGGTTGGCCGATAAGGCAATAGCATTTTGGTTATCACAAAACTGATACAGATTGATGTTTGACAGCAAATTTTTGAACCAAAACGCTTCCTTAATAGATTGAGAAGCTATAATGCCAAAGTAAACCTTTATTTGAATGAATTGAAGTACTGAGAGCCTGACTAGAGGCAGAAAAGCAATGACTCAACTTATACAAGTATCCATGCCTCTTTCCGAGTGCTAGGATCTTGCATGTCCTATCAACTACTTTACATTGATCACATTCGAACTCTACTCTATGTCCTAGATCAGTGATTCTGCTTACAGAGAGCAGATTCGCAGATAACTTTGGTACATACAGGACTTTAGAGAGTAGCTTAGACTGATCATTTGCAAAGCATAATCTTATAGTGCCTTCACCTTTAATAGCTTGTGTGCTATTGTCACCAAGGTGAACAAATTTTTGAGTACTATAAGGTGTATAGGACTCGAAACAGCCAATGAGGCTAGTCATGTGCTGATTAACTCCAAAATCCAGGAACCAAGAATTGTCACCAGATGCTCCTTGATGATTGGTCATGAAGGCATCATGATCCGCTTCTTGAATAGGCAGTGAAGCTTCTACAGCTGCATTTGCCACTTGATTCGACTGCCCTTTGCTGTTGTTCTTCACTTGAAGTATTCGGCAATCTTGTATTTCATGGTTGTTTCGTTTGCAGTATCTGCAGAACAGTTTCTTCTTTGTCCGCGGATTCGATTGTTCCTTGTGCTGAGCTGGTTTATGGTCTAGCTTTGATTGCTTTGGGCCTTTCTTCTTCTTCTGCTTTGTCATGCTGTTGTTGGTGTACAAGGCGTGAGAATCAGCCGAGAAACTCGAGGCTTCGTCCTTCATGTGTCTTCCTGCAACAACATAGTAATGACTCTCGAAAGAGTCAATTCTGGATGAGTCGTGATGATCATCACCCAACTGTCATAAGAATTTGGCAAGCTTGTAAGCAGTTGCATCACTGCGTCTTGATCGTCTATGATAGAACCGACAATGGCCATTTGTCTTAGCAGGTTCTTTAGTTGATTAATGTGATTCTGTAGAGAATCACCATTTGTCATCTTGAGAGAGTAGAATTTCTTCCTGAGATGTAGCTTGGAAGTTATATCTTGCACTTTGTATAGTGTGCTCAAGATGTCCCAGACTTTTTTTGATGATCCTTCAGCTTCCATCTGGCGATTGTCGCGTCGTCCGCTTCGGGTTTCCCTTCTGCACCTGTAACAACATCGTACAATTCTTTTGCCACTGTTACAGTTTTCATCTTAAATTTCCACATATGGTAATTGGCTCCATCAAGTTTGTCCATGATAGGACTAGCTTTCCCTTGGGAATCCATGTGGAAGAATTAGTCTGAGTGATAGGAGAAACTATCAGTGACTTAAGTATGAAAATCTGATACTAAAAATATAGAACAAGAAAACAATTACTCTATCGGCTAGTAGAGTCTTGTACTGTGGAAGCTTATCAAGCTATGAAAATAGCTCTGATACCATGTTGGAGAGAGGGAGATGAACGACTTGAGAAAAGTTGTCGTATGTTAGAAACAAAACCGAACTCGAACAAGAAACAAACGAGAAACGAACTCGAACAAAAAATGTTCGTGCGCAGCGAAACAAGCTATACGACTCTCTCCGTAAACATGACTACGCCTATCAGAATGAACAAAACGGTAGTGATGGGAATCACAGTCGTTCTTGATTACGTAGCCAAACTTTAATGAGTGAAACTAGAAGAATGGTTTGTCGCGAATAGTAAGACAAACTATTCATCGCGAATGATTTGCGATCAGCTAGACGGTGCTCAACTGATAAGTGATTCGCGAAAGACAAGACTAAATGTTAGTCGTCTATTACCAGAAATAACAACTAGAAAGATCAGACAGAATGAATGATAAGCATAGCAATATTAACATAGATCTGAACACTAAACAAAGAACTGTATCAGATTAAGTATATCATGTAAACATGTCAATAATGCGGTAGAGCACAAGACAATAGCGGACGAAACCGCATGCCCTATGAAGCTTATACAATCTGTAAAGGAATGAAACCTTATTGCTAACAATCAAGAATCAATGCGCAAGGCATCTACTTCATCTCATTCATCAAGTGTTCATCAACTCATTCACTCATTAACCTGAAATCACAAATGGTATCCAGTATATACATTATATTACAGGTGTGCAGTTGTGAAAAGTACAGAGTGGATGTGTTGTCTGTAAGAGATCGTGGGTGGCTGCAGTCGTTGTCCAATCTATTAGCACAGCTGCATGGGGTGAGCGTGAAAAGGGTGCGACGTCAGTCAGTGCTGAAGTGATCGTTGGTGATGACAATGCAAAAAGTGCGTCACTCTTACGAGTAGCCTTAGGATTAGATTTACAGGGTGCCTTTGCTTTTAGGGCACCTTTGGCATTCTACAAGATAGTGTCCCCTTTTCGCCTGTCACCATAACGTGTGTAAAAACACAGTGTCGCGATTCTTTCGCCTTTTCTTCGTCTGTGCGAATTTGCGTGTAAATATGCAGACTGCGCGACAACGTTAGTAAATATGCAGCATGAATGGAGGCAGATTAAAATGGGATTTAAGGAGAGTAGAGTGAATAAATCCAACAAATATGAACCTAGTTCACAATCATACACTGAAATTTAGGATTAGAAATCACTCACAAAGTAAGCTATAAAACATTGTTCTCCCCTCCCCCGAGCCAAGATGACTGATAATATGTCTACTTAGTCTTATTCTTGTAGCTTCCTTATGCTTGTCATATTTATGGGAGATTTTACTAAACTCACTCGTGAGCAAAGTCCAAGTACTTTTGCTACACGAGCTTGTGCTTGTCTGATTTATTATTAAATGGCAAGTCACAAGGGTATTTCCTGTGCAATGCCAATATAATATCATCCTTCGTATAAAAAATATTATAAAACTAAAATTGTAAAAACTTGAACTGCAAGAAAATTAAACTAATGCAACTAAAACCAATACAATAAATTTAAAGCACAATGTAGAAAGAAAGAACAATATATGACCTAGATTGTAACTAAAACTCACAAAGCACAAAGCATAAGCACAAGCATAAGAAACAAACAATGGAAGCAATGGAAACAAAAGTGAAATGAAACTGGGATGCCAAAAAACTAATAGATGTCCAAAGTGATTTTCAAATTGAGCAGCATCGCTAGGCGATAGATATATGTCATTGTAAACATCGTATGACAATGCTTAAATCGTCCCTATTTCATTAGCGATGTTTGTTGGTAAGTAGCAACATTTTTTTGAAATATAGTGACATTTGTTGGGAAACTAGCAACGTTCCATGATTATTAGTAATCAAATGGATTATCTATGGCAAACTTATCATCTCCCAATCCACCTACTTGCCTTATATGGTAATCTTGAACCATTTTTATAATGCTATTCCATGCACCGTAAGGTGGAGATAGGCAATTGACAATATTGCCCATGCCACATAGGAAACATTGTTATGATGCATTATCATTAGTATTGTGGCATAATAGAGGCAATCCATGTATATGTGAAACGAGGAGAGAGGCTTTACCATGACAATTTTTCCTCCACCAATAATCAAGATTAGCATGCAATAGATCAAGATGATGTGTCAGATTAAGAGCCAATTGGTGAAGGTGCAATTGACATAGCGATCACGAACACGTAGTAAATAGAGGTAGAGCAACAAATGACAAAGTCTAAGGTCTTTTCCACCCATACAGCATCAGCCTCTCGTCCCTTTGCTCGTCCTCAGACATTGAAGTAGAAAATCCAAGAGTACTTGCAAATCCATCCCTATGAGTCATCACGAGAGCGATGGGATCTACATTCAAAACTTCCAAGATCTAGGACAAAGATCTCCATTAACTTCTAGCATTTGGGGATCAACCATAGTGGCGATATGTATGTCTAGAAAAAAATCCATCATCAATCTCTAGTTATGTCACTAACCCAAGGAATTGCACATCAATGCCTTCTATATGCCAATGCTCAAGAGATGGAAATGTACCAAGTGTGGTTCACCTCAAGATCAAATCAATTTCCACATTCTTAAGTGGCCCAAGATTCCATCACAATACAAATGGACCACCAACCTGGATTTTGGCAGGCTCTCAACACATTCCATCAAGAGCGCATCAATCTATTGGACTCTACAATCCAATTGACCACCCATTATTCCAATGACATCAAGTTCATTGCAAGTGTGCCTACAAGGTGGGATGATTTCCTCCAAACCATTGTGTTTGATTCGAATATCCCGCTCAAATTCTATGAAATACCAGAGCAATTGCCATTGGCAAGACTTTACTACTAGACAACAATGATCCACAAAAAAAGGAGAGCTACTTCACCACATGGATGACACAACAGTTTCTGGATGATGGCCACCCAAGCTTCATGGCATTCAAATTTGACAAGAGCATAACACACCTAACCTACATGGACCAAGTCACAAGTGTTGAAATTTAATCTAACTTCTACTCATTCCAACAACCCTTCTTCTTTCTCTGATATTTACTCTCTCAAATGCAACCTGCAGAAAATGAACTATTTTCTAACAGTCTGCATATTTGAACCAATTGTTGCCACAGTTTGCATTTTTACTCGGGTTTTTCCACATGCGAGAAACCCGACACTCGACACTATCGCTATTTTTCCACCGTCCCAAGCAACCAAGTGTTTAGTGACACTTATTAAGTTGTTTAAGGGCCATTTAGGCACTTCCAGAAAAGCGACACTTTTTGCAAAAAATGCGACACTGCATTTTTACATGTAGTTTTTGACAGGCAAAAAAGACGAAAAATGTGACACTACATTTCTTCTCGCAGTTTTTGACAGGCGACAATTAGAGCAAAAAGTGACTCTTCAGTTTTACACGGAATACTACACATGCGACACTGTAGATTTATATGGGATATTACAAAAGCGACACTCTGCAGAAATACACAGTATTCCATGTATAGTGTCTACGTCTTCACGCTCCAATAATAACTGTCTAATTAGGCAGATAATCAGCTGTTAAGTAATCTTGTAAATGTAAAGCCAGAATAATACAAGATCTTCTAGCTGCTATAAATGTAAATGAGCGATTGAAGACAAGAAAAGAAATAATCATATCAGATAGATCAAGTCATTGTAAGTGTCATCATAAGTTATCTGTCAGAGATAAAACGACCATAACGGGTCTTACAATAGCTCACTCCTTAGAGTTGGTGATCAGAGAGAGAGAGAGAGAGAGAGAGAGAGAGAGAGAGAGAGAGAGAGAGAGAGAGAGAGAGAGAGAGAGAGAGAGAGAGAGAGAGAGAGAGAGAGAGAGAGAGAGAGAGAGAGAGAGAGAGAGAGAGAGAGAGAGAGAGAGAGAGAGAGAGAGAGAGAGAGAGAGAGATTCAAAACGTATCAATTGTCTTGAATCTGTAAGTAGGATCACGCGCTTATCAACGCAATTGTATTGTGATCTGATTGTTGTGTTTACAACTTTATTATACAGATTCGCTATTGTTCTATATTCTTTTGCATTCTTGTTGAATGATAACTCTCACTCCTCTTACACAAAAACTGTTATCAGAGAATTGTTTGGTTGTCTTTGATGTCTAAATTGATTCTACATTCTCTTTATACCAGGTTATCAATACTAGAGGATTGCATGGCTGTCTCAGACGCCTAATCGTCTTCAAAATCTCTCTTTCATGGCACTCTAAGACTCCTACGCTGATAATCTGATTTAATGCAAAGAACAGCTCATAAAACTGCATTCTCTAAGTAATCCACGATCATGCTTTGAAGAATTCTTTGTTTCTTTAGTTGACATCAATCCAAACGTCAACCAAAGTAGTATCAGAGCTGATAATTCACATCCATCCGATTCCACAGATTGGTATCAGAGCCACAAGTTTATTGGATTAGTAGAGTCTAGGAATTATAACAGAACTTAATATGTTTTTTGTTCTATAGAACTGATGCATTTAGTTTGCGTTTTATTTCTGCTATTCAAATACAATGAAAGGTTCAATCTCAGAAATCCGCTTGATCAACAAATTCAACGGAGATGACTTCCACACGTGGAAACTCAAAATGAGGATGAACCTGATCGAAAAAGAGTTATGGGGATACGTTAGCGGTTCCATAGCCAGACCGGCAGAACCCAAACAACTTCTAGATTGGGAAGCAAAGGATGGCAAGGCTCTTGCCATTGTATCCTTGAACCTGAAGGACACTCAAATCACTCATGTATCCAACTGCACCACCTCCAAAGAAGCGTGGGATACACTCACAAGCATCTACGAGACCTCAGATGTTTCCACTCGTCTCTTCTTGAGGAAGAAGGTATTGACACTCGGAATGAGTAAAGACACCTCCATATGCGACCATCTAAATGAGCTCAACCAATTGGCTGCAATAGGTTCGCCTATCTCAGAAGAAGACTCTACCATGTCTCTTCTTGCCAGTCTTCCATCCTCCTATGACAATTAAGTGTTGCTTCTTAGCAATACTCCTACGCTGTCTCTCCAAAAACTAACAACAAGTTTATTGCAGGAAGAAGTTAGGAGGAAAATCTTGACTACGACAATGAGTACCAAATCCATGGCACTCTACTCAAACAAGCAGCAGTCCAAGAAGAAGAAAGGCTTCAAGGATAAGAAGACAAAGGCAACCTCAAGCATAATGAAGCAAGAAAGAAGATGAAGCAGCAGCAAGAAGCCAACTCTAACACAATTAGAGGTTCCCATGATAAAGCACTGATGGTACAAGATCGACCCAGTAGAAATGGCCATCAATGGTATCTCGATTCAGGTGCTTCTCAGCACATGACGCCATGCAAAGACCTCTTCACTACACTCACAGCTACATAATCAAAGTACATCTTCTTTGGTGACTCCAGTTCACATCAAGTCAAAGGCCAAGGCTCAATTCGACTACAATTCTCTAATGGCAATCACTAGGAACCTTATGGTGTACTCTATGTACCCAAGTTAACTAAGAACCTATTGTCTATTAGCAAGATCACAGATCCGGGCTATACAGCCATGTTCACTGCCAACCGATGTACTATTTTAGATGAGAATTCAAAAGAAATCCTCTTTGCTTCTAGAGAAGAAAATCAGTATATGCTGAGACATGATTTTTCACTTTTTGTTAGCTGTTCAGATGCTAGTTTATGGCATCAAAGATTAGGTCATCTAAACATGCGTTCAATCTTGTATATGCATCATAACAAAATGGTCAAGGACATGAATATAAACGCTGTTACTACAACTAATCAATCTGTCTGTGAAAGTCGCTTACTAGGGAAACAATCTAGAACTAGATTTCCAAGAGGGCCAGCCAAAAGGACGAAGTCCATTTTGTCACTGATACACAATGACTTATGTGGTCCTATTAGCACACCTTCATTAGGACAAGCTCTATATTTTGTTACATTCATTGATGACTACTCCCAATTTACCAGAGTCATGTTCATAAAGAACAAGTCAGAAGCATTTAATTACTTCAAGGAATTCAAGCAATTGTTGGAGAAAGAGGGTGTGTCATGTGTGAGAAACAAAAATAGCTCAAAAAGAAAACGAACACAAAAAGAAGCGAACTTGAAACTCGAACGAGAAACGAACTCGAACAAAAAGTGTTCGTGCATAGTGGAATGAGCTATATTACTCTTTCCCTAAGCATGACTACGCCTATCAGAAATGAACAGAACATTAGTGATAAAAATCACAGTCGTTTTGATTACGTAGCCAAACGTTAATAAAACACCAGAAGAATAATTTGTCGCAAACAGCTAGACAAATAATTTGTCGCGAATGATTCGCGAAGAGCTAGACTAATAATCAGTCGCGAATTATTCGCGAAAGACAAGACTAAATATTAGTCGTCAACAGATAGACTAATAATAACTCGCTAAGAACAGATTACCTGATTGATCAACAAGAAAGTCAGACAGAATGAAAATAAGCATAGCAATATTAACACAAATCTGAACGCAGAACAAAGAGTTGGTATCAGATTAAGTATAGCAAAATATACATGTCAATAATGCGGTAGAGCACAAGACAATAGCAGACGAAACCGTGTGCTCTACAAAGCTAATTCAATATGTAAGAGGAATGAACCTATACTGACAATAAAGAATCAATTCACAAGGCATCTACTTCATCTATCTCTGATAAGCTTTTGATGCTATATCTTACACACACACTTGTTCTCTTGATCAATCTGAATACGCAAGTGGTATTCAATATATATACACGATGTTACAGGTGTGTAGATGAAGAAAGTACAAAATGGATGTGCTGTCTGTAGGAGATCGTGGGTGGCTGCTGTCGTTGTCAGGTCTGTTAGCACAATCATGATGTCAGCCTTTGCTGAAATGAACATTGGTGAAGATGCGAAAAAAATGCTCACTCAAACAAAATGCCTTAGGGTTTGATTTACAGGGTGCCTTTGCTTTTCCTAGGGCACCTTTGGCATTTTGTAAGGCAGTGTCATCTTTTTTGTCTGTCACAAAACACGTGTAAAAACACAGTTTCATCTTTTCTTCGCTTGTCAAAATTTACTTGTATTTATGTAGACAGTCACGTTTTATTCGTCTGTCTTATTTTACATGTAAATATGCAGATTGTGCAACAACATGAGTAAAAATACAACATGAATGGAGACAAATTACAATGGAATTTAGGAGAGTAGAGGAGATAAATACAACACCCCCCCTTAATTTGGATCCGTGAATGCCTTGATCTTTAGAGAACAATGCAAAAAATCTGTTGTGTGCATTAACACTTAATGCTTTCGTGAATATATCTACAATCATGTCCTGCGTTCTGCAATACGTTATACGGCTAGTAGAGTCTTGTACTATGGAAGCTTATTAGGCTACAAAAATAGCTCTGATACCATGTTGGAGAAAGAGGGTGTGTTGTGTGTGAGAAACAAAAATAGCTCGAAAAGAAAACGAACACGAAAAGAAACGAACTCAAACTCGACCGAAAAGTGTTTGTGCGTAGCAGAATGAGCTATATTACTCTTTCCCTAAGCATGACTGTGCCTATCAGAAACAAACAGAACATTAGTGATAGAAATCATGATCATTTTGATTATGTAGCCAAACGTTAATAAAACACCAGAAGAATAATTTGTCATGAACAGCTAGACAAATTATTTGTCGCGAATGATTTGCGAAGAGCTAGACTAATAATTAGTCGCAAATTATTCGTGAAAGGCAAGACTAAATATTAGTCGTCAACAACTAGACTAATTATAACTCGCTAAGAACAGATTACTAGATTGAGCAACTATAAAGTCAGACATAATGAAAATAAGCATAGCAATATTGACACAAATCTGAATGCAGAACAAAGAGCTGTTATTAGATTAAGTATAGCAAAATATACATGTCAATAATGCGGTAGAGCACAAGACAATAGCGGATGAAACCGCGTGCTCTACAAAGCTAATTCAATCTGTAAAAGGAATGAACCTATACTGACAATAAAGAACCAATGCACAAGGCATCTACTTCGTCTATCTCTGATAAGCTTCTGATGCTATATCTTACACACACACACTTGTTCTGTTGATCGATCTGAATAAGCAAGTGGTATTATATACACGATATGCCTTGTGTGATGTTGAATAGCCATGAAGATGTTTTTGTAGCTTATTGGGTCCAGCTTCTTCCTCAAATCAGACGGTACTTGTGCATAGCAAAGACATCTGAAAACACGTAGGTGTTTTGAGCTTGGTTTGTAGCCATAGTAGGCTTCAAACAGTGTCTTGGAATCAACTGCTTTAGTGCTAGAGTAATTCTACAGATAGCAGGCCATAGAGATCGCTTCTGTCCAAAAGGTTTGAGGCAAATGTGCGTTGACTGTCATGGATTGTGTAGCTTCCAACAGTGTGCAGTTCTTCCGTTCAGCTACTCCGTTCTGTTGTGGAGTATAGCTCGTAGTAAACTAATGGTGCATGCCACATGAAGACAAGTAGTCCTTCATTTCATTTGATAAGTAGTCGCCCCCTGAATTAGACCGTAGGGCCTTGATCCTCTGACCAGTTTGATTCTCAGCATATTGCTGTTGGATTTATCTCCTCTACTTTCCTAAATCCCATTTTAATCTGCCTCCATTCATGCTGTATTTTTATTCACGTTGTCGCACAGTCTATATATTTACATGTAAAATAAGACAGACGAATAAACTGCATTTGTACATGTAGTTTTTGACAGACGAAAAAGGTGAAAAATGTGACACTGCATTTCTTCTCGTAGTTTCTGACAGGCGACAATTAGGGCAAAAAGCGACACTACAGTTTTATACGGAATACTACACAGACGACACTGTAGATTTACACGGGATATTACACAAGCGACACTCTGCAAAAGTACACAATTTTATGTACAGATTGTCTACGTCTTCACGCTCCAATAATAACTGTCTAATTAGGCAGTTAATTAGTTGTTAAGTAATCTTGTAAATGTAAAGCCAAAATAATGCAAAATCTTTCAACTGCCATAAATGTAAATGAGCAATTGAAGACAAGAAAGGAAATAATCAGATTAGATAGATCAAGTCATTGTAAGTGTCATCATAAGTTATCTGTCAAAGATAAAACGACCAGAACGGGTCTTATAGTAGCTGACTCCTTAGAGTTGGTGATCATAGAGAGAGAGAGAGAGAGAGAGAGAGAGAGAGAGAGAGAGAGAGAGAGAGAGAGAGAGAGAGAGAGAGAGAGAGAGAGAGAGAGAGAGAGAGAGAGAGAGAGTTCAACGCTAAGGCAAGTGTCATGGATCTGTCACTAGTTTAGGTGGAAGATACTATTGGGACATTTAGTGGGTCCCACCACCAGAACAATGTATAGGTAAGTTAATAAGTGTGAAGGCAATGACATCCTATAAGTATAAGCCCAAAACAATGAGCACAACTACAAGAATTGTAGACTTGGGGAACTAGTTAGAATACAATAATGTTAAGACCTCAAACTCAAGTTAGCCAAGGTTCTAGAACTAGAGGAACTCACATGAATCTATGTGGAAGCAAGCCCTTTCGCTCTAACAAGAACTTGCATGAAGAATGTGAAGGACACCTCTTGCCCTAATACCTTAGTAGAAAATCTTTGCATTCCAAAATAAGTAGTAAACTAAACCTATCCCTAACGTAATCCAACCTACCATGGATTGACTTGGATGTTCTTGGAAAGCATGGATATGCTCAGGATGTAGTGTAGAGATACATAACTGGTGTTGCGTTAACACTCCTATTTTCGACTCGACTATTCCTATCGAAGGTTCAAATGCATAAACTTCAAGTAAACAACTTATCAAAAGATAATCGGAAGAAGATGTTGGAGCTCAACAACAACAGAAGCAAGGAAATAATTATCAGCCTCATTCAACAAGAGATCGTAGACCACCGAACGGAGTATCAATCTCTTACAAAAAAACCAGACTTGGACTATTGGCGAATTACCTACCAACAGAAATGTAGTTGATTGTAAATGGATATTCAAGATCAAATACAAAGCGGATGGAATTATCGATCTAAAGAAAGCTCAACTTGTTGAGACCAAAAAATTTCAAACATGGCATTATGCAAGGAAAGGCCCTCGAGCAGGGCCTTCTCCCATTGATTTGAGTAGGGAGTCCCAACAGGTTTGGACTTGATAATTGCATTGGTATGCCATGCCAATCAAATATACAAATATGTAGCTCACAATAACTTAGAATAATTGTTCTCACATGGCATGAGAGTGATTGATCCTCGACCAACATTGAGAGCAGTTTGCAATTGTATGTGATAGCTTAATTGGAGTTGGGGGTTGACTCCTCACATTAAATTTTCACTTATCTTCATTCAAAGTAGATGCTGGAGGCTCTTAATTGCAACTTAGGACGTAGGCAAGGCCCCACCCTCATCCAACCATTTAGAAAGTTGGATCCTCCACCCTTAGTCACAATCATTAATATGATGTTCATTGGATGCCCCGTGTATGAAGGCAAGATAACGAATACACTTGCTCCTTCATGACACTAGTGCCATTCACAATGAGGTACCAAGACGAGCGTTTCGTATTGTCGGCGCACTGTAGTGCATGCAGGTTGTTTTCCAAAGTGGACGAGCATAAAGGTCAATACATAGTGGTTGTTTGTCAATATGTGGCCTAGTAGGCGTAGAGTGGTAGCATAGAAGAAATAAGGCGAGCATAGATACCGGGAGTCGAACTCGGGTGGGCAAGCCACGAGCCAAGCTAGAGATCCGTGGATCTATTTTTCTCTTTTTCCTCTTCAGTCTCTACTCGAATTCAATTTTTCTCTTTCTTCGTCGATAGAGGGGGAGCTCGCAATGACGGAGGTGAGATGTCTTTCCTCCCCTATTCTCATTTACATCGGCTCTAGGAAGTTTGATGTTTGCGAGTTTGGATCGCAAGATTTGATGCTTGTTTTGGTGTCATAGGTTTCACTTTTCCCGCAGCTTCTTCACCTCATTTGCATCTGCCGATGTCACTTTGGCTTCTTGCTTTTTGACTTTTCTACTGCTCAGCGGCTGCATTTGTGTGGGTTTAGGTTCAAATTTTAGGAAAGTCTTTCTGTACAAAAATAGGTCAGGGCTTTCAGACATATAATCAATAAGGTGAACTTTTCCAGTCCATACCTTTTGAACAAGCTGGTGAATTCACATAGATGAAATGTTTTTGGGAAGAAGGGGAAAGTGCTGCATCCAACTTTCTGTAGTTTTTTAAAAAACTTTTTCTTGAAATATTTGACGTGAATTGTATAAAAGGTGACAGTATGCCACTTTATCAACAATAGACTATTAATATTAAACATTTGCATACTGAGGGAAATGAAATCGTGAGTTGTTGCAAGTAGTTATCACTCTTAATGCTAGTTGGTTCCTAAACTCATGGATGATATGTGCAGGATAAAGATGAACTTGTGAAAGACAACTTAATGGCCTACGTTACGAAAACTGTTAATAATTTATAAATCATGACATGGATAAATGAGCTAATTCTTTTCTCTTGAACTTGGATCACCCATGCACAGCCAGTAGACACTCCTTGACTCAAGCTCCCAAAACTGTTCTAAGGCCTATAGACTCGTGCTAGCAGGGATTAATCTACCTCCATTTAGTTGGATAGAATAATGTAACGGTGACTGTTGTCACTCCAATGTGTTTTTGGTTTATAATGTATCTCTGTTTGTAACTGTTGTCACTCCAACGTGTTTTTGGTTTATAATGTATCTCTGTTTGTAATTGATCGGATCAACATAACTCTATGCAATGTTTTTTTCCCTTTTTCCAATTTATCAGACGTTCTTCTCTTAATGCGTTGATTAATCATTTCTGAGTTCAGAATGGGCTTGGCTAAGTTGGTTAGCTCGGCATCCGAAGTTTCTTTGTTCCCAAAATCAAACCAAGATACATTTCTATGTTCAGTTAACACTATCTATACTATCGAAATTAATTTCAGCCGTTAGTCTTTTTTCCAAAAAAAAAATTGATTCGGGTCATGGATTGCTGATGTTCCGAAATGCTCATCATGAAACGTTTTTTTAGTGGATCGCAAGCCGCTGCAACTATGCCTCAAACCAATTTGAGTTTTTGGAGTTGTAGTTTGAACTGAATACTATAGAGACTTTCAATTTGGATGCAATGCATGAAGCTAGGGATGATCTCTACTTCTAGTGCTTGTTGGGATCGAAGAGCGAGATATTCTCGATGCTATCAATAAAATACATCAAAACGAGCTAAATTATTGGCTGAATTCCAAAGGCAAATTGACCATCTTTGACATAGTTCCATTGCAATGTTTCACGGATCGGCAATTAAAACACCAAATCGTGATTCGAATTGGCCGGTTTGAATCGAAAAGATCTTTGAATAAGTTGTTTTGAATGAAAGCAATAAGAACGGGTTGGAGGCCGATTCGGATATCTTTTGAGAGAAAAAAAGAAGTTCAAAGAAGAAAGCTTTATTAATGTCTTTTCCATGCCAAAAGGCATATAAGACAAAGAGGACATATCAAGTCTGTGGTGCAAGTAGGAGCGTGTAAAACATCTCCGATGACAATACGAAAACATATGAAGTGTAGCTACTAAAGACAACTACCATCTAATAGCTACCAATATCTAATACCTCCTAATGACAAAATGTAACTATGATGGTAGTGATGGTATGCATGTATATGCCCATCGTAAAATCATCAATCAAATCCTGTTGCCACGGAAGAATGATGTAATGGAGACTACAGCTAGAGGTAATGTGTGTTGATGACGTCATCTAGGTGGTCGTCTGTGATGTGTGTGTATTCTCATGTCAGTGATCCTATGAGCAACAAGAATATGGGTGGTACGTCGTTTCACGTCTCTGTGCCGGGAGTCATCATCAACCTCGCTATCCTTCGAGTCTGGATCAAGCCGTGACCTCTTGAGAGAGAAGGGAGTTGTGTCATAGTGACTAGACTGAGCTGGCTGACATAGATCCTGTCGCAGAAGTAACATCTCTTTTATCATGAGTGCAACACAATGTGGATCCTTGTATGTGTTAGGAATTAATGTTTATTTGATACCCCTTAATGACAATTTGGCCATGTCTGCGTGCTATTTCTAGGGGCCATTCTATTTATAATAAATTCGTTTCTAATGCTTATGCATGTAGGTGGGCGCATCACAAATAGATTAGGATCTATTTTAGTACTTGGAAGTTCATTTTTAGTTCTTACCATATATAGGTAGTATTATCAGTAAATAGCTTTTGCTATTTTGCTATTTACTTTAGGCTCATTAGCTTTTATCAATCATTAGAGAAACTATATAAGAAGACTGGCGCCCCACTACAATTATTCCATTCAATTCAATGAGCTAGAGCATTTGCTCAATTCCCCTATGATCTGTTTTCTCTCTATGCTTGGTTCTGTGTGAGTGCTAGTAGGACTAGTATCTCCATCTAGAATTTGTATCTCAAATTCTGACATGGTATCAGAGCTAAGGTTTGTGAGAGAGAGAGTTTGATTGCATGTTTGCAACCAGATCTGATTGGAGGAGCTGTTGAGCTGGACTACTGTTGGAAGCAGTCCGCTGGAATCAAGATTCTGGACTACTGATCGCTGCCTGCCCGCTAGAATTGTAGATTGCTGAGCTGAAATCGAAAGGTTATTGTTCGCGACAGTTTCTGATAGGTTGATCGCTTCTGGATTGTCGCTATCTATAGATTGATCACAGACTCGACAGATTCGCGAAAGATTCGAGATTCGCGAAAGCTTCGAGATTCGTGAGATTCTCTTCACAGTTTCGAGATTCGCGACAGATTCTCAGTCTCTGTCAATTAGACTGTTGGTAGATGCCGAGATTTGTTACGGATCAGTATAATGGCAGGATTGAACGACGTTGTGTTGCTAGAGTCTAGCAAGCTAGATGGAACGAACTACAGCATATGGAAATTCAAGATGCAAAATATTCTCCAAGATAGAGAATATTGGGAGATCGTCATAGGTGTCGAGATACCTCCTACCACTGACAGAGAGTTGCGGGAGTATCAGAGACGTATAAGAATAGCCCATCATATTATCAACTTATCAGTTAGAGATATGATTATACCTCATATCAGAGATGCTGCGGGACCCAAGGAGGCTTGGGATATACTGAAGAACTTGTATGAGACAGTAAATCAGTCACGGATTTTGTTCTTGACTAATAAGCTTCACATGTTGAAGATGGGTACAGGTGAATCAGTAACAGACTACTTTACTCGAGTGAAAGATCTGAGAGGCCAACTTATTGCAATTGGAGAAAGTGTTCAAGATTTAGTATTGGTATCCATTGTACTTAGTAGTCTACCTTTAGCCTATCAGAGCTTTGTAATGATGCTATCATAAAGAGAAACGAGGCCTTCTTTCGATGAGCTAAATGCCATCTTACTACAGGAAGAAATGAGACGACAAAATATTGTCAACAGGGACGATTTCAAGGAACAGGCATTCCTGGCAAAGAAGCAAGAGCAGAGTTCCAAAAAGGGTGGCAAAGGGAAGAAGAAGAAGAAAAAGCAGCAAGATATGGAGGAGAATCGATCAAATCAGTCAGAAGATGGAAAGAAAGTGGTTCGAGGAAATTGCTTCATTTATAGAAAATCAGGACATTATGCAAAGGAGTGCTGGCACAACAAGTTCAAGAAAAAGCAGGATGGAAATTTTGCTGAAGAAGAAGAAACTTCTAATGCAAAATTGAGTGCTTTAGATCTTGAAGACTATGAGTTGTTTTCAGCATTGACATCTTTTGGTGGTGGCTTCTTGAAGGAAGAAGACTATTGGTTTATTGATTCAGGAGCTTCTAAGCACATGACACCTAGGCGAGACTGGCTATCTAATTTTTAAAAAATTAGATGATGGGTCAAATGTGAAGTCGGGAGACAACTACACATATGATATAAAGGGAGTTGGAAAAGTACAAGTACAACTACCTTCAGGGAAGATTGGAAACATAAAGGATGTACTTTATGCTCTCAGTATCAGCTATTGCAAAGCAACACATGGTGCTGTAGTTTGATGAACAGAGGTGTCTCATCAAGAAGAAAGATGATGAAGTAGTAGCTGAGGGCATACTTGTAGGGCGGTTGTATAAACTTCAAGCTCAGGTGGTGGATCATCATGCAAGTGTTGCGGATACTAAATCATTGAGTAAGTTATGGCACGAGAGGTATGGACATCTGAATTACAAAAGTCTACATGTCTTGAGGAAATTTAACATGGTTACAGGTCTACCTCAAGTCGTTTCTGATCACAAGGTTTGTGAAGGTTGTGTCTTAGGCTTTTTGCCTAGTACATTCAGGGCGAAAAATGTTCTAGAACTTGTTCATATAGATTTGTGTGGTCCTATGAAGACTCAATCTTATGGGGGAGCAAGTTACTTTATGGTGTTTGTGGATGACTATTGTGGATGACTATTCTAGGAAGACATGGATCTATCTTCTGAAGAATAAGGATGAAGCTTTCAAATATTTCACATGGTTTAAGACACAGGTGGAGAAAGCAACAGATAGACAAATTAAGATACTTCACTCGGACAAAGGGGGAGAGTATCTTTCTACGAAATTTCAGGTGTTTTGCAAGGATCATGGTATATAGAGACAATTTGCAAATACGGACACACCTCAATAAAATGGAGTTGCGGAAAGAAAGAACCGCTCCATAGTGGAAACTGCGAGGAGTATGCTCAAGAGTAAAAATCTTCGAAATATGTTTTGGGGTGAAGCAGTTAAGATGGCGCTTTATCTTTTGAATCGAAGTCCTACAAAGGTTGTAGAGAATCGAACTTCAGAGGAAGCTTACACGGGTCGGAAGCCAGATGTAAGTCATTTGAGAGTGTTTGGAAGTATTGCTTATTCTCACATACCTAAGGAATCTAGGAGCAAATTGGATTCGAAGGCGACCAAGTGTTTATTTCTTGGTTATGATAATCAAGAGAAGGGATACAGGTTATATGACGTGGAGGGTAAGAAAATAATCATAAGTAGGGATGTAATCTTTGATGATGAGACAACTCATAAAGATATAGAGATATATTTTGATAAGGATCAAGATGGTGGAATTCCTATATGATGTGACGAGTTATTACAGGAACTTGAATCGACATGTGTATCGCCTACGACAATTCAAGAACCTAAAGTGTCTTTGGTTGAGATAGGAAACAGGAAGGAGAGGTCAAGTATATGGGATACTTATTCACCTCCTACTTCACCAAGCAGGAAGCATCCTACATCAGAAGCTAGACGATTGCCTGGATGGTACTATGAAACTATCAAGGATAGTGTTATTGTGGAACAGGGAGAGTCCAGTACACATGGAACTAGGAGATCGGCTAGACTTGAAAAGCAACATGAAGATCAAGATCGACAAGAGGTTCAACAAGAGGATTATCATGAAGATGGGGATGTACATTTTGCATATATGGCCACGGTATTAGAGACCAAGGATCCATTTACTTTCAGAGAGGCTGAAAAAGAGGATATTTGGAGGAAAGCTATGGATGAGGAGTACGACTCAATCATGAAGAACAAGACTTGGAGACTTGTTCAGCTACCTACAGGTAAAAAGGCCATGGGATGCAGGTGGGTCTATAGGACTAAGTACAAATCAGATGGTTCTATAGATAAACATAAGGCAAGATTGGTGGCAAAAGGTTATGCTCAACAGGAAGGGATTGACTATGAGGAAACTTTTGCACCAATTGCTATATCTACTACTATGAGGACTGTTTTATCATTGGCAGCTTAGTTTGGATGGGATATTCAACAAATGGATGTAAAAAGTGCATTCTTGAATGGATTTCTAGAGGAAGAAGTCTACATGGAGCAGCCAGAGGGATACATAGTAGCAGGACATGAAGATAAGGTTTGCAGGTTGGACAAGGCATTATATGGACTTAAGCAGGCACCCAGGGCGTGGTACACGAGGATTGATACATACTTTGAGGAGCTTGGCTTTCAGAGAAGTAGTTCGGAGCATACACTTTATGTTTTGGTCAGGAATAATCATATTGTTATTGTAGTGATGTATGTGGATGATCTTATTATTACAGGATCAGATCATAGTATCATTCAGGGAATCAAGAAAGATCTCTCATCAGAATTTGATATGAAAGATCTTGGTTCACTACAATATTTTCTTGGGATTGAGGTATGGAGAGTAGCATAGGGACTAAGGTTATGTTTTTAGTCTTGGTTCTGGTGCTATCTCTTGGAGTTCAAAGAAGCAACATACTATTGCTTTATCATCTACAAAGGCAGAATATCGAGCTACTACGAGTGCAACATGTGAAGCAATATGGTTGCGAAGGATTCTACATGATCTACATATGGTACAAGATTCACCTACGGTACTTCAATGTGATAATCAGAGTTGTATTAAATCGGCGAAAAATCCAGTTTTTCACAGCAGGACGAAACATATTGAAGTACAACAACACTTCATCAGAGAGAAAATTCAAAGTGATGAAGTGGAGCTTATCTATTGCCCTACGGAAGAGCAAGTTGCAGATATCTTTACCAAAGGTCTTGGCAAAGAGAAATTTCAAAAGTTTAGAGAACTTCTAGGAGTAATAGATAACAAAGTAAACATTGGGGGGGGGTGTTAGGAATTAATGTTTAGTTGATACCCCTTAATGATAGTTTGGCCATGCCTACATGCTATTTCTAGGGGCCATTCTATTTATAATAAATTCGTTATTAATGCTTATGCATGTAGGTGGGCGCACTACAAATAGATTAGAATCTATTTTAGTACTTGGAAGTTCATTTTTAGCTCTTACCATCCATATATAGGTAGTATTATTAGTATATAGCTTTTGCTATTTTGCTATTTACTTTAGGCTTATTAGCTATTATCAATCATTAGAGAAACTATATAAGAAGACTGGTGCCCCTCTACAATTATTCCATAATAGAAAGGATCTGCAAGCGCGAGATACTGGCCCAATCTGATGAGAGAGACCTGTACACCATGCCTCTGTTGCATATAATGTGGTAGGGGTAACAAGAGTATCAAAAAGCTAGCACTTCCTCGAGGCGTTCCAAATAAATCTCCGTAAGCAGAACTTCTGTAGCTGTACAAGGGAAGTATGTCCCTTTCCAAGTCTAGCTATAGTAGCCTGTCTCATAGCAAATATAGGGCCAGTAAAGAGGACACCTAAGTAAGTGTAGGATGATACAACCTCCAGTGGCTATCCGTCAAAGATAAGCTCTTGTCTCTGCGTGAATGACCATGCCTTGGATGTATTGAAGACCATAACCTTGGTCTCCGCAATGTTCACCCTCAAACCCCATCTGGTACAAAAAGCATGAAGTCTGTCTAACTGTCTTTGTTAGCCCTCTCTAGTCATAGAAACTAGAGCCACATCATCCGCATAAAGAAGGATGGCAATCAAAATGTCACCAAGCCTGCAACCTCTGTACCACCACACTGCTCAATAACTCTCTCAAGCTCATCAATAAACAATCCAAAGAGTGTGGGGGAGAGGGAGCATCTGCTTCACCCTAATGTGCTCCATATCTTATATGAGATGGCGATGTCACTCCAAAAGCAACCTAGAACTCGCTCATAAAGTGCCATCACTACCAAGACGGTATCAGTGGAGAAGCCAAGGTCTCGTAACCTTTGGATGAGAAGGGAATGTGGGACATAATCAAAGGCCTTCCTGAAGTCCACAAAACAGCAGTAAACCCTCTGTCTCCTATGTCTAGGCTCCTCAATGATAGCTCGCAGAGTGAAGATTTGGTCTGTAGTGGAATAGTGAGCTTGGAAGCCTACTTGGCCCACATCCTTACTCAGGATTGTTTCGCTTCGGCTTGTGAGCGGAACTGAAGCACTTGGTTTTTTATGCACACAAAGAGACGCAACAGGCTTAGCATTCCCCAACTGATCAGGTTGGTTGATTGCACCACCAACTTGAGGCTAGTCAGGCACATGCAAAGAGATGGTACGCCTAGGCAGGTGAATCCCGAGTGCCTTAGATCCTTGGATACTGCAACAGGCCATGCACACACAAAGGCTGCGGCTGATGATGAGATCTTTTCAGAGCCTGTAAGCCATGGTGGCATAATCCTAGAGGCTAAATGGCTACTCAATATTCAAAAGTCACAAATAAATAACAATTTCTCCTTATAGCCATAGACAAGCAAAAAAATGAAGCTTCCCAAGACCTAAAGTAATTCCCACTAAAAGCTAGGCTAATTAATTAACTAGCAATTTAGGTCAAGAGGGACAATAGTGCGCCCCCCTTGTAGGTCTGAGACCCGCTAGGTGGACCACTTGATAACCATATAGTCATAGTAAGTAAATTAATGAGCTCTTGTAGATTGATCTTTTGCAGTGCTTGTGCTCACACCCTCTTTCTATTATATTGTTATTGGGACAATCTTTTGAGGAACGGGAGAGTTACAGACATTACACAATTAGTCTCATAGGCCTTGAGTCCATGTTATTTTTTTATTATACTATTAGCATTTGAGCTTTGTGTTAGTGTATGGAACCTATTGGTGATAAATTGAGTTTAGACCTGATGACTTGGGTCATGGGGACCAGACATTTATTACCCATACTTTATTCTTTAACATTCTGATTGGGCCTCAAGCACCGACTCAAAATCCCTAAGGTTTCTATCAATATACATAGGCAAGGTGCGCCTCATTTGTGTTGGATGGTTGTTGAGAGACTTAGGCTACTTAGCATAGATCAGTACAGTGATGTTTCCAGCTAGCATACATTATTTTTCAGCCTCAACTATCTTACATTATTTTTCAACGAGTAGTGGCTTGTTTCTATCAACGTTCTTGGCTGGACATTCATGTATTAGCTAGTATTCTCCTATTCTCCATTAATCGATTCATCTTCGTTTGCAGTGATTTTTAGCTATATAGGTGCTCTTTGAGCTATTTCCTCAAAAGTGTCTTTGAATATCCTCATGCATACTTTTTGACAAAGCCAGCAAAATTTCTAATTTCTTCATCGTTGTTACTTAAATGCTTGGCAGTGCAACATTGATGGGAATCGCTTGAAATTTATGTCGATTGTGAACTTGAAGTTGTGAGTCACAATATGGAAGATTAGTGTTGTTTATCAATTGGGATTGGTTTCTTCAATTTGCTGAGTTTAGTTACAGTAATTTTGTCAATATCAGTACAGGTGTCAGCTACTTAATTTTCTTTTCCTGCAGTGTGATGTTACGAACATCAATATGATAAGCATTGTTGTTTGTTACCTTTGTTAAAGAACATCATCTTTATCAATGTCTGCACTTTGGCATGCATGGGCCCCATTGGTATGATTTCAAGTTGCGTCAACATTTCTAGTTCCCTTTCAACAGTGTACATATCGTCTTTTGTGTCCTAAATTGTGATAACAGCTGATACAGCATTCACACATAAGGTCAGGACATGGATTGCTAGTGTGGAATATAATAGCTGAACTATCATGCATGGATTTTCTCAGGCTGCATTGCTTAAGCTGTTTGATTTTCAATCTTCACAGTGATATTCCTGAATATCATCGCTATAGACAAATTACAATTTACAATGGCAAAGCATCTGCTGCCCCGTGTTATCATGTGAATAGTAGAGAGACTTATGGATAACCTGATCCACACTGCACATACAAAATAAATATTTTTCATTGCCAGCTTTATAATTAGTTAGTGTTCTACTAAAAGAAGGCTGGGAAGAATATGTGCTGCATTCTTTCTCAATAGCTTCAATTGCATCTCTTGCAGTAGTAGGGTTGTTGAAGCTGAAATGTCTTTGTTCATAGTGCACTCATTATATTGTACTTATTTGTGCTTAACAGTATTGGGTCAGCCAAGGAAATAAATGGTGTGACTATTGCAAAATCTATATCGCCAACAATCCAGTCAGCATCCGCACACATGAATTTGGTCAGCGACATAAGGACAATGTAGCAAACAAGCTTGCTACCATACGAAAAGAAAATGCCACCAAGGAAAAAGAAACGAAGCAGGCCATGAAGGATCTTGAGCGCATCGAAGCGGTAATGGAATACGATCTTTCATTGGAAACAAGAGAAAACTAAGCAGTATGGTTTTGTCTTTAGCATATAGCTAGGAACATAGAGCAGCTCATACAGTTATTCTCATTTTTGCTTTTTTTCCTGTAGAAATGATAAGCACTTGAGGTTTGTAAAGTGAATCTTATATATTAAAAGTTCACAGCAGTTTGTAATGAAAGCTCGTACCAGTTTTGTTAATTATCTGTCCTTTCATTTTTCGAGCAATGAGCACTTGAGGGCATCCCTCTATTCTTTTTGCTTTTGCAACCATTCTTCATTATTCTCAGCAAAAAAGCACCAAGAATCCATCCTGTGGACAAATTTCTTATCAAGCTGGCAGTGAATAGTTGAAGTATTTGGTTTCAAACAAGGTGCACTTACTGGATTCCTGCACTTATCATAGCTTTGTTCAGATGGTATACTTTAACAAATATTGACTCTACCCATATTTGTCAGAGGTATCAAACTCAAGCAGAAATGACAGGGAACCTTTACTGCTTCAAGTATGAATTGGTCTGGACTTGGGGAGATGAAATCCATGAGCTTACAGGAGTTTCAACAGAATGAAAATAACCAGTTTTAGCTAGCTATCTTACTATTGGGTTATAATTTTAGTTTGATTGGAGTTTACCCCATTACGAGCAAGACAACATGTAATGCAGAAAGATGGTGTCATCTTGTTTCTTCTCCAGTTATTTTCCCGTCCATTAGAATGTCCAAAGTGAAGCAAGTAGTAGGTGGGTAAGTGTCTTCACATAAACATCAGGTATACGAATTTAGTATTTACAATTGGTCTGAATCTACAGCTAGATAAGAGACATAATAGAGGGTGGTCACACTTCTGGAGGCTAAATAGTTGACCATAATCTGTTAGCCTGCGTATCACATTAACTCAAGTTTATGATTGTTGTAATTGGATTATGTTGGCAGCAAGCTAAGAGAAGTTATGAGAAGGACTTGACAGCAAGCAAGAAGGCCTTACACTTATCGCCAGCTTGTGCAGATTTAAGGCTATCAGTGATATCAGACAAACAACTGCCAATTGTTACTGGTGGTTCTACAGAGAGTTTGAAAGCAGCTACCACAGCAGTAGAGCAGAGCATTGCAACTGGAAGCAAAGCTGAGGGTGGGAAATGAGCTCATTGACTTTATTTTGTGTTGTCTTAGGTCTTAAAACAGAAGAAAAATAAAGGTGCTCCTTAACTGCACATATTTTCTTCTAAATTACAATTTTTTGTTCCAATTTTCTGAAACTGAGGCACAGCAGTAAAACTCATGTAACTTTTAATGGGGTCTTAAAAACTTTGATAGTTTCTGCTGTGCAGAATGGACCTATGATGACAGCTCCGGCTATTTCTACAATGCAGCTACATGCTATTATTATGATCAAAAGTCAGGGTTGTACTACAGTGAATCTTTAGGTCAGTAAAAATATGCAATTTCCATGTATCTTTGGAACTTTGTTCGATGTCTTTTACGAAATTGGCTCAATCAGTTTTGGTGTCTTTTACTAACACTTGTGTCTCTCATGCACTGACGATTGGTTGTTAGGCAAATGGACTACCCAGGAAGACGCTTCAAAAGCATATAAAGGTGCAGGTTTAGAAGCTTCTAACAGAACAGAAGACTCATGTAGTGGAAAAGCCACTTCCAATTCAAATTCATTGGCTAATGCTCAATTGCTTCCAAGTAATTTTGGTGTTGAACCTACCCAATTTCAGTCAAAGACATCGAGAGGTGTGCCATCCTCCATTGCAGTTGGGAAGAGAAAACGGGAAGGTAAAGCGGCACCAATTTCAAAAGAAGAAGCTGCAGCACTGGCTGCCAGAGAAGCAGCAAGGAAACGGATGCAAGAGAGGGAAAAGAGTCTGATGGGACTTTATTGAAATCGAAATTTGCAAGGCAATAGAGTTTCCCTTGATTTTGGCTGTGGGCTTCATGAATCCAGCACACTAATGCCTTAGTGAATGTCTTTTACAACACACCCTGTCAATCCAAGTTGTTTTTCCACTCCTGTATGTGGTCGCGTTCAACAATTCAGCTACTTTTTCTTACTGCTGAATTATGACATATGGAGCCACATGCACACAAAAGTCTGCTTGTGATTGGCCAAAGTTGTTTTTAGTGGGATCAACAATCTTTTGAGAATTGTTTAGAAAAGAAAACATCTTGGGGATGATCTAGAGAAGGATAAATCTGCAGAGAGAGATTTATGTCCCCCGAATTTCAGCAAATGTTTCTAACTTTCATCAATTTCTACCTTGGTCTTCTTAAGAAATGAATGACTGAGTTTTATAACTGAATTTTCTATATTCACAATCTTATTCTCATATAATGGCTTTCTAGACTACAGACCTTTAGCACACTTTTTGGGTTTTATACCTCGTTAATAAAGTTGACAAGATTTTCTACCACATTCAGTATAGCTGATGGGGAACTCTTTAATGACGTAACAGCATTTGCTTTTTCCTGTGTGTGCCATTGCCTTGTCTGGCAAGATTCACCTGTACCAAAATTTTACAATCATGCATGCTAGTATGTTGGAACTATTTTAGAGTGTGCCCTTGTTCTGACCTGGTAATAGAGCCAAGTGCTGATTTCCTCTTACTGATAAACCAGATTCGTCTATTTTCTGCCTGTACTCCATGTCGTGAGTCTTACTGACAGTTGACTTCAGGTTTGTGCTGGATGTTATAGACTGGCATCTCCCAAGAACATCCAACATCCTTGTTACCTGGGTGTTTTTAAACTAGTGTAGGCACAAAAGCCAGCTTGTGATTTTCATAACTTTGACTTGTTTGTCATGCATGCAATTATCTCCAGTTTGCTGATCTAAATGTCTATATAAACATGAACGACCACTGGCCCAAAGTGAAAAAATATGTGTTTTTCTCGTTTACATTCAGAGATAAAATACATTACCCCACAATTGACACATTGAGACAAATATCATATCAAATCTTGCAAAAGAAAAGTTGAAGAAGAAAAATGGATAAGCATGAAAATTTGAAGGCACTAATTGGGAACTCTCTAAGCCTATGCTCCACACTGGTTATGAAAGCAAGAATTTCTATGCTTCATAAGCCCCATTTAGCTACTGAATTTCTCATTAACCCTTACAAAGGCATAGTGAGGCAAGATAACTATGAGTGCTTACTAAAATTGTTTGATGCTTGTTTATTATTACGATCACGAAAATGATTTTGCAATTTACTTATATTTTCAATTAGCATGCCAGTGCATAGCATGCAGTGAGACGAACACTGCTAAATATGTAGCAGTGCCCCAGAGTCAAAAACCTATGCCTTCTAAAAGCTCCAAGATATCACTATTTTGTTGCAACTTGGGAGTCTAGCTTGTGCATTTTAGACATGGCAACTACATTTATCCAACTTGGCAACTTACATTGAATAATGATCGTCAAATTGAAGCCCATTTGTAACAACCTTCACTAGGTACGCTTTTTAGTAGCTGTTGAGTTTTTGCTTGGGACAAAAATCATTCAAAAAATACAAATCGCAGCCAATTGCATCAAAGTCACAGGGATCTAATATTAGTTTGCTTTAACTCCTTTAAAGACTTATAATCACATCCATGAGAACTTGTGAACTTCTAATCTTAAAGTTGCCTAAGTTATTATTTTGGGTATGGGTCCATGATTTGAGAGCAAAGCACAAGGGCTTATCAAATTGCCTACCCCTTTAAGAAAAAGATTAAAGGACCTTTCTTGCAAGGAGTGACTCAATATGCATATCACATAACAAGTTGTAGTTAATCAACATCTGTTGACATGGATATTTGTATGCCAATAAGCATTGAAAAACCCAAATTCTAACCATTGAATGGTCATGTCGAGCTTTTTGAGAAAGATTTTGAACAACAAATTAAACTCTCCTACGCTATTGAAGAAAATGCAACAAGATCTTTGTGTGAAGACTTAGATTTAGGATTGCAATTGCCTATCAAATAATTTCATTGATAACCACGTGCAATCACACATACTAGAAAAGCTTAAAACAACATGTTATGAGTTTAGTCTTGTCTGCAACATGTGTAGAAGCCAAGAGAGGAGTACCAAGGTGATAGATGTGTGTGTGCGTGTGCGCGCGCTAGCGCTATTAGCCCAATATTTCCTTTAGCAATAACATTTTTGTTGAAGTAAAAAATTTGAGCCTATACTTCTTGAACCTAGCTATTTGATGTATGATATACATGTGCTAATTTTTTTGGGAAAATGAAGCTACTACCCTCCATTGATGAGTATCACTGGGCACAATCTAATGACATTGCTCTCATGTTGGTCCTCTACATGTTAAAATGTTTCCTTTGTTCTTTAGACGTTAAAGTGTAGCTTTAGTGGACTGCACCTTACCTTGTGCCAAGGATTAGCCATTTGATTTACAACCGTTTTGACTTTTTTTTGCAAAGGCAAAAATACAAATTTTATAGCAACAACTCCCATTCATGACAAAGAATATGTATCTTCCCCAACCTTGTAAATCACTATAAGATGCTAGCATTTGATCATATCATGTAGTGGACGCGGATCAAGATAATTTCTAACATTTCAATGCAAGTGTATGTTGTGCATTGTGTGGGTCAAGCCTGGGAAGATGTTGCGAGAAAACTGGCAGAAGTGGTGGATGCAAGAAGAGAAGAAAGATAACTCAAAGTACATCGATATATTGGTAGCCATATTGAAGGGGAGGAGGAAGGGTCACCACTTCCCACAAACCAAATTGTAAATCGAATGATATTCATCCTCTTTGCAGGCTATGAGACAACTTCGAGTGCAATCATTGTTGCCATCAAGTTCTTCACTAATCATCCACAAGCTTTGCATAAACTCAAAGTATTCTCAAAATTCATATAGTTCCATTGCTAATTTTTATCATGGATGTTAGGTCTATCCTCATGTGGTTTAAGTCCCCCTTTACACTAAAAACTCATGGCCTAGTAAAGAAAATGTCTACAATGTCCTACATGCCACTTCCAAATTGGTTGTCCTCTTGTAAGTCCAATGGATTTAGTTGTATTTGCAAGGTTGAATTCTAGTACTTTAGCATGTCTAAAAAGAAAAGCAATTGTTTGAAAAAAGAGAGAGGCAAAAGGCCATATTGCGTTCAAGTCAATAAATGAAGCTTTTGCAAAAGTCAACTCTTAAGGAGCCGTGGAAAACTTAGGCTCTATGACTTGAAGTGTTTTGAGTGCTTTAAGCTTAGACTTATTGAGACATGCACAAGTGTTAAAGCACAAACAATGAGAAAGCATGCAATATATATTTCTTCAAGAATATTTTTATTATTATTTTTGATAGTGTCTTCTTTTGCAGGACATATACAAAATGTCTTCCATTTATTGGGTGAAGAATTGCTCGACTTTCAGAAATAAGTCATGAAGACTACTTGATTGATAGTTGGCCACTGTTATCTAAAATCGCGAATACGAAAAAGCAAATATGCTGAATACTGATCATGATTATTGGGAATATTAATTGTGAATATTGAAGCATTTTGAATACTGATACTGAATATTGTGAATTTTGATCATGAATATTCTTGAATTTTTGCCAACTTTAAAATTCAAAATGACGAACATATTTCATGATCGAAATATTAAATCTATTAAGGTAAGAAATTGTCATTAAATGAAGATTGCATATTATTGGCAAAATCATTTCATACACAATTCTTCGTCTTCTTAAATCTCATTGTGCAATCTTGGTTCTACGATTTTAAAATTTTTAACTACTTTTGTGGTAGTTGGAATTAAGCATCACTCCAACTCACTAGAATTCAACTCTTTAGTATTCGCGTCATCAGAACACGAATCATTCGAGTTCTCTCAAATACTGAGCTCCAGTACATTATGTAAATATACACACTCTCTCTCCACAACAACTTTGCAGTCTTACTCTCTGAAGTTGAACCCCGTCTGTGCAATAATCAACTGGAGCAGAAGCGGGATCGACGACGAACTCTTCGAATTCGAGATCTTCGACTACATCCTCTTCATTCTCCCACGAACTCAAAGTCTTCGGTTCGAGATCCACGTCACCCAAACAACCCTGTCCAAACGTAGACCACGTCACAGTTCACTTTAGTACTTTTCAGTAATTGCACTGTTTCACGCTCATTGCCCACGTAGTCATTGTGACTGCTCCATGTACATATATACATAACGACAACTCATGTAAATGATGATGAGTAGATGATGAGACAATCTGTGATGAACATACATGCAAGTGGAGAAGAGTAAAACAGATTTCCTACGAGAACTCCATTGTGTCAATTATTAGATACCATAGGATCAGAGATCTTAGAGAGAGTGAAAGTCATTCAGAAGATAGAGATAATTATTTATTATGTAACTAGCTAAGTAAGATCACTGCACATAGTGCACCATTATTGTGAACCATTCATGGGCACAAGATTGTGATCTGAATGTTGTATTCACAACTGCTTACTTCAGATTCCCTATTCTTCTTATGTGTATTGCACTATGAATGCTTTCTGATTGTTTTCTTTCTCTATTGACAAACACTCAATTCGGAATGTCTAATCTTGAAGGAAGCATGGCTGTCTCAGACGCCTAATTATTTGCTCCCTTCATGGTTGTCTCTGACACCCACCAAGACATTCCTGCCTAATTATTTGCTCCCTTCATGGTTGTCTCTGACACCCACCAAGACATTCCTTCATTCGATCTAAGTTAATACACTATTGTAGTTTTGGTAAAGATCTTGAAATTTTTTCTATGTTGGAGCTGTGTTTCTTCTTCCACACATAATTTATTCGAGAGCACCCCAACAGAGTGGTATTAGAGCCATCGTTCCAAACTACTATTAGTATTCAAAATTGTTTACT
Source organism: Diphasiastrum complanatum (assembly GCA_029204225.1). Classification (NCBI taxonomy): domain Eukaryota; kingdom Viridiplantae; phylum Streptophyta; class Lycopodiopsida; order Lycopodiales; family Lycopodiaceae; genus Diphasiastrum; species Diphasiastrum complanatum. The sequence goes on from CM055095.1 coordinate 36,732,957, forward strand.
ATACTTAGATCATTCATCATGGAAGGAACATCTATAGAAATCCGCTTGATCAACAAGTTCGACGGTGACGACTTCCACATGTGGAAATTCAAGATGAAGATGATACTCACAGAAAAAGAACTCTAGGGATACGTCAATGGTTCAATAGCCAGACCGGCTGAACCTGACATGCTGACCGCTTGGGAAGCTAAGGATGGAAAAGCTCTTGCCATTGTATCTCTGAATCTTAAAGATCACAAATAGTTCACGTAGCTAATTGTTCTAGCTCCAAAGAAGCTTGAGACATTCTTACTAGTTTATACGAGACAACAGATGTTTCGACTCGCCTCTTCTTTAGGAAGAAGTTCATGTCATTCAAAATGAGTAAAGGGACCTCAGTCACAGATCATCTAAACGAATTCAAACAACTACTCAATTAGCTAGCTGTAGTTGGTTCGCCAGTCTCAGACGAAGATGCTAACATGTCTCTTTTGCCTAGTCTTCCTCCCTCTTACGACAATTTAGTATTGCTACTCAGCAATATTGTGGATAGTAGAGTGGATTAGTTTTCATTTCTTGTTTGTGGATTAATGTAGGAATCAGCATTCAGGTAAACTAAATAGGCTGGGTTTGTGATGTAATTCTTGCATATCCCCTTACAACCATGTTCTTGATGTTCTTGGGATGTCCAATAATCAAAATATTGGTTGGTATCTTGATTCTTGGACTTCTAAAATGTTGTTAGAATAGTTTCTTGTTTCAGTTCTGTGGATTAATGTGAGTGTAGTATGTTTAGGATCTGATTTGAAACTCATTTTTGTAGCATGAGAGTAGGATTTCAGTCATTGTTCAACGGTTTTGCATGCTAATCTAATGGTTGAACGTTTTCGCATGCATGATTGACTGATTGTGGTCGTTTACGCATGTGCTCTAGTGCAAGAGTGACCAATTTGAGTGTCCTCTGACAAGTAGAACAATACTACAACGTCTGAATCATCATTATGTCTAATCTGGACATTGTAATAACAAGAAAAAATCTAATAAATGTCCAACGAGCCTGGTAACAAGCAGAAATTGTTCTGAAACAAAAAGAAAGAACAAGAAAAAGCCAACTGGTTCTCTAGAGAAGAGGATCAGTAAACAGAGGCTTCCATCCGAATGTTTTGAACCAACTCTCTTCCACCAAACTCTTCAACCGAATCTTCACTAAGGAACTCAAACCGAGTCTCCTCGATCGAGAGGTTCAACCGTTTTCCACCATAGGTACTATCTAGCATCCACTCTCTGATGCATGAAATTTTTGTTTGACAAGCACTCTGCATTTATCGACTCTCTGTAAATGGCAATACTTGTAGAATAGCTCAAGAATGAATTTTTTATTTATCTATCCATCTCCAAATCACCTTATAGAGAGTTTAGGATATTTGTGCATATCCAAGTTTCTTAGAGATCCATGTCACTTCACAGTTGATTCCTGCTTATAGTAGAGAAATTGGTCTTCGAGTCAGCTATAGAGAAATTGTAAAAATTTGGTACAAATGTTCCAATAGACCACTCCATCACATGTTCTACCTGAGTGACATGACCGAGTGCTCTCACAAAGTGCTACAATCACCTCGACTTCTGTCGCATCTCTTGATCGAGCTTCAACAAGTCTTTCAACCAAGGCATTCTAGCCGCAACCATTACCCAAAGGCTCAACTGATGGCATCAACCGACAGACCAACCAAATGAGTCATTTATTTAATGAAAGTTCAGCTTGGATACTATCAAAGATCCAGAGCTAGCAGCTGCATGTGCCTATATCACCAAATGTGCAGCAGTGAGACAATCTTCATGGAGAGGAACGCCGATTGCAGACCAGATTAGCAAGACCAGACGAACATCACTTGCCACTTGCTCCCAACAACTACCGTTGATGGATACTCAGCAACCAGAATCACAACAAGTGCAATCACCTGCTGCTACAAGATCCAGGTCCCCATCACCAACAGGACATTTCAACTACTGCCATCATCCCCTCGCATCCAACAACTAGTTGATTTTGTGGTCACATCCCACAACCACCATAGGCAACAGATTCAGGAGAGGGAGAAAGGGAGCTGCCTTCAACCACACAAGCAAAAGATACATTTGCAGTTGATCCCACTAAATAAGACAGACGAGCAATCCAACGGGATTCGACCAGGAGAAGCACCCCAGTCATAAACCTCAGGTTTCGAGCACTAGGGAGATGAAGATTCTCAAGGAGGGGGAAGTACAAGCATTGGGAAGTCTTCGCCTTCAACCACTCCTACATCCATAGCATCCACATTCCATCATCCAGTTCTCTTGCCACAACATCTATATCTACTTCCATGTCTATTATATCATCCATATCATCTACCAATATCACTATCGCCACAACTTCCTTCATCATAATACCACTACCACCACCACCTTACCTTACATCTTTATGTTATTCCACCATCTCACTATTCATCTATTTTCAAACCATGTACTGAGGCAACTAAAAGGCCATTACGGTGTCTTTTGGAGACCAACTGCCACCTACATTGGTTGGTCAGCTAGAAACAATATTTAAGAAAGCAGGTGAAGCTACAAGAAAAGATAGTACAAAATAAAGAAAAAAAATTCAAAGAGATCCAACTAAAAAGGCCAATACAAAAGAAAAAGATCAAGAAGCAAGACAAGATCTTGTTCGAGTTTCAACAAATAACGGATGAAAGGAAAAGATGAAGACGACAATGGACCTGCAATATAAAGTGAGCTCCATACCAAGTATTGGTGATCAAAGCTTGACACTACAAATATCTAAAGCTGCAACTGTAATATTGTCAATTCATTCACCTTCCACCAAACCCCTCATCATGTTTCCCTACCTTCATCAACCTATCCGTTCCATTCTATTTCTATCACCAGTTTCATAACCTCCTTGAAGACTGATAACCCAAGGTTTGTGCGACCTACCAATTGAAGGTTCTACTCTTCTCGTCAAGGCAAGAGTGTCGATGAGGCCGAGATTTTGACTGGAAGAAGAACTGAGGAAACACCTTGAAGTAGAAGGAGGATACAAAGAGTGCCAAGACAATCACGATTATTTGGCAAAACTTACGAGAGAATTGTCTGAAAAATCCAAAGAAAAGATCCAAAGGCAATTTTTCATAGGACAATATGTCCAGATGATCGAGAACTGGTATACATACAAGCTTATACTAGTGGTTAGGCCTTATCTGAGACCTATTCCATTGGGCATAAAAATGAGATTCATCACATTCGAAGCCATTGGAAAGGAGATAGGTTGCGAGAAGTCTCTTGACAAAAAAAAAAGCTGAAAAGAACAAGCAAGAGACTCTTGGTTACGTAGGGCTATCATGATAATTTGCTGTGACTTTGAAGTGTTGCCGAGAAGCATGACAATATCAACCAATAAGTTCTTGGTTTTACACAGGCAATTGCTGATCCATGCCTTTCCAAGAATCAAGAGTCAAAGCTGAGGCATTGCAGTGGGACCTGCAACACTATAGGGGGAGGATAATGTTAGCTGATGCCATGCCCCTGACGTGTCAATGCAATGTCTCATCAACCAAAAAGAGTTTTTAATAGAGATGAAGTTGAGAGCTGAGTCTGAGAGCACGCAAATTATTAGTACTAGGCTAAAATGTACAGTTGTAAGCCCCATGGTAATTCCCAAAAGATGGATAGCCATGTGGGAGCTAGCAATTTAGACTATCTCAACTTGAGTTATGTTTAATAAAGAGGCCTCCTATTATCAAGTAAGAGGCGGAACTCAAATCCTTATAGATTGGGGTTCACTCTGTTGTAAGGGGTGGAATCCAAATTATGTTACAATTGGGTTCACCAACTCGTGGGTATAAATAGAGGCCTCCTCCACGAGTTCCATAACATGTATTATTATGTAATGAAATGTTGTTGCTCCTTGAATCAAAGATTCTACTACTTGCATTTCTTTCCATGCTCCATCTTCATGCATATAGTTTGGGTACATCAGTATGAATGTGTTTGTTGTAGTTCATTTTTCTTCTAAGGATTGGTTTGGGATTAGTATCAGATAAATGTGCAGGGCTTGGAGGCTGATCCATCATTCAACTCAGTTCAGATGCTTCCTAGTTATCGGCTCCCTGAGGAGTTCTTCTTACAACTGTTGAGTGACAATTGTAACAAGCACTTTGTAGGATTCCCATTTGTGTTAGCATCAGGTAGATGTGCAGGACTTGGAGATTGATCCACCATTCCACTGATTTATGATGTTTCCCAGTTTCTGGCTCCATGAGGAGTTCTTCTTACAACTTGTAAGTGATAGTTGTAAGGAGCACTTTGTAGGTTCTGGGAGAGAGAACAGATGCAGCTCATACCTTACAGAAAGCTGATAGGATCACTCATGTACCTTGCAGACAACACATGTCCTGATATTGCTTATGCAGTATTCAGGATGAGCCAATTTTGTACGAATCCAGGCTTGACACATTGGAAGATTGCGAAACGAATTTTGAAATATCTTCAATTAACGAGGGATTACGGGCTGTGTTATTGTCGTGATACAGGTTTCAGGATACTTTCCTACATCGATGCTAGCTGGGCATCTCTCAAGGATACTGTAAAAGCATCTCAGGAGGATGCACCATCGCATCAGGAGCAGTAGTTCTCTGGGTCAGCAAGAAGCAAACCGTAGTAGCCCAGTCATCCTGCGAAGCAGAGTACGTTGCAGTAGCAAAGATGGTCAACGAGATAATCTAGCTAAGGTAGTTTTTGGACGAATTGGACGAAACAAGGTACGAGCCTCTGGTCTTGCAGATGGACAACACTTCTACAATACACCTGATGAAAGTTCCCGTGTTCCATTCCAGAACGAAGCACATTGCAATCAAGTACCACTTGATCAGATCTCCATCGAATTTGTCGATGGGAGATGAACTAGATGATGGATCCATTCTGGCTGAACAAGATTGTTGGTAGAAATAACAACTGTCAAAATATTGTTGGCTACGCGTTTGCTAGTAAGACGTCTCGATAGAAACAAGACTGATAATCCATAGTAGAAATGCAAATTACTGAAATGTTCGCTCTGATACCATGTCGTAAAACCGTGGGGGCATGAGTGGCAGCGGAAGCTTGAGGATTTGAGCGTGGCATGTAGGAATGGAAATGCAACAGTTAGCAGCAGAAATATTCAAGGAGAAGAATTCATACAGATTGTGCAAATGAATGACACAATAGTGAGACAAAAATTTCACTTTGATTAATATCAACAGTGAGTACAATAGCTTGAAGTAATAACTTCAGCTTGCTGAGCGTGATAACATTGGCTACAGATAACTCTAATTGAAAAAGAAACTCAATTAACACTTACATAGCTTTATTCAACTAGTATATATATTCACAAGTGCTGAGAGAAAAATATCTTATGCCTTAACTACCATTTACTCCAGTTTTGCATATGTACAAAGTTGGTAACCGCCCTTAGGATATATGTTTCTCCAGCTGTTTTAGGGTTGATGAGCAGTTGGCAACGTCTACCAATGTAGCAAAAACACAAAAAACCCGAAGGTGCCCTTAGACTGAAGGTATGCAGATTCTGAAGGTGTCCTTAGACTTAAGATATGTAAATCACGAAGGCGCCCTTAGATTGAAGGCAGTGAAGAAGACGAAAAAAGGTGAAAAAGTCGAAGGTGCCTTAGACTGAAGGTAGCGAAGAAGGCGAAGGTGCCTTAGACTAAAGGCAGCAAAAAAGGTGAAGGTTTGTTATACTAAAGGCAACAAAAAAGGTGAAGGTGCCTTTAAAATGGTTTCTAAGGCATTCTGGCCACTTTGTCTCCTTTTTCACGAAGGGGCGAAAAAGGCGAATGTGTCTTAAAATGGTTTTCTAAGGCATTCTGGCCACTCTGTCTCCTTTTGCGTGAAGGGATGAAAAATGTGCAAAAGACGAAGTCCAGAAATGGTTTCTAAGTCATTCTGGCTAGTGTGTCGCATTTTTTGCAAAGGCACAAAAAAGGCGAAGAAGGCAAAAAGCAAAAGATTCCTTAGATTATTTAAGGCACAAGGGAAAAACTTAAAGGAAAAAATGTGAAGTTCCAAAAACATGTTGTCGGCCTTCCGTTTTCAAGATGCTCATTACTTAACAATTTTTTCTTTGGGGCTGAGCATAAAAAATCTAACAATTCTTATATTTGGATGCATAGCTTATGTTCAGATCCTTGAAGATCTAAGAAAAAAGCTGGACGACAAGAGCAGGAAGATGAATTTCATCTGCTATTTCCCAAATCACAAGGCATACAAGCTCTACAATCTGAATACCGAGAAGGCATTCACTAGTGTAGATGCCACTATTGTGGAAGACCAGTTCATCAACCACAAGGGAAAAGCTGTTGAAAAATCTGACCCAAGGATCAAACACCCAAATTTTGATCCAGAGATTCAACTACAAAAAAGTGACTTTGACTCTAACAATGAGTCAGAACCTCAATGAACTGGTCAAGATAGCCTCCATCCAAGTTTATGGATGATCTAGCCTAATACTTTGTGCAGGAACCAATCACCGTTTATGAGGCTATGTCTACTCCTGATGCCCAATGAAAGGCAATGATGGACATCGAATTTGATTCTCTGATAGAGAATCAAATATGGAAAGTCACTGAGTTGCCAAAGGACCAAAATCCAATTCCATGCAAATGATATTCAAGGCGAAGTACGATGTTGAAGGAGGGCTAAATCGCTACAAGGCCAGACTAGTCGACAAAGGCGTTTCCCAGATTCCAGATCTGGACTATTCTGAAACCTTCAGCCCAGTTGTCAAACATGCTTCGATCCACCTACTCCTCTCGTTTGTAGCCACAACAGATCTTGAAATCCACCAGATAGATGTCTAGACCATTTTCCTCAACGGAACTGTCGAAGAAGAAATTTATATGTCGCAACCAGAGAGATACGAACTCAACGACAAGCAACAACACCTTGTATGCAAAATCCATAAGGCTACGGGTTGAACAGTCACCCAGAGCCTGGTTCCAGAAAATCAACATATTTTTAATCAAGAATGGTTTCATTCCAAACTTGGCAGACTCAAATGTCTATTTCAAGTCTGTATCAGATTTCTTCATCATCATCACTCTCCATGTAGATGATAACCTATTATTCAGTAACAATCTGAATCTGATGAAGGAAACGAAATGCATGTTGGCCCAGGAGTACAAGACTGACATGGGTCCCAGCCCACTATTGTCTTGAAATCCAAATAGCCAACGAGATTTTTCATCAAACTAATAGATCAGTCTTGTGTAAATCGATTCAGTTGGAACTAGATACGGCGTCATCCTCACAGACGACTGGAAGTACAAAGATTACAAGCTAGGCTAAGATTAACATGCTAAAGGAGGATCCCCATCGAACGCCAGTTCACGAGATGCCATAAACCTTCAAGAACTACACCTTAGATGACATGGTAATCATGATGTCGCAAACACAAAGAGAACCTCATCAAAATCAGGAACCAGAGGAACAAGTCTTCGAAGGATCTGTGCGGACACAACCTATGAACTTAGCTGAGCCAGACGAAGAAGAAAAGATTGTTCATGTGGGAGAACAGTTGACTCCACTCAATTCAAGAGGATAGATGCTTTGTTGGTGGAATACAAAGACTGCTTCACATGGACTTACAAAGATCTGAAGGGTATACCACCAACCGTAGTCCAGCATACCATACCCTTGGTGGATGGAGTAGTCTCCAAGGTGAGCTGTTATTACCGCTGCAATCCTAACTACACAGAGTTGATCAAACATGAGTTGTAGAAGTTTTTCGACGCCGATTTCATTTCTGAAATCGAGCACACAAAATGGGTATCGTCGATAGTCATAGTACCCAAGAAGAATGAATTTGTGTGAACCTGAAGGTGCAAAATGTGAAAACAAAAAAGGACCATTTTCTCTTATCATTCACGGAAAGTGTTCTGGATAGAGTAGCAGGAGCAGAAGCCTATAGTTTTTTGGATGGTTTCAATGGCTACAATCAAGTGAAGATAGCACCAAAATATCAACACAAGACAATGTTTGCCACTGAATGGGGAACTTATGTCTATAAGGTGACGTTGTTTGGACTTTGTAATGCCCCAAGCAATTTTAAACGAGTTATGGAATCGATATTCAAAGAGTACCTGCAAAAATTTCTAGAGAGCTTCTTGGATGATCTGTGCATGCACGGGCCAAACTCAGAGAGAGAGAGAGAGAGAGAGAGAGAGAGAGAGAGAGAGAGAGAGAGAGAGAGAGAGAGAGAGAGAGAGAGAGAGAGAGAGAGAGAGAGAGAGAGAGAGAGAGAGAGAGAGAGAGATGTGTTGGAAGGAGGATCGTGAGAGAGGGAAAGGGGGAGGTTCGTAATTTGAATTAAGACATGGGTATTAATGTGTATGCATGGGACAAGATGCATACATCCTCCTCTCCATGCACGCATCTAAAAATTTTAGTTAGTTTAAAAAAAAATGCATGGGGTAGGAGGATGCACCCATGCAACCATGCGTGCATCCTCCTACCCTATACATAGGCACAAATCTCTCTCTCTCTCTCTCTCTCTCTCTCTCTCTCTCTCTCTCATGGGCTTTGTTACGTACATATATCACTCTATTTGCTTCGCAAACCTCTGTAGAATGCAAATGTCGCGTACTAACCCTATTTACTTGTCGGGGCGTAAGAAAAATGCCTTGCTATGATAAAAGACCCCACTTATGAAAAAAAAAATTTAAAAAAATGGTAGAAAAGTTGGTAGTCTTTCCAAGGGCCAAGATCTGTGCACATTTTGAATGTTCAATCTAACGGTGAGTAGCAATTTGCACTTAGTACACCTAAGTGTCCTCTGGTGCTATAAAGAGGGAAGTCACAAAACCCTATTCACTTTCCCTCATACTTTCTTGCTTTTTTTTTTTTTCTCTCTCTCTCCTTTAGCCCTGCTCTACTGGTGCTTTTCTGTATGGTGATTGCAATCGAAGAGAAATACTTGTGAATGATACGGTATGTGCAATCGTGTGAACGATATTGCAATCTAAGGTGAGAATGGTATGAGGAATGCTAGCTCGTTGATACTAAAGGTTGTGTACTGTGCTTTATGATTATGAATGGATGCTTACAACTTGCTGTGATTACCGTTGTGTAGTAGCAAGTTGTGACTTGCAAAACTGTGATTCGGCATTCTTACAAGCAAACGCTACCTGAAGGAGCAATAGCGGGCACCTTTACAGGTATTTTTTCTACCAAGAATTGAGTTTTGGTTGGCACTGGACATCGATCTAGGTGTATACCATAAATAGCACTGTTTTTTGTTGATAAGAAGTCGCTGGCCAGCCCTATCTGTATAGCGGAATGGGCCGCTGGCCAGCACTCCTTTTTGAGTGTGACGTCGAGCAAGTTGTTGTTGTGTCCAATCAAGTTGGGTAGTCGACAAGTCGACTAGTCGATAAGTCGGACTCCTTGATATGTCGGCCAAGTCGGGCTTCCTCGATAAGTCGGGGGCCATTCTCTTTCCTGTCTTCAATAATAGAGCTGTGCAAATTTGCAGCGTTATGAATGAATCTAGATTAATATGGGATTTAGGAGAGTAGAGGACATAAATCCAACAACAAACCCCCCCCCCCCCCCCCCAATCTGGATCCATGAATGCCTTGATCTTTAGACTAAGTAATGCACAAAATTTGTTGTGTGCATTTATGCTCAATGCCTTGGTAAACACATTTGCATTCATGTCCTGCGTTGGACAATATGTTAAGCTTACCTCTCTGTCGAGAATCTTGCCCCTGACATAGTGATATCGAATCTCAATGTGCTTACTCCTAGAGTGAAATCTAGGGTTGGCCAATAAGGCAATGGCACTCTAATTATCACAAAATATAATTGTCAGGTGTACTGATTCAGACTAATATTTGACAGTAAATTTTTTAACCAGTAACATTGGACTACAAAAAAAACTCTTCTTCACGTATCTCAAAGGCACCCTAGATCACGTTATTAATTCTCTTTTGCTTTGTGTCTCTCCTCTTTTACACTTTGTTTTTTATGGTTGTCTCTCTTTCCAACGTCCAGGTGGATGTCGATTGGAAGTGATTGGAGGCTATTTTCTAGTCAATTGAAATTTTGGGAAGAGAGTAGGCTACGAGTGTTTAAGTGAGAAAAGAGTGAGTGTTCATGGTTTTATAGGTGGGTCCACTGGCGAGTGTTTTTGAGGAATAGCTCAACTTAAGGACAAATGCTCAGTCTACAGAAAGAATGCTCACCAACAAGCTAGAATGCTCGTCTAAAGGGGAAAAAATTCTAGACAATGGACAAAAATACTTGTCAATGGGCAAAAACACTCGCCCAAGGCTAGAAACATTCGCCAAGAGGCTAAAAAGCTCCCACACAGAGATCCTCATTGTTGCATGCACTTGTTTAATATTTCACAAGTCTTGCCAAGTTCTAGTGCCTTAGAACATGTATGAGCTCCTCGTAAGGTGAAGTTTTATACAGATCTCTATAATGTTATTAGCTGTCCTAAAGATCACAAGGATGGTATTCACTACGGTCTCGTAATGACTTCTTGACTAAGGTTTCATACATAGACCCATCTATATATTCTAACTGGACCACTCCATTAAGTCGTAGTACCTCGACTACTCAATAGGGACCTTCTCCACTAAATTTCAATTTGCCTTTATGAGCCTTGGCATTATACAGTAAGTAGTGTTCTCTCTTGGCCAGGTATTTTTTTCTCAGGTGACGATCATGCCATGCCTTCCTCCTGTTCTTCTCAGCTAACCTGTATGCATTGCGTTCAGGGTTCTTGTCAGGATTGTATGCTTTGCTACTATGTCTTCATGTCTGACATTCTTATTGCTTTGTGTGATTGTCTGCTCTTCCGCTTCCGCAAATAATCGTGCAATTAAGCTCTATTTTTAATCTCGTGTTCGCCTACTGTTGTAGTAGTGCACGCACTGAGAGAAATTAGTCGACCACTGCCTCCGCGCAGTAGTAGGATCGTTCTGATCCGACTGTTCGACCGGCCCGATCCATTGAGGTCCATTCCCCAGCATCGCAGTAGTAGGATCATTCTGATCCAATTGTTTTGACCGGTCCGATCTCGTCTTTCGAATTCGAGATGACCGATTTGGATGAAGCTCACTACTATTTGGGGATTCAAATCCATAGAGACAGAGTGAGACGACTGATCTATATCACTCAACAAAGGTATCTTCACAATACTCTTATCAGTTATAATCCGATCGATTGTAAATTAGCTCACTCACCGATGGATTCAGGCCTACGATTGTCGAAGGACCAATGTCCTCAGACCAAGCAGTAAGAGGAGCATATGAGAGAATATTCATATTAATTGATACTTGGATCCCTCATGTATCAATGGTCTACACAAGACCTAATACCGCTTTTGTAGTCAGCTCACTCAACCAATTCATGGCTAATCCTGGCATGACCCATTGAAAGGATCTTATAAAAGTCATGAGACACATACAAGCTACAACGGACCAATGCATTTGCTATGGAGAAGTCGACAATGACAATCTTCATCGGCTCAGTGGATATTTCGATGCAAGCTGGGGAGGAGATGTAGATATTCGTAAATCCACATTTGGATTTACATTCTTCTTCAACGACGATCCTATCTCCTGGAATAGTCGTAAGGTGGGCTTGTCATGAATCGGCTAAGATAATTTATTGCATAAGCAATGTCTAGTCTAGTGCAGATTGTGGCATACATAATAACCTTTGTTTCAACTGTAGGCATTCATTTCTCGTGCGATTGTCGACACAGTGTGGACACCACGTGCATTCTCGTCTAGGATATGCGTCTCTATGGATGATATTATGGTGTCGGTACTGTTGGCCGTAGATGTGGAAGCATGACCATGAAGCTTATCCTTACCGCTTAGCTCCTCGTTCCTTTCGGCGCTTTCTCTCATCGGAGGAATTATTCGAGTCAGAGCTCGTGCTCTCACTATCTACGCTCTTGATGGCATCAAAACATGCGGCATGGAATGAGACATACTTGTCTCGTCATTTCATCAGCTGTTAGATTCTCTTGGTAATCCTGCCATAAACCATGTCAGAACACTATGGTTTGGGAGACTATCAGGGTCGCATCCACTGCGCAACGTTTTGATTCATTCTATGTAGTCATGTATGGATTCGTGTTTCTTATCCAAACAGATTTGTCCTAGCTGTAGGAAAGGATAAAAAAAGAAACGGATGGTTTTGAATTGGGTGAAGAACTAGCTTGCAAGATGTTCCAATTATCACATCAAAGAGGGTTAGTTCTTCTAGAATCTACTTTTCCATCAAACCTTGGTAGGTAGATCTTGGAGAAATTCCTAGGGTGTGGATACAAAAGGCCTAAGATAAATCAATATTGGATTTCCGTATTAGGATTAACCAGTAGTACTACGCCACTTGCCAGCAAGCCACGTGGCAGAGATCTCAGGGATTTAAGTGCCATCCCACGTAGAAGCTCTTTCTTTCATAGCCCCCTCCTTTCTTTCGTTCTCCCTGTCGGTTTTGGTCTCGACTCCAGCGCCAGCGCCATCGCCATCGCCATCGCCTGCTCTTCGATTACATTATCAGGTGATCGTCGCCGCTTTGCTTCTTAATTGCGATCACGATCCTTTGTAGTATCTGCCTGAAACTCAGGGTAGTATTTGCTAAGCGTTAGGGTTTCAATAATATCCAAAACAACGAGGATTTCAGTCAATAATAAGACCTCTTTTTCCCCTTATTGTTGTTTTTTGGTTGTTGCAGAAGATTTTGTCATTCATCCATTGAAGCTTAAGTTGTGGTTGCGACGAACATGGTAATGCTCTTAACACAATACCGCCATCTTCTCAGTTAATCGGCAGAGTGTAGTTTCCTAATCTTCTGAAGGACATCTAAGAGGGGAAAAGTCCTCTAGTGAAGTACCTTTATGTCCTTTCTTATGTCGGATACTATCCTACACGGATCATCTCTGTATAGTTTGATTTGTTGCATAAGATTACAAGTTTTTCAGCCTTTTAGTAGATCTGACATGTGAGGCATCGACAATCCTTACTCTGCTTTGCTTGTGCAGTGGTTAGATAAGCTCATCAGGAGTTTCGTATTTAGCCGAAGACTTTCCTCCTAGAGGGATCTGAGAAAATAGTTCATGATTTGGTGATTATGTAGCGTGTAGTTTGATACCTTTAGGCAGTTTGTGTACTAGAAACTCTTCGTTATCCATTTCGGGAGAACGGATGCGTTCTCTTATGATGATTTGTGATAACTGGCCATAGCTCGCCAACACAATACGTGTGCTAATGTGCCTTCTCCTCTTTGCCTTATGACTCGCACGTTTTCAACTGGTAGATATTGTGTCAACGCTTAGATAAACTATTCATTGTAAGATCAGCTTCTGAGTTGTGCATCGTTCATAACTAAAAGCCGGGGTTAGGAGTGCATCACGACGTTGTTTTGGGGAATGGTCACGTTAATAACTTGTGAAGGTTGTTTTAAATGGAGCTTTTTACTTACACTAATTCGCAGAAAACCAGAACATTTTAGATTTGTTCTGGGCATTATATCTTATTCATTTCCTAATATGGGAGTGCAGAAGAAGCAAAACTTGGACATTAGTAAACATTGGGCATTTTGTATCCTAGTTAACGTGTGATTTGGCTTTTCTTTTTCATGGTTGCTTTTGGGAGTTATGACATATAATGTCCGATTGTTGTGAATTGCAGGCATTGCAAGGACAGCCTACTCCTGAAAACATTCCAAATTTCAAGCTTGTCATTGTTGGAGATGGAGGAACAGGTAGATAATTATCCCTATTGGCTTTCTTTCCTTGATCCTCTGATGGTGGTATTTAGTAGCAACAAATATATGTGATGTCATTTCCCGGTCTTCAGATCATACGATTGTTCAAAGTTCCGTGGTAGAACATGCATTTCGTGTTTTTTTCTTCATAGTACCATAGATGCACTAAGATTCTGAATCGCGATTCAGAATCGCGATTTGGAAAAAAACCAGAATCGTTTAGAATGTTTTTTTTTTGAGCAATATGGGTATTAGATGAAAGCTATGATTAAGAGCATTATAACTGTGTAGTTTGCCGACTGATTCAGGTCCAGGATGGTCCAGTTTAGGTGCATTAATCCATGTTGGGTTCTGTCAAGGATAAAAATTCAAAACTAACCTCTAGCTTGTTCGTTACGATCATAGATGGTTCCAGTGGGATAGAGACATAGGACTGTAGAGCAATTGTGCCTCGCTTTCTGCTTTGGGGGGGCGCTGCCGCCGGCGACAGCAACTGTCGCCGCCCCCCCCGGACCCCGACGACAGTAGTAGGGGGGGCGCTGCCCCCCCCGTACTCCCTCGTAGATAAACATGGGGGTCCAAATGCGCGCCGATAAGGGCCCAATATTTAGCCCAAACAGTAGCAATAACATTTACTGAGAAGTAGAGCAAATAACAACCAAATAGCTACTGAAAATAAGATCTGTTTGTGCCCCATCTACTACACTTCTGGGAGGCAAAACGCTGGTTTGACCATTGCTCCCCTAAAAAAATTTCAGCCATATCCAATTTTTTTTTTTTCCTTTTGGTTGTCTAGTCTGTCATCTTCTTACAAAAACTGGGTGATCATGATTTCCACTCACTCAAATATCTAGAGTCATAACTCCGAATCGCGGTTCGCGAATCGCGGACCCAGCGAATCGCGCGATTCGCTGCAACTATGCTTCATATTAAGACAAGATGCATCTAGTTTTGCTTCCTCGAACTGCACCATTCGAATCGTCCAATGTTGGTGTTGAATGGTGTACTGATATCATCGGACACTGTGCTCCAATATTGGTGCTGAATAGCTGCAAAGTGATGCAAGTTGGGCAAGTTGCAAAGACGACAGCAAAGTCGTGACAGGAGGATGTTTGATTGCGTGCGGAGCAGCAATCTGGACATGCAAGAAACAAACCTTGGTGGCTCAATCCTCATGTGAAGCCGAATATGTCACAGCTTCAAAGATGGCAAATGAGGTAGTTGTGAAAGATTCAACTATTTTTATCACATTTTGCAATATTTCCATATTTGGCATATTGAGGCCAAAACTTGTTTTAGACTTAGAGGTTGACTTTCTAAAGTTCATTAGTCTAAATTTTATTTGAATAAACACTTTTTGAAAGAATCGGCAGTTCAAAATTGGGACCTCTTAGAAAGAATACCATACCTAGAGGGGCCAATGTGCAGAAATTTATTATTTCAAGAGACTTAATTTTTTTAAGACTTCTAAGGTATATTTGCCCAATGCAATAAAGCAACTCTTAATAATTGATGCTTGGTATTGCCCATTTGTCCATATTTAAATATCGATAATTATACTTAGGTGCCCAATCTTTGTCAACTATTGGGCAAAAATGTGTCCAACGGTGCCCTTGGGTATGATATGCTAATTTTTTTGCAAACATTGTTAGAAAGCTAGAAATTAGGAAGTTTTTTTTTCACAGTTTACATAGAATAAAATAGTCATTATATTGCAAGTGCATAAGTGTGCACTCAATGCCCTCCTGGAAATAGTATGAAAAAATTGGCCGATTTGAAAAGATGCCAATTTTTTTTGCATATAATGGTAGAAAATTGCCATTTTGTTCTTGCATTTTACACAACGTATTTATGTAGTACAGATTTGTCACAAAAGTGGCCACTTTTGGCAACTTTATGTAGTGCATAAAATATTCAATCGCAGGACTACACTTCAGACTCATCCACTACAACTTAATGAAGCGATCAGCAGTCACTTGCAAATACTTTGAACCTTCCAATGATCAATGATCAATGATTACAACTTATGATCATTCTTAATTAGCTCTATTTTGTAACTTGGACTATTGAAATTTGTAAGTAATAACTGAAAGCATAGAGTTTGAGTAGTGAGCGATGAAGTTAGATTGATACTTGAATTGTGAGGAGTTTAGACTCTCGGTTTAGGTGATAGATCCCAACCTCATTGCAATAGTTTTGGACAAATACTTGTAACTTGTAAGTTGTGCATAAGACATGGGGGTAAATAATTTATGTACATAGTACACCCCACTTGTGCTAATTAGGCAAGTAATAACAAGTAGGTTGAGGACCCATGTGGGTTCTAGAGCTAGAATTAGCAAGACACCACCTCTATAGATTACATGCTAAAAGTAGCCCATAGTTTGGAGGGGTTTCCACGCCCTACTACTCTTTGAATAATCATTCAAGTTGTGTGAGCTTTGGAGTTCTCTCTCTCTTGCTTTTGTCTTCTACTCCATAGCTGGCTTTTTCAAGCTTCGATAGTGTGCTTCTATGTTGTTATGATACTCCATAGCTAGGCCTTGGAATTTGTCACTTCTCTTCCTCTCTATGCATCCTACTTTCTTTCTTTCATATTGATGAGTTGATTGGTCTTCTTGTCCCATAGTACTTATTAATTAGTTGCTCTTTGTTTGGTTAACAAAGTTTGTATGTTTGATTACCAAAGTTAGCTTTACTAGTTAGTTGATTGGAATCTATAGAAGGCTTATGGTCAACGTTCCTAGTCATGAGGTTTCTAAAACTTCATGTATCTTTGTTTATTCATGGATGAATTTGAGGATCTGGCCCTTTTTCCCATCCCTTTTTCCCATAAATTGCCTTAAATTTTTTTTGGAAGGATTGCAATTCACACAAATCTTAATTGGCAAATGTTAAAAATCGCAGATATCTTCGCATATTTTTCATAAAATATATTTTTTACATTTTGTAGATTTGGCTTGTGGGGATGGTTTGTGCTTAGTACCACTTACTACAATGTTGACTGTTGGTGTTATGTCCATGTCCGGTTTAGAGGATTCGGAATAATCCTTGACGTGGATATTCGGTACTCCAATGTATGAGTTTATTAGTTACGCCTTGCCATTTTGGACTGGGCTTGCCACCTGCCAATGAACTGACCCATGCCCATTTTGGTGCATATGTATTAGATTTCTTGACCCATACCTAATTATTGTGGATGTAAAGCAAATGCCACAACCTTCGAAGGAGGATGCACTCTCCCATCTATCAAGGCAAAGCCCTTAAAGTACTAGAGAGGAGTCAACATAAGCGCACAACCTCATCCACTCAATCATGTGATCCACGAGGTTCG
Organism: Diphasiastrum complanatum; assembly: GCA_029204225.1. Taxonomy (NCBI): domain Eukaryota; kingdom Viridiplantae; phylum Streptophyta; class Lycopodiopsida; order Lycopodiales; family Lycopodiaceae; genus Diphasiastrum; species Diphasiastrum complanatum. The sequence goes on from CM055095.1 coordinate 36,750,085, forward strand.
TCTCAAAGTTAGGAGCGGTTCTATTTTTGTCAAAGATTTGAAACAATTCAAGAATGAATTGGCATAGCTTCACAAGACTCTTTGTGTCCTCCCAAAATGATTGTTTAAGAATCGATTATTATGTTATCAATATCTCTCCTCTTGCATCGATGCCAACCCAAGATTATGTCGCCCCTCATGCACCACCAACCACCCAAGGGCAACTTTGATATCCAAGGGATTTGCAAGCCCTATTTATATATACATGCTTCGACTGTCTCAAATTTTCATGTATGCTCACCTTTTGAAACAAACCTAGAAGTTTTCGATGAACGTGATAAAGTAACTATCTTGCATGTTGTTTGCAAAACAAGAGCCACCTAGCTCAACTTGCCAATATTCTTGAACAACAATATCAAAGAATGACAAGTACACTGAGTGGAAACTAAAAATTGTCTCACTTGCAAAAAAGAGTTGGAAGCATTGTCTATCGCAACTTGGACCACATTTGCTTCTCTTACCTCTAGAATGATTGTTTCTTAACGCTAAAAGACATGCTCTCATGTCTTTGTGAATCGACTAGCTTATACGTTGCGTAAGAAGATAAAGCCATAAATGGTGGTAGTATCGAAGTCCATGATAGGCCAAACCATCCTGTCAAAATTTGATGCCCAGATTCTAGATAGGAGTTAACTAGTCCTATTAGCACTCACACTCGCAAATCAAGATAAACATGAGAGGCCAAAGAGAACTTAGATTAATAGAAGAATGAGCATAGCTCTCTACTATGGAATGATTGGAGGTGGGGCGCCAACCCTCCTCATATAATTTCTCTAGTCCTTGGAATTCAGGTTCTGTTTTGCAAGTTGCTGATTTTCAGCCCATTGAATGGGTGATTGATAGTGGTGCTACTCGTCATATGACTTCTCGCAAAGAAGCATTCACTAAATTAGTGAAAGTGCAAAATGGAAGCAAGGTACAATGTGCGGATAATGCATCTTATTCTGTTCATGGAATTGGAATTGTAGCCATCATTTTGCCTAATGGTGAAAAAAAGTACATTAAGAATGTGCTTTATGTTTCGGGAATCAAGAAGAATCTTCTTTCGGTTTCAACTATGTTGAAGCAAGGACTAGTTGTTGAGTTCAAAGAAGATAAGTGTCTTGTCAAGGATCCTAAAAGATCTCTCTTAACCTACTGCTTGGATGACTACCGTGAGGATAGTAACCTTTTTGGCTGCCCATTTTGGTTGGCGTTTGCGGCAACTTGACATAAAGACAACATTCCTCAATGGTGATCTCAATGAGGAAGTGTACCTTCAACAACCTGCTGGTTAATTGGTTGAAGGCCAAGAAGATAAAGTTTGTCTTCTCAAGAAGGCACTTTCTGGACTGAAGCAAGCCCCAAGGATGTGGTATCAAAAGATACATGCCTATTTTTGTGATTGTGGGTTTACTAATAGTCCTAGCGAATCTACTCTTTATGTCAAGCATACTTCAGACTATATCATCATTATTTTGCTTTATGTTGATGATATTATTATTACGGGAAGTAATGAGCAGCAGATTGATGCCGTAATATTTGATCTTGGTATGGTTTTTGAAACCTCAGATTTAGGCCTATTGCACTTTTATCTTGGACTTGAATTTGTACAAGAAGGGGCTATAATTTTCATCTCTCAAGAACGCTACATTGGGTAGATTTTGAAGCGGTTCAAGATGGAAGATTGCAAGCCGGTTGCTACACCTATGGAGACAGGCCTGAAATTAAGTAGTCAAGGTGATGGTGAACGATTTGATACTCTACTTTATATTGTCAAGCTATTGGCTGTCTCATTTACCTATGTAATTCAAGACCAGACATTTTTTATAGTGTCTCACTCGTGAGTCAATTCATGCATGCCCCGATGACATCACATTGAAAAGCATTGAAGAGGATCTTTCAATATCTTCAAGGAACAAGAAGTCATGGACTGTTTTTTCCTGCTTGTGATGATGCATGTTTGGTTGGTTTTAGTGACTCGGATTGGGGTGGAGATCAAGACACTAGACGCTCTACAAGTGGCCATTGCTTTTTTTTATGGAAATTCTACAATTTCTTGGTCACGTAAAAAGCAGCCCACTGTTGCTGCTTCTTCTAGTGAGGCAGAATATAGAGCGATAGTTTCAGCTGAGAAGACTATTTGTTGACATGAAGTTTGGCGAGCCCTCGGCCACTCTTATCTTGAGTGATAGTCAGAGTGCTATTGCGATTGCACGGAATCCTGTTTTTCATGTGAGGACGAAGCACATCGAGATCCATTATCACTTTGTTCGGGAGAGACTTCGTGATGGCGACATTTTACTTGAGTATTGTCCTACAGAGGATAATATTGCGGACCTCTTCACTAAGACGTTGCCTAGAGTCAGATTTGAAGCTTTATGCAAAGGTTTAAATTTAATACCACGTGGTGGCTTTATTACATACTACATAGTGAAGATTTCAGTTTTTTGCATTGTCATTTAAGGAGGGTGTTAGAAATAAATGACTATGCTAAAGTTAATCCAGAGGTTACATTGACCCAAGGCGACCTAGAGGTTTTGGGAGGGGGGGCTAGGTTCACTTTTTGTAGACATGAGTGGAGCATCACAGGCAGCCGTCGGCCAAGCATCATCACAGTGGGTAGGGCCATCCCATGGTGTAGGATCACAGCCACCTGACACACAGACACACGGGCGTAGACAGAGGGGTGGGGCCAGCCAGGGGGGGCCAGAGGAGGAGAGAGAGGTAGAGGTAGGGGCAGTGGGAGTACTTGCACAGGTAGCAGAGCCAGAGCATGTAGCAGCAGAGTCAAGGTCCCTCCGCGGCGTATGGTTCCCTTTGATTCATCTGCCGACCCTTGGGATTAGCAGACAGGCACATAATCAGAGGATTTTGATTACCACGACTCCGACGAGTCTTAGTTGTATAGTTTTCATTATGTTCATCGAACACAATTGTACCCCATTTTTGTGCCATGTGGCCTGATGTTATATATTATGATGATCCTATTCACAACAATGCCATGATTCAGTATGGTTCTTTATGGTTTCAGATCGGTTTTAGGTTTATGGTTGGAGAGAGAGAGAGAGAGAGAGAGAGAGAGAGAGAGAGAGAGAGAGAGAGAGAGAGAGAGAGAGAGAGCTTTATTAATGTCTTTTCCATGCCAAAAGGCATATAAGACTAATGAAGTACATGTCAAGTATGTGGTAACCATGGGAGCGTATAAAACGTCTCCAAACTGTAATAAAGAAAAACATCTAGTACAAACTAAAATAGACACGTGTGCAAGAGTGTGTGTGCATAGTAATCATATGTATCTATGTCAAGATGTCAAGGCTGTGCTGCTGCTATTGCTGTTGTGTGGATGCTGTAAAAAGATGTAATGCGAGCCACAACATGGGAAAGCATTGGAGTCTGTCAGCGTCGTCTGTGAGCATGGCACGTGCATGTGTAGTAGTAGTAGTACGCCTCTGACGTTATGGTGGGAAGTACACTGTCTCTGATCTTTATGAGCATGAGCATGCGAGCGTCCATCATCCTTGTTGTCGTCAGAATCCTCATCCTCTTGACTAAATCACGCGATCTCCGCCTAGTAAAGAATGAAGTAATCAATGGCTGTGAGGTAAGGTGCTGGGGTGTCCCGTATATATCTCTCCGTAGGATGAACATCTCGCGTACCATCAGAGCGACACACCGTGGGTCCTCATAGGCTATGAGAGAGCTTAGAGTGGTAGGCATGTCTCGGAACAGGCAATGATATCGCTCTCTGATCTCGTAGAGAGAGAGAATCCTGTTGTGAACGCGACGAACCATTCTAATTTTTTATATTAAAAGAGCTAAACCGTAAATCTAGGAGTTAATGCACCTGAACTGGACCATCCTGTACCCAAAACATTCGGCAACCTATACAAAACGTATTGCCCTTAATTAGAGCTTTAATCTGATACCCATATTGCCCACAAAATTTTAAAAAAAAAAACGTTTCTGAGAAACGCTGGTAAAATCCAGAAACGCGTTTCTGAACGCGTTTCTAGAAACGCAATGCAACTATGGTGTGTCCTAATGTTTATTTGATAAATAAAAGTAGAAATTGATCCTACAACCAGCGTCAAAGGTCCGGTACTAATCACCCTGACAGGATTGGCTACCAACCCCCTGATCCTCCATTATATTGCCTTACAGTGTTTACTATGAACAAGCAGGAAAGATTGTAGGTCTTGTGATTCTCTTCTTCTAGTGCTTAGTACGAACAACTGAGATTTGTTACAAATTAAGGTGTTAATTGTTTACGTTTACCAAATCTAAACAGTCAAGGTACTGTCAGCCTGAGCCCATTTGCTCAAAGCTTGTATGCCAATATTTTCTTGCCAGGGATAGGCTACCACGGTCGTTCTTGGGACTGAAAATGTACAGGTGTCTATCGGCAAAAATTATCATTCATAAAAGTTGGTCTATTCAACTTGTTGTGCATAGATGCTTTTCCAAGACTTTCTAAAAAGGGCTTGTTAATTCCAACTTTCAGCAAAAATGCTTTAGTGAACATTTAATACTACCATTGGCAATTCAAGAAGATTTGCTCTACATCACTCCTAATACCTGTGAGGTATCTTTACTTTGCACAGAATACATGGTTCAAATGCCAAAGTTCTATTTCTTTAAAAAAAAAATTGCGTGCCATGAGTGGCTTAGAACTTTTGATATTTGCCAAGTGAAAGGTGCCTGAGCTTCGCTAAGGTCTGTATCAGATATAGATAGCCCTTTTTGAAGGTAGCACAAGGTGAATCATGCATGAACAAGGCAGGCCATCCTTTGAGGTTGTTATCTTTAGCCTTCCTAGTTAAAGGGAGCTGGACAGCAATTGCTAGATGTATATTTAAAAGTAGCACAAATGTACTTTGGACTTATTGATGGGTTGTGAGGAGGAGGTTATATGTCATGCGTGCTGAATAGAGTTGTGATAGCTCTAATTTTTTGGCCTGTCAGTGATCCATTGTCTTAATGCACTTCAGAATTAAGTGCCTGTCCTCGTTAGTATGTGAAATATAACTTCTATGTCACAGTGGATGGGAAGGGTAGATCCTTTCACAATTTGGATACATTCCAATTTCAATTTAATTTGATTCTGTATTTTACACAGCAGAGTTGTGGATAGTTTCAATTGTCTTAATTCAAATTTGGTTGGTTTCTTTGTGGTAGCTAAACTGAACACCACCTGTGTCTAACCAGTTCCTGGGGACCTGGACTTTTTATTTTTTTACAGGAAAGACAACATTCGTGAAGCGCCATTTGACTGGTGAATTCGAGAAAAAATATGAACGTGAGTTGGGGTTTGACTCCCCAAAAAACCCTAATCAAAGCTTGTTTCATGCTTCAGCCTGGTTGTTTTGAACCCTTTTCTTCCCGTGATTGTTGGTTATTTGTGACCTTTCAGCTACCATTGGTGTAGAGGTCCATCCACTGGATTTTTTCACCAACTGCGGGAAAATACGATTTAATTGCTGGGACACTGCTGGTCAGGAGAAGTTTGGTGGCCTTCGGGATGGCTATTAGTAAGTCATTAGTAAAGCAGGCCTGTTATTCAAAAGGTTCATTGTTGTTCATTGGTAGCTGCCTCAAATACAGCCTCCTCTACATCTCTGTCAAATTTACTTTGTTTGTTTCAATAACTCAATTCTGTGTACCTCAAAACTGCCATCAAAGAACCAGCGAACTTAAATGTCGGACATCATATGTAGTTAGCTTATCTGGCTGACATCTGAGAGTCTGCATTAGCACATTCAGCAATTAGTGGTACTACCCAATCTATGTATGTATAATTTATTGATATGAAAAATTAGAGCTCTTATCATGTTCCTTAAGTCTTGAGTCTGGTTTTGACAATGGTGATTTGCATTTTGAGCAGCATCCATGGGCAGTGTGCAATAATTATGTTTGATGTGACTGCACGCCTGACTTACAAAAATGTCCCCACTTGGCACCGAGACCTTTGCAGGTCAGTAGTTCACAGTTTTTCTTTTGAGGTAGGTAATATAGGCTTACGGGCTCCATGACTAGTGCTCCATGTATTTGTAGGTGGAAGGCTATGCTGACAACATGTAGTTCTTTATGTTTGTTTTGAACAAACAAGCTACAGATGTGTGTCCCTGTTCAAACTATACCATTTTAAACATTGAGCCTTGTCATCCTGGCAGAGTTTGTGAGAATATCCCGATCGTGCTCTGTGGAAACAAAGTGGATGTGAAAAACAGGCAAGTGAAAGCAAAGCAGGTGACATTCCACAGGAAAAAGAACTTACAGTACTATGAAATCTCAGCAAAGAGCAATTACAACTTTGAAAAGCCTTTTCTTTATCTTGCAAGGAAGCTCGCTGGGTAAGCTTCTGTTAACTTTGTTTTCACTGCAGAGTCTTGACTGTATTCACATTTTTGGAGATAATTTGGGAGCTTGAAAATCTGGCAGAAATTTATGTCTGTCTTGTGCATCCTGTTTTTTCTTACAAGTTTGATTTCTGCAGGGATCCAAATCTTCACTTTGTGGAATCCCCTGCATTAGCACCACCGGAGGTTCAGATAGACCTTGCAGCACAGCAACAGTAAGTCCCTGTTTTAAAACTGTCGTCGTGACAATATATTCTGTTGTTTATATGCTTAGATGCATCATGAGCTTTTAGTCCATTTTTTATCCATCTTATGCTGTAAATGGTTTTCTGATCAGATATGAAGCTGAGCTGGCAGCAGCTGCAGCACAGCCATTGCCCGATGACGACGACGACGCATTCAACGAGTAATTAAACGAATGTTTTGATCCTGCCACATGCATGGATTTTTTTCCCCAAAATAGCTGCTATTCATGGAGGCTGAACTCTGATGGAGTCTGCTTTCACTTTTGACATCCAAATTTAGTTACTAGATTTTTTGCGGACATGGCTAGTTTTGTGGGAAGATTTTGTCGACCAACGTATCCCTTTTATGTTTGCCCATTTTTATTGGCAAAATAATCCGCTTTCAGAATTGTAGATATAGTAGGGTGGCTTCTAATTGGCACTGCAGAAATTAGAGTCTTAGGTATTGTTGGCTCGATAGCTGTAGTATTGTATTTGCCGCAATCCTGTCAACACAAGTGAGTATCTGGTTTTTAACTTGAAATTGTCTTGCGATGGTTATAGTGTCTTGCACATGTAACATGATTATTTTGAACGAGTGTTTGTGAGTCATGTTGATGTAATTATGATGACCTTTTTTGTCTTTGGATAATTTGCTAGTTGTTTTAGACATTTAGTAAGTTGTAGCTTCTGGGATTCAACACTAGTGAAAGTGACAAAATGTTGGTGGGCCAAGTTGTCTAATCATAGCAAGTAGCAGCTCTTTTAAAAAATTTGTCAAGAAAGTCTTGGGGAGGTGTGTAGCCTTTTGAGATTGTGAAAGGTTGAGGAAAATGATCCTTCCGTGTAGCTGCATTTAAAGCCTTCAAATTCACGCAAATTTGTATCTTGCCATTCTTTTTAGGTACGATGACAATTGGTGAAACCCACTCCGTGTGCTCAATCTCGCAAATGAAATCAGCATCTGTAGGGGTTGGAATACAAGGCCTACTTTGTGTCCAAGGTCAAATTTTAGCAATGCAACAATGATGGAGTTATCAATAATATTTTTTGCTTTTTAATACGTTTGTTATACGTTTCGGGTGTCGCTTAATAGTGTTCATAACACTATAGCAGGGTTTAGGTTGTTATGAAGCCAGCCATTTGGGTACTAGCTTGTATTAATGCCTTAGAAGTTGATAGAATGCATTTAGCTTTAGGTCTACTTAGAAATAGAGCTCTCGTGTCTTTTCCAAGTTTTATATGGTTGTTTGGATGAAATCACAAGTTGGGAATCATGAATAACAAGTGATACACACCATAACAATCATCTATGTTTATAATTCCATAGTATATTCTCATTAGATACTAAGTGACCAAATGATTTAGATGGAAGAGTACATGCTCACTTAATTTCTTGATTCAAATAACTTTCCATGAAGTTGTCATGATCTATTTACAAAATTTTGACCATATTTTTCAATGGTCTTGTCATGCTATAATACATGGTTTTTCTTGGAGTATATAAATATAAGTATATATATATATATATATATATATATATAGCTCTAATGGTCCTTTTCAACCATTTCGAGCAGTAGCTTCACCATGTTTTCAATGGTTCAGCAATAGAATTGCATTTCATGTATTAATTCATAAAAGTATCTATTAATATTTGCAAATCATTTAAAGTGAGAAATCCATGAAACTTTTCAGAAAGCAATATCATTCAATTCCAACAAATTCTAGGCATTGTAAGGATCAATTTACCATTTTGGATCACAAAGATCCGAGCTATGGATTGAAAGTTCTAATCATTCAAATAGTCATAGCATTTTTATCTATTTTCAAGCATAAAGAATATTCAAAACATAATATGATATTTTCACACTATGGATGATTATTATTTTTTAATGTAGATTGTCAAAACTTTGAATTACTGCAGACCATAAAGTATTAAGCCAACCTTCTACTAAGGTAACAAGGTATTATGTAGAAATGTTTTTTTCATTCTTGGCCATTCTAACAAAATTACATAATAAACCGGTGCTCGATTTTTAGAAATAAGATACCGTTTCCATGTTTTAAAAGCTCTTCACTCCAAAACGCTACAGTCTTTTACATCGTACGAATCTCATTCATTGAATCTATGTTCAACCAAAATACATAAAGAATCTTGATTCCACTTGAACATGGCAAGGTGATGTTTGTCCCTCTGATTTTTTGGGGGCTTTCCACATCATTCCGGCCTCAACAATTAATTTCTTCCAAATAAATGTGAATCACTCATAATAATTTTCACCTATGAACTACATCTTTAATGCGACATTTGTGAGGCATTGTCCATTTGTCTTTAAGACACAATACATCGATTTGTGATTCCAACTATATTCAGAAAAAAGCCTTTCTAAAATCCGCCCTCCACGAGAGGACTGATCATGTGTCCCTCAAGATCTTGCCAAGTACGTGATGATTGAACATGGTTGATCAGCTGAACAACGTGGATCTCTCCAAGCCTTGGTGTCTCATTGCCGAAAATGACTGGATGACTAGTGGGACTTTATGGAAGTTGTGCTTGAATGTTTTGAGTTTCTTGGCTGTGACGAGAACATTGGAATTAATGGAATTTCAGTAAAGCCTTGGCTATGGACGCGGACACGCTACTTGCGTCCCATGATGGTGCCTTGTCGTTGGGTTGTCTCACGCTGGCACCCTGTCAGCCAGCCAATGTTGGCTTGGCTCGGCCGAGTGTGACATTGGAGCCTAGGGCGATGCCAACACGGGGTGAGCTTGCCCTCGCAGACAGCTTCGCACGATGCATGCTTCGTCGTTATGGCCGAGCGCCATTGTTGGTGTGTTGTCTGCTAGACCGCGCGTGAGAGCTGGAGCCGCTGGTGCACCTACACAGCATGTTGCTCTAGTGTCAGCACCCTATCAACCAGCCAATGCTGGTTTGGCTCGAGCGTTGGGTATTGCAAAAAAGCTCGCGTGGGCAACAAAAAAGCTTGCCAATAGTCATTTCCTTGAGGTGCCTTGGGCTAATGTTTGTCCCTCGGGCGAATGTTTTTACAATATGCAAGCGTTTCCAAAGTAGATGAATGTTTTCCTTTGGGCGAGCCATCGACGCTTGCCACCCTACCTATAAAACTCAAAAAGCTCGCCCATTCACCTTCACTTGCCCACTCGCGCTTTAGCTTACTCAAACTCTTGCCAAATTTCTAATTGATCTTAAAAGCTCTCCAAAGTGCATCCTTCTCAGGTGCTACTAGCTAGTGCCCGAGATCAGTCATCATCGCCTTCTTTCAATCCCAAAAACGTAAGTTTCCAGTTGATTTTCAAAATTTTTCAAATTTTTTGGAAAAACTAGTTTAATCTTTGATTTAAGTGGTGTTTTTTTACTGTTTTGGTGCAAATTGATACGTTTTCCTTACAGTTTGATTAATTTGATCCCATTAGATTACTCACCACCATTAGAAGATACCAAAAATCTTGTCTTTTCATCAATTTTCCACTTACCACCCTTAGTGCGAGCTTTTTTATCACTCCTTATTCGCCCTAGTCTAATGGCTTAGCCGAGAGAAAGAATCGTACTCTGGTCGAGTCAGCTAAATGTATGCTGGCACACTCATCCCTTCCAAAGTACTTCTGGGCTGAAGCTGTCTCCTCTGCAGCCTACATCCAGAACATATGTTCGACCAAGGCCCTCTCAGGTAGAACACCCCATGAGGTGTGGACAGGCTCAAAGCCTTCATTGAAAGACCTTCGAGTATTCGGATGCATCGCCTACGCACAGATCCCGAAAGAGACGAGGAAGAAATTTGACTTCCAAGGTCTCAAGACAATCTTCATAGGATACACTTCATCTGACAACACTTACAAGCTGTACGACCCCAATACCCAGCAGGTCTTGTTCAGTCGGGATACAATCTTCAGTTCATCGACTTCAAAGGGAAAGGCATTGTTCCAAGTGAACCTTCAATGCCTTCCATTGACACGACTATTCGAGCCACTGGCTCAAGTGTGCCTATGATTGATCAACTACCCAACAGTGAGTCAGACAAAGATGTTGCTGTTACTCAGCAACAACAAATCCAAGGATTGAATTACAGCCGACACTTCCTCCAAGAAGGTCAAGCATACTATGAGACAAACTAAGGCATGACAGAGGAGCGTCGAACTCGTCGTTATTGCCCCATACTTCGCAGTACTGGTTTCTAAGTTACAATCATAGGATTCGATACTACGATACATGGCCTTCGAACAGGAGATCAGCAATAGAAGTGGATAATGAGGGATTCCAAGTAAAGGCCGCACTATACATCAAGATAAATCAACAATGGGTATTGATGACCACCCGCACCATACAATTACAACCGATTGATCAAGCTTTTACCTCAATAGACTCCTCATGACTAGTACGGCATTTGGTGATCTACCCCTACCAGGAGATTTCTGTCAGGTGGTGCGGCAAGAAGTGGCCTACTATTACTTTTATAGCCCTCATGTCCAGCGGTTTCTTATTCTAGGCGATCGATTGTTCCGAATTAGACATAGAGCTGATGAAAGTACCCTGTGTGTGTATGAGCTAGAGACCAATCTAAACTGGGTATGTGTAGTCATAACGAATACCCGCTACACTGAACAAGTAAGAACCCGTCGGCCTCCCCCTCCAACTACTATTGTTGAGGACCTAACAACAATTCTCAGATGTATTACCCACTAATCTCTTTGGTGGACTATACTCTTGTTTCAGAGTATGAATTAATTTTAAGATCCTGTTGGGCAATCAGAACACTTAAAGCTGTGATTACATTTAGCATGAGCTGTCTATTAGACTGTTTTGCATTTAGCAGCCGATTAGAACGGGAGAGCTGTTCCGCAATATTTCTGCTCTATTCTCCGTTCGTGTTCTTCTATCTCCCTTGCCCCATCAGATTGGTATCAGAGCTTAGTTCAAATAAACTGAGAGATCAAGTTTGTCCTATTTGTATACTGTTATCATGTCTCATATAGGTAGCTCCTCATCTTCAAAACTCAGTGAAGCTAGAGTCATTGACAAGTTCAATGGCTCTAACTTCTACATTTGGAAGTTAAAACTTAGAATGATGTTGATAGATAGAGATCTTTGGGATGTAGTAGAAGGTGCAGACATGAAACCAGAAGTTGGTGATCAAACAAAGGCCTGGAGGATCAAAGATCAGAAGGCCTTAGCATGTATCACACTCAATCTGGCCGACTCCCAAATATCTCATGTTACCATGTGCAAAACCTCTAAGGAAGCAGTGGACTTGTTATCAAGTCTTTATGAGACTCGTGATGTAACCACGAGATTACATCTTAGGAGGAAGTTCTTTACTCTTAGCATGTCTGATTCTACTGCCATCACTTCTCACATCAACAGCTTCAAGTACTTGTTAGATTAGTTATCAGCTGTAAGATGTTCTATTCAAGATGATGATGCCTTCCAAAGTCCTATCAGCATTTTGTGGTGATGATATCCATACAAACTGACCTCACTCTTCAAAAGGTGATCGATCATCTTCTTCAAGAAGAAATGCGGAGAAAGACTAGCAGCCTATCTATCAAAGACAAATCTATGGCTCTATACACCAAGAAGAAAGACTATTCTAAGGGCAAGAATCAAGTGCAGCAGCAACAACAGAAGCCTCACACTCAAGGTGAGCATGGTGGATCGCACAAGAAGCTTTTATGACCTCTCGCAAGGAATGGTTTACGGAGTACACAGCTTGCATTAGCTAGTATTTCTAATGAAAATGTAAATGACAGTGCTGTTTTGTGGCATAGTCGATTGGACACGTGAATACAAGATCACTTTCTTATATGCTTTGTAATAATCTAGTTGATGGTTTGAATTTCCCGTCTTCATTAGATAGGAAATATATCTTTTGTGAATCATGCATCTATGGGAAGCACTCAAAGGATTCTAAGTCAAAGGCCAAGATCACAAAGTGTGCAAACTGCACAAAGCAATCTGTGGTCTGAAACAGGCCGCAAGAGCATGGTTTGATAGAATCAACTCTTATCTCATTCAATTAGGATTTGCAAACAATTCAACTGACTGTAATGTTTATTCAAAGCATATAGGCACCAAAATAGTTCACATAGCTCTTTACGTAGATGATGCATTTATTTTGTCTAACGACACTTCTCTACTGCACACTACTAAGAGTGATCTGTCAAAGGAATTTGATATGATTGATTTAGGAGCTGTTTATTCTTTGCTAGGAATTCAAATTACTAGAGATAGACTTCACAAGAAGATCTATCTTAGCCAGCAGACATATCTAAAAGGCATTTTAGAAAAGTTTCATATGTTTGACTGCAAACCAACTGATACCCCAATGGATCCAAGTATAGTATTGACTAAACCTTCTTGTGCTGAGACTGATAGTGAAGTACTCGACTTAGCGAAGTACTCTTATCATTCACTAATCAGATCTCTAATGTATGCAATGTTGTGTACTAGACCAGATTTAGCATACACTGTTAGCACATTAAGTCAATTCATGTCTAATCCTAGGATCTCTCATTGGAAAGCATTAAAGAGAGTGATGAGATATATTCAGGGAAGTTTAGATCACATCTTATGTTACAATGGAAATGCTATCGACCCACTCGTCCTGCGAAACTACTCTGACTCAGATTGGGGAGGAACAGTCTCTACCAGAAAATCTACCTCCGGGTTCTGTTTCTATCTGGCAGGGGACCGATTTCGTGGAACTCAAAGAGGCAGAAATAAGTTGCACTTTCTTCGACAGAGGCAGAGTACATCGCAGCATGTCAAGCTTTAAAAGAAGTTGTATGGATCAAGTTATTACTTCACGACTTACATCACACTCAGCTTAATGCTACCACCATTTTGTGTGACAACTTGAGTTGTATTTCACTGTCACTGAATCCTAGATTTCATGGCAAATCCAGGCACATAGAAATCCAGTATCATTTCATTCGGGAGAAAGTTTTCTCAGGGCAAGTGATCCTTCAATACTGCTCCACAACAGAAATGGTCGCAGATATCTTCACCAAAGCACTTTCTAGGATCAAGCACCAGAAATTCGTCAACAAGCTGAACCTGACGAAGATACCAAGGTACCAACCGTGACCTTAAGGGGGACTGTTGGAAATTAAGCCCACAGTTGCCTCCTTGGTGAATGACTAATTTCTATTTCATGATCCTTCCTGCATGTTTATTGATCATTGATCTAGGGTAAGGTAAAACCAACTTTGGTTCTACGTCTGCTCATCTGATACCTGTAGAAATCACAAACTTAGACAACCAATCTATTTGAGGAACGTCTACGATGGGCTTCCGACTGATCTCCAGTAAAGGGTAACCAGTCATACTTTCAAAGTTTAGATGTTAAGTTTAAATAACTTGAAGTCATTGAAGGCTTGTGTGGCCATCTTCAAGGACTTCTACAAAGCTTGCATTTAGAACAAGTCTACAGAGATACATTACTCCTTCAACAGTTTGCAGAAGCACAATATGTTTTTCAACAGCTTCGGCTTTTTCGCATTACCCCGAAATGCGACACTTGCATAGTTCACAAGTTTAACCGTTTTTAACACACCATCGGCTCTTTGCAAAAAATGCGAAGAGAGAGAAAGTCCCAAAGGTCATCTATTTTCATGCGTTAAACTGTTTTAAAGATATCACCGCCTTTTTGAGAGCACCTTCGGCTTCTTGCGAAAGATGCGAAGAGAGAGAAAAATCCCGAAGGTCGTCTAAAATAAACGAAGAACATTCCAGCGACGTCCTCGTCTGCATCAATGATGCTGAATTATTGACCGTATATACTATGTATAGTTGTCACAAAAGCCATATACTTCCACGTACAACGTCTTTCCTAATTAGGTGACAAGCATTCAATGTAATTAATACACGGATGAAATCTATAAATAGATCGTCCAAGCACAGATTAGTGGTTTCTCCATCCATGAGATGCATTATTTGGGCCTCCCAATTATGCCGTCATTTTTGGTTGTAATTGCTATTTGTATTGTGCTTTAGTGTAATATAGCAGCAGCTTGCTTTTATCTATGTACAACGTAGATGAATGCTTGTTGTGATTGAATGCACATTCATTGCTGTTTGATCGCGCTTGTTTACTCACTCTGATCAAAACACGGACGTCTACGACTCCTCAGTTTCCTTTATGGACAAAACTTCATCATATGTCCTGGCTTTTTACAGACGAAACATAAGTTCTCTTTCTTAGCCTTTTCTTGAGACATAGATTTTTTGAATCTCTTTCTCTTCGGTTTCCTGGGTTGCAATGCTGCTTGATCCAATTTGTCAAAATATTTTACTTGGTTTGGACCGCGCTTATGATCAGACGATGGCTATCTTTGACGCCTGAGGAACTCGCAATATCATACTACTCTTTCATTTATTTTAGAACTATACTTCACATTGAATCTGATTTCAGTAGTACCACACACAAACCATCTCTAATCTCTTCGGTGGACTGTACCCTGTTGGGCAATCAAAACACTTAGCTGTGATTACATTTAGCATAAGCTATCTATTAGATTGTTTTGCATTTAGTAGCCGATTAGAACGGGAGAACTTGTCCGCAATATTTCTGCTCTCTTCTCCGTTCGCATTCTTCTATATTCCTTGCCCCGTCACCATATTCCAGGGAGTGCCCTACGAGAGTGCCAAGGAGCATATTGATGCTTTTTGGACAGCACGCTTCATGAATCAGATAATAGATCCACACCATGAGATGATGTTTTTCGCAACTACGTTAATTAGATCCGCCAGACGTTGGTATCATAGCTTGCAACGAGGAACGATCCACACTATAGAAGAATTCCATAGACTATTCTTGATTGAGTATGCACCCCACCGTACGGCCGATGACTTACTGTTCACCCTAGCCTCCCTACAACAAGGAGGGAATGAGAGTATTAGACAGTATTGGCGCTGTTTGACAAAATTGGCACGACAAGTGGAACCCACTGTGCAACTACCACCCCTGTTACTACTGACATTTTTTCTGTGAGGGGGTAAAAATGACATACATATGGTTGTACGTTAAAGTAACCCCCAGACATTGGCTGAGGCAGTGGACAAGGCGATTGTGGTTGATGATGCACAGTTTGCGGTTGCCCATGCGTCCCCACTTATCACAGGCGATGAAGAGGTTAGATTTGAGCTAGTGAATCCACATCCCATATAGGCTATCGAACCACTCTTAGGCAGGGTTACCCAGACACAAGATGTTAGAAACCATGATCGTAGAATCCAGGAGCCAATACCAGAGAGAGGGTATGAGAGTGCCGACTCAAATGCCGAATTAGGTGATATGTGAGCAATGTTGAAGGGATACATGGACGTGATGAGTGAGAACATCCACACACTAGTAGCCGATGTGATATTTTTGAAACGACGACAAAATATGATAGGCCAGCGACACCCCATAGACGGCCTTAACCCATTGGTATGTTGCCATTGTAAAGGAAATCACCTAAACCAGAATTGTCTGCAAGAAGCCAGGACATCTAGAGGATAGATGCTGGAATCGTAGAAATGCACTGAATACGAGCGATAGAATGCCTGGCCCCATGAACCATAGACCCCAAGATGTAGCCGGACCATCGACCCCCCCCCCCCCCCCCCCCCCCCCCTAGTTTTTACAACAAGGGCCTAGAATTGATCCACGAGACAAGGGGAAAGTGTTTAGAGGATGATCGAGCACCCGTAAACTTCATTGAATTAGAAACAATAGATCAGGCTGCAAAAAGAAAGGAAATCTTAGTAGTGACAAGAAGCAATATCCAAATTGAGCCATCCAAACCTACGCCCACAGATGGACAAATTGGACAAAATTACCATCCATACGTCGAATTGGCCAATCATCCACCAACCTTATAGCTGGGAGATTTCGGTGGACTTCCATTGAGCCCTACAAGCATACCAGTGGGAGTATATCCACTCTCCCGATCCCACAGTCAGGCAATCGACGCTATTCGCAAAAGATCTCACTCTACTGGCATCTGTTGTAATGTGATGGGATGATTGCCTTCCCACTTTGGCATTTGATCCGAATAAGCCAATGACGTCAGATAGTATTAAAGATCAGTTGCCGGTGGCTCGATTATATTTTCGTGCTGCAATGATGGGAGGCTCTTGGGAATCTCGCTTTACAGCTTGGACTACAGGTATCGAAGTGAAACCTGAAGACGACAAAGAAGACTCAAAATGGAAATCGAAGGATGGTAAAGCTTTTGCGCTTATTAGCCTCAATATATTAGATACTCAAATTGGCCACATAGCTGAAGCTAAAACTCCAAAAGAAGTTTGGAACATCCTGAGCTCACTATATGATGTGAGAGATGTAACTACTAAGTTACATCTTCGAAGGAGATTCTTCACACTCAAGATGTCAAATGGTGATTCTCTTCAGAGTCACATTAACCAGTTTAAGAATCTCTTGCAACAGATGGCCGCTGTCGGATCAGTCATAGAGGATCAAGATGCAATTATGACATTGCTTTCAAGCCTGTCCTCTACATATGAGAACTGGGTGATGATCATCACAACACACTCATATTTAACTCTTACCAGAGTTATCACTATGTTGCTGCAAGAAGATAATTGAAGAAGTCAAGACACTTCGTCTACCTCTTCGTCTCATGCT
Organism: Diphasiastrum complanatum; assembly: GCA_029204225.1. NCBI lineage: Eukaryota > Viridiplantae > Streptophyta > Lycopodiopsida > Lycopodiales > Lycopodiaceae > Diphasiastrum > Diphasiastrum complanatum. The sequence goes on from CM055095.1 coordinate 36,767,332, forward strand.
CTATATGTCAACAAGGGCTCGAAACGATAGAAGCAGAAAAGCTCCAAGCAGTTTGCATCGAATCAGAAACAAACTCAAAGTCAAGAACAATCATCAAATCCACATTTGTCGAAGAAGAAGATGTTTTGTAGGTATTGCAAACGCAATAACCATGAGATCCGCCGAATTCTCAAAGCAAAGAATGCATCCAAGCAAGCTGATCAACAAGCAAATACAATTATAGCATTTCCTAAAGTCAAAATGGTATATGACCAACTAGACTTCAAGAAACCATGTAGCTTGAGTTTCTTCTAGGCCAAATTTGGCATTTACAATATGAAACATCACATACAAATAGAAAAAACTTTGCCAAAAGCCTAAAGTCAAGATAGATGATTTTTCATTTTTTAACAATAAGAAGATAGATTGATTCAATAAGTTGCATGTACAAATCAGATGACGAGAGCACAAAGCAATAGCGGATGAAATCGTGTACTCTTAACTATCTATGAGTAATTGAAAACTCTGTATGATGCACTTATGCTAGAAAGCAGTAAGCGCTAATAGCAATACTTTAATAGAGCTTTGAAACAAGCTTTCTAGAGACTTTAGAAGTCTTTAATGATCAGCTATTTATACTAAAGCAGTTTAAGCTCTTCCGGTAGGACAACTAATCAATTCGTAGATCACAATTGGCAGTCATGGCATAATGCGTTGTCATCCATCCAGTTAGGACTTCCCGAAAATTTCATAGAAATCAAGTTAAGAGCTTGATCAACATTGTTGTACAATCGTAAGAACTATTTTAATCTACAAAAGGATTTAATCCGCACACATCATCGATTAGAACAAACAACATCGATTAGAACAAACAGAAGTGCATTTGATACACTACAACAAAACTCTGGTTTACTAGAACAAATATCAAATAATGATAGGAGTACAAGTCTGAATGCAAATAGATGCGCGCTTTTCTTTGAACCGTACTATGATGAAACAGAGAAGAAAAGCGAGTTATTGCGCTCTACTAGAATGTTTAGTCTAACGAACGAATGATATCATTAGATTCCTCAAAGCATTGTGGAACACTTTGGATCCGAAATGGACTGTTTTTCAATTTTTAACACTCCTCCTAAAAATAATCTATATTGATTTAAACATGGATCACAGGTAGATCCTCTTCCATGATTATCTTTAGCTCCACTAGTTAACTTGTTACGACCATATTCGGTTAAGGACCTGGAATAGTCCTAATATGGTAGACCGGCCCTCCAGTATTCGAGTTTATTGGTCACGCCTAGATTTATTTCCACGTCGAGGCCTGTTGGTGACGAGTAAGCTTGAGAGGACCCAGACACTCTAATTGAGACATATGGAGTAGTGCATGTACGTGTGACTGATATAGGCAGAAGGTATGCATGTAGAGCTGTAACCTATTTATAGTTGACCTTCATGGGAATTGCATGTGCTCATGCACAGGAAGCTACTCTCTATATGTTGAGGTAGTGATTATTCCGTCGACGACTTGGTCTAGGTCACCTGATGAGCTCTTCTCCTCTTGTTGTCACATTGGCATGGCTTGGGGGCTAAATCCAGGAGGATTCTCCAGGAGGGATCTAGGATTGGTTGGGTGGTTTTGCTCCACAGTCTCTCTTGTGTTTCCTATCCTCATCTTAGGGGATTGTCCCTAGTGGTCTTTACATCGGTTCTTTTTGCTTGGAGGCCGCAACTGGAATGGTGTGGGATGATCCTGCAAATCCATCCTTTGTTGGCTTGTCGGCTGCTGAGACAGCGTGGGCTATTTGCTTTTCGTTAGGCATGGAAGCCATTGTTTGAGAAGCTTTGAATTGTTGCTTGAAGGTAGGCTGGGTTAGCGCTGGGGAGGGCTGAGTTGAAGCACGTGCTTGCTGTTCCAACCTGCAACCTGCAGATGATCTCCCCCCCCCCCTCTCTCTCTCTCTCTCTCTCTCTCTCTCTCTCTCTCTCTCTCTCTCTCTCTCTCTCTCTCTCTCTCTCTCTCTCTCTCTCTCTCTCTCTCTCTCTCTCTCTCTCTCTCTCTCTCTCTCTCTCTCGTTGTTTATCAGCCTCTTTTTCCCTCGATGCATCCTGGCGGCTGTTGCTCGTTTTCTAACCTTTCTTCCTTTTGCAAACCTTAGGGTTTTTGGGCATGCGTGACTTTTTAAGGTATATGATTTTTGGCATGCAAGGGTTTGCCGGATAAAAGGATCTGATGCATGTTGATGGGTCAGCAGTTTTGATTGTGGGGACTTTTGTGCTAATGCTTATTGCATGCCAGTTGATTGAGGTTTTCTATGGGCTTGACGATTGGTAACTTGATAGTTGATTCCAAAATGGGTTGCAAAATCGACTCGATGAATTTACGTTACCAGCACCCAATAAGATGAATTTCGGTTTCTTGGTGCTCGGTTGTCAATGCTAGAACCTTGGTTTTTGGATATTGTTTCCCGGTCTTGGCAGGAGGAATTTAATTTTTTTTTCTTCTCCAAGAGCAATATGCATGCTTGAGGCCTTATCAACTTCTCAGTCAGCTATAAGCCTAGTTTTGAGAACTTAATACTGTTGTTTTTGTGTCAAGCTGTATCAATCGATTTGAATTTTTTCTAAATCGATCTTGACAAGATGATGGTAGTGGTATTGTTCTCAGGCAAGTACCCAGTTAATGGAAATTTGATTTTCTGGTATTGTGCTTTTTATCCGTTTAACTTTGGAATAGGAATATTCTCAGTTAAATGGTAAGTTTTCGGTTCTTCCTTTTGGACTCGGTATGCACTGATAGGTTTGTCCTAAATGATTCTGATCTTTACAATTGGACAATTTAAGCTTTTAAGATACTTGTTAAAGTGAACAATAAGGTGGCAATTTTTTGAGTGGTTGCTCTATATTCAGGTTTCGAATATCATCAAAGAGTACCCGAAGACCAAATTTTATGGACTTTTCATTGATTCATGCGATTTTAACGAAGTAAGGAAAATGAAGTGGTGTGGTCAAAAGGAAAGTAGCCTAGCATTTACTTGTGTCAAAGTAATTTTCGGGAACCTTCGCTAATAGAATTTTTGGGTGACTGAAAAAATCTAAGGGAGGAAGAAAATGAGACACTTGGGTAGGTAAATGTGATAGTGTTGTGTAAATGGGGTTGATTGAGAATCCCTGTAAGAAAATTGCATAGCACCGGTTTTTTGAATTCATTAAGTTGAATTTATTTTGAATATCTATAGGACCATGAGCTGACCCTATTTTGTTATGGAAAATTGTGAAGCATGGAACGAGAATGACACTTGGTTCACTTTTGTACCGGACCTTATTCCTAAGAGTTGTAACTCTCAAATGGTAGGAATTTGGGATGGATAGTAGCAACCAGATGGGTTGTGTGACGATAAAGCCATGTGCAGATTTTTGTTAAATCACAATTTTGAACTGGATTATTGCGATCCATTAGGAACAAATTTGGGGGTACTCCGGTGTTTGGTGGAATAGATATGTGCGATTTAGTGATCTTCTTGAAGGAATTGAATTCCTTGTACCATTTCGGATTTAGATATTGAATATCTACTGGTATACGTCAGCTATATTGAGTTTTTTCCTTTTGATTTTGAAGAATAAACTTAGGTCATTTAGACTGTATATGAACGAGATTTCTCGTCCGTACTAGAGTCAATGACTAATGATATTCTTAGATGATATGGTCATCTACTGTGAGAACTTAAGGAAATGGGAAATTCAATAGCAGGAAATGGGGCTGTTAACTCATTAGAGTAACTGCAATACTCTGGTTTGAGTTATAATTGTCTAAGACTTGATGGATCTCCTAGAAATTTTAGATGACTGAATTGTGATATTTTAGAATATAGTGGATATTCTAAGAATATTTGTACCAAGAAGCATTATTTTCTACAAGAAATTGATATGGAATTTCTTTAGCTTTTGGATTTGATTTCTGAAATAAAGTAAAGTCACCCAGTATTTTGTGTAATTAGAATTACATAAAGGTGATGAGTATTTATTTTGAATAAGATCTATCCATTTGGAGGATTTATAGCTTAGTGTATCTTTTGAATTTGAAATAGTATTCATGAGAAGAGGCAAGCAATTTAAATATCGTTGCATCTCTGAGTGCTTATTCAGATGGAAAGATCGGACTAAGAATAATGATTCTTGGGAAAGATTTGAAAGCTTAAGGAATAGTTTCATGTTTTCTTTTTTCCAATCTGAGGATAGAACCTGTTTAAGGGAGAAAGAATGTTACGGCCATATTCGGTTAAGGACTTGGAATAGTCCTAATATGGTAGACCGGCCCTCCAATATTCGAGTTTATTGGTCACGCCTATATTTATTTCCACGTCGAGGCCTGTTGGTGACAAGTAAGCTTGAGAGGACCCAGACACTCTAATTGAGACATATGGAGTAGTTCATGTACGTGTGACTGATATAGGCAGGAGGTATGCATGTAGAGTTGTAACCTATTTATAGTTGACCTGCATGGGAATTGCATGTGCTCATGCACATGAACCTACTCTCTATATATTGAGGTAGTGATTATTCCGTCGACAACTTGGTCTAGGTTACCTGATGAGCTCTTCTCCTCTTGCTGTCACATTGGCATGGCTTGGGGCTAGATCCAAGAGGATTCTCCAGGAGGGATCTGTAAGTTTTGGAATGAAAAGAACATTAGAAAGTACAAGAACTTTTGAAGAAGCAAGTTTCAATGGAATGTTGCCAATTCCTTCTATTGGGCACTCATGATCATTAGCAGTATAAATAGATTTCTTGAGTCCTTTGTAAGCTGAGATTGAGTCAAATGACTCCTTTGAATAGCACATATGTGAAGAAGCTCCACTATCTATGTACCAAGCTCCATCTTTCTTGAAAGGTGATGAAGAAAAACTGGACACCATGAGTGATCCTTCTCCATCACTTGCAACAGAATCTTCTTCAATCTTTATGGAGAGATTAGCTTGCTTGAGTTGGTTTTTCTTCTTAAAGCAATTAGAGGCATAGTGCCCCTTCTTGCCACAGAAGAAACACTTCACTTTCTTCTTCTTGGTCTTTGAGTTAGAAGGATGAGATGTATCATCCTCTTCAACATCGTTGTCTTGATCTTTGGCTTTGTCTTTGTTGGATGCTTGAGAGAACTAGTTCTTACTTCCTTTTTGCTTGCCTTTGACAAAGAGGGTTTGTCACTTCCACCATGTTCGAGTTTGTTCATTCTGGAGAGTTTATAGCTTTGTCTAGATTCTTCAGAAATAAGAATTCCTTGGAGAGTTTCTAGATTAGGCAACTCCTCCTTAATAGCAAAAGACTGAACAAGATTATCATACTCATCTCTCAAGCCGTTCAGTATGACTTGAACTAGCTCATCTTGGTTAATAGTAACACCAACACAGGAAAGCTCTCTATGTAAATCTTTAACTCTCAGAACATAGTTAGATGCACTCTCTTCACTTCTTTGGAAACTTTGGAAAATCTGATTCCTAAGAGTGAGTATTCTAGAAATATTCTTTGCTTCATAGATGGACTTTAGTGCATCCCAAGCTTCTTTGGCTGTACTGCAAGATCCTATCTCTCTCAGAATTTCATTAGATACATTCATCTTAATGAAATGTAGAGCCATTCTAGCTCTCTTCCTATACTTAGGAATTTCAGCCTATGTTTGAGGCTCCTCCTCAACACCAAGCACAATATCCATAACATCTTGGAGTATCAAAATAGACTCCATTCTGAACTTCCAAATTGAACTAGACACATCAGATTGATTTGGTTTCAATTTCTATGGAAAGTACAGATCATAAGCTTTGGTTCTTCATCATTGATTGTGAGGAGAGCTACACATATTTATGGAGTTTGAGGTAGCTCGAGGTAGAACCACATCCATTCATTACAAAATGACATCTAAAGTGACATCTAGAGTCTATGTGACATTTGTCACTTGCCATGCATGAAATTCTACCAACTTTTTACAAGTGTGCTAGTTCTAACTAACAAAGTACAAATCATCATGCATGTGTCCATTACACTTTGTGCATGCCTTGCATGTCACTATGGATCACTTACAATTAATGCATGTGAATTGCCACGAGTTTCTACAAGCATGACTTTGCTAATTCTATGTCGAAAAACTATATGCAAGTTGTATTCATCAATCTAGATATTACATAACCATGTAGCTCGAGTTCTATGTAGGCCAAACTTGGCATTTTGCATTTATGAGCTACATACTTGCATGGTACAACATTTGTAGCAAGCCAAGAAATCAATATGGATTGTTTTTCAATTTTAACAATTATGTCACAAAAGCCTTGCCATAATGCTGAAATTGTTGGATTAAACTAAAATAAAAAAACATCATCAATGAGTGGCACATCAAAAAATTTACAAATGCTCATAAGTGGCATTGTATTGAGAGATAGAGTTTACCTAGCTTTGCAAACATTTTACATTTTTTTTTTAATTTCCCCAAAAATTTAAAGTTCGACAATATGGCACGTGCTATGATCAAGACATTTACTTTCGTAAAATTAGAAAAGGAAAGTGTCAAATTAACATAAATTGAGTTCAGCTAAGTGTGGCAAATTCTATCTAGCATCCTCACTTCACTTCACTTGAATTTGTTCTAATAAGCTATTCTCAACAAATACCTATTCTCTAGGAACCCACTTCACTTCACTTGAATTTGATCTAATAAGCTATTCTAAACAAATACCTATTCAAGTTCTCAACTCTTTGATCATGAAGAAGTTTGAAGTCAACTGATCACAGAGTTATTGATGGCAAATGACTGAAGTAGACGTTTTTTCATTACACGTCCCTCTGTCAAAGCCTGCCGATATTCTTTGAAGAAGAATTCCCTGTACAGAGGACCCACCTTCGCGTCCACTAGCTCTGGTGCGGGAAAGATCTTCTGATCCATTCCTGGATGGTAGTGGGTGACATAGGATCTCCTTGTGCGTTGGCTGTGCACAATAACTCTGTGTTGTGGACTTTTATATCTCCCATTCGTAATGATCTACAGTTCATAAAAATACAGCAGTGTCACTCATACGACAATATAACGTTGCCAACTACAGATGAGCTAAAACTTTTGAGATGATCTCATTTCTCCATGGAGCGTGAAGGGAGGTAAATTTAAGCAGCAATATTTGTGTGTTGCACTAACCTCAGTTTGATCTGATAGACTGACGACGAATGCATTCGGATAAGGTGGCACCAGCTCCCATTTATCGTTTAATTCGTCAAACATTTGCAACCCCTCGCTCTCTTGCATCACAACGGCGATGGATCCCACGTCGGAGTGTGCATGCAGGCCAAAAAAAAATTTTCTGGCTCTGGGCAGGGACGATAACACTGGAATAATAAGTTTTGCTGTATCTCCGGATCCCCCATAGCCTCCCTGAGGTACGTGGGTTTCAGCCCGAGGTTCTCAGAGATGACATCCAGCAGCGTACGAGCTAGATCCAGCATTGATGCTGTGTACTTTTCCACGGTCTCTCTGAATTCAGCTGGCTGCTGTGGCCAGTAGTTGTACTGCCTTCCGGACAGTGGGAGAGTTCGAAGCTCCACAGCTTCATGCCAGCTCTTCTGCGGAAAATCAGTAAGGTTCATACTACTGACATAGCCATCAGCTGCTGTCTCTGGCTTTGCAGCAATTCCAAGCTTTTCTTCCTTGCTCAGATCAAAGAACTTGTGGGCCACTTCTCTCAGCTTCTCCATGAGCTCTACGGGCACGCCGTGATTGATAACTTGGAAGACGCCATTCTTTTCGCAGGCTTCAGCAATCTGAGCCCTGATGGAAGAAGCCTTTACATCATCATTCAGGCCGGACAAATCAATTGGCTTGAAAGTTGCCATTACTAGTACGAATATTGATAGTCCGATCCACGACTTACTTGCAGCCTAGCTGCGGATCAGAATCCCAGACCAGATAGATGACAGGCGCTGTGCAGTGAGCGAGCGAGGACTGTAGAAGTTGCTGTATCGTGTCTAGTCCTCCCAAATTATAAATACGTGACCTGCCGGCTCTGTTGTCTCTGTTCCCCAAAGAAAGAAGTGAGAGGCCGGCTGTGTTGTCCCAAATAAACAAATGATAGGCACGTTGGGTTGTGAATTTATTCTCCCATGCCGACTCTTTTTTGTGTACTCACCCCAAGTAAACTAGTAGCAGCGCAATTATAGGCAGTTGTGTTACTTAGGAAGTGCACCCTAGGCTTTTTTGCCCCATGTCAAGTTAGAACATTTGCAGCTGAGAGCGCATCAATTTGCAATTTTTTTTTTTGAGGGCAATGGTGAGGATTGCACTCATTGACATGGTGCATGGAATGCATGCGGTGCACTCCCTAATGAGAGCTCAATTTTATGCTTGAATTGAGTTGAATAATAGATCTATTAATATATGCCATCATCTTGCACAATTTTTGAATCTTACAAATAAGTTAACCTATGTAAAGTTGATATATCTATTATAATTAAATATAATAGTGTCACGCGTGAGCGCTCATGCTGCCTGTCACGCTCTGGCAGCGTGAGAGCTACCTGGGACCCTTTTTGTTCAAATTTTTTTCCCTCTCCCTCCCTCTCTTCTCAAGTAACCCCCCCCCCCCCCCCCCCCCCCCCACAAATTTAAACTTAGCCGACCAATTCTAGCCGCCCGCCCAAGTGGGCGGGCAAACCCTGTGACGGGCAGCGTGAGTTGCCCAAGACACCCTCCCCCCCCCCCCGCCCCCTCCATCACGCTTTCCTAGAAGGGGGGAGTGTATGCTATGGCGCCCCCGGCCCGCTACGGCCCCAATCGGGCTAGCAGCTCGGGGGGTGGGAGAGCGAGCTACAAGGGGGAGAGAGTGGGTACGAGAGGGGGGGGGGGCGTCCGTACCTCATGCCCCCTCCCACCTTTTTTTTTGTTTTTTTTTCATTCTCTCTCTCTCTCTCTCTCTCTCTCTCTCTCTCTCTCTCTCTCTCTCTCTCTCTCTCTCTCTCTCTCTCTCTCCGCGCCGCACGCCCCTGTGCGCACACACAGACACACCATCGGCCACCTATTGATGAGGGGCACACTTTGCTAGTGTGTGTGTGTGTGTGTGTGTGTGTATACACACACTAGTAAAGAGTGCCTGTCGTTGACGGGCAATGGCGGCCGATCTAGGTGACGACTGATGATTTGAAAATTCAGTATGTCGTTGATGGGCGATGACGGCCGCTCTAGGTGGCGGCCGATGATCTAGTGGGTATGCCTGTAGATGACGGGCGGCCGGACGTTGATTGCCGATGCTTTTGACGATGGCAAGAGTCTGATTGTGGATTGTTTTCTCATGCAACTGAATTGAGAGAGAGAGAGAGAGAGAGAGAGAGAGAGAGAGAGAGAGAGAGAGAGAGAGAGAGAGAGAGAGAGAGAGAGAGAGAGAGAGAGAGAGAGAGAGAGAGAGAGAGAGAGAGAGAGAGAGAGAGAGAGAGAGAGAGAGAGAGAGAGAGAGAGAGAGAGAGAGAGAGAGACTGTCGGTGACGGGCGATTTGGATAGGCCACTATTAGGTCACGATTAATATTGTGCACCGGTTGATTTAGATACATGACTAATGATTTGGGTGGCAGCTAATGGTTGGGTGGCATTTTGGACAAGGGCGTTGGGTGGTGAACGATGGTTTTGGTGGGCATCTATGCTCTGGATGGAGTCCGACAGTTTGGGTGGAGGCAAAAAGAGAGGTAGGGAGATAGGGAAAGAGAGGGGGGGGGGAAGATAGAGAGGATAGAAAGAGTGTGTGTGTTTAGGGTAGAGAGAGAGAGAGAGAGAGAGAGAGAGAGAGAGAGAGAGAGAGAGAGGAGAAAGGGGAGAGAGAAGACATAGCAAATGGCTCGACGGGTAGAGGGAGGGGGCACGTGTGTGTGTGTGTGTAGAGTTTAGGAAAATGAAGAGGGGTAGAGGGAGAGAGAGGGGGGAAGAGAGAGAGAGAGAGAGACAGAGATGGTGTGTTTAGGGTTGAGAGAGGGGAGAAAAAGAGAGAGTGTGGGTGTGTGTTTAGCGTTGAGAGAGAGAGAGAGAGAGAGAGAGAGAGAGAGAGAGAGAGAGAGAGAGAGAGAGAGAGAGAGAGAGAGAGTGTGGGTACGTGTTTAGGGTTTAGGAAAAGAGAGAGATGACCGTCTACCCTACGCCCCCTCTCTTTCATACCCCAACAATCTTTCTTTTCCACCCTCCTTCCTTTCACTTTCCCTCCCCTTTGACTTCATACATTTAATATAGCTTATAGTGTTGTTTTCTAACATAACTTTGATATTCAAAGCATTTCAACTCTAAAAGCGAACCCTAACCTTGTTTATCCCATGTTGTGCCTCTCTTTTGCCTCTAAAATGCCATATAGAACCCCTTCCGAAATGTCTCTAGTACACCCCCCGTACTCTGAACCATAAACCTAACCCTATTTTGTAGTGTCGTGGATGTAGTATAGAGGTTCGTCGCTGGGAGCGGCAACCTCGCCTTCACTTGCATAGCAAGAAGAGAGAGGGAGAGGAGAGAGAGGAGAAAGAGAGTGGAGAGAGGGAGAGAGAGAATGCCTAGGTTGAGAAAGGCTTTGGGGGCTTGAGCACCTACCCAAAGCTATTCTATCCCAACGTAGGGAGAGAGAGAGAAGAGAGAGGGAGAAGAGAGAGAGAGAGGAGAGAGAGAGAGATGGAGATGGAGAAACCAAGAGAGTTTTATTAGAATGAGAATGGAAGATGATACAATACAAAGGAAATGGCTCCCTCTTATAGATTTTAGAGGTGAGCCTTCTTCACTCTCATTGGCTACTTCATTGGGACAAGGATTCTAATCCAAGTCTTTAAAATAAACACAAGTTAAATCTATTGGTGCTATTAAAGCACAAGGGCACGCACATGATTCATGTGAGTTTTAAGTTGGGCCCTTTTAGCTTTTTTATTTGCAACTTGACTTGGCCTCTAATGTCATTTTAGAGTTTTAAGCTCCTAGTCTCTTATTCCTAGGAATTACAACTTGCTACTTGTGCTCATTGGGTTGGGCTTACACGTGCAGGATGTCAGTGCCCTCACACTTATTACCCTACTTACAATGTACTGTGGCGGGGCCCACTAGGTAAGGCTTGGCCAACAGTATTTTAAGTGGTGGGACCCACTTGTTTATTATTGTGCAAGAAATACCCACAACAGGGTCCACGGCCCAAAGTAGTGCCGGTCCCTCAGCACTAGGTTGTAACTGTCGTGAAGGGGCGCTGTTGTCAGTTCTTTTATTGCTGGGACATGGCTGCTTCAGGAAAAGCATGGATAGAATTCGCTTACGTAAAACCTGAGGCTTTATTAGTGGATGATCAGCAAGAACCGGGACTTGCCAGATGACTTGCCAGATTTTCAATAATACTCGTAAGGGTCTGGTGGCCATTCTGGATAACCTTGTTCATCAACAATTGGGTAGTTGAGGCATTCCATCAGAGTATCCCAAGATAAAATTGGATCCTCATAGATTGGCGCAACTGGTCCCAACATCAGAGGCTCTCTCAATTCGTAATGTGGATACGGTGTGCTCGTTTGACTACTTTGTCGATTCAAGTAGTGGCATGCTTGAACTTGACGACTTTCCTCCGCAATCAATCTTACAAATTGAGGACAAGGTTTTGTCGTTGTGAGCGAGGGTGCTTGCTAGATTGGAGGCCTATTTGGGCTTGGATTCCCTGGATTTGGCCTTTTGAGAATGGATATACCCGGATTTGGCATTGGTTTGGGCTGCTGCATTGTGGAACAATGAGACTTTGGTTGAATCTTGCTCGTTGAGGGGCAATCATCAACTTTAGTCTTCCCTTGGTCATTGTACTTCCCATCTAAAGGCTGCATGATTGTGTTTTTTCTTGGATCTTGTGCTGATCTGCCTTCAAGTCGCTTTGTAACCACAGATTCCCTTTGTAATTCATCACTCAGAATTCTTTGTATTGATTGCGCCAAGAGACTTGGTAAAATCTGCTGGACTTCATTGGTTGCCAATTTTTTGACTTTCTCAGTTACCATTGGTTTGACGGATTCTACCAGCTCTTGCTTATGTGATGTTGTTGTCGGTTTGCTCGTGGGTGTGTCTATGTGCCTTGGGACTTTTGTCAAATTGTCTTCTTCCTCACTCGTTTCATAACCCGGTGGCACTAAGATTTTTTTTTTATAGTGCGTTCGAGGTAGAAGGGTCACCACAGGTGCATGTTGGTCTACATAGGCCAAATGCCTCCTACTATTTGTGAATTTCTCATCGGACAATCTTGGCATGGATGATTGACTCCGCATTGTGCACAACAAGGTTCGAATGTTGATGGATCCCCTTGATGTGGACATTCGGCTTGACGATGTTTTTTTCCGCATCCATAGCATCTTACCGAGTGCAGTATACCATCGCCTCTAGGTTAATAGGCATACACTGGTAATAGATTCTCCTTAGGATCTTTTACAAAATAAACTGGTAGGCTATTGTGGTCTTCCTTGGAGTTCGGAGACATGCAAGATGATATGACCAATACTTCCAACTTGCCATTGGTTGTTGAAGAAACTTGTGATTTAGATGGATCACTTTGACATCCATCCTTCGAATGAGCTCCTTGTTGGCTTGATTCTACTTTTGACCGTTGAATTCTTGAATCTGGTCGTAGAACTTGCTGCTCTGCATTTTGTCCTTTTGAGAAGCGTAGATTCTTGATTGGACACCTTGTACTTGGATGATCTCCAAAGTAGAAGGTACATTTGTCCTTCTTAAGAAACTTAATTGAGCGAGCATAAGCTTGCTGACAACTTGAAGTGCAAGGTTCGTGGTCTTCTGTTGCACTTCCGTTTGACTCTGCTCCACTTAGTTGCCTTCCACAGGTTTTCATTCTTGTTTGATCATCGCTTGTTGAAGACTTTAGTTCCTCTAATTCTCCATCTGATGATTCATCAGAGTGATAGGGAAAATCCTTCTTTCCGAGTGAGATTTCCATCAAGGCAGCATTCTTACAAAGTTGTGAAAGTGACACATAGGATGCTAACTCTTCCATACCCTTTTGGGTAGTCCGACATAGTATTTTGCCATGATGATCTGTTGGAAAATCGGGGGATTTCAATCCTTCACTAGATGATAGATCCGAGAGGTGTAGTCTCGGATTGTTTCATCAAGAAACTTTTTTAATTTTGATAATCCTACAAGGCCGGTCTCCATAGTTCAACACTAGAATGTCGCAAAGTAGCTGGTTGGTGAATTGCTTCAAGGTTTGCTCAATGACGTTGGTGTTCCAAATCTCCTTTTTTTTGTTGAGATGGAAAAGAAGAAGAAGAAGAAGAAGAGAAAAGAATAAGTAAAAAGATTGATCAGTAAGGATTGAACTGTAAAATTGAAATGAATTTAACAGATGAGAGAGCGGATGGAAGATTGAATGGAGATGGACAAGAAAAGTGAAAATGAAGGATGGATGGTAACTGATATGGAGATCACTCACCAAGGAGACTTGTGCTAAAATTAAAATTATTGGATTTTTTTTTTTAATTTACGATTTTTTTTTTGTTTTACAGTTTTTTTCCTCTTTTTTTCTTACGATTTTTTTTTTTGGAAATAGAAACGTCAAAGTCGTGGGAGGACGCTATCTAAATGATAGAGAAGGGAATAGGACCGTCACAGTCGTGGGAGGAGGCTATCTGAAGGATAGAGTCGCTCACCAGTGAGGCTTAGGTTCTTTTCCAATTTTTTCTTTTAAGGGAATAGAACCGTCGCAGTCGTGGGAGGAGGCTATCTGAAAGATAGAGTCACTCACCAGCTTCCAATTTTTAGTTTTAAAGGGAATAGAACCGTCGCAGTCGTGGGAGGAGGCTATTTGAAAGATTGAGTCACTCACCAGTGAGGCTTAGGTTCTTTTTCCATTTTTTTTAGTTTTTATTTTATTTTATTTTCATACAAGTAAAAAAAGATCACAAAAACGGCAAGATCTCAAAAAAACAACAAAACTAACACAAAATCACACTAATCTAACTCCAAAAATTCCGATTTTTTTGTGTGAAAAAAGAATGGTGAGAGAGAAGAAAAAAGAGAGAGGGAGAGGAAGGAGAATAGAGAGAGAGAGTAGAGAAAAGGAGAGAGAGAGAGAGAGAGAGAGAGAGAGAGAGAGAGAGAGAGAGAGAGAGCTATGCGACGAAGCGAGTGTGTGGCGCTCCCCGGCAACGACGCCACTGTAGTGTCGTGGATGTAGTATAGAGGTTCGTCACTGGGAGCGGCAACCTCACCTTCATCTGCATAGCAAGAAGAGAGAGGGAGAGGAGAGGGAGGAGAAAGAGAGTGGAGAGAGGGAGAGAGAGAATGCCTAGGTTGAGAAAGGCTTTGAGGGCTCGAGCACCTACCCAAAGCTATTCTATCCCAACGTAGGGAGAGAGGGAGAGAGAGAATGCCTAGGTTGAGAAAGGCTTTGGGGGCTCGAGCACCTACCCAAAGCTATTCTATCCCAACGTAGGGAGAGAGGGAGAAGAGAGAGAGAGAGAGAAGAGAGACAGAGAGATGGAGATGGAGAAAACAAGAGAGTTTTATTTGAATGAAAATGGAAGATGATACAATACAAAGGAAATGGCTCCCTCTTATAGATTTTAGAGGTGAGCCTCCTTCACTCTCATTGGCCACTTCATTGGGGCAAGGATTCTAATCCAAGCCTTTAAAATAAACACAACTTAAATCTATTGGTGCTAAGAAAGTACAAGGGCACTCACATGATTCATGTGGGTTTTAAGTTGGGCCCATTTCGCTTTTTTATTTGCAACTTGACTTAGGACCTCTAATGTCATTTTAGAGTTTTAAGCCCCTAGTCTCTTATTCCTAGGAATTACAACTTGCTACTTGTGCTCATTGGGTTGGGCTTAGACGCGTAGGATGCCAATGCCCTCGCACTTATTACCCTACTTACAATGTACTGTGGCGGGGCCCACTAGGTAAGACTTGGCCAACAATATTTTAAGTGGTGGGACCCATTTGTTTATTACTGTGCAAGAAATACCCATAATATATTTTTCCCTCTTTTTTCACACCCTAAAGTCTATGTTACATTTTCCAAAGAACGTTCCTAGCTCTCTCCCAACCTTGGTTCTATCTCCACATTCTCGTATCTCATAAACCATTAAGGCACTCATACCCCCTCAAATAAAGTCCTAGATTACTTATAATCACAATAACTTGATGATAAAATAAACATAGAGTAGGTGGTGGGAATACAAAGCTCTGACAAAGATAGAAAAAATGCACACAAAATTGGCTTGCATATCTTGAGTCTTGGAAGAAGATCTCATATGGAAATTGCATGGTTTTGTGTGACAGTGCTCCACAGTAGGAACTTCGATAAGATGTATTAGAAGAATTAAAAAATAGGAATGCAATCTAGAGACTTCAGAAGACTATCGATCTTCTTATACCAAGATCGTGATGCCTGCTTTAGACCATAAATGCACTGTTGCAACCGACAAACATATTGTCGATTGTCAAGGTCTTCAAATACTTCAGGCTGCTTCATGAAGATTTCTTCCTCTAGATCTCCGTGGAGAAAGGGTGTCTTTACATCAATCTGGTAAATTTCTAGATTGTATTGAGTTGCGCATGCAAGGAGCACTCGAATGCTTGTCATTTTCACCATTGGTGAATATGTATCGAAGTAATCGACACTGTATCTTTGTGTGTAGCCTTTCGCGACGAGCCTTGCTTTGTATTTTTCGACAGTGCCATTTGATTTGATTTTTTTTTTTTTGTAGACCCATTTGAAGTCGACAATCCTTTTATTTTTGGAGAGTGGCTCTAGTGTCCATGCCTCGTTTTGTCTCATTGATTCGATCTCCTCTGACATTGCTTGCTTCTAGAATTTACCTTCTGGACTCTGGATAGCTTCTTGATTTGTTCCTGGTTCTTCAGTGAAGCTGTAGTATTCGAACTTTGTTTCTTCGCTCCATTGAAGGTTGTCAATGTATCATTCTAGAGGTCTTCTTTGTCTTGTCGACCTTCTGGGTTCGATTCGTCGCTGTTCGAATGTTTCTTCTTCGTCAGGTTGATCTTCGACTTCCTGCTACTCCGGGGTATGGGGCTCGACATTTTGATTTGATGTTTGCTCTTGATATCCCTCTTGAATCGGCAGTAGTGTGAAGATCTCATGCCCCTTTTCTTCCTTTAATCCAGAGAATGTGGACTCATCGAATTTTACATCAATACTCAGCACAACTTTCTTCGTGGTTGAGTTGTAGAGTTTGTCAACTTGTGATCCGTTCGAGTATCCGACCATGATTGTCTATTTTGACTTTTTGTCGAGCTTGCTTCTTTGTTCATTTTGTATGTGCTTGTATGCTGCACATCCGAATACACGCACGTATGACAGATCAGACTTTCTATCTGTCCACATTTCGTACGGTATTTTGTTTTCCAGAGCTGTCGTTGTTGATCTGTTCTACAGGTGTACCGCTGCAGCTATTGCCTCAACCCAAAACTGACTCGGCAATCGAGCCTGTGCCATTATGCATCTGGCTCCTTCGACTAGTGTCATGTTTCTTCTTTCTGTGACACCATTATATTCGGGTGTGTACGCAGGAGTGAATTGGTGCTTTGAGGTGTGTCTTTCTGCGAATGCCACGAACTTCTTGAAAGAGTCAAAAACTTCAGATTTTTTTTTTAAAGTAATAGATTGTTGTCATCTGACTGTAGTCATCAATGAACGTCAGGAAATACTTTGATCCTAAGAGCGAATCAACTTTCAGCGATCCACAGACATCTGAGTGGACGAGTTCAAGATTATCTTGGCTTGGTAGAGATTGCCTTCTCTGCATCCAACTGTCAGCAACTTGTTTGTTGTTTTCTCGTTCATCCAGCATACGTTGTCATCGAATAGAACTCGAATTCCAAGATCTGCCATCTTGGAGACTGATAGTAGGTCTTTTCTTAATGAGGGTATGTAGAGTGCTCCTAACAGCTCTGCTTGTCCCGACAATGTTTGTAGTTGTAGAGTTCTGACGCCCTTGACATCGTATCAACTCCTATCGCCTAGAATCATTGCTCTGTTATTTTTGAGTTCTTTATAGTCGATCAAGATTCTTTTGTTACAAGTGATGTGTGAGGTTGTTCCTGAATCAATGACTACATCACAATCTTGTTCAGTGTAGCTTGTTGAGGCTTTATTGAATATCGTGAAGGCCTCATCGCTTTTGTCTGCATCCTTTGACGACTCTGCAACATTCGCCTTGTCAGCTTTGTTTTTTCTTTTCGGATTGAATCTACAATCGTATGCAGAGTGTCCCTTCTTCTTGTAGTGCATGCAAGGTATTGTCGGGTTAAACCAACATTTGTTGGCTGCGTGTCCCGGCTTGTGACAGTGACCATAGGAGGATGTTTGTTGGTTGTCGTTGCCTCTGCTCAAAGACTTTGTATTCGCCTTGTCGAATCTGGGTCTGGGTTTGTTCTTCTTCTTTCCCTTCATGAAAAGGGCCTTCTCCTGGTCATTGCTTCCTTCTCCTTCGTCCCTCATCAGTCTCTCATCAGCGACAAGACTGATTGCTCTCTCGAATGTTATATATGGTAGGCTCAGTATGAGCATTATTAAGACTCGGTCGAGATGGTGATGTTTAAACTTGGTCGAGAGCTGACGCTTAGGATTCGGTCGAGATGACACTGTTAGGACTCGGTCGAGAGCTGATGCTCATGACTCGGTCGAGATGGCACTGTTAGGACTCGGTCGAGAGCTGACGCTCAAGACTCGGTCGAGACGGCATTGTTAGGACTCAGTCGAGAGTTGACGCTCATGACTTTGTCGAGATGGTGATGTTAGGACTCGGTCTATAGCTGACACTCAGGACTCGGTCGAGATGGCCCTGTTAGGACTTGGTTGAGAGTTGACGCTTTAAGTCTTTCTTCTTATCGTAGTGTACAAAAGCTCTTAAGTGGTATTTAGTGCCTTGTGTATCAAATTTATCTTAATGGCACTATACCTTAAGGCCACAAAGGATATTTCTATATGGCAACAATCCATTAGTCAAGACAAACTAATCGCATCTCTTTAAAGTGCAATTCTGGTTTGAAGGCAGGAGTCCATTTCCTAAGGGCACCCTGTCGCACTTACTCAAAGGATGTTTTGGAAGGGACTGGTCACGTTTTATGCATTTCTTTAGGGCCTCGTTACTTCCTCATGCATTTTTCTTCCAGTGTTTTCTTTATGGCAGTTTCCAGGGTAGCGAAGAAGCTCCAGTTGCACCTCTAATCTCCATGCAGAGGGCTGCGAAGGGCTAGAGGCAGATCAAGGCATCTCTAGCGGCTGTTCTCAGGCAGTTAGGATGAATTTTTCAGCATTACCAGCTCGTTTTCTTTCCACGTCTCTCTACAGTCAGCGCATAAGTAATTGACAGCCACGAATGCATTCAATCAAGGTGCTGCGGCAGTTTACAGATCGCTATATTTACTTTTACCTCCAAAGCTCCAGCGACAGTCTCCAAGAACCTAGCAACGGCAGTCTACAAGCGGTTTGGACAGAGATTTCGGCTGTTTTCAGATAATGCTCAGTATGTTATTGGACTGTGGGCACCCTATTACACATGTCAAAACACTATTGGTGTTCCTTCTTATAGCAGTTGCAGAGCCTCATCCTCTTACACAAATTTCTCTCTGGCTATATCATGCCAAGGCTCTGCATTTTCTATTCATTCATTCCTTTGTTTTGTAGAAAGTAGGAGCAGGGATGTTTAGTCCCTGTGGTTTAATAAACTCTATATTTTGATATAATCCTGTCTTTCTATAACAGAAGTACAGAAGAGCAATTTATGTGTCTTGGTTGAACCAATGCAGTGGATCCTTTGTCATTTGATTTGGTCTCCCTCTCTTTTAAGAGAGCTAATCTGTTCTTCAGGAATTAGAGGCAGAGTGTGACAGACTCTGTTGTACCTCTGATTTTCTTGTGAATGAAGCACACCATCTTGCTGCTCTATGAGTTCTCCTATTATTTCATGGTGATTTTGTCTGATAATGGATTCTGCACTATGTGTGGATTTGTAATTAACATTAAACAGTGGTAATTGAACTATGCAGTGGTTCAGAGTCTCCTTTCTCAGAACTCAAGAGTAACAATCTTGGCTGTTTAGGACATTGTAAGCATTGTCAGAGCAATCGTTTGGCCTTGTGAAATATGATGAATTGACTAAGTTCAGACCTGATCCATAGTGCCTAGGCCATGCTTGATCTTATCTCTGAATTAGTGGTTAATGACTCCGAGTTCTTTTACTCTCACTCAAAATCTGAAACCTATGGTTGAGATTTCTATGTTATTCTCTGGTGTTTGTTCTATCCTATACAAAAGCTATGGCGGTACTGGCTGCCTTCTATGAATATCTTTAGATAACCAGTTTGTTTCCACCTTCATTATGCCATATCACTGAACATCACTGCTAAATCCTAATTTCCATTAATAATGACAGAATATTCCTACTTTGTGCTCTCTTCATGGGGAACGACACTTATTATACTACAATTTACTGCATTTCACTGTAAGCATGTCACGACAACCTCCTCGATCTAAAGTGAGAGGTGCTCTTGGGTAGTTTCGGCCGAGTATCTTGGGGATTCGTCAGAATCAGCCAACAATCTACGATGAGATGCGTTCCTTCCTGTGAGGTTGCCAACCATCAGGAAGTTGTTCAGTAGCTAGGCCCAGTGTGAATGATGGGATCTCAGATGGATTCTAGAAGATACCTGTCATGGGTCCAAAAAAACTCAACAGTAGTGTCTATGAACGGCTTGAGCACATTCTTTGCGTGCTTATGGTTCGGAGGCGGCTCAGTATCATATGTGATACCTATGGCAGTAAGGGTGGATTCAGTAACATGCACCTTTTGTGTGGCAGTCTGGAACGTGATATAAAATTTGGATTTGGCCTCGGTCCAAGTACTAAAAGCCATCGTAATGAATTGCATATTGAATTTTCCAGAAAAGGCTCGCTCGTAGATTCCCATTGCCGAAAGCAAAGGTCCAGCAAGAGTCATCCACTGAGCGACCATGCTTGTGCTAGGGAGCATCATGATGTCCGTTGCAGTTGGAACATCACGATGGATGACATAGCGAGGTATCAGTAGAAGACATGTGACAGAAAGGTAAAGGCTAAAAGTAAGACACAGGAGTGTATCAGATAGCTGTAGGAAAGTGTTAAAAAGTTCTGGTCGCAAAAAAAAAATTGCAAGAGCTCTGCTAGCACAAGTGAGAAATGAATCGAATTCAGCCTTCTTATAAGTGAATTTGGAAGGTCCATTAGACAAAGTACTAGTTTGGCTGATTAGTTCTGGACAAAAATCTACAGACATGCTCAGTACTGTAAAATTAGCTTCCAAAAATTTCAGCGAAGGTTCTTGACCAAAATAGCAGTCTGGCAAACATTCTGAAGATTTGGCGAAGGTTGAACATTCGCCTAGGAGCATCCTTCGACTAGGTGCTATAATAAATGAAAATGTTCAAGATCTGAGCCTCTGACCAACCTAAATTTGGCATTATGAATCCATCTGGCGGGTCGGTGAAGGTTTATAAGGTCTGTAATGTGCTCGACGAATGTTCCCAAAATGGCAGAATGCTGACCATTCGCCTAAGGTCAAAACATGTATTAACTAGTGAAAAGAATGTTCACCCAACTCGGTGTGGATACATCTGAGGTGGATCTTGTCTCTGAAAACTCGACGAACGTTTTCTATAATTGTATGTACAAAATATGATCCAAAAAGTGGTTTTCCAAGTCATTTTCCATAAAGATCCGATTCCTGAAAATACTTTCCTTCAACTTTTTCTAATCTGATGACATTTCTGACTTTTGCTCATCAGTCTTTTGATTCTTTTTTTGTATTTTTTTTTAACTGTCTTTTCCAAAAAAGAAAATCAATCAAGTAGTGAAAAACAAAAAAATTGTAAAACAATAAAACTTAAAAACATAGTGTTGGATCATGCACTGCCAACACTTGCATAATCGACTGCCATTCACTTGAGTGTCAAATCGTTTTCCATCCAAATGTTCCAAAATAACTGTTCCATAGTTTAGTATTTCTTTAACTTTGTACGGTCCTTCACCTGTAAATTTCAATTTACCTTTAATCAGCTTGGTTTTATACATCAGTGCTAGATCTCCTTCCTTCAGATTTTTTTTGTAATCGACGATCGTGCCATGCCTTACGGCGGGCTTTCTCTGTTGCCAACGCATGAACTGCGATCAATCTAGTTTCACATAGTTTATGCAAAGCCTCATGACGTAGTTGTAGGGATTTCGCATCATCCAATCATTCCGTTGCCGCTATGCGTAGGGATGTTTGCTGATTCTGTCACCAACGTTTGGTGATTTTCATCAGTGTTTGGCTTTTGTTCTCTCTCTCTCTCACTTAGTGCTTCTCCATTGTTCAACGTGACTACAAATCTATATGTATTGGCTCAGTCAGAGATTTGATTTTGTAGTATAGTGGTGGTGTGTCCCTTTGGAGTCCACCTCTTGCAACTGAGTAAACCCCAATCTATAAAGATTTAAATTCCACCTCTTACTAGATAATAAGAGCCCTCTTTAAGAAAAAAACATAAGTCAAGTTGAGATAGTCTAAATTGTTAGCTCCCACATGGCTATCCATCTTTCGAGAATCACCATGGGGCTCACAACTGTATATTTTAGCCTAGCACTAACAATTCTCATGCTCTCAGACTCGGCTCTCAACTTCATCTCTACTGAAAACCCTTTTGAGTGGAGAGGTTTTACATTGACACCTCGGGGCATGACATTAGCTAACATTATCCCCCCCCTATTGTGTTGCAGGTCCCATTGCATGGCTTCAGCTTCGACATGTGGTTCTTGGAAAGGCATAGATCAACGTTTGCCTACATAAAACCAAGAACTTATTGGCTTCTGTAGCGGATTTGGCTCTGTTTCTATTTTGTTTTCAGGATCCTAAGCAAGCGACTATAGATCACAGATCATGACATAATCAATTGAGAAGACGACACGAACGATGAGATGGAGAAGAGAACGACTATATTTTCTGTTTTACGTTTTTCAGTGAGCCGTTCAATGTCTCGCTCGTTGGTGGCCTGACGATCACCTTAATCACTGTGTTTTGCTCGTAGGCAGACTTTCATGCACAGCTCTACTCTCTTCTATTCCTTTCGTTCTCTCCGTTCTCTACATCGTCCTCTTTTCATGTTGATCAAAAACATGTATTTATCTCCATTGTGTGGAGTTTACAAGATAGTTAATCAGAGAATTACAAGACAAGTTAATGCTAATCAACTAGTCAGTTATTCTCTGTTATCGCTGTCTCTTTCAGCTGAGCGTGAAGTACAATACACCACGCTCGTCGAGCTGCCAGTTGGCAGCGCGAATTGTTCTCTTTCGTTTCGTGTTTTCTTCTGGTGTGTTTCGTCATCTGGTAGTCGGGCCGAATCTCGAATACTTTTCTTTCGGTCTTTGGGATGTGTTTGCCCTTCGTTTCGTTTCGCTTCGTCACCTTCGCGACAAAGTTGCAGGAGTTCACAATTTCTAACACTCCCTCTTGAACCTCGCAACTTTGTATATTTAATCCAATTGCTTTTCTTTGTCTTGCAAAGAGTGGTTTGTCGAGTGGCTTCGTGAGCAAATATGCAATCATGTCTTTAGATTTTATGTACTAAACCTTGAGCTCTCTTTTTGAGATCAAGTCTCGAATATGATGGTACTTCAGAGGTGTGTGTTTTGTCTTTGAATGGAAAACAGGATCCAGAGACAGATATATGGCACTTTGAGAATCCATCATCATCGTGCATGGTTCTCTCTATGGCATCTGCAACCATACTACCTCGTTTGCTATCTTTGAAGCTGTGATATATAGCTTCACATGAGGATTGAGCCACCAAGGTTTGTTTCTTGCATGTCCACCTGATTGCTGCTCTGCATGCAATCGAACATCCTCCTGTCACGGCTTTGCTGTCGTCTTTGCAGCTTGCCCAACTTGCATCACTATAGTGTTGCAGCTCGAATCCTTTGCCTTCGTCTGCTTTGTAGGTTAATCCCATGTTTTGGGTTCCCTTCAGATATTGCAGAATTCATTTCGCCATTTGCCAATGTGCCATGCCAGGATTCAAAGAGAATTGGCTTAAAGCATAGACAAAGAAAGCCAAATCGGGTCTAGTATAGATTGTGAGGTACATCAGACTACCGATCAGGTTTTGGTAGGGTATACCTTCTTCCATTTTCTGTCTCTCCTCATCTGTATTTGAACAATCCTGTTTCATTAGTCTGGCTCCAATTATCATTGGTGTGGCTTTTTCTTTACAGTCCATCATTCGGTATTGTTTAAGTACTTTCTAGGCGTATTCTGACTGACTCAGATGCATTTCTCTTCTGTTTCAATTTCTTCTGATTTCCAGCCCAAGGCATTTTATTGCTTTTCCTAGATTTGTGATTTCACAACTTTTAGAAATTTGACTCTTCATTTCCTTGATTAGCATCAAGGAATTTCCTATCATTAGGGAGTCATCTACAAATATAGTCAGAATCACAAAATTTCTTTCTACTTCCTTTATATAGACATTACAGTATGGTTGTGTAGGAATGTAATCTAGAGACTTCAGAAGACTATCGATCTTCTTATACCAAGATCGTGATGCCTACTTCAGACCATAAATGCATCGTTGCAAACGACAAACATATTGTCGATTGTCGGGGCCTTCAAATACTTTAGGCTGCTTCATGAAGATTTCTTCTTCTGGATCTCCATGGACAAAGGCTGTCTTTACATCGATCTGGTGAATTTCCAGATTGTATTGAGTTGCGTGTGCAAGGAGCAGTCGAATGCTTGTCATTTTTCCCATTGGTGAATACATATCAAAGTAATCGACGTTGTACCTTTGTGTGTAGTCTTTTGCAACGAGCCTTGTTTTGTATCGTCCGACAGTGCCATCTGATTTGAATTTTCTTTTGTAGACCCATTTGCAGTCGACGATGTTTTTATTTTTGGGAAGTGGCTCTAGTGTCCATGCCTCATTTTGACTCATTGATTTGATTTCTTCTAACATTGCCTATTTTTAGAATTTATATTATGGACTCTGGTTGGCTTCTTGATATGTTGCTGGTTCTTTAGTGAAGCTGCAGTATTCAAACACTGTTTCTTCGCTCCATTGAAGGTTGTTAGTATATCAATCTGGAGGTCTTCTTTGTCTTGTTGACCTTCTGGGTTCGATTCGTCGTTGTTCAAATGTCTCTTCTTCGTTAGGTTGATCTTCGGCTTCTTGCTGCTCTAGGGTATGAGGCTCGACATTTTGATTTGATGTTTGCCCTTGATCTACCTCTTCAATAGACAATAGTGTGAAGATCTCATGCCCCTTTTCTTCCTTTAATCTAGGGAATGTGGACTCGTCGAACTTCACATCTCTACTCGACACAACTTTCTTCGTGGTTGGGTTGTAGAGTCTGTAGACTTGTGATCTATTCAAGTATCTGACCATGATTGTCTGCTCCAAATTTTCGTCGATCTTGCTTCTTTGTTCCTTTGGTATGTGCTTGTATGTTGCACATCTGAATACACGCATGTATGACAGATGAGGATTTCTACTTGTCCACATTTCGTATGGTGTTTTGTTTTCCAAGGTTGTCGTTGTTGATCTGTTCTGCAGGTGTACCACTGCAGCTATTGCTTCAGTCCAAAATTGACTCGGCTATCGAGCCTGTGCCATCATGCATCTGGCTTCTTCGACTAGTGTCCTGTTTCTTCTTTCTGTGACACCATTATATTCGGTTGTGTATGCAGGAGTGAATTGATGCTCTATTCCTTGTTCTTGGCAGAATCTTAAAAATTTTGTGCTCTTGTACTCACCTCCATTATCAGACGTGATGATCTGAATCTTCTTTGAGGTGTGTCTTTCAGCAAATGCCGCGAACTTCTTGAAAGAGTCAAACACTTCAAATTTTTTCTTCAAATAATGGATCATTGTCATCCAGCTATAGTCATCAATGAACATCAGAAAATACCTCGATTCTGAGAGCAAATCAACTTTCATCGGTCCACAAACATTTGAGTGCACGAGCTCAAGAACTTCTCTAGCTGTTCTTCCCTCATGTTCGAATGGATTGCGATGTTGTTTCCCTTTCTGAATGGCTTTGCAGAACTCAGTATTGGGTCTGGATATTTTCAAACCTGTGACTATGCCCTTCTTGCTCATGTCGTAGAGGCTCCTCATGTTCAGATGATATATTCTTCTATGCCAGAGTTGATCTTCGTTTTCTGATGCATTTAGTATGCTATCAAAATTATTGATTATCTTGGCTTGGTAGATATTTCCTTCTCTGCATTCAACTGTCAACAACTTGTTCGTTGTTTTTTTGATCATTCGGCATACATTGCCATCGAATAGAACTCAAATTCCAAGATCTACCATCTTGGAGACTGATAGTAGGTCTTTTTTTAATGAGGGTACGTAGAGTGCTCCTGGTAGCTCTGCTTGTCTCGACAGTGTTCGTAGTTGTAGAGTTCTGATGCCCTTGACATCGTGTCAGCTTCCATCGCCTAGAACCACTACTCTATTGTTTTCGAGTTCTCTGTAGTCGATCAAGATTCTTTTGTTGCAAGTGATGTGTAAGATTGCTCCTGAATCAATGACTACATCGCAATCTTGTTCAATGTAGCTTGTTGAGGCTTCATCGAATATCGTGAAGGCATTATCGCCTTGTCTGCATCCTTTGATGACTCTGCAACATTCGCCTTGTCAGCTTTGTTTTTTCTTTTTGGGTTGAATCTGCAATTGTATGTAGAGTGTCCCTTCTTCTTGCAGTGCATGGAAGGTATTGTCGAATTAAACCAGCACTTGTTGGCTATGTGTCCCGACCTGTGACAGTGATCACAGGAGGATGTTTGTTGGTTGTCGTTGCCTCTACTCAAAAACTTTGTATTTGCCTTGTCGAATCTGGGTCTGGGTTTGTTCTTCTTTTTTCCCTTGATAAAAAGGGCCTTCTCCTAGTCACTGCTTCCTTCTCCTTCGTCCCCCATCAGTCTCTCATCAACGACAAGGCTGATTGCTCTCTCAAATGTCATATTTGGTAGGCTCAGTATGAGCATTCTCAACGAATGATAGGACACAAATAGGGATTTCATGAAGTACATCAATTGTTGTGGAGTTAGGACCTGGTGTTTCTGTCCAGATGCAACGAGTTGAGTGAAGATCATTGATCTTATCAACATGCTGATCCAACTGGTTGCCATCCCATCACATAGATTGCAGCTGATTGTGAAGATGCATCACTGAAGTGGCAGTCCTCACTTCATACTTCTGCTTTAGACTTTTTCATGCTTCATGGCTGCTCTCACAGTCTTCAATCTGCATGAGTATTTTTTCGTTAATGGGCGAAATGATGATCGCCATTGCACGTTCATCTTTTCTGATCCACTCAACTCTCTTTGGGTCTCTCTCTGGAGGCTGCACCTCTGTGAGTTTGGTCACTGACAAGATGGCTTCACCCTTCAGAAGTGTTTTGATTTTGAGTTTCCATACTCTATAGTTTTTGCCATCACTACTGATTGCTATTCTCGTCTGGATCGTTTTAGCCATATTGTGTTGTCTTAGAGAATCACTGCTCGGATATCATGTAGTGATAGTTTGTGCTCTGATATCATGTAGTGGATTTGGCTGTGTTTCTAATTTGTTTTCAGGATCCTAAGCAAGCAACTACATATCACATATCATGACAGAATCAATTGAGAAGACGACGCGAACGATGAGATGGAGAAGAGAACTACTGTATATTTTGTTTTACATTTTTCAGTGAGTCCTTCAGTGTCTCACTCGTTGGCGGCCTGACGCTCATCTCAATTGTTGTGTTTTGCTCATTGGCAAACTTTCATGCATAGCTCTACTCTCTTCTATTCCTTTTATTCTCTCCATTCTCTACATCGTCCTCCTTTTGTGTTGATAAAAAATGCGTATTTATCTCCACTGTGTGGAGTTTACAAGATAGTTAATCAGAGAATTACAAGACAAGTTAATGCTAATCAACTAGTTAGTTATTCTTTGTTATCGCTGTCTCTTTCAGCTGAGCATGAAGTACAATACACCACACTCTTTGAGCTGCCAGTTGACAGCGCGACTTGTTCTCTTTCGTTTCATGTTTTCTTCTGGTGTGTTTCATCATCTGGTCATCGGGCCAAATGTCGAATACTTTTTTTTCGGTCTTCGGGGTGTGTTTGTCCTTCGTTTCGTTTCGCTTCGTCACCTTCACGACAAAGTTGCAGGAGTTCACAATTTCTGACATCTTCGTTTTTGCTTGTCTCAAAGTCGCAGTAGCTTATCAGGATAGCCCTGCATAACCGAGAGCCTCTTGCTTGCTCTTTTCAGCTTTTTTTTTTTCTATTAAGAGATTTCTCATAGCCGACCTTCTTTCCGATGGCTTCAAATGTAATGAATCTTGTCTATGCGCCCAACGGAATAGGTCCCAGCTATGGCCTTATCCCAAGTATGAACTTATTTTCGGGTATTCCCGACATATTGTAAATAAATAATATCGGCCAATAAAATGTGTTGCAAGGGCATGACATCCTGCGCGTATAAGCCCATGGCCCAATGAGCACGCAAGTTGAGTTGTAAATAAAATAATAGATTTGGGCCCCTTTGTAATTAAAATAAAACTTGAGGCCCAAAGTCAATTTTAAACTTAGAGTTTACTTTTTTAGAGTTGGGTCCAATTTTGGACTCACATGAATCTTGTGATTTTTATTGTACTTTTTGTGGACCCTTGGATCAAGTTGGGTCCAAGATGAATGGTTAGGATCTATGTGAATATTAGCCAATAGGATTTTGGGGCAAGGGCCTTCCCCAATTTATAAAAAGGCACCATTTGTACTTAATGAGAAGGAGAAAACTCTACCAATTTTTGGAGAGAAGCATCTTCATTTGCTATTCACTACTTGCTAATGTTCTTGTTTGTGTTTTTCCATTGCTTTCTATTTTCATGCTTATTGGTTGCCATAGTTAATGTTATTCCATTAGCAAGCATAAGGAGCATTTGAGCTAACCTCCACTCTCACTCTCACTCTCTATCTCTCTCTTTCTCTCTTCTCTTCTTAATCTCTTCTATTCTTCTCTTCTTTTTCACCAAAAACCATGATGAAGGTAGTTTAGAGGAGTAGGGTTAGGGGTGTGTAGTGTTAATGGTGGTAATGTTAGGGAAAAAGTAGTGAACTAACTAAAAGTAGCATCTATTCATAGTTAGGTGCCTATCCAGTGTTCCTTGTTGACAGGCGGGAGGGCTACTACGATGCTAGATCTTCGACTCTACAGTGGCGCCGATGCCGGGGATAGGTTTCCACTAACTAGTATAGCTGCATTTTAGCTATTTCTTGCTTTTTGGAGTAGTTTTAGTTATATTTTTGGGTTTTTAGAGTTAGTTTTCTGTATTTTTCTATGTTTGGACTGTTCACAGCTAGCGGAGGAGGTGTGAGAGGGTAGAGGAGGCCCTGAACAGTCTCTAAGGGCTCGACTGTTGGGGGTATTTCCAACAAAGTGTAAATATATAAAATCATCCAATAAAATGTGTTGCGAGGGCATGGCATCCTGCATGTATAAGCCCATGGCCCAATGAGCACGCAAGTGAAGTTGTAAATAAAATAATAGACTTGGGCCCTTTGTAATTAAAATAAAACTTGAGGCCTAAAGTCAATTCTAAACTTAGAGTTTACTTTTTAGAGTTAGGTCCAATTTTGGACTCACATCAATCTTGTGATTTCCAATGTACTTTTTAGGGACCCTTGGATCAAGTTGGGTTCAAGATAAATGGATAGGATCAATGTGAATATTATCCAATAGGATTGAGGGGCAAGGGCCTTCCCCATTTTATAAAACGCACCATTTGTACACTATTTTCATGCTTAATAGAGAGGAGGAGACTCTACCATTTTGAGAGCTCAAGCATCATCATTTGCTAATCAATCTTGCTTATGCTATTGTTGTGATTGCTTGTTATTGCAAGAGTTAGTTCCAAGCAAATTGTAAAATTCAAAGAAAAATCATAAAAAATTCAAAAAACCCTTGAAAAAATCCAAAAAAAATTCGAATCTTCATAAGAACTCTCGCAGAGCCCTCTGAAGTTCCATCTCAGTGAGACCAAGACAGAGAAGCTTGCGAGAGTTATTTTGATGTCTAAGTGCCTTTGCGAGAGTTTCCAGTGAAAAAAAGATGGGAAAGTACCAGTGATCGTAGACAGCAAAATTTTCAATTCCAGTGGTCAAGAACTCTCGTAGAAGATTATGAAGTTCCATCTAAATGAGACCAGGACACAGAAGAGCTTGCAAGAGTTAGTTTGATTCCAGTGAGCAGAAAATTGGGTTTAAGCGCTAAAAAATCACTAAAAAGTGAAGATCCAGCAAATCCTTTCAGTAAGAACTCTCGCAGACCCTCTCAATCGATTCAAAATGTTAATATACATCAATGATGAAGCTTGCAAGAGTTAGTTTTGAGATTCGGTGAAGATTAAGCCAAAAAAGTGGTTTTGAATCCTCGTAGACAGTGAAATTTTCACTTCTTGCAAGAGTTAACTCTCGTAGAGAATTCTATACTGAGATTTGACCCAGAACTACTGTGAGCCTTGCGAGAGTTACTTCCCAAAGATCAGAGAGATATCAGATTTTTTATCTGCAAAAACAGCTAAAGAACCCTCGCACAACCAACCCTCACACAAGAAAACCCTCGGAGACCAGGTTAGTGGAAAGATCTGCATCAGATCCAGCTACTGTCAAAATCTCAGGTCAATCAATGCAAGGAGTAAAAAGTTCTCAAGAGAAAACCACCATAAAAGGCCTAAAATTCACTTCCGGTCGATCAAATTGATCAGATCCTTGAGATCCAGACAACATCCTACTGTATAAGCAAGATCCAATCACTTTCAAACCCACCATCAGATGAATCTGAGATAGGGATGATCAATAGCACAAAGGATAGCAAATCAAGCACCACACCTTCCCAGATTAGCAGCCGTGCAACAAGAGACAGAACCGGAACTAGCACCAACGGATCCAATGGGCCAACCCGTACCTGTCGCTCCCTTGCAAGCAGTCCGGAGAGCACCATGGATGGAAATACCAAAATACTACAGATCATCAGATCCCATCCGATTCCTCCAGATCTACGAGCAAGCTTGTGAAATCTATGGCCAACGAACACCTGCGGAGAAGCTGATGTTGTTCTCCATGTCCTTATTGGCAGTGGCTCAGGATTGGTTTTTCAACTTGTTAGAGGAAGAAAAATCTACCTGGGAAGTGATTAAAGCGGCTCTCATTACGCGCTTTAAACCAAGAAAGTTTCTAGAAGACCCATTCCTCCTACTGAGCAAAGTCAAAATGGAAAAACAAGAAAGGGTCATGGACTATATTGAGCGGGTCAAACACTTACGATCCGAGTGCAGTACAACGCTAACTCCCGATCATGCGGTGATCATGTGGTTCCTAGCCGGAGTACCACGAGGCATTAAAAGAGAACTGGAACAACGGGAGCAGTACGCTACTCTGCAAGAAGCTATGGAAGATGCCATCAGAGAAGAGGATGAGGGATCTGACGACGAATATCCATCCACTCACACCCCTACTCCCTCGTTAACATCATCATCATCAACCGCATCTGCTCTATCCACAGAACTGCTATTGGAGCAAATGACGAAATTACACAAACAGTAGATGGAGCAACTTACGACGCAGTTTGACCAGAAACTGAAGGCCTTACAGGGAGCTATAGCAGTAACGCCACATCAACCGAAACCAAACCAGCTGCAGTATCCAAGACGAAAAAATGTACGATGTTCAATGTGCACGCAAAACCATACAGCGAACGAGTGTCCAGTCCTAAAGCAAAATCTGAGACTGACACATAGATTCTGCCATCTGTGCAATGCAACATCGCACGATACGACATTTTGCCTGTTCAACCCCCGGATTGTTCAATATAAGAGAAGTCCTTATCAAACTTCTTATCCTTACCATCAAGGGGCACCCAACGCGGCACCAAGGTACGGTGCACCAAATCAACCACAACGTATGGCTTGACCTGCTCCACCAGGGCCAGCCAATCAACAAGTGGCCCATGTAAACCTGACTGCAGTGGAACCAAATATGCAAATGCCACTTCAACCTAAGTAGCAACAATGGTACGGACCGGATGAACCACTTATGGATCCTGCCATAAATGAATATGTTGTGGCCTATGCAGCTCAAACTCAGCGTCAAGGCGGAAGAAATTACGGTTGCTACGGATGCGACGAAGGACACAGAATTGTGGAATGTCCCTACAAGGGACAATATACATCCTTCTGTCGAGAATATGGTTATGGGCACTGTTACAAGAATTGTCCATTTAAACCTGAAACCAGTGCACCTCTTAACTTCATTGCAATACAGCAACCAACAGTTCCAGCAGGGATGCCATCGGAAGGACGATAATTCCACGCTCCTGTGTTAGCTGTTACGCGAGCCAGAAGAGGAAGGAAGTAGCTCCCTCACCACCACCATCGGTCACTAACGACCAACCCTCGACTTCCGCGCCATATCAGAATGTGAGGGAAGAAAGAAGATAGTACCAAAAAATAAGACAGTGGGTACAGAAGGCACAAGTGGAGGAAAAAGAGCAAGAAAGAGTTAATCTCATGGAACCTCTAGTTGGCGTCGAACGGAA
Organism: Diphasiastrum complanatum; assembly: GCA_029204225.1. Taxonomy (NCBI): domain Eukaryota; kingdom Viridiplantae; phylum Streptophyta; class Lycopodiopsida; order Lycopodiales; family Lycopodiaceae; genus Diphasiastrum; species Diphasiastrum complanatum. The sequence goes on from CM055095.1 coordinate 36,798,954, forward strand.
ACTGCAAGCGGGCTCACCACTACGCACTGATCAAAATGATCGGTTGCACCAATATGAACCACCTTTTCACATGGTGGAGCCCGAAGAACCACGCACTGAAAGGCTCACCCTTTTATTATATACCTGAATCTCCATCTGCATACTGTTGCTTATTGGGAAGACCATGGTTGAGGACTGCGCAAGTAGTACACAATTGGAGTATGAGAAAACTCACCTTCGAGAACAGAGAACAGGATGTAAAGGTTGATCCAACCACATGGGCCGTGAAACCTATTGCACCCAAAGCTGATGACAGATCATCCACAACAAATTACACGATTGATCGCCCAAGGCAGCCAAGGGAGGTCACTATGATTCAGAGATGGATGTCGTGATATAGACAGATGCATTAGCAACTGTTGACTGCCAAGCATGTCAATATGAATCAGATCCAGAACCTAGTACTTCTTCACCCAAATGTTACACCAATCACATTTGGAGTGAATATGATAAACGTAGCATGGCTGTCAGCGGATCCTATTGAGAACCCAGTGGACAATGATCTAGTCCCTTGACAACATGCTCTAACTTATAATAAGGAGATTGAACTGACTGATGAATAGGTCCTACATCACATGGACCCAGATCGTTACGGAATCAAGAAAGTACCAGCTCAACCACCACAAAAGTCTGCTATGGCGAAGGTCTCAAGGATCGATCCACCCAAGGCACCTACGGATAAGAAGAATCAGTTGAAGCAATGCTACAACCAGGTGATCCGATGGAGTGATCTACCCGAAGAGGCGATAGCTACAGTGGATGTTGATATTCGCAACCATGAGGCGAATGTCACGGTAGTCCCGATGAAAGACAACAAGGATGAATCCACCAAAATGACAAAAAAGAGTAAAAAAAAGGTGTTGGATTCCTTGAAGTCAATCAAGATAGACTCAGATACAACGTCATCTTCTACACAAGTGATAGAAAATAAAAAAATGACCAGTCGGGCTAAGATGAATATGTTGAAAGAGGAATCTCGACGAACGCCAATTCACGAGATGCCTGAGACTTTCAAGAATTACACCTTGGACAACGTAGTAATCATGATGTCGCAAGCCCAGCAAGAACCTGATCAAAGTCAGGCACCAGCGGAACAAGTCTTTGCGCAAACACAATCAATGAATCTTGCCGAGCCAGGTGAAGAAGAAAAGATAGTGCATGTGGGAGAGCAGTTAACACCCACACAGTTCAAGAGACTACGATCGTTGTTGGTGGAATATAAAGACTTTTTTTCCTGGAGTTATAGTGACCTGAAGGGCATTCCACCAACAGTAGTCCAACACACCATACCCTTGGTGGACGGAGCAGTCCCCAAGGTAAGCCGTTATTACCACTGCAACCCAAATTATACTGAGCTGATCAAGCAGGAGTTGCAAAAGCTGATGGATGCAGATTTCATCTATGAAATCGAGCACACGGAATGGGTATAACCGATAGTTATAGTACCCAAGAAGAATGCCAAAATGCGGACATGTGTGAATCTGAAGGCGCTTAATGCAGTCACCAAAAAAGATCATTTTCCTTTACCATTTACGGAAAGTGTCCTCGATAGAGTAGCCGGCATCGAGGCCTACAATTTTCTAGACGGCTTCAGTGGCTACAACCAGGTGAAGATACCCCCCCAGGACCGGCACAAAACAGCATTTGCCACGGAATGAGGAACCTATGCCTATAAAGTGATGTCATTCGGACTTTGCAATGCCCCAAGCACCTTCCAACGAGTCATGCAGGCGACATTCAAAGATTATTTGCAAAAATTTTTGGAAATTTTCTTGGACGATCTGTGTGTACATGGACCAGACTCAGAACACTTATCCAACCTGGAGAAGGTGTTACAAAAATGCTGCAACTACCAGATCTCCCTGAATCCAGAAAAATATCAATTTTGGGTAACACATGGCTTTATTCTCGGCCATATAGTATCAAGACATGGGATCGCCACAGATCTATCAGAGATCAGGATCATTATTGATCTACCACCATCAGGGACGATCCACGAAGTCTATATCTTCATGGGTCATGCTAGCTATTATAGGATCTTCATTCTTGATTTTGTGGAGTTAGCCCGACCAATTTACAAACTCACAACGGATCCACATTGGAACGAGGAAGCCCTAAAGGCTTTCCAGAAGCTTAAGGATGCATTGGTTTCAACACCAATCTTACGCCCACCCAATTGGTCCATTGAGTTTCACATGCATACGGACGCATCGAAGTATGCGGTTGGAGCAGTCTTAACCCAGCCAGATGAACACAAAAAGGATTTTCCAATCTGATTTGCAAGCCGACAGCTCAGTGATACCGAAATGAACTATTCAATCACAGAACGAGAAGTACTGACAATGATTTATGCGATTAAGAAATTTTGACATTACTTGATGGCCACACATTTTTCTTTTTATACGGACCATCAACCCTTGCTCTATCTCGTTAATAAAACTTGCAACACCGGGAGAATCACCAGATGGCTACTTCTGTTGTTGGAATTTGATTTTCGGATAGTAGTTTGCAAGGCAAAACAACATTACATGGCAGATCATGTATCACGAATCAAGGGGAAGGAGATTGCAACCCAACCCGACGATGAGCTGGCAGATGCTGTCTTATTTTACGTGGACACATTACCAGAATGGGCTGTCGACATTGCTGAACATCTAATGCGGGGCCAACCAAACAAGTCACTACCAAAGGCAGAACAACAAAAATTGATCTTGAAGGCTAGACCTTATCAGTTGATTGTCAGCCAGTTATACCGAAGAGGACTAGACGGAATTCTTCGACGGTGTATTCTTTCTCATAAGGCCACCCAAATCATTTTGCTTTCACATGAAGGCATGGGTGGGGGCCATTTTGCATCTGACATTAAAGTTTGCAAGATCATGCAATCAGGATGTTGGTGGCCAACGATTCATAAGGATACGGAGGAATACTTAAAAAAGTGCGATGCGTGCCAAAGGGCGAGAAGGCCAACGAGATTGAATTATGACCTACTGCACCCGGTCTTAGCCCAAGCACCTTTCGAAAAGTGGGGATTGGAATACATCGGTCCAATTCACCCTGCGGCAAGGAGTTCTCAGGCTCGATATGGAATCGTAGCCAAAGTCTACCTCACCAAATGGGTCGAAGCCAAGGCAGTAAGAGTAGCTGATGCTAGGACCACTGTCAAGTTCCTTTATGAAAATATCATTGTACGCTTCGGATGTCCGATAGAGCTATAAGATCATGTGTAGCGTGCTCACGAAAACAGTTGAAGCTAGCAGATCAGATTGGGAACATAAGTTGCATGCTGCACTGTGGGCATTCAGGACAACATATAAAGAAAGCACTGATCAAACACCCTTCCAATTGGTATATGGTCAGGATGCTGTGATTCCAATAGAGTTTTTAGCTCCTTCATTAAGGATTGCATAAACTCTGTGAAACACGCTTACTAGTTGTGCATGCACTGGCAGCTGAAAAGGAAAGACGCAAAGCATGGCATGATCGTCGGTTACAAAAGAAGGATCTTCGTTCCGGAAATCTGGTCTTGATATATAAAACCAAGGTGATCAAAGGGAAATTGAAATTCACAGGTGAAGGTTTCTATCGGATCAAGGAAACTCTTAATTATGGAGCCGTGAATTTAGAAAATTTAGATGGGACACCATTTGATACACCCATCAACGGTAGGTGGTTGCACAAGTACTGGCCACCACAGTGAGATAGATCTAGATTGGTGGGGCACGTTAAGAAAAGTTAATCTAGTAAGCCATCACCGCTAGATCTAAGAAAATCAAGCCAAATCAAGCTAAATCCATCAAGATTCAGCCAGATCTTGCAAGATCGGAGAAATCCATCAGAATCTAAGAAGGATCTAAATCCAGATAGGATCAAGAAGGAAGCTGATCATCAAATTGACTGAGGGATTTGTTATCAAGTATCCATCAAAACTTCCAGAGAACTACCGACAGTGAGATCAAGCCTGGATGAGGCTGATTACCAGTTTACAAAAGTTAAAAATAAAAAAATCTTGAGATCTTGTCAAAAAACACTCTAAAAGAGCAACTTTTCATGATTTTTTGAGATCCCCTGGGAGATAGCTCTTGAAACTTGGACAGTCACCAGATCTGACCCAAATGCATCCATGAAAATCTCTGCAAGAGTTCCTGATGGAGGAATCACCATTTTCTAGTGTATGCAGGGGTTCCCAGAAGCAAAATTTTCAGAACCCTCGCAAAGCATCAAGATCAACTTAATGATCAATCTAAGCTACTCTCCAAAGTTCTGTATGTACCTAAGTTATCCACGAATCTGCTCTCTGTAAGTAGAATCACAGATCTAGAACACAGAGTAGAATTTGAATGTAATCAATATAAAGTGGTTGATAGGACAGACAAGATCCTAGCACTCGGAAAGAGGCATGGATACTTGTATAAATTAAGTCATTGTTTTTCTGCCTCTAGTCAAGCTCTCGGTACTTCAATTCAATCAAATAAAGGTTTACTTTGGCATTATAGACTTGTTCATTTAAATTATGCTGCTATACAACAAATGTCTAGACAATCTATTGTTCTTGATCTCGACTATCCTCACAAAACAGTCGAGCTACCTGTCTGTCAAGACTGTCTAATTGGTAAACAGACCAAGAAGCCATTTAAATCAAGCCATCAGCATGTTGCTAGAGGATTGCTAGATGTTGTACATTCAGATATCTGTGGCCCGATGAAAAATCCTTTGTTGAAGGATGCCAAGTATTTTATAACCTTTATTGACGAATTTTCAAGAAGAACAATGGTGTATTTCATAAAGAAGAAATCAAAAGCCTTCAACTGCTTCAGAATTTTCAAGGAGCATGCTGAAAAGAAGACTGGAAGGACGATTAAGGCCCTAAGGTCAGACAATGGTGGAGTATATATCTCTGTCAAATTCAAGGAGTACTACCAAAGCCAAGGCATTGAGCAGCAGTTCATCACTCCTTACAGTCCTCAGTCTACTGGCTTAGTTGAGAGGAAGAACCAAAGTCTGGCCGAATCTGCTAAGTTATGCTAGCGCATGCATTGTTGTCCAAGAAGTTCTGGGTTGAAGCTGTTTCCACTACAGCTTACATCCAGAATAGATGTTCAACCAAAGCTCTCTCAAACAAGACACCCCACGAGGTGTGGACAGGCTTTAAGCCTTGTTTGAAGAACCTAAAAGTGTTTGGGTGCATTGCCTATGCGCAGATCCCAAAAGACACAAGGAAGAAATTGGACTTCCAAGGTCTCAAGACCATCCTAATTGGATATACCTTGTCTGATAATACCTACAAGCTGTACGATCCTGATACCCAGCAAATTTTGTATAGCCTGGATATAGTCTTTATCGAGGATCAGTTCGTCGACCTCAAAGACAAGGAAATTACTCAAGAAGAATCTTCATCGCCTACCATTGACACGACAGTTTGAGCCTCTGGCTCAAGCATGTCTATCGTCGACCCACTTCAAGACAACAAATCAAACGAAGATGTTGCTACCCAGCAACAAGTTCTAGGAGTGGTTCATCAGTCGAATCTTCTTAGAAGATCAAGCCGAGTGCGTACACAGCCCACAAGGTATACTCCTGAGTCTGCTTGTCTTTTAATGCAGGAGCCAACGACAGTCGAAGAGGCACTTAGCCGACCAGACTCTGATCTCTGGAGAGAAGCTATGGACAGAGAGTATTCCTCTCTGATAAAAAAACAGACATGGTCATTAGCCAAAGCTCCTATTGGCTACAATATTATTGATTGCAAATGGATATTTAAGATCAAATACAATGCCACGGAGCAATTGATAGAAGGAAGGCAAGACTAGTAGCACAAGGATTCAACCAAATCCCGAATGTTGACTACAGTGAGACTTTCAGTCTAGTCGTCAAACATTCATCGATCTGAATGCTCCTATCTTATGCTGCAGCTGCCGACCTCGAAGTACATCAGTTCGATGTACAAACAACTTATCTGAATGGATTTATACAAGAAGATATCTACATGATCCAGCCCGATGGATACGTTCTAGAAGGCATAAAGAATCATGTCTGTAAACTTCATAAAGCACTGTACGGCTTGAAATAGTCTGCCAGAGCTTGGTTTCAGAGGATCAACACATTCCTCATTGAACAAGGATCTAAACAAGCACTGCTGATTGCAACGTTTATTCAAAGTCAGTACAACAATCCTTCATTATCATCACCTTGTATGTTGATGATACATTGCTCTTCAGTAACAATACCAATATGGTCAAGGATTCAAAATAGATGTTGTTCTCAGAATTCGACATGACTGATCTCGACAAAGCTCACTTCTGTCTTGGAATTCAAATCCACAGAGACAGAGCAAATCGACTAATTTACATCACTCAACAAAGGTATCTTCATAATGTTCTTAACAGATACAATTTGATAAATTGTAAATTAGCTCACTCACCAATGGATCCAGGCCTGCATTTGTCAAAGGACCAATGTCCCTAGACCAAGCAGGAAGAGGAGTAGATGAGAGAATACCCATATCGATCGATACTCATATCTCTCATGTACGCAATGGTTTGTACAAGACCAGTTGCTGTCAGCTCACTCAACCAATACATGGCTAATCCTAGAATTACCCACTGGAAGGCTCTTATTCAAGTCATGAGATACATTCGAGCTACAAGGGGCCAGTGCATCTTCTATGGAGATGTCAGCTACGATAATATTCATCAACTCAGTGGATATTTTGATGCAAGCTGGGGAGGAGATGTAGACCATCATAAATCCACATCTGGATTTACATTCTTCTTCAATGGCGGTCCTATTTCATGGCACAGTCGTAAGCAAACCTCTATTGCACTTTCTTCTACTGAAGCAGAATGCATTGCTGCTTCTCAATCTATTAAGGAAGAGTTTTGGTTGAGAAATTTGCTATCAAACATCAATCTATATCAGCACATCCCTACAATCTTGTTTTGTGATAATCAAAGTGCTATTGCTCTATCAGCCAACCCTAGAATTCTTTCTAGGAGTAAGCACATTGAGATAAGATATCACTACATCAGGGGCAAGGTTCTCGACCGAGAGGTGAGCTTAACGTACTACAAAACACAGGACATGGTTGTAGATATTTTCACGAAAGCACTCAGTGTTAATGCACACAAAAAATTTTGTGCAATGCTCAGTCTGAAGATCAAGGCATTCACAGATCCAGATTAAGAGGGGGTGTTGGATTTACTCCTTCCACTCTCCTGAATCCCAATTTTAGTCTGCCTCCATTCATGCTGTATATTTTCTAACATTGTCACGCAGTCTGCATTTTTACACGCAAATTTGCACAGACGAATAAAAGGTGAATGAATCGTGACACTGTGTTCTTACACAGGTCATGGTGACAGGCGAAAGGAGGACACTACCTCACAGAATGACAAAGTGCCCTAAAAGCTAAGGCACCCTGTAGATCTTATCCTAAGGCCATTCGTAAGAGTGACGCACTCTTGCATCATCACGAACGTTACCTGATGTCACACCCTTTTCCATGCTCATCCTTTGCAGCTGCGCTAACAGATTGAACAACGACTGCAGCCACCCATGATCTCCTACAGACAACACATCCACTCTATACTTTCATATCTGCACACCTGTAATATCTTGTATATAGTAGATACCATCTGTGTATTGAAGACATGACGATGAAGCAGTGTATGCCAAGAACAACAAGATAAGTCTAGAACAAACAAAGTAGGTTATATTCCTCATTATAGACAGAAATAAGCTTTGTAGGGCATGTGGTTTCGTCCGCTACTGTCTTGTGCTCTATCGCATTATTGATCTGTATACTTGCTATACTTAATCTGACACAGTTCATTTATTCTGCGTTTAAGAACTGTCAATATTGCTATGCTTATTCTTCTTTCTATCTAATTGTTCCAGTTGCTCTTTTTGATAATAAACAATTAATTTTTTATTCTTATCTTTCGCGAATAATTCGCGACTAATTATCAGTCAAGCACTGTCTAGCTCTTCGTGAATCATTCACGACAAATAGTTTGTCTTGCAATTTGTGACAAATTATTCTTCTAGCGCTTCGTCCATTCAAAGGTTTGGCTACGTAATCTAGAATGACTGTGATTTCAATCACTATCTATTCTATTCATTCTGATAGGCATAGTCATGCTTAAAGAGAGAGTCATTTAACTCATTCCGCTGTGCACGAACATTTTTTGTTTGAGTTTGCTACTCGTTCATTTCTTGCTTGAGTTCGTTTCTCGTTCACGTCTTGTTTGTCATTTATGTGTTCTCTCTCTCTCTCTCTCTCTCTCTCTCTCTCTCTCTCTCTCTCTCTCTCTCTCTCTCTCTCTCTCTCTCTCTCTCTCTCTCTCTCTCTCTCTCTCTCTCTCTCTCTCTCTCTCTCTCTCTCTCTCTCTCTCTCTCTCTCTCTCTCCCAACATCCCCGAGGCCACACAGATTTGGCCTCTACCCCCTGACGCTTTGATCCAACCATGGCTGCAGATAGCCAGCCCACTTCTAGAGGCAATGGGTTTTTACCCGGCGCATTTTCATTCTGAGATTAAGATGGGCCTAGCCCTTCACGCCTACGCCACCTGGGATGAGGAAAAGACTCGTTTCCACTTCCTGTACCAAGGTACCATGTACAAGGTCAGGATTAACGCCGACTCGATAGTTACCATTGGCATTATGTCCGGTGATCGTCAGCCCTTCTCCCACCGCAACGCCAAAACTTTGATCAAGTCTTTTGTCACCCAAATTGCACCGGAAATCCCAATTCAGACTAACAATGGTTACTTGACAGATGCTCTCATGGAACCTGTCATTCAGGTGGCTGTGCATCTGTTGAATAACTTTTTGGTTATTTCAACATTTTGCAAGGACAAAATCCAGTCTAAGCTGCTGAGTCAGATAGTGAAATCCTTTCTGGAGCTCCCTAGCCCCTCCGTTGTGCCATACGACTGGTGTAGCTTTCTTATTCACGAACTAACCATCTCCATCACACCCAACAACCGTGAGCATATCGCAGTAGGCCCCCTATTGTGTAACTTTGCCTGCGCACTTCTTGAGGCAAAAGTGCACGGTTTCCAACACTCATCCCTTTTGTCTACCCTCGTGCCACATACTAATTTTTATCCGCCATCTCAGGCATCCTCATTTGCTAATCAGTCTTGCTTATGCTATTAGTGTGATTGCTTGTTATTTTCATTTCCCATGCTTTTTGGTTATGCTAGTTAAGGTTATTCCATAAGCAATGACATTGAGCATTTGAGCTAACCTCCATCTCATCTCTCTCTCTTTCTCTCTTCTCTTCTCTCTTCCTCTCCTTTTCTATCCCTCTCCTTCACCCAAATCATGATGAATGCTAGAGTAGAAGAGTAGAGTTAAGGGAGAGTAGTGTTAGTGGTGAATAGAGTTAGGGAGGAAGTACTACGCAGATCTACGACCCTACATTGACATCCAAAACAAAACCTAAAAAAACCCAAAAAATACACCAATCTGCATTTTGGAGGGAAAAAGAGCCTTAAATCTCATCAGATCTTAATAAACCAATGAGAGTTGACCCTTGTATGACTGGCTCCAAAGTACTATCCCAGACCTGCATAGAAGCCTGCGAGAGTTAGTTCCAAGTAGATTGCAAATGATACCGTAAGCCTAGAGAGGAATTTTTACGAAGACAGAGTGAGAGTGCATGTCGAAAAAATCTTGACGAGATCACTGCCCAGTTACTTGAACTCCTAATTAGCTTCGATATGGAGGGTCCTACTGCACGTTTCACTTCTATCTCAAAAATTAAGCACAATTATTTTAAAGAGACTACTTTAGATGATGCAGATAGCTATGTCTCACAATTTGAGTCAATTCCTAATGCAAATAAGAAGGAACTGACGTAGATAAACTGTGAATTTTTCTTGGTCTGCTAAGAAAACAGGCACGCATATGGTACATTCAAGTTGAACCAGGCAGTGTAGGAAACTGGTTACTACTGAAAGATATGTTTCTAAACCAGTTCAGAGAAATCGGTTATAAATCTAGAATTCTCGGATGTCTGGACAATGTTCAGAAGAAGACTAAAGAATCCCTTCGAAAATATACACAAAAGGTTAAGAATCTTATAGGAAAACTAACCAGTGTATATCCCATTGATATGCAGATCGAATGGGTTTTGGCTGGTTTACTACCAAAGATTGGCCATACAAGCCATCATCTGCATCTGACCAGATCATACTCTGAACTATTGTTCTTATCATTATTCTGAATAAAATACACTTTGACAACTTGCTATAATCATCAATGAAGGTTATATAGTATTTTGAACCTCCTACTGAGATCACATTGAATGGTCCATAGATGTCAGAAAGCACTAGCTCCAAAATCTTGGTTGTTCTGTAGGATTCTTTAACGAATGAAGTGCACGACATCTTGCCTTTCAAACATGCATCACAGGTGGTCAAATTGATTGCATTCAAGATGCTGAAAACTATTATCGCTCCATGATAACTTGCTTGGTAAAGTGCCATTGAGCTCATGTGACAAAGTCTTCTGTGCCACAGAGTGTTTGGCGAGTCGTCATGGGTCTGATGCATCTGATCTTCAGGTAGGCGCACCTTCAAATGATATATGTTGCTTTTCCTTCTGCCTTGAGCTATGAGAGTGCTGGTGCTAGCGTCAATCACGTCGCATGCTTCGTTAGAAAATGCCACACGCATTCCTACACCTGCTATTCTTGCTACAGAGAGCAAGTCTTGCTGTAGAGTTGGCACGAATAGAACGTCTTTGAGTTGTCTGTCTCTGCCGAGCCACAGTGAACCAATGCCATTCACTTGATGTCTATATCCATCTCCAAGAACTATGAATCTTGAGGGATTCGCACTTCTGAAATCAGACATCATTCGTCTTGATGTCATAAAGTGTGAGGTGGCTCCTGAATCTAGGATCACCTCATGTGTGTCAGACGTTGATGCTGCACACACATCTTCATAGATGTAGGCAATCAAACAATTTCTGTTTGTTCTTTCTTCACCCATCTTCGAGCTCTCGGGCTCCTCGACATAGGAAGAACTATTGTTGTTCTCCTACCTGTTCTGTGCTAATCTGTTTCTTGGGTTTTGGTGGCAATCCATGTCTGCATGACCCTTATTATGGCAATAAATTCACTCAATCTTGGGATTGAGCCACAAGTATCTATAGTATGCCGTCTCTTCTGCATCTCACATAGGTCTTCTTGTCTGTATCTTGTCGTTTTGACCTCCCTTTGGTCTTCTAGTTTCTCTTGATGGTTCCCTCTACTTGCTGGTCACGATCCTGCCTCTGATTCGACTCCCTCTTAGGCTTGAATTATTTTTTGGATTCTTCTTTATTGTCGTAGAGGGCCTGGTCAGAACCATCCTTGTGATCAAGGTGTTCTCTGGCCTTGACTTCCTCTCGAATCTCGACAATCACCTTTTCAAGGTTCATGGTAGGATCTTTCGCGAGCAGGGTTCGTGTCATCTGGAAAGATCTGGATAAGGCTCTCAACAGGTACGTGAGCTGCTTCTTAGCTGATATTGCATTCTCTGCTCCAGAGTTGTGTAGAGATAGAAATAGATCCTTCATCTTTCTCACAAAGGAGGTGAGATCTTTTCCATTCCATTGTAGATTTGCCAGTTGATCTTCTAGCATCATGATCTGATCTCTTGATTTCGTCTGAAATCTTGTGAGAAGTGCATCCCACATCTTCTTAGCTTTGGAGAGTGTAGCCAGGTCAAGTGTAAGACTATCTTCGATGGAAGATGATAGCAAGGCTACTACCTCGTTGTTTTTCTCCCTCCATTCACGTAGCTCCTTGCCTGTTGTCATGGGCATTTCTTCTGTGCCATCCACCCAGGGGAAGAATCCTTTGCCCTTGAGTATTAAAGATGTCTTGACTTTCCAGGCTAGAAAGTTGGATCTTGAAGAATCAAGTATAGTGCAGATCTTGCTCTGCATGATGCTGATTAAAGCCATTGCTTCTTGAAGTTTGTTTCTTTGATGATGGTTGTTTGTCTGAATGCTTGGCCTCCTGGATCTGCTAGCTTCTTGGCTATGTCAAAATATGACAGGATAACCCGCTCTGTTATCACTAATGAGGAGAGGATCATGATATGCTCTGATACCATTGATGAGAAGAGGATCGTGATATGCTCTGATACCACTGATGAGAAGAGGATCGTGATATGCTCTGATACCACTGATGACAAAAAGAGTGATTGACTGATGAGAAATTCGTCTGATTCGCAAAACTTTTGTGAAGGCGAATCAATCATGACTCTCTTCAGCTCGGATGGAGTTTAGATGCGACCACTGGACACAGCCAGCTGAATCGCTCCTACAATCCTCCAGAGTGAAGTCAGTCACTGCTAATCTACGTTCATAAATTTAATACAGGATTCGACCTAGTTTCAACCAAATTGTGAAATATGAAATATCAGCATAAGCATTCAACATCCAAGATCAGACACAACAAGAAAATAATCTATATTAATTTTCTCTGAATTTTTTCAAGCACTGCATGCGATTCTACGTAGTGCGTTGGCGTGAAAGAAACATGGTTCTCTCACGAGTAGTAGTCTCGCTTTACTAGCAGACAGTTGGATCTTCTGATCCTAGACAAAATTGTCTTCGCACGTAGACGGACATGTATTTTGTATATCGTCTTGATTGCTTACTAGCATCAGACTTCTTCACTCTGTTACACTCTGTGTATTCTATTTTTGATCTATATGTCAAGTATGATCCAATAAGTATGGTCTCTCTGTGTAAATCTAAGATTAGAGTGATTAAGCATCTACAACTAACCAGAGAATTACAAGAGTGACAGATTAGCCACAACCTAGGGAGTATCTGCTGACTTCATGCCATCAGGTCAGATTACTGTACTTCTGGATACTTGCATGATCTTTGGTGGTACTCCTTGGGGCGTGAGCGCTGAATAACTTTTGTTTACCCCGTCTGCCTTCTTTCGTACTGGACTGCGAAGGAATCTCGTTCGTGGATATTTTGTTCGTGAACTGTTTGTCTTCATCCCCGTTAACTTTCACGTTCGCGAAACTCTTTGTGTTTCGTGTCTCCAAATGTTCGAGTTCGCGAACATCTTTGTCAGGCGAAGGGCTGAAAGCTAGCAAGGCTTTGTAATTACAAACCAGCTAGCAAGAGCTTCTTTCCATTGCTCCCACCACCGTTGCCAAAGCGAGATAGAGGGTGGAGAGAAGAAGGAAAATGATGAACTAATACAAAATGATTGTACAAAGGGTCTGTCTCTCTTCTCACCCTCAAGCTCTTGAGCTGCTTGCTTGCTCCCCATTGCTCCAACACATCTATACCTTCTCTCTAGGTTTCATGGCTGGCACCTTAACAACTCATCACACCCACAACACAACAAGATCCAAGCTCAATAAATGAAGATCTCGCTTTGGGGGCTTGTGTGCTATCGCACATTCCGGAAGAATACATCCCAGTCCTTACTAGAACGAACGTCCTATAAAATGTGCAACTGACCCTCCTGGTTGCAAGCAAGATCTACAAGAAAATCAACATTCTATACATAGAAAACCAAGATATCAAGAGAAATACACATGAGATGGACAACCACAAGAGATGAATTCTTTACAAAGAAAGAAAATTTGATGATTATTTTTCACGTGGGTACAACTATTTATAACTTCCAAAATGTCATTTTGAATACTTGCCCTAAATGGCATTTTTTTGGTAAATGACCTAGAAATTTTTGTCTAGATGCAATGTATAACACTACAACACCCGCCACAATTTTTGACATGATTTGCAATGGATAATCGCATGTTTGATTATTTTTTTTCGTTCATCGCGAGCATCGCAAAACACATCAAAACCAGGCTGTCGAAATTCGACGTCCGTCTTATCCGTCGCACTACGACACCCACTCAATGTCGGGATGTCGGACAAAAGTCCTGGTAGACGTCAGCAATTAATTGGACATCACATTGCGACGTCCAACGTGGACGTCGCACTACTGCGACGTCCAATTCCACCATGGACGCGCTGACATGGACGTCACAGTCCAACGTCTGTTTTATAGAACAATATCTGATGACATCTACGATGGGTGTTTGACAGATGAGGGTGTGTCGGATTGGGACGTCTAAAAAAATGTCGAATTCTGACATCTGTTGGCGCGTTTTTTACAAAACAGTCTCTGATGACGTCTGACGGCTGTCCCGACGGATATCCGACGTATGCCCGACAGATTTTTATGTCGGAATCCGTCATCCTTGATTAGGTTAAAAGAAAATAAAAATGCTAAAAACCAGCGCGTGCATTGTCATCGGGCTGTTCTTGGAGTCGTGTTCTTGGAGAGGCGATGTTCTTAGATTGCTTTTGAGGCAATATTTTTGGATTGCATTCGACATTTGGATCAAATAATAAGCATGAGATATTTTCTAATTAGACATTACTTCATGCACATTGTGAATTGCAATATCTTATTACATTATGAATTGCAATACCTTATTACATTATGAATTGCATTTTGATTCGTATATATGACATTGCTCTTTGAAATCCGACACTACACATAGTTTCAAGATTTCTAGTTAGTTATTACATTGCACATTTTGGAATCCAACATTGCCCGTACGTTGGAATCCGACATTGCATTTCTTGGTGCAACATTGCGCATATGAAGACCAATAACAATATTGTGATCAATAATCGCAATAATATATTGATAATGTCAATCAATGTATTACAAAATTGTTGCTTTTGCAGTCTCTCTAACTTCATATATTTACGATAGATCAACTAGAACTTAAAAACCTAATCTACTCATTGTCATCGTCTTGACGTCCGGTCTGCATGAATACAAGCAAACAAGACACATTAGTATTTAATGCTTGACTAATGGTTAAGGGTGAACACGTTTTTACAACAAAAATATATGAAGAATACAAAATTTAAATGCTTCAAAGAAACTTACATGTGGAAGATGACCCTCACTCTTCAATTTATTGACTAATGCTTCATATGATTCCCTAAAGGCATAGTCGTACTCTTCTTTAGTTGGTAGACATCCATTGTTAGAATATTCCCGTGAAGGTTCTTTTAACGGATTCCGGCTACCAAAAGAGCATAACGGAGATCAAACAACGGAGTCGAGCCGCTAAATACGATAAAGAGCGTTGACAAATCACATATAAAGTTGTTCCAGAATCTATATGTACCGGGAGCACCAATGCCATAGAAGTTGACAAGTCGTGGATCAGCCAACGAGCATAAACAAAGCCCAGTGCCTCACCACCATATTTTATGACGACAGGAATAAACGCATGGTCGAGTTGACATATAGACTTAGATCTACTGAGAATGTAAGGCGCACTGTACTTGTAAGCCTATGGTGCAAAAATTAGAAGTAGATCATTCTTCTAATGGGCTAAAGTGAAAAAGGACCCAAGTAGTTAAAATGTAATTTGGTTTAAAACTTTTTAGAAACTTAAGTTCTCATGGCACATGGTTTTTGGGTTGAACCAAAAACCCTAACCCTAGCATTGTCTATAAAGAGGCATGTGACACCATTTTGTAGTCACTTTTCATTGAGAAGAATAGAGATTGAGAGAGAGAGAGAGAAGACCTTCTCCTTCCATTCTTGCTTTGTGTGAAGCCCTCCTATTTTACTTGTGTGATTGATTGTGGATGATGGATGCTTGTTTTGTTGTTGTTAATCATGCTATTACATTCTTGAATGATCATTAGCACTTGCTTTCATCCATAGTTTTTAAAACTAATCCACACTCAAGCAAAATAGGTGGTAGAAATCCCTCTCGAAGAGATCATTAGGATCCATTAGGTAGGTTTCCTTTCCATTGTTCACCTCCCTTGAGAAGATCAACCTCAAGAGGAGAAGATCTAGAGCCAAATATGCCTAGATAAGCCAAGAAATCAAGATCCATGAAAAGGATCAAACAAACCAAAAACACCCAAAAAGAGAAGAAGAAAAGAAAAAATCTCACATCCAAATCTAAGCCATTCCACCTTTAGATCCAACACTAAGATTCACACTCTTAGTAGGCTTAGATTCTATCTCTAGCTTGTAGTTTATTCCTCTCCCCTTTGGATCAAAGCCTGATACATTGATACTCACCCAGTTGGAGATCCAAATCCGTTCTTGGCCCTCTTGATCGCACCGATTAGGGAGGCACAAAAAGGGTCCAAATTTTTTTGGCGTCATTGCCGGGGAGTTAGAGATGGATTTTTGTTTGCATTTTCTCTGATTTTTCTTTCATTTTGACAGGTTTTTTTTACTCGCCCTCATTTTTTTCTCACTTTTTTGTCATTATTTTTACTTGCCACTGTTCCAATGAGAAGAGCAGACCCAGAGGTCTATTCTATGATTTCGACGAGTAAATAGCTTTTACTCACGTTTACTCGCCAACAGTGTTTATAACTTGTCAGTCCAATTTTTTGTTTTTTTATTGAGCCAATTCACTCAACATCAGTACAAAGTGTCCAGTAGCCTCAGAACTACCATTCTGGAGATCGACAAGAAATCAATTTACTCGAATTTATTTGCACTAACTTGCCGCTTTAAATTTCTAGCCCATTTTTTCAATTTCTCGTCTTTTTTCTCTTTACTTGCCAACAATGATTTTTCTTAATCTGTTCAGTATCTTTACTCTCCATCCGTATAGTAGCAAGACATAGAGGCAGCTTGAGAGCAAGACAAACATCAGCCCAAGGGTGAAAATGATCAATGGCCAATCACTTCTCCCTGCTCCCTAGTGAATCCAGAGTTGTTGTAGTTCATCCGTGAAATTGGACAAAATGCACACGAGACTGGGGACTTACTCACATGGTAAGTACTTGTTTTACAATCCAACTAGTTGAACAGTCTAGTGCTTAATTGTTAGGCATAGCCAAGGAAGTACACACCAAGGTAGCAAGAATTCGTTTCATGCTAGATTTCATAGTCTTGGACTTGGCCCGAATCTCCTCAATCCTACAGTGTCCTACTAGGTAGACCGTGGCTGGAACGTCACAAGCACTTCACGACTGGGGACAGAATTGCACCGTTCTACAGAATCGCGATTTCACATTCAAGATCGATCCTGATACCTGGATCACAAAATCGATTGATAAAAGAGTTATGGGTGTCAACTCTGCCATTACAATCCATTTTGACGAGGAGTCAGATGACAGACGTCATTGGAGGAGAATTGTCATACGTGATGATTCGCAAACCGATGTAGTAAACTGGACCGAAGCCTTAACTATGGTACTTCAATTTGATGTCGCATTTGTGTGATCGCCAAAGTGAAGGTCTGTCTTAGATACATTATCCGATGAAGACAATATCCCAATCAAGAGACTAGCGAAACCAACGAAAAAACCTAGCTAAGGCCATCAAAACTCTGTATCATTTATTATGATGAGCCTAGAGGCTATACCCCACGAGCCTAGAGCCTAGAGGCTATACCCCACGAGCCACTACAAGGAGTCTACAATGTTCACCCTGGAGGAAGGTTGTGAATACGAGGACAAGGATTTTCTCAGATATGTAGATCCTCACCGTTTCAAGCCTACACCAAATTCTCAAAGTACTAGATCCATGAAAGCTGCTAGCGAGCGAAGATCTCATGAAAACAATAGAGCCCCTCAAGGCAATGTTGTAGTAGGCTGAATGGATACAGTAATTGACGTATCCACAACTAGCATTCCAATAACTGTAAATGATCTCTTGCGAGAATGCAGAGATTGAGACCTAGCTCTTTAAATCTAGAAGTCTCGCTGTGGGAGAATAGCATTAAGATGGTGAAAGAACAGATAGCCAATTCACTAAAACATGCCAAGGGAAAAGAGTCGATCACTTTGGATCCCCCATCTGGAGGCTCTCCAAAAGAAAAAGCTCTTACCACCTTCGCACAACTGGGTCTAAAGCCATCTAAGAGCATCAAGAAATTTGACCGATGTTGTCCGATTCTGGGTATGACATGGAATATTCTAGAATATGGCAAGAGGCTTCTACAATAAGCCCAAACACTACCCAGCAAAAGTAGACGATTAGCTGGCATCCTGCACGTGTGAGTCCAACATTGGGCCTTAGGCTAATAAGTGCCATGGAGCACAATTATTCAATAAAGTATTTTAAACTTAGCTTTTGTAAAGTTCTTAAGTTGGGAAACACAACTTGACCTCAAGAAACACAAAGTGATCTTGACTGTCAAGATAGTGATCTTGCTGGAACTTCAATAGCCAATTAGAGTGAAGGGGGATCACCTCTCAAATCTATAAGAGGGAGCCATTTCCTTTGTATTCGATCTTCTTCTACTCTTCCTAACAACACTCTATCAGTTTTACTATCAAGTCTCTCTCTCTCTCTCTCTCTCTCTCTCTCTCTCTCTCTCTCTCTCTCTCTCTCTCTCTCTCTCTCTCTCTCTCTCTCTCTCTCTCTCTCTCTCTCTCTCTCTCTCTCTCTCTCTCTCTCTCTCTCTCTCACACACACACACACACACACACACACACACACACACACACACACACACACACACAAAGAAAACCATGAATCCATCATTAAGATCCGTAGGTAGGATTTCTTTCACCGTTCACCTCCCTGAGAAGACCAACCTCTTGAGGAGAAGATCTAGAGCAATTGATGCCTAGATAAGCAACCAAGAAAAGACCAAAAAGAGAAAAAGCAACAAAGACGAACGCATCACAAATCTAGGCAATTTCACGATCTGATTCGAAGCTAAGATTGACAACCTTAGCAAGCCTAGATCCTCACTCCTCATTGTGTCTACCCTATCCCCATTGGATCGAGGCCCATTACTACATGACTACTCACCTGGATTAGATCCATAAAACCCCTTCTTTGCTCTTTTATTGCACCAATTAGAGAGGCGTGGAAATGGTCTAGCATCTTTTTAGCACTGTTGTCTGAGAGACGATGCTAAGCAGTCTTAGGAGTGCATTTTTTGTTTTGTTGGAGAAAGAGAGTGTGTCGTGTGTGAGAAACGAAAATAGCTCAAAAAGAAAGATGAACACGAATGAGAAGCGAAACTCAAATGAGAAATGAAACTCGAACAAGAAGTGTTCGTGCGCAGCGGAATGAGCTAAATGACTCTTTCCCTAAGCATGACTACGCCTATAAGAACGAATAGAACGTTAGTGATGAAAATCACGGTTGCTCTGATTACGTAGTCAAACATTGATTAATAAAGCACTAAAAGAATAATTTGTTGTGAATAGCTAGACAAATTATTTGTCGCAAAGATCTAGACTAAGCTCGACTGTTAATCAGTTGCGAATGATTCGCGAAAGACAAGACTAAATATTAGCCGTGCTAAAACAGATTACCAAATTGAACAACTAGAAAGTCAGACAGAATGAAGAATAAGCATAACAATATTGACACCGCTCTCTTGCTTATTTAAGAGACTCCCTCTTTATGAAGAGGAGATTTTTGTGTATTGTATCAACTCCATGCTGAAATGAGAAGAGCCTCCATAAGTTAGATGCATCCATTGAGCTCCTTGATCATGATTGTTTTCTTGAGTGATACCCCTATGATCATGCCCTTCCATTCATATTGTGTGTGGTTGTGGATTTAGAGTGGATTAGTTTTCTTGCTTTCCTAGTTGTGGATTAGATTTCATGTTTTCTTGTGGATTTATATAGAAGCCAGCATTCAAGTAAACTAAATAGGCTAGAAATGTGGCATAAATCTTGCATATTCTCTAACTTTCTAGTTCTTGATGTTCTTGGGATGTCCAAGAATCAAAAGACTGGTTGGTTTCTTGATTCTTGGACTTCTAACATGCTGTAGATTAGTTTTTGTTTCTTGTTTTGTCAATTTATGCAGGTAAAGTAGTGTAGGATCTGATTTTAGTTCATTTTGAAGCAAAGTAGAAGTAGGAATCCATCGTTGTTCAACTGAGCAGTAACATAGATCATTTGTTGAACGCATTGGCTTGCATTTTGGTTGATTATGCATGTGCATTCAGTTCAAGAGTGACCCTCCAGATGTCCTCTGACAGGCAGGACAATACTACAATGATTATCTGTCCCTTCTGCCTAATCTAGGCCTTAAAACAAGAAATGTAATCTCAAGAAGTGCCCACCTTCTCTGCTGACAAGCAGAAGAAGAAAGAAATAAAGAAAAAACTAGTTAACAGATTCTATAGGCTCGGAAGATGTCAACATTAAGCTTACCTCCTTGTTGAGAACCTTGCCCTTTATGTAGTGATATCTGATTTCAATGTGGTTACTCCTAGAGTGAAATCTAGGGTTGGCCGATAAGACAATAGCACTCTGATTATCACAAAATAAAATCGTAGGGCTGTATTGATGCAGATTAACATCTGACAGTAAATTTTTCAGCCAAAACACTTCCTTGATAGATTGAGAAGCAGCAAGGTATTCTGCTTCCGTAGAAGAAAGTGCAATACAGGTCTGCTTACGACTGTTCCATGAGATAGGACCGCCATTGAAGAAGAATGTAAATCCAGATGTGGATGTACGATTGTCTACATCTCCTCCCCAGCTTGCATCAAAATAACCACTGAGCTGATGAAGATTGTCGTTGTTGACATCTCCATAGCAGATGCACTGGTCCATGGTAGCTCAAATATATCTCATAACTCTTATAAGAGCCTGCCAATGGGTAATGCCAGGATTAGCCGTATATTGGCTGAGTGAGCTTACTGCAAAAGAGATATCTGGTCTTGTACAGACCACTGCATACATGAGAGATCCAAGTATCGATCGATAAGGGTACTCTCTCATCTGCTCCTCTTCCTTTGACAGATGCATGCCTAGATCCATTTGTGAGTGAGCTAATTTACAATTCATTAAATTGTATCTGTTAAGCACATTGTGAAGATACCTTTGTTGAGTGATGTAAATCAGTCATCTTACTCTGTCTCTTTGGATCTAAATTTTCAAACAAAAGTAAGCTTCGTCCAGATCAATCATGTCAAACTCTGAAAACAACAATTGCTTAGCATCCTTGACCAAATTGGTATTGTTGCTAAAGAGCAACGTATCATCCATGTATAAGGTGATGATAATGAAGGATTGTTGCACTGATTTGAAATAGACGTTGCAATCAACAGTGCTTGGTTTGAATCCTTGTTCAATGAGGAATGTGTTGATCCTCTGAAACCAAGCTCTGGCAGACTGTTTCAAGTCGTATAGTGCTTTGCGGAGTTTACAAACATGATTCTTCATACTTCCAGAACATATCCTTCGAGCTGGATCATGTAGATATCTTCTTGTATAACTCCATTCAGATAAGCTGTTTGTACATCAAGTTGATGAACTTCGAGGTCGGTAGTTGCAGCATAAGATAGGAGCATTCAGATCGACGAATGTTTGACTACTGGACTGAAAGTCTCGCTATAGTCGACGTTCGAGATCTAGGTGAATCCTTGTGCTACCAGCCTTGCCTTCCTTTGATCAATTGCTCCATTGGCATTGTATTTGATCCTAAAGATCCATTTGCAATCAATGATATTGCAACCAATAGGAGCTTCAACTAATGACTATGTCTAGTTCTTGATTAGAGAGAAATACTCTCTGTCCATAGCTTCTCTCCAGAGATCAGAGTCTGGTTGGCTGAGTGCCTCTTCGACTGTCGTCGGTTCCTGTATCAAGAGACATGTAAACTCAGGAGTATACCTTGTGGGGTGTGTGCACACTCGACTTGACCTTCTGGGAGGATTCGACTGATGAACCGCTCTTGGGACTTGTTGCTGAGTAGCAGCAACATCTTTGTCTGATTCGTTGTCTCGAAGTGGGTCGACAATAGACATGCTTGGCTCGGATTATCGTGTCAATGGCAGGTGATGAAGGTTCTCCTGGAGCAATATCCTTGCCTTTGAGGTCAACGAACTGATCCTCGATAAAGACTGTATCCTGGCTATACAAGATTTGCTAGGTATCAGGATCATACAACTTGTAAGTATTATCAGATGAAGTATATCCGATTAGGATGGTTTTGAGATCTTGGAAGTCCAATTTCTTCCTCGTGTCTTTTGGGATCTGCGCGTAGGTAATGCACCCAAACACTCTTAGGTTCTTCAAAGAAGGCTTAGAGCCTGTCCACACCTCGTGAGGTGTCTTGCCTGAGAGGGCCTTAGTCGATCATCTGTTCTGGATTGAAGCTGCAGTGGAGACAGCTTCAACCCAGAATCTCTTGGGCAACGATGCATGCGATACCATGCATTTGGCAGATTCAGCCAGGGTACGGTTCTTCTTCTTGGCCATTAGACTGAGGATTGTAAGGAGTGATGAATTGTTGTTCAATGCCTTGGCTTTGGCAGTACTCCTTAAACTCGATAGAGATATATTCTCCACCGTTGTCTGACCTTAGGCACTTGATCGTCCATCCAGTCTCCTTTTCTGCACGCTCCTTGAAGATTCTGAAGCAGTTGAAGGTTTTTGATTTTTTCTTTATAAAATAAACCATAGTTTCTTCTGGAAAATTCATCAATAAAAGTTATAAAATACTTGGCATCCTTCAGCGAAGGATTTTTCATTGGGCCACAAATGTCTGAATGTACAACATCTAGCAATCCTCTAATAGTATGCTGATGGCTTGATCTAAATGGTTTCCTAGTCTGTTCACCAACTAGACAATCTTGATAGACAGGTAACTTGACTTTTTCACGAGGATAGTCGAGATCAAGAAGAATAGATTTTTTAGACATTTGTTGTACAGTAGCATTCAATATAATGCCAAAGTATACCTTTATTTGCATGAATAGAAATACTGAGTGTCTGACTAGAGGCAGAAAAGCAATTACTTAATTTATACAAGTATCCATGCCTCTTTTTGAGTGCTAGGATCTTGCTTGTTCTATCAACTACTTTAGTTGCCTTCCAATGCGTTTCTGTAGGTGCTACCATAAATTGACTTACAATGCCAATAGCATAGCATATATTTGGTCTAGTCGTGGTAAGGTAAATCAAGCTCCCTACTCACTGCCTATACAATGTAGCATCAAATGACTGTGACTCATCAAGCTTAGAAAGCTTTTTACCTAGTTCAATAGGAGTATTCACTAGTTTGCAATCCTGCAATCTAGATTTGTGCAGCAACTCTTTGACATACTTCACCTATGTTAAACCCACTTCGTGTCCTTTTTGCCACACTTCTACTCCAAGGCAATAATGCATTACGCTGAGATTTGTCATCTGGAATTGTTATATGAGGTCTTTCTTGATCATATCTATCATCTCTTGATTATTTCCCATAATAATCAAGTCATCAACATAAAGAGCAATCAAAGCAACCATACCATCAAAGCATAAGACATATAGATTTGGATCAGAGTGTGTTCTTACCATTCCATTTGAACAAAAGTAGGCATCAATCCTGCTATACCATGCACGTGTGCCTATTTAAGACCATAAAGCGCTTTCTTCAAGCGACATACTTTATTTTCATGTCCCTTTGCTACAAAGCCTTCATGTTGATCCATGAACACCTCTTCTTCTAACTCACCATTTAGAAAAGCAGATTTCACATCCATCTGATGCAAAGGCCAACCAAAAAGTGAAGCTAAAGCAACAAGTAGACGTAGAGTATTCCACTTACATACCGGCGCAAAGGTCTCCTCATAGTCGATGCCTTTACTTTGTGCATACCCTTTGATCACCAATCTTGCCTTGTGCTTTGCTATACTTCCATCTGCATGGTACTTAGGTCCTGTATACCCATTTGCAACCAATGGGTTTCTTGCCAACTGGTGGTTCTACTAAGTCCCATGTGCTATTATTAGCAATTGATTCCATCTCCTCTCCCATGGCCTTGACCCAAATGTCATCATCATTCGCTTCACCATAAGTCGAAGGTTCTTTGCTTTGAATAATGCTAGATAAGAGAGCATAATTTGCTTCATACCTTTCAGGTTGTGTCTTCTCTCTTGTTGATCTTCGTAGCTCTCCATGGCTAGATGATCTTGGAAAGTCATCCAGGTCATGGCTCTCCAACAATCTCTCAAACCACTTAGGGAGCTTCATGTCAGGTGATCGGCTTCCTGGTGAAAATGTATCCCACGGTACATCCTTCTCCTTGCGTTTGTCACCTGCAATTTCAATCATTCTTGCACCAAAAGGTTTGTCCCTACCTCTCCAACCTGTCTCTTGAGGTTGAGTAGTAGTATCTAGAGATGTATCCTCTTTTTCATCACTTGGAAGGTCAATGAATGGATCATCATCAGGTGGTATCCTCACTATACCATCTTTCCCACTGGATGTATCTATCTTCTCAGCATCCTCGTCTTCATACATCTTGGATTCATAAAAAATAACACCGTGACTTACATGGATTTTGTTTTCCACTGGATCAAACAATCTATAGCCCTTCACATGATCATCATATCCTAGGAATATACACTTGATAGCTTTTACATCAAGTTTAAGTCTCTCTTCCTTAGGAGCGTGTACAAAGGCCTTCATCCAAAGATTCACAAGTGGTTCACTTTTGGCTTCTTCTTCGTGAATGCTTCCTCAGGTGTTATCTTTGGTATGGCAATGGTAGGACTTCTATTTTGAAGATAGACTGTCATACCGCATGCTTCTGACCAAAAATCTTTTCGTAGTTTCATCTCAGCTAGCATAGATCTGGCACTTTCCACAATCGTACAATTCTTGCGCCCAGATACACTATTGAGAGCAGGAGTATGAGCTTGCGTAAATTGTCTTTTAATCCCACATTGATCAAAAAGATAATTGAAGTCATTAGATTTGTACTCACCTCCACTATCTGATCTTAGAACTTTGATCTTCCTACCTGTCTGATTTTTGACCAATGCTTTGAAGATCTTGAAGCTGTCAAATGCATCTGATTTCTTCTTCAAGAAGTAGATCCATGTCTTACGTGACATATCATCAATAAAGGTCATGAAATAGAAGGCTTTACCTAAGGACATGGTCCTCATAGGCCCGCATAAATCTGTGTGGAATAAATCCAGAATGTTCTTTGCTCTTGCAACACCACCTTTATTGAACTTCTCTCGATGCTGCTTCCCATATACACATGATTTGCACATCAATTTCAAGTGGTCTTCAATGGCAGGCAATCTTGTTACCATCTCCAATTTCCTCATCAAACTGAGGCTTCTCAAGTTCAAGTGACCAAGCCTCTTATGCCACAACTCAGTTTGCGATGGAATGGACGATACAAGTCCATGTTGCCCCTTGATTGTAGCATTCAACCTGTAAAATTTTGTATTGGGCTTCCTTACTCCATCCGCAATAACTTTGAACTTTTGGTTCACGTCCTTCACAAAGCAACGATCATGGGCGAATTCTACTTTCAACTTTTGATCAGTAATGACTCCAACAAAAAGTAGATTTTTCTTCAAACCAGGTATGTAAAGTACCTCTCTGATCATCCTATTTTTGCCATCAGGTAGTTGGAGTGAAAGAGTGCCCATCCCCTTGATCTTGCATAGCTCACCATTTGCTTGTGAAACGGACGTTTCATTATCCAACACTTTCAAGCTACTGAACCAATTCTTGTTACATGTCATGTGTCTTGTGGCTAATCATCTTGATTAGATGACAATGCAGATATGAAGATGCTAGAGTCTTCAATCTCACCCTCATCGACAAGGTTACCTGCTTGGTTTGGTTTCCCCTTGCCTTGTTCCGCCAGGAATTTGTGACATTCACTCTTCCAATGGCCCTTTTTACCACAATGGAGGCACTTGCCTTTCTTCTTGGTCTTACTGGAAGATCCTTCATCCTCTTGAGACTTGGCAAATTGCTGCTTAGACTTCTTCTTGCCCTTGCCCTTGTCTTGTTTTTGGCGTGTCGTAAGTGCCTGATTGTCAGTATTCTGACGTCTAGCTTTCACCATTTCTCGCCATTGCTCTTTCTGCATCAAGATTCTTGTGAGCTCGTCAAAGGTTGGCAATCTTTCTCTTGATGCTATTCCGCTCACAAACATCTGATAGGGTTCTGCAATGCCGCACAATGCATTGTGCACCAGCTCCACATCACGTATGTGATCACCAATAGAATGCAATTCATCCCTCATTGTCTTGATTCTGGACATGTACGTCTGAATGTGCTCTCCTTGTTCGATTCGGGCACTATTCAGTTCAGAAACATGATTCTTGACAGATTTGACATCTCAAACTGCTCCTTTAGCACATCTCATGCCTGTCTGGGTGTAACAGCATCACAAATGTGGGTAATGATGTGATCCTTCACTGACAAGTTAATAAAGGTCAAAGCTTTTCTCATCTTTTTGTCGAACACTTTGATATCCGCTTCATTTGGCGGCCTTCTCTCATTACTTGTGATGACTTCTCACATGTCTTTCTCCATCAGTATGTTTTTCATTTTGAATTTCCACACTGCATAGTTGGAAATCCGGTCCAATTTGCTACTTTCACTCAAAATGGACTCTCCCATGTTTGCCATCGCAAAACTGCTTGAAACTTCTGTCATAGGCTAAAAGCAGTATGCCAAGGCCAATTGTGATGCCAGAAGTTGAAAATAATGACCTGCAATTTTTTCCTTACCAGGCCACTCGCCGCTTTCCCACCAATTTGAAAGCCAAATCGGCGCCGCCTTTCGAAATGCACTCAGTCGTCAACTCCCAACTTCGTGCCCAGTGGAATGGTGAAATCACTTTTGACACACTCCAAACACTTTCTCCACTGTAATCACTCTGTTTTGTTGTACCGTACTTGTAGGTACAGTTTGGGTGCCCATTCTATGGAGAAACGGTGATTTTAGCTCAACTTGACAAAGTGGCTTTTTTTCACCTTTTATTGCAAATCTGCTAGGTTAACTGTCTATAGACAAATCTTTGACATAAACCTCAGAATCTCTCTCTATGGCTGGTTGACAATATAATTAGCTTCCTTCTTGTCTTTACGGCATCCAAAACGGTGCACAAACAGCGAAGAAATCACCAGTTATGTATAAAAAACCGTAACCCCAAACTCGGTTTCAATTTTCAACTGGCTTCAAAATTGTCAATTTTTCACCAAGTTTTACCCTATCTGCTACTATGCACAGGCTACTAATCCCTCTACTGAGCTTGGTAAGCCTCTATAGACTAGTTACCGTGCACCAATGTTTCTCTTTTTGTCTTTAACCCGCCGTAAACCCCGAACTCTCAGAAGACAGTTCTCCCGAAGCTCTCTTCAACAATGATATTGTACTCTGTACACTCCCTGTACGGCTCTGATATCAACTTAGAATTTGCTTTGCACAGGAACATATATCATGCTACACAGTAACACAGACAGAAAACACTCTCCACAGCAAGCTCACATAGCAACTGTATTTCTCAAAATGAAATTACACTATACATATAGTTGTTCACTCAAGCAATCCATGCATGACCCAAGTTGTCGTTGGTGGAATGCGTGTCCCGTCGACTTGCCTCGTGGCGAGGCCAACTGATTCTTATCAACTGATAGGACCCACAATATAGTAACACAATGATTCTACTTTAATTCTAACTAGCTCAAGCTCCTTCTAGGCCAAATTTGGCATTTACATTATGAAACAATAACCTTGCATAGAAAAAAGTTTGTAGCAAGCCTAAAGTCAAGATAGATGATTTTTCATTTTCAACACTCCTCCTAAAAACAATCTATATTGACTTGAACATTGATCTTGGTATTATTCCAAGATTGGCTCTATGCTTGATGAAGGAATTTTTGCTCAAAGGTTTGGTGAGCAAATCTGCAATACAAGATGATGTGTCAATGTGCTCCAAGTAGATTTCTCCGCCAATGAGCTTCTCTCTCACGAAGTGATGTGCAACCTTGATGTGTTTGCTCCTTGCATGAAATATTGGATTGTTGGCAAGGGCTTGTGCTGAAATATTGTCACACATGATCATAGGTAGATCATCTTTAGCTCCATTAACAACCTCTTGATCCAAAGCACTTCTTTTGTTGTAATAGTGAGTGCCTTATATTCAACTTCACAAGATGAGAGTGATATAGTATCTTGCTTTTTGGAAAGCCAAGATATCAAGTTTCCTCCAAGATGTATGACATATGCACTTGTAGATTTCCGATCTGCTTTATCACTTGCAAAATCCGAGTCAGAATTATAGAAAGTTCTCCACTTTTAAATAACAAACCATAATCATAAGTTGAAGATATGTATCTAAGTACCCTTTTGGCCATTTTTCAATGATGAATAGTAGGATTTTGCATAGCTTGGCTTAACTTATGAACACTAAAACTTATATCAGGCCTAGTTATAGTGAGCCAGATTAAGGAGCCTATGAACTTCTAAAACATTGAAAGAGCATACTTGGATTGACATACAAAAGCTTTTTCATTATGTAAGTCAATCTCTAATCCTAATATGTAATGAATTTTTTCAAGATCTTGCATCTTTAATTCTTTTCCAAGTGCAACTTTGGTTTTCTCAACTAACTTGATACAACTTCCTGTTAGAATGATATCGTCAACATAAATGAGAAGGATGACAATATCTCTATCATAAAACTTGACATACAAGGAAGGATCATAGTTACTAAGATTAAATCCTAGTGAATCAAGAAAGGTGTTAAGTCGAGAATACCACGACTTTGGAGCTTGCTTTAGTCCCTATAGACTTTTGAAGAGCAAGCAAACTTTGTTTTTGTCTTGGATGAACCCAATAGGTTGATCCATATAAATCTCTTCTTCTAGATATCCATATAAAAATGCATTAGAGACATCTAGTTGAAAAACTTGCCATTTGAAAAAACATGCAATAGAAATTATGATTCTAATTGATACAGTCTTTGCAACTAGAGCAAAAGTCTCCTCATAATCAAGTCCATAAACTTGAGCAAAACCCTTTGCACAAAGTCTTTGTTGGGGAAAGAAGAAAGAGAGAGGGAGAGCTAAGAGGGTCAGTCGTGTGTGAGAATACGAAAATAGCTTGAAAAGAAATATGAACACGAACGAGAAGCGAAACTCGAACAAAAAGTGTTTGTGCACAGCACAATGAGCTATATGACTCTTTCCCTAAGCATCACTACGCCTATCACTACGAACAGAACATTAGTGATGGAAATCACGGTCGCTCTGATTACGTATCAAAACATTGATTAATAAAATACCAGAAAAATAATTTGTCGTGAACAACTAGAAAAATTAATTGTCGCGAATGATTCGCGAAGAGCTAGACTGAGCTCGACTGATAATCAGCCGTGAATGATTTGCAAAAGACAAGACTAAATATTAGCCATGCTAAAACAGATTACCAAATTGAGCAACTAGAAAGTCAGACAGAATGAAGAATAAGCATAGCAATATTGACATACATCTGAACGCAAAACAAAGAGATGTTATCAAATTAAGTATACCAAATATACATGTCAATAATGCGGTAGAGCACAAGACAATAGCGGGCAAAATCGCGTGCTCTACAAAGCTAATTCAATCTATAAAGGAATGAAACTTATTACTGACAATAAAGAATCAATGCACAAGGCATCTACTTCATCTATCTTTGATAAACTTCTAATGCTAGATTTACACACGCTTATCTTAGTCTCTTTATCAATCGTCCATCAATCAATCTCACTGAATACGCAGATGGTATTCAGTATATATACACAATGTTACAAGTGTGCAGATGAAGAACGTACAAAGTGGATGTGCTGTCTGTAGGAGATCGTGGGTGGCTGCAGTCATTGTCAAGTCTGTTAGCACAGCTGCATGGGGTGAGCGTGAAGAGGCCGCGACGTCAGCCTTCACTGAAATGAACGTTGGTGAAAATGCCAAAAATGCATCACTCTGACAAAATGCCTTAGGATTGATTTACAGGGTGCCTTTGTTTTCTAGGGCACCTTCGGCATTTTGTAAGATGGTGTCACCTTTTTCGCTTGTCAGCAAAACACGTGTTAAAACACAATGTCGCAATTCTTTCGTCTTTTCTTCGCCTGTGAGAACTTACATGTAAATATGCAGACTGTGCGACAACACAAGTAAAGATGCAGCATGAATGGAGGCAGATTAAAATGGGATTTAGGAGAGTAGAGGAGATAAATCCAACACCCCCCCTTAATCTGGATCCGTGAACTCCTTGATCTTCTAAAGAGTAATGCTGATTCTAATCTTTACATTCTAAGACAAGATTCAGATATTATGTTCATTGTTTTGTACATGGATGATTTG
Source organism: Diphasiastrum complanatum (assembly GCA_029204225.1). Classification (NCBI taxonomy): domain Eukaryota; kingdom Viridiplantae; phylum Streptophyta; class Lycopodiopsida; order Lycopodiales; family Lycopodiaceae; genus Diphasiastrum; species Diphasiastrum complanatum. The sequence goes on from CM055095.1 coordinate 36,829,109, forward strand.
ATTATTACAAGAAGTAATGAGAGCTTAATTGATGAAATTAAATTAGATCTTTCCAATGCTTTTGACATGAGCGATCTAGGACTGATGCACTATTGTCTTGGCATGAAGTATGGCAAAAGAAAGATGTTGTCTTTCTTACACAAAGCAAATATGCACGAGATTTGTTTAATAAATTCAATATGCGGGATTGTAAGCCTTTGGGCACACTGATGGATGTCAACACAAAGCTTACTACATACGATGAATCTAAAAAAATGGATGCTTATTTATACAGGCAACTGGTGGGTAGTTTAATTTAAAGCATTTGTTGTGTGCATTAAAACTTAATGCTTTCATGAAAATATCTGCAACCATGTCTTGCGTTCTGCAGTATGTTAAGCTCACCTCCTTGTTGAGAACCTTGCCCCTGATGTAGTGATATCTGATTTCAATGTGCTTACTCCCAGAGTGAAATCTAGGGTTGGCCGATAAGGCAATAGCACTTTGATTATCACAAAATAAAATTGTAGGGCTGTACTGATACAGATTAATGTCTGACAGTAAATTTCTCAACCAAAACGCTTCCTTAATAGATTGAAAAACAGCAATATACTCTGCTTCAATAGAAGAAAGTGCAATAGAGGTTTGCTTATGACTGTTCCATGAAATAGGACCGTCGTTGAAGAAGAATGTAAATCCAGATGTGGACTTACGATTGTCTACATCTCCTCCCCAACTTGCATCAGAAGAACCACTGAGCTGATGAAGATTGTCGTTGCTGACATCTCCATAGCAGATGCACTGGTCCATAGTAGCTCGGATATATCTCATGACTCTTATGAGAGCCTTCCAATGGGTAATGCCAGGATTAGCCATATATTGGCTGAGTGAGCTTACTGCAAAAGAGATATTTGGTCTTGTACAGACCATTGCGTACATGAGAGATCCAAGTATCGTTCGATACGAATTCTCTCTCATCTGCTCCTCTTTCTGTTTGGTCTGAGGACTTTGGTCCTTTGACAGATGCAGGCCTGGATCCATTGGTGAGTGAGCTACTTTACAATTTATTAGATTGTATCTGTTAAGCACATTGTGAAGATATCTTTGTTGAGTGATGTAAATCAGTCGTTTTGCTCTGTCTCTATGGATTTGAATGCCCAAACAAAAGTGAGCTTTGCCCAGATCAGTCATGTAGAACTCTAAAAATAACATCTGCTTTGAATCCCTGACCGTATTGGTATTGTTGCTGAAGAGCAACGTATCATCAACGTATAAGGTGATGATAATGAAGGATTGCTGCACTAACTTGGAATAGACGTTGCAATCAGCAGTGCTTGGTTTAAATCCTTGTTTGATGAGGAATGTGTTGATCCTCTGAAATCAAGCTCTGACAGACTATTTCAAGCCGTATAGTGCTTTGCGGAGTTTACAGACATGATTCTTCATACCTTCCAGAACGTATCTTTCGGGCTGGATCATGTAGATGTCTTCTTGTATAACTCCATTCAAATAAGTTGTTTGTACATCAAGTTGATGTACTTAGAGGACGAAAGCTACAACATAAGACATGAGCATTCAGATCGACGAATGTTTGACTACTGGACTGAAAGTCTTGCTTTAGTCAACATTCGGGATCTGGGTGAATCCTCGTGCTACCAGTCTTGCCTTCCTTCAATCAATTGCTCCATTGGCATCGTATTTGATCTTGAAGATCCATTTGCAATCAATGATATTGCAGCCAATAGGAGATTTGACTAATGACCATGTCTAGTTCTTGATCAGAGAACTCTTTGTCCATAGCTTCTCTCCAAAGATCAGAGTCTGGTTGGCTGAGTGCCTTTTTAACTGTCATCGGTTCCCGTATCAAGAGACAGACATACTCAAGAGTATACCTTTTGGTCTGTGTGCACACTCGGCTTGATCTTCTGGGAGGATCTGACTGATGAACCGCTCCTAGGACTTGTTGCTGGTTAGCAGCAATATCTTCGTCTGATTCGTTGTCCCGAAGTGGGTTGACGATAGACACGCTTGAGCCAGAAGCTCGGACTGTCGTGTCAATGGCAAGTGATGAAAGTTCTTTTGGAGCAATATCCTTGCCTGTGAGGTCGACGAACTGATCCTTGATAAAAACTGTATCTCGGCTATACAAGATTTGTTGAGTATCAGGATCATACAACTTATATGTATTATCAAATGAAGTATATCCGATCAGGATGGTCTTGAGGCCTTGGAAGTCCAATTTCTTCCTCGTGTCTTTTGGGATCTGTGCATAAACAATGCACCCAAACACTCTTAGGTTCTTCAAAGAAGGCTTGGAGCCTGTCCACACCACGTGGGGTGTCTTGCCTGAGAGGGCCTTAGTCGAACATCTGTTCAGGACATAAGTTGCAGTGGAGACAGCTTCAGCCCAAAATCTCTTGGGCAACGATGCATGCGCTAGCATACATTTGGTAGACTCAACCAGGGTACAGTTCTTCCTCTCAGCTAAGCCATTAGACTGAGGACTGTAAGGAGTGATGAATTGCTGCTCAATGCCTTGGCTTTGGCAGTACTCCTTAAACTCGATAGAGATATATTCTCCATCATTGTCTGACCTGAGGGCCTTGATAGTCCTTCTAGTCACCTTCTCTGCATCCTCCTTGAAGATTCTGAAGCAGTTGAAGACTTTTGATTTCTTCTTCATAAAATACACCATAGTCCTTATCAAAAATTCATCAATAAAAGTTATAAAATACTTGGCATCCTTCAGCGAAGAATTTTTCATCGTGCCACAAATGTCTTAATGTACAACATCTAGCAATCCTCTAGCAGTATGTTGATGGCTTGATTTAAGTGGTTTCCTAGTCTGTTTATCAACTAGACTTACCAACTACACAGTCTTGATAGACAAGTAACTCGATTTTTTCACGAGGATAGTTGAGATCAAGAACAATAGATTGTCTAGACATTTGTTGTACAACAACATGATTCAAATGACCAGGTCTATAATGCCAAAGTAAATTTTTATTTGAATGAATAGAAGTATTGAGTATCCGTGATGTTGAGGATGATCAATGTGAAACTTTTTCATCCTTCAACCTCCATCTGGCGACTGCTGCATCGTCTACTTCGAGTTTCCCTTTTGCACCTGTAACAACGTCATACAATTCTTTAGCCATTAGTACAGTTTTCATCTTTAATTTCCACATATGGTAATTGGCTCCATCAAGCTTGTCCATGATGGGACTGTGAAGAATTGCCAAAAATTGGCAAATCTAGCTTGATCAAAAACCATGTAGAATAGTGTAAATTGTGTACACAAGTGGGTCCCACACATGTGAGGCCATGATGCCACGTGGGAAACCCATCCTAGTAGGTTAGGTCAAGTCAAAAGAGTTGGTCATGTCTATTTGGTGGTCATCCCTACTTTATAGGACCTACACCTAAGTTTAAGGTGAAAATTTGACCAACTAGCTACCTACCAAGCATAACTCTAGGAAATAGACTAGGGTTTCATTTTAGGTCAAGGAGAGTGAGTTAACTTCCTTATTACATGCTAGAAATCCACCTAACTTCAAGAAGGAAGTCGAATTCGCTATGTATTCCCTCTCTCCATAGTGAGAAGATAGAAAATTTTTGGAGCTCATTGGCAATCTCAAGCTAGTTCACTATGTACATTGAGTTTTTGTGATCCAAATGAAACCAAATCAATTTCTACTTGTTTCTCAGGTTGAAGGCCGTACTACAGCCTGTAGTACACACGTGTGGGCTTGGATTTCAATGTTGATCAATGCTTTTGATTGTGAATGCTTGTTGTTTGTCATATTGCCAATCTAGATCAACTTTTTTGTGTCTAATTTTTTGATAGATTGTTAAGCAAGCATCCAATCACTCTTGTGGATCTTTTGTAGATCCATTTATGGTCCTAAAGTACAGTACTTTCACAGGGACTGGCTTTCCCTTGGAAATCCATGTGGAAGAATTAGTCTAAGTAATAGGAAAAACTATTAGTGACTTAAGTATGAAATTTTGATATAGAAGTACACAGCAAGAAAATAATTACTCTATTGGCTAGTAGAGTCTTGGACTATGGAAGCTTATCAGGCTATGAAAATAGCCCTAATACCATGTTGGGGATAGAAGAAAGAGAGAGGGAGTGCTAAGAGGGTCAGTTGTGTGTGAGAGTACAAAAATAGCTCGAAAAGAAAAACGAACATGAATGAGAAGCAAAACTCAAAAAAGTGTTGGGGGTATTCCCGACGAAGTGTAAATAAATAAAATCGTCCAATAAAATGTGTTGCGAGGGCATGGCATCCTGCGCGTATAAGCCCATGGCCCAATGAGCACGCAAGCTAAGTTGTAGATAAAATAATAGGCTTGGGACCTTTGTAAGTAAAATAAAACTTGAGGCCCAAAGTCAATTTTAAATTAGAGATTACTTTTTTAGAGTTGGGTCCAATTTGGGACTCACATGAATCTTGTGAATTTCAATGTACTTTTTGTGGACCCTTGGATTAAATTGGGTCCAAGATGAATCGATAGGATCAATGTAAATATTAGCCAATAGGATTTTGGGGGAAGGGCCTTTCCCATTTTATAAAAAGCCACCATTCGTACTCTATTTTCATGCTTAATGAGAAGGAGGAAACTCTATTGTTTCCATTTCTATGTTCTTGTTTTAATAGTTATGGTTTCTCCATTAGCATGCATCTTGAGCTCTTGAGCTAACCTCTCCCTCAACTCTATCTCTCTCTTTCTCTCTTCTCCCTCTTTCTCTTCTATTCTACCCTTCCCTTTCACCAACAATCATGACGAAGTTAGTTTAAAGAAGTAGAGTTAGTGTGAGTAGTGTTAGCAGAGGTAGAGTTAGATAAAAAATAGGGAAGTAACTAAAAGTAGCATCTATGCATAGTTAGGTGCCTATCCAATAAACTAACCCTTGTTGACAGGCGGGAGGGCTATAACAACGTCAGATCGAAGACCCTACAGTGGCGTTGTGGTCAGAGATAGGTTTCCACTAACTAGTACAGCTGCATTTTAGTTATTTCTTGCTTTGTAGAGTAGTTTTAGGTAGATTTTTGGGAGTTTAGTTTTAGTTTTCTATATTTTTTTGTGTTTGGACTGTTTATAGCTAGCGGAGGAGGTGTGAGAGGGTAGAGGAGGTCCTGAACAACCTCTAAGAACTTGAAACCCAACCAACCAGCCCAAAAAAACCCAAAAAAGACACACCAATCTACATTTTGGAGGGAAAAAGAACCTAAAATCTCATCAGATTTTAATATCTCCAAAACCAGTAAGAGTAAACTCTTGCATGACTGGCAGAAGCTCTAGGGTACTGTCCCAGACCTGCATAGAAGCCTGCGAGAGTTAGTTCCAAGCAGGTTGCAAAAATCAGAGAAAATCATAAAAAAATTCAAAAAAACCCTTGAAAAAGTCCAAAAAATGCAAATCTTCACCAGAACTCTCGCAAAGCCCTCTGAAGTTCCATCTCAGTGAGACCAAGACACAGAGAAGCTTGCGAGAGTTAGTTTGATGTCTGAGTGCCTGTGCAAGAGTTCTCAGTGAAAAAAAGACAAGCAAGTACCAAAGAACCCTCGCAGAAACCAAAATTTTCAGTTCTATGGGCAAGAAAACATAGAGCAGGCTGTAAAGGTTGATCCAATTGCATGGGCGGTGAAACCTATTGCACCCAAAGCTGATGTCGGATCATCCACAATAGATCACACGATTCATCGCCCATGGCCAACCAAGGGTGGTCACTATGATTCAGAGATGGATGTTGTGAGATGGACGGATGCATTAGCAACTATTGACTACGGGACATGTCAATATGAATCAGATCCTAAACCTAGCACATCTTCACCCAGATGTTACACTATAGACACACCAATCACATTTGGAGTGAATATGATAAACATAGCATGCCTATCAGTAGAACCTATTGAGAACCTAGTGGACGATGATTTAGCCCTTTGGCAACATGCTCTAACTTATAGTAAGGAGATTGAGCTTATTGATGAGCAGGTCCTACACCACATGGATCCAGATCATTACGGAATCAAGAAAGTACCAGCTCAACCGCCGCAAAAATATGATATGGCAAAGGTCTCAAGGATCGATCCACCAAAGACACCTGCAAATAAGAAGAATCAATTAAATCAATGCTACAACCAGGTGATCCGATGGAGTGATCTACCCGAGGAGGCTATAGCCATAGTGGATGTTGATATTCGCAACCACGAGGCGAATGTCATGCCAGTTCTGGTGAAAGACAACAAGGATGAATCCACCAATATGACAAAAAAGGGCAAAAAGAAGGTGTTGGATTCCTTGAAGTCAATCAAAATGGACTCAGATACAGCGTCATCCTCTACTCGGATGATAGAAAATCAAAAGATGACCAGTCGGGCTAAGATCAATATGTTGAAAGAGAAATCTCGATGAGCTCCAGTTCACGAGATGTCTGAGACTTTCAAGAATGATACCTTGAATGACGTGGTAATTATGATGCCGCAAGCCCAGCGAGAACCTGATCAAAGTTAGGCACCAGCGGAACAAGTCTTCGAGGGACATGCACGAATACAGCCGATGAACCTTGCCGAGCCAAGTGAAGAAGAAAAGATAGTGCATGTGGGAGAGCAGTTAACACCCACACAGTTCAAGAGACTACGATCATTGTTGGTGGAGTATAAAGACTTTTTTGCCTGGAGTTATAGTGATCTGAAGGGCATTCCACCAACAGTAGTCCAGCACACCATACCCTTGGTGGATGGAGTAGTCCCCGAGGTGAGCCGTTACTACCGCTACAATTTGAACTACACAGAACTGATTACGCAGGAGTTACAGAAGCTGTTAGATGCAGATTTCATTTATGAAATCGAACACACGGAATGGGTATCGCCGATAGTTATAGCACCCAAGAAAAATGGCAAAATGCAAATTTGTGTGAATCTGAAGGCACTAAATGCAGTCACCAAAAAGGATCATTTTCTTTTACCATTTACAGAAAGTGTCCTCGACAAAGTAGTTGGCACCGAAGCCTATAGTTTTTTAGACGGCGTCAACGGTTACAACCAGATGAAGATTGATGAATTTTATAGTTTTTAGGACAATAATGATTGTACTTTACAATCATAGAGAGTTATTGGTTTCTTAATCAATGGATCTATCAAGTTCTACACATTAGATCTTGATCTAGACTCACTACACTTGGATTTAAGCAAGAGCAATGGATCAACACATCATAAATTAGTGAGAGTGGCCTCACACGTGTGGAGTACTATCCACAGTACGGCCTGCACCTGAAACAACAAGTACAATAATCCTAGATAGCAATCATTCATAGAAATCACAAGACAAATGACTAGAAACCTCACAAAAGTGTAGAATGCAAAAGTCTCATCAATCTTCTTAGCAAAATGATGATCCTTTTATGGATCAAGTACATCCACGAGTCTGGTACAGTCTAGCAGGTCTTCACAGGTATGAAGAGTGCCACATCACTCAGATCTATCCATTTGATCCATCCTTGATCCTTAAAGTTGACCTTCTAGAATATGGCTAAAATCCAAAAAGCTAGTCTCCTAGAATATAGAAATATTCCCTACAAAATAGGATCTAAGGAAAATGGTCAACTCTTATCTTCTAGTACTCTATACACACGTGTGAACATCCACTTGCCATGTGGGAGCATTTACTCATGCACATGCAAGGAAAAGCTAATTTCTAGGTGACTAGTCAACTTGACTAAAAACTAGTCATATCATGTTCACACTAACTAGATTGATACAAAATCAATTTAGATATATACAAGTATAAAAAGTACATCCTTTCACACGTGGGAACAGGCTCCACACGTGTGAAATCAGATCATCAACATTATTCTAATGTTTGATCAATATTTACAATAACCAATGTCAAGTGAGAAGTGATAATTTTCAACACTCCTCCTCACTTCTAACTTGGCAAATCTAATGTACATCTATCTACAATTCCCAGAGCATATCTTAACTTAAAAAATGGATCTTTGGACAATGGCTTGGTTGAGATATCAGCTATGCATTTGGATGATGGTACATGATGTAGTTGCACCTCCTTGGATTGTACCTTCTCCCTCACAAAGTGATGAGCTATCTCAATATGCTTTGTTCTAGCATGGAAGATAGGATTTGAAGCAATTTGTTGAGAAGCTTGATTGTCACAAAATATGTAAGGGATCTCCTCGGCCTTTATCACATGTAGCTCCATCAAGAGTCTTCTTAGCCATAGGATCTCTTTGGTTGTTGAAGTCAATGCCTTGTACTCGGCTTCACAAGAAGATAGTGAGATTGTATCTTGATTTTTGGAAAGCCAAGATATTATTCCTCCACAAAGAAATGTTGCAAATGCACTAATGGACTTCCTATCCATCTTGTCACCTGCCTAATTTGAATCCGAGTAGGCTCTCAAGTGCAAGTTAGATCCTTCATAAAGTATGCCAAAAACTCTAGTACTAGAAACATATCTACATACTCTCTTGGCACTTTTCCAATGATGAACTAAAGGAGCTTGCATACTTTGACTCAACTTACCCCTTAGCAACAAGCCTAGCTTTGTACTTACTAATAGATCCATCTTGATTGTACTTTATTCTATAAATCCACTTACATGCAAGTGGTTTCTTCCCTCTTAGAGGATTTACAAGATTCCAAGTATGATTTTCTTCTAATGCATCATACTCTACTTGCATTGCATCTCTCCAAACTTTAGATTTATATGCTTCTTCAAAAGATGATGGGTCTTCAAGCAATGTAGCTAAGAAGGAGTAAGAGGTAGAAGGTGTAGAGTCTTCCTTTTGCTTTCCCTTGTCCACATAGGTGAGCCTTGAGGGCTCGACCTTGCTTCTTGATGATCTTCTCGGCCCTTTTGACTTGGATCCATGTCTCCATCCTCGGGTTTGTCAAGATCCTCCTCGGGTTTGTCAAGATCTTCAATGCACAATGGGTTAGATCCATTTGACAAGCTCTTAGCAAATTGTGACTCATCAAAAAGTACATCCTTGCTTACCTTTACTTTCTTGGAGATAGGATCATATATCCTATAGCCCTTGCTATTTTCTCCATAGCCAACAAAGATCCCTTTGAAGGAGGTAGCATCTTCTTTCCTTCTAGTCTCCAAAGGGATGTGAACATAACAAATACATCCAAAGATCTTAAAATCTTTTACATTGGGTTTCTTATCAAACAAGGCTTGATTAGGTGAGATCCCATCTATAGCACTACTAGGAAGTCTATTACACAAGTAATTAGCACATGTTATAGCTTCTCCCCAAAATGAGATGGAAAGTGATGCTCCAAGTCTTAAAGACTTTGCACACTCACATAGACTCCTATTTTTCCTCTCGGCCACCCCATTTTGTTGGGGGGTGTAGGAACAAGTGTATTGCAACTTAATGCCATTGATCTCACAAAAGTCTTTCATTTTATTGGAGGTGTACTTTGATGGAAGTACTAAGTTGTTTCTCTACTAGAGACTTGAACTTAATGAAGGCTTCATAAACAAGACTTTTCTTTGATAGTAACTCAATCCATGTGAATCTAGTACAATCATCTATAAAAGCTACATACATCAAAGCACCCCCATTACTTGCATGTGAAAAACTATGTACATCAGAGTGTATGAGATCCAAGGGAGAGGTAGATCTTGATGAAGATCTCTTCTAAGAAGATTTGTGTGACTTTGCAAGGCCACATGCCTCACACATCTTTCCACACTTCTTGAAGGCTCTTGGTAGGCTGAGAGCTAGTTCCTTGCTTGCCATTGACTCCATAGATTAAAGATTAGGATGGCCTAATCTCTTATGTCATAGCTCCACTTGAGATAGCTCCTCTCTAGCCAAGTTCACACTTTCGCTTGCAACATTATACATAATCGTAGCCACGGACTATCTCACCAAGTGGGTTGAAGCCAAGGTAGTAAGAGTAGCTGATGCTAGGACCACTGCCAAGTTCCTTTATGAAAATATCATTGTGTGCTTTGGATGTCTGATTGAGATAGTCAGCGATCGCGGAAGTCATTTCATCAATGAGACCATCAAGGTCTTGTTGGAGGAATCCCAGTTGTCCAAAATGGCCTTGGTTGCTGTATGTGCCCAGAGTTTGGTACATCATCGTTAAGTTTGTTGAGACAGTCGGTACGGTGGCAGTGGCGACAAGAGCGATGGAGGTTGCGATGGTGATGGAAGAGGTAGTGGATAATGGAACAAAAATGGAAGTGGTATCAAGAGAGGAAACGGGAATGGGAACAGAAGCAATCGTGGATGGAACAAAAAGAGGAGTAGTGACAACAGAGACAGGAGGAGGAGGTTGTACAGAAGAAGAAGTGGCGGTGGTTGATGGAGTGGTTACTGATGTGGCAGTGGTACGTCGTCTAGTGGTAGGTGGAGATGAGGAGGAAGGGGCAGCACCACGCATTTCCTTGTTGGCCGTTCTGTCAGTAACTGTGGGCTGGGAGGATGTGGATGCAGCAGATGGCGAATAAAGGTTAGTGTGCGACATGATGAAAGACAAAAGATTGGAGCGGCGGAAGCCACGCACTTTTGCCTCAAGAAGTGTGCAGGCAAAATTACACAATTGGGGACGTGCTGTGATACGCTCACGGTTGTTGGGTTTGATGGAAATGGTTAGTTCGTAAATGAGGAAGGTGTGCCAGTCGTATGGCACAACCATGGGGCCAGGGAATCCCAGGAAGGAGTCCACTATCTAACTCAGCAACGTGGACTAGATTCTTTCCTTGCAAAATGTTGAAACAACTAGAAAGTGGTTCAACATATGCGCAGCCGCCTGTATGACTAGTTCCGTGATAGCATTTATCTGAAAACCGTTGTTAGTCTAGATGGAGATCTTTGGTGCAGTCTTGGTGATGAAAGGTTTGATCAGGCTTTTTGCCTGACGATGGGAGATGGGCTGACGGTCACCAGACATAATGCCAATGGTGACCATCGAGTTTGCGTTAATCTTGACCTTGTATGTGTGGTACCTTGGTACAGGAAGTGGAAGCACGACTTTGACGCATCCCAGGTGGCATAAGCGTGAAGGGTGAGGCCCATGTTGATCTCAGAATGGAAAAGCGCCAGGAAAAAATCCATTGCCTCAAGAAGTGGGCCAGCAGTCTGAAGCCATGGTTGAATTAGAGTGTTACAGAGTAAGGGCCAGATCTGTGTGGCCCAGGGTATTTCACGCTGGATCACCTGCTTGGTGCTAGAGTCTTCAGAGGATGAAGAGGCCACGTTAGGAATGATAGTTAAAGGATGAAAAAGTAAGAAAAATGGTAGAAAAGATAAAAAGAGGTGGAAACGACAAAAATTGTGAATAATGAGTGTCGGATGGTAAAAAATGTAGTTTAAAGCACAGATCTGAGTTTGGAATGTGCAAATGATAGCTTGTATGAAGTTTGGTCACAAACAGAGAACTTGGAAATTTCAGTGAAAATTTGAACAGAGCTTCGCCAACAAAGGTGACAAATGACTTGAATTCAGCCCTTATATAGCGGAACTTAGAGTGCGTATTAGGTAAAATCCACTTTCCCTTGTTCAGTTCTGTCCAAATTTTGGCAGAGATCTTCTTCACAAAATTCTAAGGCCTTAGAGAAGTCATGAGAGTTCAGAAGGTGATTTGACTACCCTGCGAAGGTTCTGTGAGGGTTCAAACTGTCTGCGAGGGTTCAACTCTCGCAGGAGGTGATCTCTCACACAACATGTCCCTGTGGTTGGATTTTCAAGATCAGACCTTGTAGGCATGCTACTTTCACTGCTCTGATTCCATTTATTCCCCTTGCGAAGGTTGGTAGGATGATCTTGATGCTTTGCGAAGGTTCTAAAGATTCAGCCTCTAGGAACCCTCACACACACTAAAAAATGATGATTTCTATGGATGCATCTGGATTAGATCTAGTGATTGTCCAAGTTTCAAGAGCTATCTCCCAGGGGATCTCCAAAAAATCATGAAAAAGTGCTCTTTTAGAGTGTTTTTTTGACGAGATATTGAGATTCTCTAATTTTTAACTTTTGCAAACTAGTAATCAGCTTCATCCATGTTTGATCTGACTGTTGGTAGTTTTCTAGAAGTTCTGATGGATATTTGGTAGCAGATCCATCAGTTTTGGGTGGATTTTGCCCTTAATTTGCCATAGTTACTGAGATCGAGGTCTCTGATCTACAAACTTGGAAAACTTATTGGCATAATCTGATGATCTCCTTCCTTCTTGATCCCATCTGGATCTGGATCCCTCTTGGATCCTGATGGATTTTTCTGATCTTGTCAAATCTGGTCGAATCTTGATGGATCTAGCTTGATTTGGCTTGATCTTCCTAGATCTAGTTGTGATGGCCTAGCAGAATAGCTTTTCATAACGTGCCACCACCAATCTGGATCTATCTCACTACGGTGGCCAATACTTGTGCAACCGGCTACCGTTGATGGGTGTGTCAAATGGTGTCCCATCTAGCTTCTCTAGATTCATGGCTCCATAATTAAGAATTTCTTTGATCCGATAAGGACCTTCGTCTGTGAATTTTAGTTTTCTCTTGATTGCCTTGGTTTTATACATCAAGACCAGATCTCTGGAACGAATATCCTTCTTTTGTAACCTACGATCGTGCCATGCTTTGCGTCTTTTCTTTTCAGCAGCCAGTGCATGCACAGCTAGTAAGCGTGTTTCACAGAGTTTGTGGAGAGCTTCGTGACGTAGTTGTAGAGATTTGGATTCATTAAGGCGTTGTGTTGTGGCAATCCTTAATGAAAACTCTACTGGCATTATAGCATCCTGACCATATACCAATTGGAAAGGTGTTTGATCAGTGCTTCTCTTATATGCTGTCCTGAATGCCCACAGAGCAACATGCAACTTGTGTTCCCAATCTGATCTGCTAGCTTCAACTATTTTCGTGAGCACGCTACACAGGATCTTATTGGATGATTTTGCTTGCCCATTACCGCAAGGATAATAAGGCGTACTGGTTCTATGGAGTTAATGTAATTATACAAAATTTGATATCTGACCCTGCTGGCCCACGACTTCTACAAAACTAATATCTATCAAAGATCTACCAGCAATCCAAATAGATAATAGATAATATCTGCGTCATGCAAACTAAAACTATGGCGGATATATGACCCTGCTGGCCCACGACTTCTGCAAAACTAATATCTATCAAAGATTTATCAAACTAAAACTAATATCTATTTGGATCCAGGATCATGAGTGACCTATACTGATCGAGTTGAAGACTAGTTTTGATTAGGTGCGAAAGAACAATATAGTTCTCAGGATTGACTGTTCAACATTTTAATCTATGTGAGATAGAGTGTTGATGTATTTATATACATTTAGTCATGGACTGTGTTCAGAGGAATATTCTAAACTAAGGTTCAGAGCTACTATGATTATCATAGTTTCAGGCAAGATTTGGATCACTCTAAACTAAGGTTTAGAGCTACTGAATGGATCAGGCAAGAATCATTCTAAATAGAAATTGGAATTACTTGTGGTCTATTATTAAGACACAATCACTCTATAGACACATGTAGAAATAGAGATAATTCTTCCATTGGTAGATAGTTAAACTAGAACCAAATTAATCTGACTCAAAGCTAGATTTACTCGGGTAGAGAATGAGGTAGATTCTTCATATCGTTTACATCATTCTAAATTCTAAGGTTGAGAGCTCAGGATATGGTTTTTTTTTCCTTTGTAAAAAAACGTACTTTTTTTTTTTGAGGGTCCCGTTCCGGAATGGGCAACTCAGATATACAGTGATTCTCCACTTTGCATCTTTTCAAGTAGCTAGAAAAATTCTGGCCTGGCAGCGGAAAGCAAGGTGGAACCTTCCCCTGCTGTGAACAGATTATCTAAATAATTGAGCATGGGTACATAAATCAACTATGAACATAATCATCCAGGTTATAAGCTGCTGTTGATGAAAATAAATTTTACCAAACAACCAGAAAGTATCAATCAGCATTCACTTGCAGCATCAATGCAGCAGTGATGTTTTGAAGTTTGGTATTGATTGGAATATTTAACCAGTGTGACTGTCTGCTAGCTGAAAATTCCTGGCTAGTCATTCCTGTCATTATGATCTTTCTATGAGCTAGTCTTTCTATACCTTTTAGTCTACTAGGATTTTGTCCATATTTCTCATTCCATAACTGAGTAAAAGAAACTCTACTCAAGGCAAGTTCAGGCCAGACAAACTCAGGGCTTGACTAAAAGCGAATTTTCCACAGGTACATTTCATGACATGCAAATGATACCTTCTGGACAGATGTCACCAGTTACTTCGGCTGTTAAAATCAACAGTGTGTTCCTAAGCTTAAACTCGGAATTTCAGTCAGAGCTTTTTAAGAAGTCGCTGTGAAGAGCAAGCAAAAACTTTAGCTGGACCATAGTGAAGATGCTACCATACATCTAAACACATTTAGTTCATCAATGATCTTTAGCCTTATTGTGTTACACATCTAGTTTCATCAACAACATAGAAATCACTAATTTATGCATGCTAGAATTTAGAAATGCATCAAGATATGATCATAAACACTTAAGTATGACTTAGAGGCAGAGATAAAGCCATGTCCTTGTGTTGTAAAGAGATTAGGCATATATAACGTACATACTGAGAAGTAGCCGCAGCTTGCATGATAAATGTTCAAGCCTCTCCTGGATTTTTTAGCAATGTCATGCTTTCAAGATAAATTTTCCATCTTTTACCAGCATATAGATAGCAATCTCATGGTCAATCAGAAATAGGGGCATCAACTTGAAAGTTGATGCATATTCTGTCAACCCTTCTGCTCGATAAAAGTGCGAGCCATCTAAAATAAAAGACAATTTGAAAGGATGCTTTGATCTTAAGTGATGGTATTTTGAACAAAGCTTCCTATTATCACACACTCATCGACCAGACTCCAGCATTTCAGCATAAGCAGCTTGTTGCTGACTACTATAGTCTTCACCTGATGATAAACAAAATTCTAAACCTACATCTCCCAAGCTCTCAACCTCAAACAAATGCTGCACCACCTGGGTCATGACTGGCCTATCTCCAGGAACTTCAGACATGCAGAAAAACGCTAGGTTGATGAGACTGATAGCTCCAGCTGTTGAAAATTTTCCCCTAAGAGTTTGATCTACAACATCATGCAAATGTCCAGAGTCAAACAAGACTTTAACCCAACTTCGAGTGCTTGTCACTAGTTGACTTTGTTCGTGGACAAACACAGGTTTCCGTCCTGTCAAGAGTTCCAAAAGCACAACCCCAAATGCAAATATATCAGTTTTCTCGTCCAGATGGCCTGTCAGTGCATATTCTGGAGCTAGATATCCCATTGCTGCTGACATTTTTATATCAGCAAAAAGAACTTCATTGGAAATAATTTTTGTTAAGCCCCAGTCGGAGAGTATGACATTGTAATGTTCATCCAGAAGAACGTTTGAAGTCCAAATGGTATGCTGCAACACTGGGTGCTCCATTTTACTGTGCAAATATTCTAGCCCTGCATGCAAAGCAGCCAAGAAAGGTGGGCATTAAACTAGTAGACATGCCTAGTGTCAGCTACAGGCGCCATTAATTAAGATGCTTCAGTTATTCATACTACCCAATATAGATGTCAAGAAGTTTGAGGTATCCTCATAATAAAATGAATCACAGATGTACTTACTACAGGCTTTTCACATACCTTTAGCGACACCGTAAGCTATGTGCACTCTTGTTACCCAGTCCAAAGAAGAAACTGTCTCATCATACAAATGCTCATGTAGCGTTCTGTAAGGAACAAAATCATAAACAAGATAGCAATGTGCACCACCTCCTGAGATGCAAATGCCCCTTACAGTGGCTATGTTTTCATGACTCAGCTGTTTTAAAATTTCCAAAGCTGATTGAAACTCTGCTTCTCCTGCTGCAAAACTAGTCTTATTGATATGTTTAACAATCACTGTTGAACCATTTGCAAGGTTTGCTTTATATATAGCTCCATGATTACTGCCTCCCAGAAGACATTTCTTAGAAAAAAAGTTAGTTGCCACTTCAAGCTCTTCAAATTCGTAACCAAAGCTTCTCAAGGAGCTGCTTGCAACGGTACCATGCACAGGAGTAAGAGCCCTGTAAATGGGATTATTAGTCTTTCCATTGGGACAGAATTTAGACTGATTGCTTGTCATAGACAAAAGATCAAGAGTGGTTCCGCCTGAAATTTTTCTTCCTCGTTCTTCACAAACTTTCCTACGACCATTTTCATTTGCACCTCTTATCTTCTGTTTTAGTCTCCTTGACCATACAAAGGACACTGACATTGCCAGAATACCCCCCACTGCGATTGCAACCACTCCTGCTATGACAGAAACTTTAATCACTGCCAAGCAGCTTTTTGGCTGGTCCCTTTTCTTGGGAGTTTTTGGCAGTCCGTGCAAAAAAGGCATTGCATTTTGATCAGGGGAAAATGATCCAGTTAAACTTTCAGGGTTCTGGAGTTCACTGGAGTTGCAAGCTGGTAACCCAGCAAAGTCATTTCCACAAAGCCAAGAGTTTTCGCTATAAAAAAAGGCTTGATTTAAGCTGTGCAGTTCTGCACCCACCAAGATGTTTCTTCCAGAATAAACATGAATGTACTCCATTGAATCATCTTGGTTTCTACTTTGCAAGAAAGATCAAGAGATAGAACAAAAAATAGAGAACATTGTTTGCTTGTAGGCAAGTCTTGCCTTTTAGAATTCCCATAATTTTTTCTGCTTTAAGTATGAAAGAAATTATAGATCTGCTCTTGGCCTAAGTCAAACTTACATACTAGATCAAAAAGCTCAATCTCCAAAGAGTCCAAAGTGAGAAGTGTATTAGTCGTCAAGCAACCTACACTGTCAGCTACTGTAGTTTGACCTTAGACCACACCCACCTTCAGTTATTCCATCTCTATGAACTGATAAAAATAAACTAGTGGATCGAAGACTCACCAGGTGGAGGAGACCCCGACAGGTTGTTGTTCCTGACATCAAAGACCTTAAGATAGGACAGGTTGCCCAAGGAGGATGGTATTGATCCACTTAGTACATTGAAGCTGAGATCCAAATGGGTCAGTGAACTGAGGCCCCCAAAAGATGATGGAATATCGTCAGTAAGATGATTGTGTTGCAATGCTAATATTTTCAGCTGCCGTAGCTGCGAAAGCTCCTCTGGTATCCGACCATTGAAGTCATTACAACACAGCTGCAAAACTGTGAATTGCCAGAAATGTTCAGGTATCACAAATATGGCAGATGGTAAACATACTTGTCAAATCCAGGCATGGCTAGAAACAACCAAGCCTACGACTGAAGTAGAGAATAAAAGAAAATACTTTTTCAGTGGCCATAGGCTTGGTTGTTTTTGGACAAACTTTACGATCTTGGTGTTAGCATCAACAATAACAGCTCTTGAGTATGCTTTGGGTCACCTTTAATATCATGTTTAACATTTATTTTCCTAGTCAATTTTGACTGTATGATTTTTTGAATAGAACTGGTTTAAAACACGCCCTAGTTACGCATTAGCAGATAAAACAGCAACTGTTCTCTTTTTGAGAAAACCATATAATCAGACCTGCATCATTGACTTATATGAGTCTGAATTTGATGGTTGTGGCAAGAATATCATTCTAGTAATGGTACATCCAGAATCTAAAGGTAACCCAAATACAACAGAAAACATTTGTAAACTTGAAGCTTAAAGGCAAGCACAGAGCCTTAAAACACTTCGATGCATAGAACAGGATATATGCTGTGACATCTCAACTTAATACTTATCATTATCCTAGTGTAGGGACAAATTACTTGCAGAATACAAATTTTCACCCTAGTATAAACGAGATACCATATTTATCCTGAAAATGGACAAGCCTATGAGGCGCTTACAGAATCAAGATACTTCCAATTTCAGAACACCGGGCTAGTTAGTGGAATGGCAATCATGGAAAGGAGACAAACCAGGGGAATAGCTCAGGGGATCTAAATGTAGGGAGTTGTGATAAATCAGGATAATGAATAGTCGTTTTCACACTAGCTGTCAGAAGTCCTCAAACTTTGGTTGGGGAAAATCAACCAACAGTTTGCCATAAAGAATGGAAACAACCAGGTCTCACTATTTTGTCTAGCAAATGAAAGGCAACGCAACTAGGCCTTCAACCTCAGCACATTCATTATCTCCACAAATGAACCATTAGTGGTTATGCATGTTGAAGACAATTCAATTGTCAGTTAGTTAGGACACGTTCTTATGAACTTTGGCGGGTGCTAAAAGAAGAGCATCAAAGTAGTTAGACACTTTTTGATGATGTGTCTTAGATAGTGACATGAAACAATCAGTGTAGGTTAGGAGACTATAAGTAAGGATCACATGAACAGAGATGTACTGCTTTTTGCTGTTCTGAATGAATGATCTGTCATATGGTTTTTCTCAGTTGAATGATTGTTGTACTGATTGTCTTTTATTGTATACATCAAGTCATTCCGTTTGCATTTATATTTTAGTGTTATCATTGGTTATGGGCCCATGTACTGCATAGGCCTTTGATGCATGCAATAAATTGATAAGAGAGCAGCAAATCAATTGGTCTGTGTATGGTGCACGGATTCTCGATCATCATAATGTGAGGTGTGAACGTCGGAGCTATGACAGATTTAACGTGTCTGCAAGACGCAAAGGTAGTGGAAAAGTTGGATGGATCCAACTACCCAAGAGGCATATGGGAACGACTCAGATCGATTCATGAGGTGAAAGGAGTATCCAACATTCTACTGTTACAAAGGCAACTTGGAAACTTGAGGATGCAGGAAACAGACAGCATGGGAGAGCATATAGAGAAGATTAGGAGCCTGGCGCGACAGCTGCAGGTTGCAGAAGCTCCAGTTGAAAAAATGCAGTTGATATATACTCTTCTTAACAGCTTACCTGCATCATACGATCCATTGATTATGACCATGGAAGGTCAACAAGAATGACTGGATCTGGATTATGTCTCGAACCGTCTATTGCAAGAGGAGTGTCGCTGGAAGGCTACACACAATCACGCGACGAGATGGCTTTTTTCCACAAAGTCAGAACGACGAACAACAGGGACAAAAGGAAGGAGGGTTCACATGATAGAGTGCTGTCTTCGCAAAATTGGAGGGACATGAAAAGAAGACACTTCGGAAGGGACAGAAGCAAAAGAGAGATCATCAAGTTCTATTACTGTACACGGCTGCTGGAATGTAGATGGAATTGCTTAGATTACCATAAGTTACTTTGACCCAAAAGGTCGAGAGTTGTGTAACCATGGTCATTTATTATATTATGCCTATTAAACTTAGAGATAACTAAGTTAGTATGAAATTAACTTGGTAGGGACTCATGGGTCCACTAGGCCTAATTGTGACATTAAGTACCCCAACTTGACATATTGGAAGTACCTTATTCTTACTTTGTAGCTTATAGAAAGTTGGATAGTCAATAGTCAAGTAGTTGGATAGCCAATAGTCATGAAGTTAGATAGTCATCTTGGACTATATATATGTGTGCATCCCATTTGTATGACACTTTTGTAAGCAATACTGACTATTCTCCTTGGCTGTCCACGAGTTTCTACAAGAGCGTTTCTAGCCATCTCTCTCTTTCTTTTGAGAATGCTTTGTGTGATTGAATAGTTAAGATCCTGGATCCTTAGGCTTCTATTTCCTACATGGTATCAGAGTCTTTAGGTGATCAGATTGCTTGCAAGAGGGCGCTCAATAGGAAGCTATCTTCTTCCCCTTTTGGTAGTCATCAAGCTGCTGATTTTTGCAGGAGAAGAATCTGTTCATCTTCTTATAGCTTTTTTGCAGGAAATTGTAGGGCACCTTCACCTGTTTGAGAGCTAGCAGTAGGGCGCCCATGCTCAAACCAATTGCATGTGATTTTGACTCAATTACATGCTGAAAATTTCAAATTTACTTCTTAAATGAAGATACATGTGTTTTGGATACATTTCTTGCTAAAATTTCCCTGTTGGTGAGCTTGGAGTAGGGCGCTACCATTAGCTCTATATGCACATAGTTTTGGTTTTGGTTTTGGCTTCATTTGAAGTCTACATATTTGTGAGCATCATTCTGTTTTTTGTGCAGAAATCAGCCACGTATTTCATTACTTATTGAGCAAATTGCATGTGGAGTATTGCAATCTATTGTGCTCATAATTTCAGCTTTGAGGTTGGTGCCCTTTGAGTAGATTTTGTCTTGGAAAGTCTATTTTCTATCCACTACAAGCTGATTTTTCTGTTATGGCTAAAGAATCGGAGTCTATTGGTTCTTTATTTAATGAAGATAGGCTGGATGGCACAAACTATTCCTTGTGGTGCTACATGATAAAGAACCTTCTAATTGCTAAAGGTTTGTGGGAAGTAGTGAATGGTGACGAAGAGAGGCCGCCTACCTTGGCACCTATTACACCATCTCTAGAACAACTACTTCATCATCTACGGAGGTGTCTTCCGATGAGCAAAAGAAGTGGGATCGACGAGATGCACAAGCACATTCCGTCATTGCATTATTCGTGAAGAGATCTATCCTTCCTCATATTAGATCATGCAAGACTTCCAAAAGTGCTTGGGAGACTCTTGCCAAGATGTTTCAAGTAAAGAATGCGGCAAAAGTGGTATATCTTCGAGATCAACTTTCTATTTTGAAGATGCAAGAAGGTGATTTGCTTACAAACCACTTGACGAAGATCAAGGATCTTCAAGAGGAGCTTCTTAGTATTGATGAGGTGATTGAGAACTCACAATTTGTATCTATTACTCTCAACTCTCTTCCTAATTCTTACCTTCCATTTGTGTCATCATTGAGCATTTCTCTTAGGGGACAGCAAATCTCCTTCGACGAACTTGTTGGCTTACTTCTTCAAGAAGAGCAAACAAGGATCAACTTTGGTGAACAAGAAGATCAAGCCTTCTTTGCAAAAGGCAAAGGCAAGTGGAAAGGGAAGCCTTCTTTCAACACTTCCAAAAGATGAACCAAAATCTAAGGAAGTTCAAGATCAAGGCTCCAAGAAGAAGGGTAAGTGCCACTATTGCAAGAAGTTTGGGCATCACATCAAAGAATGTAGGAAGAGGCTTGCAAAGGAAAAAGAGAAAGGTAACGATACAAGTACCGCAATCATTACTTTGGAACAACAATTTGAAAAGGAAAATAATTTTTTCAATAATGATTATGCTTTTGTCACTAATAATCTCATCTCTCCTAAAGACGAGATTTTTGCCACTTCAAATCTTTCTGGTTTTTCAGCAGAAAACAGCTCATCATCAGCTTTACAAGTTGTTGTTTCTTCATCTATTGATTGGGTGATTGATAGCGGTGCCACACACCATATGGCTTATCACAAAGAAGTCTTCACAAAACTTGTAAAAGTGCATGATGGAAGCAAAGTTCAAGGTGTTGATAACACCTCTTATCCTATCAAAGGTATTGGAGTGATCCCCATTATCTTACCCAATGGTGAGGAGAAGTACATTCGTAATGTACTTTATGTTCCAAAAATAAAAAAATCTCATATCGGTCTCTACTATTATGAACCAAGGATTGGTTGTGGAATTCAAAGAAGACAAATGTCTTATCAAAGACCCAAAGAGATCTCTTATGATCATTGCTTCGGGAACATTACGTGGTGGATTGTTCCTTATGGATACCTATGAGCAAAGAGCTTCATCATCTTTTTGTCTTTTTGCATCAAGTTCACATTCTTTGGAGTTGGCTAGATTATGGCATGCTAGGTTTGGACATCTCAACTTTGCTAGCTTGAAGATGTTGAAGAGATTCAATATGGTTGAAGACATTCCCAATATTGAGCATCCCGAAGGACATGTATGTGAAGGATGCATAGATGGAAAATTTTAAAGGCAAGCTTTTCCAATTGATAGAACTATTCGAGTTGATGGCAAATTTGATTTGGTTCATAGTGATGTATGTGGTCCAATGAGGACCGAATCCATTGGAGGTTGTAAATACTTTGTTACTTTTATTGATGACCTTTCAAGATTTACATGGATTTATCCTATGAAGGCAAAATCTGAAGTTTTTCAACGCTTTAAGAATTTTCTAGCAATGATACTTATCTTCAAAGCAAAGGTATCCATCATCAAATGACAACCCTTACACACCTCAACAATATGGTGTTGCTGAAAGAAAGAAGCGCACTATCATGGAGATGGCTCGATGCATGCTCAAGGCAAAGGGCTTCCCTCACATGTTTTGGGCTGAAGCGGTTATAACGGCGGCTTACATTAGTAATCGGTGTCCTACTAAAGCCTTGAAGGTATTAACTCCTTATGAAGTTTGGTATGGTAAGAAGCCTACTGTTTCTCACTTATGCATCTTTGGTTGCACGGCTTATGCTTTCATTCCCGATAAGCTAAGAACCAAGCTTGATAATAAAGGAGTTAAATGCATATTTGTTGGCTATAGTAGCGAAAGCAAGGGCTATAGGTTGTTCAATATGGATACTAATAAAATCATAGTGAGTCGTGATGTTCATTTTGATGAAAAGACCTCGTATGATGTTGTGCCCACTCATGTCATGAAAGGAGACTTCCCCCATGATGCATATGTTGAAATATTTCCAGATTTGGTTTTGCCATCTAATCATGAAGAGAAGGGACTGCCATCAACTTCTAGTGGACAGCCCACTACTTCTTCAATCTTGCAGCCCATAGTTCATCAAGAAGAACCTATTTATGGTGAAGAGTAGGTTGTTGAAGACATTGGACACCAAGGTCCAAGTTCGGAAAACATGGGACAGCAAGGTCCAAGTTCGGAACACTTTGGACAACAAAGTGTTGACAAAGGTAAGGTTGTTGGACAGCCCAAACCAGTCCCTAAATGGTTGTTGCAGACTTTGCAGGACAGCAAAGTGGATCATTTCTATGAAGGGAAGACTCGTGCCCCTACTAAATCAGTAGAATTTGCTGATTTTTTTTACTTTGCTCTTATTTCTATTGAGGATGGTGCAGTAGAACCTGTTTTTTATGAGCAGGCCAAAGGAGTAAAATGTTGGGAGGATGCGATGCAAGAGGAGTATGACTCACTCATGAAGAACCACATTCCGGTTCTTGTTGATCTTCCACATGGGGCTAGAATCTTCATCTCT
Organism: Diphasiastrum complanatum; assembly: GCA_029204225.1. Lineage (NCBI taxonomy): Eukaryota > Viridiplantae > Streptophyta > Lycopodiopsida > Lycopodiales > Lycopodiaceae > Diphasiastrum > Diphasiastrum complanatum. The sequence goes on from CM055095.1 coordinate 36,852,228, forward strand.
CAACAACGATACGTTGAGAGCAGATGTTGAAACAATCTTTTGTTTTCAAGTCGCCACAAGTTGATGCATACGATGGATGCACTAGTGAAAAGTTTCATGCGAAACCTTTTCAATTTGATGTTTTAGCAAAGGCCGAAAAATTCAAGCACTCTTTGGAACCGTATTGTACTAATCGAGGAGGGAGTCAACATGTGTCAATTAGCACTTTTGTTCAAAGTGTTAAGAGCGAGCATTTGTTTGAAGAGAATTTTTCATTACTTGAAGAATCTTCTATGTCATCCCATGCCTCTTCAAGGGATAGCTTTGATGAACTTAGAGTTAGCTAAGTTAGTATGAAACTAACTTGGTAGGGAGTCATGGCTCCACTAGGCCTAATTGTGACATTAAGTACCCCAACTTGACATATTGGAGGTACCTTATTCTTGATATGTAACTTATAGAAAGTTGGATAGTCAATAATCAAGTAGTTGGATAGCCAATAGTCATGAAGTTAGATAGTCATCTTGGACTATATATATGTGTGCATCCCATTTGTATGAGACACTTTTGTAAGCAATATTGACTATTCTCCTTGGCTGTCCTCCTTGGCTGTCCACGAGTGTCTACAAGAGGGTTTCTAGCCATCTCTCTCTCTCTCTCTCTCTCTCTCTCTCTCTCTCTCTCTCTCTCTCTCTCTCCGACTCCTCCAGCTCCTCCAGCAATGGCTGCTCCTCCAGCGATGGCTGCTCCTCCAGCGATGGCTACCCTGTCCTAGACCCTGCCCTTGCCCTGTCCTGGTCCGCCCTCCACCATGGCCCCTCCTCCTCCTCGCGCCCCTGCTCGCAGATCTTCACGCTCCCCAGCCACCTCCTCACTCACCTCCCTCGCTCACCACTCCCCCCCCCCCCCCCCCCCGCTGCCCCTTCCCCTAACCCCCTCGCTGCTGCTCCTCGTTCCCCCATCGCTGCCCCCTCCCGTTCCCCCCTCGTTGCTCCTTCTCCTTCTCCTTCCCCCCTCGCTGCAACATCCTGCCCCCTCGCTGACCTCCCTGATCTCCTAGATGCCACCCCCTCATCCATCCTCCTCACTGACCCCTCCACTCATCCACCCTCCTCACCCCCTCTCGCTGCCACCCCTACCCCCCCTCACCTCACCCCCTCGCTGATCCCTCACCCCCCCTCGCTAATCTCTCACCTCCTCTCATAGTCATTCCAGCCCCCCCTCTCGCTGCCACTTCACCTCACTCCCTCGATGACCCATCTCCCTATCCTGCTGCAACCCCCACCCCACTCTCTGATGGCTGCTCCCCTGATTCGGCTCCTCTTCCGTCTTCTGACCCTATTCTTCCCACACCGATCATTGCTCACTCTTCCTCCTTCCCGGCACCACAGTCTACAGCCAATATTCTGTATACGCCTTCTAAATCAATTGAACTTTTTTCATCTTGGCAGATTGATCAATTCAAGGCAGATTTCCAGTTTTTGCGGCATGAAATTTCACAGCTGAAAGGAACGGTTACTTCTTTGATCAACGAGAAGAAGCTATTGCAATCCAAGGTTGCCTCACTCGAACAATCCATCAGAATCAAACAGGCCACAGCTTCGGAATCCACCACCAACATGCTACGAGAGCTAGAAATCAAGATCAAGAAGCAACACAAAGAGGCCCTTTCCTGGGCATCAGTTTTGAAAAAGGGCACCAAACCCAGCGCTCCCATCCCCTCAGTTATCTCAGCCACCATCTCGGAAGAGAAATCTCGAGACCAAAAAGCCCACAATATTAGAGTTCATGGAGTTCTAGACACACAGGATGTATTGGCTGAAGCTAAACACTTTCTCCACATCACTCTCGGGTACAGGACACAGGGGTTGGACACCGCATGGAGGACCACTAGAGATGCAGCCACACTCATTATTCGTCTCACCTCCCTTGAGAGCCGCCGAGATGCTTTGCGCGCAGAGCTAGGCTACATGGTACCACTATCTATATGGACGACGACCTCACATATATCCAGGTAGAGGAGAGGCGTAAGGCCTTTCAGGCAGCCCGTGAGTCTGGCAGACGAGTCATTTACCGAGATGGACGAGTGCGTTTTCTTGACAGCGCACCTAGCAGCTCCCAGTGCTAGGGATTTGGGGCCCCCGAGTTCGGGTGTGCCCCGGGGCCCCATCCACACCATCTCCGGATTGGAGTATGGAACTGTGATGGTTTACACTCATCGTCCATTGCTGGCGACTTGATCGATTTCATCACTGACAGAGATTTACTACTCTTTATGGAGACTCATGAGAGTCAAGAGAGAGGATTACCTATTTTTCTAGGATACAGATGGGATTTTGTGTACATACTTGAGACTAGATCAGCTAGCGATCGTGGATCCGGAGGTGTTGCATGTTTATATAGAGAGTCTCTTCATCCGAGCATCAAGTTCATAAGACACGACGAGCATGCACGGTATATATGGATTCATATTGCTGGGCAGGATATTGGTTTGGGGACCTCTTTGTGGCGGCATGTTATTTTCCTCCAGAGTCTTCGTCCTTTGCTAAGGGCACAGGTTCACCCTACCTTGATTTATCGCCTGATATTGTCAGATTCGTAGAATGGGGGCAGATTCTCCTCACTGGGGATTTTAATGCCCGAACCTCTTCATGGCAGTCAGAGTTTTATGACATCACCGACCAACTCCGTGTTCATGCCCTTGACAGCGATGACATGGGAGTTACCAGGATTTCATAGGACAGCTTGGGACCTACTACCCCTTACGGTGAGCATTTGTTGCAGTTTGGAGAGGCCCATGAGTTAGCCATTTACATTCTTAGCACTTCTCTTCATACCGCTGCTTCCCTTGCTTTTCCATCTAAACCTTATAAAAGCATAGGCACCCGCTCCTCATCGATACGACCCACACACCCCCCGTGGTATGATGCTGAATGTCGCTCTCTTCATCAGCTTGTCACCCATGCCCGCACTCATGATCCTCATCTCCTCCACTCCGCCAGGCGCTCTTACCGTCACACACTCCGCCGAAAAAAGCATATCTATGATGACTCCGAAGGTGCGTCTTGTTGATCTTCTCTTCAGTTCCTCTTCAGACACCTTTTGGCGTGAGTTTATTGCTCGTGCTCCACCACCCCTCCTGGATGACCTTCGCATATGGACCGAATATGCTACCAAACTATATACCATACCCACTGACGCACCCATCTCTATCTCCCCACGCCCCTCTGAGTTCACCTTCTTCACATTTGACATGGTACTTACGCCTGACGGTGACGACGATGATGATGATGACCTACTTGCCCAGAGAGACCAAAGACAGCGTCCCACACATACCCATGTTGCAGCACGAGCTACTCGACCTATCACGAGGAGACCTCTTCATCCTCTCAGACGACGTCAGAGACCACCAGTGGCCCTTCATGCCGCAGGCCGTATTACATCCTTCTATAGCATCAGCACCAGCAAGACAGGACTAGATGATAGCGTCATACCTCACTCATGACTGTTAGCAGTATACATGCTCCCACTTGTTTCTTATAGCATCACATCTATTTCAGTTTATAGCTTTAGCTCTAGACTTGCTACTTTTGTTACTGTTTTGGAGACGTTTCATACGCTCCTATGGTTACCACATACTTGACATGTACATTTACTAGTCTTATATGCCTTTTGGCATGGAAAAGACATTAATAAAGCTTTCTTTCTTTCTTTCTTTCTCTCTTTCTTTTGAGAATGCTTTGTGTGATTCAATAGTTAAGATCCTGGATCCTCAGGCTTCTATTTCCTACACCGGCCACATTGTCAGAACGTGTCCTAAAAAACTTGACGATCTAAAAAGAAGGGAGAGAGAACAGGCGAATGCAGTAGAGGCAGAGCAAACGGAGGATGTCATTGCACTCATGGTTTTCACAAGGCAGATGGCAACCCAACAGGAGATCATATCAACACATACAGAATCATCTCATGATAGTGGCTATTCGAGTGAGAATCTATCTGAAGTAGTGCCTGTAACGATCAGCGGAAAAGAGGGTAGCTGCTTAATTGATGAGGACTGGTATCTGGATTCAGCCGCTACTACACATATGACTTATCGGCAGTCGTCATTCTTTACCTATGAACTGCTAAAAGGTAAACAAGTTGTGGTAGGGGACAAGACTGCAATAGATGCAGTTAGCATTAGTTCAATCTGTCTGTGGTTAGGCAATGGTAGAACTGCAATTCTTAGAGATGTGCTACACATACCAAAACCTAGCTAAAAATTTAATCTCTGTAGCCTTTGTAACTAGACTTGGTTTGGAAGGTCGCTTCTTTGAGAAGCACTGTACTATCCAGCAAGGAGAGAAGGTTTTTGTTATAGGGAGTAGATCGCATGGATTATACTGACTGACTGCATGGACTGACGAGAGACCAATTGCCTGTATTGCTACTAAGAAGAATAAAGAGAATTTCATGTGGCATAGACGACTAGGACATACGAGTGATAGTTGTCTGCAGAGATATCAAGAAAGGAGATGCTCAGGGATTTTTCTTATGATATAGAAGGAGAAAGCGAGAGATGTGAGACATGCATTTATGGTAAAAGGAATAAGCAGGCTTATATCAGAGGAGAGGCTTATAGAGAAGATGAGTTGTTAAATTAGGTATTCTGATGTGTGTGGACCAATGGAGGCGACATCCTTGGGAGGATCCAAGTATTTTGTAATGTTTATCGATGACTGTAGTAGAATAGTGCATGTTGAACCTATGAAAATGAAAGGATAGGTCCTAGAAATGTTCAGGAAATTCAAGGTTCATGCTGAGTCAGAAACAGGAAAGAGAATCAAGATAACGGAGGGGAATACAAGAATAAAGCTTTTGACAAATATTGCATTGAGAAAGGAATCAGAAGGGAATTTACAGTGCCTTACAATCCACAACAGAATGGGGTCTTAGAAAGAAAGAATAGGACAATTATGGAGATGGCAAGGTGCATGATTTATGAGAGAGGTATGAGCAAAGAATTATGGGCATAAGCGGTAGTCACGGCAGTATACATAATTAACCGAATTTCAACAAGAATGTTGCCAAATGCCACCCCTTATGAAGAATGGTATGGTCACAAATCTTTGTCAGTCATTTGTGAGTTTTTTGGTGCCTGGCATATGCACATATTGATTCTACTAAAGGAAAAAAATTGAATAAAATGGGAGAGAGGTGCATATTTGTTGGATATCCTCCTGGAGTGAAAGGGTACAAACTTTATAATTTATCCGCTAAAAAGTTTGTCCCAGAGATGTAGTTTTCGATGAGGATGCAGGATGGAAGTAAATCTTGAGGCAGCTAAGGAAGACGTGATGGGAATACCAACTTTAGTGTTGTCTAAAGATACTCCGCCTACTCAAATATAAGCAGGGGATTCAGAACCAGAATAGGTAGCAGAAATGAATGAAGATGAGATGACTATGGAACTTATGGACTCGGCTCATTACATTCACGGCATCCATTTACATTTACTTTACTTTATGCATAAGTAGACCTTGGGCCCTTTTTTATTCATTAGTGACACTTAGACTATATGGTTGGCCTTTGGCCTTATTATTCATTATTAGGCCATTTGGACACATTACTAGAGAGTGGGGGCCTTGTTGGAGGGTGCACTATTTTCCCTCCCAATTGGGCCCTGCCACCGGAAGCTTCCTTTTAGGGCCTTCTCTTGGCTATAAGTAGGGAAACTGTGTCATTTGTTATTTAGCTGATGATATTGATCTCTCTCTTTAGCCTCCTTAATCTCTCTCTTTCCTGCTTTCTAGGGTTAAGTCTTGCTTATGTGCTGCTTTCATAGCTTAAGTCTTGCTTATGTGATGCTTTCATAGCTTAGCTCTAAATCAGCTATGGTTCTATTCGTAACTTGGTATCAGAGCACTTTCCTGATTGCTGAATTTCAGATCTGATTTTCTGATCGGGTGCCCATTTTCCTTGCTGATTTTTCTCTCTTTGCTGAGGGCTTTCGTCTCTTTGCTTTAGCAACATTCAGCACAGTTTGGAGGAGGAACAACTCCCATCAGGGCATTTTCCTTGGTAGAGCTTTAGCAGATAGTTAGCGGAAGTACTTCCACTAAATTTGGCGGCAAAAAAAAAAAAAAAATTGGGCAGATTATCTCCGGCGCCCAAGTTCCAACCCTCCATCACCCATTTTTAGCTTGTTTGCAGGCTCTCCAGTGCCCAATTCCCTCATCTCTTTCGTCCGTTTCTCCTTCCATTTTCAGCACTCTCTTCACTTTTGTTTGCAAGCTATCTAGCCGCTTCATACTTGTCACTTTCGTCCGTTTTTGCCTCCGTTTGCAACCATTTTTCACACCTTGTTTGCAAGCTGTCCATTGCCCATCCTCAACCAAATTTCACGAAATTCCAACTCCGTTTGATATTCCAATTTGTCACTTGCCTCCTGGCTGTCCAGCGCATTTTTATAGCCTTCATTTTCACTTTTTTCATTTGCTGATTGTTGTCCTTTCTTAGTTGTGATAATAGTGGTTTTAATAGACTAATTTGGGGTGACGACAAGAGTCCGCTCTCTCAATTTTCGTCTATTCCTTCCACTATCATTATGGCACATTCACCTACCCCAAGTGAGACTACTCAGGAAACCTTATCCGATCAGTTTCGTCGCATCGATGAGACCTTTTTTGGCCTCGTTCTTTGCTTCGATACCGTTATGACCAGCTTTGCTACTATGCAGTCACAGATTGATTCTTTACAGCCTCATGTCTTAGTAAAGCTCCTGTTTTTCCTTCATTTGGGACTCCCCCTCCATTTGGATTTCCATCTTCCTCTGCTAGTCAGCCTGGTGGTGGACCGTTCATTCCACCTAACCCACCTTCTGGTTTCTTTTCACATCCCCCACTTCCTAAGCCACACTTTGCTTGAGACTTTTGTGATAGGGTACAGCTTGCTACCTAATCCGGTTCCTCTGACGGGAACTTATTAGAGAATTGGTTTGCTAAGCTTGACACATATTTTCAGATCTACCCTAAGACTGATCCTTAGAAGATCTAGTTGGCTGCTTTACATTTAGATGGACGCGCCGCCACGTGGTGGCGAGTTTATAGAGCTGATCCTGATCGGGAAAGAAGGGCTCCATTTATGGCATACTTTTTGTCGTGACCTCCATCATGCTATGATTGATCCTCAGTGGCTCGACCGCCAACGTGATACATTCCGTAGTCTCAATCAAACCTGTGATCTTTCTTCTTATACAAATCAATTTATGGAGCTTTCTTATCTTTTCATAGATCTACAGCCCACTGAGCTTATTTCTTGTTACATTGCTGGGCTTCGTGGTGCCTTACATTATGATGTTTCTTCCTTCTGTCCTCCCACACTTGTTGAGGCGATGTCTCTTGCCAGTACTTTACAGCATAAGTACTCTGACACCCTTCCTTCCCGTCCCCCTTATCGTATGTCTCGATCTGAGCGTGATGAGCTTGAGCTCCATATTGCTACCTTGTTAGATCAGGGTCTCATTGTTCCTAGTCACAGCCCTTTTGGTGCCCCTGTTCTCCTTGTTAGTAAGAAAGATGGTACCAAACGCCTTTGTTGATTAACGTGCTTTAAATAAGTTGACTATTCGTAATCAATACCCTATTCCACACATGGATGACCTCTTTGACCAGCTCGATACCTCTAAAATCTTTTCCAAGATATACCTTCGTTCTGGATATTACCAAATCAGGATGCACCCTTCTGACGAACATAAGACTGCTTTTCGTACTCATCTTGGTTTATATGAATTTCGTGTGCTTCCTTTTGGTGTTAGTAATGGCCCTCCTACATTCCAGAATGTGATGAATAATGTCATGCGTCCGCTTCTTGGTCATTGTGTCTTGGTTTATTTTGATGATATTCTTATTTTTAGTCAGTCTCTTGCTGAGCATGTTTCCCATCTTTCCTCTGTATTTCAGTTACTTGTACATCACCAGTTATTTGCTAAGTTGTCTAAATGTTCTTTTGTTGTTTCTGAGATCGAGTTTCTTGGTTTTCTTGTTTGTAATGGACACATTCGTCTGGACCCTCATAAGGTTCAGGCCATCCAAGATTGGCCTATACCAACTGATATTCATCATGTTCGTATGTTCCTTGGGTTAGCCACTCACCTTCGTCGTCTAGTTCCTCATTTTGCCACTATTGCAGCTCCTCTTCATGCACTTTTGAAGAAGTCTAGTACTTTTCTTTGGAATTCTGATTGTCAGTCAGCGTTTGATACTCTTCGTCGTGCTGTTGTTGATGCTGCCGTTATGTGTTTACCACAGTTTCACCAGGGCTTGCTGCTACTTGATCCAGTTTCTTTTCGGCAGTTGGGTCTTTTTCTTTTGTGCCAGGGAGAGTTATGGACTCGGCTCATTACATTCGCCGCATCCATTTACATTTACTTTACTTTATGCATAAGCAGGCCTTGGGCCCTTTTTTATTCATTAGTGACACTTAGACTATATGGTTGGCCTTTGGCCTTATTATTCATTATTAGGCCATTTGGACATATTACTGGAGAGTGGGGGCCTTCTTGGAGGGCGCACTATTTTCCCTCCCAGTTGGGCCCTAGCCACCGGAAGCTTCCTTTTAGGGCTTCTTCTTGGCTATAAGTAGGGAAACTGTGTCATTTGTTATTCAGCTGATGATATTGACCTCTCTCTTTAGCCTCCTTAATCTCTCTCTTTCCTGCTTTCTAGGGTTAAGTCTTGCTTATGTGCTGCTTTCATAGCTTAAGTCTTGCTTATGTGATGCTTTCATAGCTTAGCTCTAGATCAGCTGTGGTTCTATTCGTAACTGTGGAGGACCCTTTCATAGAAGAGGAAACTGTGGAACCTATTATTGCAGAACCAAAAGAAGATGCAGATACATCTTTTGATGTTAGAAGATCACAAAGGGCAAAGAAGACACCACAATGTTTTGATGATATGGTGTTTTTGGCAGAACAGATTTCAGAAGGACCCTCAAGTTATAGCGAGGCAGTAAATTCATCAGCTAAAGAAAATTGGATTGAAGCTATGGACGAAGAGATGAGAGCAATCAAAGTAAACAGAGCATGGGAACTAGTGAAACCTCCATCTGGTGCAAATGTGATTGGTTGTAAATGGGTGTAAAAGGTGAAACGCGGACCAGAGGGACAGATAGAGCGTTATAAAGCCAGAATAGTCGCAAAGGGATATGCGCAAAAGGAATTCAAGGATACCTTTTCACCTGCATATACATCAGATGAACGTGAGAACTGCTTTCTTAAACGTAAAGTTAACGGATGACATGACTCAACCTGAGGGATATGAACAAGGGGCAAATATGGTCTGTAAGCTGCAGAGAGCACTTTATGGACTGAAGCAGGCTTCTAAAGTTTGGTATGAAAGAATAGAATCCTTCTTTGTAGGGATTGGGTATAAGAGAAGTCAGTTAGATATGAGCATTTTCTTTAAGAAGGTAGAGCATCAATACATATATATTGCATTGTATGTGGATGATATTGTTATGATAAGCAATTCATTGAAGTAGATTAATGAATGTAAAGTGTGCTTACAAAAGGATTTTGAGATGAAAGATTTAGGAGAATTGCAATTTTTCCTTGGAATTGAGGTAATGTGCAATAGGAGGAGGGATGGATGAAACTATCACAGGAGACATATGTCAAGAATCTGATCAAGAAATTTGGAATGAGCGGGTCTGGAGCAGTATCAACGCCTATGGAAGTAGGTCTACATTTAAATAACATGTGTCCACTAAACACAGAAGAACAAAAACAGATGATATCAAAACCTTATAGAGATTTAGTTGGCTCTCTAATGCATGCTGCAGCATGTACTAGGCCAGACATTTGCATAGCAGTAGGAAAATTGAGTCAGTTTTTACACAATCCAGGTGTTGCACATTGGAATGCAGGTAAAAGAGTGCTGAAATATTTGCAAGCAACATCTGCCTATGGTATTGTTTACTCAGGAAAGGAAATGACAATTACAGGGTACGCTGATTCAGATTGGGGAGGGAATGAGGATGATAGAACATCCACATCAGGGTATGTTTTCATCATGGTAAATTCAATGATCAGCTGGGCAAGCACAAAGCAAAGATCAGTAGCTCTGTCCACTACCGAAGCCGAGTACATGGCTTTGTGTCATGCATCAAAGAAACATATGTGGATCAAGAATTTGGTCCATGAATTAGAAATTGAAATAGAAAGTTTGATCTTACATTGTGACAATCAGGGATGTATCTATCTTTGTAAGAACGGTTGCTTCCATAAGAGAAGTAAACATATTAGCATGCAGTATCATTACGTTAGAGACATGGTACAATCTAAAGAAATTGTTCTTAAGTACTGTGGTACTAAGGAAATGATAGCTGATATCATGACCAAGAGCCTAACTAAAGAAAAATTTCAGTTTTTCAGAGGTTTGATGGGGATTAGGAAAGCTTTTGTAAACTGACAATAAATTGTGGGAGAGATTGTTGAAGACAATTCAATTGTCAGTTAGTTAGGACACGTTCTTATGAACTTTGGCGGGAGCATCAAAGTAGTTAGACACTTTTTGATGACGTGTCTTAGATGGTCACATGAAACAATCAGAGTAGGTTAGGAGACTATAAGTAAGGATCACACGAACAGAGATGTACTGCTTTTTGCTGTTCTGAATGAATGAATGATCTGTCGTATGGTTTTTCTCAGTTCAATGATTGTTGTACTGATTGTCTTTTATTGTATACATCAAGTCATTCCATTTGCATTTATATTTTAGTGTTATCAATGCAATCAGCACACCCTCACGAAATGAGGAACTTAAGCAGCAGTAGAATTATAGCTCCTGAATTTTGATCTTCTCCTCCAGATTTATTCCATTAGAATTACATCATAATTATGCCAACTCAGCCAAACAAAAAATGACATATAAGAGAAAAAAAACTAGCTGGGCGCACAGAAAAGAACGTATCTGCTGGTAGAAGATGAAGCTGATGCACAGGTCCAGATTCAAACTCTAAATTTTTCAAATACAATTCAACTCATCGGCTTCCAAATATCTCCTTACAAGCTAAATATTTTATCCTCACCTCAAAGACTAAAATGTAAATATATAGTAATGCCATATTCACAAAGAGAACGCGTCTTATATGAACGGTTGATTAACTAGCAAGCGAGTTCTGATACGCCACATCAGTAGTTGACAGAAACAGAGGAAAGAATCCAAAGATCTTGCAAAGAGGTCTTCCTACTTGTGGAACAAAATGAAAAACATATTATGAACTTCAACTCATTGCAAAAAAGGGACAAAGAGCAAGTACCTTGCAAGCTCGAAAGTGAGGCTAGTTCGGAGGGGATGGTGCCTGACAAAAGGTTTACATTGAGATATACTTCGGTGAGGCCCTTCAATCTTGCAAGAGCACTGCCAGGAATCTGATCCTGCAGTTTGTTGTAATGCAGATACAAGCCTGTTAAATCTGTTAGCTCAGCAACAACAACAGGAATCGTCCCCGTCAGTCCACTTCCTTGCAGGGACAAATTTGCTACATGGCCTTTATCGTTGCAAGCGACACCCAAAAAACTTCCTCCGCACGGATCTTTCCCAATCGTCCAGGACGTGAGAATGCCTCCCTCTGGATCCAATGCAGTCTTCATCTCTAGCAGCACGTCTATCTCACCTCTTGCCTCAGCTGTGCGCCCCAGCTGGTTTGGTATCAAAAGCAGCCATGCCCACAATGGAAAGAGGACAAGGCTCGGCATTTAAGCTTCACAAAGAGCAAAAAAGCTAGATAGAGCAGACAGTCACTTGCATACAAGAACTAATTCCTGTGTTTACTGCCCTCAGTCTATCTCACTCTTGCCTCAGCTGTGCCCCCCAGCTGGTGTGGCATCATTAGCAGCCCTACCCATAATGCAAAGAGGAAAAGGCTCGTCGGGACTTAAGCTTCACAAATGGCAAAGACTCTCTCTATCTATAATGAAAGGCGGATAGAAGCAGACAGCAACTTGCATACAAGAACTATTTCTTGTGTTTACTTCCCTCAGTCTACCTCAAATCTTGCCTGAGCTTGGCTCCCCAGGCAGTGTGGCATCAAAAGCAGCCGTACCCACGATGCAAAAAGGACAAGGATCGTCAGCACTTAAGCTTCACAAAAGGGCAAAGATTCTGTGCTCCTCTAACGAAAGCCAGATAGAGCAGATAGTAACGTACATAGAAGAGCTACTTCCTGTGTCTACTTCCCTCAGTCTATCTCACCTCTTGCCTCAGCCTGTGCCCTCCATCTGGTGCGGCATCAAAAGAAGCCATACCCACAATGCAATGAGGACAAGCCTCGGCATGACTCACTCTAGATGAAAGCGGTAGAACTACTTCTCGCATTTGCTTTTGCATGAATACAGAAAATACCCACCAAGATCATAGCTCAACTGTGTTGAGCTTCAATGCACTCATAGAGCTCAGCTATGTCGCTAATAGCTACCATCTGGTCCTCTGGAACTGCTCTAGTCTGACTTCTATAGCTCAATGACAATAGTCAGACCAAAAACTACAATTGGTCTGTGCTACAATAGTACATTCTCTGTCTCCTTGCCGCCTCCTCGATTTGTGCAACTGTACCGGGATGTAAGACCCACAACGCCAATGCAGAGCACCTGAAGGCTGAAAGTCTAAAAATGTGCTGTACAATGTGCATTCCTCAGTTTCCCTCTCTCAAAGGTCTGGACTCTGAGGTTTGAGCTTTCAAGTTTCAAGCTCCAGCCATGTTCTCTCCCCAGATTACCACATACGGTGTACACGATTCCTTTTATTTCTGCAACACGTGACCTTGCCTTCAGTCTCACACATTCCAATGAGTTAAGCCATAAAATATTTATTCTCTCTCTCTCTCTCTCTCTCTCTCTCTCTCTCTCTCTCTCTCCCCTTCAACTAGAGTATCAGGTTGCAGCTATCCAGTCATCTTCTCCAAAATCATCATTTTCTTTTCCTTTCCGAAACGCTTTGTCCTCGAGATCACAAAAAGTTGATGCCCAGTCTGCAGATCATTCTCCATATTGCACAAACAAGCGGGAAGCTTGTTCTTTTCCTCGGTGTTGTGCTTTAAAGAATATCCCCATCCCTCATATCACACACACAGCACATCAGAGCTGCCAATGGGCTGTGCCAGGCCTTGTTTGTTGTACCTACAATTCTAACCAGTCAGAATTCAGCATCCACAGAGACAGAGAGCCGCAGTCGACCCAAGCATGACACATCAGCCTCCAGATTAATAACTCATGAATCATGATCAGATTTGTAAGATTCAGTGGGTAGCCCAACAGAACGAAGCTGGAACATCTTTGTTGTCGAAGCTCCAATCACAGGGAAAAGGCCTACACTGGTTACAAAACAGCGATTTTTTTTCCATTGCTTCAAGTACAACAGCATTTATCCTGCTGAAGTAATTAGTAGAAACTTGAAAGGGGTGGAGTGAACACAAAAAGGAGCTGACTGTTGTGCTCTGGTTTATTTGGTGATGTACATGCCTGGACTCTCCAGAGAGTCCTTACAATCTGAATGCAACGATCCATCATAGACTAGCTACCAGCTTAGCTGGGAAGGCAAAATCTTGTCACTTGGAAAAGAGGCCTATCAAAAGAGCACCTACAAGAGCGAGAGTACTTTCAACAAGATTTATCAAGAAAGAGTTCATCACAACCCAAGCGGAGGAAGTCCTTGATATGGATGAGTGTTATTGGTCCAAAGCCTGAGGAGGCCATTGCACCCATTCAAATTGAGCTTGAGTTGCTAAGTAGGGGCAACTTAAATTAGTTAGCTTCATTGATGGCAAGTGAAGTTGGCAATTGCAACTTAAATTAAATGAGCCAATCAAACAATCTATTCTCAAATTTAACTAGATTAAATGTTATGAGAACTAAGAAAAAAAACAAGAGACTTAATTTTTAATGAGGATGTCACTATTCTGTGGTAAATCAATTTTGATTTGATCCATTTGTGTAAGCTCTAAATGTGATATTGTACAATTAAGCATATTTTACTATATTTGGTAGCGACTAATCCACCATTGTCTTATCAATCGAGCACTCGTCTTGTAGCCGGCTGCTTGGATTAGCCGAGTAGCAAGACGTAGGAAAATTAGCATGTACATGAGATTTTGGTTTCATTATGCTATACTCAAGGGCATGTCTCGGGTTTGTCAGTATATGAGGCCAACTATAGTTTGCGTTATGGATCGATCAAGCAATTTGTAAAACTACAATTATCAAGCATGCTAACAACCAGTTTCATAAAAGCTTGAAAAGAAAACACACAAAATCCCAAAAAGCTATCTCACAAGTATATTCACACAAAGTGAAGTAAAATACATATATACAATCTAGTTTTTGTGGGGTATTGTTGTGGTACTGTTGCCTGGCAGTTCGATCTCCGGACGCGTGTCCCGAGTCTACTCTACATATGTGTCGTCAAACTGGCACTCATGCAAAATGTTACACAAACAAAAAATTCTTGAAAATACTGCTAAAGCTAGAAATAGTCATGGAATTGTAAGAAAAACTCGGGCATACTTATTCTAACACTCTCCCTTAAGCCCTAGTTTATCTTTCTTACAAAGAGCTTAAAAAAAAAAAACTCAAACTTATCAATACTTAAAGCTTTAGTAAGTATGTCAGCTAACTGATCTTTTGTCTTACAATGCACTACATCTATTTCATTAGATAACAACTTCTCCCTAATGAAATGATATTTAATCTCTATATGCTTCGTGCGTGCGTGAAATACAGGATTTTTAGCTAGTTGTATAGCGCTCTGGCTATCACATCTGATTACAGTAAGCTTACTCTGCGGAATTCCAATGTCTTCTAACATTCTTCTTAGCCAAACTGTTTCCTACGTAGCTAAACATAATGCTTTGTATCAAGGCTTCCGTGATAGAAAGAGCAATTGTGTCTTGTTTCTTACTAGACCACGAGATTACACCATTATCAACATGAAAAAGATACCATGTGGTAGATCTCATGTCATCAATATAGCCTACCCAATCTTAATCAACAAAGCCATGTAAAATTGGTAAAGTCTGTTGTCTCTCATTTAGCAATCCATGGGTTAACGTTTTTTTCACATAACGAAGAATTCTCTTCGCTACTTTCCAATGAATCTCCCTAGGAGTAGCCATGAAGTGACTCACAACACTTATACATAACTTATATCAAGACAAGAAGTTGTGAGATAAAGTGAACCAACTAATTGACGAAATACAGTAGCATCAACTAACGCACTCTCATCCTGGTTAGATAGTTTCTTACCAACCTCCACAGGTGTAGATACCGGCTTGCTATCACACATTTTAAAATGCTTCAGAATCTCGCTAACACACCAAATTCGGTGGAATTTTAAAAAAAAAATGCTCCAATGCGAGATCGACGATCACTCTATACGGAAAAAGTTGTACTTATAGGGTACAATATTTTTCTGCCCTTAAGTTGGAGACTTTTCACTTTTGGACTTTAGACCAAAAGTTAAGGATTTTTGAAGAAAATACACTATTTCTTCACCTTGAAGTAAATCTCCCTTTCAAACAAATTTGAACTTTAGTGCCCCTTTCAGTTTGAAATTTTTTTATGAGGTCAAATGGCAGATTGCACTTCGGACCTCTTCACTTGAAGTGTATAGTGCAAATTATGGAGATCCAAAAGTTGGTTACAATCCGCCGACTTGTATGGCTCACGATCCACACTGTTCATTCAGAACACACAAGATCTTTTGGCTACGATCAAATTCGCGAGTTGTCTTGCACCCTTTCGACCACTGAACCCCTTTTTGACACTAAGGCTTCCTCCTTGTTGGGCACGTGCTCCTCCATAGCCCTTCTCTCTCTCTTACTTGAGCTTGTGGGATGTCCCGCGTGCAGATAGCTGAAGGGACCGGACATTCAAGTTGGTTATTCTTCATTAAAGAAACTTCAAATCGAAGTTCCAGTTCATTTTGCAAGTAAATCCTTTGGAAGGACCTAACTAAGGCTAGAGGGCATTGTTTTTTGCCATCTTTGGGCCAAGTTGACCCATGAAACTTGTTGCTCAGAGCCAACAGATAGACTGACCGTGTCGAATAGGGACAAACATATTTCGAGGAGTTTTTATCTCCATTCCAGTGAGCGGATTACAGGTGACCTTATGATGGGCTACATTCGCTATTTGGATATCATAGAACTAAATTTAGGACAATTTTTGGCTGGTGTAACATGCTACAAGGCGGTATATGGTGAGGCATTATCACTTCAAAACCATGTTTGCTTACTTCTGTCAGGGTAACTGGGTGTTTGGAAGCAGTAAATGCAGTATGGAGACATATGGGGCGAAATGGTGTGGAGAAAACTAGTATTGGCGATAAAAGTATAGTTTGGCATCGTTAGTACTCATCATTGGCAAAAATTTTGAGAAGGCAAACAATCACAAGTGAGAGGTAGGCATGATATGCCGGTTACGAGTGAAAAATTCTTGTGATCATGTTCAACTTTTGGAGTTCGAACCGACCAATATTGGGTGACATTTAGAGAAATGCTCTCACAAGCAAGATCAACAATGTGTACTTTTCACACGTGTGATGACTTCTAAAACTATGTGAATGATCTCCTAAGATGGTGTGATTGCACATAAATCAATCTAGATTGAGATACAAGCATACTAACTCAAAAATCTAAGGCAAGAGCACTCTACACATGCATCTTGTTGGATTATTCTCCTACTAATCGACTAATCGACATTTTAATTTTTCATCCAACTTTTACCCAGACCTGCAAATTTCTTCGTGTTTTTACACAGTCTGCATAGCTACTCGGAAACGGCTCACAATGTCGGCTTTTTCGCAAAATGCCAGATGTCCTAAAAGTTAAGAAAATGACTTTAGAGAAGATTGTCGCGGTTTTCGCATTTTTTGCCTGTGGCAGTTTACATTCACTTCTGCAGAGTGTCAATTTACGTTCATTTCTATAGACAAACTGTTTGCGACCAAAGCTACCGACTTGCATTAATCCATCATCAAGTAGTTTCTGAGAAGTCCTAATTGGATGAATGCCAGCACATCACAGCCAATTGGATGATGCTTTTGATAACCTGATGGCTTAATATAAATAGTTGCTCATATTTCAACATCTGACTCTCAGATCAAGTATTGAATAGTTAGCTCTCTCTCAAGCCTATGAGCTTGAAGACTCTTGAGCATTCTAGCTCAGTTCTTTAGAGTTGATAAGAGATTGCTATTGTGCTTACTGCTTATCAGTAGTTGCGATTAATTTAGACTTATATTTTTAGTCGTTCAGAGATAACTTAGAGTACGTGGCTTCGATCCGCAATTTGTTGTACTCATTTACATCTGTTTCGCTTTCATACTAAATCAATACTATCTTCTTGTTGCGTTCAGCTTCGTCTCAGAATGTATGCGTTTCTGTAATTCTTCGCGACTGATTATTTGTCTGATAGTTCAATGCTTTAAATGTTTGGCTACGTAATCACTGTATTACTAATAATTTCAAAGTTAGTTACTATAAGATCGAACGTGATTTCTATCACTCTTGTTTTGTTCAAAATTGATAGGCGTAGTCATGCATGAAGAAAGAGGAAGATAGTTTACTCCACTATGCACGATAAGTTTTCTTTCGTTTGAATTCTTTTTATTTGAGTCTTATTCGATCTATCTTTTATGCTCCTCTTTCCAACATGGTATCAGAGCGTTAATTCTTCTTCAAGGCCTAATACTATATTAGAGCGCAAGCTTTTATACTTGATATTTTTCGTGATATCAAATTATTCTTCAGTTCGAATCAATTTGTTTCGGTATCACAAAATTGATTTCCATAGCACTGTATCTTTCTCTTAACGACAATTGAATTATTGACAATCTAAAGTTTCAGATGGATTCTCAAAGTAAAGCCGGTCTTATCGTAGACAAGCTGAATGAATCCAATTATCATTCATGAAAATTCCAGATGAAAACCTTGCTAATCGCCAACGAGTTGTGGGATGTTGTTACAAGTATCGAAGTGAAACCTGAAGACGACACAAAAGACTCAATGGATGAAGGCACTTTTATGGTCAAAGACCAATACGCGAATTTGGATGATTCGTGATTTCTGGATTCCGGAGCTACTCAACACATGACCAATCATCGTGAGATTTTCCATTCATATACGCCTTACAACACAAAGAAGTATGCTCATCTTAGTGATGATAGCACTCACACTATCGAAGGTGAAAGTATTGTAAGATTAAGGTTCCAACATGATCAATTCAAACTACTGTCAAAAGTCTTGTATGTTCCTAAACTCTCTACAAATATGTTATCAGTAAGTAGAATTACAGATTTAGGTCATAAGGTGGAGTTTGAGTCTGATCAATGTAGAATTATCGATAGGAGTAATAAGATTCTTGCACTCAACAAGAGGCATGGATACTTATATAGATTGGCACATTGTTATCTTGATTTTAGTCAAGCCTTGAAAACCTCTGTTCTTGTCAATAAAGCATTACTATGGCATCATCGCTTAAGACAATTGAATTATGCATCTGTTTTGAACATGTCTAGACTATCCCTAGCACTTGATCTCGACTATCCTTCTGGCAAAGTCGATTTCCCTGTCTGTCATAGCTGCATTCTTGGAAAGCAGACTAGAATTCTTTTTAGATTGATAGGCCTGCAAGAAAAGGTCTGTTAGATGTTGTTCATACAGATATATACGGACCTATGCAAACTTCTTCATTGCTAGATGCAAAGTACTTTATTATCTTTATTGACGAATTCTCCAGAAAAACAGCTGCTTACTTCATTAAACAGAAATCAGAAGCTTTCATCAAGTTCAAACAATTCAAAGAGCATGCAAAAAATCAGACTGGCAAACGAATCACAGCACTGAAGTCCGACAACGGGGGCGAATATATCTCCACCGAATTCAAGGAACACTGCCTTAACAACGACATTGAGCAAAAGTCGAATCTACACCTAAAGATGTCAACAAAACCGCCTCTCTTGACTCTACTCCTCTCATAGGTGAGTACACCTGCGTGATCGACCCTACTCCCAAACTGCTAGGTGTAACATCCTTCTCAAACTCTAACTTTCTCACAAGCAAACCAACATCTACTCCAAGAGGAGTGTCATCATCAATACTCGCAATGGTGGCTGAATCAACTACATCCCTATGAACACCCTGCTGAACCTGCTCCAACTCATGAGGGAGAAGCCTCCTCTTCGCTCTTGTCCTCTGCTCTAATCTACTCTTCCTCTCCGACCTAGACTCCAACTCCGACTTTCTATACATGGCATTGCCACGCACGTCCTCTGGTGTGACAACCCCCCCCCCCCCCCCCCCCCCCCCCCCATGAACTACCCACAGCACTGACACCAACAATCACTATGTGCTCGATGCTTTGCAAGTTTGAAACCAAACTTGCGGTCGAACATGTTGCCTCCTCAATGACACGAACTACAAGTGCAAGCGACAACGCCCTACGCACTACTTGTCGCTTCCTATTCAACCTCCTCCTTCTTGCAGACTGGCTCTCACCCTCCGGAGTGATGTATGAAGGGTTGCTTCGCACACACTCGGGAGTGTCCATGTCATGGAATCACTCCCTCAAATGCAACACCTACAAAAATTGGAACAAAAAACCATCAGGTCTTATATCAAACATTGGAAAACAATCAAATACACGAAAACTTGTATTAAGAGAGTGAGAGACAGATCAATTCGTGATATGGAAATCTATGAGCATATATTGTTCCTTGAGCTTTTAATGAAGCTCTTTTTCACAAAAATAGTTGAATTGTAGACCATCACATGATTATCGACACATAGTGTAAGGATATTGGTTATGATTTCTTGGCTAGTTTGAGGCCTAACAATTGGGCCCAATTATTATTTAGCAAGTTCCACCAATAATATATGCATAAAAGTGTATGTAAGTTTAAATATATATATATATATATATATATATATATATATATATATATATATATATATATATATATATATATATATATATATATATATATATATATATATATATAT
Source organism: Diphasiastrum complanatum (assembly GCA_029204225.1). NCBI lineage: Eukaryota > Viridiplantae > Streptophyta > Lycopodiopsida > Lycopodiales > Lycopodiaceae > Diphasiastrum > Diphasiastrum complanatum. Next base: position 36,872,241 of record CM055095.1, read on the forward strand.
ATATATATATATATATATATATATACATAGCCGAAAATAGTACAAAACAACATCTCAAGGTAGCTATGATGTATGGATGTTCAAGAAAAATTAATGTGCTAGTCATTCTTAATATGATGCCAATGTACATATCAAATTCAAATCACAAACTACGATTTCTAAAATTTCCAGTGAGCTTGAAGTTGAAACAACAATCTCATAAACTGCTATCATACAACCCAAATAACAGATGATCCAACAACTCAACCATAAAAGGAGTTTAATTGTGTTAAAAAAAACTTCCAAGTTAGTTTATCAAACTTTCACAACAATTTCACATTATGCCAAAAGGATTTGAGATCTTGAAGACTCACATT